>CM067338.1:37623819-40123819 GCA_034376525.1 Nicotiana benthamiana | reverse complement strand
TCTCACAGTAGGTTATACCCATATTGTCTTTCTTTATCATATTGATTATTATGTTTTATCTCAGTAGGGCATCGACCTTCCTCGTCACTACCCGACCGAAATTAGGCTTGGCACTTACTGAGTACCGTTGTGGTTTACTCACGCCTCTTCCGTGCATGTTTTTCATGTGCAGATCCAGGTAACTCTACGTAGACGCATTATCTGTCGCTGCAGGGAGCATTTCGAGACTTGAGGTATATCTACCGCATCCGCAGACCGGAGAGTCTCCTTTCACTCTACCCCTTTAGTTAGTTAGATACTATTCTGTCCTTCCTTGTTATAGACTTTTCGGATGATTAGGGCAGTGATATGTATTAGTCTTAGGCTGTATTGCCCATGGGATTCTGGGTCTTTGGGATAGTTTTAGAACTTAAAGTGTAAAAGTGTATGTGCCAGGCAGCAACTGTATACATTACTCAAGTTATTTTCTTTTGATTATAAATTTCGTAAATTTTGTTGCTTCCGCAATGTGTTAGGATTACCTAGCCATGAATACTAGGAACCTTCATGACGTGTTCACAATTGGTAAACTAGGGTCGTGACAAATCTAGATGGGTGTGTATCTCCTTAAGTGAATTTTATTTGTATATCCGGTGGCACGTCGCCATGGGTACGTTGTTTGGATCGGGTTGCACGCTGCTACAATTTGATGTTGAGTAAAGTTCCCTAAATATGATTTTATGTGTTTTGTTTCCTTTTTTCTGATGAAAACTAGTGTTAGCTATGTGAGTTGAGTAGCCCTCCAGGGTTCGTTTTCCCATTTGTATCACGTTTGAATTGGTAGCCTATTGGCACATGTATCATCATATAAGACTTTTGATGATTTCCAGGGTGCCTTATTCCTTGATCAGTTTGTACTAGGTGAGACGAGATCATTGGATTTAGGATCTGTGCAATCTGATTATATGAAGTGTATTAAGGAGCTAAGACCATTATTATTTGTTTAATCGGTAGTTGGCTATGAATTTGTACACATATCTTCCATCGTGGCGGTATTATAAGAGTGAGAACAAGACCAATGTATGTCATGAAGTGCAATGGGACCATCATATTCGCGAAATTTCGACTATTATGCTCAAAGGATGTTATTATGGTCCAGCTAATAAGCGGGGCAAGGTGTGAATTTAGCAAAGGTATGTAGTCATGTTCTGGTACATTGTGTGGTGATTGATACGATATTCGTTTGTTGGAAACATGTTGGAATTGGGCTCTATGGCTTATTTGCTTACGTGAAAGAGTATATCTTCAGATTGATCAACCTAAGGTGCCCAGCCGAGTTTTGATAGCATGGGTAGATGCTTGAGGTGTTAATCAGTGATTTTGGAAAGCTCTATAGCCGTTCTCGACACATTTGAGGACGAACATATGTTTAAGTGGGATAGTATGTAATGATCTGACCGGTTATTTTTAGCTCTAGCGTGCCTTCACTTCAGGTATTGTGACTGCTACGCATGGTCAGAATTGAATTTTAGGGTTTTCGGAGTTGATTGGGAAGGAGATATCTCATTCCGGAAGATTTAAGTTGAAAGAATTGACTAAGATTGGATATATGAGTAAACGACCTCGAAATTGGGATTTCAAGATTCCAGTAGGTTCGTATGATTGTTTTGGACTTGGAAATATGCCCGAATCGGGTTTGGGTGACTAGGGAGCGTTTTGGCGTCTATTGTGGAAGTTAGCATTTTTGAAGAATTTCATAAGTTTGGGATGCAGTGCATTTCATCCTTATTAATGTATGTTTGGGATTCCGAGTCTGGGTATAGCTCCGTAGAGTGATTCTGGTGTTAAGAGCACGTTCGGAAGTGAATTCAGAGGCCTGTGGGTCATATTGTAGTCATTTGGATAAAGATAAATTTGAATGTTTTTGAGAAGTTTTGCCGGGAGTGGACTTTTTGATATTTGGGTCGAATTCCAATTTCGGAAGTTGGAGTACGTCCGTAATATCAAATATGACTTTTGTGCAAAATTTGAGGTCAATCGGACGTGATTTGATAGGTTTCGGCATCGAATGAAGAAGTTTGAAATTCTAAAGTTCATTAAGCTTGGATTGAATGTCGATTCATGATTCTAGCATTGATTGATATGATATGAGGCCTCGATAAAGTCTGTAACGTGTTTTGGGACTGGTTGGTATGATTAGTTGGGATCTCGGGGGCCTCCGGTGGATTCTGGAAGGTTAACGGATCAAAGAATGGAATTTGGAGAAGGTTTGATGCAACTGGTATCTGGTGCAACCACACCTGCAAGGTTTTGGCCGCAGGGGCAGAGACGACGAAGCAACCCTAATGGCCCAATGCGTTTTGAGGTTGGAGAGCTGGGACACCAGATGCCGTCATTTTATTACAGAAGCGTGACCGCACCTGCAGATGAGAGAACGCAAAAGGGGGGATAGGCTAGGAGCCCTTGACCATAGAAGTGGAGTTTGATCCGCACCTGCAAGACCGTGAAGCGGTTGAGAGACCGAAGGAGCAAAAAGACTGGAGGCATTGAGTTGTATTAAAATGGGAATTTGGCCATTTTCTTTCATCTTTCTCTTGGCTTGGGTGATTCTTTGAGGGTTTCAATAGGGGTTTTCATCATCAACGACAATGTAAGCTATCTCCACCTATCTTGAGTTAAATACATTGATTCTGTACGGATTTGAGCATAAATATTTTGTAGAAATTTGAGGTTTTGGTAGAAAGACCTAGAAATTGTGTATTTTTATTTTGACCACAATTTTGGGTATGAAATTGAGAGTAAATTATATATTTTGGTTTGTGAAGTTGTGGGTAAACTTCATCATCGATAAATTTTGGGATCCAGGCTTGTGAGCATGAGCGCGTTTTTTTTCAAATTTTTGATCGGGGTAAGAAATTGTTTTTAATTGGAGTATAATGAGTACTTGAGCATATATTAACGGGCTTACATGATTAATGGCTAGTTTTGGAGCATGTTTTCATCGAACTGAGTCTTCGAAAGGGCGTGGAATGCCAGTGATGGATCTTAGGAGTGAGGAGAGTCTCTTTTTTAACCTTGTAAGAGAGAATTGTCCACATAGGTAAGTTAATTAGTTATGTGCTCCTACTTGTGGGGGATACGTACGTGCGAGGTGACGAGAGTCTGTGCGTAGCTACTATTATTTTATGTCCCAGTAATCTAGGACCCAAAAACATGCTACGCTCGGAATACTTTGTAATTTTATTGACAACTGGAATTTTGTTTAATCACATCGAATGAGTAAATGAATTTGTAAAAAGATAACTTTATTTTTTAGAATTGTTACAATAATTGGCTTTTCTTTGTATAATTTTTCCCAGATGACTTCTTTATTGCGGGTTCAAACTCTATACAAAGGGCCTTTCCTTTCAAATGACAACTGCCTCTTCCTGCTGCGAGGGCCTTGAAACCAAACCCCCCCCCCCCCCCCCGCCCGAAAATGCCCATTCCTTTCTCGTTGGGGGTAAAAAAGCTCGCTAATTTCTTACTAACGAACTGGAATATGAATGAGATAAAAAAGGCCATCATTGGGGCAAACGATGCAATAGCTTCACTTAGAGCAAAGCCAAAAATGGCGGGGAATCTTCGAATTCAGAGACCACAAATACTCAACACCCTTTTCAATTATAAGTAGCATATAAAAGAGAGGGTTCTGGGTGTCTTGGTATTGGATCCGCTTCAATCGTAATAGTTTCCTCACCTAGAAAAGTGTTTTTTAACCGAAAACGCCCTAGCTTCTTGCCTTATCTTTTACTAAGAAACTAATCTAAATAGAAGCCCTTCTTTCTCGAAGTCAATTTTCTCCCTTCTTGCTTTAGTGAAATAAGGGGCGCTTGTCTGTGTTTAATTTTTGAACGGGCCGAACTCCTCGACAGATAAAATAGAGGCATCTATGGTTTGCGCCATTCAACACCTCTTGCGATGCACAATTTAAATACGTAGTGAATGGCTATAAGTTCTATACAGAGGATTTCTCGAAAAATAAAAACAGCAACAACAACTGGGTGGGTGTTCAAGGTAGTGATGGCAACCAAGTTGGAGATATTGATTATTATGGTGTGCTCAAGGAAATAATAGAACTAAAATATACAAATTGGCCTTATAAGAAATTGATACTATTTAGATGCAAGTGGTTTGACCCAAATCCAACAAGAGATACAAGAGTACACAACCAATATAACATAATAAAGGTTAATCATACGAGGGAGTATGATCAGTATGATCCTTTCATAATTGCACATAATGTTAGGCAAGTGTATTAAGCTCCTTACCAATTGCAGCGGTATAAGTTCGATTGGTGGGTTGCAATAAATACTAAGCTATAGATAGGGTGGAAGTCGTGAATGCGTTAGATTCTGCATATCCAAACGATATCTCCAGTGTTTATCAAATAGTATCTAGAAAATAATTTGGAACATCCTGAACACATATTTGAAGAAGTTGATATAAATTAAGTAAGAATTATAGAAAATGAGAACGAAGAATCAACTGCTTAAGCTCAAACAAGTGAACTCTCAGACGTGGAACAATATGTCGATGAGCTTTAATACGTTAGTTTTTAAATAAATCTCATTTTATAACATTTTCTTATATGTTTCAATTTAAATATGTATTATTCTATGCAGATGGCAGGCAAGGGTCAAGGTAACAATGACCCTACTAGTTCTCGGGGACGATAAAAGGCTAGGAAGGGAAAGAGGAGGGTAGAAAATAATACTCCATCTTCTCCACCCTCTTCAGAGATGCTTATGCCTATGCCTATGTCTTATCCTCCACCGGACGACTATAATGAGCTGCCACAACATCATGAGGCCTAAAACTTCATGCAGACACCAGGTCTTTCATCACAGGGCCATAGGACTATATGTTCGACATACAGTCCATCTGCTCACAACTACCTGGATCGCAACCATCTACATCGTGTGGATCACATCCATCCATGTCACAACTACATGGATCATAGCCACTCTGGTCACAACCATCAATATCTTTTCCACTTGGGGTCCATCAAGCTATGTCACAGTCACATGGATCGCATCCACCTTAATCATTAACTCCATCTATTTCAGGCCTTCCCCAGCGAGGTGATAACTCTAACCCCCTACACCGTCCATACATGCCTCTGATATACATGCTTCGGACGATGATGATGAGGTGCATTATGATCGATATAGCAGGATCATCATAGTCTCTAAGGGTGATAGGTAAGAGTTATTTATTATTTTTGTGTTTATTATTTTGTAATGTTTTTACTAAGATATCAATATATTTTTATTATTAAATTGGAGGTTCATCCCGAGTATTAAGACTACGAGAATAATCACCAAAGCCATCAGAAAGCTTTATGATGGCCCTTATGCGACTGGGATTAATTATCCATTCTCGCTGAAGAAGTAAATTTTAAATAAATTTAAGGTATAAATATTCTTTTAAGCAGTTTAATATTTATATTTATGATATTTTCTTATAATGTTTAACTTTTAAAATACAGAGCAAGTGTGCATGGAAACATTTCTATAGTGTGGAAGTGGCTGTAAATTTCCAGCAGAATGCTCGCAAGCGATTGTTGCGTACTTTCTCCGAAGCTACAAAGAAGAGCAAGAAGACTGACTGGTTACATATAAACTATGGGATGATTTTCAAAGTCAATGTCTTACCGAAAAGTTCTTAAAAAATCGCAAAAAAAGGAAAGAAAGCTCGTATATCTGAGAAGGGAGGATTCTATTTATTAACTAAATTATTTTGTTTTCCGGAAAAGAAATTGGAGCGTCCTATGATCTATTCAAGGAGACACATATTGTAAAGAAGTAGAAAGAGACGGAACAAGAAAGATGGGTCGAGGTCCGGGCCTCAACTGTATATGTAAGATTTCATTATTATTTAAGTAATTTAAATTTTGAAATACTAATTCAATTTAAATTTTCGAATAGGGTTGCTACCAATCTAACGTGGAGGAATTCATCTGCACTCAACCAGCTGGTGAATCGGACGAGCAAACCCAACCTTCAAACGGGGATGCTGAAAGAATATGGATGGATTTTGTTGGCGGTCCAAAATGAGGGAAGGTATATGGGCTTCCTAATAAGTAATTTCATCGCTATTAATGTGGAATGAAACGAATAAGGACTTCCACGCAAGGCAAGAAACTTGATGGGCAGAGTCTCTCCGCTATGCGGGAGACGGTGACAAAGCTCATATCAGAGCTAGAAGCGGCCACGGAAAGAGAAAGAGTTAGAGATGCTCAGTTCTTTGGCATGCAAGCTCAGATCATAACTCTCCTATCTACTGGATATTTTACATTGCCATGATCTCGTAATTCATCCCCAAAGGCTCAACTTTAATGTGAACATTCCTTACGTCCTCCCGTTGATCACTCCTCCCGTCCTCCCCATGATCGTTCCTCCCGTCCTCCCCCTGGTCGTTCTTCCTGTCCTCCACAAGACCCTTCTCGACACCATTCAATAGATGAACGTTCATCGGACGTGTGAAGACCCGGTCCGTCGTCACGTGAGTTACCGGGTATTTTCCATCATATTATGCTTCACTACGTTTTAATATTAGTATTTGAGTTGGCCGGGTAGAATTGGATTAGTTTTAGTTAGAAATGAGACACTTAATCTCTTAAAGGGAAGCTTGTTTTAGAAAAGTCAATTAGAACTTGACCATTTAGTTAGAGGGCTCGAATGTAAATTCTCATGATATGGTTAGCTTCGGGAGATGATTTGTGATTTAGGAGTGCAACTGGAATTAAATATGGAGGTATGGTGCAGAATTAGTCTTGAATGGGCAACGTTTGAATTTTGGCCAATTCCAGTCGATAGGTGATATTTTGATCCGAGGTTCGGTATGGAATGCCGAGAGTCACAATAGCTCTGATAGGTGATTTTGGATACACGTGAAATGTTTCAGGTTATTCGGAGGTGTTTAGGTTGAGTTTTTGATCGAAAATGCAATTCGAAAGCTTTTAAGAAATTTAGTCTTTGATTTGATCATAATTGAGGATTTTGGTGTTAATGCTAGCATTTTGATGATTCGAGCAAGTTTGAATAAGGTAATAGATGATATCTGTGCTTTTGGTTGAGGTCCCTAGGGCCTCGAGGTGATTTAGGATGGTTAAGCGGAAGGTTTTTAGTTGTTGAAGTTGTAGAAATTGAAGTCAACTGTTGAGCATGTTTCCATGATATCAATCCTGAGTTAAGTAGTGTCTAGAAATGACTAGTAAACTTTGAAAGTTTTTAAACATTTAAGCTATCATATCGGATAAATGGAACTAAAAATGGTAACTTGATTGTGCCCGTGTGGCTTGCATGCATATAATTCGACTAATCGTGGATCGGGCTGCACGCCGCAGCGAATGTTGCTATGTCATTGCACTTGGGCTGTAGGAGCCCCTCCAGAGTCTGAACCACCACACTGAGCGTGGGTACCTAAATGGATCGGGTTGTACGCCGCAGCGGTCATGTGTATTGCATTGCATTCATACATTGATGTCTATTTGATAATCTATCATTGATTTACTGTTGATTCATCGTTAAATGTGCTAGGTGGTTAGTTTCAGCTTTACTTTGTGGTATTTCGGGATTTCTTAGTTTCAGTCATTATACATGTCTATTACCACTGAGTTGGAAGTACTCACTTTACTCCCTGCACCATGTGTGCAGATTCAGGTACCTCGAGAGCATAGTTGAGCTTTTGCTGTTTCAGAGTTTTCTCAGGAGTTGTCGAGGTAGCTGCCTGACGTTCGCAAGGCCCGACTCATCCCCTCTCACTTTAATATTTTCTGCATGTTGAACATAAGTACTACTGAGGATTTATTATTCTGTATCTTAGAGGCTCTAGGCTCATGACCCAGGTCTTTGGGAGTTTATTTAGTAGTTGCTTGAGTTTTATAAAACCTCTGTCTACTATCTGGTTGAAACTATATTATTTTGATAATTTAATGCTATAAATTGGTAATGGGTTGACTAGTTGAGTTGAGATTGTTAATTGGTTGGGCTTGCCTAGCATTTGTGTTGGGCGCTATCACGACCGGGATTGGGGTCGTGACAAGACGGTGATGATAATATTGTACTAAACACTCCTTGACTTTAATATACTTTGAACTAGACAAATACAACCGGTTTTGAACTAGTTGTAATAAGTTTTAACTTGGTTTTGAATTTTTTTAGTTCTACTAAGCTTCAATTTGTTAGTTTTAATGTATTTATTGAATTGTGTTGTTGTTGTATAGGGATTTTGGTATGCTGACAGGTGGTGTAGCTGCCAAAACGGGTATTTTATACCAAAATTAAAACTCAAAAAACTGACCAAAGTTGGTCAGTTCCTAATTTAAAAAAAATATTTTGGTGATTAGCAACCAACCTTGGTCGCTGAAGTTTTTTAAACAAAAAAAATAAAAATTAAAAATTGCCGACCAAAGTTATTCGCATATTGAACAAGGATTACACATATTTCAACTTTATCGACCAACTTTGGTCTATATGGTTAAATTATATATTTTATATATATATATATATATATATATATATATATATATATATATATATATATATATATATATATATATATATATATATATACATATTACTTTACCGACCAACTTTGGTCAGTAAAATTAAATTATTAAAATATTATTACTAACCAAAGTTGGTCAATATGTGCTTTAAATAGCACAGTTGGTCCTTTTACCTTTGCGACCAACCTTGTTCGGTAATTGGCGATCAACATTGGTCGGCATACTAAAACGACTACCAAAATAGCGACCAAGCGTGTTTGGATGAGTTTTGGTCGGTAATTTGTCTTAACCGATCAACGATGGTCGCTTTTTTGTTCGCTAATTATCAAAATTCTAGTAGAGTATATAACAGTCATTCACTATAAAAACCAAATTTTTTTTTGGAACCGATTTTTATGTTATGTTATAATATATATTTCTATAACCTGACTACACTATGGCAGACAAATATTATTGAAACAAGCGAAACTGTTATAAAAATATTTCATTGAATATATCGATTTATGTTATCCCTTTAATGTAAAGTATTCTATGACGTAAGCTCTACACTACCTTGGGAGTAAATAATTCAAAACAAAAATATTGAAATTTAAAACGCGGCTCTAATTATTTCACTAATTTGTTAATTTTTTTTTTTTGCAATCCGCTAGGCAATCGCCTAAGGATAGATTTTATGTTATTAAAGAGAACAAAATACAAGGAAATTACAAGGTCCAAAATAACTACAAAAAGAGAGATACAATTTGATAGTTATAATCTTCGTGTTACCAAAGTTAAGCTTAATACTTAAGTTTGATATCACAAAAATCAAACTATATTTAGGATGTGATGCCAATCACGTATCTTGGAATAGCTGTATTAATTGTCGGCAAGCCCTTGCGATGTCACATTTCCTTCTTCAAGGGAATGAGCACGAAGTGCTAATACCACCCTTAGAGGTTGTAATGAGTTGCATCGCTTTAGGACCTCGCTGTGACAAAAGATGGCCATTCGCTCGGTGAGGGACATAACTCTACATGTTGTTTACCATTCATGAAATGAGGCAAAAATTGGCTGGAATGCAGCCTGTAAACAGCAATAGCGATGCTTTCTATGGCTTCCAATGCAAAATTTTCTGCATTGTCATGGTTGTAACGCTAAAGGAGAAAGACCAAGACTGGCTGCATTCAGTCATAAATTGTTGATTAGTAACCCACGCCTGGCATTGGAATTTATCAAAAGCAGCCTTACAAAGCTGCCTTCTTTCTTGTTTTGTGTAACCAAACTGAGCGGACATACATTTTATTATGTATGCTGGTCAGCAGTTCAATGACCACAGTGAAGGTGCGATCATATGTCGGACTCATTTCTCGAAACAATTGCCTATAGCAGCAGTGTGCGACTGGCTGAAAACGAGACAGCATGCTCACTTTTCCCGATTGACGATTGAAACATGTATGGTGTATTGCATCGGATCAGTAGAAAGGTTCAAAGATCACATGAAGCAGCGTGCGACCATAGCAGAAAACATAACATCAGCGTGCGATCATACAGCAAGTCCCAAACCTCGATCATACGACAGCATGCAAGCTGCGTGCGATCGTGCAGCATGCGCGACAGAGACAGCATGAAGCAACGTGCAATCGATGTGAGCTTGAGGCAGCAATCACTGCAATCGAAAAAACTGTCTAGCTTGAAAATGTTATCTTGAAGACAGCAGTTACCCCAAAATTCGATATATTTGTCGAAACAACAGTGAATCTCACGCGAGCAGCTGTAGATAATTTCCAGATTTGAGATTCTGCAATTGCAGCTTTGTAACATGTAAATGTTGTGTGCAATGGCTGACCATGTGCGTGAGAATCATGAAAGCATATATCAATTTTCGTGCATCCAATTTAAAATTCTGCCTTTATCTTCCAATTCTCACGCTTGCACTCAAAAGCAGCATTGTAGCCAAAAGTCGTGCTTGGAAGACTGCACAGCACCATTCACTAGAAAAATGACAATATTTCTAATGCAGCATGCGTGAAGGCGTGCACTATTATTGTCCAATATGTCGTTGCATTTCACGTACTTGAGCTTGCACATTACTTGACCTCCAGCTATCCGATTGTTGAGTAATATCATTACAAATTCTGCACAGCATTTTTGTTTGTAGATTTGTTCTTCTCTGTTGAGACCTGTTGATGAAACTGATTCTCTTTCCTATTTGCGAAGAAAATGCCCAACATATACTTGCTTATCATTCATGAGCATTCCATTTAAATTATCTATGGCACCTTGAGCAGATTCTTCATTGTCATATTGTACAAAACCATAACCCTTTGATTGGCCATTAGAATCAGTAGCTATCTTGCAAGAAAGACTGTTGCCAAAGCTTGAAAATGTGTCATGTAAAGCTTTGTTGTCAATTGACTTGTCCAAGTTCTTGAAATACTGCAAAAAAGAGAAAAAAGTTAGTGAAAAAGGATTTCTCAAAGATGCCCTTATTGCCTTCCATTTCTTTCTCTACTTTCTTGCAACTCTTATTCTCGGTTTTGCACATTGTAGCTTATCATCATTTATAATCCTCCTACTAAAGACATCAAGATCCCATAAATGAAAACATTCGATGTTAACACAATCAAGAGCATGGTTTGCCAGGTGGTCTGCTAGGCTGTTACCCTCTCTGAGTATGTGAGATACCTTGAAGTTACACCCTGATTTGAGAAAGTTGATTTCCTCCACCATATCCATAATGTTCTAGGGTGGTTTCCATTGTCCATCTATGATCTTTTGAAGCATCAGTGAATCTGTCTCGAGCCAAACATTAGACATATTCATTGATTTGCACATTCTCATTGCCTCTACTATTGTTGTTGCCTCAGCTTCATTGTTAGAGCCCTCCTTAATTTCTCTCCCTTCTGCATATATCAAGTCACCTCTGTCATCTCTTAAACAAAAACCAATTGAACTTCTCCTTGGATTCCCATACTCCATCAGTATTCACTTTTATCCAACCTGTTGGCGGAAATTCCCATAGACTTTATCGACCTTTAGACGGGGTGTATATTGGTCCATCATAGTTAGAAGATCAATCAATTGTGAGGTACATGAAGTTCTGGTTTTTTCAGTTGTACTAGTGATTGTAGCATTGATGAAATTTGGTAGATAACTCTAGTTACTGACACTGATTCGCCTTATTTAAAACTATTTCTTCTCTTCCATAACTCCAATACAATGCATGCAGGTAACGCTTGAAAGACTGATTTCAGTCTAGGTACAACTGGAGTCGTCCAGCATTTTGTAATTGCTTGATGTAAAGACAAACCTTCTGAGTGAATTCCAGCTCTTGTTAGGAAGTACCTCTGTACAGTCGAAGCTGCATTTGATGTGAAGAATAGATTAACTAGGGACTCCTCCTTAGAATCAGCACAACACCAACATTTAGAAGCAATTGAGTATCCTATTCTACGCAAGAAATCATCAAGTGGCAGATTTGCTTTCCACACCTTCCACAAAAAGAAAGATATCTTGAAAGGTAGGCCTTTGACCCATATCATCCTGTAAGCTATCCTTGGATTTTCTCTTCTTCTCAAATAATCCCATGCAGTTTTTACAGAGAAATGTCCCTTTGGTTCAAGCATCCAGACCGGAATATCTAACACTGCACATTCTTTTGGTGGAGTAATGTTCTGTACAATGTGATTAGCCCACTCTTCAGGTAAAATTTGAAATAATTTTTCCATATTCCACATACCATTATCGATCAAATAATTGACGTTTTGAATGTTTTCATCAATGGGGAATGTTGTTGGAATTTTGAAATATAATGCTCCCATCTCTGTCCAATGGAACCAGAATTGAGACGATCCCATTCTCAATTTCCAGTAGATTTGATGCTCAATCAGGTCTCTGCATTGAAGCATTTTCTTCCAAGCGTGGGATCCACCCTTCCAAGGTACTATTACGAGATTTAATTTCTTACAATACTTTTGACACATAAATGCTCTCCATAGACTGGGTTTTGTCCTAAAATTCCACCACAATTTGCAGAAAAGTGCCTTGGATACATCATGAAGGGATCTGAAACCTATACTCCTTTCCTCATAAGGCATACATAGGTTAGTCCATGATGACCAATGTCTTGTATTTCCTCCCACGTTAGTGCTCCAGAAAATTTTTGCAAAAATGCTATGTAATTTGGAAATGACATATTTAGGAGGATTAACTGCTAATAATATATGAATTGGCATACTTTACAGAACATTTGCGATCAATACAGCCCTGTCGCCTACCGAAAGGAGCTTTCCTCTCCACCACTGCAGTCTGTCCATATACTTTATAATTAATGCCTGGTAGTAATCACTCCTTCTTCTTGCATAAAATATAGGACATCCAAGAAATGTCATTGGGAAGCATTGTTTTCCTATACCAGTAATCCTTTCCACCTTGTTAATCACCTCATCTTTCGTTGAATGATGCAGATATATCGTTGATTTGGCTTTATTAACTAGTTGACCAGATGCTGCTTCATAAGCTTGCAGAACCTCCATCACAAGTGTCAGAGACTTTTAATCTGATGAGCAGAAAATGATTGTATCATCCGCATAAGCCAGGTGGTTTATTTTTGGGCTCAATTTAGGAAGTCTAAATCCGCAGAAGAAACGGTTATTATGCAGTGAGTTCAAACCTCTAGACAATGCTTCTGCTGCTAGAACGAATAATGTAGGGTGACAGAGGGCCTCCTTGTTTTACTCCACTAGACGCTTTGAAAAAACCATTTGGCTGTCCATTTATTAGAACAGAGTACCAGTTATTTCCAATCAAATCATATATCAAGACAATAAAATCTTAAGGAAATCTCATCTTCCATAGCACTTTAGTTAGGAAAAGCCATGATAATCTATCATAAGCTTTTGTCATATCTAGCTTTATCACAAAATTTGGTCCTGCTTTAGTTCTTACCCTGATATCCTTAATGATTTCTTGAGTTAGCAGAACATTCTCTACGATATTTCTTCCCTTCACGAAACCTGCCTTCTCCTCTGAGATTATGCTTGGTAATAGTTCCCCCAACCTTTCATGAATGAACCTTGAGAAAATCTTGTTAACAAAGTTACTAAGACTGATAGGTATCATGTCTGCGAAGTTAATCACTTCTTTTTTCTTTGGCAATAAAACCAGATTTGTGTGAGTCACATTCTTTGGAAGCGGTGACCGCAGAAAAAATACTTGACCATGCCGACCACATCTTCTTCAATGATCTCCCAGCATGATAGGTAGAAGGCTCTAGTGAAACCATCTGGACCGCCTGTTGAATCCCCATTCAGCCCCATTACTGCTTTCTTCACTTCCTTATTTGAAGGTAAGGCCATCAATCTCTCATGTTGACCAGTATCTATCATTGGAGGTACATGGTTTAAAATATCAAAATCATTGGGAAAAGACCTCTCAGTAAATAGCTCCTTGTAAAATTTTACAGCTTCCTCTGCTATTTGTAATCTTCTTCAATTCAATTACCATCACTATCCTGAATTCTTGATAATATTAGTCTTTTCCTTCTCCCCTTAACCTGAGCATGAAAAAATTTTGTGTTTCTATCACCATCTTTGAACCACAACATGCCTGTTTTTTGTTTCCAAAATAATTCTTCTAATGCAAGATATTTAAGCATTTCAGCTTGAACCTGTCGTAATCTTTGTCTGTTTAACTGAGTAGGATTAATTTCAAATTGATTTTCATGAATCAGTACCACCTCCTCTAGACTTGCAATCTTCTGGAAAATATCCCCATATGTAGCTCTGCTCCAAGTAGAAAGTGCATGTTTAAGCTTTTTAAACTTGTAGTTAAAATTGCTGAAAGGATTTGCACTAAAATCCTCGTTCCAGGTCTCTTTCACTACATCTTTAAAAGATTCATGCTTTATCCAAAAATTAACAAATCTGAACGACTTCTTAACTGGGGAAGTGTTTGTATTACATTTGAGCAGCATGGGGCAATGGTCAGAGCCTATTTTGGACAAATGAGTTACCTCCAATCCAGGAAAAGTATGTTGTAGTTCATCATTTCCTATACATCTATCTATTCTTTTGAATATACAGTCCTCTTCTGATCTTCCATTCCACCATGTGAAAATGCTTCCTTTAAACCCCAAATCGTTTAAAGAGCATGAGTTTATGCAATGTCTGAAGTCATCTACTTCTAGGAATGAGAATGTCAAGCCACCAAAATTCTCTTCCTCATCCCAAATCACATTAAAGTCTCCTCCGACCAGCCATGGAACAGTAATGTGCGGTGCCATTGAATATAGAGAATCCCATAGCTCAATTCTTTCAGTGCGATCGCATTTAGCATATACTAGCGTAAGGATGAGCTCTGCATGTGTTTCATTGTGCACCAATTTTAAAGTCAACTGTTGATTCAAATTATACAGAATATTAACTTCACAAATTTCATCAATAAATGCCCAAATCTTGTTTGACACATTCACCACAACTTGAGCCAAACCAATTCTTGCTCTATATCTCTCCATTTTGTTAGACTGCTGCATAGGTTCAATGATTCCTATGAATTGAAATTGATGTTTCGATGCATTGTAACCAGTCTTTGAAATGCTTGCTTTGTATTTACTGATCTCACATTCTAGATAATGGCATCCAATAGATGTTTTTGTGTTTGGATAGAGTGCTCCTTGTTTTACTCTCTTGGACTGTGCATTTGAATTCTCTTTTGACTGTTTCTTTTTTTCTTTTGCTGGAAATTTCACAGGTTCAATACGACTTGGAGACAGACCCCCATGCTTTGCAACATTAAGGAAAATTTGAACAGTGGATTCTTCCTCCAAATCTACATCTCTTATTTTCGCGTGGGTCGCGGTGTTATGTGTTTCTACTGCTGCTTCCTTAATAGTGTTTAGATTTGCATCCCTTATTGCATAGACTTGCACTGATTTGTTTTGGGTTTCCTCTATACTTTGCTCTTGATTTGCATCTGAATTTCTACTTCACTCAATAGTTGAATCTCATCAATATGCAAATTTCCTCCTGGATCTATGGTACTAATATTTCCCTCTGATGACTTTTTTGTTTCTGAAATTGTGCATTCCATTGCGATTTGAATATCATTTGCATTATCAGTGCCTTTAGCCCTTTCATCCTCGTTTTCCAAGTTTTTTTCTCCCATTTCATCCTCACTATGCATCAAATCTGGAATTTGACCATCTTGTAAGACTTTCTCTGTATGGTTGAGCCATAACTTTTTTGTTTCCCTTTTTTCTTTTTCAATGGCCCTGAATTTGACAAAGACTTCATCTTCTACCAATTCATTTTCTTTGTTGTTTGCTACTTGTTGCTCATTATTAGGGTTATTGACCTGAATTGCATTATTTTTAAAAACTACCCGAGCCCATTGTTTAGTTGAAAGATCATTGATATGCTGCTCTTTCCCCATCCCTTGTTGTATACCAGTTGGATTCTTTTGTTGATTGTTGGTTGACTGTCTTTTGGGCGAGCTTGGAGATGTATTCTTTTGTGCTACTTGGGAAGTTGATGCTTCCTATTCCTTTATCTCATTTTCCACATCTGTGTACTAAATCTCCTTGTTGCTATCGGATTTTTGAGCCGTGTATTCCTCTATGACTGCCAGTTGGTTTCTTACATTTTCCTCATCATTTTCTTTTTGTAGCACTTTAAAATTGTTGATAGTATGGATTTGTTTATTGAAATTGAGATTGTTACAAAGAATTTCTTTGCTTTGTGAAACTGAGACTTCAGTTTGTTTTCCTTTGTTTAGAGTCCTATTGTCACGAACATCCTTCCATTGATGAAATTTGGGAGCCTTAGTGTCCCTATTCTGTCTCCAACCATCTTTTACCAACGCATGATGTGCAGCTGAATCAATTCGACCAACACCCTCCTTCGAGACTGCATTATTGTGCGCAGTTACTCCTTTGGCAACTTTTTTACCATTTAAGTAGTCCCTAGCATCCTCTTGAAGTTTGACAACCTCATCCTCCTCTAGTCCAGTTTCAGTTATAAATCTGCAAGTCTTTGTTAGAATATACGCTTAACGCTAGAGGGGAGGGTGAATAGTGTTTTAATAAAAATCAAGATAAATTTGCGGAATTAAAATTGCATGAGTAAAATAAGTGCAGTAAATAAAGTAGTAAGGAGAGAACACACCGAACTTATACTGGTTCACCACAACGTGTGGTTAGTCCAGTTTCCCGAGAGACTCTCTCGAGTTTCAACTAACTCCGTTAAGCTTGCGGGTGCTTAACAAACCGTTACAAACTGAGAACATAAGTCTCAACAATTGCTTGCTCGAAGATACCACACTTCAAGACTTCACGTGAAGGAACTAACCTTTCCTTCTTACAACCACAAGGGATTAGAACTTCCCTTCAAGTGTATACAAACACTTAGTACTCAAGACAAGACTCTCTTACAGAGTAGATACGAGTAAAATTGAAACGCTCAAGAACACAACAACTTCGTCAAGAATTTGGCTCTCAAAAACTATGAAATGAATATGAAATGATTGATATGAAAGTATGTAAGCTTAAGCAAGAATTGTAATCAATTGTTGTGCTTAATAGAGTGGTTTTGAGGTGTATTTATAGTCCTCAAAGACCCAAAGACCGTTGCTTAATTGCCAATCACTAATTGCTGATTTCGTGCTAGAATAATCGATTATCTGATTTGCATAATCGATTATCTGCAAATCGTTCAAAAATCATATGCAGATTTTAAGCTAGAATAATCGATTATTCAAATTGCATAATCGATTAACTGATAACGTTCAAAAATCAGACGCTGATTTTATGCTAGCATAATCGATTATTGCCTTGTGCATAATCGATTATCTTTCAACGTTTAAAAATACTTTGGCAACGGTCAGTGAATAATCGATTATGCTATATAGGATAATCGATTATTGACCTCTGCGGAATTTTTAATATAATTCGAACAAAGAGGATAATCAATTATCATATTACATAATCGATTATTTTGCTGTTTTGTAAATTCTGGTTTACACTGTCTTAACATAATCGATTATCAAAAAGACATAATCGATTATTTTGCTGTTTTGTAAATTCCGGTTTACACTGTCTTAACATAATCAATTATCAAAAAGACATAATCGATTATTTTGCTGTTTTGTAAATTCCGGTTCACTGTCTTAACATAATCGATTATCAAAAAAACATAATCGATTATTTCTGTCCAGATTTGAAAGACATGTTTAATATTCATTTTGGCTAAAATGAAAATGTTTGAAAATCATTTTGTTTCAAAACAAAGATGCATGGTTTGATGAAATTGATTTTACGAGAGAAGCCAAGACTTGAATCTATTGTTGGATCAAGATCACAATATAAAACGACTCATGTATATCTTCGTTGCTTTACTTGATCTTGTTCTTTGTTTCTCTTGTGCTTGGACTTCGGCATATGTCAATGTTCCATGCGCGTCGGTTTGTCATTTATCAAAACCTACAAAGATGAACACACGTTTGGTTTTAGTGATTTGAGAACGTGTTTCAACAATTTCCCCCTTTTTGATAATGGCAAACCAATATCGGGATATGCATATTAAATAATTGATAATGACAATCCAAGACAAGTATATAGATATGTGAATGAGTTCCCCCTCAATTTATGAGTTCCCCCTCAAGCATAGCCCTTATTCTCCCCCCTTTTGACATTAGCAAAAATAAATAACCTTTTATTGAGGAAACAATATTGAAAATACATAATAAAGCAAGAAAAATAGACAAAATATCATTCAAACGAGACATAATGGAAGCAAGAAAAAAAATAGACAAGATATTATTCATTTTCAACATTAACATCCGCCTCGGCATCCGGCACTTCTTCCGAAAAGGCAACTTGGGCATAGGGATAGTGGACGTGGTCAAAATATCCATGAAGTTCGTGGGATAATCGAGTGACATTCTTATCAATACGAGTCATGGATGTGGACAAAGAGGCAAGTTGCTCAGAAATGGTTTGGAGGGAAGCAACGGACGGAGCCTGAGGACGACGTCTTTGAGTTGGAGGAGGAGCCGGATGTTCACTGATATTGGGAAATGAAGATTCTTGGATTTCCCAATGTTTTGTTGCCTTTTTGTGAGGACCGACGGAGGTGTCGATATCGGAGGCTTGAAAAAGAGCCATTATGACAAAAGCATAGGGGAGTGGCTTATCGTCCCCAATTGCATCATACATGTGAGTCATGACGAACTGGCACCAATTGATGCGAGCCCCGGTGATAATTGCATGCATGAGTTTTGAATCCTCATGAGAGAGAGTCGTATGATTGAATTAGCGCGGTTTTAGAACGCGGGTTATGAAATAAAAGATAAGACGATATTCCGGGAGCATGTGCGTAATGGTTGGGCGACGATGCTCCGGACTTGCAATAAATTCGCCAATGCCAATTTGGTTGAAAAGGAGTTGTTCATCAAATAAATCACCTTCTTCCCTTGTGTAGAGTGAAATGTCTTCCCCGTGTCGTGGAAGTTTAGTGAGGACTTGCATGTTTTCCTCATTTAAAAGAATTGGAACTTCATTGATGCTCGAGACAAGTTCACCATCTTCGTCCTTCCCGAGATTGGAATAGAAGGCACGAATTAGAGAAGGGTGAATGTAAGGGGATTGAAGATATATGAATTCAAGAAGTTGACTTTGCATGAGGATATTTGCTGTGGATGGAGCGGCAATGTGGCTAAGGAATCGATCAGTGGAGAATCGAGGAGGAAGGATTTCTCGATTTTCAAATTTGTCGACGAAACGAATAAGTTCGGCTTCACTGTCGAACCGTTTATAAGATCCGTCTTTATAGCAGTGAACGGGTGGAGGAGCAATGGAAGAGTAGGCAATATGTTTGCCGGAGCGAGCTCGTTTAGAATTCTTGCCCGTCATTTAAAAAAATTGAACCTTTGCAAGGATTTTTGGAGAGTTATGAAGAGTATCTTGAGCAAAGAGTGTTGTTGAAGTGAAGAGTTTGAAGGGTGGAAGCACCTATTTATTGGGTGAAGGAGATGAAGGCATTTAATTGTACAATAACTTCAGATTTTACGTGCCAAACGGTCAAAAAACGGTAAGAAGTTTGAAAGAGTGAACGTTGATAATCGATTTTGTTGGTCAGATAACCCATTGTGGTGACCTAGTCTGGAAAACAGATTCAGAGAATAATCGATTATCATTTTGGGATAATCGATTATGTCGGGAAATGTACTACCCGACGAAGTCGAAGCGGTAAAGGAAAATCGATTAAAAGGTTGCCGATAATCGATAAATAATCTTTGGCTTAGACCTGCAAAACAGAATTAGTTAATAATCGATTGCGATAAATAGATAATCGATTATTGTATATGTTCACTAATCATTTGACAAACAGAATGTTAAGATAATCGATTATGGCTTTTGGGATAATCGATTATGTTATAAGGTTGCCCAAAAATCTGCAAAACAGAACACAAATATAATCGATTATGAAATATTGATAATCGATTATTGCATATGGTCGCCAAAATCCTGCAAAACGGAAATGTTAAATAATCGATTGTTGTATTGTAAAAATCGATTATTGCATTTGGTCAGCAAATATGTGACTGTATTCCCCCTGACTTTGGGGCGATACCTGCAAAAAAGAATTAGGCGCCTCCGACGCTCAAGTCAGTAATCGTTAAAGGAAAAATGCAATGCATGTATTAGATCAACGTGGAGTCAAGTATTCTGAGTTCACTACGAATTCGGAAAAAGGACTCTTTCTCTAAAGGCTTTGTGAAGATGTCGGCCAATTGATATTTGGTTTCAACAAACTCAATTTCGACATCACCTTTGAGAACGTGATCTCTTATGAAGTGGTGCCTAATTTCTATGTGTTTCGTTCTTGAGTGAAGAACAGGGTTCTTCGTCAAGCTTATGGCGCTAGTATTATCAAATCGAAGAGGGATATGATTGATACTAAGACCATAATCCGAGAGTTGTTGTTTCATCCAAAGGATTTGAGCACAACAACTCCCCGCGGCTACATATTCAGCCTCGGTTGTGGATAACGCAACACTTACTTGTTTCTTGCTAAACCAAGAAACTAGAGAGCTACCGAGCAAATGGCAAGTGCCACTAGTGCTCTTGCGGTCCAATTTGCAACCCGCAAAATCGGAATCGGAATAGCCAACAAGTTGGCATGAAGAACCTTTGGGATACCATAGTCCCACATTTATAGTTCCAACAAGATACTTCATTATCCGTTTTACCGCAGTTAGGTGCGACTCCTTTGGACATGATTGATATAGAGCGCATAAACACAAGCTAAACATGATGTCCGGTCTACTTGCAGTAAGATAAAGAAGGGATCCGATCATACCTCGATACTTCTTTGTGTCTACTTCCTTACCTTTCTCATCTTTGTCAAGATGGTCGGATGTACTCATTGGAGTGGCCATTGCTTTGGCGTTGCTCATTTCAAAACGATTTAGCAACTCCTTGCAATATTTAGATTGGCAAATGAAAGTTCCCTCTTTCATTTGTTTCACTTGCAACCCCAAGAAGAAGTTTAGCTCACCCATCATTGACATTTCAAATTCACTTGTCATTAATTCAGAGAATTTCTTGCACAAAGAATTGTTAGTAGCACCAAAAATAATATCATCTACATATATTTGAACTAATAAGATGTCATTGTTTTTGTTCTTAATAAAGAGTGTAGTGTCAAATTTCCCCCTAATGAACTCATTGTCCAACACAAATTTGCTTAAGCGTTCATACCAAGCTCGGGGAGCTTGTTTAAGACCATAGAGGGCTTTCTTAAGTTTGAAGACATGATCGGGAGATTTAAAGTCTTCAAAACCCGGGGGTTGTTCAACATATACTTCCTCTTGAATAAACCCATTTAGGAAGGCACTCTTTACATCCATTTGATATAAATTAAAATACATAGAAGAGGCAAAAGCAAGTAATAGACGAATATCTTCTAGTCGTGCTAGGGGTGCATAAGTTTCTTCATAATCAATTCCTTCTTCTTGATTATATCCTTTAGCTACAAGCCTAGCTTTGTTTCTAGTGATTATACCGTTTTCATCTAATTTATTTTGAAAAACCCATATCGTACCAATTATGGTGTGATTATCGGGTCTTGGCACCAATTCCCAAAAGTCATTTCGTTTGAATTGGTTAAGCTCCTCTTGCATTGCCAAGGTCCAATGCTCATCCCCAATTGCTTCGGAAATGGTTGAGGGTTCTATTTGAGAAAAGAAAGCAGTGTGTCCTATAGTGTTCTTAAGAGTGTTTCGAGTGCTTACCCCTTGTTCGATGTTACCAATTACCTTGTCGAGAGGATGGTCTTTGAATGTCCTCCAGGCGTTGGGCAGCACCGTTTCTTCCTCCTGTGGTGGTGCTTCCTCTGATGGTTGTTCCAAGATTTCATCTTGAATTTCCTTTGGATTTTCCTCTTGTACCTTGTCTTGAAGACTTATTTTGTTTAAAGAATCTGCAAGATCAACACAAGAATCCTTTCTCGCCAAGCGAGCATCATTTTCGGAAAATACAACATGAGGAGACTCCTCGACAGTTGAAGTGCGGTTGTTGTAAACTCTATATGCTTTACTATGCAATGAGTAACCCATAAATATACCTTCATCAGATTTTGTGTCAAACTTTCCTAAGCTATCTTTTCCGTTATTATGAATGAAACATTTACAACCAAAAACTCGAAGATGGGAGAGGTTAGGCTTCCTTCCCTTGTATAGTTCATAGGGAGTTTTCATGAGTATTGGTCTTATGATAGCTCTGTTCAACACATAGCTTGCGGTACTCACGGCATCCGCCCAAAAATGTTTGGGAATCATTGCCTCATCGAGCATGGTTCTAGCCATCTCTTCGAGACACCGATTTTTCCGTTCCACCACTCCATTTTGTTGTGGTGTACGTGGAGCAGAGAAAGTATGCTCAATGCCGAGTTCGTCACAAAAATCCGCGAAGAGATTATGATCGAACTCTCCCACATGATCACTTCTTATGGAAGTGACAGTTGTGTTCTTTTCATTTTGAACACGTTTAAGAAAACTTTTAAACCTTTGAAAGGCCTCACTTTTGTGAGCAAGTAATAGCGTCCATGTGAATCTAGAGTAGTCATCAACAATTACAAAAGTATAGCGATTTCTACCAAGACTTTCAATACGAGATGGTCCAACAAGATCCATGTGAAGAAGTTGTAAAGGTCTAGAGGTTGAAACAACATTTTTAGATTTAAAAGAGGCTTTTATTTGTTTCCCTTTTTGACAAGAATCACAAATAGTATCTTTTTCAAATTTTAGATTTGGAAGACCAATTACTAAATTTTGTGAAACTAATTTGTTTAAAAGATTCATGTTGACATGAGCTACTCTACGATGCCATAACCACATGTCGTCATTGTTACTCATAAGGCATTTCACATAATCTGATGAAGAATTTTCAAGGTCAACCATATAGATATTATCAATTATAATACCACGAAGAATGACTTTAAAATCACTACGGCGTATAACTAAGCATTCTTCCGAATCAAACAATACAACATTTCCCTTGTCACATAATTGACTTATGCTCAAGAGATTGTGTTTAAGCCCTTTTACTAATAAGATATTCTTAATAGAGGAGGATTCGGTCTTACCTACGGACCCGATGCCGATTATTTTTCCTTTATTGTTGTCTCCAAATACAACGCTTCCTCCTTCCGTGGGTTTTATTTGAAGGAATTTTGATGCATCTCCAGTCATATGTTTAGAGCATCCGCTATCAAGGTACCAAAGTACACTTGATCCCTTCAAACACACCTACAAGACAAATTAATGAGTTTTTGGTACCCAAGCTGTTTTGGGTCCTTGTGTGTTAGGTGCAAAATGGTGGTGTGATTGACATGCAGTGAAGTGTATGTGTCTAGTGAAACAAGCAGGAGCAATATGTCCTATTCGATTGCAATAATGGCAAGTGACGTTAGGATTATGCATTCTTCTAGGATGATAATAGTTGGAGGGTCTAAGCTCATTAACTCTATTTGTAGAAGTATAATTTTGATGCATTTTTTGAAAATCTTTTCTACGTGTTCTAAATTGCCCAACATTTCTTCTAGAGTTTATTCTAGGATGTATAGCGATCCTAGGATTGTTATTTCTAGGTTGAATATTTCTAGGTTGCAATTTTTTATTATCTTTTCTATGTGTTCTAAATTGCTCTACATTTCTTCTAGTGCTCATTCTAGGATGTAAAGTGATCCTAGGATTATTATTTCTAGGTTGTTTAGGATTGGTCTCAACTTTTTTGTTAGACTCATTTTTGAAACCTATACCATGTTTAGTAGATTTCAAATTTACAAGAACATCATTTAGATTTTTGTGAGAGGAATTGAATTTATTCAAGGTGCCCTTAAGTTTTTCTACTTCATCTTTTAGAGTTTTGCAAGAAGTACAACCATTGTTTGAACTTTCGGGTTTATTGGCGCTTCTTTTGCCATAAAATATATTTTCCTCTTTTAGCTTCTCATTATCAAGCGTCAATTTTTTAAAAACTTTTTCTTTCAAAGAAAGTTGTTTTATCAATCTTTTTCTTTCAAAGAAAGTTGTTTTTCAAAATCTTTTTCTTTCAAAGAAAATTGTTTCTTCAATTCTTTTATGGTTTTGGAAGCTCTAATAAATTCACCATACAATTCATCAAAGGCATTTTGCATTTCTTCAAGGGAGAAAAAATTCTTAGAAGAGGTTTCACATACCTCTTCTTGAGTTTCCTCATGTTCCATAAGACATAGATTTGCAGTTTCATCTTTTTCTCCGTCACTTGATTCATCCCCGGAGTCACCTCTCCAAGAGATGTAGGCTCTTTGTTTCTTGGTGAATTTCTTTTATGTTTTGATATTTGGACAGTTTGATTTGATATGCCCAGCTTCTCCACATCCATAGCATTTGAGTGGTCCACCTGGCCGCTTTCCTTTAAACTCTTTCCGCATGAAGTTTTGGAATTTCTTGATCACGAGTCCGAACTCGATATCCTCATCACTTGAATCCTCATCGTTTTGAGGTTGAGTCGTAGACGCTTTGAGTGCAATCCTTCTTTTCCTTTGATCATCCAAAGGAGGGTTAAGAATAGTAGATTCATTAGTTTTGAGATTACCTCGAAGTCCGTCTATGGTGACACTTGTGATGCCGATCGATTCTTGAATAGCGTCGGCTTTGGAAGGCCATTCCGGAGTAAGGCTTCGTAGAATTTTTCGGACAAGCTCCTTATCCGTAAATATCTTTTTGAGAGCATGAAGGTCATTTACGATTTTTGAAAATCGCTCAAACATGTCATCTATTTTCTCATTCTCCTTCATATGAAACAATTCATATTCATGGGTTAGAAAATCAATTTTAGCTTCTCGGACTTGATCCGTACCTTCGTAAGTGATCTCCAGTTTGTCCCACATTTGCTTGGCCGTGGTGCAACATGAGATTTTTCGATTGTCAACGGGATTTACAGCACAATACATCATGTTGATGGCCTTTGAATTATATTCCACCTTTTTGATATCATCCATATCATATTCGTCTTCCGACTTTGGGACGAGTTCATCTCCATCCTTTTTAGTGGGAAGTTGTTCTCCGTTCTTTATAATTTTCCACAATTGGAAGTTGTTTGATTGAATGAAAATCCTCATCCTCTCCTTCCAATAAGTGTAATTGGTGCCATCAAAGAGTGGTGGCCTTGTGATGCATTGTCCTTCACCTAGTCCTGCATTAACGTTACGAGTAGAAGCCATGGATTGTTTCTCTCAAACTGTTAAGTCTTTCAGAGAGACAGGCTCTGATACCAATTGTTAGAATATACGCTTAACGCTAGAGGGGGGGTGAATAGCGTTTTAATAAAAATCAAGATAAATTTGCGGAATAAAAATTGCAGGAGTAAAATAAGTGCGGTAAATAAAGTAGTAAGGAGAGAACACACCGAACTTATACTGGTTCACCACAACGTGTGGTTAGTCCAGTTTCCCGAGAGACTCTCTCGAGTTTCAACTAACTCGGTTAAGCTTGTGGGTGCTTAACAAACCGTTACAAACTGAGAACACAAGTCTCAACAATTGCTTGCTCGAGGAAACCACACTTCAAGACTTCACGTGAAGGAACTAACCTTTCCTTCTTACAGCCACAAGGGATTAGAACTTCCCTTCAAGTGTATACAAACACTTAGTACTCAAGACAAGACTCTCTTACAGAGTAGATATGAGTAAAATTGAAACGCTCAAGAACACAACAACTTCGTCAAGAATTTGACTCTCAAAAACAATGAAATGAATATGAAATGATTGATATGAAAGTATGTAAGCTTAAGCAAGAATTGTAATCAGTTGTTGTGCTTAAAAGAGTGGTTTTGAGGTGTATTTATAGTCCTCAAAGACTCAAAGACCGTTGCTTAATTGCCAATCACTAATTGCTGATTTTGTGCTAGAATAATCGATTATCTGATTTGCATAATCGATTATCTGCAAATCGTTCAAAAATCATATGCAGATTTTAAGCTAGAATAATTGATTATTCAAATTGCATAATCGATTACCTGATAACGTTCAAAAATCAGACGCTGATTTTATGCTAGCATAATCGATTATTGCCTTGTGCATAATCGATTATCTTTCAGCGTTTAAAAATACTTTGGTAACGGTCAGTGAATAATCGATTATTCTATATAGGATAATCGATTATTGACCTCTGCGGAATTTTTAATATAATTCGAATAAAGAGGATAATCGATTATCATATTACATAATCAATTATTTTGCTGTTTTGTAAATTCCGGTTTACACTGTCTTTACATAATCGATTATCAAAAAGACATAATCGATTATTTTGCTATTTTGTAAATTCCGGTTCACTGTCTTAACATAATCGATTACCAAAAAAAACATAATCGCTTATTTTTGTCCAGATTTGAAAGACTTGTTTAATATTCATTTTGGCTAAAATGAAAATGTTTGAAAATCATTTTGTTTCAAAACAAAGATGCATGGTTTGATGAAATTGATTTTACGAGAGAAGCCAAGACTTGAATCTATTGTTGGATCAAGATCACAATATAAAACGACTCATGTATATCTTCGTTGTTTTACTTGATCTTGTTCTTTGTTTCTCTTGTGCTTGGACTTCGGCATATGTCAATGTTCCATGCGCGTCGGTTTGTCATTTATCAAAACCTACAAAGATGAACACACGTTTGGTTTTAGTGATTTGAGAACGTGTTTCAACAGTCTTCTCGTCGAGTCCTTGATGTTTGCAACAAGCACAATATTTAGGAAGATTATCATACACAATTTGTTGATGTAACTTGACAGATTTTCCTGAAACATAATCTAAAATATGCAGTATGATCTTTTTAGGGTGTTTATCCAGAAGATCTACTATAACCTTTACTCTTGCCGCAGTAGGTCTCGATCTGTCCTGCGTCGCCTTGTCAACAGCAAGAGGTTTTCCAAAAGCTGAAGCTATTGACAGTAAAGACCTCCTAGCAAATAAATTTGGTGGTAATCCTGGAAGAGAAATCCATACAACTGCCTTCGGTGTCTCCTCCTTCGGATTGAAATCGAAAGACCATGGGAATGTTCTAAAAAAATATTCATCGCCTTTGGATTTAAGGTATCCAGTCGTCTTTAAAAGGAAGTGAACATAATCATTAAAAAGATCGAATCTGACCAATAGATGCCTAAATTCCAGCAATCCCACATTGCAATGACCATTAACATCAAATTGCGACGAAAAAAGTCTTCTCACTTCCGATATATCAGGTATGCCATAAGAAAATTTTAAAATAACAGCTTGGTCCAAACCTTCCTCTCTAGTGAAGTTGTTAACGTCTTCCATAGTGAATTGAATTACTGGATCCTCATGGTCGAAATTAACTGTGCACAGCTCGATTTTTGACTGAACAGGTTGTTTATCTTGAATAATTGCAGCATATGATGGCTTTGAACCTTGTGTTGAATCTGATGGAACATTATTTTTATCACTCTCTCCCACAGTCACAAACTGGGGAGATATCTGCGCAGCCATGGCTGTCAAAACCCGGTCAAAGTTTAATCGCTAAATCCAACAATCATCCATTATTCAAAACAGCAGATAAAATATGGAAATTGAGTCACAGTTCTGAAATTCTTCAATCTACAGTGAATTGATTTAATTTAAGATCTTGAAGAAATGGATACTGATTTGGATAAGAAAAAGATGTGGGTATGAACCCAAAGAAAATGGGAATAATATGACACTACAATTGCCAGCATCTACCGCCGGAATTTTATCCGATGAATAGTGACGGAAACACTATTCACACGATAAATAGTGAGCAGATTACCCTTCTTCTCTCTTCGGATAAAAAGCTGGACCATAATATTGTAGACGGATATACTTTAATTGTAAAATTCCCGAATCACACCGGAATTGACACTCAAATGTTCTTACTAAATCATGACTTCTTAAAAATGATTTTAAAATAATATGATTTCCTTAAAAAAAAAAAAAACCTTTTCACGAAGGAATAAAACATTTGAGAAGAGTGTATTGATGCATCGCGCGTGGTTTACAGAAGAAATATACACTTTTAAAATATAAAAAAGTTATCTATCTGATATTTGAAATTTATTTTGATTTATCCTAAATTTCATCGGACGTCTAAAGGGAGAAACTCACCCCTTGAGCTTCTCCAGTTTCAAGGCTCGAACCCCATATCTCTAACAAAGGAATTTCATCCATATCATTACACTCCATGGTGGTTGAAGAAATATTTATATACTCAAGATAACCAAAGAAAGAACATAACCATTAATTGAAACAGTTTAAAGCTTGATTCTCTCTTCACATATTGGAAAAGATAAGTACACTATCCGGTACTGCAGTACATTAACGTTACTTAATTAATTATTAGAGTCTAAATTATTGTCACTTTAACAAACCTATTTTATGCCACAATCCAAAGAACTTTATAGTCCCTAAATGAAACGTGTCCCGAGATACGTGATTTTAATATGAATATTTTTTAAAAATATTTTGGCTAGTGGATGTTTAAATAAAAGCTGCATTTGACCAAAGCTTAATGGAGGTCTTTTTGCTTGCACTTTTCTATCTTATTATCGGTCAAATATAATTATTCTTGTATCAAACTAAAGGGCTAGTTAAAGTGTAATAACTATATATCGGAAACACCCCTGATTAAAATAAAAAATGAATCTTCGCCTGAAATTAGAAATAATTAATTACTACGTACTACTTTTGTTATTTTGTAGGGAAAATAACCACATTTCCAGTTATATAAGTTTTATAAGAAATTAATCTTATCTTACGTCTATTCATACGCATGAAATTACCCATGGATATTGTTCCTTTTTTTATATACTCCCAAATATAATAATATAGGAGTCAGAAGTGTGAATGAGAAGAACTGAGGAGCAAATTATTTATTTACGAATTAAGACAAGAGGGGAATGTGCATTATATGATTTGAGCATAGCATTCCTTGAATACTTTTTAAAAGTCGTTCTCTATTTTATATTCTCTCCGTTTCAATTTATGTGATCATATTTGACCGAGCATGCAGTTTAAGAAAAATAAAAACATTTATGGTATGAAACAAGTCAAATAAGGGCAATATTTGTGTAATTATAAAAACTTCTCATTAAGGGTAAAATTGTAAATCTAAACTAATTTTTTACCAAATTTAGAAAGAGGTAATTCTTTTCGAAACAAACCAAAAATAAAATAAGTTCACATTAATTAAAACAGAGGGAATACTTCAAATTTCCTATGCCCATTAATTTTCATTATTTTCCTCATTTTCTATTTTTTGTTAAATGCAATTTTGTTGCTAGTAGTTCTACAATGATAATAATATAAAATATTTCAATTTCAAGTAAAGTTAGCCTCGTCTATATAACTCCTGTGTAGAATTAATGTGGGGATGGATTTGATTATATTTTTCTAATCGTGAACATATCGTAAAGTAATCATCCTTCTTTAACCAGATTTATGGCCAATTAAATTTCTTGATTCTGCGGCGAGTCAGCTTAAAGCAAACTATGTACATTTTACGTACCTATCTGTTCAATGTGGTACTACATTTGTTTTGCTTCCCATTGGTGCTCGTTGAAATATGGTCTCATTTGCAATCATTTATGACAAATAGTCATAATATTTATTGATAGAACAAAAGGACAAATCCAACGTGTGGTTTCAATTTATTATGTCCAAGATTTGATGTGGATAGGAGGTGCATGCTTTGTCTTGTCTATGTTTGGTGCAAAGGGAAAATATTTTGACGAAAAAGCCAAAAACAAAATTAGACACTCCACGTTTATCAAAACCTAAATTTCTCATTAGAAAAAATTAAAGCAAAGCCCAAACTTTATCAAACCCTCTAAATTTTGTTAAATTTCAAATCCAATAATAGAATACACCCAACTATCATTTTGTTATACTTATTTTATGACACCCACGATGGAAGGAACGTCAAGCAGGATTGGCAGATTTCTAGACTGACAAACATTTGAATAAGGGGTGCATATGTTGGCTTAGATAAATCTTAAATTGAGAGAAAAAAGTGAAGAGTTTTATAAGGAATGCATAACACAAATGTGAGCGTTGCTGTGTTAAATAGAAAATCAGAAAACTGTTATAAGAATAAAGAAATCTGGAAAAAACAGTAAAGAATCTGAAATATCCCGAGTTCACAATTTCCTTGTGCGTCCTTATGGAATTTTAACTCCCTCACACATTGTCAAGGTTTCAATTCTGTTTGTTTTTCATTGTATCTATATATACTCCTTATGTATTTTCTTTCAAACTCTTATTTGTAGTAATTCATAGTAGTCCGTGAGTACTGTGATACTAAATCTTGGGTAGAGGATGATGTTAATTTTTCCGCATATTTCTTCCATTTAATATTAAATTTAGACTTCCGCTTGAAATTATTATTTTATTATTATTAGCTGTTGAAAATTAGTTGAAAGGTATGTTTAAGTTGGCTTGCCTAGCTTCGACAGAACTTGTCACGACCCGGATTTCCCACCATCGGGGGTCGTGATGAAGGTAATTGATTAAAACCATTAGGATAAAACGGAATAGACCTTCCTGCAACAGTGGCAATACAAACTGCAGGATACTAATAAACTCAAAGAATGGAGCAAAATCACACTTACGAATTTGAGAAAGACTGCGAATCAGAATGCAGTGATATCATAAAGAAGGAAGTTCTAGAGTGTTTTTCGTGTGTAGAAAATGGAGCCTTGCCTCATAATTTATAGGCAATTATCAGAAGAGGTGTCTGGAAAAAGTGCCTTTTAAGAAGTTGACGCGGTCCTACCGCGGTTACGCCAGGACCACGGTCAGAGAGGCTCTCTGAATCTTCAGCAAGGTTCTGGTGCGGTCCTACCGCGGTTACGCCAAGACCACGGCCAAACTATGCTTCTGATTCTTCAGCAGTGATCTAGTATTTAATTAATTATTAAATAGTTAAATAAATTTTGTCCAAAAATAATCTTATCGATCGATCATTTGACAAATCCAAATCTAATGCCAAAGTCGTAGCAGAAGCCGAGCGGCAAGAGGGTTCATCTCTTCAACTTCTGTTAAGAGCTTTAAGAAGTGATTCTATATATAAGCACACAAATGTAGTTGTCCTTCACCAATGAGGGACAAAGTGTAAGACAAAAGTTAACTTCTCTAAATTTTTATTTTATTTCAGTCCATCTCCAATCACACTTCTTCTACTTTAAAGCCCAATGGTTTAAAGACCAACAATCTCCCACATAAATGGGAATGGCTATGTCAAGAAAGATCATAAATGAAAGCTATGTGATTTTGCAAGTAAGGATTAATTGCATCTGGATAAGTAGGTTTCCTATTGAACTTTTCGTAGTGAACATATGTTGGATATACTCGGTTAATCGGTAGATTTGATATCTTTGAACCGTCGAACTTTAGTGTATACCTAGACAACCATATGTCATACAACCAACCCTTAACCATCTTTTGTTCTCATTGTTGTGTTCGTTTTAGCCATGTACACTGCCTGGTTTCATATGTGCGTAGAGAATTGTCCTTACAAAATTCTCATTGAAGCGGCTTCCACTTTACACTTACGTAGGTGATTCCTAAACGTGTAATCCTTTAGATTGACACTACTTGGTAAATACCTCATCAAACTTAGGTAATCATTAAAGAACGCGTAAAGTTCTATCCTTGTTACGGAACATAGTCTTCATCACGAGAATGGACCAAAGTTATTATTTTGACAATGTTGAACCGGTCAATCACAACTTTATTTGAGCTCCTTGAACCTAGATCTCGGAACATCCTAAATTCTAGATAGAGTTACTGCCATGTTAACTTGTCCTCGGCCATAGTCCCATTCCCTTAGATGATTTCTTAACTCCCTCTCTAGTTAAGCCTTTTTTAAGCGGATCTGCCACATTATCCTTTGATCTTACATAATCAATAGTGATAATTCCACTAGAAGTTTGTTGTCTAACCGTATTATGTCTTCGTCGTATATGACGAGGCTTTTCGTTGTACATAACGCTCCGTGCTCATCCTATGGCAGCCTCACTATCACAATGTACGCAAATAGGAGACAAAGGTTTTGGCCAGAACAGAATGTCTTCTAAGAAATTTTGAAGCCACTCAGCTTCTGCACCGGCTTTATCCAAAGCTATAAACCTTATGAGAACGAGTGATACACGTCTGTTTGGAAGACGTTCAAGATTTTTCTGCACCACCAACAGTAAAAACATTTCCAGTTGTGGACTTTGCTTTTGTTGAGCCGGTTATCCAATTTGCATCACTATATCCTTCGATAACTGCAGGATATTTATTGTAGTGTAAAGCATATTCTTGGGTATACTCCAAATATTATTTCATTTCCACCTAGTGATGTTTGCATGGATTACTTGTGAATCGACTAAGATTACTTATTTCTCAAGCTATATCAGGTCGTGTGCAGTTCATAATGTACATTAAGCTTCCCAATACACGAGCATACTCAAATTGAGACGTACTTTCACCTTTATTCTTTATAAGATTATAGTTTAAGTCAATCGGAGTTCTTGCACTTCTAAATTCCAAGTGTTTGAACTTTTCAATCACCATATTCATGTAATGTGATTGAGACAAAGCTAGACCCTGAGGAGCCCTCTGGATTTTAATTCTTAGAATTACATCGGCAACTCCTAAGTCTTTCGTATCAAACTTACTAGCAAGAATTTGCTTAGTAGCTTGAATGCCAGCAATGTCTTTGCTCATTATTAGCATATCATCAACATACAAGCAAACAATAACTATATGATTTGGAACGTTCTTAATGTAAACACATTTATCACATTCATTTGTCTTAAAACCATTTGACAACATTGTTTGGTCAAATTTCGCATGTCATTGCTTGGGTGCTTGTTTTACTCCATAAAGTGACTTAACAAGTCGACACACCTTCTTTTCTTTTCCCGTAACCACAAACCCTTCAGGTTGGTTCATGTAAATTTCTTCCTCTAGATCACCATTTAAGAAGGCTATTTTTACATCCATTTGATGGATTTGAAGACCATACAAGGCGGTTAACTCTATTAGCATCCGAATGGATGTAATTCTTTTTACTGGCGAGTATTTGTCAAAATAGTCAAGACCCTCTCGCTATCTAAATCCTTTGACAACAATTCTTGTCATGTATTTGTCAATAGTACCAACGTCTTTCATTTTCTTCTTGAAAATCTATTTAGAACCCAACGTTTTGTTACCTGGAGGAAGATCAACCAATTCCCAGGTATGGTTGCTCAATATGGATTCTATTTCACTATTGACAGCTTCTTTCCAATATTATGCTTCTGAGGAAAACATTGCTACCTTGAAGGTACGAGGCTCATTTTATAACAAAATTTCCAGAAAATCTAGATCAAATGAAGTAGATGTCTTTGACGTTTACTTCTTCTCGGATTTTGCTCATTAGGCATACCTTTTTTTATTTCCTCCCGAGATTGTTTTGACCTTTGGTAGGTCACTTCACTTTCCTTTTTATACGGATAAATAGTTTCAAAGAATTCAACATTATCTTATTCTATTAGCATATCAACGTTAATCTCAGGATTTTCTGATTTATGAACCAGAAAACGATATGCGTTGCTATTGGTTACATATCCAATAAATATACAACCAACCGTTTTTGGACCTATCCTAACCCTTTTAGTTTTAGGAACTTATACCTTAGCTAGACACCCCACACTTTGAAGTATTTCAAGCTGGGCTTCCTTCCTTTCCGCTTTTCATAAGGAATGGACTGTGTTTTACTATGAGGTACATGGCTGATTATTTGGTTAGCTGTAAGTATAGCTCCCCCCCCCCCCACAAGTTTTATGATAAGCCAGAATTTATTAGCAGCGCATTCATCATCTACTTCAATGTTTGATTCTTTCTTTTTGTAATTCCGTTAGATTGTGGAGAGTAAGGGGCAGTTGTTTGGTGAATAATATCATTTTCCAAACATATTCTTTTTAAAAAGAGAATCATATTCTCCACCCCCATCACTTCTTATCATTTTGATCTTTTTGTTTACATGCGTTTCAATTTCAATTTTGTATTGCTTCAAAGAATTAATTGCTTCATCTTTACTACTAAGTAAATAAACATAGCAATATCTCGTGCTATCGTTAATAAAAGTAATAAAATACTGTTTTCACCGCGAGATGGTGTTGACATGATATCGCAATTATCTATGTGAATTAAGTCTAAAGGACTTGAATTCCTTTCAATAGACTTATAAGGACGCTTAGCATATTTTGATTCCACACATTTTGACATTTGGAATTAATGCAATCAAATTTTGGCAATACTTCTAAATTTATTATTTTTCGCAATGTTTTGAAGTTTACGTGTCCTAAACGTGAATGCCATAAAGTGCTTGATACAAGTAAGTAAGAAGAAGCATTACTTTATCGATAGGAACTGCTATTATATTTAGCTTAAAAGGCCCTCATTCAAGTAACCTTTTCCAACATACATATCGTTCTTACTTAGTACAACACTATTAGAAATAATAATACATTTGAATCCATTCTTGACAAGAAGTGAGGTAGACACAAGATTCTTGCGAATTTCTGGAACATGGAGGACTTGGTTTAGAGTCACTTTTTTTCCCGATGTCATCTTCAGCGCAATCTTGCCAACTCCTTTAATTTTGGCCTTAGATGAATTTCCCATTAAGATTGTCTCGCCGGGTCCTGTGGGGGCATAAGAAGAAAATAACTCCTTGTTAGGACAAACGTAGCGGATGGCTCTAGAATCTATCCACCATTCTTTCAGATTTCCTACCAAGTTGCATTCAGACAATATGGTACACAAGTCCCCCATTTCATCTTCAACCATGATAGCTTGATTCTTTTTCTTCTTATCATTCTTTGGAACATGACAATCCACGGCCTTATGCCCAGATTTTCCACAGTTGTGGAAATTACCCTTGAACTTTTTCTTGCTTGGGTAATTGTTTGGTCCATAAGCGTTCTTTCTCTTCTTATTTTGTGCTGCCTCCTCAACAATGTTTTCCCCCACAATTGTCGAGTTTCCACATGACTTTTTTTAAGCATTTTTGTTGTCTTCTTTTATCCTCAAACGAACAATCAAGTCTTCTAGTGTCATTTCCTTCCGCTTGTGTTTAAGATAGTTCTTAAAATCCTTCTAATATGGAGGTAATTTCTGAATTAAAGCAGCAACTTGAAAGGCCTCATTTTTGAAGTTTTTATATACCTCAAACCCGTACGTTTATTATTTCGGCAAAGTTTGTATATACTTTAGACCGGACAGAACAATTATTCGAGTAGAAATCACCCAAGCTTTAGTATCTAAAGCAGTATAGAAAACAGTTTAATGTATAATTCAACAGAAAATTAGTATAAATTAAATTCCTTTAGCTAGTGAGCATTACTGTGTTTAACAGAAAATCAAAAAACTGTTGTAAGAATGAAGAAATCTGGAAAAACAATAAAGAATCAGAAATATCCCGAGTCCACAATTTCTTCTGCGTCCTTAAGGAATTTTAACCCCCTCACACGTTGCCAAGGTAATAGATTAAAGCTTTCCAGGATAAAACGGATACCAACGAACTCAGAGAATGGAGCAAAATCACACTTACGAATTTGAGAGAGAGACTGCGAATTAGAATGCAGTAATATCATAAAGAAGGAAGTTTTGGAGTGTTTTTCGTGTGTAGAAAATGGAGCCTTACCTCAGAATTTATAGGCAATTATCAGAAGAGGTGTCTGGAAAAGGTGCCTTTTCAGACGTTAACGCGGCCTGCCGCGGCCCTATCACGGTTACGCCAGGACTGCGGTCAGAGAGGCTCTTTGAATCTTCAGCAGTGTTATGGCGCGGTCCTACCGCGGTTACGCCAGGACCGCGGCCAGACTATGCTTCTATTGCTTTAGGAGTGATCTGGTATTTAATTAATTATTACATAATTAAATAAATTTTGTCCAAAAATAATCTTGTCGATTGATCATTTGACAAATCCGAAGGCGAAGCCAAGCATAGCGAGCGACAATAACGAAGCGAGGGTTCATTCTCTTCAACTCCTTTTAAGAGCTTTAAGAAGTGATTATATATATAAGCACACAATATAGTTTTCCCTCACCAATGAGGGACAAAGTGCAAGACAAAAGTTCACTTCTTCAAATTTCTATTTTTTTCTCCATTTACAATTCACCTTTCTTCTACTTTAAAACTCAATGGCTTAAAAGTCCACAAAATTCACATAATACAGACACATTTGGGCTTGATGATGGCATAGACCGAAGAACAAATCCGTGAGATTTGATAAGCCAAAGAGAACATGCCATGAACTTGGGGCGTGACATGCTTTCAATCTGTTGTTCCTCTTGTGAACTCGCTAATTCGATGTAAAAATTGTACGATTTAGCTAATTTTCGGACTGGTCATTCAAAAATAGCCAGCATTTATCAAGTCAATGAAACATAGCCACTATTTTGCTGCAACAGAGACCGGTCTAGCATAATATACTGGAGATCGGTGCACCTGTGTATGAACCCCAGCATATTATACTGGACCGGTACACTTTGTTGGCTCCAGTATAATATACCGGAGAGTTCTCCCAACTCCGGTATATTATATTGGACTGGTATACTTACTGGAACTCCGGTATATTATGTTGGAGTTCTAGTGTACTTATGCTGGAACTCAAGTACATTATGCTGGAGTTCAAGTATATTTATGCTGGAACTCCAGCATAATATACTGGCGTATTTTTTGGGTTTTGAACAGTGTTTTCGCTCAGATTTATCTTTACATAAAAAATGATTAAATTTCGATTACTTTTGAAACTGAGCTATTTTTGAACGAGCAATGGTAAATCTGGCTATTTTTGAATTTCACCCTAATTCTATTCATGGGATAAAACAATTTTCTCCTTTATTTAGTGTTAAAAGTCAATCATTCTTGACTTTGAACTATATATATTATTCTTCTGTTATCTCAAGATTCTGTCATTAGCTTCTGATGTTAGAAAGATAATGTATCTATTTAACCCATTAAATATTAATACATCCCATTACTTTACATTTTAATACGTTCACCTTAATTCTGCGCAAAGTTTTTTGTATCATGACATTTATTCCGCTTTTCGGTTTCCCAAAATTGGTAAAATTAGCTTTATGTTCTTTCCATACTTTTATTTTAAAAGTCATTACTTTAATTTGAAAAGATTTTCATCCCTATACTAAGATTAGTTTCTCAAGTATAATTTGAGCTAAATTTTTTATGTCATCGATCAAATCAGTTTGAATTATTTGTTACAATATTTTTATTTTCAGTCCAAAAGAATTTACCATATATTTACACCTCAATGATCTTGACAGTTTTTTCTACTATGTATAGGAAATCTATGAATATTAAATAAAATAAATCACATCCACCGTCTAATAAGTACATATTAATGGTGTTTTTCATGCGTTTAGACAATATATATACCCTCTTAGACCTAGACGTCTGATCCAATTTAGTGAAAAGAAAATGGCTATATAATACACTAGTCGAAGTGAAGAAAACAGAAAAAATGTGGACCATGAAAGTGCCTCTTCATATGAAATTGACCCCTTGAAAACCCACATAACACTTAATAAGTAGCACATGCAACTCTCAATGGCATGACTTTAATGGTTGTTTTTTCATATTCCACCCTGTATTTGGTACTCATTTTGTGGCCCGAATAATTTGGATTCTCTCCGAAAAATTCTATTTTGGAAGGTAAAGCATTCATCACCAAAGGTGATTATATACCTACGAATTTAAATACGAGACTTGTGATTAAGGATAAATGAGTACTTAATTATGACTACTATCACGACTTTAGGTTGTGTTATAATGGTTGATTGAAGGCAATGACTATCGTGCAAAGCACAAATTCATAAATATAATTATATGTTGAAGACTGGGCAAACACTTCAATATGGGATATGTCTTAGTTTATCTATGCATTTCTGATTCGAATCTTTCTATAGAGAAAAAAGTGTAGGTTGAAACGCATTAATACTTAATAGAGTTAAAGGCACCAAATCGTTGAAGTTTTTGGCATCAGAGTTAAAAATTCAAATCATATAAGTGACATGAATGTCTAATATTTATTACACTAAGCAACAAGGTATAATATGAGGAAATTGTTGAATGTTGACCACCCAAAGTTACTTGGATAAACCCTATTCTAAGCTTTCAATTATGTAAAGGACCTCAAGTTATCTTTTATTGGGTGGATGAACCCTTAATTAGATTCAAAAATATTAAAAAATGTCAATTTTGGTCAATTACTCCAGCAGTCGTTTTGTTAACTTCCTTCTCGGTCGATTACTAATTATTTTTTAGTGAATTATCCATGTATTATGGATAATCAGCCTCCTTCTTGATCGTTTATCAACCCATGGTCGCCAATCAACTTCTTTCTTGGTTGATGGAACTCATTTTCAACATCCTGTTAGGTTTTGCACTGAATTTGTAATCTATTAGGACTTTCATTTGAAGGAAGGGAAAAAGATTTTTAAAAGGAGTACATCTCCTCATATACTTTTTTTTTTCTTTGAGGAGAAGTCTTGGGCATTTATAATTAAGGTATTTTGCTTCTCACAACAACAATAACAATAATACTGTAATAATCATTAAGAAAATCACGTTTCGGGGGAGATTTATATTTTAGTATTTTGTTTTATACTATTATATTAGTCTTTTAATCTCCTCTCTTATAAATGTAGGTTAACTGACCACACTACTTTAAATAATAATTTTTTTAATATGGATGATTTATCATTATCAAAGCTCTTTTTGTTAGTTTTTGCATGTACCTTGTTATTTCAATCCCAACAAGTAGTATCGGAGCAAAATGTCAAAAACTGATTCCAAAACGGGTTCAATTTAAGTTGCAACCAATTTAACGATGATGGAGATTTTTCTGCGACGTGCTACTCAATACGAAGATAATTTTAATTGTATTCAACATTATTGCTGGTGTATCTTTATACATAAAAGAAATATTTTGAAATTATTTTAACACATACCTATTTTCAACTTATTTTCCATTAATGCAGACTTTTAAACATGAGCTATTTTAAAAACAATGCCAATATTCAACCATTTTAAATTCATAATATTTTAACCTTAGTATTTTCTTTTGTATTATATTATTATTTTAATTTTTTTTATAGGTCAGTTGGCCAAACTACTTTAAATAATAGTCTTTTTGATATGGCTGATTTATCGTTATCAAAGTTTTCTTTCGCATATGTACCTTTTTAGGTGGTTTTGAATTGTGCAGAAGTAATAGCTATGTTCAATATGTTGACTTGTTACTCTCTAGTCTTCTAACTTCTCATCAGTTAGGCTAGTTGAATGTTCTCTAACCAACAGAAGAGTGTCTGTTAATTACTATTGATAAGTTGTTATCGAGAAAACACCAATACTTTCCAGAAGTAGCATCTTAATTAGAAAAGGAAAATTCCTACAAATGTATGAAAACAACTCTTGACTAAACTCAGCAAATGGGAAAAAATGCATTTTTAAATTCTCCACCAAAAATATGTCTATTTAGCTAAGCAATTCGTGGTCAAGGACCACAAGAAGAATGTAAACGTTCAGAAAATAAAGGAATTAGTTCTAGTATATATAGAGATATTGGACCACCATTCCTTGGGACCAGGGCATCGATGTTTATGTCAGTTCATACTCCCTTCAATTCATTGTAAGTGGCCTTTTGGCGTTTTACATACTCCTCAACAAAATACTAACTCCTTGAAAAAAATAAGTATTTTACTAAATTATTCTTAATTAAAATTAACATATTCTTTAATTGATGTATTGGGATATGTAAATAAGGAAAAAATTTGGCAAGACAAAGTTAATACCTTCTTGATTATGTAAACGGACATTTATTTTGGACCAGAATAAAAAGGCTAAAAAATTGTTCATTGTGGACCGGATGGAGTATTAATTTACTGTATAAAATAAGATCGTAATACATACTGAGAAACCATGATTAAGTGATGAAATAAATCTAAAACACACACACACACACATATATTTATATATATATATATATATATATTTTACTTAGAGAAAGGAGATTGATTTCTTCTTAACATGACATAGAGCATCATTGCGGTTACACAAACTATTAAAATCAGTGATGTAACGAAGCAATTGAGCTCGAGATGAGTTCTAATGGTAGAAATACAGACTTGGAGAAGAAGCCCCAAATTATGGGCATGTGCAAGAATAGAAGAGAAGAGAACTTAAAAATGAAAGTCTCAATTGTATTGACTCTGTAATGTTGTATATAGATAGCTACACAGTTAGAAGGAATATAACAAAATAACTGACCGATTAACTAACTAAGGGAAACATAACCGACTCAACTAACAAACTAATTGAATAGTACAATTGCTAAAGCTATAAGTAAAAGTGCTAATGTTATAAATAATGTAATACATCTCAATACCTCTCAAGTTAGAAGTGAGGGTATTACTGCCAATATGCTAAGAATGCTGAATGTTTATTTCATGTGAGGGCCTTAGTGAGAATGTCTGCTAGTTGATGGTTTGTCCCAATGTGATGTAGACAAATGAGGCCCTGTTGGACTTTGTTTCGAACAAAGTGGTAGTCAACTTCAATGTGCTTTGTTTGTACGTGGAATACTGAGTTCCTTGCTATGTGAAGTGATGACTCAGTGTGCGAGTGTGAGCTCTTCAAGTAACCTTGAAAACTACACTACTCACCAATATCTTAAGAGTAGGTTGTTGCCAACACATACTCTCCCCAATATCTCAAATGTAACTTTGTCTGAAATAGGAGTGCCCTGACTGCTTCAAGTAAGTACCATGTTTTCTTTCTTCCATAATGTTATGTTGTGGTATATAGGGACATGATTTTTAGTGAATGATGCCTTTTGATTGGAAAAAGGAGTTGATTTTTGTGTTGGTGAACTCCGAACAAATATTTGTTCTTATGGTCTTTATGGAACTTTTGAACTATTTTTTTAACAACCCGACATTGTTTCAAGAGCTATAGCTTCATTATCTTATTGTTTGCTTCTTTTGTGTTCTTCAACTATATCATTGTATATTGGGTTTGTTTGTTCAGGTCCGGAGTGGTTTCTGAGTGAAATGAGATACATAGTCTCTTAATTCGAATTTTTAAGTTAGAAAAGGTTGATCGGGTGTTGACTTATATATAAATGATCTCAGAATTTAATTTTGATGGTTCCTTTAGCTCCATTAGACAATTATATTATTAGAACATCCGGAAAATGATTTGGAGGTCCATAATAGAATTTGGCTTGAATTTGCGGTAGTTGGAATTTTGGCGATTTTGGCCTACGGTGAAAATTTTGATATCTGGGTTATATTGGAATTTTGGAAGTTGGAGTATGTTGATGGTGTCATTTCTTACTTATGTGTAAAATTTTAGGTTATTCAGATATGGTTTGGTATGTTTCCGCATCATTTATGAAATTCAGAAGTTTTGAGTATTTTAAGGTTTGACTAAGTTCGTATGATGTTATACGATTTGTTGGTATGTTTGGCTGTGGTCCTGAGGGCCTCGAGGTGATTTTAGATGGTTGAAGACTCGATTTGAGTTGAGAAATTGCAGTTGAAGTGCTGCTACTACTGGTGTAACTGCACCTGCGGAGTAGGAACCGCAGGTCCACGCTCGCAGAAGCGAAATAGGAGCCGCATAAGCTGCTAAGGATGAGCTGGGCAAGGGATGCAGGTGCATTGGCATTCCTGAACTTGCACAGGTCGCAAAAGCGGACTCAAAGGCGCAAGTGCTAGTTTAGACAACAGAAGCGAGATAGTTTCTGCACCTGCGAAAGGCAAAAATGTGGTCTTGAGGCTGTAGGGGCGAGGTAAGGATTTTAAGTGAAATCCACACCTGCGATGGAATTTGCATAGGTGCAGCATCGCAGAAGAGACAAATGAACCACATGTGCAATATTGTTGGGTAGAAGAACACCATCTCGAGGGTTTTGTCTTTCATTTTCAATTTGGAGTTTAGGAACTCGGGAGAGAGGAGAATTTTTGAAGATTTTCACAGAGAACGTTGGGGTAAGTGATTCTAACCCATAATGGTCTAAATTTCATGAATCCATGGCTTTACTCATCAATTAATTTGGGATTTAAGTTGGAAACTTGGTAATTTAGGGATTGAGAATTTAGAGACTGCATTCTGGGGATTAGGAGGGGCAAGTGATGTCATATTTTATAAATGTTTTATGGTTAAACTCGTGAGGAATGGGCTTTCAGGTTTTTTGATTTTGTCAGCTTTCTAGACGTGGGCCTAGGGGCTGGGTTTGAGTCAATTTCGGATTTTGGTTATAATTTGGCATTTTCCTTGTGGAATTGTATCCATTAGCCTATATTGATCGTATTGTATTGCTTGTGGTTAGATTCGGGGCATTTGCAGGCCTATTTCAGAGGCAAAGGCATTGTGGAGTAGGATTTTTGCTTGGTGTGAGGTAAGTAACACTTCCAAACTTGATTTTGAGGGTTTAAAACCCCGAACTATGTGCTATGTGTTTAGTATTGAGGTGACACACATGCCAAGTGACGCGCGTGCCTGTGTGCACTGTGAGAGTTGTGATCTGGGTGATTCCATGGCACCGTTTAGTGACTCTATCATGTCGATATCCATCCTTTCATCATGTGATAAAGTAATTCAGCTGTAAATCATGTTAGATATCAAGTTTAGGCTATATGTTAGTATTATTGGGATCCTTAATGGTCGTTTCTTGCTATCATCTCATTAATATTATCAACATTTTGTACTCAGTCATATTCATGCTTTTTTATATCATATCTCAGTCTTAGTTAGTTATTGATTCATCATATCATTGTTCCGGGTTTGTGTTCATGACATTGTGAGCCCATGGGTGAGACTGGAGATATTTATGATGAGTGTGGTGGAAAACCTAGTTATGGGTGACAGTTATAGGATCAGGCTTCATGCCACAGCTATTATATTTAAGATTATGATAGTGATTAGGCTGTAGGATCCCCCTCTGAAGTCTGTAACACACCCTCAGCGAGTGGGGATGATATTATTGAGGGATGCATTTTCCTAGACATGGATTTCTACGCAGTACTTGATACTTGGAGATAATTTTTCAATAGGTTTGGATTTCCCTTTTTCTCAGTACTGGGTGACATACAGTCAGTGTTGTATATGTTTCGGAATTGATTTTCTTGGGCCAATGGCCATATATAGTACTTAGTGGCTGAGAACTTGAGAGTGGGAGCACCAGGTGCATAGATATAGTCTATTCATTGGCATGTAAAGATAGCTAAGTTGTATGCAATACACTATTCAAATCTGTATTTACCTCATTGCTTTGAGTTATCTATTTTACTTTTATGCATGCCTACATTTTTGCACATTATATCTATAAATATCTGTTGAGGTTGAGTTCGTCACTATCTTTTAGTCTAATGTTTGGACTTGTTACTTACTGAGTTGGTGTACTGATGTTATCCCCTGCACCTCGTATGCAGATCCAGGTGATACCGGTCGCAACGATGGTTGCTGATTGAGGTTCTAGAGTTTAGAGACTATCGAGGTAGCAGTATGGCATTTGAGGACCTTGAATCTCCTTTTTTACCTTATGTCGTGCTTTTAGTTTATTTTTTTAGACACTACACTGGACTGTATTCTGATGTAGATGCGCATGTACTCAGTATACCCCAGTTTTGGGCTAGATTGTATTATTTATTGGGATTTCTTCTGTTTCAAACAGTTTTCTTTATATGTTAAATGCTTTCGCTAATGTTTTCAAACTTATTGTTGCTTGTTGGGTTAGTTGAGTTGAGGCTGGCCAAGTTTAACGATATGCACCATCGCAATAGTTGATTATGGGTCGTGACATTTTCTATCATGGAAACAAAAGCATTGAGATTTGAATTGACTGCTTCTGTAGGTTAAAAGGTGTGTCCATGTGGTTCTACTTAAATCATCAACCATATTGATGAATTACTTATAGTTATCATAAGTAGTAACGTGATAAGGAACCCAAAGGTCAACATGTACTAATTTCAAATATGCTACTGGATGTGTTGGTTCTCTAGGGAAATGGTAATATCTTTTGTTTGGCCATAGGACAAATGGAGCATACAAAAGGTTTTTAGAAGAAAAAGTGACAATTATAGATGATATTCCCTTTATTTTCACAAAAGGAACATGCCCAATTCTATTGTACCACAGAATATCATTCTCAAGAGATGTACAATAATTCAAAGGAACGTAATTTTTTTATCTTATTCCCGGATTGATAAATATTTGCAGTAGTATTGTTACTAGAAGAAGGGGCATTATTCATAGATGCAATTTTATTCAGAGGTGAATTATATACAGATAAAGAGCAGACATATTGCATATCACATGGATGAGCAGATAAGTAGGGAATAAAATTGATAGTGACATAATAATAACTTGTATCCTTTTGTTCCAACATTGAGAGCATAGGAGGTAAAGTCCACCCTTGACTCTACCAATCTCCAGAAGTCTCTTCAGCGAAGGGGCCTGCAACATACAAGCATCATTAGTGAAGAATGCAATTCCTCTGAGATTTAAAGTCAACAAATGAATAGAAATGAGGTTATATTTGAAAGAAGAAATAAGGAAAACTTTGTGCAACATAATCCTAGGTGCAAGTCTCATACTTGCAACTTTTGTTATTCTAACTTTACAATCATTTGGAAATATGACTAAAAACGTCACAGCCCTAAAATTGACCTGGTTATGATGGTCTTTCATGGAACTAGGATTGCCAACACAAACTCCCAAAACAACTAATCAATTATTATAAGTCATTTAACTTCATTAATAAGCTAAAATCTCAAAATAAATAGTATAATAGAATAGTGCGGAAACAAATACAGCTTGATATCGGGGTGTCACCAATCATGAGCATTTACGACTCCTCTAAGAATAACAAAAGACAACCTAGTCTAATACAAAGCTAGTACAAAGTGAAGTAAAGATAGGGAGGAGAAGTACTGGGCTGCGAACGCCGCACAGCTAACTAGCCAACTACCCAAAAGCCTGCTGGAAGGCAAATAAGCACTCGGTAGCGTGACCCGAGACTCCTGAATCTTCACATAGGTTTCAGGGAGTAATGTGAGTGCCAACTCAGTAAGTAATAAAAGTAAAGGCAGCTGAGTGATAGAAAAACACCTAATACATAGCATAATGCTACAACAAAATAGTAGAAAACCAAAACAATACAGTAAAACAGTGAAAGCTTGTAAAAACACCTTAGTTCGGGAAAAAAATCCTCTTTGAAAATTTTTTTAGTAGTTCAAATGAGCGATAAAAAAAAGGAGAAAGGGATAGAAACGTAAATCAGCCCCTCTGCAGGATACCAACAAAACCAGCCCCTCAGGCTATCTCACAATCACTCGTATCAACCCCTTGGACAATAACATTAAACAAGAACAATCCCTATAGCAATATCACATCTCACAGTGGGTACTCGCGCTCACTAGGGGTGTACAAACTTCTGGAGGGGCTTCTTACAGCCCAAGTGACATATCAAGCCATCTCGTGGCATAATTAAATAGGCACTCGGCCTCATAAAAAAGCACCTCATGGCGTAAAAAATCGGGCCCTCGACCTTACAATTATGAATAAGTAAAATACTACTATAGCGCGCAGCCGGAACCCATAATATCCACACAATACTTGCCTTTGGCCTCACTCAATCAAAAATCTCTCAAGCCACTTGGAAAATGGTAAAACATGATGCTGAGCTCAAAATATCATTTATAATATCAAAATAGAGTAAATATTGATGAGTTATAGAAACAGTAGAATACAACATAACAGAGTATAAATATGAAGTCAAAACAATGAGAAATAACAATAAAAATCCGTTAAGGGTGCATAGTAGCTAGCACGAGGCCCAAATATGGCATTCAACCAAAAATATGCTAATAATTTCCAAAACACAATGATATCCGACAATTTTCAATCAAATACACGGCTTAAGAGTCATACGGGACGGACTAGGTCACAATCTCCAATGGTGCACGATCCCAAGTTCGTCATCTAGCTTGTACCAACCTCAAAGTAGTATAGCGATGTGAAATCCGAGGTTCATACCCTTAGGATAGCATGTAAAATCATTACTTACCTCTAACCGATCCATACTCTAGCCCGCGATACCTTTCCTCTCACCTCGGCCTCACCCTACGTCGAATCTACTCAACATCAGAATCATGACGTCAAAATATGCTAAGGGAACGAAGTCCATGCAAAAATAGTTAAACTACAACAAAAAATTAAAAAACTTATCAAACTCGACCCCGGGCCCATATCTCGGAATCCAAAAAAATAAACATTAATGGAATCCTTATTCTTTCATGAGTTCACGCATACCAAATTTACAAAAATCCAACCACAAATGACCCCTCAAATCCCTAATTTTAGCTCTCCAATTAAAGCCCTAGTTCTTCAATTTCAACCAGTAATTTTTGCATAATTACAAGCCTAATCGATGAAATAGCACCATAGAAACGAGTTTTATGTTAAAAAATCTTACCTCAATGAAGCTCCCTTGGATTCCCTCTTCAAAATCACCCAAAAAGCTCCAAAATCGATTTAAAATTATGAAGAAGAGCTGAAAATTGTAAAGGACCAAATATATACATTCTGACCCAGACCTTTTGCACCTGTGGTACCTACACCGCACTAAGGTAATGCAACTACGACCAAGGCACTGCATCTGCGATTTTCACTCAAAACACCAATTTCGCACCTGCGTCTCACCTTTTGCACCTGCTGTCTCGTAAGTGCGAGCAATCATCCGCACATGCGCTTCATCCCTTCTTGCCAACTTCCACATCTATAGCTAGACTTCTCATTTTGTGGTCCCTCACCTGTGGTCCCCAAGCCACAGGTGCAGTTATGACAGTGGTTCAACATCTTCTGCTGCAAATCTCAAACTCCAAATCTCCTGTCAACCATTCGAAATAACCCCGACGCCCCCGGGACCTCAATCAAACATGCCAACATATCCCAAAATATCATTCAAACTTTTTCCAACCCTAGGAACACTCAAAACGACATCAAAACACCAAATTGACATCGGATTCAAGCATAAGAGTTCCAAAAACATCCACATTCCGCTTTTGATCAAAAAGTCTATCTAAACTCATCCGAATGACATAAAATTTTGCATACACATCACAAATGACATAATGGACCTATTGCAACTTCCGGAATTCCATTCCGACCCCTATATAAAATCTCACTTATCAATTAGAAAACACTAAAATTTCAATTTCGCCAATTCAAGCCTAAATTTATTCCAGACCTCCAAACCACATTACGATCACACTACTAAGTCCTATATCACCTTTCGAAGCTATCGGAATCATTGAAATTCATATCCAAGCCCTTTTTCACATAATTAAATACCTAGTTGACTTTTCCAACCTAATCTTACTTAAAAGAGACTAAGTGTCTCATTCATTTTCCAAACCTCTCTAAACCTGAACCAACCAACCTGATAATACATAGTACAACTAAACAATATAATAGGAAGTAGAAATGAGACAATGTGATAGCTCATGAAATAGCTTGCAGGGTCGTTACAAATAGGGGGATAAGGCAGAATAATGATCACTCATTTAGGATCTGTTGAAGGTCATGCTATTTGATTCTCCTTAACCTAATATCCATGTATCAATTATAGATTTAAAGAACCTACATTATAGCTTATTAAAGTCAACTAAAGTGGTACAAACTGCAATACATGCAAAATTTGCAGCTCTAGTGTTCATGTTCATGTTGTTAGAATTCTCTATCCTCCACTATTGGTTTGGAAGTGTTGTAGATAGCTCATGAGTTGACCATATTGTTTCTTGGTGAATCTCATTTCTTTATTCGCATCATGGTGTTCACTTCCATTCCCATTGACTCTAAAACCTTGATAGGACTTTGGAAATTTTGACTGGTTCCTTAAAATTTTTGGTTGTGGTTCCGATAGGACTCGTTAGAACTTTGGAAGTTTTGAGGATAACTATGGAGTATATGACATTTCCCTTTGGTGAGTTCTGTACTTCTACAATTCTCACACACTAGACGAGATATACTATTGGGAGTGTAGTTGGTTCCTTAGTTATAGTGTATGAAACTAGGCTGTTTGGAGGTGTTAGCATTTAATTGGGCAGACCCAAACACCAGCGGATTGTTAGGTTTGATTTCACTTTGTTTCCCTTATTGAATCAGTAAGGAAAAGTCTTGGGACAAGGATGGTAAAGGATTCATCATGACGATGCTTCCTCACTACAATATACACATCATTCAGTCCCATGAGAAGCAGAATCAATCGTCTATCTTGTTCAGCTTTATGAATATTCTCTTTAGCTCCACATGTGCACTGACAACTACACTAAGTTCTTGCACTTAAGGTGTTCAACTCATCCCGCAATTTCTTCATTTTGGTCTAGTAATTAGTAACGTCTAGCTCTCCTTATTACAAATCATTTATCTTCTTTTGAATTAAATATAACTTTTCACCATTCGGCTGATCATAGTGATCCTCCAAATCTATCCATAGCTCAAAAGAATCACTGACATACTCCACACTATCAGCAATTTCCTTTCCCAAAGAATTTAAACTCCATAAGGTGACCATATCAACACACCTTTTCCATAGTCTATACTTTAGAGACTCCAGATATGGTTTCTTATAGTCTCCATTAACAAACCCTAGTTTGTTCTTAATAGACAAATCATGTAGTACACTTCATTTCCAATACATGAATCGAGTTCCATTGAAAGGTACTGGTACTAACATTGCACCAGCATTGTCAGATGGATGAATGTACAAGAGACGATTCGAGTCAATAGTGAACTCTTTGTCTGAGTCCACATCAATGTGCTTGATTTTATCATCAATATCCATAAGAGTTATTTAACCAACATTATTTAAAGTAAAGTAAAGTAGAGAAACAAAGACAACTTACTATGAACCCTAATTTTGCCGAGAGAAAGAATTACGTCCAATTACATGTGAAGACCCGCTTAGTTGTCTCATTAGTTACTACTATGTTTCCATCATTTTAGCTTCTTTAGGCTTTGTTATCCATGTTTTATGTGATCGAGGTGATTATTTTGAGTTCGGAGAGGATTTGATAAGAAAAGAGACACGTATTCACTTTTAAGAAGTCTTAAGTTGGAAAAGTCAACTAGATGTTGACTTATGTGTTAGAATCCTCGGATGTGAGTTTCGATGGTTCATTTAGATTTGGTAAAGTTATTTGGGACTCAAGAGCGCGATCGGAATGGTTTTTAGAGTTGTAGAGAAGATTCAGGCTTGAATTGGCAAAGTTAATATTTTGGCGATTTTCGGTTGATAGGCGAGATTTTGATATAGTGGTCGGAATGGAATTCCGAGAGTTTTGGTAGCTTTATTGTGTTATTTGGGATGTTTTTGTAAACTTTCACGTCATTCAAACGTGGTTTGGTTGGGGTTTTTTATCTCAAAAGCGTATATCGGAAGATTTTAGAAACTTAGGCTTGAATCGGATGTTTTTGTATAATTCCATATTGAGACATTTTGATGATTCGAACAAGTTTGAATAATATTTTAGAATGTGTTGGTTATTTTGGTTGAGGTGCTGGGGGCCTCGGGTGTGTTTTGGGTGATCAATCGAACCATTTTAGAGTTTGGGAGATTGCAGAAAATCAGTTCTAGCAGTTGCAGACATTTGGTTATCGCGTTCGCGGGAGGACCCTTGCATTTGCGAAGAGTCTGCTGTGGGAGGTCAAGGTTTAGCCTTCGTGTTCGCAAGGTAGGTGCCGCGTTCGCAAAGGGTTTTGAGGTTGTGCATCGCGTTCGCAAGAGGGAACTCAGGATCGCGTAAAATAAATTCGGTCCAAGGTAATTTGTTCATCGCGTTCGCGTAAGGGTGTCTGCGTTCATGAAGGTCAACGTGGAGGAAGCATCTCATTCGCGACTGGCATGTCGCATTCGTGTAGAGTAAAAAGTAGATAACATAATTTTATGCTTCACGAATGTGAGGGTTTGACCACGTTTGCGAAGAAGGGAGCTCAGACCTGGGCAGAATGTTTTTAAGTCTTCGTGTTCGTGATTTTGGGTATATTTTCACCCATAGTTTCTCATTGTTTGAGATTTCTAACAGAAATTGATGAGGGATTCAAGAGGAAACGATTGGAGGTAAGAATTTCGAACCTAAAACTGGTTTATATTGTGAAATCCACCTAGAAAATCATGCAATTTAAGCTAAAAATTGAAGAATTAGGGCTTGAAATTTTGGAATTATAATTGGGGATTTGGAGGACCATTTCAGGTCGGATTTGAGAACTTTTGATATGTATAAACTAATGGGGAGATAAGGAACCCATTGATGTGAAAATTTTTGAGTTTCGAGAAGTGGTCCCGGGTTTTTGCTAATTTTGGGATTTTGGTGTTTTTCGATTGTTTTCGCTTGGGATGTTTCCCGTAGCATATTGTGACATATTCGTTCTGATTTTGGATAGATTCGACGCACGCAAAGATCGATTCAAGGGGCAAAGGCATCGCGAGCTAGAGTTTTAGCCGGTTCGATGTGAGTAATGATTGTAAATGATGCTCTGAGGGTTTGAAACCCCGGATTGCACATCGTAGTGCTATATTGATGTGAGATACACGTCTAATGACGAGCGTGTGCTCGTATACTATTGGGGAATGTGACTTGGTCCATCCCAATTGATGATTTTGTTAGAATATACGCTTAACGCTAGAGTAGGGGGGTGGAATAGCGTTATAATAAAAAACAATATAAACTTGCGGAATTAAAAATTGCAGGATTGAAATAAGTGCAGTAAGTAAATAATAAGGAATGAACGCACCGAAATTATCCTGGTTCACCACAACCTATGGCTAGTCCAGTCCCCGAGAGACTCTCTCGAGATTCCACTAACTTCGTTAAGCTTACGGGTGCTTAACAAACCGTTACAAACTGAGAACTTGAGTCACACAAGCCTCAACAACCTTTGCTCGAAGATACCACACTTCAAGACTTCAACCGAAGGAATGAGAACGTTCCTTCTTACAACCACAAGGGATTAACACTTCCCTTCAAGTGTATACAAACACTTGGCACTCAAGACAAGACTCTCTTTAAGAGTAGATATGAGTAAAATAAATACGCTCAAGAAACAACAACTTTCCTCAAGAGTTTTGCTCTTAAAAACTTATGAAATGAATATAAAATGATGTATATGAGAGTATGCAAGCTTTAGCAAGAATATGATCAGTTGTTGTACTTAGAAGACTGATTTTGAGTTGTATTTATAGTGTTCAAAACCCCCACAACCTTTGCCTAATTGCCAATCAAGAATTGCTGAACTTGTGCTAAGATAATCGATTATCTGATTTGCATAATCGATTATTTTCCAATCGTTCAAAAATCATTCCCAGATTTTAAGCAGAATAATCGATTATCCAAATCGTATAATCGATTACCTGACAACGTTCAAAAAATCATATTCAGATTTTACTTAGCATAATCAATTATCAGATTGTGTATAATCGATTACCTAACAACGTTCAAAAAATCATATGCAGATTTAACTTAGCATAATCGATTATCAGATTGTGTATAATCGATTATCTTTCAGAGTTCAAAAATACTTTGGCAATGGTCATTTGCATAATCGATTATGCTATAAGAATAATCGATTATCTTTTATATTTTGAAAACTTCGGACTACACTGTCTTAACATAATCGATTATCATAAAGTACATAATCGATTATTTTACAGTCTTGTAAAATTTGATAGACACTGCCTCAACATAATCGATTATCATAATGTGCATAATCGATTATTTTATAGCTTTGAAAAATCTGATGGGCACTGCCTCAACATAATCGATTATCATAAGGTACATAATCGATTATCTTGTAGCTTTGAAACATCTGATGGACACTGCCTCAACATAATCGATTATTAAGGTACATAATCGATTATCTTGTAGCTTTGAAAAATCTAATGCACACTGTCTTAACATAATCGATTATCATAAGGTACATAATCGATTATTGTTCAGCTTTGTAAATCTGGTGTACATTGTCTTAACATAATCGATTATCATAAAGTACATAATCGATTATCTTTGTCCAGATTTGAGAGGCATGTTTAAAAATCATTTTGGCTAAAATAAAATGTTTGAAAATCATTTTGCTTTAAATTAAAACGCATGATTTGATAAAAATGATTTTACGAGAGAAGCCAAGTCTTGAGTCAATTGTCGGATCAAGATCACAATTAAAGAACGACTCATGTATAACTTTATTTCTTTGCTTGATCATGATCTTTGTTCGTCTTGTGCTTGAACCTCGTTATGTGTCAATTGCGCGCTTGTGCTTGGACCTCATCATATGTCAATTGCGCGCGTCGTTTGTCATTTATCAAAACCTACAAATATGAACACACGTTTAGCTTAGTGCCTTGAGAACGTGTTTCAACAATTTCCCCCTTTTTGATAATGGCAAACCAATATCGAGATATGCATATTAGCTAATTCATAATGATGATCCAAGACAAGTATATAGATATGCAATTAGTTCCCCCTCAACATATGAATTTCCCCTCAATTTATGCCAATAAATATTAAGTGCATAGCCCTTATTCTTCCCCCTTTTGACATTAGCAAAAAAAAATATTAGTAAATAACTTGCTTAATGATTAACCAATATTGCAATTATAAAAGGGACAATATAATGTCAACATAATCGATTATTGATACTTGATAATCGATTATGTACTTAAGTGAAATCGATTATTCTTAAAAGAGATCGATTATTCTGCACCAGTGCTTTATAATTCCCCCTGTCTTTGGGGCGATACCTGCAAAACAGAATTAGGCGCCTCCGACGCTCAAGTTAGTAATGAAAAGAAAAAAATGCAATGCATGACTTAGATCAACGTGGAGTCAAGAATCCCGAGTTCACTACGAATTCGGAAAAAGGACTCTTTCTCTAAAGGCTTTGAGAAATGTCGGCCAATTGAGATTTGGTTTCAACAAACTCAATTTCGACATCACCTTTGAGAACGTGATCTCTTATAAAGTGGTGCCTAATTTCAATGTGTTTTGTTCTTGAATGAAGAACGGGGTTCTTCGTCAAGCTTATGGCACTAGTATTATCACTTCTAAGAGGGATATGATCGATACTTAGTCCATAGTCCGAGAGTTGTTGTTTCATCCAAAGGATTTGAGCACAACAACTCCCCGCGGCTACATATTCAGCCTCGGTTGTGGACAACGCAACACTTACCTGTTTCTTACTAAACCAAGAGACAAGAGAGCTACCGAGCAAATGGCAAGTGGCACTAGTGCTCTTGCGGTCCAATTTGAAACCCGCAAAATCGGAGTCGGAATAGCCAACAAGTTGGCTTGAAGAACCTTTGGGATACCATAGTCCCACATTTATAGTACCAACAAGATACTTCATTATCCGCTTAACCGCAGTTAGGTGCGACACCTTCGGATATGATTGATATCGAGCGCATAAACATATGCTAAACATTATGTCCGGTCTACTAGCAGTAAGATAAAGAAGGGATCCGATCATACCTCGATACTTCTTGGTGTCGACTTCCTTACCTTTCTCATCTTTGTCAAGATGATCGGATGTGCTCATTGGAGAGGCCATTGCTTTGGCGTTGCTCATTTCAAATCGTTTTAGCAACTCTTTGCAATATTTAGATTGACAAATGAAAGTTCCTTCTTTCATTTGTTTCACTTGAAACCCCAAGAAGAAGGTTAGCTCACCCATCATAGACATCTCAAATTCGCTTGTCATTAAATCAGAAAATTTCTTGCACAAAGCATTGTTAGTAGCACCAAAAATAATATCATCCATATAGATTTGAACTAATAAAATATTATTGTTTTTATGCTTAATAAATAGTGTGGTGTCAACTTTCCCCCTAATGAACTCATTGTCCAAAAGAAATTTGCTCAATCGTTCATACCAAGCTCGGGAGCTTGTTTAAGACCATAAAGGGCTTTCTTAAGTTGGAAAACATGATCGGGAGATTTAAAATCTTCAAAGCCCGGGTGTTGTTCAACATAAACTTCTTCTTGAATAAAACCATTTAGAAAAGCACTCTTTACATCCATTTGATATAAATTGAAATTCATAGAAGAGGCAAAAGCAAGTAATAAGCGAATAGCTTCTAACCTTGCTACGGGTGCATACGTTTCTTCATAAACAATTCCTTCTTCTTGATTGTAACCTTTTGCTACAAGCCTAGCTTTGTTTCTAGTGATTACACCATTTTCATCTAATTTATTTCAAAAAACCCATTTCGTACCAATTATGGTATGATTGTCGGGTCTTGGCACCAATTCCCAAACGTCATTTCGTTTGAATTGGTTAAGCTCCTCTTGCATTGCCAAGGTCCAATGCTCATCCCCAATTGCTTCAGAAATTGTTGAGGGTTCAATTTGAGAAACGAAAGCAGTATGTCCTAAGGTGTTCTTAATATTGTTTCGAGTACTTACCTTTTGTTCAATGTCGCCAATTACCTTGTCGAGAGGATGGTCTTTGATTGTCCTCCACGCGTTGGGCAGTTTCGTTTCTTTCTCCAGTGGTGGCGCTTCCTCCGATGACTGTTCCAAGATTTCATCTTGAATTTCCTTTGGATTTTCCTCTTGTGCTTTGTCTTGAGGACTTATTGTGTTTAAAATACCTGCAAGATCAAAACCAGAATCCTTTCTCGCCAAGCGAGCATTATTTTCGGAGAACACAATATGAAGGGATTCCTCAACAGTTTCGGTTCTATTATTGAATACTCTATATGCTTTGCTACGTGATGAATAACCAAGAAAAATTCCTTCATCCGATTTGGCATCAAATTTTCCCAAATTATCTTTTCCGTTGTTATGAATAAAGCATTTACAACCGAATACTCCAAGATGGGAGAGATTAGGTTTCCTTCCCTTATAGAGTTCATAGGGAGTTTTCATGAGTATTGGCCTTATGACTATTCTGTTTAAAACGTAGCATGCGGTACTCACGGCATCCGCCCAAAATTGTTTGGGAATCTTAGCCTCATCGAGCATGGTTCTAGCCATCTCTTCGAGACACCTATTTTTCCGTTCCACCACTCCATTTTGTTGTGGTGTACGTGGAGTAGAGAAGGTGTGCTCAATACCGAGTTCGTCACAAAAGTCCACGAAGAGATTGTGATCGAACTCTCCCCCATGATCACTTCTTATGGAAGTGACGGTTGTGTTCTTTTCATTTTGAACACGTTTAAGAAAACATTTAAAATTTTGAAAAGCCTCACTTTTGTGAGCAAGAAATAGTGTCCATGTAAATCTAGAATAATCTTCAACAATAACAAAAGCATAACGATTTCTACCAAGACTTTCAATGCGAGATGGTCCAAAGAGATCCATGTGAAGAAGTTGCAAAGGTATTGTAGTTGAAACAATATTCTTAGATTTAAAAGATGCTTTTGTTTGCTTCCCTTTTTGACAAGAATCACAAATAGTGTCATTTTCAAATTTCAAATTTGGAATACCAATAACTAAATTTTCTGAAACCAATTTGTTTAAAAGAGGCATGTTAATATGAGCTACTCTACGATGCCGCATATCATCTTCTTTACTCATAAGACAATTCACATACTCTGATGAAGAGTTTTCAAGATCAACCATATAGATGTTATCAATTCTAAAACCACGAAGAATAATTTTAAAATTACTACGACGAAAAACTAAGCATTCTTCCGAATCAAACAAAACAACATTTCCCTTGTCACATAACTGACTTATGCTCAAGAGATTATGTTTTAGACCTTTAACTAGCAATATATGCTTAACGGAAGAAGATTCATTCTTACTGACCGAGCCAATGCCGATAATTTTTCCCTTGTTGTTATCTCCAAAAATAACGTTTCCTCCTTCCTTGTGTTCTAGTTGAAGGAACTTGGATGCGTCTCCGGTCATGTGTTTGGAGCATCCACTATCAAGGTACCAAAGTACACTTGATCCCTTCAAACATACCTACAAGACAAATTAATGAGTTTTTGGTACCCAAGCTGTTTTGGGTCCTTGAGAGTTAGTTGTAAAATGCTGTTGTGCTTGACATGCAGTTAAGTGTCTGTGTCTAGTAAAACAAGCAGGAGCAATATGTCCTATTCGACTACAATAATGACAAATGACATTAGGATTATGCATTCTTCTAGGTTGGTAGTAGTTGGAGGTACGAAAATCGTTTGCTCTATTTTTGACAATATGGCTATTGCGCAATCCTTGAAAATCATTTCTCCTACTGTTTGTTCTAGGATATGCAGCGTTTCTAGAAAAATTGTTTCTAGGTCGAGTATGTCTAGGTTGCGATTGTTGAAGGCCATTTCTAGGCGTTCTAAAATGTTCAAAGTTTCTTCTAGTGTTTGGTCTAGGATGCATATTGATTCTAGGATGGTTATTTCTAGGATGAATGTTTATTTTATTTATCCTAGGTTGAGCCTTGGGTTGTTGGGGGATGGCTTCGACTTTTTCTTTAAGCTCGTTTTTGAAACCTATGCCATGTTTGGTCGATTTCAAATTGACAAGAACATCATTCAAATTTTTATGAGAAGAATTGAACTTACCTAGCGTGCCCTTAAGTCTTTCTACTTCATCTTTTAGATGCATGCAAGAAATATAATTTTTACTAGAACTCTCGGGTTTGTCGGCGCTTCTCTTGCCGAAAAATTTGTTTTCTTCTTTCAACTTCTCATTTTCCAAAATCAATTTTTCCAAATCTTTTTCTTTCAAAGAGAGTTGTTTTTCAAAATCTGTTTCTTTCAAAGAGGAATTTTTCTTTACGTCTCTAACAGTTTTGGAAGCTTTAATGAATTCACTATACAGTTCATCAAAAGCGTTTTGCATTTCCTCAAGAGAATAGAAATTTTTGAAGAAATTTGACATACCTCTTCTTGATTGTCTTCGTGTGCCATGAGACATAGATTTGCGGTTTCGTCTTCTTCATCGTCGCTTGATTCGTCTCCGGAGTCACCTCCCCAAGATATGTATGCTCGTTGTTTCTTGAAGGGTTTCTTCTCCTTTTTGACATTTGGGCAATTTGATTTAATGTGCCCGATTTCTCCGCATCCATAGCACTTTACTTGATCTCCTTGTTGTTTGCCTTTTCGTTCATACTCTTTTCGCATGAACTTTGAAACCTCTTAATAACGAGTCCGAACTCGTTATCTCCGTTGTTTGAGTCCTCATCATTTTGAGGTTGAGCCGTGCTTGCCTTGAGGGTGATTCTTTGTTTCCTTTGATCATTAAACGGAGGGTTAAGTATAGTAGATTCATAGTTTTTAAGATTACCTCTTAGTCCGTCGATGGTGACATTTGAAACGCCGATAGACTCTTGAATTGCGTCGGCCTTGGAGCGCCATTCCGGAGTGAGACTTCGGAGAATTTTTCGGACAAGTTCCTTATCCGTGAAGGTCTTCTTAAGAGCATGTAGGTCATTGAAGATTTTTGAAAATCGTTCGAACATGTCATCGATCCTCTCGCTTTCCTTCATGTGAAACAGTTCATATGCATGGGTTAGAAAATCAATTTTAGCTTCTCTTACCTGGTCCGTACCTTCGTACGTGATTTCCAGCTTATCCCACATTTGCTTAGCCGTTGTGCAACATGATATTTTTCGGTAATCATCAGCATTTACAGCACAATATAATAAGTTGATGGCTCTAGCGTTGTTCTGCACTTTTCGAATATCATCCGCATCGTATTCATCTTCGGATTTTGGAACCCATTCATTTTCAACCTTTTTGGTTGGAATTTGTTCTCCCTTCGTTATAACCTTCCATAGATGAAAATTATTCAATTGGATGAATATTCTCATCCTCTCCTTCCAGTACGTATAGTTTGTGCCATCGAATAGTGGTGGTCTGGTGGAGCATTGTCCTTCACCTATTCCTGCATTAAAGTCACGAGTAGAAGCCATGGAATGTTTCTCTCAAACGGTTAAGTCTTTCAGAGAGTTGGGCTCTGATACCACTTGTTAGAATATACGCTTAACGCTAGAGGGGGGGGTGTATAGCGTTATAATAAAAAACAATATAAACTTGCGGAAATAAAAATTGCAGGATTGAAATAAGTGCGGTAAGTAAATAATAAGGAATGAACGCACCGAAATTATCCTGGTTCACCACAACCTGTGGCTAGTCCAGTCCCCGAGAGACTCTCTCGAGATTCCACTAACTTCGTTAAGCTTACGAGTGCTTAACAAACCGTTACAAACTGAGAACTTGAGTCACACAAGCCTCAACAACCTTTGCTTGAAGATACCACACTTCAAGACTTCAACCGAAGGAATGAAAACTTTCCTTCTTACAACCACAAGGGATTAACACTTCCCTTCAAGTGTATACAAACACTTAGCACTCAAGACAAGACTCTCTTTAAGAGTAGATATGAGTAAAATAAATACGCTCAAGAACACAACAACTTTCCTCAAGAGTTTGGCTCTCAAAAACTTATGAAATGAATATAAAATGATGTATATGAGAGTATGCAAGCTTTAGCAAGAATATGATCAGTTGTTGTACTTAGAAGACTGATTTTGAGTTGTATTTATAGTGCTCAAAACCCCCACAACCGTTGCCTAATTACCAATCAAGAATTGCTGATTTTGTGCTAAGATAATCGATTATCTGATTTGCATAATCGATTATTTTCCAATCGTTCAAAAATCATTCCCAGATCTTAAGCAGAATAATCGATTATCCAAATCGTAGAACCGATTACCTGACAACGTTCAAAAAATCATTTTCAGATTTTACTTAGCATAATCGATTATCAGATTGTGTATAATCGATTACCTGACAACGTTCAAAAAATCATATGCAGATTTTACTTAGCATAATCGATTATCAGATTGTGTATAATCGATTATCTTTTAGAGTTTAAAAATACTTTGGCAACGGTCATTTGCATAATCGATTATGCTATAAGGATAATCGATTATCTTTTATATTTTGAAAACTTCGGACTGCACTGTCTTAACATAATCGATTATCATAAAGTACATAATCGATTATTTTACAGTCTTGTAAAATTTGATAGACACTGCCTCTACATAATCGATTATCATAATGTGCATAATCGATTATTTTATAGCTTTGAAAAATCTGATGGACACTGCCTCAACATAATCGATTATCATAAGGTACATAATCGATTATCTTGTAGCTTTGAAACATCTGATGGACACTGCCTCAACATAATCGATTATCATAAGGTACATAATCGATTATCTTGTAGCTTTGAAAAATCTAATGTACACTGCCTTAACATAATCGATTATCATAAGGTACATAATCAATTATTGTTCAGCTTTGTAAATCTGGTGTACATTGTCTTATGATAATCGATTATCATAAAGTACATAATCGGTTATCTTTGTCCAGATTTGAGAGGCATGTTTAAAAATTATTTTGGCTAAAATAAAATGTTTGGAAATCATTTTGCTTTAAATTAAATATGCATGATTTGATAAAAATAATTTTACGAGAGAAGCCAAGTGTTGAGTCAATTGTCGGATCAAGATCACAATTAAAGAACGACTCATGTATAACTTTATTTCTTTGTTTGATCATGATCTTTGTTCGTCTTGTGCTTGAACCTCGTTATGTGTCAATTGTGCGCTTGTGCTTGGACCTCGTCATATGTCAATTGCGCATCGTTTTTCATTTATCAAAACCTACAAATGTGAACACACGTTTAGTTTAGTGCCTTAAGAACGTGTTTCAATAGATTTTACCGCGTATTTGACTGAAACTTATTTGCTATCATCATGCTTTGGGCTAATTGCCATATTTGGGCTTCCCGCTGACTATTTGAATCCTTTGGGGATGTTCATTACCTTTTTCTCACTATTTTGGCTTATTACGTCATCTCAGTCCCGTTATTTTATTGTTTTACTGCTCAGTCATTTTTACTCAGTTTTGAGACTTAAAAAATATTTCAAATGATGTTTTAGGATGAGAAATACTATTTTACTATTTCCCAAAGGGATGTGATAATTTTTGAACTGAGTAAGGCCGAGGGCTTAGTTGTGAGGATATACTGGTACAGATTTGAGCCGAGGGCCTGATATACATATATACACCACGAGGTGGCTTGAATGATATTAGGCTGAGGGCCTAGATTTGATGCCATGAAATGGCTTGATATTGTGCTTGGGTCGTAAAGGGCCCTTCCCGGAGTCTGTACACCCCAAGTGAGCGCGGGTAGCCATTGTGATGTGAGATTGAGCCCGGGGGCTGGTATTGTTCTGAGATTTGAGCCCAAGGGGCTGGTACTATTCTGAGATGTTTCCTGAGGGGTAGATTTGTTAATGCTGTTCCCGAGAGGCAGATTTCCGTTTGTTTCTCACTTGTAAATTTCTTGTTTTTACTTGTTGAAAAAGGGATTTTCACTTGACTTTTTAACTATACTACTAGTTTAATAATTTTACTGCTTCAGTATAAAATGCCTCGTGTTTTACGTGATTTCTTACTTTCCGTCATTGTTTATATTTATTACTCAGTGGGTCAGAGTACTTATATTACTTATATTACAGATTCAAGCGCTGCTGGTTCCGCTCCTGAGTTTTGATTCCTCCAGTTCAAGACTGCTTTCAAATATTACGAGGAAGATGTCGACGTCCGCAGCCCCGTGTCTCGGTTATCTTGTCATTTCTATTCCTTTCGAACATTGGTACTAGTTTTTGGACCTAGCAGATTTGTATTATGACTCATAGATACTCAGGACTTGTGACACCCCGATTGGGGCATTTTTGGACTGGATTTCCGCATTGTTTTCTTTATTACCATTTTTAGTATTATTATAGAACATGTTTAGAATATATGTGTTGACTAACTATGTAAAAGGTGATTTTGGGTCAAACTGGCTGGTCTTGTCTTCACGAGAGACGTCATCACGACAAGGTTCAGGATTAGGGTCATGACAAGGTTGTATCACAGCCTGGGTTACATAGGTGTTACGAGTCATGAGCAGGTTTACTAGAGTCCGTTGATCAGTACGGAGATGTTTGTATTTATCCTCAAGAGGATGTAGAACCTTTAGGAAAAACTGCATATTCTTGACACTCTTGTCCTGCAAACTTGTTTATCCGAGTACTAAACTACTGTTATTCTATTTTCTCACAGATGGTGAGGACTCGCACTAGCGGATGAGCTGGATAACCACCAATTCCACCGGCAGCAGTGACCAGAGGTTGAGGATGTGGTCGTGGTAGAGGCAGGGCAGCAAGGGCAGTACCTATTGATCCACAAACGGCCCCAGCTCAGGAATAGGCTCCAGCTTTGGATAATCCAATTGCACCAGTTCAGGAACCAGCTGTGCGTATTGTGATTCCGAGTCTTCACTGGGCCTTGGCATAGATCTTTACAGTTTGCACTGGCCTGGATCAGGCAGTTTTGGCCACTACAACTGCAGCTACTTCAGAGGCCGAGGGAGGCACCCAGACTCCTGTTACTCTCACACCTGAGCAGGTAGTGCAGGGACTTCAGATCCTGGAGGCATCTCCAGCCCCAGTTTCACCAGCTCAAAAGTTTGTGGTACTAATTATGCCGGATGAAGAGCAACGTCGCCTTGAGAGGTTTGGTTGACTCCAGCCTCCGATATTCAGCGGCGCAGAGGGTGAGGATGCCCCGGGTTTCCTGGATAAGTGCCAGCGGGTTCTTCGTACAATAGGAATTTATGATACTAGTGGTGTGGCATTTACTACCTTTTAGTTTTTTGGGGCTTCCTTCACTTGGTAGGAGGTGTATGAGAGGCGTAGGCTTGTCGATGCAGCGCTGCTTACTTGGCTGCATTTCTCCGTTCTCTTCCTAGAGAAATATGTGCCATAGTCCCGCAGAGAGGAGCTGCGTATATAGTTTGAGTGGTTGGAACAGAGGTATATGACTGTGTCACAGCATGAGTTGAGGTTTTCTGAGTTGGCACGTCATGCCATCTGGATGGTTCCAACAGATCGAGAGAGGATCAGAAGATTTATTGACGACCTTAATTATCATCTTTGTATTCTCATGACTAAAGAGAGAGTGATGGGTGCTACCTTCGAGGAGGTGGTTGATGTCACTCGTGAGAATGAGTTGGTTCATCGTTAGTGAAAGAGGAGAGAGAAGCCAAGAGGTCTCAAGGATCGGGAAGTTACAGCGGTGCTCATTCGAGAGGCCAGTTCCAGCACAACAGAGACCGTTCATTCAGGCCTGCTCAGTCACCTCACCCAGGTTATCGAGGAGCATCACCAGGTCATGGTTATCATGGATCTTAGTAGGGCCAGTCATTACTCAGCATCATTCCATATCAGATTTCATCTCGTGCCCTATCAGCTTAGGGCTCTTCTATGTCGGGTGCATCTACTAGTCACTCCGGTGCAAGGGGTTCCATTCAGTCCCTCTCTCCAGCACTAGGAGTTGTTTTGAGTATGGCAATTTTGGCCACATGTGGATGCAGTGTCCTCACCGTGTTGCTAGTTTGTCCCAGCAGAGGGATCAGACATTGGTTTCGTCGCTAGTTTTTCACCACCCCTCGCTCAGCCATCTAGGGGTAGAGGTCAGATATCCAGGGGTCGTCCTAAAGGGGGAGGTGGATTTGGGAGGCGATCAATCGTGTTTGTATGCACTCCCTGGCTGACCCGATGCTATTGCTTCAAATTATGTTGTCATATGTATTGCTTCAGTCTGCAATAGAGATGCCTCTGTATTATTTGATCCAAGTTGCACCTTTTCTTAAGTATTATCATACTTTGATCGTTATTTAGGTATACGCTGTTAGTTTATTGCTTTACCTGTTCATGTATCTACTCCGGTAGGCGATACTGTTGTTGTGGACCATGTGTGCCGGTCATGTGTGGTGACTATTAGGGGTCGGGAGACCAGAGTAGATATGTAATATTGAGCATGGTATATTTTGATGTCATTTTGGGCATGGATTGGTTATCTCCATGTCGTTCTATTCAAGATTGTCATGCTAAGACAGTCATTTTGGCTATGCCGGGTGTACCGTGGATCGAGTGGTGTGGTGTAATTGCTTATGTTCCTAATATAGTCATCTCTTTCTTGAAGGCCCTGTGTATGGTTGGGAAGGGTTCTCTGTCATATCTAGCATTTGTGAGGGATCTGAGACTTTAGTATTTATTTTGTTTCCTATTGTGAGAGATTTTCCTGATGTATTCTTGCAGAACTATCGGGCATGCCACAAGACAGGGATATTAATTTTAGTATTGACCTAGTGCTGGGCACTCAGCCCATTTCTATTCTGCTATATCGTATGGCACCAGCAGAGTTGAAGGAATCGAAGGGGAAGCTTTAGGAGCTCATAGATATGGGTTCATTCGGCCTAGTGTGTCACCTTGGGGTACGCTGGTTCTATTTGTGAAGAAGAAGGATGACACAATGAGAATGTGCATTGATTATAGGCAATTGAACAAGGTAACAATTAAGAACAAGTATCCTTTGCCTCTAATGATGATTTACTCGACCTGCTTCAAGGAGCGAGGTGTTCTACAAGATTGATCTTCATTCGGGTTATCACCAGTTGAAGATCAGGGATTCGGATATTCATAAGACGGCATTCAAAACCTGATATAGTTATTATGAGTTCATGGTGATGCCATTTGGGATGACCAATGCCCAGCAGCGTTCATGAATTTGATGAACAACATGTTTCGACCATATATTGATTCATTTGTTACAGTTTTCATTGATGATATTCTGGTGTATTTGCGTAGTCAGAAGGAGCACACGGAGCATTTGAGAATTTTGTTGCATAGATTGGGGCACGTGGTGTACTGCGAGGGTATTCAAGCTGATATGGAGAAGATAGAGGCGGTCCAAAGTTTGCCTAGACCGTCCTCGACCATAGATATATGCAACTTTCTTGGTTTGGTAGGCTATTATCGCCGGTTTGTTCAGGGACTCTCATCTATTGCTTCGCCCTTGACCAAGTTGACTCAGAATGGTGCTTTATTTGTATGGTCGGGCGAGTATGAGGAGAGCTTTCAAAAGCTCAAGACAGCATTGACCATAGCTTTATTGTTGGTTTTGCCATCAGCTTTAGGTTCATACACCGTGTATTGTTTCTTCGACAGTTGGGATTGGTTGTGCAATGATGCAGAAGGGTAGAGTTATTGCTTAGGCTTCTCGTCAGTTGAAACCCCATGAGAAGAACTACCATGTTCATGATTTGGAGTTGGCTGCCGTAGTTCACGTATTGATGATTTGGAGGCATAGAATATATGGCATGTCTTGTGAGGTGTTCAATGATCATCGTAGCCTCCAGCATTTCTTCAAGCAAAAGGATATTAATTTGAGGCAGCGGAGATGGTTAGAGTTGCTTAAGGATTATGATATCACTATATTGTATCATCCGGGAAAGGCCAATGTGGTGGCCGATGCTTTGAGCTGAAAGGCAGTGAGTATGGGGAGTTTGGCATATATTCCAGTTGGGGAGAGACTTTTTTGCAGATGATGTTCAGGCCTTGGCCAATCGCTTTGTGGGGTTGGATATTTCGGATCCTAGTTGGGTGTTGGCTTCTCTGGTTTTTCAGTCTTCCTTATATGATCGCATCAGAGAGCACCAGTATGATGATCAGCATTTGCTTATCCTCGGAGACAAAGTTCAACATGATGATGCTAAGGATGTGACCATTGGTGATGATAGTGTGTTGAGGATGTAGGGCCGGATTTGTGTGGCCAAAGTGGATGGGCTTCGGGAGTTAATTTTGGAGGAGGCCCATAGCTCGTGGTACTAAATTCATTCGAGTGGCGCAAAGATGTATCAGGATTCAAGGTAGTACTATTGGTAGAGAAGAATGAATAAAGATATTGTAGGATTTGTAGCTTGGAGTCTCAATTGTCAGCAACTGAAGTATGGGAATCAAAGACCGGCTGGTTTGCTTTAGTAGATGGTTATTCCTGAGTGGAAGTGGAAGAGGATCACCATGGACTTTGTTGTTGGACTTCCACAGACATTGAAGCAGTTCGATGCTATTTTGGTGATTGTGGATCGGCTAACCAAGTCCGTGTACTTCATTCCGGTGTGTACTACCTACCCTTCAGAGCGGTTTGCAGGGATTTATATCCGGGAGATTGTTCATTTGCATGGTGTTCTGGTTTCTATCATTTCAGATAGAGGTATTCAGTTTACTTCGTTTTTTGGAGAGCCGTGCACAGAAAGTTGGGTACTCATGTGGAGTTGAACATAGATTTTCATCCTTAGGGCAGTCCGAACGTACAATCTAGATATTGGAGGATATGTTGCATGCTTGTGTCATTGATTTTGGAGGGTCATGGAATGAGTTTCTACTGCTTGTAGACTTTTCTTATAACAACAACTAGCACTAGAGTATTCAGATGGCTCCATATGAGGTTTTGTATGGGAGGCGGTATTGGCGATCCGTCTCATGTTTTGAACTACAGAATAGTTCAGTTGAATGATGATTTGACCTATGATGTGGAACCAGTAGCTATTTTGGGTCGTAAAAGAGCAATGGAGATGTTGGCCCGTGGAGGAGGCTACCTGGGAGACCGAGCAGAAGATGCCAAGCAGATATCCTCACTTGTTTCAGGCTTCAGTTATGTTTCTTGACTCGTTAGATGACGAACATTAGTTTAAGTTGGGGAAGATGTGACAACCTGACCAGTCGTCTCATGATTTACCATTTTGTTTCCCCTATATTAGCTTCGTTATGCGTGTTTTATGTGATCGAGTTAATTAGTTTGAGTTCGAAGAAGAATTGGTAAGATATGAGACACTTAGTCTCTTTTAAGAAGGCTTAAGTTGGAAATGTCAACCGGATATTGACTTATGTGTTAGAGGGTTCGTATGTCAGTTTTGATGTTTCGATTAGCTTTGGGAGGTGATTTGTGACATAGTAGCACTATCGGAATGGGTTTTAGAGTTGTAGAGAAGATTTAGGCTTGAATTGTCGAAGTTGATATTTTGGCGATTTCCGGTTAATAGGCGAGATTTTGATATAGGGGTCGTAATGGAATTTCTAGAGTTTACAGTAGCTTTGTTGTGTCATTTGGGATATGTGTGCAAAAATTCAAGTCATTCGGACGTGGTTGGGTTGGGTTTTTTATCAAAAGCATATTTCAGAAGATTTTAGAAACTTAGGGTTGAATCCAATGTGTTTTCAGTAATTCGATGTTGTTTGAGGAACTGTGATGATCGGAACAAGTTTGAATAAGGTTTTAGAATGTGTTGGTGCTTTTGGTTGAGGTCTCGGGGGCCTCGGGTGGGTTTCGATGATTAATCAGGCCATTTTTGAGATTGGGAGATCGCCGGAAATCAGGAACAAGTTTCGATCCCGACACATCCACTGCACGATCCTTTTGAGCTATAGTTCCGGGATTTACAAGGGGCGGGAATCAGTTCCATCATTGCATACATTTGGTCTTTTGCATTTGAAGGAGGACCCTCGCATTCACGAAGAGTCTGCTAAGGGAGGTGAATGTTTAGCCTTCATGTTCACGAGGCAAGTGCAGCATTCCGGAAGGGTTGTGAGGCTGTGCATCTCATTCATGAGAGGGAACTCGCGATCATGTAGAATAAATTCAGTTCAAGGTAATTTGTTCATCACATTCGCGTATGGGTATCCGCGTTTGCGAAGGTGAAGGTGGAGGAAGCATCGCGTTCACGGCTTCCATGTCGTGCTCTTGTAGAGTAAAAATTGGTCACCATAAATTTTTTCTTCACGAACGCGAAGGGTTGAACGCATTCGCGAAGAAGGGAGGTCAGACCTCGACAGAATGTTTTTAAGTCTTCTTGTCCGCGATTTTGGGTATATTTTCACCTATAGTTGCTCATTTTTGGAGATACTTGAAGGAGATTAGCGAGGGATTCAAGGGGAAATGAATAGAGGTAAGAATTTCGGATCCAAAACTCGTTTATATTGTGAAATCAACCTAAAAATCGTGGAATTTAAGCAAAAAATGGAAGAATTAGGGCTTGGAATTTTTGAATTTTAATTGAGGATTACGAGGACCACTTGGGGTTGGATTTGAAAACTTTTGATATGTATGAACTCGTGCGGAAATAAGGAACTTGTTGATGTGAAAATTTCTAAGTTTCGAAAGTGGGCCCGGGGCTGGGGTTTTTGCTAATTTCGGGATTTTGGTGTTTTTCAATTGTTTGCGCTTGGGCTTTGTTCCCATAGCATATTTTGACGTATTCAATATGATTTTTGATAGTTTCGACGCGCGTGGAGGCCAATTCGAGGGGAAAAGGCATCGTGAGCTAGAGTTTTAGCTAGTTCAAGGTGAGTAATGATTGTAAATGATGCCTTGAGGGTTTGAAACCCCCACATTGCACATTGTAATACTATACTGATGTGAGACACACGTTTGATGACGAGATTGGGAATTGTAACTTGGTCCATCCTGGTTGATGATTTTACCCCGTATTTGATTGAAACTTATTTGTTATCATCATGTCTTGGGCGAATTTCCATATTTGGGCTTCGTGCCAGCCATTTGAATCCTTTAGGGATTTTTATTACCATTTCCTTGCTGTTTTGACTTATTATTTGAACTTAGGGTCCTGTTATTTTCCACTGTTTTACTACTTAGCAATTTTTACTCATGGTTGAGACTTAAATAATATTTTAAATGATGTTTTGGGCTGAGAAATACTATTTTACTATTGCCCAAAGTGCTTGTGATGATTTTTGGAGTGAGTAAGACCGAGTGCCTAGTTGTGAGGTTACACTGATACTGATATGAGGTCGAGGGTCTGAGATACATATACACGCCATGATATGGCTTGATTCATATGAGGTTGAGGGCCTAGATTTTATGCCACGAGATGGGTTGATATCGCGTTTGTTCTGTAAGGGGCTCCTCCCGGAGTCTGTACACCCCCACTGAGCGCGGGTACCCATTGTGATGTGAGATTGAGCCCAAGGGGCAAGTATTGTTCTGAGATTTGAGCCCGAGGGGCTGGTATTATTCTGAGATGTTGTTGATACTGTGCCCGAGGGGCGAATTTCCATTTTTTACTCACTTGTAAATTTCTTGTTTTTACTTGTTGAAAAAGGGATTTTCATTTGAATTTTTCAATGTACTACTATTTAAAGGGATTTTATTGCTTCAGTATAGAATGCCTTGTGTTTTACGTGATCTCTTACTTTCAGTCATTATTTATATTTATTACTTAGTGGGTCAGAGTACTCAGATTACTCTTTGCACTATGTATGCAGATTCAGGCACTGCTGGTTCCGCTCCTGAGTGTTGGATCCTCCAGTTCCAGGCAGCTTTCAGGGATTACGAGATAGTTGTTCACATCGCAGCCCCGTGTCTCTATTATCTTGTCATTTATATTCCTTTCGAACATTTGTACTAGTTTTTGGATCTAAAAGATTTGTATTATGACTAATAGATGATCTTTACTTGTGACCCCCGGTTGGGACTGTTTTGAGTTGGATTTCTGCATTGTTATCTATATTTTTGCTATTTAGTATTATTATAAACATGTTTAGACTATATTTGTGTTGACTAACTGTGTAAAAGGTGATTTGGGTCAAACTGGCTGGCCTTGTCTTTACGAGCGGCGCCATCACGACTGAGTTCGGGGTTAGGGTCGTGACACTACATGTGTAGATCGAGCAATCGATAACCTGCACGAGCATCGTATATTTAAAATTGCTGGATCGGATCATCCACTTCTCTGATACCATATCAAGATCAATGATATAATGACAATAATTAAGCCTGAGGTGAGCTCCAATGGTGGAAATGGAGCTTGGAGAAGAAGCTCTAAATCAGGGGCATGTGCAAGAACAGGGAAGAAGAGAACTTAAAAGTGAAAGCCTCAATTGTATTGACTCTGTAATGTTGTATATACACAGCTACAAAAACAGAAGGAATACAAGTAAAACTAACCGACTAACTTACTAGTGGAAAATAACTGTCTCAATGTCACGACCTAAAAATCGACCCGATCGTGATGGTGTCTATCATGAAAGTAGGCTAGCCGAATTATTTCCAAATAATTAATATTTCATTTATATCTTAAGAAAAACCATGTTTCCAACTGAAATCCGATAAAAGTTATAAATTAAAAGTCAAAAGAAAGCGAAAAATACAAGTCTGACCTCGGGTGTCACTATGTCATTAGCAAAATACTACAACGATTCGAAATAAAAGAAGACTAACATAGTCTGAGAATAGCCAAAAATACACTAAAATGAAGATAAGGAAGGAGAAAGTGTGACTGCGATCGCCAGGCAACTACCTCGCTATCTCCAAGGAAAGTCCACAACTGAAATGATCAGCAACCGCTACCGTGGCCAGAGATACCTAGATCTGCACACAGGGTGCACAGGGTAACGTGCGTATACCAACTCAGTAAGTAACAAGTCCAAACTATGGACTGACAGGCAGTGACGAACCAAACCTCACCAAGTAATACAATTAAATTGTACAGAAAAGTAGACATGATTGCAGTTCAAATAAAAGAACTCAATAATAACTAAATACAGTCTGGACAGTATGGCGTAGAAAGCTCTGGAAATCTCTATGTACCAATGCACAGATAGCATGATCAATGTTCCATGTACCTCCTCTCATAAGTGCTCAAACACTCAGAACTGTATATAGCCATCCGGCCCAGGGAAGATTCACCCCAGAATATATACACATCACTAACCGCAGTCATCTAGTTCCAATGAAGGTCGTTCCAGCCCTATGGAGAAGATCCATCTCCAGGTATAAATACTTCAGATAAGATCCATGTCCAGGGAATATCCATCCCCCAATATAATCAACTGCGCTCGCTAATGGTGTGTTACAGATTCCGGAGGTGTTCATACAGCGCAAGCGCTATCATAATCATCAATATAACTACTACGGCATGCAGCCCGATCCTATAACTGTCACACAGAATCAGGCTCTCGGCCTCACTAAGTCATCACTCTATAGTCTCTCACACACGGGCTCACAATGTTAGGATACTAGCCCGAAAAATGATATGATCTTACAAATAACAATAATCGATACCGAGGCATGATATAGAATGCATGAACAGGACTGAGTATAGAATATCTATGAAGCTAATGATATGATAGCAAGAAACAACCTCTCGGGTCTCAACAGTACAAGCATGAAGCCTTAACATGATAATTATCATGATTTACAACTCATTAACTTAATCACATAGTCACTAAACGGTGACATGGAATGATCCAGGCCGCGATTCTCATGGTGCACGCCTATACGCCCATCACTAGGCATTTGCATCACCTCAATAGTAATCATAGAATACATAGTTTGGGGTTTCGAACCCTTAGAACCAATTTGGAAGCGTTACTTACCTCAAGTCAAGCAAAACTCTAGCCTGCGATGCCTTGCCGCTCGATTCAGCCTCCAAATGCCCTCCAATCTAATGAAAATCAGTATATTATCAATAAATATTTGCTAAAGGAATGAAACCCATACGAAAATTATCAAATTTACTCAAAAATCCCGAAATTAACCAAACCCGACCCCCGAGCCCACGTCTCGGAATCCAAAAAAATCACAAAACTAGAAAACGCATTCGCTCCCGAGTCCACCCATATCAAATTCATCATAATCCGACGTCAAAATGTCATCCCAATCGTAAAAATCTATTCTCTATATTTCCTTCGTTCTCCCCAATATTTACCCCAAATTCCCAAATTAAATGATAGAATAAAGGCATAATCTTGGAATTTAACCCAAAACAAGTGAAGAAAACTTACCCTAATCACTCCTCTGAAAATTCCTTATAAATTCTCCTTCTCCTGAGCTCTCTAATGATTTTTCGAAAATATGGACTAAAACCCTCATTTTTGAACTTAAAGATTCTGCACAGGTGTGTCCCTCTTCGCGAACGCAAACGTCATCTCGTGTTCACGTAGACCAAACCAAATTGCCTCTCTGCTTTAGTCTTTGCGAACATGAACTCTGCCACGTGAACGCGATGCTTTTCAAACTCAGACCTTCGCGAACGCGACCCTTACCTCACGAATGCGTAGACCAAGGACCCGTGGCCCCCAACTGCCTCACTCCTCTTCGCGAACTAACTCCACTCACACATTTGCGATGCATACTCTGCCTCGCCCTTCGTGAATGCAAGACATACATCACGAACACAAAGAGCAACTCACCGACCTAACTCAACATCCTTCCGCGGATGCGAGATTCCTCTCACGAACGCGAAGAACAAATCTCTACAACAAATATAACAGAAAAGCTTCTATATTTTCAAAGACCAAAATAATCTGTTAGCCACCCAAAACTCACCCGAGACCCTCTAGAACTCAATCAAACATCCTAACACATCCCATTATATCATTCAAACTTATTCCAACCTTCGAACATCAAAACATCAAATCATCATCGAATTCAAGCCTAAGGATTTCAAAACTTTCAAATTCTGCAATTGATAAAAAAAACATATCAAGCCTCATCCGAATAACCTGAAATTTTTCACGCACGCTACAAATGACACAACGGGCCAACTCCAGTTTTTGAAATTCCACTCCAACCTCTATATAAAACTTTCCACTGCAGACTAAAAAATGCAAAATATCCAATTTTTCCAGTCTAAATCTTCCACGGACATCCAAATATATTCTGATCACGCTCCTAAGGCTGAAATCACCTAACGAAGCTATCCGAACCATCAGAATTCACATGCGAGACCTTTTTCATTTAAGTCAACATCCAGTTGACTTTCCAACATAAGCTTACTCAAACGAGACTAAGTGTCTCAATCCTCTTCAAAATCACTCTGAACCCGAAACAACCAAACCGATATCATATCATACAACTGAATAACACATAGAGAAATGGAAATAAGGGAAACAGAGTGGTAACTCATGAAATGACTGGTCGGGTTGTTACATGTTTCCCCTCTTAAATAAACGTTTCTTCTCAGACCAGTCAAGAAACATACCTGATGCCTCAAATAGGTGAGGATATCTGCTCTGTATCTCCCGCTCGGTCTCCCAAGTAGCCTTGTCCATCAGCCAACCTCTCCACTGCACTTCCACTAAAGCTATATCTATTGATCTTAGATTTCGGACCTGCCGCTCCAAAATAGCCACTGGCTCCACATCATAAGTCAAATCACTATCTAATTGAATCGATCTTAAACCCAAAGCATGAAACGGATCGCCAATATACTTCCGGATCATACGAACATGAAATACTGCGTGCACACTCGACAAGCTAGGTGGCAAGGCCAGCTCATAAGCAACTTCTTCCAATCTTTCGAAGCACCTCAAAAGGCCCAATGAACCGAAGGCACAATTTACCCTTCTTCCCAAAACTCATAACACCCTTCATTGTTGAAACCTTCAGTAAATCCTTCTTCCCAACCATGTAAGAAACATCACGGATCTTTCTGTCAGCAAAACTCTTTTGTCTTTATTGTGCTATACGAAGTCGCTCTTGAATCACCATCACTTTGTTCAAAGCATACTACACCAAGTCTATACCCACAAGCCTAGCATCGTCCGTCTCGAACCAATCAACTGGAGATCTACATCATCTCCCATATAAAGCCTCGTATGAATCCATCTGAATACTCGAGTGATTACTATTATTATATGCAAACTCTTCGAGCGATAGAAATAGATCCCATAAACCCGCAAAATCAAAGACCCAAGCATGCAACATGTCCTCCATTATCTAAATGGTGGGCTCTGGCTGCCCATCCATATGAGGGTGAAAAGTTATGCTCAACTCAACCTGAGTACCCAACTCTCGCTGACGACCCTCCAAAACTGCAAAGTAAAGTGAATACCTCTATCTGAAATTGTGGAAACCCGGACACCATACAAGCGAACAATCTCTCGGATATAAATCTCTGCTAACCGCTCTAAAGAATGTGTAGTACACACAGGAATGAAGTGTGCGGACTTGGTCAATTGATCCACAATCACCAAATAGAATTGAACTTCTTCAAAGTCCGTGGGAGCCCAACTACAAAGTCCATGGTGATCCGCTCCAACTTCTACTCTGGAATATCTATATGCTGAAGCAAGCCACCCAATCTCAGATATGCATATTTCACCTAGTGACAATTGAAGCAGCGAGCTACAAATCCCAAAATATCCTTCTTCATTCTTATCCACTAATAATGTTTTCTAAAATCTAGATACATCTTCGCGGCACCCAGATGGATGGAATATCGTGAGTTATGGGCCTCCTCCAGAATCAACTCCCGAAGCACATCTACATTGGGAACATATATCTGGTAATGCATCCTCAATACCCTATCATCACCAATAGTCACATCTATGGCATCGTGATGCTGAACTTTGTCCTTAAGGACAAGAAAACGAGGATCATCATACTGGCACTCTCATATGCGATCAAACAATGAAGACCGCGAAACCACACAAGTTAAGACCCTATTGGGCTCCAAAATATCCAACCTCACAAATCAATTAGCCAGGGTCTGAACATCAACTGCAAGAGGTCTCTCCTATATAGGAATATACGCCAAACTGTTCATGCTCACCGCCTTTCTACTCAAGGCATCGGCCACTATGTTCGCCTTCCCCGGATGGTACAAGATAGTGATATAATAATCCTTTAGCAGCTCCAACCATCTTTGTTGCCTCAAATTTATATACTTCTATTTCAACAAGTGAATGAGGCTACGATTATCAGTAAACACCTCACAGTACACATAATATAGGTAAATCCTCCAAATCTTCTACCCATGAAAAAAGGCAGCCAACTCTAGATCATGAATAGGATAGATCTTCTCATGGGGCTTCAATTGAAGAGAAGCATAAGCAATCACTCTACCCACCTACATCAACCCACACCTAATACCAAATCTTGAAGCATCATAGTACATTGTATATGAACCTGAAGTTGATCGTAAAACTAACACCGGAGCTATGGTCAAGGCAGTCTTAAACTTCAGAAAGCTCGCCTCACACTCATCGGACCACTTGAATGGAGCAACCTTTTAAGTCATTTTGGTTAAGGGTGATACAATAGATGAAAATCCCTAAGCGAACCGACACTAATAACTCGCCAAACCAAGAATGATGCGAATCTCTAAGGCTGAGGACGGTCTGGGCCAACTTTAAACCGCCTCTATCTTCTTTGGATCAACCTGAATGCCCTCATTGGACACCACGTACCCAAGAAAGCCACTAAACTTAGCCAAAACTCACACTTGGAGAACTTTTCATAAATTTTCTCCTCCCTCAATAATACCACTCTCAAATTCTCCACGTGATCCTCCTAACTACGTGAGTGGACTAGAATATCATCAATGAATACAATGACAAATGAGTCAAGATAAGACCGAAACACACATGGGCTCACAATGTCATAATACCAGCTCGAACAATGATATGATGTGCCAAATAATAATAATCGAGACTAAGGCATGATATAGAATGCATGAACATGATTGATTATAGAATATCAATGAAGCTAATGATATGACAGCAAGAAACAACCTCTCGGGTCTCAACAATACCGGTATGAAGCCTTAACATGATAATTACCATAATTCACAGCTCATTAACTAAATCACATAATCACAACATAGATATTAGCAAGAAAGAGTCATTAAATGGTTCCATGGAATGATCCAGACAGCGATTCTCACGGTGCATGCCCACACACCCGTCACTAGGCATTACTTACCTCAATTTAAGACAAACTCTAGCCCGTGACGCCCTTAACTCTCAATTCAGTCTCCAAATGCCCCGATCTAATGAAAATTAGTATATTATCATCAATATACACTAAAGGAATGGAACTCATACGAGAATGATCAAATTTACTCAAAAATCCCAAAAGTGCCCAAACCCGACCCCGCGCCCACGTCTTGGAATCAAATAAAAATCACAAAACTGGAAAAGTCATTCGCTCCTGAGTCCACCCATATAAAATTCATCAAAATCCGACGTCAAAAGGTCATCTCAATCCAAAAAATCCATTCTCCAAATTTCCTTCTATTTTCCCCAATTATTACCCTAAATTCCCAAAATTAAATGATAACAATCAAGACATAACCATGGAATTTAACCCAAACAAGTGAAGAACACTTACCCTAATAACTCCTTTGTAAATCCCCTCTAAATCTGCCTTCTCCCGAGCACTTTAATGAGTTTTTCAGAATATGGACTAAACCCTTGTTTTTTAACTTAAAGATTCTGCCCAGGCGAGCCTTTCTTTGCAGACGGGACCGCCATCTCGTATCCTCGTAAACCAACCCAAATTGCCTCTCTGCTTTATTCTTCGTGAACTCTGCCACGCAAACGCAATGCTTTGCCATCTAAGACCTTCGCGAACGCGAGCCTTATCTCACGAACGCGTAGACCAAGGACCTGGGGTCCCTAACTGCCTCACTCCTCTTCGCGAACGCGTGACCTACATGAGGAACGCGAAGAGCAATTAACCTGCCTCACTCAATATCCCATCGCGGACGTGAGATCTCTCTCGCGAACGTGAATAGCGAATCTCTGCAACAAAAGTACTAGAAAATCTGCTATCTTTCAAACATCCAAAATGATCCATTAACCACCCGAAACTCACCTGAGGATCTCGAGACCTCAGTCAAACATGCCAACACATACCTTCACATCATTCAAATATATTCCAACCTTTGAACCACTCAAAACAACATCAATACATCAAATCACCATCGGATTCAAGCCTAAGGATTACCACACTTTTGAATTTTACAAATGATGCAAAAACAATCAAACATCATCCAAATGACCTGAAATTTTGCACATACGTTACAAATGACACAATGGGCCTACTCCAATTTTCAGAATTCCAATCCAACCTCTATATAAAAAATTTCACCGCCGATCGAAAAATACCAAAATTCTAAATCTTTCATGGATCACAAAAATACATTCCGATCATGTTCCTAAGTCCCAAATCACTTCATGAAGCTACAGTTCCATCAAAATTCACATCCGTGACATTTTTCACTTAAGTCAATATCTAGTTGACTTTTCCAACTTAAGCTTACTCAAAAGAGACTAAGTGTCTCATTCCTCTTCAAACCCACTCTGAACCTGAACCAACCAACCTGATACCACATAATATAACTGAACAATACATAAAAAAGTGGAAATGGGTGAAACGGAGTGGTAACTCATGAAAGGACTGGTCGGTTCATTATATCCTCCACCTCTTAAATAAATGTTCGTCCTCGAACGAGTCAAGAAACATACTTGAAGCCTCAAATATGTGGGGATATCTGCTCTGTATCTCTCGCTCGATCTCCCAAGTAGCCTTCTCCACGGGCCGACCTCTCCACTGCACTTTCGCTGAAGCTATATCCTTTGATCTCAGCTTTCGGACCTACCACTCTAAATTAGCCATTGGCTCCACATCATAAGTCAAATCACCATCTAATGAGAATCCTGCTAAAATCTAAGACATGAAATGGATTGCCAAAATACTTCTAGAGCATATGAACATGAAATATCGGATGCACACTCGACAAGATCGGGGTCGAGGCAAGCTCATAAGCCATTTCCCCCAATCTCTCAAAGAGAACCTGAAAAGGCCCAATGAAATTGAGGACTAAATTTACCCTTCTTCCCAAAACTCAAAACACCCTTCATGGTTGAAACCTTCAGTAGAACCTTCTTCCCAACCATGTAAGGCACATAACGGACCTTTCTGTCAGTATATCTCGTTTGTTTCGACTGCGCTATACCAAGTCGCTCCTAAATCACCATCACTTTGTCCAAAACATACTGCATCAAGTCTGTACCCAAAAGCCTAGGCTCGTCCGGCTCGGACCAATCAACTGGAGATCTATATCATCTCCCATATAAAGCCTCGTAATGGATCCATCTGAATACTCGACTAATAAATATTGTTATATGCGAACTCTGCGAGCAATAGAGACGGATCCTATAAACCCGCAAAATCAATCACCCAAGCATGCAACATGTCCTCCAATATCTGAATGGTACGCTCTGACTGCCCGTCCATCTGAGGGTGAAAAGTTGTGCTCAACTCAACCTGAGTACCCAACTCACGCTGCACGGCCCTCCAAAAGTGCAAAGTGAACTTAGTACCTCTATCTAAAATAATGGAAACCAGGACACCATATAAGAGAACAATCTCTGGGATATAAATCTCTCCAAACCACTCTGAAGAATATGTAGTACAAACAGGAATGAAGTGTGGGGACTTGGTCAGTCGATCCACAATCACCCAAAGAGCATTGAACTTTTTCAAGTTTCGTGGGACCCCAACTACAAAGTCCATGGTGATCCGCTTCCACTTCTATTCTGGAATATCTATGTGCTGAAGCAAGCCACCTGGTCTCTAATGCCCATATTTCACCTAGTGACAATTGAGACACAGAGCTACAAATGCCACAATATCCTTCTTCATTCTTCTCCACTAATAATATTGTCTCAAATCTACATACATTTCTGTGGTACCTGGAGGGATGGAATATCGCAAGCTATGGGCCTCCTCCAGAATCAACTCCCGAAGCCCATCTACATTAAGCACACATATTCGGTCATGCATCCTCAATACCGTATCATCACCAATAGTCACATCTCTAGCATCGTCATGCTGAACTGTGTCCTTAAGGACAAGTAAACGAGGATCATCATACTGGCACTCTCGGATGCGATCAAACAGGGAAGACCGAGAAACCACATAAGATAATACCCGACTGGGCTCCAAAATATCCAACCTCACAAACCGATTAGCCAGGAAATGAACATAAACTGCAACAGGTCTCTCCCAAATAGGAATTTACGCAAAACTACCCATACTCACCGCATTTCTACTCAAGGCATCGGGCACTTTGTTGGCCTTTCCCGGATGGTACAAGATAGTGATAAAATAATCCTTTAGCAGCTCCAACCACCTCCGCTGCCTCAAATTGAGATACTTCTGTTTCAACAAGTGTTGGAGGCTACGATTATCAGTAAACAACTCACAAGACACATCATACAGGTAATGCCTCCAAATCTTCAACCCGTGAAAAATGGCAGCCAACTCTAGATCATGAACGAGGTAGTTCTTCTCATAGGGCTTTAACTGAAGAAAAGCATAAGCAATCACTCTACCCTCCTACATCAACCCACACCAAATACTAACTCTCGAAGCATCACAATACACTATATATGAACCAGAAGTTGATCGTAAAACTAACACTAGAGCTGTGATCAAGGTAGTCTTGAGCTTCTGAAAGCTCGCCTCACACTCATCCGATCACATGAAATGAGCTCCCTTTTGAGTCAGTTTGGTCAAGGGTGATGCTATAGATGAAAATCCCTAAATGAAGCGACGGTAATAGCCTGCCAAACCAAGAATGCTGGGAATCCCTAAGGGTGAGGACGGTCTGGTCCAACTTTGAACCGTCTATATCTTCTTTTGGATCAATCTCAATACCCTCATTGGACAACACATGCCCCAAGAAAACAACTGAACGAGCCAAAACTCACACTTGGAGAATATTGCATAAATTTCTCCTCCCTCAACTGCTGCAATACCATTCTGAAATGCTCTACGTGATCCTCCTAACTACGTAAGTACATCAGAATATCATCAATGAATACAATGACAAATGAGTCAAAATAAGGACAAAACACATTTTTTATCAAATTCATGAATGATGTTGGGGCATTGGTCAGCCCAAAAGAGATCACAAGGAACTCATTATGACCATATCGGTTCCTGAAAGCTGTCATAAGCATATCCGAGTCCCTGATCTTCCGCTGGTGACACCCTATGGAGAAGATCCATCTCATCGTATAAATATTTCACACAAGATCCATGTATAGGGAAGATCTATTCCCCAATATCATCAATTGCGCTCGTTGGGGGTGTGTCATAGTTTTTGGAGGAGCTCCTACAGCCCAAACGCTATCATAATCATCAACATAACCGATGAGGCGTCGACCCGATCCCATAACTATCACTCACAATCAGGCTCTCGGCCTCACTCGTCATCACTCTCTAGTCTCACATACACGGGCTCACAATGTCATAATACTAGCTCGAACAATGATATGATGTCCCAAATAACAATAATCGAGACTAAGGCATGATATAAATGAATGAACATGACTGATTATAGAATATCAATGAAGCTAATGATATTACAGCAAGAAACGACCTCTCGGGTCTCAACAATACCGATATGAATCCTAACATGATAATTAACATAATTTACAGCTCATTAACTTAATCACATAATCACAACGTAGATATCAGCAAGAAAAAGTCACTAAACAGTGCCATGGAATGATCCAGGCCGTGATTCTAAAGGTGCATGCCCACACGGCCGTCACTTGGCATTACTTACCTCAATTCAAACTAAACTCTAGCCCGCGACGCCCTTGCCTCTCGATTCGGCCTCCAAATGGCCTGATCTAAAGGATTGAAACTCGTACGAAAATGATCAAATTTACTCAAAAATCTGAAAATTGGCCAAACCCGACCTCGGGCCCACGTCTTGGAATCCAATAAAAATTACAAAAATGGAAAATCAAGCGCTCCCGAGTCCATTCATATCAAATTCATCAAAATCTGACGTCAAAAGGTCATCTAAATCTCAAAGATCCATTCGCCAAATTTCCTTCTATTTTCCCCAATTTTTACCCCAAATTTCAAAATTAAATGATAAGAATCAAGACATAATTATGGAATTTAACCCAAAACAAGTGAAGAAAACTTACCCCAATAAATCCTCTGAAAATCCCCTTTGAATTTACATTCTCCTGAGCTCTCTAATGAGTTTTTGAAAAATTGACCAAACCCTCATTTTTTAACTTAAAGATTCTGCCCAGGCGAGCCCTTCTTCGCGAACGGGGCCGCCATCTCGCATTCGCGTAGGCCAAACCATACTGCCTCTCTGCTTTACTCTTCACGAACACGAACTCTGCCATGCAAACGCGATGCTTTGCCAGCTCAGACCTTCGCGGACGCGACCCTTACCTCGCAAGCGCGTATACCAAGGACTTGGGGTCCGTAACTGCCTCACTCCTCTTCGCGAACGCGAGACCTAAATCATGAACGCGAAGAGCAACTCACCTGCCTCACTCAACATCCCATCGCGGATGCGAGAGCTCCCTCGCAAACGTGAAGGGCAAATCTCTGCAACAAAAATACCAGAAAATTTGTTATCTTTCCGAAGTCCAAAATGATCCATTAAGCATCCGAAACCCAACCGAGGCTCTCGATACCTCAGTTAAACATGTCAACATATCCCTTAACATCATTCAAACATATCCTAACCTTCAAACCACTCAAAACAATATCAAAACATCAAATCACCATCGGATTTAATCCTAAGGATTTCCAAACATCTGAATTCCACAAATGATGCAAAAACCTATCAAACATCATCCGAATGACCTGAAATTTCGCACACACGTTACAAATGACACAACAGGCCTACTCCAGTTTTTGGAATTCCAATCTGACCTCTATGTAAACTTTTCACTACCGACCGAAAAACACCAAATTTCCAATTTTTCCAGTCTAAATCTTTCACAGACCTCCAAAATACATTCTGATCACATTCCTAAGTCTCAAATCACCTAACAAAGCTATCTGAACCATCAGAATTCACACCCGAGACCTTTTTCACTTAAGTCAACATCCGCTTGACTTTTCCAACTTAAACTTACTCAAAAGAGACTAAGTGTCTCATTCCTCTTCAAAATCACTCTAAACCCGACCAACCAACTCGATGCCACATAATACAACCGAACAACACATAAAGAAATAGAAATGAGGGAAAGGAGCGATAACTCATGAAACGGCCAGTCGGGTCGTTACACTCGACTATAAAATAACTGAATAGTACAACTGCTAAAGCTATAAGTACAACTGCCAAAGCTATAAATAATTAATACATCCCAATACAAACTATTTTATTGAATAAATGAGTTAATATGTATAGTTAAATCAAATTTTTTTTCGGTTAGTCAAATACTTTTAAAGTATTATTTTGATGGTAAGAATGAAAGCGAAAGGGAGTTAATAGCTCATGTGGGAATCGCAAAGACTTGGTTGAAACTACATCACTGAGATTAATTCCTTTGTAATGATACTTATTAATTCTCTTTACTGCTTTCAATAGAACTGCATCTATTCAGTCAAAAAAGAAAGGAGGAGAGAAATGATAGTACTAATTTTATGTACAAAATGCTCTATCATTAACCATCCAAACAAGGAATGGAATGATTGGAAGAGAAAAGAAGCAAGCAATGGAAAGAAAAGGACTTGTAAAGGGTGTGTATTTTCACTTAAAAATAAAGGATATTTCCTACTTCTTATTTGTCTTTGTCTTTCTTTTTTATTTATTCTTTTGACTAATTAATCGACCTTAAGAAGTTCATATACCGACCACTTGTTATAACAGCAGAAGAAAAGAAAACTGAGTTAGACCCTTCCAAAAATTTAAAATTGCTCTATCTATTTTATTTTTCTTCCTTTTTAAATGTTACATACTATTTAAATCCCCTAATCGGCAGGACATTTAAATATTCATAGATTTTTGAATTAAGTATATCAATCCAAAGGGATCTCTCTTTGTCTCTCTCAATTGGTGGTCTTAATCCGATATGCTTTTTCCTGCACCCAAAAAGTTTAAAGCCTTACTCTCTATATATATTAATCATGGGCGTAAGATATGTAATAGACTCCTACTTGCTTCTCATGCACATTACGATATTAAAGATGCTGTTTCTAGCTAATTTATTTTCTCATATTTTTTTAATTACTTATATAAAAAAGGACAAGGAAGAATTTCGTGTATATAAGAAGGCTTGGTAGATTGAACCATAAATACTTGTTTCATTTGTCTCTTTATATTTTACGAAGGAGGAACTGTTTTTTAAAGATCTTTGAATATGTCAACAATATTGGCCTTGCAATTTATCTAGACATGTCACTATTCATACATCTGCGCATTTTTTTCCAGTATTTTTGTTTTCCTCCAATTGATATTAAGATATACTCCTAACTTCTAAGTCTTGTTAGGCTGGTCTTGATTAATATTTTATTTTTTAATGAAACATGCTATTTTCCCATAGTTCCCTTATAGTAAATAATTTGAAGTTCTCTTTCTAACGTAATTCTTCAACCCCTCATTGTTTCCCAATAAATATTCTTGTTTTCTTTATACAATTTATTTTCTTTTATCTGAACTTATTTATGAAGGATACTCTTTGTGTATATTTCGTTCCGCCAGTATCCTTTCTAATGGTGTCTATTAAGTTGGTTATTGGTGGTTGCGTTCTCAATGTCATCAGCGCATACGCGCCGCAAACAGGATTAGATGAGGAGGTTAAAGGCGCTTTTGGGAGGGCTTGGACGAGTTGGTGAGAAGCATTCCCCAATCTGAGAAGTTAGTTATTGGAGGAGAATTTAATGGTCATATTGGGGCTGATGTTGGTGGTTATGGTGAGGTACATGGTGGCTATGGCTTTGGGGTTAGGAACGGAGGAGGCACTTCTCTGCTTGATTTCGCCAGGGTTTCTGAGCTTTTGATTGCGAACTCGTGATTTCAGAAGAGGGATGAGCATATGCTTACTTTCAAAAGTTCGGCGGCAATGACTCATATTGATTACCTCCTCCTCAGAAGGAGCGATATAGGGTTGTACAAGGAATGTAAGGTTATTCCGGGAGAGTCCCTTTCGACTCTCCATAGACTTCTAGTGATGGATGTCGGTCTCTGGGTGAAAAGGAAGAGGAGGGGTGCCCGAGGCCGGCCACGAATTATATGGGGAGCTTCGTCTATGGAGAAAGCTCAGGAGTTGGAGAGGAGGTTTGTTGATGGTGGAGCTTGGAGAAGTTCTGGGGAAGCAGACGCATGTTGAAGAAGGCGAACCTGATTAGGGAGGCAGAGCGAGATGTGATCGGGGTAGCCAAGGGCTATTCAGGCAGACATCAAGGTGACTGGTGGTTGAACGATGTAGTCCAAGAAAAAGTGGAGGCGAAGAAGCCAGCGTTTGCTAAGTTGGCAGGGAGCACAAGCGAGGAGGAAAGGAGAGCGAATAGGGAGAGCTACAAGGTGGCGAGGAAGGAAGCAAAGCTGGCGGTCACGGAAGCTAAAAATTTAGCATTTGGTCGCATGTACGAGAAATTGGAGGAGAAAGGCGGGGACAGGAAGTTATTCTGGTTGGCTAAAGTGAGGGAGAGGAAGACGCGGGATCTAGACCAAGTTAGATGCATCAAGGACGAGGATGGTAGAGCTCTTATAGGGGAGTGTCAAGTCAAGAGGATGTGGCATACGTGCTTCCAAGACCTGCTTAATGCGGAGGGGGATCGAGACGTAGAGATGCGGGAGTTGGGGAATTTAGAGTGTCATAGAGACCTTGGGCACTGCAGGCGCATCAGGGTGGAGGAGGTCATGGGGGCTTTGCGTAGGATAAGTAGGGGTCGAGCGACCGGGCCAGACGAAATCCCGATGGAGTTTTGGAAATGCATGGGTAGGATAGGAGTAGAGTGGTTGTCCAGATTTTTCAATGTGGTCTTCAAGACTAAGAGGATGCCGGAGGAGTGGAGGTGGAGTACAGTGGTTCCCTTTTATAAGAACAAAAAGCATGTCCAGTGTTGTAACAACTATAGGGGTATCAAACTACTAAGCCACACCATGAAAGTCTGGGAGCGAGTGGTTGAGGCGATGGTGAGGGAGATGACATCTTTATCCGTAAGCTAGTTTGGTTTCATGCCTGGCCGCTCCACTATAGAAGCTATCCACCTTGTCGGAGATAGGTGGAACAGTTCAGGGATTAGAAGAAGGAACTGCATATGGTGTTTATTGATTTGGAGAAGCTGTACGACAAGGTCCCAAGGGAGGTGCCTGGAGGCAAAGAGCATGTCAGAAGCCTACATTAGAGTAATCAAGGACATGTACGATGGAGCTAAGATAAGGTTTAGGATGGTGGGTGGTGACTCAAACCATTTCCCGGTGGTTATGGGGCTTTACCAAGGATCTACGCTAGCCCTCTCTTATTTGCTTTGGTGATAGATGCTCTAACACGCCATATTCAAGCGGATGAGCCATGGTGTATATTTTTTGCTGATGGCATAGTCTTGATTGAAGAGACGAGGGTCGGTGTTAACGAGAGGGTGGAGGTCTGGAGACAGTCTCTCGAGTCTAAGGGTTTCAAACTAAGCAGGTCTAAGACAGAATACTTGGAGTGTAAGTTTAGTGTCGAGTCGAGCGAAGAAGAAGTAGGCAGGAACGTGAAGCTTGGATCTCAGGTCATCGCCAAGAGGGATATTTCCGATATCTTGGGTCGATGATTCAAGGGGATGGAGAGATCTATGGGGATGTCATTCGCCGTATAAGGGCAGAGTGGTCGAAATGGAGGCTTGTATCAAGAGTCTTGAGTGACAAGAGAGTACCACAGAAACTCAATGGGAAGTTTTATAAAGGTGTGGTTACACCTGCCATGTTGCATAGGGAGGAGTGTTGGCCGGTGAAAAACTCTCATGTTGATAGACTGAAGGTTGCGGAGATGAGGATGCTCAGGTGGATGTGCGGGCTCACCAGGTTAGATAGGATAAAGAATTAAGTTATTCAGGAGAAGGTGGGGGTGGCCCCAGTGGATAAGAAGCTGTAGGAAGCAAGGCTCGGGTAGTTTGGGCATGTGCGGAGGAGAAGCCCCGATACTCCGGTGAGGAGTTGTGAGCGGCTGGCGGTGGTTGGCGCGAGTCGAGGCAGAGGGAGGCCAAAGAGGTATTGGAGAGAGGTGATTAGGCAGGACATGGCTAGAATACAGATTTTCGAGGACATGGCCCTTGATAGGAAAGTCTGGAGATCTAGTATCAGGGTGGTAGGATAGGAGCTTTTAGAATTTTTTGCTCTTCTCTCCCGGGGCTGGGCGGGGATTGGTGGGGCTCTTATTTATGGTTTATGGTTACATAATTATTTATGTTATTTCTACTGGAGTAATTAATGCCCTTTTGTTTATGTTTCTATTTATCTTTTCCCTTTGCATGCCATGTTATTTATGGTTTATGTTTACATAATTATTTATGTGATTTCTGTTGGAGTTACTAATGCTCTTTTTTTTTTTTTCTCTTCTTTTCCTTTTCCTGGGCCGAGGGTCGATTGGAAACAGCATCTCTCTCCTTTCGAGTAAAGGTAAGGCCTGCGTACGTATTACCCTTCCTAAACCCCACATTATGAGACTATACTGGATAGTTGTTGTTGTATCCTTTCTGACCGTGAAAAATACAATTTGTGACATGCTTGCGGCGAGTAAAATCTAACATTAGAAATTGTTTGAAGGTGCACTTAATTGTGCAATAAATATTTATACTTGGGAGAGCATATACTTCTTTTTGCTTTAAAAAATAAATTCACGAGCTATATATTACATATGGCCAAGCTTTTGGCAAATAAAATACACTTTTAAGTACCACTAAAATTCCACCAGAAGATAATTCATCGGGGATCTCAATTCTCATGACTTTCAGGTAATTAAATTAAATCTTGCAAAACTAAAATATAAAGAGAACGATGAAATGCACAAAGAAATTGTTAGGAATATAGTAGATATGCCCTAGATCCAATATCATATTTGATAACTTGAACATATTTTTCTGAATGTCATTTGATATAAAATTTATGGCGTTTGATATTATTTAACCATTATTATTAATTGTTTGATTAATTTGATAAGATCCTTGATTAAATTTTGAGATTTGTCATCGTGGTAGATATCATGATAATGAGAGCAAAGTCTCTTACAATTTAATCTAAATTTGTTCTTGATTGTAGGATTATTAATTTGGACATTAGTAATCCGGTTAGATCAATATTTATGTGATTGTCTTTATCGGATAAAGAATAGTTGATCTCATTAACTGAATCACATAGATTGATGATGCATATAGAGATATGATCATTGAACCGACTCATTGGATAATTCCTAATTGTTAGAATTACCATAACTGTCAATAGGATATTTTCTTGAAGAACATGATGTAACCGTTTCCTTTGACTTGAGATCGTCATAGTAATTGACAAGTTATTTATTGTGCTTTGATACTAGACACCTATGGCCCAAGGGCGATAGTTGAAAGGATATTGGGTACGATTGAATACTTGTAGAATTAGTGATTGATCAAGACGGAATCTGTCAACTCTTGGTAATGAGTTTAAGCTCCATGATGTCATGAATTATAAACGATCAAACTAAGACCTTGGCCAGGGCAATTGAATGAATGAACACATAGTTGATCGCTTATTAGGATTTGACAGTTGAACCATATCCTAGGATGATCCAGAGCTATAAGGACAGAAGGAATTACTACATTATTCTTCTACTGGTTCTTGAGAGTAAATTGTATACTTCATGCTATCCGGTCGTTAAGGAGTGTTGCTAGATGTCACCCGTGATTAGTATATTGATATGATCAATTTACTACCGGTTTAGTATGAACCTATGGTGTCGCACACTAACGAATGTTCTGATCTTTGCAAAATGATTAATTAACTTATTATTTGATAATTAAATAAATGAATTTAATTAGTCAACTAAATTTAGTTATTAATCCAAATGAAATATTATTATATTCTTTGCTAGCACAAATATTATAATTAATACTATGAACGAATTGAAGTTTTCTATTTGGAATAGAAACTTAATTTATAACTCTTGGTTGATATATATATTTGATATATATATATATATAATTATATATATATATATATATATATATATATAAAGTATGTATATAATACTAATAAACAATTTAATTTGATCAATCCAATTCTTAATTGGATTGACGTGAAAGTTTATTTCAAACCCATTAAGAATGGGATTGATATTCCTTTTTAATACAATACATTAATTGATCTTCAATTCCAATTATAATTAGATTTGAAATCTGCAGTCATGATGCCAATTAGATGGAATTATGAATTTTCATATAAAATTTCCATAAAAGTTAATTTTTGGAATAAACTTTTGCCCTAAGTAAATTATTACCACAACCAAATAGAAAAGGGTTTGTAGGTGATGCTATATAAATGGTGATGGAGAAAATTTATAATTTTTTGAAGTTTTAATTTTTCTTGAGAAGAAACCCTACTTTGTGAAAGTGAGAGTGCAATACAAAGCTAAGAGAGAAAATACAGTTACAAGAAAAGTGTTTCTTGTTCTTCTAATTTTAGTTGAGATTTTTGAGAAAAATTTCAACACAATATTCTTCGTTCAATTTTTTCGCGGGTTTCATCGACCAAAGAGTTGATAGCAAGGATCGGTCTCGGTGTGGATACGCATAGAGTCTTCGCACTATCGAAGAAATTCTGAAAAGGAAACTCTCTTCACCAGGTACGTCTTAGACCCGATCTTTGACACGTAAATAAATTTTAAAACATGAAAAATCTACCTAGGATTGTAATTGTCTTCCGCTGCGTGTTACGAACACCATTGCGCAATCCGTCCACCTCCGGCGACCCCTCCACCTCCGGCGACAGTTTCACACCATTGGCACCACCGACGAGCCGCCGGTAGCTATAGGTAAGTACCGCCTCTCTCTCTCCTCGGAACCGTCAACAGTGGTCTCTCACGGTGGTCTTTTTCGACACCTCCTAAACCACCGAGACACCGTCAGGCGCACAAACCCTGCGAGTTTCGTCGCCGGAAGCTGCCTCACGCGCCGCCGACGACTGCCCACGCGCCGCCACTGACACCCACGCGCCGCGCGCGTGAGCACTGCTCCGGGAATTTTTTCGGTTGGCTCCTTTTGGACAGTATTTCCCCCCCTTAATTCCGACCAACCCAGTTCTTCCAGAATATTCCCCTGCTCACTTTCATTATATATTGTCCATTTAGCCACCCCACTTTTCTTACTGCTTAACACAACTGATACGGGGTTGTCCAGAGGTCAAGGACTTTTGTTTTCGCCGGAAATTTTTCTGGATCCCTTGCACCTTTCCTTTTTATTCTCTCCTCTGCTTTTGTGGGTGTATTTTGTTTTCTTGGACAGGTACCTATTTCACTGGCGAGGATCTCCGACAACTATCGTTGAAACTCTCGTTCAGACTCGCGGCAGGACGCAATAGAGCCGCACATCTTGCTTAGATTCAGGAAAACTCGGGCGCGGCAAAGCACACTTTCAGGTTTTTCCACCGGGAGTTGGTACCTCCCGCTCTCTTGCTTATTTTGTGCACCTTTTTGCGTATTTTAGCTAGCATTCCGAGTGTGGTCTATTCTGTTGTTATCTAGTTTGCTACATTTGCGTTTTTCGCCATAGTGCGTGTGTGTGCCACTTACCCCATATCGGTTGGTGGGATAGTGGCCGCGACGGGGGATGATAGCGTAAGGTCATGTCCTCAGGGGGTGGGGGTGGTAACAGGGGTGAGTAGGGGAGCAGGGGGCGGCACTGCGGGTAGGGCGGAAGGTAAGGGTGGGAAGAGAGCGGCGGACGCCCATAGATTAAGGATTGGGTCTTGGAACATAAGCACTCTGACGGGTAAGTCCATTGAGTTGGCGAAGGTTCTTCAGCAGAAAAGGGTTAACATAGCGTGCGTCCAGGAGACGAGGTGGAAAGGGACAAAGGCGCGGGATGCTGATGGGTTTAAGCTGTGGTACTCTGGGCTCGAGAGGGGTAAGAATGGAGTGGGCATCTTGGTTGATAGGGACCTGAGGGAGTCCGTGGTCGAGGTTAGGCGAGGGAATGATAGGTTAATGTCTATTAAGCTGGTTATTGGGGGTGGAGTCCTCAACGTCATCAGCGCTTACGCGCCGCATGCAGGCTTAGACGAGGAGGCTAAAAGGCGTTTTTGGGGGGACTTGGATGATCTGGTGGGGAGTATTCCCCAGTCTGAGAAGTTAGTTATTGGAGGGGACTTTAATGGTCATATTGGGGCTGAGGCTGGTGGATATGATGAGGTGCACGGGGGCTTTGGCTTTGGTGCCAGGAACGAAGGAGGCACTTCGCTGCTTGATTTCGCCAGGGCTTCCGAGCTCCTGATTGCGAACTCGACATTCCAGAAGAGGGGGGAGCATTTGGTCACCTTCAAGAGTTCGGGGGCGAGGACTCAGATTGATTACATCCTCATCCGAAGGAGCGATAGGGGCTTGTGCAAGGACTGCAAGGTTATTCCGGGAGAGTCTCTTTCAACTCTTCATAGACTTCTAGTGATGGATGTCGATCTCTGGGTGAAGAAGAAGCGGAGGGGCGCCCAGGGTCAACCGCGGATTAGATGGGGAGCTTTGTCTAAGGAGAAAGCACAGGAGTTGGAAAGGAAGTTAGTGGAGGGCGGAGCTTGGAGAAGTTATGGGGAAGCGGACGCTATGTGGACAGTGACGGCGAACTTGGTTAGGGGGGCAGCACGGGACGTGCTCGGGGTAGCTAAGGGATATTCAGGCAGACATCAGGGTGATTGGTGGTGGAACGAGGTAGTCAAAGGAAAAGTGGAGGTGAAGAAGGCGGCGTTCGCTAGGTTGGCAGGGAGCACAAGCGAGGAGGAGCGGAGAGCGAACAAGTTGGTCTACAGGGAGGCGAGAAGAGAAGCTAAGATGGCAGTCACGGAAGCTAAAAACGCAGCGTTCGGTCGCATGTATGAGGAACTAGGGGAGAGAGGTGGGGATAAGAAGTTATTCCGGCTGGCTAGAGCGAGGGAAAGGAAGGCACGTGATCTAGACCAAGTCAGGTGTATCAAGGACGAGGATGGTAGAGTTCTGATGGGGGAATCGCAAATCAAACAAAGGTGGCAGGCGTACTTTCGGGACCTTCTTAACGAGGAGGGGGACCGGAGCATAGAGCTAGGGGAGTTGGGGCGTTCAGAGCGACATAGAGACCTTGGGTATTGCAGGCGCATTAGGGCGGAGGAGGTCTTAGGGGCGTTGCGTAGGATGAGTAGGGGTCGAGCGACCGGGCCTGACGAGATCCCGGTGGAGTTCTGGAAGTGCATGGGTAAATCTGGAGGGGAGTGGCTCTCTAGGCTGTTCAATGCGATCTTCAGGACTAAAAGGATGTCGGATGAGTGGAGGTGGAGTACAGTGGTGCCCTTGTACAAGAACAAAGGGGACATCCAGTGCTCCAACAACCATAGGGGCATCAAATTAATAAGCCACACGATGAAGGTTTGGGAGAGGGTGATTGAGGCGCGGGTGAGGGAGGCGACAACTATATCTGGGAACCAGTTCGGTTTCATGCCGGGACGCTCCACCACAGAGGCGATTCACCTAGTCAGGCGGATGGCGGAACAATTCAGGGATAAGAAGAAGGACCTTCATATGGTGCTTATCGACTTGGAGAAGGCGTATGACAAGGTCCCGAGGGAGGTGCTATGGAGGTGCTTGGAGGCGAAGAGTGTGCCAGAAGCCTATATCAGAGTAATCAAGGACATGTACAATGGAGCTAAGACTAGGGTTAGGACGGTGGGGGGCGAATCAGACCATTTTCCTGTGGTAATGGGGCTTCATCAAGGATCGGCGCTGAGCCCCCTGTTGTTCGCCTTAGTGATGGATGCTCTGACCCGTCATATCCAAGGGGATGTGCCTTGGTGTATGCTCTTTGCTGATGATATAATATTGATAGACGAGACGAGGGCCGGTGTTAGTGAAAGGCTAGAGGTATGGAGACAGACCCTCGAGTCTAAGGGTTTCAAAATAAGCAGATCTAAGACAGAATATCTGGAGTGCAAGTTTGGCGACGAGCCGAGTGGGGTAGGCAGGGAAGTGATGCTTGGTTCTCAGGCCATCGCCAAGAGGGACAGTGTAAGATATCTTGGGTCTGTGATTCAGGGGGACGGAGAGATTGACGGGGAAGTCACCCATCGGATAGGAGCGGGGTGGTCAAAGTGGAGGCTCGCTTCAGGGGTCCTGTGTGAGAAGAAAATTCCACACAAACTCAAGGGGAAATTCTACAGAGCCGTGGTTAGACCTGCGATGTTGTATGGGGCGGAGTGCTGGCCCGTGAAGAACTCGCATGTTCAGAGAATGAAGGTTGCGGAGATGAGGATGCTTAGGTGGATGTGTGGGCACACCAGGCTGGATAAGATCGAGAATGAAGTTATCCGACAGAAGGTAGGGGTGGCCCCGGTGGACGAGAAGATGCGGGAAGCGAGGCTGAGGTGGTTCGGGCATGTTCGGAGGAGGGGCCCCGATGCCCCGGTGAGGAGCTGCGAGCGGCTGGAGATTGTTGGTGGTCGACGAGGGAGAGGGAGGCCGAAGAAGCATTGGGGAGAGGTGATTAGGCAGGACATGACCAAAATGCAGGTTTTCGAGGACATGACCTTGATAGGGGAGTCTGGAGGTCTAGAATCAGGATTGTAGGCTAGGGGCTCATAGAGTTCTTCGTACGCCTCTCCCGGGGTTGGGTGGGATAGTAGGGTTACCCATAGGTGATTAGTGTTTTAGCTTATGTCCCCATATGGTTGTTAGTATGGTAGTTACTGATTGTTGCTATTGCATGCGACTGTATTTATGTTGCTTATGTTTTCATAATTATTTACGTTATTTCTGCGGGATTACTTATGCTTTATTATTTTGTTTTATCTTGCGTGTGTTTCTAATTTTGCCTTTGTTTCTTAATGCAGGTTCTCCTTTTTAATCCTACACGCCGAGGGTCGATTGGAAACAGTCTCTCTGCCCTTTTGGGCAGGGGTAAGGCTTGTCTACATATTATCCTCCCCAGACCCCATCTGGTGGGAATATACTGGGTAGTTGTTATTGTTGTTGTTGTATATGTCAAGAGTTCAAACCATAATAGATGTGCCTTGTGCAATAGTTAAATTGTTTAAATATTTATTTTATTGTATTGTGGATAAAATATGCATTCATATAACTATTGAGATTGTTCATAACTTTAATTTGAAATTTTTTATTAGATACAATGGGAATCTATAATAGGTTACACGATTCTATTGTTAATTTAATTGTTATTAGTTCATGAGATGTTAATTAATAATAATATTCTAGCATGAATTCTTTTTATGTGATATATAAGATAAATATGTTAGAGGATGTTGAATTTTGTTTTATGCCATGTGCTTATTCATTACATAATTTTGAATTATTTATTACATGTGATGTAAATTAATTTAGGGCTAAGCATGTAGACAACTTGAACTAAATTCACATGCTATAAAAGATTCGATCTTCGTGTTATTAAAAATTATTTTTGTAACAATTCACTCTTACTAAAGTTTGAGTTTTTTAAATAATAAAATAGAAGATATTTTATTATAGAGCTATCCATCAAGGTAATTAATTTTACTTATTTCTTGTTTATAAGGAGCGGCCTGACTAACAGGAGACTTATAGTTCGAGAATATGTTAAATTATTTATTGCATCAGATGTATGGATTGAAAGAATTATTCAATTTTACACTAGACGCCTGCACTACCCGGGGGAGTATAAAAATTAATAAGTTCTTTGCTATCATGATGGTTGAACTTAACTATGCTAATAAGATCGACCTGACTACCAGGGGACTATTTGACATAGAGCTATTTAAGGAAATTGTATGGTGATACAATTGGTAAGAGTACCTACCTTAAAATATATGTGAGAAACGACTTGATTTCCAAGGGGCTCATACATATTGTTAAAGGATTTCTTTACTCCACTAAAAGAAATAAAGATTTCGTAAACTATAATTAGGGTAAATAGTTTAAAATAATTAGTGGAAATATCATTTAGATAAAAGTCCATGTCTTTATGATATATGCAAATATGTTCTTATATTACTGCTTTTTCTTTTCTATATTTTAGATTTCTCAACATGTCTGCTATATCACTGCGTGGAATACTTGAGACCAACAAGTTGGTAGGACCAAACTTTGATGATTGGTATAGGAATTTGAGAATTGTTCTCATGCATGAAAAGCTTATTGATGTGATCGATAAGCCTGCCAAAGAAGTCCCAGATGAAAATGATGATGATGCTACCAAGATTTATCAGAAATACTTGGAAGAATGTCTTACTACCAAATACATCATTCTCACTTCTATGAATTCTGAACTGCAGAGGAAACATCAGGATATCGATCCAACTGCAATTATTGAACATCTTAAGAAGATGTTTGGTACACAAAGCAGGACAGCTAGATACCAACTATCTAAGGCTTTATTTGGATCCAAATTGACTGGAAACTCACCAGTTGGACCCTATGTCAACCATATGATTGATCTTATTGAAGAGCTTGAGAAGTTGGGGTGCAAACTTGGTAAAGAGCTTTCTCAAGATTTGATCTTGCAGTCACTACCAGAATCCTTTTCACAATTTGTTATTAATTTTAATATGAATAAAATGGATTGTGATCTTCATGAGATGCTTAACATGTTGATTGATTATGAGAATCAACTTGCATCTGAGAAGAAGAAAGGAACTATCATGTTGGTTGGAAACTCTTCTAAGAAGAAGGGTAAGGGTAAAAATAAACCCAAGAAAAAGCCTACTGCGCCCAAGGGTGGTGTGACCAAGCCCAAAGGCAAAGAAGGCAAAGCTGACCAATCTGATGCTGTATGTTTCCATTGTAAGAAAATAGGAAATTGGAAGAGAGATTGCAAAGAATATCTTGCAACTTTAAAGGACAAGAAACAAGGTAAGACTTTAATGAAAAATATTTTCAAGGTTTCTTTAACTACTACTAATTCTTCATTGTCGGTATTAGATACTGGCAGTGGTTATAACATCTGCAATATGTTGCAGGGGTTCCAGATAAGTAGAAAGTTGAAGAAAGGAGAAATTAATCTACAAGTTGGAAATAGCGCAAAAGTTGCTGCCTTAGCTGTATGATCAATTTCTTTAATAATGCCTACGGACAAAGTACTTATGTTGGATGATTGTTATTACGTTCCTAAATTTGTTTCGAACATAATTTCAGCTTCTATGTTAGACAAACGTGGTTTTCGCATTAATATAGGCAATTGTATTTGCTCTATTTATTATAGTGATATTTATATGTGAATGGCTATCTCCAACATGATGTTTATATCTTACCTAGTGTGAATGCTAATTCGATTATGCATGTTTCAAGTCTTAAGAGGAAAAGAGATGATCATGTAAATCAAACATACCTTTGGCATTGTAGGCTTGGTCATATTGGAGAGAAAAGAATTAACAAGTTGTACAAGGAAGGGTACCTTGACAAGTATGATTTTGAATCATAGCCAACTTGTGAATCTTGTCACAAAGGAAAAATGACCAAATCTCCATTTACTGGAAGTGGAGAAAGAGCTTCTGAATTATTGGGACTAATTCATACAGATGTTTGTGGGCCCATGAAAATTCAAGCTAGAGGTGGATATTCTTACTTCATCACATTCACTGATGATATGTCAAGATATGGATTTGTATATCTTATGAAACACAAGTCTGAATCCTTTGAAATGTTCAAAAGATACCGTAGTGAAGTTGAGAAGCAGACTGGTAAAAGTATCAAAGTACTAAGGTCTGATAGAGGTGGAGAATATCTTAGTGAAGATTTTACCAGATATCTCAAAGAGAATGGGATTCTCTCAGTGGACACCTCCAGGAACACCACAACACAATGGTGTATCTGAAAGGAGAAATAGAACCTTATTAGATATGGTGATATCTATGATGGGATTCACTGATCTTCCAATAAATTTATGGGGATATGCTTTGGAAGCAGCAACATGCTTACTTAATAAGGTTCCCACTAAGCCAGTCTCTACAACACCATATGAGATATGGAAAGGATGTAAGCCTAACCTTAAACATATTAAGATTTGGGGTTGTCCAGCTTATGTTAAGAGACTACAGTTTGATAAACTTGACTCAAGATCTGATAAGTGTAGGTTCATTGGGTATCCCAAGGAAACAAGGGGATATTATTTCTATCACCCTTCTGACCATGAAGTGTTTGTGGCTAGAGGAGCAACCTTTTTGGAAAGGGAATTTCTTTTGGAAGGAAATTATAATGGAGAAATAGAACTTGATGAAGATCAAGAAACTAATGAATCAACACAATATAAAGATCATGAGACCATAGTTGAAGAACCTTTATCGGATGTTTTGAGGTTGCCAAGGAAATTGCCATCTTCAATGGTTGAAGTTCAAGAACTAAATGAAGTTCAAGAACAGGTTAATGAACAAGTTCCAAACCAAATTGAGCAACAAAGAAATCCAACACAAGGTGAACAGGTTGTACAAGTATCTCTTCGAAGGTCTACACGAGAACGTCATGTACCAACTAGATTAAAATTATTGGTACAAGATGATTCATCAAATGAGGTTGATCATAATGATGATGACCCTAAGACCTATGAAGAGGCCATACAAAGTTCTGATTATAAGAAGTGGCAAAAGGCCATGGAATCCGAAATGGAATCCATGAAGGAAAATAAGGTATGGACTTTAGTTGAACCTTCAAAGGATATAAAACCTATAGGTTGTAAATGGGTTTTTAAGAAAAAGATTGGAGCAAACGGAAAGGTGGAGACCTACAAAGCACGTCTTGTTGCCAAGGGATATCGTCATAAAGAAGGAGTCGACTATGACGAGACTTTCTCTCTCGTGGCGATGCTCAAATCTATTCGGATTTTGCTTGCTATAGCATCATACTATGATTATGAAATATGGCAAATGGATGTGAAAACGGCTTTCCTTAATGGTGAGCTAGAAGAGGATGTGTACTTGATACAACCTGAAGGCTTCACATCTTCGTCTGATCATAATAAAATTTGTAAGCTACAAAGATCTATATATGGATTAAAGCAAGCTTCTCGAAGTTGGAATATTCGATTTAACAGAACAATTGAAAAGTTCAATTTTGCTAGATGCGAAGAAGAACCTTGTGTGTACAAAAAGGTTAGTGGGAGCACAACTATATTTTTAGTGTTGTACGTTGATGATATATTGCTCATAGGGAATGACGTACCGGCATTGCAAAATACCAAGATTTGGCTATCTGAACAGTTTTCCATGAAAGACTTGGGAGAAGCAGCTTATATATTAGGAATAAAGATCTATAGAGATAGATCTAGAAAGCTGCTTGGACTTTCCCAGTCTTTGTACATTGATACTATCTTAAAGAGGTATAACATGGATAATTCCAAAAGAGGCTATCTACCGATAGGCACTGGAATTTCTCTCAGTATGGGGGGTTGTCCTAAAACACCTGAAGAGAGAGAATGCATGAGTAGGATCCCATACGCTAGTGCAGTGGCAGCTATCATGTATACCATGACATGTACACGTCCTGATGTGGCTTATGCACTTGGAGTGACTAGCCGATATCAGGAAAATCCTGGTGAGGAACATTCGAAGGTGGTGAATATCATTCTTAAGTACTTAAGAAGGACTAAAGACCAATTCCTCATCTATGGGAATTCTGAGTTGAGACTTGAAGGTTATACTAATGCAAGTTTCTCTTTAGATAGGAGAGATAGCAAATCTATTTCTGGTTATGTATTCACCTTAAATAGTGGTGCAGTGAGTTGGAAAAGTTCCAAACAAGCTACAGTAGCTGATTTAGTGACTAAAGCAGAATATATAGCAGCTAGTGAAGCTGCTAAGGAAGCTGTATGGATGAAAAAGTCATTAATTGAACTTGGTGTGGTTCCTTCAATAGAAGGTGCGGTTCCATTGTTGTGTGACAATACTGGAGCCATTGCTCAAGCAAAAGGATCAAGATCACACCAAAAGTCCAAACATGTTCTGCGAAGATATCAATTGATAAGAGAGATCATTGAACATGGAGACGTCGAGATTCAAAAGGTTGATGGAAAAGAAAATGTTGCAGACCCACTCACTAAAGCTCTTGGTGCAAAGGAGTTTGACAAGCACAAGTGGAAATTGGGGATGAAGAACAAGAGCGATTGGCTCTAGTGCAAGTGGAGATTGTTAGGGATATAGTAGATATGTCCTAGATCCAATATCATATTTGATAACTTGAACATTTGTGAATGTCATTTGATATAAATATGGCATTTGATATTCTTTTATCATTATTATTAATTGTTTGATTAATTTGATAAGATCCTTGATTAAATTTTAAGATTTATCATCGTGATAGAGATCATGATAATGAGAGCAAAGTCTCTTACAATTTAATCTAAATTTATTCTTGATTGTAGGATTTTTAATTTGGACATTAGTAATCCGGTTAGATCAATATTTATGTGATTGTCTTTATCGGATAAAGATTAGTTCATCTCATTAACTGAATCACATAGATTGACGATGCATATAGAGATATGATCATTGAACCGACTAATTGAATAATTCCTAATGGTTAGAATTACCATAACTGTCAATAGGATATTTTCTTGAAGAATGTGGTGTAACCGTTTCCTTTGACTTGAGATCGTCATAGTAATTGACAAGTTATTTATTGTGCTTTGATACTAGACACCTATGGCCCTAGGGTGATAGTTGAAAGGATATTGGGTACGATTGAATACTTGTAGAATTAGTGATTCATCAACACGGAATCTGTCAACTCTTGATAATGAGTTTAAGCTCCATGGTGTCATGAATTATAAACGACCAAACTAAGACCTTGGCCAGGCAATTGAATGAAAGATGAAATGAGTTTCTTAGGTCATTCAATGGTCGATTATATTTGACGTGAACACATAGTTGATCGCCTATTAGGATTTGACAGTTGAACCATATCCTAGGGTGATCCAGAGCTATAAGGACAGAAGGAATTACTACATTATTCTTCTACTGGTTCTTGAGAGTAAATTATATACTTCATGCTATCCGGTCGTAAAGGAGTGTTGCTAGATGTCACCCTTGATTAGTACATTGATATGATCAATTTACTACCGGTTTAGTATTGAACCTATGGGGTCGCACACTAATGAGTGTTCTGATCTTTGCTAAAAGATTAATTAACTTATTATTTGATAATTAAATTAAAGAATTTAATTAGTCAAATAAATTTAGTTATTAGTCCAAATGAAATATTATTATATTCTTTGCTAGCACAAAGATTATAATTAATATTGTGAACGAATTGAAGTTTTCTATTTGGAATAGAAAATTAATTTATAACTCTTGGTTGATATATATTTGATATATATATATATATATATATATATATATATATATATATATATATATATAAAATATTTATATATATATATAAAGTATGTATATAATACTAATGAACAATTTAATTTGATATTCCTTTTTTATACAATACATTAATTGATCTTCAATTCCAATTAGAATTGGATTTGAAATCGGCACTCGTGATGCCAATTAGATGGAATTACGAATTTCCATATAAAATTCCCATAAAAGTTAATTTTTGGAATAAACTTTTGCCCTAAGTAAATTATTACCACAACCAAATAGAAAAGGGTTTGTAGTTGCTGCTATATAAAGGGTGATGGAGAAAATTTGTAATTTTTTGAAATTTTAGTTTTTCTTGAGAAGAAACCCTACTTTGTGAAAGTGAGAGTGCAATACAAAGCCAAGAGAGAAAATACAATTACAAGAAAAGTATTTCTTGTTCTTCTAATTTGAGTTGACATTTTTGAGAAAAATTTCAACACAATATTCTTCGTTCAATTTCGCGGGTTTCATCGATCAAAGAGTTGATAGCAAGGATCGGTCTCGGTGTGGATACGCATAGAGTCTTCGCACTATCGAAGAAATTCTGAAAAAGAAGCTCTCTTCACCAGGTACGTCTTAGACCCGTTCTTTGACACGTAAATAAATTTTAAAACATGAAAAATCTACCTAGGATTGTTATTGTCTTCCGCTGCGTGTTACGAATACCATTACACAATCCTTCAGAAATCATATCTCAGACTTCCCAACTTTTAAGTACCCATTAAAAGTAAACTCCATAATCTTCAATATAACACAATAAAAGGAAATTTAAAAAAAACCTTGTTCAATGAGTTAATCGCCGAACATCTAAATAATCATGTTACAAATTAGTTAATGCAATTCATTAATTTTTCAACTGAGACTCCTCTGAAAAATAATTTTCTTACCATTCAATCACGTCTCAAGACAGAATTCTTTTAGACTTTAAAATCCTAAGTATTAGGTGCGACACTTAATATTATAATTTTATCCAACATGGAGTTATTTATTTGGAGGGATAATTAAATTTTAAAAAGGGTATAAAAGTCTGTTAATATATTAGGGATATTTTCGTCGTTCAACATTTAATGTTTCAATATTCATATATATATATATATATATATATATATATATATATATATATATATATATATATATATATATATATATATATATATATATATATATATATATATATATATATCCCAAAGACTACATAGAAGGGCAAGACATTCTTATCCAATGTTTGCGACATGTATAGAGGCTTCAATTATTCATATTCAAGTCGCGTAAGGCTCGTTAAAGGGAAAGCATTCTCTAACAATATTTATTTTTTATTTATATAATTTAAACGCGAAACCTTGAATTAAGGATAGAAGGTTCCTATTCGTTTCACCGTATCCAACGGTACATAGTAATTTCACTTTCATGAATCTTTGAATTATCTGAAATAGAAAAATAACTTTCTTTATTATTCTTGATTAGCCTCAAAAAGGCTCAAGCCTTTCTTCATCGCTTTGGACTACTTGTTGGCTTCACCAGTACAACACACACACGCATTAAAGTTTTCTTGTTCCTTTTTTTGATATGGTGTGAGATAGAGGCAGATGTAACATTTTATCGGATTTTTTGAACCTACTACCTTAATGTATGGATAAACAAATATATATATATATATATATATATATATATATATATATATATATATATTACTAAAATCGTAACAAGTAATATATATTCTAATTTTAAAAATATAATAAATTTAGAAGTTAAGCTCAGAAAAATTAAATCTGGATCCGCTTCTACCGAGTGGGAAAGTAAATGGTCAATTGACTCTCCCAAAGTCAGGATGTTGACAAGGATGAAAAGTATGAAATAGAACTACCCGAAGTTCAATGTATAGCGCTCAAGAAAGGTTGGTGTACGACGGTAGTTCTTTCCTTTTCAATATTCGAAAGCAAATGATCATTCTTCCAATAGAGCTCAAGTTCGCAGCTATGAAAACGACTTGTGGGGGTATTGCCTAATTATCGAAAACCCCTTCAAGAAATGGTAGAGAAGGAGCAGTAAAACTTTGGGGAGAGTCCCTCGCTCACAATAATATTTAACGAATAATGATCATCAAAAGGTATTCTGTAATATGATTCATTTATATTTAATTAGATGTGTTGGTAAAAAAATTATAGCATCAGTGCAATGTAACTAGTTCAAATTCTCACTCAACAAACTTCTATGGACATGGAAATCCTAGTGTTTACCTAAAAATGGATAACAATTGAAGTTATATGTGATTTTAAGGATATGTGTATTAATTTAATACAACTGATTAATGACGTTAGATTAAGTAAATGAGGGACGTAATATCCGAGCTCAGTTGATGGCTTGATGAGGAACCTACCCTCGATCCAAGCTTGTACTTATGAAGAGCTTAAGAACAAAAGTAAGAACTTCGAACAACAAAGAGAGTTGAAATAAATTGCCTTGACATGCGTGTTACAATGTGTGTCATGAATAATAAGCTTTTCCTTTTATATAGTAAGGGAGTTTCACTCTAAGTACAATTGTAAGAAAGCTAAAATCTTCTGATTTTCTGCCGATACGGGCCGAGATTCATGTCGCGACATCCGGTCGGCCATGAACATCACGGCTCTTTGTTAGTCGTGTGCAGCTGTTTGGTAATGCTCTCTGAAGTCTCGATCCTCGAACCAAACATGGAGGATATGGCCCTAAAATTTTCGAGGGAATGTGTTTTGCTTGAGCCCCAATACGTGGAGCTCCTCGCTCTAACTCCGATTCATTATGGTCACGCTCTTGCTTCGATTGACTTATTAGGAAATCAGGTAATTCAGTGGACCCGGCTTTACCTGTATACAGATAGTCCCCACATTTCTAATAGAGCACCAATCGCATCGTTCTCAATTCAGACACATGTCTTTCATCGTCATGTTGCCTCCGATGTGAAGTGTCGGATGTTTCCTTATAAAAGCTTTCTCCTTTCGTCCTTTTTATACTTTTTGACAAAATCACTGCCTTCGAGCTTTTCCAACCATCATCAAGCCTTCATATCTTCATCCTTGTTTTTCAATTTCCATAGCAATCTCTAGATTTCTTCCCAGTTATTGCTTAACTCCTCATACCCTCTTCTTCATCTCTACAGCCCATTTATCCATAGCATTGCATTCTTTTCTCAAATTTTCAAAGACTCCCCCAGATGACAATGGCTAAAAGATCGAAAACCGTTCCGTAGAAAGTTGCCTCTTCATTTTCTCAACCAGCGGTTGGTATTCAAGCGGTTTTCCCTGATATGGTTGCCCTCAAAAACGACTTCCCCCATTGTGGCTGCTAATAAACCGAACGCTGAGCCTTCCTTATCGATGTTCATTCCCGGGGGCTTCTCCATTGTTGATGACTTTAAAGTCGAGAAGCCCTCGCGCAAATAGGACCGGGATAAAAGAGTCTTGAGGTACATATGTTCTATGAATGATGATGTTCTTCCCATAGTTTGTAAAGACTATAACTGGGAAGGCAAGAACGTAGTAGTCCCCAGTCCCGAGGATATTGTCACTACCCAAATGGAGGGGTATTTAAGTGTTTAAACTTATCACTTCACACTAGGCCCGATAGAGTCGATCGTTCTAGACTTTTGCAAGAGTTACGAGGTGTGCCTCGGGGAAATACAACCATCATTGGGGAGTATCGTGAGCCTCCTCTGCCACTTTGTGAACAAGACTGAATCTCATCGGTTCACGATCAACCACCTACTTTGATTATACAGTCCTTGGATGTTCCGATGGAGACTGATCAAGCTTATTCGCCAAGTCAGCAAGGTCCCCTTCTCTAGTATCGATGAAGACCAAGACAGGGGCTGGCAGGGATACTTTTTCCGAGTGAAGACCAAGGATTTAATTCCCTTCAAAATACATCCCATTCTTTGAGAAGTGAAATGCATCTCGTAAGTGCAATTCCCTCTTCAAACATCAAATTCGTTTTTTTCAGTTTTTGTCTTCTCATTCGTGCTTGTGGTTGTGTAGTTGTAGCTCGAATTCCAAATGTAGTTCCCCGATTAATAGAATGTATCGAGGGGATCTGTACTCAGATGTCATACTTTGAGTGCACATGGCGCATACTATCGAATGGCTGATAGGAGGTTCGTTCTCATGGTAAGGCCTCTTTTCGAGTAGCCAACACAATATGCTAACTCATCTTCCCTCTTTGTTATTATACGTTTGCCTAAGAGCACTGAACTTAGGCCTTCGGAAGGGGACACATATGTGCCCCAGTCCATTGATCCTCCATTGCTGCCACGAAGGGAAAAAAGAAAAAGAAGATAAAACCCTCGAGCTTCCCTGGCCCCGAGGTGAAAGAGAAAGGTAATGTTTCAGTTATTCCAAAGCTTGCTGGCACTCCAAGGTCCACCAAAAGTTATTAATATTCTTCAATAATGAGAATAATCATTGGCTCTTATCGGACGACCTTGATATGAACTGACCCAGGATAGCTATGTGATAGGTTAGCCTCTAAACGGCCTTGACATTGTCTACCACAGTGATGTCTTCTATAGCTTTGATTTTGTTAGGATTGATCTCGAACCCCCGGTTGGACACCATGGATCCAAGGAACTTCCGGACCTGACCCTGAATGTGCCTTTCTCCGGGTTCAGCTTCATAATGTATTTCTTTAGTAGGTTGAATGTTTCCTACAAATGTTCCAAATGGTCCCCTGCTCTTAGAGGCTTAACTAACAAGTCGTCAATTTAAATCTCCATTGATTTTTCTATTTGTTCTTCGAATATCTGGTTTACTAGGCGTTGATACGTGGCACCGACATTTTTTCATGATCTCTCGGGTCCATCCGAATTTGGTTGTACCCGGAATAGGCATCAAGAAAGCTCAGTATCTCGTACTTAGCTGTGGAATCAATCATTCTATCGATGTTATCAAAGAAAAAAGAGTCCTTAGGGCATGCCCTATTCAAATATTTGTAATCTATGCACATTCTTAATTTATTTCCCGTTTTAGGCCCTGCCACTATATTAGCTAACCAATTCGGGTACTTAACTTCCCGAATGGAACCTATTTTAAGGAGTTTGGATACCTCCTCTTTGATGAATGCATGCTTGACTTCGGACTGACGCCTCCTCTTTTGTTTAGCCGGGTGGAACTTTGGATCCAAGCTCAACTTATGAGTGGTTATTTCTGGCGGGATCCCTATCATATCAAGGTGGGACCAGGTGAAACAATCTGTGTTAGCTATAAGGAATTCAATGAGTTTTTCCTTGAGCTCGTGAGTTAACCCTATGCCCAGGTATGCCTTCTGATCGAACAAATGTTCAATCAATATGACTTGCTCCAGCTCCTCAACCATTAACTTGGTGGCATCAGAATCATCGCGGGTAATGAATAACCAAGGAACTTCATAATCATCATCCTCGCCTGCTTTTGCTTCTCTGGTTTGATCAGGGCCGGCGTCGGTGATTGATATTTAGTTTCATCCTTCCTAATCGACTCCAGATTCTTTGATGCCGAGAATGCAGACATCGTGATCACCTCATCGACCAAAAACATTTCTTTTACACTCGGTTGTTTTCCGTACACTGTTTTAATCCCTCCCGGTGTGGGGAACTTCAATGCCTGGTATAGTGTCATTAGTATTGCCCTCATGTTGTGAATCCATAGTCTTCTAAATAAATTTTTGTGACTATATCCCCCTAAATGACATAGAACATCATTTCCTGGATGGTTCTGGTGGTGTTCACTAGAAGGGTTATCTCCCCTTTAGTAGTTTAACATGCCATGTTGAATCCGTTTAAGACCTGAACGTCATGCACTTTTTGGTCTTGTAGACCCAACTACCCTACGACCCTCAATTTGATGATATTGGTCGAGCTACCGGGATTAATCAATACACGCTTAAATTAATATTTATATATGAGTACAGAAATTAATAGGGCATCATTGTGTGGTTGCATGATGCCTTCGGCGTCTTCATCTTAATATCTCTGGTTGTTGTTTCCCTTGTAATGGACACCTTATTGCGCTTCAGCATTGGCCTATGTGGATGTCGACTCAAACGATGATCATATTGATGACGTGATGAGGTTCCTCTTTCTTTGTCTGCTTGTTAGGATCCCTGTTCCTGAAGTGATTTTTGGCTCGATCACTCAGAAACTCCCAGAGGTGTCCATTATTGAATAATCGAGCCACTTCTTCTCTTAGCTTTCGGCAGCCTTCGATCATGTGTACGTGTTGGGGTCTCTTTGGGAAGGATCGGACTACAATGGCTGAGGCCACTTGTTATCTTTGATGCGTCCGATGGCTGATATGATGCCGGCATCATTAATGCTGAAGTATTACTCCAATAACCTTTATGCCTCCCTTGCCCCGATTCGCCTGTCAAAACTATTTTTGCTCATGAGTCCCTAGTTATTATGATCTCAAATCGCTTCTATTTTCATTCCTCGTTGGGTTACATCGGAATCCACTACCCATTCAATCTCTAATATATAGTTGATGCTGATCTCTTCTTGGTTTTGGTTCATGATCAAAGACTCTTTTAGACATGTCATTAGTTCTCATAGGATACATGAACCCACATGAGGTCCGAGCTGATCATCATCCACTCTGATTTTTGATTGGTATTTGTTTTGGATATCAGCCCAAGTAACCACGGATACTCTATCAAATTCTATTTCACCTAATGTTAACCCAAAGAGTTTTAGGGCGTTGATTCCTTGAGTGAATGCTTGAACAACCCAATCGTTCGCAACTAGGGACAGATCCATCCTTACTATTTGAAACCTCGACGCTAATTCCCTAGGCATTTTGATATCTTTGTTTCACTTTAAAGAGGTCCAATTTTTTGGTCTTGACTTTGACGGCCCTTGCATGAGCTTTTACGAAGGCATCTGCAAGCATAGCAAATGAATCAATGAAATTCGGGGGCCAGGTCGTGATACCAAATTATTGCCCTTTTAGACAGGGTTTCCCCGAACTTTTTCAACAAACCTGACTCAATCCCGTCTTCCAAATCATTTCCCCTGATGGCATACATGTAGGAGATAACGTGTTTGTTAGGATCCGTGGTCCCGTTATACTTTTGAATTTTGGGTATACGGAACTTCTTTAGGATCAGTTTCAAAGCGTGCTCGAATGGGAAGGTTTTTTGGACAAATTTCTTGGAATCCATGCCTTTCAATATCGGGGGTGCTCCTGGATTTTGTCAACCCTAGATTTATAAGTCTCTATTTTTTTGTCATTGGCTTCAATTTTCTTTTCCTCTTATTCCACCCGTTTTGTCAGTTCCTCGAGCATCTTTATTATCTCGGGGTTGGTCCCAGGTTCAACTTCATCCGGCCCTTCTATGGTTGGTTCATTTCTGCAAGTGTTTTTCCAGGATGGATCAGGCTTAACTCTGCTGGGGCGCGACTTTGTTCCTGCAACTGGTCAATTGCTACATGTTGAGCCTGTATTATTTTGAAGATAACCCGCAAATTGATCCCATCACCTCCGCTATCATGTGTATCTAGATTATCGATCGGGCTCTACTATGAATGTTGTTTTTAGGGTCGTTAGGAAAGTTTGTATCGATAGCCATATGTGAGATAGTATCGATCGGCTCCACTGCTGGAACTTTATTAGGGTCAATGGGAGGCACCTCATTGTTGGGCACTACATTGTTATTCTCGCCACAGTGGCCAGACTCAACATCAACGTTCAATTGAACATTGAGAGTTCGACATTTGTAATTTGACCTGAAATTAGTATTTCGAAGAACAAGTTTAAAATAGAGTGAGTTACAGAAACTAAATCAAATTACCACTATTATCCCTAGCCCAACGATATGCGCCAAACTATATACCCTAAAAATAGATAACAATTGAATTTATATATGGTTGTAAGGATATGGGAATTAATTTAATACAAGTGATTAATGATATTAGATTAAGCACATGAGGGATGTAATAAACAAGAAAACCAACGATAAGAGTGATTCCGATCTCGGTTGGTGGGTTGATGAGTAACATGCCCTCGATTCCAAGCTTAAACTTATGAAGAACTTAAGAACAAAAGTAAAAGCTTTGAAAAACAAAGATAATTGAAATAAATTACCTTGATATGCATATTATAATATGTGTCATGAATATAATCTTTCTCCTTTAAATAGCAGGGGAATTTTACCCTAATTAAAATTATAAGAAAGGTAAAAGACTTATATTTAGGTAATCACTAATTTTCTACAGATACGGACTGAGATTCATACTGTGATATCCAGTTGGGAAAGAACATCACGACCCTTTGTTAGTCATGTGTAGTTATTTGGTAATGCTCTCCGAAGTCTCGATCCTAGAACCAGCCCAGAGGACATTTGCCTGAGTCCCAATACGAGGGGCTTTTTGCTCTGACTCTGATTCATTGTGGTCACGTTCCTGCTCCATTTGACTTACCGGAAAATTAAGTAATTCAATAAGCTTGGTTTTACCCATATAGATTTTGATGATCATGACCTAAAAAGGTTTCCTCTTGCATCTTCATCAAATGATTGTTCATGTAAAAAATGGTGACAATTTCAAAATCACACAGCCCAACTTTTTACATGAATATCTTTCCTGCGAAAACTAATGTTGCATCTTATAGGGGCACTCTTATGTCTCAAAATCCTAGTGGGGCTAATGCTATTTCTGATTATAAGAAGTTTCCTATTGCTTCAGATCAATTATGCTTAGCATATGTTGATTCGATGATAAGATAGATTCTTCTTAATGGGGAATAATGGTGAAGAAAATCCAAGGTATTTTTAGTTAGTCTTTGTCACGACCCAGATTTCCCACCTTCGAGAGTCATGATGGCGCCTACTGATGGAGCTAGGCAAGCCAGATGCTTAACAACACCTCACTGATTTTATCCAAAACAATAAAAATATGGAAACATTAAAATAAAGCAGAAAACTTTAAAAATACTTGATAACAGGAAACTGAAATACATAACTCCAACTTACACTTCTACCCAGAAACTGGTGTCACAACTCACATACTACAATAGAATACTGAAACAAGGGTCTGAAGAAATACATATGACTATTTGTCCTGAATACATGGTACAATAGGATAACGTAAGGATAGAGAAGACGTCGGGTCTGCGCTCGCCTGCAAATTACCTCGGTATCTCCCGGATCAGAATGCTAACACATGCACCACTGCTGCTACTGCTGATCGAATCCTGTATCTGCGCAAAAGAGTGCAGAGTGTAGAATCTGTACAACCGATCCCATGTGGTGGTAAGTGTCTGGCCTAACCCCGGTGAAGTAGTGACGAGGCTAGACAAGACTACCATATAAACCTGCGCATTTCAACATATATGGGCAATAGAAGAGGATACAGAAATTTAAACAATTAAGAGGGAGGGAGCATGCTATGGGGGTGAAGCAGCTCAGATATAAAATCAACAGTTAGAAAATTGAAACTGTATGAAACAAAAATCCACAGAAGCAGAATAACCAACAGTTGCACGGCACGGCCCATCGTTATTTTACTCTCGTTCTCACCAAAATAATCAATTAAAGTGCACGGCATCACCCATCGTACTTTATCACTCTTCCTCACCCAATCAATAGTATAAAGTAAGTCGATGGTTAGATGGCATCACCCATCGTGCTTCATCATTCTTCCTTACCCCAATCAATAATGTAAAGTAAGTCCATGGTTACACGGCATCACCTACCATGCTTTATCACTCTTCCTTAACCTGTCCATAGTATGGAGTAAATCAATGGTTACACGGCATCACCCATCGTGTTTTATCGCTCAGCCTCACCCAAGAAATAATAATAAGTAAATCAATGATCACACGGCATCATCCATTGTGCTTTATCGCTCATCCTCACCCAAACAATAATCATAAATAATAGGGCGAGGGAATAAACGAAACCATAGTAATAACCCCAGGAAGGGGAAAGCAAACAACAGATGAGCACCAGCAAGGGTACAACTAACAACTCAAATTTCCCGGTAAGGGAGAATTCAAGTAATACCGAAATCCTGGCAAGGGAATGATCACAGTACTCTCGCTTGTAAACACTTAGCTGCCAACAAGTTCTATGTCGAGCCAATGCTCCAAAATTTTACAATCACTATTTATCCTCAACCGTTCAAATCATTTGAACTAAAGCAGTTCAAACAAGAAACTGTATCATATTATTTGAAATAAAGGCAATTCAGACCCACGGTCATGCTAGACTCAGGTGCATAAGTAATTGTCACCATGCCTATACACCGCCTACACACTTAGTACTAGCAAGTAATATCATAATCCTATTCCCTCAAGCCAAAGTTAGAATAAACATTTACCTCGAAAGCTCCAAACTCAACTCACGCCTCTAGGATAGCTTTACCCCTAAAATTCACCACAAAACCCACGAATCTAGTCACAAGTTACTCAAATGTATCAACAAATGCTAGTTAAATCAATTTGAATGCATAAGAATGAATTTCCCAAAGTTTTACCCAAAAATTCCCAAAATGCTCCTGGGCCCACGTAGTCAAAACTCGAGGTTCAAATTAAAACTGGGTTATCCATTCCCCTACGAGTTCATATCTATGTTTTGTTTTGAAATCGAACCTCAAACTGAGATCCAAATCCCCAATTTGTAAAAAAAACTAGGTTCTACCCCATATCCCAATTTTCACCCAAGGAAAACCTTGATTTTAACATGAAATCATGATAAATGATGTTTAAGATTGAAGAAATTGAGTAAACATTGACTTACAAATGGATTGGAGAAGAGTGAGTTCGTGAAAAATCGCCAATGGGTGTTTGGGTTTTGAAAATATGAAAGAATGAGATTTAAAATCGTCCAAGTATGAAAGATGCAGGTGCAGGTATCGCAATTGCGAAGCTGGGTTCGCAGTTGTGAACCCAGCGGGCTTGGGAGTTGTGAGATTATTGTTTGCATTTGCGAACACACGGCAGCCTAGGGACTTTCGCATTTCTGACTCCAATGTTCACATTTTCGATCAGGTCGTGTCCGCATCTGTGAGACTAGAGGTCGCATTTGCGTACCCTGCTCAGGCCACTCAGGCTTCGCTTTTGCGGCTAATATTTTGCATTTGCGACCCTCCTCTTTGCAAATGCGAAAACTGCAGAAGCCTACACACCAGATTTTTCTAAGGTTCAAAATGCAATCCAATGCCTATCCAAAACTCACCCGAGCCTCGAGGCTCCAAACCAAACATGCACACAACCTCAAAGACATCCTACGGACTCACTAGCGCGATCAAATCACCAAATTAACATCACTTACATAGAAACAAGCCTCAAACTCGGGATTTTTATTTCAAAGTTCATAACTTCCAAATTTTCCATTTTTAGTCCGAAACATGTCAAACAATGTCCGATGTCGACCAAATTTCACAGAAAGCTCTTAGCACTCATTTAAGACCTGTATCGGGCTTCAGAACCAAAATACGAGCCCGATACCTATATTTTCTAGCTCATTCTTATTTCATTTTTGCATATCATTTTAAGATAAATAATTCCTTTCAAAAACTCCTTACTCGGGCCTGGGACCTCGGATTTCGATTCCAGGAATACGCCCTGGTCCCATATTTTCCTACGGACCCTCCGGGACCGTCATATCACGGGTCCGGGTCCGTTTACCCAAAATGTTGACCAAAGTAAAATATATTAATATTATTATCAAAATTCATAGTTTTTAAATCAAAATTATATATTCCCACATAAAACATTTCCAGCTTCGCGCCCAAATTGTGCACGTAAATTGAGGCAAAAGGCCTCGGAAGCATAGTGAAAAGGAGAATTACGGTGAGTCATCACCTCCTCCACCTCTAAAACAACCGTTCGTCCTCGAACGGACAAAAGAAGGAAGTACATGAGTCGGGGAATATGGGGATAACGACTCAGCATATCAGACTCCGACTTCCAGGTCGACTCCTCAGGAGGGTGGCCTCTCCACTGAACACGCACTAAAGGAAAACTCCTCAACCTCAATTTTCAAACTTGCTGGTCTGAAATAGCCACTAGCTCATCCTCATATGACAGATCCTTGTCCAATTGGATAGTGCTGAAATCAAACACGTGGGCGGGATCGCTGTGATACTTCCGAAGCATGGATACATCAAAAACTGGATTCACGGCTGACAAACTAGGCGGCAATGCAAGTCTATAAGCCAGCTTCCCCACGTGATCGAGAATCTCAAATGGGAAAATAAACCTAGGGCTAAGCTTGCACTTCTTCCCGAATCTTATCATGCTCTTCGTAGGCGATACACGAAGCAATACTCGCTCACCAACCATGAAAGAAACATCCCTGACCTTGCGATCTGCATAACTCTTCTGTCTAGACTGTCCTGAATGATCTTGACCTTATCCAAGGCCTCCTGTACTAGATCTGTACCCAACAACCGAGCCTCTCCCGACTCAAACCATCCGACTGGGGACCGACACCGCCTACCATACAATGCCTCATATGGAGCCATCTGAATGCTGGACTGGTAGCTGTTGTTGTAGGCAAACTCTGCTAATGGCAAGAACTGGTCCCACGAGCCTCCAAAATCAATCATACAGGCTCGGAGCGTATCCTTAAGATCTGAATGGTCCTCTCGGACTGACCGTCCGTCTGGGGGTGAACTAATTTACTCAACTGAACCTGGGTGCCCAACTCCTACTGCACCGCTCTCCAGAAATGCGAGGTAATAGATATAGGCACCCCATAAAGGCGAACGATCCCTCTGATATAATTCTCAGCATATCGCTCGGATAAATAGGTGGTGGCAACTGGAATAAAATTCGCTGACTTGGTCAGCCTTCAACAATAACCCATACAGCATCAAACTTCTTCCAAGTCATCCGAAGGCCAGTAATAAAATCCATGGTAATCCTCTCCCATTTCCACTCGGGAAGCTCAATCCTCAGAAATAACCCACCGGGCCTCTGGTGCTCGTACTTAACCTGCTGACAGTTCAGACAACGAGCCACATATGCAACAATGTCTTTCTTCATTCTGCACCACCAATAATGCTGCCTCAAATCCTGATACATATTCGCGACGCTCGGATGAATAGAATACTGAGAACTGTGGGCCACCGCTAAGATCGACTCCTGATTACCATCAACATTTGGAACATAAACTTGCCCCTGCAACCTCAATACACCATCATCCCTCAAGGTCATTTTCCTGCCACCTCCCTGCTGTACCGTGTCTCTTAGAACACACAAATGGGGATCATCAAACTGCCGCTCCCGAATACGTTCCATCAACAACGAACGAGCAACCGTGCAAGCTAATACTCCTGTAGGCTCAGAAATATCTAATCTCACAAATCGATTGGCCAAGGTCTGAACATCCAAAGCGAGCGCTCTCTGGCTGACCGGAATATAGGCAAGACTACCCATGCTGACGGATTTCCTACTCAATGCATCTGCCACCACATTGGCCTTCCCCGGGAGGTATAAGATAGAAACATCATAGTCTTTCAATAACTCCAACCACCTCCACTGCCTCAGATTCAACTCATTCTGTTTGAACAAGTACTGAAGGCTCTTGTGATCCGTGTACACCTCACACGTCACACCATATAAATAGTGCCTCCAATCTTCAAGGCATGAACAATGGCTGCCAACTCTAGGTCATGAACTGGATAATTCTTCTCATGGATCTTCAACTGCCTCGAAGCATATGCTATGACACTGCGCCAAGCTCGATATGGGAGGTATCGCAATAAACACTATAAAGTCCTGATCCCGTGGGCAAAACCAATACCGATGCCGTAGTCAGAGCTTTCTTGAGCTTCTGGAATCTCGCCTCGCACTCATCTGACCACCTGAACTGGACACCCTTCTGGGTCAATCTATTCATCAGGGCTGCAATGGATGAAAACTCATCCACGAACCGTCGGTGGTAGCCTGCCAACCCAAAAAAGCTCTGAATCTCTACAGCTGAAGCTGGTCGATGCTAGTTTTTTTATTGCCTCTATCTTTTTCGAGTCCACCTGTATACCCTCTGCGGATATGACATGACCTAGGAATGTGACTCAACTCAACCAAAACTCGCACTTCGAGAACTTGGCGTACAACTGACTATCCTTCAGAGTCTAAAGAACCACTCTGAGGTGATGTTCATGCTCTTCCTGACTGCGGGAGTATATCAAAATGTCGTTAATGAATACGATCACAAACAGATCCAAATAGAGCTTGAACACTCGGTTCATCAACTCCATAAATGCGGCTGGGGCATTGATCAACCCAAGTGACATGAACAAAAACTCATAATGCCCATACCGAGTGCGAGATGCTGTCTTAGGGACATCAGACGCCCTACCCCTCAGGTGATGATAACCAGATCTCAAATCTATCTTTGAAAAAATCCTTGCACCTTGAAGCTGATCCCTTAGCTCCTTCAACTTTGTTGGCACCATGCGATATAGTGAGACGGAAATCGGTTAAGTTCCCGGTGCCATATCAATTCAACGGTCGATATCCCTCTTGGACGGCATGCCCGGCAGGTCTGAAGGGAAAAACCTCGGGGAAACTCCCGAACAACAGGAGCAGAACAAATAGAAGGGACCTCAGTGCTGGAGTCACGAATATCAACCAGATAAGCGAGACACCCCTTCTCGACCATGCGTTGAGCCTTCACAAATGAAATAACTCTTCGAGTGGTATGACCTGGGATCCTCTCCACTCTAGTCTGGGAAAATCCGTCAACGCCAAGGTCACGGTCTTGGGTGGTAATCCAAGGTCGCATGACACGGGGACAACCAATCCTTCCCTAAAATGACGTCGAAATCCTCCATATCTAAGAGCAACAAATCAACACGGTTCTTAAGAGCCCTAAATACTACAACACAGGAACGATGCACCCGATCCACCATTATAGAATCATCCACGGGCATAGACACATATACAGAAATACATAGGGATTCACCAGACATAGCCAAAGGGGGTGCAAAATAGCACGATACATATGAATGCATAGGTTCAGGGTCAAATAGCACTGAAGCATCTCTTCTACAAATCAGAACGGTACCTGTAATGTCTGCATCTGAAGTCTAAACCTCCAAACTGGCTGCTGGTTGATCCCTACTTCCGGCGGTCTGGACTCCACCTCTAAGACCTCTACCCCCGCCTCTAGCCAACTAGGTAGGCTGTGGAACCTCCGGTGCCTATAGCCAAGCACGATAATTCTGATACTGAGAGCTGCTTAGAGCTCTAGGAAAAATCTGACCATGTGCTTTGGATCACCACAAGCATGGCAGAACCTTAACTGCTGCGGCCGAGCACCCTTCAGCCTTGGGCAGACCCTCCTGAGATGACTATACTCGCCGTAGTCATAACATATACACACACACTGCAAATGAAGAAACTAAGGCTAGCCCTGTCGACCTGAAAGATCACCTAAAGTACCATGAGTGACAGGGGAAGCCGACTGAAAGGGCCTGGAAGGATGGCCTCTACCATAAGAACCTCTACCTCCCGTAGAAGTACCACTGAATCTGCCTGCAGGATGGGGCCTCTTATCCGATCTATGAACGCCTCCCTATGGCAGTACCTCCTCCACCTTATGGCCCTTATTGATTGTCTCCTGAAAAGGGATCTCACTCCCGGCCTGAGCCGCTGCACCCAGCTGATCTACCACCGCTGGCTGAGACTCTGGAAGCAAACCCGCTCGAATAACACCCTCCACAAGATCCACTAATCTGACGAAAGCATCTTAAAGAACTGGGTGGCTATGGACCCCTCTGGGACCTGAGCTGGGCCCACTGGAACGGCTAGAAACAGAACCTCCTCATCGTGGTCAACATGAGGCTCCACCTCCAGGACTACTGCTCGTGGCTGAGCTCTGCCCCGGCCTCGCCTTCTACCTCTGGTAGGAGCTGCTGGTGGAGACTCGAGCTGCTGCACGGTAGAAGAGGAAGCATGTTCTCTCCATCTGCGAAAGAATAGAGTAGAAACTCAATAGGTGTTTGAGGAACGGAAACGCACAACCAGAAAGAACAAAGTGAAATTTTCCTTACTCTGTAGCCTCTAGGGGATAATTACATATGTCTCCGTACTGATCCCTCAGACTCTACCCGAGTTTTTCCATGAGTTGTGAGACCTAAAGTAACCTAGTTCTCTGATACCAACTTTTCACGATCCAGATTTCCCGCCTTCAGGAGTCATAATGGCACCTACTGACGGTGCTAGGCAAGCCGGACGATTAACAACACCTCATTATTTTATCCAAAACAATAAAAACACGGAAACATTAAAATAAAGCGAAAGACTTTAAATATACTTGATAACTGAAAACTGAAATACATAACTACAACTTACACATTAAAACTAAAACAAGGTTCTGAAGAAATACATATGACTGTTTGTCCCGAATACATGGAACAACATGATAAAATAAGGATAGAGAAGACATTGGACCTGCGGTCGCCTGCAAGCTACCTCGGTGTCTCCCGGATCAGAATGCTAACACCTGCACCACTGCCGCTACTACTAATCGAATCTTGTATCTGTGCAAATGAGCGTTGAGCATAGAATAAGCACAACCGACCCCATGTGCTGGTAAGTGCCTGGCCTAACCCAGGCGAAGTAGTGACGAAGCTAGACAGGACTACCATATAAACCTATGCATTTCAACATATATGGGCAATAGAAGAGGATACTGAAATTTAAACAACTAAGAGGGAGGGGAGCATGCTATTGGGGGTGAAGCAGTTCAGATATAAAATCAACAGTTAGAAAAGTGAAACTGTACAACAATTTCACTTTGCGAACACAGCACAGCCCAGGGACCTTCGCATTTGCGACTCCAATGTCTGCATTTGCGATCCGGTTGTGTCTGCATCTGCGAGACCAGCGGTCTCATTTGCGATCCCTGCCCAGGATACTCAGGCTTCACTTTTGCGACTAATATCTCGCATTTGCGAGCCTCCCCTTCGCAAATGCGAAAATTGCAGAAGCCTACACACCAAATTTTTCTAAGGTTCAAAATGCAACCCAACGCCCATCTAAAACTCACCCGAGCCCTCGGGGCTCCAAACCAAACATGCACACAACCTCAAAGACATCCTACGGACTCACTCGCATGATCAAATCGCCAAAATAATATCATTTACATAGAATCAAGCCTCAAACTCATAATTTTCATTTCAAAGTTCATAACTTCCAAATTTTCCATTTTTAGTCCAAAACACGTCAAACGACATCCAATTTCGACCAAATTTCTTAGAAAGCGCTTAACGCTCAATTAAGACTTGTATCAGGCGTCAAAACCAAAATATAACCCCCATACCTATATTTTTTAGCTCATTTTTATTTTTATCTTTCATATCATTCAGATAAATAATTTCTTTCAAAAATTATGTACTCGGGCCTCAGACCTCGGATTTGGATTCCGTGAATACGCCCGGGTCCCATATTTTTCTACGGACCCTCAGGGTCCATCACATCATGGGTCCTGGTCCGTTAACCCTGAATGTTGACCAAAGTCAACTATATCAATATTATTATCAAAATTCATAGTTTTGAACACAAAATTCTTATATTCCCACATAAAAAGCATTTGGCTTCGCACTCGCAGTATGTACGTAAATCGAGGCAACCAAATAAGAGGTTTTCAAGGCCTCAAAAGTATGGAGAAAGGGAGAACTACGGTGATGACCCTTTGGACGTGATCACCTCCTAGCGATGAGTGGTTGTCTTTGAATACAGATATGGCCTTTCAAAGAGTAGTATGATGGGATTGCGGTCAGTTTTTTTTGTAATTCTGATGACTTGGTAGATTCTCATTCAAGATTAGTGTCTGTAAATACATAGAACTGAGCGATGGGGATTTCTTGTTGATCTTCAAGAAGCCCGGTACCAGGGTTAACATCGAGTTTCTTTGCAAACAGATAACTCAAGCGCAGTTCATGTGTTGGGTATGGAGGGTCTATGCCTCATCGAAATGATGATATTGACAATCGTAATTGTCATCTCTTGGCTAGAAATCGGGTGATCTCTATTGCTCATATCTACATGAAGGTTAACTCGACAACAGATGGTTTAGCCAATTTGACCTTTATTCAAGAACCTTCTTTCTAATGGCATGAGATTGTATCTTCTAGTAATTTTTTGATATTTTGGGGAAGATGTTGTTGGGATTTTATTGCCTCACTTGATTTCTATCTAGTTTGCTTTTGTTACTTTGTTTGTCTTTCGATAGATAAATTAAATATTTATATTTGAGCTTGGGAATGTAAAATTTCTAGATATGGACGATTTAATCCAATAGGTTAGGGACAGAATTATTCAAGACAAGGGGTTCAATTGAGCACCTATCATCTAATTATATTATATAAATATAGTAAAAATAAATTTTTATTATGCATAATACGTTTAATCCTCTTAATATACGAGAAGATTATAATATAGTATCCAATGGGATTCCAAAATTTCTTTTAAGTATATAGGTTCAATTGTTAAGTTTGATATTTTATTTTATTTTTCTTTTCAATTCCTTTCATAAATTCCTAGGTTTGATGTCCTTCTTTAACCCCTTTTTGTTTGCACTTAAGGTAGATATGAATTAAAATCATCATGCTAGCTTGGTAAGTGCATCTATTTAATTTTTTTCTCACTACCACTTATTAGATTGTAATCGATTTTGAATCATTCAGATCTTATACAGATGTTTACTTAAAAGTTTTTATGAGCGTGTTGTTTTACCACTATGTTATTACAATCATCAATAACTACCATCACCAACCACCACCACAACCTATACCACCCGACACTTTCACAACCTACACCACCTAATACCTCCATAATTGTCGAAGTTCCGAGTCATGAAAACTAACTGGATTTTGTCTATCCACTAGAAAGAGATATACGAGATTCACTCTCCTCAGCTTATAAGCTATACAAAGCTGGGGAATACTCGCTTAAAAGGAGCTTTTCTTATGAATTCGATAAGGGCATGAAATGAGTCTACTGAAGTATTAGAAAAATTCTAGGTAGAGAATTCGCTTCAAGTCTTATTTGCTGCGATAAAAAAAATCTAAGTGAAAAAAAAGAATCAATCTATTAGAGCGGAAGTAGAGAACGGTACCAGGGCGGGCCCATTATCGACCACCTTCATCACTAACCATTTCACCACCAATCACCTCTAGTCACAACCACCTTCACCACTAGCTTCAATTGCACTACTATCACCACTAATCGCGTGCCACCATCAACCGCCATATCACTAACTTCTACAATAGCTACACCAACCACCATTATTGCCAAATTCTACTGCACAAGCACTACGTCGCTACATGTCACCATCTACCATCAATAACCTCGGCCACCACCAGGATTTCTATTGCACAACCACTATTGTCAAGGTTAGGATATTCATAGGTGTTAGTTTAAGTCAAAAAAAACTTTACGTGTACGTATGATGTGTAATGATCTGCCCCGTCATTTTGTATATTTAATCCCTATTTTTCCTTTTTAAAATTTTCATATATGTATTTGCGGTTGCGTGACTTACAGAGATGGTTGGTTGGGTTTCGAGGAGGTTTTGGGTTGATTTAGAGCACTTTGTTCCTAGATTAAAGATTTATGTTGGAAATGTTGACCGAGGTTTGACTTTTGTGAAAACGGTCTTAGAATTGTATTTTGAGGATTCCAATAGGTTTATGTGGTGATCATAAACTTAGATGTATGTCCTAAATTAAATTCAGAAGTTCCTAAGTTGAATTAGCTCTTTATACCGAAAGTTGGCAATTTGAAGGTTTAGAATTTTTTAAGTTTGACCACGGATTAACTTTATGGCTATCGGGTTCAAATTTTGGTTTCACTCTTGGAATAGGTCTATTTTTATATTTGTAACTAGGTGCCATCACGACCCTTATGGTAATGTTTAGTTCGTGACAAGTTGGTATCGGAGCTCTAGATTTATAGGTTATGCGAGTCATAAGCAAGCACTTATCTTAGAAAGGCTACGGAACTATTAGAAAATTTCACTTATTTCATTTCTTATCGTGCGGGTTTATTAATTTTGGAGTTTAAGCCTATGTCTTTCTATTCTCTTACAGATGGTGAGGATACGAGCTTCAGTTACTGATGACGTTTCCCCCGATACCGATATTTCTAGAGGTTGGGGCAGAGTCCGAGGCAAATACGGGGAAGGTGTCACAGTGAGGGATTGTGCTAGGGAAGATATTCAGGAGCCACCAGTAGCTCTAGTTGGTGAGAAGGCACCCAAGGCGCTTGTTTGTGCCCTTGGACATCAGGAGACTTTAGCACACTTTCTGAGCATATTTGGGACCTTAGCTCAAGAATGGTTGATTCCGGTTCAACCAGCTACTTCACAGGCTGTGGGGGAAGCTTTGACTCCCGCTGCCCATGCTCCAGAGCAGTAGGCTCATATTGATCAGGTCGTGGGTGTTATACCGGTGCAACTTGTGATTGTGATTCAGCTTGAGGTCGGGCGAGTTGTGCCGGCTGAGGAGAAGAAGAGGTTGAGAGAGGTTCTAGAAGTATCATTATCCTCATTTCAGTGGTGGGGCTTCTGCAGATGCACACCGTTTCTTAGACCAGCGTCACCATATTCTATGTCCTATGGGCATTGTGTATTTGAGCCCCGTTTATCTTTTGAAGCTCTCCGTAGGTGTTTTTATGGTTATGTGACTTGTGGGAATGGTTGGTTAGGTTTCGGGGAGGTTTTGGGTTAATCTAGAATGTTTGGCTCCTGAATTGGAAGTTTAAGTTGAAAATGTTGGCCGAGGTTTGACTTTTGTGAAAATGACCATAGACGGTATCTTGAGGGATCTAATAGTTTTGTATGGTGATTTGAACTTAGATATATTCCCTGAATTAAATTCGGAGGTTCCTAGGTTGAATTGGCTCTTTTTGCCGAAAGTTGGCAATTTGAAAGTTTAAAATGTTTCTAAATTTGACCTTGGGTTGACTCGGGTTAGGATTTTGGTTTCGAGAGTAAGATAGGTCGGTTTTATTATTTGGAATTGTGCCATCACGATCTTTATGATGGGATTTTGGGTTGTGAGATAATGACGTTTGCACAAGCTCTTTTGAGAATATTCATGGGTGTTAGCTTAAGTCATATAATTGTTTAACATTGTCTTCTTAACTTCGACCAAGCTTATCTTTAGAATCTTAGCATGGGAGTAATTAACAGACTATTGTCCTACGTAATTATATATTAACAAACGTAGACCTTACTGACTTGCACCAGATATATGTGTGTATCTGTATGTATTGAGCTAATTGAATTTTCTTTTTTCTTTTTTTTTTTCACCAAACGAAATTTTGCCTTGTTGCTCCATTTGTGTTTTTCCTGATAAAATAACACAATGATTCTCTTTATCTCATCTTTTTCTTTTTTTCGAAGTATCACTAAAAGGCCGTTGACAATAAACAAAATATTCAAATGTCCCCAACTTGGTAAGATAAGTATATATTGGAAAATAATAAAATATAGAATCCCACCTTCCTCCCACAGCCCCCACAAACTTCAAACTAAAAAATTAAAACAACACACGTTTAATTTAATTTTTTTTCCAAAACCTTTAATATACTAATTGAAGTGAATTTGCTACTATATAAGTAGAGAAAAATCTACCCATGCCCCAAATAATATTATTCGGATTATATTTCTTTTCATAAAGCCTACCAAATGGTGTTATTTCTCCCCATCATGGCCCTTCACTTTCCCCTTCATCAAATAAAATAATAAAAGATCTTCCCAATTAATTTCTTCCACCTACTCTCCAGCCTAGACAAAATCTCACTTTTAGAAAAACTTCATGTGTACATGTGATTAAATATATTTATATGAAGCCTCCAATCCCTGCCCCTTCTTATACTATACCTTTTTCTCAAACTTTGTCATTTTCCTTTCCTCTTGCGACAAGAAGGACTATGGGCAAAATTTTCGTCAAACCAAAATATATATTGTCTTTTCGTCAAACCAAAATTTTCAAAATATTTAACGTTTGAGGAGACTATTTACTCGTGGGGTGTTAATTAATAAGGACGTTTAAAGAAGAGATAAACGATAAATAGTTTAGATAAAAATTCTAGTGCATAAAACTATTAAATATCTTTCTTTAGGGTGTGTAAAAACATTAAAGAAAATAATTAATTGTAATGGAAGAGAGTATCAATAAAAAAAGCTGTTCCAAGAATTATGCGAAAAGGATTGAATAGCCCATAGAAGTATCACATGCAAGCTACCAAAAAGAGACGATGAGGGCGGCGGATGGGAGATGAACAAAAAATATTTCGCTTCTCCTTATAGAAAAACACAAAGACTAATATGTAAAACGTGGATTAATGGTAATGAGAAGGGAAACAGGGCAAAACACATAGAGGGAGATGGAAAGAGGAAATGCGGATGTATATTGTCAAAATCATATGCCTCGAAGTCGAGTTTGAGCTTGGTGGATTAGACCCGAATTCGAAGACAGAATGTAATAATCGAAGATAGGAGTATGAGGAACACTGGTGTCAATTATGCTCGACCCCGAAATAGTATCATTGTGAATTTGTAACAGAATAATCTAGATTTCTGCCACGTCCCCAAGGTCATGGCGCAATCCCGGAATAGGATTGTACAATTCCGTAGTAGGTGGTTAGACAGCTGTGCCAAGAATAATCATTACTGTAAATAAAAATATACATTATTTTGTGTTACTCTATTATATAAAGGACAGGGGACCCCAATAATTTATAACATCATCTAATCATTAAGCAAAGAATAGACTCTCCGCTTTTTTGCCTACTGCTCATCAGAATTGCCCTTTATCTCTACTGCTCTTACTTTATTCTTCTTACTTTATTTTTTTATTATTCTAAGCCCACCTCAAGGTTACTAAGCTCGAGGTCACTACTGCTCAGTAACAATAGTTTGATTCACGTGTCTCTTTCATTTCTACTTCATATTTCTTGGTTATCAAATAGTATATGTTAGTTTATATGCATCCACCAAACTATAGAATACCTGATTCTCTATGAGTTTCCACTGAGAATACTTATGAATCAGTAAGTGAAAGAGACGGGATTTTTACGTGAAAAAATCTCACTCAAGGAGACGAAAATCACAACCTACACTTGTAGGCTTTGAACTTACTAACTTGTAATCACGCTATTACAAGCCACTTTGTAATAACTCTATTATAAAGACTTCAACTTAACTAACTTCTGATACTTTACTACAAGTCACTCTGTCACTCTCTAGTTACAAAGACTTTAACTTATGACTAACTCTAGTAAAAATAAAAACTTGGAAGGTTTGTGATTTCGGGTTTCCTAAAACACAGCTTTTAAGAAATCAAGATAGGAGTTACAATGAAGAAAAAATAACAAGATTACAACTCAACTACGGATAAACATAGACTCATCGGGAAACTGATCCTTTAGTGGAGTTATCTTCTTGTTCTTGACACACTTGTGACTTCAATGTTGGATCAACACTTTAATGTTGAGAGAATATCACTATATGCATAAGTGAATATGTTGTGCCTTGCACCAGGCTGTTATACTACAAAGGACATCACAAAGGTGATGTCAATTCTTGGTACACGCTTCTTCCCAATGGGAAATGAGTGATGCACTGTCGCCTGTACAATTGCAAGGCATTCACTTTCTGCAGTTGTGTTCCAGCTGTATAGTTGACTTGTACTTCTTTTAGATAACACCAAGGGACCAGGTCCCTGTCTTGTTCCTCTTTTGTAGCAGTTCATTAGCTGGAGTTCAGAGTGAACTTTGTTCGTTTGAAATGTGTACCAAGTGAGTCAGGTTTTCTATCTTATTCTTAACAACAAGTTTGCTAGATCATCAAAACATAAGAAGCATAAGGCAAAGACATTGAAAATCCATCAATTTTCCTCTTTTTATGATGATTAACTTAGGCATTGATAGTATTTGTTTAGAGCAAAAATAACCAGATGAGGTACCAGGAACTTCACAAGTTCCCCCTGACCTTTTGCTTTTGATTCCCCCTTAAGCATATCCCTTATTTTGAATCAATTTTTTCACAAGTTCCCTCTGACCTTTTACTTTTGATCCCCTGTTTCACAATACTATACGCTACTATCTTCCCCTTTAGGCATCATTAAAAATACACAAACAGGCAAACTGCATAAAGAAGTCCAACACTGTCAATTCATGCCACATATATGTACATAACATAATAGAAAAGAGAAGACAAAGGAAGAAAGCATTTTACAAGCAAAAAGATGAGTTGTTTCTTTGATATGAACAATGGATTGAGCAAAATAGGCAGTGTAATGGTGAAATCCAGCATGCCATCAGCAAAAAGACAACAAATATAGAAACAGCAGCCACAAAACATCATAACATAAGACAACTAGTCAGAGGTATCTAAGAGACATTGGAAGAGGGGGATTAGGAGAGAGAAGTAGAGATGGTCTTGAGAACCAGGTCCAGTCAGGCATTTGCAGAGAGCTTCTCTTCAAGCATTTTTGCGCGAAGCTTATGATTTTCCTTTGTCAGGCGGGCAACTTCTTCATTAACGGAACGAATTGCTTCAACCGCTTGACCTAGCTAAGTTTCTAGGAGGGCATTAAGAGCCCTCAACCTTCTGGTCTCTGTAGAAGCAACATTTTGAGCATTGATAAGCTGAGAAATAGTTGAGAGCTTCCACCAACCCTTCTACACACTCACATTCTTCTAGAGTGGTTTTAGAAAATGGTTTGCTTGCGTGTGCCCACTTTGGTATTACCCACGGAGACCTTGTAAAATAAAACACTTGAGTGAGGAGAAAGCCATATGGAAGCCCATGATTCCCACCTTTAATGTTTTCCACCTTTTGCATATGATCTATCATGATTGCTGGCACATTGATCGAAACAAACTCAACAAAAGCCTCCATTAAGACCAAATCAGACTTTGTAGCAATAGACCACCTCTCAAAACGAGGTAAAAACACCTTATTAACTAGCTCAAAGAGGAGATGATACTCAGGAAATAGTACATTCTTATGCACATATTCCACCTGATGAATAGCTTGCTCTTTCATGATAGCTCTCCTAAAGTTGGCACCACAGACACCTTTGACTGAGGACATTCCTTCACATGGAATTTGGAGAACCTTCCCTAATGCTGAAGTATCAAGTACAATGTCTACTCTATTTACTAGCACACATATGTGATCCCCTCAACAGTAAAAATAGATGCGTAAAAATTTTGTGTCGCATCTTCGTATACTATATGCATGTTCTATTGAAACAAGTGCTCTCATTACTGAAATTCCACTATTTCAAGAATTCTCCTCATACCTGCCATCTCTGAAATTGCTGGATCAAATATACGACCCCATAAGACTTTCTGAGTTCTCAATCTCTCCTGCCAAAGACCACTATCACTAGGAATGGTCTTCAGAGAACCAGGTTCCCTTACAATTTCCCTTTTTCATTTTCTAGATCCTTCAACAAGCTTCCTTTTTTGACTTACAAGCCCCACAGTATCTCCTTCACACATAGCTTGCTCAACTATACTTTTCTTAGACTAACGGCTGCCCCTCACGGATGTTCCACTTTGTCTCTCAATAGCTTTATCGGAAGCTTCATCTACAGACTTCTGGACTTTTATAGATCGTTCTACTAAGGAACCGGGTTCCTATAGAGCATCTTTGTCAACCTTCCACTATAATGCTCTTGTTAGTCACAAATTCCCCTTGATTTATCAGTATCTTCTTGCTTATCTTTACACTCCTCTTATTTTTGTGAAAGGTGGATTGGGGTGACTTGGAAGAGGATTCTAAGAGCTTAGGATAACCAAGAGGTTCAGGAGTGGATTTATCTGGATGAGAATCAGGTCCTCCAGTAGGTTTTCTGGGACAGTTTCATGGATTAAAGACTCGAAGAGTACCATGGTTCTTTCATCACCTAGGAATGGATTTTCTTCCCCCTTGATACTCATACAACAGATAGGTTCTTTCATTCAACAGACTCTCAGCAACGATAGTCATGATATTTTGCGCTGCTTCCTTTTCCGGTGACTCCTAAGAGCCACTGAGTCTAATAAGGAGGAGTTTAGATACTGATCAGGATCATTCTCGGAGACTTATGACACCTGAGAGGTAACCCTTCCTGAGTGTTCTTTGGTGAGATCAGGGGAATGAAGAGACATGGGGTTTTCAATGCATGGAAGGGAGACAAAGTTTGATAGAAAAGGAAAAATAATAGGAAGTAAGGAGGAAACAGGTGTGGGTGCAGTAGCATTGGAAAGAGTGGAAAAGTTAACTTTTGGAGAATATTTTAGGGATGATAAGGAAGTGGAAGTGGTATTAATGGTGGGAGAAGGAAGCGATCATTCGATTTCCAATATAGGAGGATTTGATAGGGAAGTTGAGTGAAAGAGAAGAAACAAGAAGATCATAGAGATACAGAAGAGATAAAGGTTCATGACTTGTTGAGAGTGAGAAAGAGAGTTTTATGGTAAGAAAGGCTAATGATGAGAAGAGAGAGAAACGCGTTTTGAACAGTCCTAAAAACGGTGATAGGTTTGTGGGAAAACGTTATCGTGCAGTGGAGATGAAGGAATTTGAAAGAAAAAACATGACATACAGCCTTTGAAAAGTCGAATTATGTGGTAGTTGAATTAATTTTTTTAACCTTTTTGAGAAAGCATGCCAAACAACACATTACTTTTAACCTGTGGTGCAGGAACCTGATGCACGAACACTTTTTGAAAAAGATTTTAGCAGCACTTCTTTCGCAGTTCATAATTGTACCTTTAGCTTCTATAATCGTCATGTGTGTTTACCTGCAACTGTATCGATGTGAGTTAGGATTGGCCAGAAAACATTTTAGCTAATTTTACCTGAAGATGAGTTTTATAGCCAACTGATGGAGAATTAGATTCTCAATTAGGCTTCAATGACCCCAGCTTCACCATGTTTCTTTCAAAATGTTCCCCACTCAAGGCTTTGGTGAAGATATTTGGAGTATGGTATTTTGTGCTGTCGAACTTCATACTGATCAACCCTTTGTCCATATTGTTCCTCAGAAAATAATGCCTCACATCAATGTGTAGTGCTCTTGTGTTGAACTAGATTCTTGGCTAAGTTGACTGCACCGGCGTTGTCATATAGAAGAGGCACACAATTAGTAAATTCCCTAGAATCCTCCATTTTCTACTTAATCCATAGGATTTGAGCACAACAGGATGTTACAGCTACATGTTATGCTTCAGCTGTTGAAGATCCACTGCGTTTTGCTTCCTTGTGCCCCAAGAGATGAGATATGATCATAGAAAGTGAGTCATTCCAAAAGTGCTTTTCCTATCCACAAGATAACATGCATAGTTAGCATCAGCATACCTAATGAGATTAAGATTGTCACCTAAGGAATAATACAGGACCAGTCCTGTGTTCCCTTAAGGTATCTCAAAATTCTTTTGTCAGCCTACAAGTGAGATTCCATGGGATTTGATTTTTGGGTTCTATCTAGGATAGAAATACATAAAGGACTAGGGGATTTTTTGCTTTTGGTCTTGTCTAAATCTATAATAAAGGGGGATGATTTGTTATCGAGTGAATGGGAGCTTTTGTGTTTCTAAATGGGGACTGAAGTTTGATTAGAGGAGGAACTGGATAAATTAAGTGGATTTCCCTGTACTCCTTGTTATGTACTTGTGGAATACCTTGCACTGCATCTCCAACTGTTTCTTTAGCTTTAGTGGCAGTAATTGAACTACCAGGTTCCTCTTGAGAGGTGGAAGAGGATGTATTGTCTTCACCTGCCTCTTTCATCTGACTCATCATATCATCCTTCCCAATTGAAACATCAAATATTTCCTAGGGACCAAAAGTGGTTCATTATCTTGATCATCATTGTTTCCTCATTTGTTAGAGGGGGTGTCTTGTCGAATAGCTCATGAACACTTTCTTCTATACAGTGTGCTCGTTTGTTGTATAATTTTCGGCTTTGCTTTGAGGGGGGTATCCCAGAAGGAATTTTTCATCATTTTGCATCAAACTTTCCAAGCTGGTCCTTCCCATTGTTGAGAAAGTAACACTTTCCATTTTGCATCCAAAGATTCTAAGATAAGTCATCTTTGGTTTTCTTCCATTGAGCAACCCCTAGGAGGTTTTGTTTAGGAGGGACCCAATATACATGTTCACCAAGTAGCAAGCAGTGTTTACTGCTTCTACCCAGAAATTTTTGGCGATTTTCTAGTCAAAGAGCATTATCCATTCCATGTCTTCTAGAGTTTTTTATCTTCCTTTCAACAACACCATTTAGCTATGAAGTCCTTAGTGCTGAGAGGTTGTGAGTGATCCTATTTTTATTACAAGATGAACAAATTTTGGCACTGACATATTCTATCTCGTTGTCAGATCTGATATGTGCTTCCTTCAGTTCCATATCCACTTTGATCTTCCTGAAAAGTGTCGCAAATACATCAAAAGTCTCTTCATTTGCTCTAACAAACAGTGTCCAAGTGGATCTTGAATTTGGTATCCCACGAACTAGGTTCTTTTGAATCAGTTCATTTAGAAATGAGAACCTTGTGTGTCCCAATATTTTATGCCAAGGTTTTGCATCATTGTCAACTGCCTTCAAGCAGATCATATCACCAGTTTGTAGGGATTTAAGGTTAGAAAAGTAGATGTTTTGTTCCTTGGAGACTAAGACCACTTCACCAGCTACCAGATGGTAACTATACGCATGTTTGATGAAAAGTCTGCTTTGCTCCCTTTATCACAGATTTGAGACACACTCAAGAGACTGTACTTCAGGAAATTTACATAGAACACATTATCAATCGAGTGTGACATAGACTTTTCATCTTTTCCAACACCAAGAATGTACCACTTTATTTTATTTTTATTTTTTATTTCCACATGATACATTCCCTTTCATGCAGGGCTTTCAGTGAGATACAATCCATGGTGTTTGTAGTCATGTGTTTTTAGCAACCACTATTCATGAACCATTGCAATCCGCTTCCTCCCACTGTTCCTTGCACATATAAATCAAGGGTTATATTTAGAAACTCAAACTAGTTTGGGTCCCTTTGTTATGAGAAAAAAGGTGGATAAGAGCTTTTCTAGTCCATGCAGGCAAGATGCGATTTTTTGAGTGGCACCTGGTCCCCCTTTAGTAGTCTCTTTTTTAGCCAACACTTTGTTTTTCTGAACAGATTGAACCCTGGACTGGCAGTTTTCTTTGAAGTGCCCATTGTTCCCATAATGGGTACAAAGCCAGTTATCAGTAATAGTGACGTATTTGTTGTGAGGGTTATAAGGAATTTTCTCCTCTTAGAACTTGATTCTCTGCCTGTTTCCACTATTATTGAAGTATATGGCAGCGACAGCATCTGAGGACCAGGTCCACTTTAGAGATTTATCAATATCACTTTTTACTTTCTCTAATTTAGCTTGAAGTTGCCTATCTCAAGTTCACCACATAGACTAGTTTTCATATTATTTAATTCATTCTCAAGCTTGATGTGTGTCTCACTAGCTACTTCTTTCCTTTTACCAATACTTACAATCCAGTGTTCTGATTTGAGTCTCTCAATGGTTTCCTCTAGGTCAATGATTATCACTAAAAAGACATCCCTCTAATGCGCAGTAGCTATAATTTTCTCTTCTAGAGTATGTTTTTCATTACTAAAGCCTTCTATGGTTCTTTCAAATCAACAACCACTACCATCAGATCATCTCTCTCATTTTCTACACTATTTAATTTTTCATTCAAAACTTCCTTTTCTTTTTCAAGATAAGATATGGTATTATTTAGATCCACTACACAGACACCAGATCATCTCTAGATTGTTCAGCATCTCTTAACTCTATGGTCAAGATCTCCTTATCATTAATAAGGCTATAATATGCAACAATTAGAACATTTTCTAATGACCTTAACTTCTTATAAGAGTACGATTTCATATTCTCTAAACATCCCTGAAAATTACCTCATCATTTTCATATTCTTCATATTCGACAGACTGAGCCATCAGTGCAAATAGTGGGTCATATTTTGTTGCTTCAATTTCCACTGCCATCATGGAGCTATTTTCTACATCTGGTTCCCTTTATAATTCACTGGAGGAGTCTCCCCAAGAAGCAAGAGCCTGCTTCACAATATTGTCAGCTGCACTTTTTCGACTAAATCGTTTGTTTGGAATCGAGTTCCTTTTTGCTGCTTTGTCAGGGTTTTGTTTGTAATGCTCATGTTTCAGAAGTGGGCAGCCTTTGATGAAATGCCCTGAATTTCCACACATGTGACAGAGGTCATTTTTCCTTGCCTTACTTGAACTGCCCCTCTTTGGTATACGATCATTGTTTTGAACCATCTTTTGAAACCTTTACGTAAGATAGGCCATTTCACTATCTTCTTCACTTGAGCCATTGTTTTCAATCTTGAGCACCATGTTCTTTTCCTTCTTTGGCTCTCTCCTTTCACGGTCTTTCTTTCTTTTCATCTCGTATGTCTTTAGATTACCAATCAACTCATCCATGGTTAGAGTTTGTAGATCTTTAGCTTCAGTGATGGCATTCACCTTACTCTCCCAAGAACCATGTAGAACATTGAGAATTTTCCTTACAAGCTTGTTTCTGGGAATAATATCTCCAAGTGAATGAAACTTAGTTATGATTGATATGAATCTAGTGCGCATATCATGTATAGACTCATCATCATTCTTCCTAAAGAGCTCATACTTAGTGGTGAGCATGTCAATCTTGGACTGTTTAACTTGAGTATTTCCTTCGTGTGCGGTTTTCAATGCTTCCTATATATTTTTTGGCAGAATCACAAGCTGAGACTATATTGTACTCATCAGGTCCTATGCCACATACCAAGATTTTCATTGCATGATAGTTCTTTTCTACGGCTTTTCTACCAATATCATGGTACTCCTTTTTGTCTTTCGGCACCATTAGTCCAGTTTCTTTATGCTTCTTCATAATAACATGTGGACCATCACAGACGATGTCCCATAGTTCTGAGTCTTCGGCCATTATAAATTATGCATACGTGTCTTCTACCAGCTGTAGTTCTGACCATTGAATCTAGGAGGTCTATAGGTTGATTGTCCTTCCTCAAAGTTGGGTGGAGCAGCCATTGAGATCCTTCCTAGGTGTTAACTTTTTAGAAAGAACCTGCTATGATATCAGTTGTTAGTTTATATGCATCCACCAAACTATAGAGTACATGATTCTCTATAAGTTTCCACTGAGAATACTTATGAAGCAGTAAGTAAACGAGACACAGGATTTCTACGTGGAAAAATTCCACTCAAGGGGACAAAAAATACGATCTACACTTGTAGGCTTTCAATTTCACTAATTTGTAATCACACTATTACAAACCACTTTGGAGTGACTCTATTACAAAGACTTTAACTTAACTAACTTGTGATAGTCTTATCACAAGCCATTTTGTCACTATCTAGTTACAAAAGACTTTAACTTATGACTAACTATAGTCACAACACAAACTTAGAAGGTTTGTGATTTTGGGCTTCCTAAAATGCAGGTTCTAAGAAAGTAAGATAGGAGTTACAATGAAGAACAAATAACAAGATTACAACTCAACTACGGATACACACAGACTCATCGTGAAACTGATCCTGTAGTGGAGTTATCTTCTTGTTCTCAACACACTTGTAACTTCAATGTTGGATCAACACTTTAATGCTAGAGAGAATATCACTAAAAGCTCAAGTGAATATCTCGTGCCTTGCACCAGGTTCTTATACTACAAAAGGCATCACAATGGTGATGTCAATTCTTTGTACACTCTTCTTCCCAATGGGAAATAACTGTTGCACTGTTGCGTGTACAGTTGCAGGGCAGTTACTTTCTGCAGTTACGTTCCAACTGTACAGTTGACTTGTACTTCTGTTAGAGAACACCAAGGGATCAAGTCCCTGTCGTGTTCCTCTTTGTAGCAGTTCATTAGCTAGAGTTTAGAGTGAACTCGTTCATTTGAAATGTGTACCAAGTGAGTTAGGTTCTCTATCTGGTTCTTAACAATAAGTTTGTTAGAACATCAAAACATAAGAAGCATAAGGCAAAAACATTGAAAATCCATCAGTATTGAACTAAATTACATATCTTTAAAACTACTAATCAAGTTTAATTGTTACTCGTATTTTAGAGGTAAACAGTAGATTTTCCACAAAATCCAAAATTATAATTTTATAATATTGCGATTGATTATATGTTTAAGTCTGTTTCCAGAACATATGGTTCTGATTAAACTGCCAAAAGAAACAACATTAACAAATCTAAGGTTTCACGTTCGAATTAAGAGTTTAAGTTTCATATACTAATGACGTAAAAATATTTATACAATGAGGTTATTTTAGGTTGTCTTCATCATATTTCTTGAATGTGACCTTTCCTCGAACCTTATGTGAACACGTGATATCTTGTACACCAATCTATCTCTTTTTTCTTTTCTTTTTTTTCAATCAAGTTATTTATAAAGTTATGATAGGTAAATATATATATATATGATAATTATTACTAATCGGTGCCCTAGTAGCATTGCACTTAATATGCTATTACAAGTTGAACAACACTTGTAACCACTACAACATACTGTATCTATAGCTACGAAATCTCATCTACAGATTCAAAAATCGTGGCTAATACCTAACAATAACTACAAAAATAAAAATTTCATAGCTATTTATAAAATCCTGAAAATTTATAGCTACAAAAATTACATTGACAAAGCTAGTTCCTTATTTTTGCTATGATTGCTAACTATCATGGCAATAATTACCTACAAATTTTTGTTGGTAATTATAAGCTACGATAAATTTTTGTAGCTAATTATAAGTTTTTTGCAACACATTCAAACTTCTGTAGCAACAGTAATTTTTTAGTCACAATAAATTATTCAAACCAAAAAATTGTAGCTAAGTAAATATTTTTTCTTCAATTTATAAAATATTTTGGCAATAATTAGCTTAACAACAACAATTAGTTATCATGGTGAAATGATATAGCCACAGATTTATTGTTATGATAAAATTTCATAGCTAAACATATGTTTTTGCCACGAGTTGAAGCTCACTCGAGCAGTAGTTACTTCAATTATAAATTTAAAAAAATGGCAATAATTGGCTTAATAGCTACTATGATAATATTTCGTAACTAGTCATACATTTTGTCCACGAGTAGAAACTTACTGTAGCAAAAGTAATATTTTAGTCATAATAAATTATTTAAAATAAAATATTATAGCTAAATAAATACTTTTACTTCAAATTATAAATATCTGACAATGGTTGGCTTAATAGTTGCAATTTGTTGCCATGATCAAATGATACAGCCACAAATTTATTACTATAAATTTTTTGTAACTAACCATATGTTTTTTCCACGATTGAAGTAGAGCTGTCAATATGGGTCGGGTCGGACTAGCCTAGTCCAGTCCACTTGGAGTTTAGCAATTGACGGGATGGGCTGGGCTAGCCCACTATTTTGATGGGCCTTATATGGTCAGCCCACCCCAGCTCTATGTGGGTCGCGGGCCCCATGGGTCGGCCCATCATTTTTAAAATATAATTTTTTTTAAGTTCTGGCATAAAAAAAGATAATTATTTAAAAGTTAAAAAATATCTTATTGAAAAATTTTGCAAAACTTAATAACTTTTTATATTGTTCGAATATATCACAATAAATACTAAAAAAAAGTAAAAGACAGGACTATATTTCATTCACTAAAAGTCAAAACTTAAAACAAACTATTCAAGAGAACGTTCATGATGCTTATGTGATATCTAACACAGCATCAATCATTTTTCAAAATATAACTTTTTTTAAAGTTCTTGCATAAAAAAAGATAATTATTTAAAAGTTAAAAAAATATCTTATTGAAAAAAATTTGCAAAACTTAATAACTTTTTATATTGTTCAAATATATCACAATAAATACTAAAAAAAGTAAAAGAGAGGACTATATTTCTTTCAGTAAAAGTCAAAACTTAAAACAAACTATTCAAGAGAACGTTCATGATGCTTATGAGATATCCAACACATCATCTTCATCAAACACATTAGAATCCGCTTGTGATAAGGTTGTCTTAACATATTCACTTTCATCTACAATTCATATGCAATATTAATTATTTAAATATTAAAAGTAATTAAATTTAAATTAATAATATTTAAATTCACATAAAAAATATTACCAGCTAGAGTTCGGGAAAACCTATGCAGCCATTTTCAAGTAGTAACAAGTGTTTGGACATTTTCATAATAAATACAACTTCTGTACTTTGTAACAACACACCACCAATGCTAAATGTTGATTCCAATGATATAATGGTAAAAAGAATGCTAAGTACATCAAGCTCCATCTTTGAAAGATCCGGATATTTTCTAGAATGGTCCTTCTAATATATGAGAACATCATCTCTTGAAACTTCTCAAGATCAAGTTTTGATTCCTCATAGTAAATATCCAATTCGGACTTTCCATCTATAAAGGTAGTACTCTTTTTATTTTTTATATATTATTATATTTTAAATAAATATTTTATTAGGTCCACGGGCCAGTCCGGCCCGGCCTCACGGGCCACGGGCTTATTCGGGCCAGACTTTAAAAACCTCATTTTTAAACGAGCTCCAAAAATTCTAGTCCAGCCCTGCTAAATCACGGGTCAAGCCCATATTGAGGGCCTAGATTGAAGCTTACTGTACCGCAAGTAACCTTGTTGCCATAACAAATTTATTTGAAAAATCAAATGTTGTATCTAAATAAAAATGATGAGAAACGTATATTTTTAGTCGCTCACAAAAATAATAATTGATAAAATATATCTCTTTTGTATGTGAAACGACCCGGCTGGTCGTTTTGAGCTTTAGGGCGTTATTCAGTAGTTTGAGGCAATGAGCAGCTTCACTTCAGGCATTATGACTTGTGCGCATGGTCGGAATTGGATTTTGGGAAGTTCGTAGTCGATTTGGAAAGAGAATTCTTATTTGGAAGCTTTAAATTGAAAGAACTAACTAGGATTGGATTTTAAGTAAACGGCCTCGGAATCGGGATTCAGGGGTTCCAGTAGGTTCGTATAATGATTTCGGATTTGGGCGTGTGTCCGGATCGGATGAAATTTCATAAGTTTGGGTTGAAGTGCATTTCATTATCATTGATAACTAAAAATAACTAAAAATATAATGTGTGAATAAAAAATTATATAGAATTTAAACAACTATAATCTTGTAATCTGAAGATACGTTATTCAGGATAAAGTAATAAAACTGACAATTCTAGAATTAATATAATATATCAAACGGTCAATAAGAAATAACACTAGAATAACTAAAACGGTCAATAAGAAATAACACTAGAATAACTAATCCCCACACAACTGATCTCATCAATACTTATATCCAAACCAACAATCCTTTATAGATGTATAAATATTTTAATTCTAATTCTAAAAATATATATTCTATATATACTTTAAGTAATCTTTTATTGCAATTTAATTTTTTTCTACGATCTAAATTCAAAATATTATATAAACAATATCTTAGTTCCCATTTTGTTTATTTGTTACGTTGCTAGCAGAATTTTATTATTACTACATAAGTTATCGGCATATCTCTTCCAAATCCCAATCCTTCAACACTCTGACCAACCATCCTTGAAGGCTTGAACCCTCGTCCCTCGTTCTCCTCATGGAAAACAACATAACCATCAAGGTATGGCCAACCTAGTCTTTCTTTTGTTTCTCTTCTTAATTTCGATTGTTGCCATTGCTTTCGTAGGATTCTTGATTGGGAATATTTCTTTTCAGTTTCGTCATTACAGTATGGCACTAAAATGTCAATTTTATTACGGATGGAGGAGCTTTTTCGTATATTTTAATTTCTATTTTGCCTTTATAATCTGTTTAAATTAGTTGTTGTATGAAATGTGAATTAGTAATTCATCTTGATTTCTGTAATACTAAGTCCGGACAAGCCTTTTTTTCCTATAATTTCTTGTATACAGTTTATTCTTCATTACCTCCATTTGTAGATTAGGGATCTTAATGACTTTTTGGGTTTACAAATATGGACATAAAAAAAATCATACTAATAAATTTTCTCTATTAGAGTAGGTACAGTTCACAGTTGTAGTGGTTAATATCTATGTGAATATTTGCAGAGAGCAAATGAGTTGGTGAGGCACAATTTTCACCCAAACTTGATGATCAGTTGAGTGGATATAGGGTGAGTATCTGCATTCATTTGATGTGCAACTTACTAAATAAATAGTCATATGAAAATGCATCTTTGCTTTCTATATAATTTTTTGTACTTATTGTGGCAGCTAGCAATGAAGGAAGCATGCAAATAGGTGAAGAAGAGTTGGTTTTTAAGATATTATGCAACAATTAGGATAAAGCCATAACTCCTAAACAATTGTAGATGCTATCCAATGAATTTGCTGAGAACTCAGTCGTTACACATTAGCACCTTAAGTCATTGTTCTAGAACTCCTAACCCATACAGTTAAAATTTTGCCTCCGTCTCTGAGTGCAGAGTTGATTTGGATTTCCCAAAAGTAGAAGTTAGATTTCAGCATCTGACAGTTGAAGCTTATGTGCATCTTGGCAGTCGAGCACTGCCAACCATTTTAAATTTTATTTTCAACATGACCGAGGTATTCCCCATGCCATCAATTATTACGTTAGAGTAGCACTTGATCATTCTAGCATATGACATCTCCCCTCTCTCTGTATTATGTGCAAACATGTCAGGCTTTCTTAAGGCAGCTCAAAATATACTTTAGCAAGAGAATAAAGCTGATAATTTTAGATGACATTAGTGAGATAATCCGACCTTTCAAGTATGAATCAATCATTAACTCCCAAGAAATCAAAAGTTGGTGAGAGTATGTTTATTTAAAACATTATGATGTTCATTTCTAGATTAACGCTCTTATTGGGTCCTCCAAGCTCTGGAAAAACCACATTGTTATTAACACTTGCTGGATGCCTCAAATCTGACTTGCAGGTACGGTCATATCTGAATTTTCATGATTTGGAGGTAGAGAAAGAACATGTTTTGCTAGATAGTAATCTTTTTTTCCTCAATATTCTGCTAAAATGTTGATCAATTTGAAGACGTCAGGGAATATTACTTACAATGGACATGGTCTGAAAGAGTTTTTCCCCAAAAGACATCCCCTTATGTCAAGTCAACAAGATTGGCATATAACAGAGATCGTAAGGGAAACTATGGACTTCTCAGCATATTGTTAGGATGTTGGATCAAGATATGGTAAAGCTCTATGCAAGTCTTCGAGAGATATGCTATTGGAACTTTCAAGAAGAGAAAAGATGGCAGGAATAAAACCTGATGAATATCTTGACCTATTCATGAATGTCAGTATGATTTTCTTGAATGGCTTTTCTCTAACTATATATATTATTCTTCTGAATGAATTTATCGCAATTCATGCATGATGTATTCTCAATCTAGGCATAAGCTTTGGAGGGGAACGAGACTGCACTTGTTTTTGAGTACATTCTAAAGGTATTTTTAAATGCTGGCTTACATGTAGACGTTATCCAATGATAATGTTGTGCTTCAAACTAAGAGCTGCTAAATAAGTCTTATGTTTTGAACGGTTTCCAGTCTTTTCGTATATACATTGCTTTAGTAATCTTAAGGTTTTAAAGAAGCAGATCTTACCCTACCAAAGAAATTGTTGTTCAGTTCAAACCTGATTAACAAGTCTCAACTAGTTAATGTACTAAACTTATGGTGTTGATGTCATTTTTGTATATACAGGTTAGAGTCTATGACTCATTCATATATAGTTGTAGAAAGAGAAGGTGGCAGTCCTGCAAGATTAGGAGGGTAACATGGCAGTCTTATTTACTGCGCCCTTCTTCTTGATATCCATAAGAGCACTTTCTTTCACGCATTTGGTACAAATACAATCCACTAATGTCGCGATCGGAACCTGGTATTAGAACAGCATTGGAGCACTTTTGGGTTTTCATTTCTCTGATGAGACAAGAGGAGTTGCTCCGATGGTAAGCAATCCTCACTTCCAACCGAGAGGTTGTGAGTTCGAGTCTCCCCAATAGCAAGGTGAGAAGTTCTTGGAGGGAAGGATGCCGGGATCTATTTGGAAACAGCCTCTCTACCCCAGGGTAGGGGTAAGGTCTGCGTACATACTACTCTCCCCAGACCCCACTATGTGGGATTATACTGGGTTGTTGTTGTTCATAGTCCACTGATGATTACCATCACTATCCAGTCTCACGTTAGCTAGTTTTCTTGTAAAGCTTTATATTCGTTTTGTAAAAGAGCTATGTAGGAAATTATTCCTTCTCTTGTCGAAGAATACCGTTATGTTTTGAGTATAACAAACATTTTAGTATTTTAATTTATCTTGAATCGTATTGTTGAATCTTTAATTATGTATTCTTACTAATTTATATCATTTATTAAAAACAATTGAAAATATTTTGCTAAAATTTATATATTTGAGCTAAAATATGGAGTGTTAGCTACAATATATAAATTCTTGTGGCTAAAGCTAATCGTGGCAAACTCTTCAGTTTATTGCTACAAAATTATGGAATTCATACCTAAAAGTACGAATCCTTAACTACAGTATAAAAATTATTGTGGCAAATACTTTAATGTATTGCTATGAACTTTTGAACTTATAGCTAAACACAAAGCTACAATATAAAAATTATTGTGGCAAATACTTTAAGGTATTGCTATGGACTTTTGAACTTATAGTTAACCACAAGTACTATTGCTACGAGAATAAATTATAACTTTTGTGGGAAACAAATTAAATCTTGAGCTACAATACAAAATCATGTGGCTACAATATAAAAATAGCAACAAATTTTATTTGTCGTGGCAAAAGAATAAAACCACTTGCTACAAATATATTTTTTGTGGCAAGAAATTTTTACCATCATAGCTACAACATAAGAAGAATTTGTGGCAATAAGTATTAGTCTTTAGCTACGGATCATATAAAGTCTGTTGCTAACTTTTAGCTACGCTATATTTTGCTACGGATACTACGGAAAAAAATATTTTGGCTAAAGTGTTTACCCACGGAAATTTTCATATTTAACTATAATATATTCCGTAGCTATAGATGTTGTATGCTATAGTGAATATTAGAAAAACTTACATTGTCAGTATATAGTAATTTAAATTCGTGCAAATGTTAAATTTCCTCAATTGATTTATCCTATTGATAGTGCATGAAATCCAATTCTAGAACATGAAGTGAAAACACCAATCTAACTTGTCATTTTGAAATATGCTTTATAATAGTTTCATTTTTAACACCATAACAATTTCCACCAACTTTCTATAAGGGACATCACCATTTCCTTTCATTTCGTTTCCTTTCCCTCCTCTGTTTCCCTTGTCTCTAAAACTGCATAAAATGATGGTCATGTCTGCCATTTCTTACTTTTGTTAGGTAATGCTGACATTCTGCTTGGATTTTTACTTAACATAGATTTATACGTAAAAACCTACTAAAATCTCAAAAAGTATTATATTTGAACTCAAAGTTTTAATTGTACAATGAGTTTAATATTAAAAATCTTCAAAATCGAACCCCTTAAATTTAAATCCTGAATCAGCCTCTAACGAACTTGAATAAGAAATAAAGTTGCTGCATGATAATAAACTACTTTTTTTGGTTCAAACACGACTCAACAAATAACGTATTCCTTTATATTTACCATTCATTTTATTTTTTCCTTTACTCTTGTTAATGATACCACAGACGTTGCATAATCACTTTCCCTAAATTCAAAGCATATCGAAAGAATAATTCTAACGAAAAAAGATAAGGCTGACTAGTGACTAAACTTGCAACAGTCAACAGCTTCACTTTCATCATATCTATATATAAGGCTCTTCAAAAGACCACTTTACCACCAATAAAAACTAGTTTTTTAATAAACTCTAGTTACTATAGTATCCAAAAAAAAACTCCAAACTTTCAAATCCCACCAACAATAAAAGATCAAAAATGTTATTTTCTTATACTAAAAACTGTGACTTCTTCTCCCATGATCATCTCCTTCCTTCTCTTGGAACAAGAATCAACCATGAAACAAATCTTCGAAAATATATCATTTCGCCCTTCGATCCTCGTTACAGGTAATACACGGAGCATAAATATATATATGTAAAAGAATTACTACAACCTCAACCCGACAACCCGTAGTAGGAAAAGTGCAATGTATTCGGTAGTGAGAAGAACATAAGTATCGAACCAGTCAAATTTAAATCCTGAATCCGTCTTTATTCCAGGATACTACTAGCACTGTTTTATGGAAAAGCTCATTTTTTTGCAGGGCTTGGGAGATGTTTCTACTGATTCTTGTCATATATACGGCCTGGATTACGCCGTTCGAGTTTGCATTTCTGAAATACAAAATAGATGGCTTTATCATATTTGACAACATTGTCAACTGCTTCTTTGCTATTGACATTTTCCTTACCTTTTTCATGGCTTATCTTCATCCAGAATCTTATATTCTTGTTGATGATCCTAAGAAGATAGCAATAAGGTATATATGCAACTTTCAAATATTCTCTCTGTTTTTCTAATATTAGTATTTACAATATGGTTAACTACGTACAGGTATTTATCGACCTGGTTCACGTTTGATGTTTGTTCCACTGTACCATTTCATGCTTTCCTCTTTATTGATCACAAAAGAAGTGATGGAGTTGGATTCAAATTGCTCAGTATGCTCAGACTTTGGCGTCTTAGAAGAGTTAGTGCCTTGTTTGCAAGGTTGGTTCCAACATCGTATATACTATACTGGTAGCGTAAAAATTATTTACCCTGTCATCACAAGTCAAAGTACACTGATAATATAAGATCACTATCAGTGTGTATAAGTTAAATAATTGGTTATTTACACATATAGGATCAATTGGTGCCACCATATAACTTTCCTTGATGGGAGCAAAATGTAAATGGTAGTTTTAAAAAGGTTCATCCAGCGTAATTTATTCTTAAATATACTTAATGCTTGCATATTGAGCCATATTCTCACATAAAGCCAGTTTTTGCTTTCCTTCAGACTTGAAAAGGACATCCGTTTTAACTATTTTTGGACGCGATACGCAAAATTGATCTCTGTAAGTTATTGTTATAATGTAAGATATGGTCCTAAACATCAACTCTGGATATTAATTCATTAATAAGAATATGGATTTCTTTTGTTTCAGGTAACTTTATTTGCAGTGCATTGTGCTGGATGCTTTAACTATGTGATTGCAGATAGATATCCTGATACCAAAAAAACATGGATTGGTGCATCAAATCCTGATTTCAAAGAAGAAAGCCTATGGGACAGATATATAACTTCACTTTATTGGTCCATTGTAACACTAACAACAACTGGATATGGAGATTTACATGCTGAAAATCCAAGAGAAATGCTCTTTGATATCTTTTACATGTTATTCAACTTAGGATTGACATCTTATATTATTGGAAACATGACAAATCTTGTTGTTCACAAGACCGGCTACACCAGAAATTTCGTATGCTCTCTCTCTCTTTATAAACAGCGTATTATACAACAACAACAACAACCATAACCATCCAGTATAATCCCACTTAGTGGGGTTTGGGAAGGGTAGTGTGTATGCGGACCTTACCCCTACCCTTGGGTAGAGAGGCTGTTTCCAAATAGACCTCCGGCATCCTTCCCTCCAAGAACTTCCCACCTTGCTATTGGGGAGATTCGAACTCACAAACTCTCGGTTGGAAGTGGGGGTTGCTTACAATCAAAGCAACCCCTCTTGTCTAAACAGCGTATTATAAACCTGTTAAAATATACTGATAGTGTAAAAATTGTTAAACTTCGTGATTTTGTTGTGTAGAGGGATAAAATTGAAGCAGCTCAAGAATTTGCAAGACGGAATCAGTTGTCGCCGCAGATACAAGATCAGATTTTGTCTCATGTCTGTCTCAAGTTCAAAACTGAAGCATTACAACAAAATGAGACATTGAATGTCCTGCCAAAATCAATCAAAACAAGCATTGCACATTACTTGTTTTCCCCAATAGTTCAAAATATCAGTCTGTTTCAAGGTGTTTCCAGGGACGTGCTTCTCCAACTGGTAATTTCTGTTCTATATTGACCCTCTTCCCCTTAGGCGGATACAACGTATATTCAATGGATTCAATTGAACCAGTATTTGTGATACAGAATATACATCGATATATATATGTGAAAGACCAATAAGTTTTGAACAAATACTAAATTCATAACGGTGGTATCCTGGCTACCTAAATTTGGACCTGCATTATTCCATTAGGTACTTGGTACCTTCACCTTAGGCGGATACGGCCTATATTCAATGGATTCAACTGAACCAGCATTTTCGATACAGAATATACATATATATGTGAAAGACCAATAAGTTTTGGACAAACATGAAATTCATAATAGTGGTGTCGGCTAGCTAAATTTGAACCTCCATTATTCGCTAAGTACTTGTTACCTTCCCCTTAGGCGGATACGGCCTATATTCAATGGATTCAACTGAACCAGTATTTTCGATATAGAATATACAAATATATGTGAAAGACCAATAAGTTTTGAAGAAACATTAAATTCATAATGGTGGTGTCCGGCTAGCTAAAATTGAACCTCCATTATTCCACTTGGTACCTGATACCTTCCCCTTATGCAAATAGAACCTATACTCAATGGATTCAACGGAACCAGTATTTTCGGTAGAGTATATATATATATATATATATATATATATATATATATATATGTGTGTGTGTGTGTGAAAGACTAATAAATTTCAACAAATCCTCACAAGTATAAAGTGTTAAGTACCAGAAACTTAAAGGTCGAACCTATCAAATTCAAAAGTATTTTGGCCCTCTTTTTTAACTATTCTTTACCACTATGACATACTAAAATTTATTGAATAAATGATGTGTTGTCCTGCTTTAAGGTTCCTGAAATGGAAGTTGAATATTTCCCTCCCAAGGAAGATGTGATTCTACAAAATGAGGCTCCAACAGAATTGTATATAATAGTCTCAGGAGCAGTGGTAAGTTAACAAATTGTGAATAATTACTTCAACTCTTGGATTTGCAGTTCATATTATTAATCAGTTGTTAAGTATTATTGTAGGATTTGCTAGCAGATATCAATGGAAATGAACAAGTAAGGATACACTCAACAAAATTATGTTTCTTTTAAATATAGAATTCAAATACTTTATCCTAACTTAAATTTTTCTGAAACATGTCCGCGAACAGATCATTGGAAAAGCTGTTGCTGGAGAATCATTTGGAGAAATAGGGGCTTTATTTGACAGGCCACAGCCATATACTGTTAGAACAACTCAGCTTTCTCAAATTTTATGCCTCAAGACGACAACGTTATTGAACATTATTCGAACAAATCCAGAAGATGAACAAATTATAATGAAAAATCTTGTTCTGGTGAGTGTAAAAAGTTATATATGAATGAATTGTTTTCAGCCAACTTCTCCTTATTTTTTGTTCTATGTACGAGCAAAATGATATATAGGATCAACTATTTTCTTTTTCTTGAAAATAGAAGCTGCAAAGTTTTGGAGGTTTAGGTTATGTGGAAGAAAGTGATCAAAATTTAGTCTTCAACAACTGGTCAAATGGAGGACAAAGAGATGAATGCTGCTCTCATGTTTTACAACAAGATACACCTCTGGTTAGCATAAATATCCAAAATTTAGAAGCTAGAGTTAAGAAACAAAAAGAAGATGAAGGTGACAGTAATGAAGATCAACTTGACGCGAAAGGGTTGATAGCATTAACTCAAGCAGAACATGAAGTAAACAAAAGCATGCATCAGTTGTTGTCAAATTTTGAAAATGACAGTGAGTTAAATGAGAAGAATGGAAATTTCATTAGCTTAGATGAAGAAACAAGGAGTAGTCAATTCAAGAATTCAAGAAATGAGGTCCCCTGCTGTTCTTATTCATGCAATAGAAGATCAACTTCCACAAGCTTTAGTGGTGCAAAAGGGACAAAATCAATAAAGAAGAGAGTTACCATTCACATGAAAAAGAATAATTCATTTAAGGAGCATTATGGAAAGCTAATAATACTACCTGATACACTTGAAGAGCTATTCAAAATAGCAGGTGAGCTTTTATTTCACCTTTATATATCTTCACATGAAAGGGAGTCTTGGCGTAACTAAAAAGTTGCTGCCATATGACCAGAAGGTTACAAGTTCAAGTCATGAAAACAGCCTCTTGCAAAAATGCAGGATAAGGCTACGTACAGGACCCTTGTGGTCTGGCCATTCCCCAGATCTCGCGCATAGAAGAAGCTTAGTGCATCGGGATATATATAACCTAGAAAGTTAGGTAACCTAATTACTTACTTTCAATAGCAGTGGAGCCTGTGCTAGTAAATTTACACCTCCATTATCCCACGGGTACTTGCTACCTCCTATCTGCATATGTACCGAGTAACTCTACTACCAAGGCTTAGGCAGATGGAAAGAAATTACCTAATAGTTTTTGTTTTTTTTTTTTTAGCTCTTTATTGAGATTTGAATCCTGTTATCCATGATTTCACCCACTAACATGACTAAGCCCAAGAACTTATACAAAAATGGGAGATGATTTTTCCCCTTTTTTTCTATAAGGGGGTGGGAGGAATAGGATTGATCCTACAAAAAGTTGAGCAAAATTGCTAAATCATTTCACCGAGAAGTACTCCTTCATGATATACTATTGGTCAAGCAACTGACCTCGCAATTTTGTGTAAATGCAGGTGAGAAATTTGGGGAGTACAATCTCAAGAAAATTGTAAATGCAGAAAATGTAGAAATAGATGAGGTAGATGTCATTAGAGATGGTGATCAATTGTATCTTCTTTCAACTAATGTGATGTGATAATTGATTGCGAAAGCCTGATGTTCGTATATTGATCTCGTTACATAAATGTCAGGCAAACTGAATCAGGGAGAAATAAATTTGAAGTATCACTTAAAAATTTACAAGATTGTCTGCCAAGTACTATGGAGGATGACAATCTACCCAGTTGTTCATAATAAAATTCCATTTGTTAACAAATCATTCTTGCAATCAAAGCATCATTAACTTGAATTTGATTGGCAAAGGATGAGCTTCTGTGTTGAATAAAAACTCATTCTAAGGAATAATAGAATTCCCTCGCTTGAAGTGCCACATAACAAAAGGCCATTTATAACATATTTTTCTTTAGGTAACAGACATATCTAGGGGATTTCTAAGCATTTCGTCAGACACAATATTGCATAGAAAGTAACTCAAGCCTTTCTATGGAAAAGGCATCTTTTCGACCATATCTGAATCGTAGACCTCATCAGAAAACAATCCACATCCCATCCTACGGAATTTCCAAGCAACATAAAGGGATTGACCATTTGTCTATGAGTCAGAATGCTAATAATTTAACATGCTAGAACGGGCAATATAATCCATAAATTCTAAAACAGTTGGAAGTAAACATTGCCCATAATAGAGGAATGGCTAACAAGCGTAACAAGAGAGCTTTCTTCTTATAGGCGGCTGATAACAGTTTCCACCTCAGAAGGCGAGTAGAGATGATAAGTTGGAGATACCCTCGCAATATCAACGTTATTGGGAGTCACCTGAAATTGAACAGGTGATTTTCAGTTAATAGTAGTAGAGTACACAGATCAGAACAAAGATACAGTATTATCATGGAGCTTACCTTCTCTTCCATCACTTGCTTTAGAATGGACAGTGCAATAGTTTCAGCCTCCTTTAGGGTGAGGTCCTGTAGAATAGCAAATAATGCACTTCAAAAACCATATCAAGCCAATTATCCAGGAATAGCTGATCTACCACTCTAATTATAGTAGATTTTAGTTGATTTTTTTTCCTTATATTTCCCGAAGGGAGGAGGGTTTGGGGTTCGAGGTGGTTAATGGCAAGAAATATCTAAAACCCATGAAGAGTAGGCTAACTCTACAAAAATATGACAATTTAAGTAGAAAATAAAGCAGCTAATTCTTATACCTTGTTGAATTGCTCCTGCAAAGAGCTGTCAGCACCTTCTGAACCTGAACCAATGGCTTTTGCATTGCATTGCCAGAAAGTCCCAGAAGGATCAGTATAATATCTGCATATCAAACAGCATATTGTTAGTGGCAACAGGGTACCAGATGGTTACTAGGACGAATTTAAAGGATAACTGCAATCAGGATTTCAACTAATGGCTGGGCAGCCGACTAGCTCAAAACGACTATTTTCCCTTCATAGTATATTTAGAAAAATTCAGTACCCCATTTAATTCTTTTCTCTATAACTGAGAAATTTCAAGGGCCACCCTTTGAAACTCGGTGGATAATGGGCAGCCCCTCTACCTTCTATTTAACTCTTGGAATAACATAAATTAACAGTTACAATTCTCATGTTTAAATAGGTATACCATAATAGGAGCATTCTATACCTACTTTTAGCATTACTAAAGCATTTTAGTGGCATCATTCATTTTCTGATTTCAGACTTTCTTTGATCTCGTGATTCCCATGAAAGTAAATAACTAAGGCAAGTCGAATCCATGTCTGGATTAACACAAGCTCATTACTAGATGTTAAGCTGTCACAGGTATTTCCAGGCAACTCACAGCAGTCATCACTTGTCTTTTACCAAAATATGAACTTCCTAATTGAGCAATATTGATTGGGAGAATATTCACACAAGGGAAAGCCGGAAACGTCACCAAATGCTAAAATTAAGTCAATGAATCCTTTTGTCCTTTTCCAGAATAACTCAGGATCATTGATGAAAAAGTTACAATTAAGACCAATTGACATGCACACAGACACACAAGCACGCTATGTTGTATGGACTCTCCAAAATGTAGTCGCACCCGTGTCGGATCCTTCAAAAATGCACTACTTTTGGAGGATCCGACACATATCCGGCCACATTTTTGGAGATTCTGAACAACATAGCAAGCACATGCACACACAAATGAAGTTAAATGGAAAAAGGAAACTAAAAGAGAAAGAGGAAGCTTGGATCATGATTCTTGTATGTCGATTGGATGACTGGCAAGATTTACTAGGTTGGAAACTGTAGAGTAGCATGTTAACAGAAAGTTATGCTACGTTGGCAAAGGGTTCAACAAGCAGGCAACCAACTGTTAATCAGCAGAAAATATCTAGGGGTGTAATCTACTGCCCAAACACAAAACAAGATGACAAACTAATAGATGATTGCGTGCAGCTTCATCAAGCATGATCAAACACAAAAAGAGAAGAAAACTTAGAATATAATGCAATACTTCCAACAATCTCACAGAAAGCAAATACTTACAAGCTCGGACCATTCTCATCATGGCCAGCAATGAGAAGTGATACACCAAAAGGTCTGGACTGCATAAAATCAAAGATAATGAATTTTAGTGGAAGACTTGAATCTTACTCTAGTCGAAACAGAAGAAACAAGGTGCCATCCATATATGTTGACGAGAAGTCAATTATTCTAGATAGTGTGCGTTTTAACAGGATCCAGGCCTTAGCTCATCTCGTTACTGTTTAGGATTTTTTCAAGAGAGAAAAAACAAAATGACAGATGCTATGTGTGAGCACTAGCAAAATGTTCTACGCGACGAATCAGATCCACTCACGGAAAACAACCATAACTAACCAGGTCTTCCACTCAGATTTATCATCTATAAATACATGTTATAAAGCAGAGTTTTTTTTTTAATCTCACGTTCCTTAATTTTTCTTTTTATTTTATTTACAAGATATCTAATATTCTTAGAATGTAGAAATTGGACAGAGGTTTATTTGTTTTTTTTAAATAACAACAACAACAACCCAGTATAATCCCAATTAGTGGGGTCTGGGGAGGGTAGTGTGTACGCAGACCTTACCCCTACCATTGGGTAGAGAGGCTGTTTCCAAATAGACCCCAGGCATCCTTCCCTCCAAGAACTTCCCACCTTGCTCTTGGGGAAACTCGAACTCACAACCTCTCGGTTGGAAGTGGGGGTTGCTTACCATCAGAGCAATCCCTCTTGTCTTAAGTAATCAAATATTTTATAAATGCTTGCACTAAGTCAGCGCTAGAAAACATAACTACAGATTATGCAATTAACAACAACAACAACAACCCAGTATAATCCCACTTAGTGGGGTCTGGGGAGGGTAGTGTGTACGCAGACCTTACCCCTACCCTGGGGTAGAGAGGCTGTATCTAAATAGACCCCCGGCATCCTTCCCTCCAAGAACTTCCACCTTGCTCTTGGGGAGACTCGAACTCACAAACTCTCGGTTGGAAGTGGGGGTTGTTTACCATCAGAGCAACCCCTCTTGTCCGAGAATATTTATATCCATACACACCCAACACAGACTATCTATACACACTAAAATGATCAAAAAAATCTTTCAAGACATTCTGTATACAGAACTATATAATCCGAGGAAATACACCCAATAGTCTCTATGGTCACCATTTGTCTACCATAAAAGCAAATGCCAGCTTAAATGAAGATCTCTAGATCCATCGGTCAGCGTCTAGTTCTTCAGTACAATACAGGGGTTCTGTATACAGAAGTCTAAAGCATGTCACGTACATTAGGATACCGAGACCCACATATACAAGAGAACTGAGATGAGCAGTAAATTAATGACCTTCACAATAAGTTAATAATGTTTTTGTCCCAGTAATAATATACAAAATCAACAGTATTCCACACACAGGCATTGTTATATGTACATGCATAGTGTCTCAATGAGACAGGTTGATGAGAAAACAGAGTAATCACAAATGATTCACCAGCCACATAAAATGAAACAGCTCAATACAGTCAATAAAGTACGATTTTTACCCACTCAAGTAGCAACACTGACAAAATATCTAATAGTACAAGTACATTTACGTCGACAATCAAGCTCCTAAAGATCAATCAAAATAAATGGGAAAATCAAAATATTGAATGGCAAATGCTTTTGATCAAAATTAGAAAGCAATGAATTGGGATTTTGAATGGTTCTGCTTGAAATATACCTGTCTCTAAGTAACAAGAGCGGAACTGCTAAGTAAAGAAAAAGTTCTTACCATAGACTCTTCATCACCCTCCCCAAATCGCAAGGCCAAATCACACAGACCTTGTGTTGTGGACTCAACAGTCATGGGCTCACCATAAGAAAATCTGTGGTTCTATTGAAAAGGGAGAATACAGAATAAGCAAGCTTAGCCAGTTACCTTTTCCTTGCATAGAGTGACTTGAATTTTAACGATTTAACCTTTAGCTCTAAATACCTGAGTTTCAACTCGTGCATGTTCAACAAGGGTTCTTGCATCAGCTATCAATCCACTCATCGCACAGCCAATATGCTCATCAATTTCCATAATTTTCTCCACACTGCTTGGCTCCTGCAAGATCGAGAATATAAAATTGAGCTATGAATGACAACAAACACAGATAAGCTGAAGGATTAACTAAAGAAAAAGAATTTCTTCAAGTTGAAATGTAGTAAACTCACAGAAAGTTATAGCCAAGCAAGCTAAAAAGGTGAGCAAGAGGCAACAAATGGGACAGTAGTTCCTTACTTCTCAAAATTCTTGATCTAAAACTTGCTCAGCCTTTTTCTTTTGACATAGCCACTACCTCTTTCAGCTATTAGTATCTAAAAAGCTCTTCTTAACATTGTACCTAGCACTACTGCACTAGATAGTGTCTTTTGATCAAAGGGCATGGCATCACAAGAAAGTAGAGAATTCAAGTTTTGACCTACAGGCTAGCATCCCCTCTCGACAAAAATAAGGGTTCCACCTATGTATGTCCCATGTTATTAAAGATATTTAAAGATAGAGAAAGGTAATATGGAAGGTAATCCGCTGACTGTGTACTATACCTCCATTTAAATTTCAAGCCAACATGTTATTTTCTCCAAAGATATGAACTCTTTGTTTGCAAATATACAAGCACAATCATGGTTCATTCGCTGTGAATGGTCAATTTACAAAGTCCAAAAGGATTATTTATCTACACATTAACTTCGAACAAAGAGAGCTTTTCCAATATTTGCAGTGAAAGGGAAAAGCTCTTTCAAACAAACAAGTTCCTAAACATGTTCCCAATTTTTGCTTCTCAAGAGAGAAAAAAAGACTCCAACTTCTTATCTTACTATTCATCCAAATCTAATTGTTCAAATTATTTTGACAAACTGCATAGGCACATAGTGGATTATGCACCCCACCCCTACGCATGCGACCTAAAAGAAAATTTCGACCAGAAATTTTTCACAGGGTAACCCACTGATGAAATCTCAGTTCTGCAACCCCAGTATAGTCCACGGAGAACTAAAAAGTTCATAAAACAATTATTAGTTACAACATTAAATCCATGACACATATAACCCAATCGCGTATAAGTTCAATGACGGAACAAAGAAAATTCTACACCATCAAGTCACTTAAAAGGAAGCCTCAGGTAATTCTCTATAAGAACTTTGATTGGTAACCTTAAAAATGGGAAGATATCTTCTATAATAGGTCAAAATACACTGATATTGAAAGAAAATCTTTACACTATCAGTGCATATAACTTAAATCCAACCCAATTAACTTATTAATCACAAAACAGGAATTCATATTAAAGTAAACGAGAAGAGTACAAACCAGAAGTGGAGAAGTAATTCGCTTCTCAACAGCAAGAACAACGCCTTCCTTAGTCTTTATCCCAATTGCCGTCGATCCCAACTTTATTACACCCACACACAAAAAAACCTTAATCTAAATTAAACCATTTAAATCATATAAATAAATCCATTTAATAATTCCAGCTTAATTTACCTTAATGGCTTCAATAGCATATTCAACTTGAAATAATCTTCCTTCAGGAGAGAATGTGTTCACACCTCTATCATACTCAGTTCTGGAGAAAAAGTAACAAAAAGAAAATAACAAAATCTTCAGAGATTTGAAAAGCAAATAACTGCATTGAGAAAAAACCCTAGATTAAGCCCAATAATGAAGCTTACCTAGTGAGAAACATCTTTGATCTGATTTATTACAGCTTTAGAAAAACAAATCCTTAGTAGCTAAGAAGCGACTGTTTTGTTGGTATTTTATTTTAGATGAGAGAGAAATGATTTGTTTTAGTACTTGTTTTTTCTTGAGCGACAAGCCATTTCTGCAAAATCAATGTAGATTCGGACTTTGCCGGGTCGGATTTTCTCAACCCGTTTACGTGGGAACGGCACAAATAGCCACTAAAAGCAGTGGCTTTTATTTTAAAGCCATTGTTTTCAATGTATTTAGATATTAGCCATTTCTATAATAAACTTCTAATTGACTGGACAAAAATACTCTTCTAGTATAACTTATACCTACGCTATAACCACCACCAACATTTACACAAACAAAAAGAAGCGAACAGCAGCAGCAGCAGAAACGGCTATCAACTGAGGCGAGCAACCATCTCTCTTCCGATTTCAAAAATTCAGCACTCTAATCCAAAAAAACAACATAGATAAACTGTAAGTTATATTTTTAAAATTATTTTGTTTCTATAGGTTTTTTATTTCGCTGTGGTTATACTTTTTTAGATCTGTGTTGATTTGATTATACAGTAGATAAGAATTTGCCCTTACTTTTGAATTTCTGGATTGATAAAGACTAGGACATCGCCTCCTATAATAATTCTGTATTTCGGACATAGTATCTTCATTTTGAAAATTGAATTCAAAAATTAAGAACACAATGTCCTTAACTTTGATTCTACTGCCCTCATTTTGCAATATCATTTTAAAAACATAAGTACACAATGTCCTTAACATTGTTGTTGTTCTTCTGTATACAAAGTTCTGTAGCTTTAGTTTCAAATTGTATGTTTTCATTTATGGTTCAAAAGTTAAGGACTGCAGTCCTTATCTTTTGAACCATAAATTCAAAATTAAGGACTGTATGTCCTTAACTTTTAAACCAGAAATTAAAAGCTAAGGACTGTCTTTCCTTCAACATTAAAACTTGGTATTAAAAAGTTAAGGACTTTCAGTCCTTAAGTCTTAATTTATGGTTTAAAAGTTAAGGACTGGAAGTCCTTAAGTTTTAGTTACATGTTTAAATGTCAAGGACTTCTAGTCCTTAACTTTTAATTTTATGTGTAAATGTTAAGGACTGATAGTCCTTAACTTTTAATTCTATGATTAAATGTTAAGGAAGGGTAGTCCTTACCTTGGTCTTGCACTTACATTACACATGTTCTTAGATGTTCTCTGTTTCCCATTTTCTTGACTTGCAGGATGGAAACAATATGTATAATAGTTGCTTTTAATGGTAGATGGACTGAAAACTATAAATATCTTTATCATCAAACAAAGCTTTTCATAGCACCTGACTCAATTCGGTTTAAAAATTTCATTACACAAATTTTTGAGCTTATTGAATTGGATAGAGAAAAGTTTGAATTAGTAATATGGTTTGATATCAACCTTGGAACAAGCAAAGGAATGCTTGTATCCAAAGATTTAGATCTTCGCACATGTATAGAGTCGCTAAAAACTCATTCACTTTTCAAGGGCAATCGTTTCATAGTTGATATTTCGGAAAGAGATTTTGCATCAACAAGCAATGAACATGTCAATATAGAAACTGAAAATGACAATCAAGAGCAATCCCAACAGATAGTTGAAATAGATATGGTTGAAGCTCAACCATTAAATGAACAGGTGCTTCAAACATTTGAATCTATTCATGTAGAAGGACAAAGCATTATTGAGATTGACAACGAGCAAGCTTTGAGTATTCAAGTGTTACAGAGTGCACCGTTAATTGAAGAAGTTGCTGACCAAACTTGTCCACAAACAACTAGATGAAGATCAAATTTGAAACAAAAAGAATCCCCAAATACGATATTAAGAGAAAATGCTTCATTGGATGAAATAAAAGTCGGATCAGTATTTGACAAGAAGAAGAGTATAATTAACTGTTTCTCCAATATAGAAATCAAAGGACATTTTTGAATTCAAGGTTGTTAGATCAAACTCAATAAAATATTCGTTGACATGCAATGATGATAGGTGTTGTTGGTGTGTGCGTTCTTTCAGAATAAAAGATTCAACATTGTTCAAGATAGTAATGATTGAGAAAAATCATAACTGCTCTGTTAACCCTAGGAAAGCATATCAAAGGCGTGCTACTTCAAAGTTGATTAGTGGTTACATTATCGACAATCTTCGGGACCCAAGATTTGAAGTTACACCAGCTTTTGTCATGGAAGAGATGCAAAAATTGCATGGACTAGACATTGGATATCACAAGGTGTGGCGTGCTATTCAACATGCTTCCATTTTAATAAGAGGAAGTCCCGAATAAAATTATGGATTATTGTGTTGATACTTGTATATGATGACAAGTAAAAACCCTGGAACCTGTATTAACATAAAGATAGACGACAACAACAGGTAAACAATTTAGAACATGTTGTATTTTAATCTTGTTAACTTTTGAGTTGTTACCGGAAGTTGAGTGCATATCCTTAAGTTTTGAACTTGTAATTAAAGTTAAGGACATTCAGTCCTTAAGTTTTGAACTTTGAAATAAAAGTTAAGGACAGCATGTCCTTAACTTTATTACTTGTAAATATAAGTTAATGACTGACTGTCCTAAAGTTCAGGTATTTTAACATTGTTTTATATTAAATTTACAAGTTTGTTTATATGTTTTATGCATATGGATCATCAATAGCTGGTTGGAATCATTGTAGACCAGTGATTGCTGTTGATGCAACTTTTTTGAAGTCAAAATATCGTGGTGTTTTAATGATTTCAGTTTCAAAAGATGCAAATAACCAAATTTTCCCATTAGCCTTTGGAATAGCTGAATCTAAAAACAACAACTCATAGAGTGGTACTTTAGTCAGCTTCACAATGCAATTAGGAGCCGTGAGAATTTGATTTTTTTATTAGACAGGCATCTAGGAATTGCAAATGTCATTGCAAAGATATATCCTGAAAGCCATCATGGGATTTGCATCTATCATTTGGAGCAGAATCTAAAGCGAAGGAAGGTGAAAAGTGAGGTGATAAAACTTTTCCAAAGTGCTGCAAGAGTATACAGGCGTAAAGATTTTGATCTATAAATGTCAGATATTTCTAATGTAGATAAGAAGACATATGACTACTTGATGGAAGAACCACCGGAAAGATGGGCACGTTCTTGTAGTCCACGACAAAGATATGACATGCTCACAACAAACATAGTCGAGTCGATGAATTCTGTCCTATTAGATGCAAGAGAGCTGCCCATACTAAGAATGATGGATAATATTCAATTGAAGCTACAACGTTGGTTTTATGAAAGAAGAAAGAAAGCACAAGGAACATTTTTTGATGTTTCTTGTTGGGTTGAGCAGGAATTGACGAAAAGAATAGATTTAGCATTTACTTTTAATTTAAGTATTATGTTCCACGTTTATATTATGATTTTAAGATAATTTAATATAATGTACTGACTTATAGTTTTTCAACATTGAAGGTCTTCCCCGTTGATTCATGGCGTTCGAGTTGAAGAAGAAGGAATAACTTTCCTGGTGGACTTAAACAAAAGAACATGTGATTGTTTTCAATTTCAATTTGATGAAATATGCAATTGCAGCTATCGAGAAGAGAAACATCAAGAAGTCTGACTTTTGTTCGCATTGGTACTTAAGGGAATCTTGGCTGAAAAAATATGAAAGACAAATAAATCCTGTATGACATACTGATTCTTAGAATGTACCAGAGGGTGTTAAGTCACAAATTGTTAAGCCATTAGATTTCAAAGTGCCACCAGGTAGAAGACAAAAGAAAAGTATATTCCTGCTACCGAGCCATAAAAAATAACACAAATGTGGTCGTTGCAGAAGAATTGTTCATAATAGAACAATTTGTATATATTCCTTGGCACGCCATCCATTTTAAAGAAAGCATAGAGAAGAGTAGATATATCCTTTTATGTTTATCGACTCTTTTAAGTTTCTGCTATAGATTGTATTCATTATTATTCTAATTTGATCGAACGTCTGAATTTTTAATATTTCTATCATGTTAACATATTTTAATTTCTTTCAACCCTTTCAACCCTTCATTGCTTCCAATTTCAGAAAGCAATACACAATGCAGGAAAATATTTTTCGAAAAACATTTTCCAATTTTCTCATGTTTGGTTGGTTTAAATATTTTGAAAAATATTTTTCTTATCAATTTATTTTCCTCCAATTGAAGGAAAATGTTTTCCTTATCAAGAGAAAGGAAAACATTTTACAAACTTCCTTCTCAACCTTCTCCACCTTTACCAACCTACCCCACTCCCTCTTCACTTTTTTTTATTTCAGTTTTTCCGTTACCACCCACCCTATAACCCCTCCATCCCCCCTTCTTTCCCACCCCCGCAAAAAAATATATTTTTTTACCTTAATTTTTTTTTGCAATGTTAAATTTCTATTTTTTTATTTTTCTGCACCACCCACCCCAACCCTCCTCCCTCCCCCCGAAAATTTTTTTTTTATTTTTTTTTTTGTAATTTAAGTTTCTGTTTTTTTTTCGTTTTACTACCCCACCCCCTGCCCCCCTCCTGAAAAAAAAAATTAAATATATTTTTCAGTTTTAATTTATTATTTGTCGGTTTAAAGGCTAAAATTGTACAAGTTTCAAAATTATGAATTCAGAGGTTTATGTGTTTGGAAGTTTATGGATTTATAAATAATAAAATTTATGGGTTCGAAATTCTCGATTTTGAATATTTAGTGGTTCGAAATTTATGAAATTTGTGGGTCCGGAAGGTTATTGGTTTGAAAGTTTATGGCTTCATATTTATTATATCTACTTTATTTATAAATACCCTTGAGAAATCATTTTCCTTAATTTGCGTACCAAAAACCAAAAAATAAATAAAATTATTATTTATTTTTTCAAAAAATATTTTCTTAGAAACTATTTTCCATAAAAAATATTTTTCGTTATACCAAACATACTCTAAGTTGATAATTCAGTTAAATTTTGTTGAATGAATCTGTAATCTTTACATACTGTACTATTGCAATCTATTATATGAGAGGGCAAAACAATGGGTCAATTACATTTGATCATATTATCACAAGTTCAAATATCTTAACAAGTCATCGTGGGAATTACTATCCCATTGGTTTTCTTTATTCTCAATAAACATGTGGAAAAATCAAAAAGATTTGACATTATTGTAAAAACTCATGGTGCGCTCCTATTTGGTCGTTGCTATTTATGATCTACTTAATTCTCCGAATGAGTTAAGGGCAATTCCCCAAAATTATGACCCGTTATTGGGCCTCTAATTTTTACGCAAGTAGTTATTTACTTATTAATGTCATTTGGAACTCATTACCCCAGTTAAAGATTGAAAAAATTACACAGTATATTTGATCCTAAAAATAATACCTAGTAAAATATATATTTTTTGTATATTAATATACAATATACATATTTTATGTATAAGCAATATATATTTTTTTGTATATTTGGCTAGCGAATATAATTATTTTATATCGACCGGCTAAATATATAACTTGCCTTCAGAAATTCCAGTGCGACTAATAGCCTGTTTGGACAAGCTTATGGTAAAAATTACCTCTTTTTAACCTGTAGTCGCTTTATCTTTCTATTTGTACCCGTACTCACTTTTTAAAAAATTTCAGTTTTCTTTTCTCATCCACTTCTCCTCCTCTTGTTTTTCTATTACTGAAAATCTATACATTCTCAGTAAATAAAAATTGAGTTTTCAAAGAGAGAGAGAGAATGGGAGCGAGAGGGGCATGAAAAGAATTAAAGAGGCAAGATAACTGGTCGATATGTATGATAGAAATCCAAATCCAATGCTATCGTACTTCAATTTATGGTCAGAGTATTCACTTAACACACACCATACAATGATATTGCGAGGTTTACAATAATTCAGTAATGCTCTAATTAATCATAATTGATAGATCCATTTACTTTTGATTTGTACGTATACTGTAGATGGACTGAAAAGAATGGACCTTGGGCTTAACTCAACCCCAAAAGCTAGCTTATGAGGTGAGGATTGCCCAAGCCATATAAGGAGACCAAGGACCTCAAATCCCTCCGATGTGGGACAACTCAACACCCCCCTTCACGCCCAGATCTCTGGAGCGTGGACAACATAAATGGGGGGTCCAACATCGGTAACAATAATTGGGATGGGTCTGGCTCTGATACCATGAAAAGAATGGACCTTAGGCCTAACACAACCCCAAAAGCTAGCTTATGAGGTGAGGATTGCCCAAGCCATATAAGGAGACCAAGGACCTCAAATCCCTCCAATGTGGGACAACTCAACATGGACGCAGAAATGTGGATATAATAGAAACGGTCTTCCTTTTCAGTCATGAATATTGAAATATTTGAAGATGAGGCTACACACAAACATATAGAGCTGCACTTTTCCAATACAAAAGAAAAACTTTAGCTCTAGAGCTGAAATTTTTATTTTATAACTAACAAATTTCAACTTTAGAGTTGAAGTTTTCCGGTTACAAAGACAAAAACTTCAGCGCTGAAGGTTTCCAATTACAAAAGAAAAACTTCAGCACTACAGCTGAAATTTGCCAGCTATAAAATAAAAACTTCAGCTCTCGAGAGCTGAACTTCAGGCTCGGCTACTAAAATGCTGAAGTTTTGCGTGATTGCCTTTGCTACTTCAGCCCCGTGTGGTGACGTTAGGTGAAAAAGTAGGTACACTTGTAATTTTTTTACAAAGCCGGCACAAAAAATGGGTGAAAATGCTCCAAGCTTATGCGAGGCCAAAAGTACTTTTTTTTAGAAATTTAATGTGTTTTGCCTAGATGGAGAAGTGCTTTTGAACAACAGCACAAACAGTTTTTCTGCTTTAGGGAAGAGGCTACAAATTTGAGCTTCTTCCAAAAAGAAAAAACGGAAGCAAAAAATTAAATTTTTTAAGACAAAATTATCCTTACTATAAATTCATATTTTTCAAATTATCCTTCTATTATTTTATTTTTTTCCTTTTTCTTTTTTGTTTCTACCATCCATTTCTTTTTATTTATTTTATTTCTGTTGTATTTTAATTCTCCTTCTCCTATTCCTCTTTGAAATAGTGTCTCCACCATAAATAAATCTCTTTTTTAATATAGGATGAATAGTAGATTCTAATTTTATACTGAATTACTATATTTTGATATACTTAAATCATCAATGTAAACAAAAAAAAATACCGAATACCGAATATTATTTCTTTGGATAAATATTATATTGATTAAAATATTTAATATATATTTTAAGCTATATTTATATTTCAATTAAATAAAAAGAAAAATTAGTTAATTTTTTAATAATAAAAATTAAATCCTCTCTTTTTAATAATATACTACTTGTAAATTGTTTATGTACTATCTTTTTTTCGTAATTTGACACTCAAAATTACTTTTTGAATTAATTGTCCAAACACAATTTATTTATTAAAGTACTTCTTAAATGAAGTGGCCAAACGCAAACGGTAATTTTTCAAAAGTACCTTTTGAAAAAGTAGTTTCGAGCAAAAGCAGTATTTAGAATAAGTAGTTTTTGACAGCTTGAGCCCGTGTACTAATGTTCAGCATAAGAAAATGGGGCAAGTGCACAAATAGCCATTTTCAGATGCTATTAGAAATTAACCCTTACTTATTTTGTCCTAAAATTTTAAACTAAAAATCTTAACTTTAACATAATTCAAAATATTTTTATCCTGAAAAATTAAATTAAAAAGTTGAAATTTAGGATGTACTGATTAATTTCTATACTAATAGTCCTATAAAGTGGCTGCCTAGTGTCAGTTTTACAAACAAAATCCGAAAGAAATTCTGATATCCAATGTAAGATCTAATTAGAAACTAGGGGAGCATATATCATTGAGGACTAATAAGATTCTAGGCCAACAACTTTCTAGTTTTTTTTTGTTTTAATTTTATTTTATTTTATTTTTAATTTTTAACTTTCTATTGCATGGGGTAAAGGAGATGGGGAGGAAAAAGGAGACAATGAGACTTGAGCTGTTGAGCATGCCCTTATTCTGAGTGAGATTTCAAATATTGAATTATCTTTTGTGGTATTCCACCATCCAATTCAATCAACATTTCTCTGAAAAATTCTATTGTGATAAAGAGACGTCGTATGTTCTCTTTTTTTCTTTTTTTTTTTCCCACCATCTTTTTGTTTCCCAAATTCTCTCTTTCTCTCTCTACATTTTTCACGGTCGAAAGAAATTTGCTCAATTCAGATAGAAAATATTGATGTGTTGTTTTGTTGGGAAGAAATAAAAATTAGAGTTTGCGAAAAGAAACTTTGAACTCTATCACTTCTACTTTATTGGGTAAGTATAACATACAAGTATAAACCATGTGTCACTGTTTAGACAAAATCGTCGCAAATCAAATAACAATGCACTACATTTGTGGAAAACCAACAGCCCTTATTTATGAAAACAAAAAAGGAGTTAACATAAAGGTAAATAAAACAATAAGTACTTCTGCTACTTCAATTTTCGCCGGTTCAAGGTGAATAATAATTGTAAATGATATTCCGAGGGTTTAAAATTTCGGATGGTACATCATAGAGCTATATTGAGGTAAGACACACGCTGGATGATGGGGTCTTTTACTATTGGGGATTGTGACTTGGTCCATCCCGATTGATGATTTTACCGCATATTTGACTAAAATTTATTTGTTATCATCATGATTTTTGCTGATTGTCATATTTGGGCTTCGTGCCAACTATTTGAATCCCTTCGGGATGGTTGTTGATATTTCCTCACTGTTTGATTTTATACTTAAACTCAGTCATATATTTTCGGCTGTTTTCAAAACTCAGCCAAATTTATTTTGCTTTAACACTTGAAATGATATTTCATATAATACTTTTTTTGGGCCGAGCAACATGTTTTAGTGTTGCTCGAGGGTCTTATTGATTTTTGATCGAGTAAGGCTGAGGGCCGGTGTCGTAGGGATACTTTTGGATCGGGCTGCACGCCGCAACAGTGTTATACTAATACTGATATGAGGTCGAGGGCCTAGAACTAATGCCACGAGATGGCTTGGCATTGCGCTTGGGCTGTAAGGGGGCCCTCCCGAAGTCTGCACATCCCCAGTGAGCGTCGTCGACGATAAATGGATCGGGCTGTATGCCGCAACGATATGTGGATCGGGTTGCATGTCGCGGTGGTACTGGTATTGTTCTATGTGTTTACTTTAATTCATTTGTCTGCCAATATCTGTTGTTTGTGCTATTCCATGTGGAACCTACCTGATTACCTGGCATTATCTGTTAATTGAGTGTTGTGCCCGAGGGGCGAATTTCTGTGCTTATCTGCACCATTTATTTGTATTCATTTGCGCAACTGTTGAAAAAATCATTTTCAAAAGAGATTTAAACCGAACTAAGATATTTCTAAATATTTCACTGCTTCACTGCTTTACTCAAAGGGTTTTACACTGCTTCTATATAACATGATGATTTGTTATACGTGATTTCTTACTACTCAGTTGTTGTTACCTTTATTACTCACTGAGTTGGAGTACTCACTTTACTCCATGCACATCATGTGAAGATGCAGGTATTTTATCCACCCGTAACGGGTTTGAGCTTATTGGAGGCTAAGTTATCGGAGTAGCAAGGTGACCGCCAACGTTCGCGGCATCACATTTCTTCCTTTTGTGTATCAAATCATATTTTGTATATTTCAGGCCTTTTAGTTGTATTTACACTCTAATAGATGCTCGTGACTAGTGACACCCTGGTTAGGAGTGTGTTGGGTTGTACTTCCGCTAATTAATATCATTAAATCATATTTTAACTGCTTATAAACTATTTAACTGCTTAAAAGAGGTGTTTGGTAATGGACTGGCTGGCCTTGTCTTCACGAGATGCGCCATCACTATCGGAGCAGGGTTTGGGCAGTGACAAGTTGATATCAGAGCCTAGGTTACACAGGTCTCACGAGTCATGAGCACGCTTAGTAGAGTCTCGTGGATCGATTCAGAGACATCTGTATTTATCCTCGAGAGGCTACAAAACCTTTAGGAAATCTTCACCTTATTGGAATCTTTTCGTGCGTCCTTGATTCAACTTGAAAAGTGACTCTTGAAATTCCTCCCATGCATTCGTATGCGCGCATGAACGCTTGGTATCAGATGTGCCTTGATGGCTTGTGATTCTCCGATCGAGGGGTGAGATGTGATCTTTGTGAGCTGATGTTGGGCCAGTCTGAAGGACTTGACGCCAGATCTTTGCCTAGGGCTTGGGCAAAGTGGTGCAGATTGTGTGAGAAAGTGCTTTGAACTTATATGTTCGGTATTGTCCCTATTAGTGGAAGTGACGGATGGATAGCCATGTAAGGAGTATGTTAGTATTGCGAGATGTATTTATGTGACTGGAAGTGACGATGAAGGTCTGCTGGATGATAAAAGAACTATTAGGTGTTTTCATTCCATCGTGATTAGAGGTATAACCCCGAGTTATTGGTGTGTGAAGAATCTTTTCATGTTTTCCGGTTGTGAGTGAAGTAAATTTCATATTGCGGTATGAGTCCAGACTTAGGAAGACTAAGTGGCTGTGTAATGTGTATGATTTTGGAAGGTATACAGAAATGATATTGAGGTAAAGTAGGTGGGTTATCTCCTGCGGAGTGTTCTGAAGTAGTGTGATCCTTATGTGTATGTTAGAAGATCTCAGGTGTAATTGAAGGGTACTTGTTGAAATTTGAAATTTCGGGTCGCTTAAGAGAATGGGCTTAACTGTTGCGGGGATGAATGCGATATTTGCAGAAAAGTTACAGTACTGGATGGTCTGTGTTTTCACAAACTTATAAATGATTTGAGTAAAAGTGTTGAGTTGTCGAGTGTATCTTGATCTATGGCTTCGAACCAAGTGGGGGAGTCTGCTATGTGCAATTGATTGTATGATAGGTGCTATGTTGGTTCCATTTTGGGGCGTGCGAGTGAATTCGCCAAGGCTAGAGTAAAGGAAAATTTTGTCAAAGGTTATATTATAATTTTTATAATATCAGAATCATGGAATGTCTAGAGTGTTGTTAGTAAAAATGCTCGGTGCATAGAGCAAAAAGTTCCTTGGTTGTATTGGGGAGAGGATTTCAATTTGTGAAGTCGGAGTGCCAATGAGGCACATGTGGTTCTTTTAGTCGAGATCAGGTAAACTGCGGTTTGAATAAGAGTGAATTACTTTCTAGAATGGTTCTAATGTGTTCAAGATTCTACAGAACAATCAGGTATCTTAAGGTTGTGTATGTGGTTAGAGATTGTGTTTTCATTGGAAGAGGTCAAGACTTGTGGTATTTCTTTGTTGATTATAAGATTCTATGTATCAGTATCAAGAATGTAAAGGTAACGGATTTAGTTTCCCAGGAAGTTCTTCAAAGTAAAGTATTCTGTGATGTAGTGTTATGGATATACTTGAGAGAGTATTTAGTGGTTTATGGGTCTTAGACAGTGTGTTCTTATACTCGGGTCTCGTGCGGTGAGCCTGGGTCGAGGAATTGTGGTGCTACAGCAAGTGGGAATGTCAAGTTGAAAATGAATCAAAAGAAATTTAGATAGAAGGAATAGCTTGATAGCAGACCGGATTGGTATAGTAAGGATATGACTAAATCTTTGTGTGTGTTCAAGGTAATGAATTCATACAAGTATTTTGAAACAATGCTCTTGAGTTTGACGGCTTGTTTAGCTTATTCTAGTACAATGATTCAGTCTTGGTGGTGTAGTTTGTGCAAATGGAACTGGTAAAGTTCTTGTTGATTTCTATCGTAGTTGGAGATGTGTACTTTCTACGAGTGTGAGAATCATGGGATGCGTAATGATTTTCTTCTAGATGGGATCAATGGAAGTTCTTGACTAGTTGAGTGCGTATATGTCTGTGGCTTGAAAGGGAGATAAATTTTTCATGTTATCCATGAATGGTATGGTATATGCGGTATGTTGTGGAGGACTGAGACTTGCTTGTGTTACTTTATAGTTCATTTCTAAAAGGGAGTTTATAAAACTCTTATGCATAAATTAGCCTCAGATAGTTAAGGGAATGATATTTCTAATTGGAAGTGATTTGACGATAATATATGTTCAGAAAAGGGTCATATGATTAAGTTGATGGTATTTCGGTAGTATTATGACACTTTCTTGTTAGATTGACTGGTGATGTTTGAGTTTGCTTGGTGGCACAGGGAAATTTTAGAGTATCCAACGTGGAATGATGGGGTATTTGAGGTGGGGTATGCTTTCGGACGACGGAATTGGGATCAGGTATGATGATTCGTGTGTTACATGGAGTTCAAGGCTTAGAGTTCTTGTGTTCAGGCTATGTTGTGGTTGAGGATCGTATGTATCGGTACGGTATAGTAACTATCAGGGGATTGGAGGCCGGAGTGGATCTTTCTTTGTTGGTATGTTAGATTTTGGATGTGATATCGGGGTTCAGACTAGTTGTGTCCGTGTTGGGTTATTCGAGACTATTGCGCTATGGGCTATGCCGGAAATGCTATGGGCTGAATGGCGAGGTGCGTCAGATTATATTCTAGTATAATGGCTTATATTTCAAAGAACCAATGGAAGGCTGAGAAGGATTGCTTTACTTAAATGGCCCTTTGTGATGGATGTCAGTACAGAGGTTGCTATCATTGATTCAGTTCTAGTGTTGAGGGACCTTTTAGATGTGTTTCTTGTGGCTGGGCAAGGTTGTAGATTTTGGTATTAATTGGGTGCAGGGCACCGTACTGTATGGCTCTTATAGGAGTTATGGTAGTGGAAGGAACAATTTCAGGCTTCCTTGGTAAGGAGTTCATTAGCAGGCTAATGTGGATGCGTGTTCTAACTTGAGTCTGCTTGGTTGGCCCCAAATTATATTGTTTTGGGATTGGTTGATTCTACCATTATTGAGCTTATCAGTGATGTAGAGAGATATATGAGTTTTGTTCTGTGTTGCGAGACGTTATTATTTGCTGGTTATGGGCACACATGATGCGGTTCTATTGGGATTCTTAGTGGAAGTCGAGCGAGAAGAGTGATTGGTTGTCTCTCGGTGGGTGGCGTATAGGTTATGTTCTATCAGGTTTGCGTGGTATATGATATTTGTTTCATCGCGGGTGTGATAATTTGCTTTGGTTCCAGACATCAAATGGTGCGTGGTTGTCAATTTCGAGCATAGCGACTTGAGGTGTTTCGTGTGGAGCGGTGTTCGGATATGATCGTGCATTGCCGCGAAGCTATGTGGAGATATTATCTTGCGGGTTAGATTCATGTGTTCTATCATATGATGTGAGACGGGTTCTCAACCTTGTGTTGTGATGGTACCGGCGAGCTTGAGGTATAGCTCTTTCAATTTAGTCATTTTCATGATTTGAATATGTTCGAACTATTGCTTATTGGTGCGCGTAGTTATGCAAGTTTTGGCTTAGGACTGTATTGATGTGTCATATCACCAGGGTGGTGTGTTTGGTCAGAAGATATCGTTGGGATCATTAATAAATACTAGCAGATTCGATTTCAGCATGCTTGATGGGTAAATATCGAGGTTCGATCCAAAATTTGCTATGGTAATTGCAGAGGAGAAATGACCTCATGAATGGTTGATCTGAGAAATGGTTATGGTTTATTGCGTATCTCATTTATTATTGGTAGTATATGGAAGTGTTGGAAGGAGACCTTAGCTGATAAGAGGTTTCCTATTGGTATTTAGTTGTTGTGGGCAGTTGCTGTGACGACCCAAAGGGTCATCACTGTAATTCTCCCTTTCTGTGCACTTTTGAGGCCTTGAAAACCTCTTATTTGGTTTCCTCGATTTGCATGTGCAGTCCGGGCACTAAGCCGGAAAATTTTTATGTGGAAATATTTTAATTGTGTGTTAAAAACTATGAATTTTGATAATAATATTGCTATAGTTGACTTTGGTCAACATTTTGGGTAAACGTACCCAGACCCGTGATGTGACGGTCTCGGAGGGTCTGTAAGGACATTTGGTACCCGGGCATATTCCCGGAATCAAAATCCGAGGTCCCAGGCCCTAGTACAGAACTTTTCTGTGAAATTATTTTCTGAAAATGCTTAAGGAAAATGAAAATGAAAATTGATCAAAAGTAATGGTATCGGGATCATATTTTAATTCTGACGCCCGATACAAGTCTTAAATGAGCGTTAAGCGCTATCTGTAAAGTTTGGTTGAAAACGGGCATCATTTGATGTGTTTCAGACTAAAAATGGAAAATTTGAAAGTTTTGAACTTTGAAATGAAAATCATGAGTTTTGGAGGTTAATTCTTTGATTTTGATGTTATTTTGGTGATTTGATTGCTCGAGCAGGTTCGTAGGATGATATTGAGTTAGTGTGTTTGGTTGGTTGGGAGACCCGAGGGCTCGGGAGTGTTTTCGAGGGTGGTTCAAGATGTTTTGCACTTAAGAAAAATTGCAGAAAATCACTGCTGTTGGTACCCAGCTGAGTCCTTTTTCGCGATTGCGGACTCCCTCCTGCGTTCGCATTGCTTTGGGTTTCCCCTTCTTCGGATCGTGTAACATCCACCGCATTTGCGTACTTACAGTCCTTCTTCAATCGCGAACGCATCCCTTCTCACGTGTTCACGTAGGCTAAGTTCCAGGACCCCTGAAATTCCTTCTTCGATATCGCATGATCTCAATCGCAATCGTGATGGTACCAGTATTGCTTCATCACGAACGCAGCCCCTATGTCACAATCGCGTAGGCCAAATTCCTTCAGCGATTTAATTAGGTCCAGAACAGTGTTTTTCCAAGATACTTCAGAAATTCTATCACGAGCTCTCCTCCTAGACTCTCCATTAACGAACACCAAGCCCCTACTTCACCATAACTCTTTGGGTAAGTGATTCCAACTTCATCCTTCCATTATTTCTTCATCTAATCATCAATTTTCTAGCCCCAAATCTTAGAATCATGGTAGAAATTAGGGCTTTTGGGTAGAGTTAGGTTTTGAGAATTTTGGGCTATTCAACCTCAATTTGGGGTCGAATCTTTAAAAAAATCATATATTTCGACTCGTGGGGTTATGGGTAATTGGAATTGGTACGAGCCTTGAGTTTGGACCATGTGGGTCCGGTGTCGGATTTTTGTATTTTTGGAAGAATAAATTGGAAATGAATTTCTAAGCTAGGAAATTGAATCCTTGTGCTATTATTGATAATATTGAATCGATTATGTTAGATATCGTTGGTTCGGGGTCGAATTCTAGAGGAAAGGCGATTGTTGAGCTTTAAGTTGCTACTTTCGGATTTGAGGTAAGTGTTCGATCTAACTTTGGCCTGAGGGAATAGGATTAGGTTAATATTTGGTATGTGCTATGTGGAGTCGGTGTATAGGTATGGTGACGGTTACCTAGGCGCCCAAATTGCTATTAAAATTTCGAAAGAAGTGAACAAATGTGCTAGTTACTTGTTAAATGAACTATGAAGTGATAGTTGAGAAGCAAATAGACTAAAATAGGTACTTTTTCCTTGCCGGGATTTAATGTTGAGTTATTCTCCCTTGCCGCGATATTTTGTCTTGTTATATATTCCTTTCCTATTTGTTGTGAACATTGATAGGGTGAGGAAGGGAGAGTAAAAGCACGAAGGGTGATGCCGTGCATTATATTTGACATTCTTGGTGAGAAATGAGAGTAAAAGTATGAAGGGTGTTGCCGTGCATTATATTTGACAGTTTTGGTGAGGAATGAGAGTAAAAGCACGAAGGGTGATGCCGTGCAGTTGTTGATTCACTGGTTTTCTTTATTTACTTATTATATATTTAGTTCCATTTCTTGTTATTGAAGTTATAATTGAACTGTCACTCCCCCAGCATGTCCCCCTCCCCATTATCTGTTTAAATTCTTGTTCTTTTTCTGTTATTGCACATATATCTATACATGTTGATTGTGGTAGGTCCGGTTTAGTCTCGTCACTACCTCGCTGAGGTTAGGCCGGGCACTTACCAGCACATGGGATTGGTTGTGCTAATACTACACTTCTGTGCCTTTTTATGCACAGGTCAGGACACAACATACTGACCGCATCAGTAGTTAGGGAGCGATCCTTCAGTCTAGAGACTCTGAGGTAGTTCGCTGGCGTTCGCGGGCCCTGAGTCTCCTCTATTTTTTTTCCAGTTTGTCTTTATTGTATCAAAACAGACATGTTATGTATTTCTTTAAGACAATTGCTTTTAGTACTCTTTTAGTCGTGCATGAGTAGTTACACCAGATACTGGGTAGAGGCATGTTATTAATTTCCTCACTTTATCTTTGCTATTTTTGTTAAAAGTCTTCCACGTGATTTCTATATAATTAATTCAGTATTTATATTGTTTTGGATTAAGTTTATTGTGAAAATGATTAAAAAGGGTTGGCTTGCTTAGCTTCTACAATGGGCGCCATCACGACTCCCGATGGTGGGAAAATTCTGGTCGTGACAGCTGATGTGAATAGAAGTTATCACTGCATGTGTTTGAGCTATGTGGTATGTCATATAGTTGCACCTGAGGTTGTAGGAATGTGCTATTACAGCTGGTTCGGGTCTATTCAGAGTATAGGTTTGAGGATTTGATCGTATTGATGGTTTCTGGAGTAAAAATGTGGTTCTTTGATTCATGGGCTAGATTAGGTTGTGTAATTTTAATTTCCATGTATTATCAGACCTATTTGAGATAGGGTGATATGGGATCACCCCCCGATATATGCTTGGTAAGGTTATTCAGCTATTAGTTGGCTTTTAGAACAGCTCCGGAAACATTCGAGGACGAATGTGTGTTTAAGTGGGGGACGATGTAACGGCCTGACCGGTCATTTTGAGCTTTCACTCCGATCGCTAGTTCTCGGGCATGACTTGCCCCACATGATGTGTTATGACTGATGTAAATCGTTGGTTTTGGCTTTCTCGAAAATCAATATGAATTTGAAAGAACAGTCTCAGTTGAAAGCTCTGATTCTGAAAGGTTTGACCAAGAGTTAACTTATTTGTATATGATCTCGGATCGAGATTTATGATTTGGTTGGCTTCATTGTGTGATTTATGACTTAGGAGTGTGATCAGAATTGGTTTTGGAGGTCCAGTGTAGAATTAGGCTTGAATTGGCGAAGTTAGTATTTTAACGATTTCTAGTTGACAGGTGAGATTTTGATCTGAGGGTCAGAATGGAATTTCAAGAGTTGTTGTAGCTTAGTTATATTATTTGGGATGTGTTAGTAAAGTTCAAGTCATTCGGAGGTGATTTGGTTGGGTCTTTGATGGAATGCGTGTTTCGGAAGGTTTTGGAAAACTTTGGCTTTAATTCAATGTGAATGATGGTTTGGTGTTGTTTGAGGTGTTTTGACGATTGGAACAAGTTTGGATGATGTTTTAGGATGTGTTGGTTCTTTTGGTTGAGGTCCCGGGGACCTCGGGTGATTTCAGATGGCTAAACGGGAAGTTTTGGACTTCGAGATATTGCAGATTTTCATCTCAACTATTGCAGGTTTTTAATGCTTCGCGATCGCGAGAGGTCACCCATGTTCCCATAGAGGGAATTTGGGTGGCCTGAGATTTTGCCCTTTGCATTTGCGTGTATGGCCACACGTTCGCATATCTGTGTGAGTTGGACCTTCGTGTTTGCAGGGACTTTCTTGCATTTGCATAGCTCATTTTAGAGGCCTTGGAAGATTGCTCTTCGGGATCACGAGCTTGGTGCCGCGATCGCATAGAAGGAATTTATAGCTGGGTAGGATGGTTTTTAAACATTTTATTCCACGAGTTTAAGTCATTTTTCCACCATTGTTGAACATTTTGAGAGCTCTTTGGGAGAAATTGAAGAGTGATTCGAAGAGGATTGATTGGAGGTAAGCTATATGAATAAAAAGCGTGATTTAATTGTGAAATTAACCTATAAATTCATGGAAAATTTAGCAAAAATTGGAAGAACTAGGGCTTGGGATTTTGAGATTTTAAATTGGGAATTGAAGGGCCATTTGAGGTCGAATTTGAGAGTTTTTGATATGTATGGACTCATGGCGAGATAATTAATCCGTTGATATGAAAATTTCTGAGTTTCGAGAAGTGGGCTCGGGTTTTGCTAATTTCGGAAACTTTGATATTTTCCATTTTTTTCGATTGGTTTTGTTCCCTTAGCATATTTTGACGTATTCGTTTTGATTTTGGTTAGATTCGACGCACGAGGAGGCCGATTTGAGAGGAAATGGCATAGCGAGCTAGAGATTTTGCCGATTCGAGGTGAGTAATGATTGTAAATGATATCCTGAGGGTTTGAAACCCCAGATTGCACATCGTAGTGCTATATTGAGGGGAGATACGCACTGGATGATGAGCGTGGGGTCTTTTACTACTGGGGATTGTTACTTGGTCTGTCCCGATTGATGATTTTACCGTATATTTGATTGAAATTTATTTGTTATCATCATGAATTGGGCTAATTGCCATATTTGGGTTTCGTGCCAACTATTTGAACCCCCTTCAAGGATGGCTGTTGATATTTCCTCACTGTTTGATTTCATACTTGAACTAAGTCATGTATTTTCCACTGTTTTCAAATCACAACCAAATTTATTTTGCTTTAACACTTGAAATGTTATTTCCTATACTGGATGATGACCGTGAGGTCTTTTACTACTGGGGATTGTGACTTGGTCCGTCCCGATTGATGATTTTATTGCATACTTGACTGAAATTGTTATCATCATGAATTGGGCTGATTGCCATATTTGGGCTTCGTGCCAACTATTTGAACCCCTTCGAGGATGCTTGTTGATATTTCCTCACTGTTTGATTTCATAGTTGAACTAAGTAATGTATTTCCCACTATTTTCAAAACTCAACCAAATTTATTTCTCTTTAACACTTGAAATGAAATTTCCTACACTATTGTTTGGCCCAAGCAGCATGCTTTACTCTTGCCCGAGGGGCTTATGTTATTTTTGACCGAGTAAGGCCGAGGGCTTGTGTTGTGGGGATACCTTTGGATCGGGATGCACGCCGCAGCAATATTATATGGATATTGATATGAGGTCGAGGACCTAGACTTGATGCCACGAGATGGCTTGATATTGCGCTTGGGCCATAAGCGACCCCTCCCGAGTCTGCACACCCCTAGTGAGCGCCGTCGACGATAAATGGATCGGGCTGCACGCCACAACGATATGTCGATTGGGCTACACGCCGTAGCGATATTGGTACTGTTTTATGTGTTTGCTTTATTACATTTGTCTGCTAATATCTATTTTTTGTGCTCTTCCATGTGGTACCTACCTGATTACCTGACATTATCTGTTAATTGAGTGTTGTGCCCGAGGGGCAGATTTGTGTGCTTATCTACACCATTTATTTGTATTCACTTGCGTAACTACTGAAAAAATCATTTTCAAAAGAGATTTAAACTGGCCTAAGATATTTCTAGAGATTTCACTGCTTTTCTCAAAGGGATTTACACCGTTTCTATATAGCATGATGATTTGTTATATGTGATTTCATACTGCTCGGTTGTTACTTACCTTTATTATTCACTGAGTTAGAGTACTCACTTTACTCCCTGTACCTCGTGTAGATGCATGTATTTTATCCACCCGGTAGTGGGTTTGAGCTGATTGGAGGCTACGTTATCGGAGTAGCGAGGTGACGCCAGCGTTCGCGGCATGGCATTTCTTCCTTTTGTGTATAAATCGTATTTTGTATATTTCAGTCCTTGTAGTTGTTATACTCTAATAGATGATAGTGAGTTGTGACACCCTAGTTAGGGTTGTGTTGGGTTGTACTTCCACTAATTAATATTATTAAATCATATTTTTAACTGCTTATGAACTGTTTAACTGCTTAAAAAAGGTGTTTGGTAATGGTCTGGCTGGCCTTGTCTACATTAGAGGCTCCATCACGACTGGAACGAGGTTTGGATCATGGCAAGTTGGTATTAGAGCCTAGGTTACATAGGTCTCACGAGTCATGAGCAGGTTTATTAGAGTCTCGCGGATCGGTACAGAGACGTCTGTATTTATCCTCGAGAGGCTGCTGAACCTTTAAGAAAACTTCACCTTCTTGGAATCTTATCGTACGTCCTTGATTCAGCTTGAAAATTAACTCTTGAAATTCCTTCCACGCGTTCGTATGTGTGCATGAGCGCTTGGTATTAGATGTGCCTTGATGGCTAGTGATTCCCTGATCGAGGGGCGAGATGTGATCTTTGTGAGCTGATGTTGGGATAGTCTGAAGGACTTGAGGCCAAATCTTTGCCTAGGGCTTGGGCACCGAGGTGCTAATTGCGTGAGTAAGTGTTTTGAACTTATATGTTCGCTACTGTCCCTATTAGTGTAAGTGGCGGCTGGATAGATATGTAAATAGTATGTTTATATTGCGAAATATATTTATGTGAACGGAAGTGACGATGAAGTCCTGCTCGATAATAGAAGAATTATTAGGTGTTTGAATTCCATCATGACTCGAGGTATATCCCGGAGTTATTGGCATGTGAAGGATCTTTTCATGTTTTCCGGTTATGAGTGAAGTAAATTTCATGTTGCGGTATGAGTCCAGACTTAGGAAGACTAAGTGGTTGTGTAATGTGTATGATGGTGGAAGGTATATGGAAATGATATATTGAGGCGAAACAGGTGGGTTATCTCCTGCGGAGTGTTCTGAAGTAGTGTGATCATTATTTTAATGTTAGAAGATCAGGTGTAATTGAAGTGTACGTGTTAAAATTTGAAATTTCAGGTCGCTTAAGAGAATGGGGTTAATTGCTGTAGGGATTAATGTGAGATTTGCAGAACAATCGCCGTACTGGATGGTCTGTATTTTCACAAACTTATAAATAATTTGATTTTAATCTCACTATGGTATTGTGGCATCAATACAGTAAAAGTGTTATGAGTCGTTGAGTGTATCTTGATCTATGGCTTCGAGCCAAGTAGGGGAGTGTGCTGTGAGCAGCTGATTGCTCGATTAGGTGCTATGTTGGTTCCAGTTTGGGGCATGCGAGTGAATTAGCTATGGCTAGAGTAAAGGAAAGGTTTGACAAAGGTTATAGCATATTTCATAGAGTATTAGAATCACGGAATGCCTAGAGTATTTTTGGTAAAAATGCTCGGTGCATAGAGCAGGAAGTTGCTTGGTTGTACTGGGGCGAGGCTTTCATTCTGTGGTGTCGGAGTGCCAATAAGGCACATGTGCTTCTTTTTGTTAAAGTCAGGTAAACTGCAGTTTGAATTAGAGTGAATGACTTGCGAGAATGGTTCTAATGTGTTCAAGATTCTACAGGGAACAATTGGGTATCTTAAGGTTGTGTATGTTGTTAAAGACTGTGTTTTTATTAGAAGAGGTCAAGACTTGTAGTATTTCTATGTTTATTATAGGATTCTATGTATCAGTATCAGGAAAGTAAAGGTAATGGATTTAGATTCGCAGGAAGTTCTTCAGAGTAAAGTATTTTGTAATGTGGTGTTCTAGGAATATTTGAGAGAGTATTCAGTGGTTTATGGGTCTTAGATAGTATGGTCTTATGCTCGGGTCTCTTGCGATGAGCCTGGGTCAAGGAATTGTGGTGCTACAGCAAGAGGGAATGTCAAGTTGAAAATAAATCAAAAGAAATGTAGATAGAAGTAATAGCTTGATAGTATACCAAATCGATATAGTAAAGATATGACAAAATCTTTGTGTGTTCTCAAGGTAATGAATTCGTACATGTTTTCACAGCAATGCTTTCGAGTTTGACGGCTTGTTTAGCTTGGTCTAGTAGAAGGATTCAGTCCTGGCGGTTTAGTTTGTACAAATGGAACTGGAAGAGTTCTTGTTGATTTCTACCATGGTTAGAGATGTGTATTTTCTACGAGTGTGAGAAGCATGAGATGCATAATGATTTTCTTCTAGATGGGATCAATGGAAGTTCTTGACTAGTTGAGTGCATAGATGTCTGCGGCTCGGAAAGGAGATAAATTTTTCATGTTATCCTCAGATGGTATGGTTTATGCGGTATGTTATGGAGGACTGACACTTGCGTGTGTTAGGATACAGTTCAGTTCTGAAAGGGAGTGCATAAAACTCTTAAGCAGCGTGTAGCCTCAGATAGTTAAAGAAATTATATTTCTAATTGGAAGTGATATGGCGATAGTATATGTTCAGAAAAGAGTAATATGATTAAGTTGATGGCACTTCGATAGCATTGCAATACTTTCTTATTAGATCAATTGGTGATGTTCGAGTTTGCTTGGTGGCACAGGGAAATTTTAGAGTATCCAACGTGGAATGATGGGGTATTTGAGGTGTGGTATGCTTTCGGACGGCGGAATTGGGATCATGTATGATGATTCGTGTGCTACATGGAGTTGGAGACCGAGAGTTCTCGTGTTCAGGCTATGTTGTGGTTGAGAATCGTGTGTATCGGTACAGTATGGTGACTATCGGGGATTAGAGGTGGAGTGGATATTTCTTTGTTGGTATGTTAGATTTTGGATTTGATATCGGGGTTCATACTGGTTTTCTCCGTGTTGGGTTATTTGGGACCATTGCGCTATGGGTTATGCCAAAAATTCCACGGGCTGAGTGGCAGGTGCAACAGATTATGTTCTAGTATAGTGGCTTATATTTAAGAACCAGCGGACGGCTAGGAAGGATTGCTTTTCATAAATAGGCCTTCATGATAGAAGTCAGTACAAAGGTTGCTATCATTGATTCAGTTCCAGTATTGAGGGACCTTTCGGATGTGTTTCTTGTGGTCGGGCATGTCGTCGGGCGAGGTTCCGGGTTTTGGTATTAATTTGGTGTCGGGCACCGTATCGTATGGTTCTGGCAGGAGTTATGGTAGTGGAAGGAACAATTTCATGCTTCCTTGGTAAGGAGTTCATTGACAGGCTAACATGGATGTGTGTTCTAGATTGAGTCGGCTTGGTTGGCCCCGAATTGTATTATGGAGGGATAGGATGGTTCGACCGTTATTGAGCTTATCAGTGATCTGGAGAGATCTATGAGTTGCTTTCTGCATTGCAAGACACAATGATGTGTAATTTATATGAAATCTATATATAATATGTGTATAATCGTGTGTTGTCATCATATCATCTATTTATATTAGCTATAAAAAATAAATAATAAAAATGACCGGATATTATGTAAATACTCCATAAGATTTCGGTTTTTTGAGTTTATCCATTATTCCAAAAGTTTAAGTGGTCAGGAAGCCATTTTGCCATTTTAAAACTCTTTACTAATGTTCAAAAATATCTTATATTTTTATTATCTTTGAATTAACAAAAGTAAAGAGTTTATTTGAAATAATTATTTACATTTAAAAAAAATATTTCACCTTATACAAATTTTTTCTTTATATATACTTTTTGTTACACTTAAAAGTCGCTATAGAAACTATCAATTAGAAACCAATTTTTCTCTTGTTGAGTTTGAAAAAAAAAACCTTTCACATAAACTAATGATTCAAAACTAATAGGCGAAATGGCTTCTCAGCCATCTAAAGTTGCATCGAATTTTAAAATCGATATATGAACTTTGGATTTTTTCATTTTAACACCTCAACTCGACTGATTACTTATAAGTGAACACCTCTGACCGTTGACTATGCTTATGTGGCAATAGCATAGCTGACGTGATCAAAGTGCATGCTAATAACACAGAAAGAGAGCGTGACTCAAATTACTATATTCAAAAATATTAAATTTGAATAAGAAAAAGAAAAGTAAATAAAAACAAAAAAATAAAAAAAAAATCCTAAATCCTAAATCATCCCTCCCGTACCCCTATGTTGTCTTCTTCCTTAAAACCCCCTCCCCATCACCCACCCCTTCCCGACCACCCAATTTCTTTCTCCCCAAAATTTCTTTCTCCCCACAGTTTCTCCACATCCCCCCATCAATTTTCTTCCCCCCTTCCCCCAATTTCTTTTTCCCCCAAATTTCTTCTCGTTCTCCCCAAAGCTAGGGTGGTGACAGTGTTTCCGGCGGTTTCTTTGGCTAGTTGAAACTACGAAATTACTGAAAACTTTCAGGAGTGGGAAGTAAGATGTTATCGAGGAGGTATGTTGGTTTTGATTTTGATGAGTGTTACCGAGATGCCATTTTTTCTGATGAAAATCTTGTCGGACTGGTTTTGATATTTTTCGCGAAGATCTGATGGTTTGTTTGGACTAATTGCTAGACTGATATTTGGTTAAGGTATATATTAGGATATGAGTTGATCATATTTAAATTTGTACTATTGGAAGTAGTGGCTGGACAAGGAATGGTTTTGGTGGAGAAGAAAGGAAATAGAACAAAGAGAAAGAGCTACGGTGGATTCTGCGTAAATGGGTTGCGGGGAAGATGGAAGCAAGACAGAGGGTGATTGGGGTGGTGGGGACGAAGGTGGAAAGATAAAGAAAAAGAAATAAAAAATTTAAAGATTAAATTTTTTTCTAATAATATAGGACCCACAAATCCACATGTCATATAATAAAGACCAAATATCTGCCTTGGCATTCATGTCTGAGCGATTGGTGAACACGTTCAATAAAAAGTATTTATTAGTATTCATTCCGGCAAGTTGAAGTGTTCAAATGGGAAAAATATAAGTTCATGTATCGGCTTTACCAAAGGATACAAGTTTAAGTGGCCAGGATTCAATTACGCCAAACTAATATTCTTCAACGAAAAAAATATTATATCCTTGCAATATTGGCTTGACTATAGCTAAATGAAGGGGCTTTAACATATACCTTTCAACTCCCTAAATGTGCTAAATTTAAATTAATGATAGCAATTGTATAGCCAAAGTTTTGTTATTTAATTTGTTTGATGTCTATTTATGCAAACCGACTCTTCAAACGAATACTCTTCAAGAAAAAAAAAAAGAAAGTATTTATTTATTTATTTAATATTGACTGATTTTGTGAAGTTTCTTTCTCCAGCATGTATGTTTACTATATATATATATATATATATATATATAAGTATATATATAAGTATATTTTTATTTGGTTTTGTAAACTCTTTTTTCTTATTTAGATAAACATAAACGTGTGGCCTATATATTATATTTATTTTAAAAGAAATTTCGTTTTATTCAAATCTAGCTACATTGTTTCAAAGAAGGGAAAATTTCACATTAAAAAAATTGGGCTGCCTCCTTTTCAACTTTATAGTCCATATTTAGCTTTACAATTCAGTATCCCACATATTAGAGGCCCACATCTGAAAAAGGGGCGTTATTTCCGGTGTTTTGAGATTACCAAGCGCGATTTTCTATCATTCAGCTGGATTTTCTCAGATTCTTTCCAATGTTCTTCCCATAATACTCCTAAAAGAGATCCTGTGATAAATGCAGGTACGAAAACCCTAGCATTTCTTCTTCATCTAGAATTTATTCAATTTTTTTAATACGAAGCAGCGCAATTCTCCTTTTTGCTGAAATTTTGATTTTAATTTTTTGTTATATGGAGATTTTTCCTATTTACCTTCTTCATAGTGGTGAATGGGAATAAAACAAGTTTGTGAATTTCATCAGTAATTTTATAATAATTGAGTCCACATTCAACTGCAACAATTTAGTTGCAGCTATTTCGGAACAGATTAGGATCGATGGAAATTTAAACGCAATAGAGATTAACTTTGTGCCAAATGTTGGTTTGACACTGATCGCGATCTACAACGATACAGGAGTTAAGGTGTGTATAGAATTAAAAAAAAACTTGAATTTAACTGAATATCCCCTGTTTGTGACAGTGAAGGATATTTATGAAAATCAGTTGGTTGTTACAAGTTCTGTGGTTGCTTCAAGTTCCAATTGTTTGGTTGCTACAAATTCAAATTCTAGAGATGTATCAAAAACTGATAGCACTGACATATTGATATTGAAATGATTGAAAGCACGGAATTTAGTAAAAATACGGGTATAATAGATAATATGTTGAACGAATTTGTTGAAGAGAATCAAGTTTATAAGGATAAAGACACACTTATGAATGTGATGAAGAATTTGGTTGTACGTGAGAGGTTCCAATTCAAGGTGAAGAGATCAAGCGCAACAATGTATGTCATTAATTGTATTTTTGTTGTATAAATATGTATAAAGTAGTATATAGGGTATTAAAATTAGTATATATATGCAATTTATATACAAGTGTATTTAAAAGTTGAATGATGTATAATACTACGTATCACCTAACATGTCTGGATGACAATTGTGCTTGGAGTTTCAAATCTTCTGCCGTTTTCAAGGCAAACATATTCAAAGTGAGAAGTTACAATAATAATCACACATGCGGCTATGGTGAAAGATACATAACACAACGTTAAGCTACTTCAGGTATAATTGCTAGTATAGTCAAGGACAAGTATGTTAATCCGAAAAAAGTTTACACCGCAAATGATATAATAGAGGACATACAAAAGCAACACGGAATTGAAGTGAGCTACATGAAAGCATGGAAAGCTAAAGAAATAGCAATGGAAATGATAAGAGGGAGTCCGAGTGGTTCATATAAGGAGCTGCCGAAGTATTTTTATATGTTGGAGCAAACAAATCCAGGATTGGTTACGAAGTTGCACAAATCAGAAGACGGATGCTTTCTTTATGCATATGTTTTGCTATATGCATCTATCAAGGGCTGGGAGCATTGCAGACCCATAATGGTCATTGACGGAAGCTTCCTTAAAGCAGCATATAAGGGTACCATATTGACTGCTTGCACACAAGATGGAGCTAGTGAGTTGACTGCATCTATGTTGTTTCTGCAGTTTGAATAATATTCAAGTTTCATGTATAAAAGTGTATAGGATTTCACAGCTGGTGTTTTTATAAAGTTTGCAGTTGGTATAAGTCTGTATAATTGTGTATAACTGTGTATAAGATTTGTATAAATTTGGCTGTATGTATATGCAGACTACTTTGTCGTCTGAATCCTAATATCTATTTTTTGTATAAATAGGAAAAATCCTTCCACTTGCATATGCAATTGTAGATTCAGAGAATAACAAATCTTGAGAGTGGTTCTTTGTCCAGTAAAGGGTACTTTTGGAGTTAGGGAAGGGGATGTGTATAGTTTCAGATAGAAATGAAAGCATCTTCAATGCCACAAAAGATGTGTACCCAGTAGTACCACATTGTATTTGCATGTTTCACTTGTGGCATAATGTAAAGCGCACATTCAAGAAATATCACAAACAATTGAAGGATATCTTCTTTGCTTTGGCAAGAGCTTACACGATAGAGAATTTTGAGTACCATATGACAGAGTTGTGCAAAATTGATCCAAGGGTGCAGCCTTACTTGTTCGAAATTGGGTACGAAATGTGGTCTAGAGCATATTCTAAGATGAAAAGGTCGATGATAATGACTTCCAATATTGCAGAGTCAATTAATGCAGCTAACAAGGATGCTAGAGAGTTACCAGTAATGCGATTGCTGGAGTACATGACTAATTTGCTACAACAGTGGAACAACAAAAACAGAAAAAGTGCAATGGAGACATATACAGAGCTTGGCAAAAAGTACGACAAACTCCTTCGGGAAAATCTGATTGCATCGGAGAAAATGACGGTAAAATAAATCAAATATAATGAATCTTGGCACTTCCGACTTGCATTTTACTGTTCTTTAATTTTTTTATTTTTTTTTTTAAAAACTTTTGCAGGTGAGGCCTGCTACGGATCAGTTATATACTGTGCTTGAAGGGGTAAGAAGAAACATAGTGTGCCTTGAAGAGGGAACATGCAGTTGCGGAAAATTTCAAATGTATGAACTTCTATGTCCGCATGCTTGGGCGGTTTTGAAGAACCAACAACTAAAACCTGGCCAGTATTACTCTTTTTACTACAAGAAGGATAAACTCCTTAGTATTTATGAATTTCCAGTGAATCCGATGCCAGATGAGAGTTTATGGGTTATCCCAACAGAGGTGATGGAAGATGTGGTCCTACCACCTAAAGGAAGAAGGAATGCAGGAAGGCCAAGAAAAGAAAGACTCAAGCCTACATAAGAGAAAGAGTCTAAGAGGGCATTTTCATGTTCTGTGTGTGGACAAGGTGGTCACAATAGGAAAACATGTAGGAATCGACAAAAATAAATAGTTGAAAATAAAACGTTTCCTATTACATTTATTGTCACGTTGAGTAGTTAAATTTCAGAAACAATATATTTACAAATATTGATTAGTTAAGTTTCACAAGAAATTGACATGTTTCATTATACATGTTTTGCTTTTCCAATAATAGTATCTTCCTGTTTTTAATGGTACTAAAATATATTTGATAGATTGTAGAAATTCAAAACAAGACTGCTAAAAATCACTAGTATTACATGTATACAGATGTATAAATGAGAGTATAAGTTTGTATAACTATGTATATTATTGTATACATATGTATAAAACCTGCTACATTAACAAAACTGCAATCATAATGAAAATACATACTTTTTTAAAGGACAAAAGCAACTGAAAATATTCATTCCATAAAGATTGGCTTCTCAGTCCATATCCATGTCTTGTTCCCTTCAGAATTCCAAAAGTACCTGAAGAAGGTGTCTCAGGAAATAAAGGAAGAGGAATTGGTACTGGACCCATTTCATCCTTAGGAAATAATGGGAATAGGTGTAACATAGGAGGAGCCATAACATACGGAATATTCTCTTGAATAGAGAAGGATTAAAGGATATGAAATTATGGTAACATGCAAAAAAGCGGCCGAAAACGAGACTTGAGTTTCACCAGCAGTAGCCATAAAAGGATGAAAAATAGGCTGCAATGCATTTGTAATAACACAATGGTGAAAGAAGCAAAGTCGAATAGCATGTAAAGGACAAAAGCAACTGAAAATATTCATTAAAATGTAATTCATTCACATCAACAATGTGTAATGACTGCCTCAAATTGCATTCACATCTATAATATCCTTTAAGGTTTTCTCACAAATAACAGAATAGTTACAAAACTAGGCAACTTACAAATAGAACGACTCCAGTAAAATAAAAATAACAGAACTACTTTCTTGGTCGCCTCCTCTTCCTCTTCTTCAAAAGTCTCACTGTGATTTCATCATCACTAATTGCACCAGACTGTTATTTTTTTTCCTTCCATAATCCCATAAAAGAGATCCCCACCTGGTGCGAAGTGTCTCGATGTCAAAATTATCCTTTCGAATTTCTTTACTAAGGATGAAATACTCAGCAAAGCCAGCAACAAAAGCACCACAATCACTGTAATTAAAAAGAAACGAATCAGATTCAAATACCTACACTAATAGTAAATAGTAATACAATTGAGATTAACCTTCCATTTGATCTACAGATTAATCTACAAAGCATCAGAATGGGATTTATCAGAATATGCACCATTGTTCCCTTTAATGCCCTTCTTCTCGACATAAAAATTAGAACTCTTCAAGAAGTAAGGTATCGGAATTGCATAAGGTAATGCAACATCCATAACGTATCTATCATTAAGAGCCCCACGGTTAGAGTCATAGATGTGGATGCATCTATCTACGAAGGTAAACACCCCCAAAACCCAATATCCCAATTATGCTCTTCTGCGCTTCACAAATATAGGGAATAAGACATGGTCAAGAGTGTGCCACGGGACATTTGCGTCACAATAATAACCTCGGATGTACTCTTCTATCTCATACCCATCAGGAATAACTGAAGGATCTTGATTCACTTTGAAATCTTTTGTATAGGGAGTTGATTTTGTTACCAAAGACAAAGTTGGTTATAGTAAACCGCATGGCAACACCTGGCCCATATTTTCCCCTCTTCCTCAAATAATAAAAGAAGACATCGAGATGCTGAGACAAGAAATAAAACAGAACAACCATCACTACCAGATTTTTTTAAAATAGAACTTTATGCACTATTATACATAGGTATAAATATTTATACAATCTTATATTGTGATTATACAAAGCTTTATGCACTATGCAAGTCTCAAAACAACAAAGATATGCAACAAAAATAAAAAGTGAATTAGAACAGAAATTTATTAAAATACCGTGTCAATCAAAGGACGGCCACAGTATGCAAGTGAGTGAAACCAGTTCTTCTTGGTCACATAACACGAGCCAAAAGTAAAACCTTCCGCAAGATTATTTACTTCATCTGGATATATATGTTTGGCACTTCAAATCACAAAAAATAAAAAGTAATTAGAACTACATTCATTGACAAGTATAAAATCAAAAAATAAAATATTGAAGAAAGTGAAGATACATTCGCCTCGTATCCATCCCATTATCAACAAATACATAAAACTCTTTAGCCAATGGCGACAATGTATCAAAATCATCAATTTCGATCGTGAATGAATGCTTTATATCAAAAATGAGCTTGGGCACAGATTTTAATGCTCCAGAATAAAAAATTGGCAAATATGGAGATTTGACATATTTTTCTGGTATTCCCTGTCGAACTGAATGGTCAGGAGAAATGTAATCATCTTCTACTTCTATGATCGATTGTTTGTGAACTACAAGTTGGGACATCTGAGCTAAATCTTCATCACCAATATCATCCCAAAATGTGTCACCCTTTACATCACCTGCTGTCTCTTAGAAATAGAAACACAAATAATACAAAACTTCAAAAAAAAAGAAAAGAAAAATCATACCAGAAAAGAAAGCAGAACAAATACCATTATCAACACCATCAGTAACTCCCTCGTCAGCTACCACATTATCTTGTTTCATTTCATTGACAAAGTTAGGAACAATATCATATTGATAGCCATCAAATTCTCCACAACCAGATGTATTGTTATCAAATACAAGCTGACTAATCTAATAAAAACAATAGAAAGATAAGGCATGTTGAGTTCAGAGAAGGCATAACTGTTGACTGATTTGGTTTTATGAATAAACAATTACATTAGAATCAGTAAAATCATCTCTCGTTTTCTTGGGTTCCTTATTATCCAGAAAACTGAACACTTTTTTAAAGGAAGAAATGACATAGTTGTTGAGTGTTGTCACTGTATCACTCAACTACAACAAAAGCAAATAAACAACCATGTTTATAACAAAAAAGTAATTATAAACTACAGAAAAACAAAAGGTCCAGTACCTTTCCAACATCACTCCTCAGCTTCTCAACTTCATCAGTCAAATGATCAAGGCGCACAAAAGGATCATAATTTGGACTAGGTCGTGGCTTCATAGTCTGAGGACAAGGTTGTTAGACTGTTGCTTTTGCATTTTGAGGATATGGTCTAGTAGACTGTTGCTCCATATGCCGAGGACAAGGTGAAGGTGCAACAACAAAATCATCAGTGTGAGACGAAGGAAGAACATGCACCTCCCCTGATGCAACATCATCGACATTGACTTCAAAAAGTGTGTCGATGTTCAAACTTGACATCTCTTCAGAAGAAGGGGAAATGTTACTATAGTTCAACTACAAGAAGAAAAAAATAGGATTACAATAGTAGCATAATACAGAAAAACTGAAATCATAAATGAAGAAGTATTATGGCACAAAACGTTTACCTTGTCGACACTATACATGATCACACCACCAGTCAAATCCGCATATGATGGGCTGTTAGTCACTTTCCAATTAAGAATGCGTGGCACATTTGTGCCAACACGAACAGCTCCAAGCCTATACATTGTCAAATAATCGCATTGCCTGTCCCTAATTGTCCTTAAAACATCTTCAAATGACTTTTTTCCCCAAGGAAACATCTTATATTGGCCATTTTCGGTGATGAAAATCATCTTTGGTGATACCATGATTATTAGCATCAGAGAAGATGAAATGATGGACAAAAACCATCAAGGCCATCTTGAAGGCATCTTCATCCGACTTCCACTCCTTTTGCTTAAAGCGATCATGAAGCTCCCCCCTTGTTATGGCCTTTTTTCCATCTCCTGGAAAATACTCTTTCAACAATCTATTAACATCTGATTTGTCATAGAAGGAGGAATCATCATCTACACACTTCAAACCAGTGATAAGAGCAAACTCTCCAATGCCAAAATGCAGCAAACAGCCGGTAATCTTCACCCACAACTCCCTTTCACGTCCTGGGACGACTTCCCTCAATAATATACAATGAATAAGTTGATTTTGAATCTTAAATTGAGGGAGGTCCAATAAGTACCCAAAACAACTGTTACGGAACATTTGAAGCTGCGTGTCAGTCAAACATTGCTTCAAAATGTTCACAATATCAGGCTCAGTATGGGAACTAATCCTGTTGCGGAAATAATCAACTGGTTGTACATAGAAATCTCCAACCATGCATATAGGAAAATAACAAGAAATAGATCAACAACAAAAAATATACTAACACATTGTATAAAACTGTATATATAAGTATATAAGTACTTGTATAAAGATGTATAAACAGGTGTATAAGTTTGTATAAAAATGTATAACCATGTATACATAAATATCAAAATAGGGAATACCTTCAACTTAGCTTTTCTCTGATTCAATTTCTTCCTAATAGCAACCCTTTTTTCTCTCGATTGTAAATCAAGGCAAGTATCACAATCATCCTTCATCTTTCTCCTTTTTCGTTTAACATTGCAGACTTCATCATCTTTATTAAACGAATCGTCTTTCAGCTTATCTGTTGATTTTGCAGGTTTGCTGCATTTCTTACTCCTTGGTATAATAATGGTAATAGGAGTAGGAGTATTGCTTGTTTGGGAACGAGTCATTCGACTGCTTCTTTGTTGCAACGTTTTTGGAGGAGGAGGAGACTTGAAATCATCATCATCGAAGCCTGCACATGTTTATTCGCTTCAGAAGAGGGTGAGGGCAAGTCACTCGATGATTTAATTGGAGAGGCAGCATTTCTCATTTGAGAACGAATCGTCCGACTGTTCTCTGCTTGCAAGTTTTTAGGAGCAGCATCAGAATCAGGGCTATAGACTTCCGGCGCTGGGGCATTTACATTACATTCTGAATATGGGCTTGAGGGAAACTCCCTCAATCGTTTCACATAATCGAACCGAACGCCTTTTACCGCAATCTTCATTTTGTTTTTAGAAGCAGACATTTTTGAAAGCATTATCTACAATAAACTTGACAAACAAAACTTTAACAAAACAAACACACAAGTTAAAGCAAACACAAAGCTCACTGTAACAAAACTCAAAAGTTAACCCAAAATTCCATAAACACAAATTAGAGGCCAAAACAAAGCTTTAACAAAACTAAACACAACTGAAGCAAAACAAACAAATGAAAATGTAACAAAACTCAAATTCTAAACAAAAATAAAAGCCATAAACTCAAAGCAAAGGTAAATTTTCCCAAAATTTTAACAAAACTCAAAAAACCAAAAATTCTGCCCTAAAAGTCGAAATAACAAACCATGCATTTCGTTTCATCAAGTTTAAGTCTCGAACGCAGAAACAAGGAACACAAAATCATCCGAAAACACACAGCAACATTGAAAAAAAATTTCGTAATCAGAAAAAGCAAAAAAATCAAAATAAAACAAAATTCAAAAGCAACACTGTAGGAAAATCATAAAAGGAAACGTAAATTACCTTAACCTAAGATAGAAACCTCGAAAAGCAACTTGCACACAACAATGGAGTCGGTTATGGACTGAGAAAATCGAGAGGAAGAGAGAGTGAGAAAAGCGTGAGGAAGAAAGCAACAGAGAAATTAAAATTTAAATTATGAAAACGGTTATATTAAGGTATGGGCTAGCGGGTGAAAAACAAATTTCATAAGTTAGCCAACATGGGCTATGGCGAGTAAAGGCCTCAAATATGGGCTATTTTTGCTGGGCTGTATGACCCAAGTGACATAGAGTGTAATTTCGTCTTCAAAGAACTATACTTATAAGATTTTAAATGTGAAAGAGTTTTATAGTTATATGGAGAATTAGAAAAAATAACAAAAGTTCCTAACATGATTGCATATGATCATTAACCGAATTAAGTATAATAACATGATAAAAAAAGATAAATTTTATTTTGAATTTAAATTTGATTTTTAGAATTTTATCTATAAATTCAAAATTATTTTTAATTTCAAATTCTCTCTCTCTTTCTCTCTTGTATTTGTATTTAATTAAAATAGTCAAATATATGATAAAATTATCATATACTATTGACATTTATTAGCTTGGCACTTGACTTAATCATAATGTCAATTACATATATATATATGTGTATATATATATATATATATAGATTTATTCTCATTTTATACCTAGCTAAACCCCAAAATCCTTAAAAAGAACACACTTCCTCTAATCCTCTTATTCTTTCACTTCCATATTTTTATTTTGCATAATTAGAATCCCCTTTCACCAAGTTATACCATTTTTTCGGCCATACTTTTCCGAAATAGAACTTACATGAGATTCTTCGATCACCCAAAACACAGGAGAAAATATAGTTTCCATTTCACAATTTTCTTTTCCATATTATAGTAAGTTTCTAAAAAAAGGACATTATTAACCATAAGAAAATACCAAACACAACGCACTCCATTTATTAATAATCCCTCAAAATATCACTACCACTCCCTTCTCTTCTTCTCACTCTTCAAACGCAGAAACCGGGAAAGCCTTAGAAATTCCAGTAGGGGTAGCAAAAGTAATTTTCTGAAACTCCGGGTCCTGAATTGAAATATCAGAAATAGTAACCCAAATCAAAATCTCCTTACTTTTAACCCCGGTAAGTTTCTTCATCCGGCGATCTTCAACAAACGCCGTGACTTCAGTGTCGTACCACACGAGTTTCCCGATTTTCTTGAACCGGTGTTCTTTTGCCTTCTTCTGTTTCAGCCATACGAACCCGGTTTGATGATTCCGGCCCACCTCGATTAGATCGTCTAATGGGAGTAGTCCTTTTGGCATGTTGGTTTGCTCGAGAAGTTCGAGTGATTTCTGCTTGCAGATCGCTGGGTCGGTGAATACCTCTGCGTTTTCTCTGTGATTTTCAGTTACTTGAGATGTCATTTTCGTGAATGCAAATGAAAATGGAAAGGAAATGGGATTTAGATTCCTTTTGGTTTGGGGTTCTGTGTGAGAGAGTGGAAATGGGAAATATAAGAAGTGAGTATTTGTGTTGTTAGGGGGATCATGGGATTGATACTGTTTTATAGGGAGAAGTAAGGTGCGATTACGAAAATACCCTTTGTATTGAGGTCTGAAGTGTAAAATACATATGGATTACTTTTGAAATTTAAGAACTCTCATTTTTCTTTTCCTTTTTAACTTTTATAAAATTCAAAGTAAATTCTGCTTAACCCCATTAACCTACCTTTCTGACCCAAAATGTAACAACTAAATTGATGACGTGGGATTGTTACGTGTACGTCATTTGGATTTTTCATTTTGTCATGACATTATTTTTACTTTATTCTTTACATTATTTTTTTTAAGTGGACGATGTATAGCCAACATAGGATCAAATGGGGTGTCTTGAAGGAAGCTAAAGTACAGGAGTTAGGGGTCTGGTGACTATGGGGGCTTGGAGGAGTAACGGGGACGCAAGCCTATGTGGACCACGACTGCGCAGTGCATTAGTGAAGTCGCAAGGGAAATATTAGGAGTCTCAAAGGGTTACTTTGGTGCTCATAAGGGAGATTGGCGGTGGAATAGAGTGGTGCAAGGAAAAGTGAAAACCAAAAAAGCAACGTATCTGAAGCTAGTGAAAAGTGTAGACGAGGAGGAGGAGAAGAGGCCGAATAGGGAGCATTATAAAATGGCTAAGAAAGGGGCAAAGTTAATAATTATGGCAGCCAGGACTGCAACTTTTAGTCGTTTGTATGAGGAACTCGAGGGCCGAGGTGGGGATAAGAGGTTGTTCAGGTTAGCTAAGGCGCGAGAAAGGAAGACGTGTGACTTGGAACAAGTGAAGTGCATCAAGGACGAATAAGGTAGAGTTTTATTTGATGAGACGCTTATCCGGTTCAGATGACAAACCTATTTCCATAGTCTCTTGAACGAAGAGGGGGACATGAGCGAAATAGTCTCTTGAACGAGGAGGGGGACATGAGCACTTTCCTGGGTGATTTGGAACTCTACAGGAATCGTTATGGCTTTGGGTACTGTAGGCGATTTAGAGTTGATGAAGTTGAAGGGGCTATGCATAAGATGAGCAGGGACAACGCGACCGTACCAGATGAAATACCGGTAGAGTTTTGTAAGAGTACGGGTAAAGCAGACTTGTAGTGGCTCGCTAAGTTATTCAATGTTATTTTAGAATGAAGAATATGCCGAAAGAATGGAGGTGGAGCACGATGATTCCTATATACAAGAACATGGGTGATATCTAAAATTGGAATAACTATCGGGTCAAGATGCTTAGCCATATTATGAAAGTTTGGGAGAGAGTGGTAGAGCTAAGGTTAAGGATGAATGTCTATTTTTGAGAACCAATGTCGATTTATGCCGGGGCATTCGACTATAGAAGCTATCCACCTTGTTAGGAGATTGATGGAGTAATATATGGAAAGAAAGAAGGACTTGCATATAGTGTTCATCGACTTAGAAAATGCGTATGATAAAGTTGCGAGGGAGGTTTTATGGAGATGTTTAGAGGCTAGAGGTGTACCTGTTGCCTATTTTAGGTTGGTTAAGGATATGTATGATGGGGTAAAGCACGAGCGAAGATATTGGGTGGGGACTCAGACCATTTTTTGGTTATGATAGGGTTGCATCAGGGGTCGGCACTCAGCCCTTGCTTTGGTGATGGATGTACTCACGCGCCACATCCAAAGGGAGGTGCTGTGGTGCATGCTATTTGCAGATGATATTTTATTGATTAACAAGACGCCAGATGGTGTGAGTGCGCAATTAGAGGTATGGAGGCAACCCTGGAATCCAAAGGTTTCAAGTTGAGCAGGACCAATATAGAATACTTGAGTTTAAGTTCAAAGGCGAGACTCAAGGAGGGGAATGAGAGGTGAGGCTGGATTCGCAGGTCATCCCTAAGAGAGTGATTTTTAAATACCATAGGTCTATTATTCAGGCAAATAGGAAGATTGATGAAGATGTCACACATCTTATTGCGTGGGATAGATGAAATAGAGATTCACTTTCGGTGTTTTATGTGACAACAAGGTGTCAGCGAAACATAAGGGTAAGTTCTACAGAGTGGTGGTCAAACCACCAATGTGGTGTCAGCAAAACATAAGGGTAAGTTCTACAGAGTGGTGGTCAAACCACCAATGTTGTATGGTACTGAGTGTTAGCCAGTCAAGATCACTTATGTCAAGCAGAGAGAAGGATGTTGAAATGTATGTGCAGCTACACCAGGTTAGATAGAATCAGAAATGAGGTTATTCATGACAAGATGGGTATGGCCCCTATTGAGGATAAGATGAGGGAAGTGCGACTTAGGTGGTTTGGTCATGTGAGAAAGGGGAGCACAACCCTCCCTCCCCCAGTGAGGAGGTGTGAGAGGTTGATATTGGAGGACCTACGGGGAGGTAGAGGTAAGCTAAAGAAGATGCGGGGAGAGGTTATTAGGCAAGACATGACGCAACTTCAACTGACTGAAGACATGACCTTTGATATGATTGTATGGAGTTCGAGGATTAGGTTAGTAGAGTAGGTACTCTAGAGTATTCATAATAGTAGTATTAGCACACAATCTCACTCTCTATTGGTAGTAGGTTTTTATGACTAATCATTGTTTTCTTTCATTGTTGATCACCTTACTATCTTGTTGTTTTTATTGTGCTTTTATATTTCTTTTTGTTACTGTCCCTTCTTATCTATATTTATATTAATGTGATGCTTATGATTTCTTGAGCCGAGGGTCTACTGGAGACAACCTCTATATCCTCACAAGGTAGGGGTAAGGTCTGCATACACACTACCCTTCCCAGATCTCACGTTGTGATAATACTGGGTATGTTGTTGCTGTTACTATTTTTTTAACTTTACCGTTTATCCTATTTTATCTTATTCATCACATTAATGTTATTTTATTAATGGGCAGAAATTAAATAGGGCAAACAATTATAAATTGTACTCTTATATAATTCCTCTTACCATATAATGATAGAATGGATGAATAAAACTCATTTTAGTCTGTGCAATCAGCATATTTTCTTCTTAGGGAATTAGGTTCCTCAATAGTAGTTTCTTCAACAAAAAAATAAATTTTTATGTAGAGACTGAATTTTAGCTTTACAAGAGTTCCGGTAATGACTAGTTTTACCACAATGAGTATATAACCAATTATCAACCACAATTATATTTGCTATGGGAATTATAGGGGGCTTTAGCCTTATGGAACTTGATTCTTTGTTTGTTTCTACCATTATTTTATAGATAAATTGAATTAGAGGACCAGGTCCAATTCAGTGACTTATCAAGATCATTTTTAACCCTTTTTCGTATCTCCTGGAGTTGTCTACTCTTTTCTAGCTTAGTAACAAGAATTGTTTTAATTTTCTTAAGCTCGCTCTCAAGATCAAGTTGAGTCTCACTAGCAACTAGGGGTGGCAATTTGAGCTCAAACTCATTTAACCCGCCCAACTAACCCAGAGATTAATGGGTTGGGCTATTGTAGCTCACGGGTCAATTTGGTTGAGCCCAAGTTAACCCATTATTTTTTATAGCTCATTATGACCCATTTAACAACCAAATACAACCCATGAAACTCACTCACAACAAAGGATCTCAACGCAACTTATCTAGAAATTTACTTAGTTGTCCCAGTTTTTTTATGTATTTTTAATTTTCTATTCTTTTGTTTTTTCTACACCACCTACCTACTCACCCTACCCCCCCAAAATTGTTTTAAACTTTTTTTGTATTTTTATTTTTTTTATTTTTATGCACCACCCATTCCCCTTATCCATAAAATATTTGTCAACTTACATATTTTTAAGGTAAAATAATTTTTTATGCAAGATTAGTATGGTTCTAAAACATGGGTCATGTTGGGCGGGTTGAGTTATGACCCATTGTTTAGCCCATCTTGACCCAACCCATCTCACCCAAATACACTTTGGGCTGGATTGGGCAATGGCCTATTTATTACTTAACCCATCTTGACCCGCCTAAATTCAGCCTAACCCGCCCATTTGCCACCCTTACTAGCCACTTATTTTCCCTTATGGGTATCTGTCTATTTTTTATTTGGTCTTTTAATAAGATATTTTCTATAGTTACTTCTTCCATTTGTTCCTTCAAGTTTACAATAGAAACTACCATATCATCCCTCTCATGTTCTATATCAGCAATTTTTTCAGTTAGATTATTATTTTTATTAATGAGGCTATGATAGGAATCAATCAACACATTTGCTATGGATATTAATCTTTTCTTAAGTAAGTTATCAAATTTCTTTGAACATCAGAAAAATTTACCTCTTCTTCCTCCTTGTTCTCATAATCAATATCAGGTTTAGCCGTGAGTACAAATATGGACTCATATTCTTATGATTCATTGTCAAAAACCATCATATATATATTTCCTTGGTCATCTTCACCTTCATATTCACTTAAGGAATCTCCTCAGCAGCTAGAGTTTGCTTCACTGTGTTGTCAGCAATATCTCGTCTTGTCAACTTTCTGTTAGTGACCTAGTTCCTCTTAGCCATCTTATTAGTGTTGATTTTCTAATGATCCTGCTTATAAAAAGGACAGTCTTTAATAAATTGTCCAGGCTTTCAACACTTATGACAACAATCATTTTCTTTGAAATTTATACTGGAACTTCTTTTCTTTGGAATCTCACTATTCTTCAAACTATCTTTTGGAATCTTCTAGTGAGATACATCATGTTGAATTTATCACTATCTGAGTCGTTGTTAGCAGTCTTGAGAACCAGAAGCTTCTCATTCTTAGACTCTCTTCTTTCAAGATCCTTCTTTCTCTCCATCTCATAACTATTGAGATTTCTAATAAGCTTGTCAACAGCCAGCTTCTGCAAATCTTTGGCTTCAATGATATCATTAACCTTGCTCTTCTAGAAACCTGATAGAACACTGAGTTTGGAAAGATTCAACTAAGTGAATGAATCTTCTTGATTATGGAGTTGAAACGGGCATTTATCTCTTGAATGGACTCATCATCTTTCATTTTAAAGAGCTCATACTCATTTGTAAGCATATCTATTTTGGATTGCTTTACCTGAGTATTTCCCTCGTGAGCAGTTTGAAGAGCTTCGCAGATTTTCTTGGAAAATTTACATGCTGAGATACGATTATACTCGGCTGGTCCAGTATCACACACAAGAATCTTCTTCGTCTTGAAGTTCTTCTCAATAGTTTTACGGCCAACATCATTGTATTCTTCTCTTGTATTTTGGAACAGTTATTGTTCCCTCTCTAACAACCTTCATAGGGACAACAGGACCATCACAAATTACGTCCCAAAGCTTAGAGTCTTCAACCACAATGAAGTCATACTTCAGTAGTTCTAACCACCTCTTCTGGCACAAATTAAGGTACTTCTGCTTGAACATGCCGCAAACTCCGGTATCAGTGTAGATCTCGCAACGAACACCGTACAAATAATGATGCCGGATCTTTAAGGCGTGAACAATAGTACCTAACCCGATATCATGGACATGAAAATTCTTCTCATGAACCTTCAGCTATCTTGATGCGTAGGCAATCACCCTACCGTCCTGCATCAATACCGCTCCAAGGCCAATCCTCGATGCATCACAATAGACAGTATAAGACCCTGAACCTATAGGCAATATCAATACTGGGGCTTTAGTCAAAGCTGTCTTGAGCTTTTGAAAGCTCTCCTCACACTCTTCCGTCCACCTGAATGGAGTACCCTTCTGGGTCAGCCTGGTCATAGGTGCTGTGATAGATAAAAATCCCTCAACAAATCGACGGTAATAACCTACCAAGCCAAGAAAACTATGAATCTCTGTAGCTGAGGATTTTCTCGGCCAACTCTGCACAACTTCCACTTTCTTCGGATCCACCTTGATCCCTTCAATTGATATCACGTGACCCAAAACTGCCACAGAATCCAACCAGAACTCACATTCCGAGATTCACATATAATTTCTTTTCTCTCAAGGTCTAAAGCACTAGGTGCTGCTCATGATCCTTCCGACTCCGGGAGTATACAAGATATCATCAATAAAGACAATGACGAACGAGTCTAGATATGGCCGGAATACGCTATGCATCAAATGCATAAATGCTGTTGGGGCATTGGTCAACCCAAATGACATAACAAAGAACTCATGATGACCATACCAAGTCTTGAAGGTAGTCTTCAGGATATCTGGCTTCCAAATCTTCATCTGGTGATAATCTCAATGCAAGTCAATCTTAGAAAACACTCGAGCACCATGTAACTGATCAAAAAGATCATCAATACGAGGCAAAGGATACCGGTTCTTCATTGTAACTTTGTTTAATTGGCGACAATCAATGTACATACTCATAGAACCATTCTTATTCTTCAAAAACAAGACAATAGCACCCTAAGGTTGTACATTGGGCGAATTAAAGCCCTTATCAAGAAAATCCTGCAGTTGATCCTTCAACTCCTTCAATTCAGGAGAAGCTATACAATAAGGAGGAATAGAAATGGGCGGAGAGCCCGGCAACAAATCATTGCCAAATTCAATATTTCTATCTGGCGGCATGCCCAGAAGATCAGTTGAAAACACATAAGAGAAATCTCGTACAACTAGGACTGAATCAGTTGTAGGGGTATCAATACTGAGATCTCTCACATAAGCTAGATACGTGCCACACACCTTCTCAACTATTTACTTAGCTTTAAAAAATGAAATAACTATGCTAGGAGTGTGATCTAAGGTTACCCTCCACTCTAATCGTGGTACTGTCATAGCCAGCATCGCGGTATTGGCATGACAATAAAGAATAGCATAATGGAGCGACAACTAGTCCATGCCCAAGATAACATCAAACAAAACCATGCTCTGCAGTAATAAATCTGCTCTAGTCTCAAAACTACTAAGAGCAATCAAACATGACCAATAAATGTGGTACACAATAAGAGAATCTCCCACATGATTAGAAACATAAACATGGGAACTTAAAGGTATCCCGAGGTACACCCAAATGCAAGGGAAAATAAGAGGACATATAAGAACAAGTAGAGCCTAGATCGAATAGAACTGATGCATCTCTATGACAAACTGGAACAATACTTATGATAACAGAATTAGAGGCAAAAATCTCAGTGTGGGCAGGAAGGGTATAGTATCTGGCCTAGCCTTCCCCTCTAGGTCGACCTTTACCTCCCCGACCTCTACCTCTACCTGGCTGAGCAGGTAGGGTATCAACTGGTGCTGTACTCATAGCATTAGAACTCTGTGGAGCACGCTATGGATGAGAAGTCTGTGGAGGCGTACCCCTCCTAATTCTTGGGCAATCCCTCACCACATGGCATGTGTCTCCACACACAAAATAAGCTCTGGGAAGCCGTGGCAACTGTGACTGGCTCGGGCCAAATCTACAAGACCGACCACTAATAACACCTCGCGCAGGAGGCACACTAGATACTGGAGATGCATAATAAGGCTCTTGAGGTCTAGAAGGAGCTAGAGTACCATTGGCTGTTGAAAGAGCTGAATGAACGGGGCAATTCATATAACCCTTACAATAATGAACTGCAATTGGGGCAGGCACACCAGAATAATGGCCCAACTCTCGAGACCTCTTGGCCTCTCTTTCCTCCATATGCCGAGAAAGCATGCCCTCTACCTTTCTAGCAATGCTCAACACCTGCTGATAAGCAATCTCCATATCCAACTCCTGGGCCATGATGGACCTCATGCTGGGAATGAGCCCCTCAATAAATCGGTGAACTCTCTCACAAACTGTAGAAATCAAGGCTGGTGCATGTCTAGACAAGTTATTGAAACATACAACATACGCTGAATTAGTCATAGTACCCTACAGCGAATTCTCAAACTCCACGCGTCATGTGACCCTGAGGCTCTTAGGAACATACTCACTCAAAAACATATCTGAAAACTAGGTCCATGTAAGGGAAACAGTCTCGACCGGAATGTCCAATTCAAAAGTATTCCACCTTTGATAGGCTGCTCCTTGAAGCTACAAGGCAGTGAAGCAAACCCCACTCGACCCTAATATACCCATAGTGCGGAGGATACGGTGGCACTCCTCCAGTAATCCCTAAGCATCCTCTGATGTTAGATAACTGAATGTAGAAGGCTTGTACTTCTTGAGCTTCTCAAGCTTTTGTTGAAACACGTTCTCACAAGGCACTAAACTAAACCTGTGTTCATATTTGTAGGTTTTGATAAATGACAAACGATGCGCATTGACATATGACGAGGTCCAAGCACAAGCGCGCAATTGATACATAACGAGATTCAAGCACAAGACAAACAAAGATCAAGATTAAGCAAAGAAATAAAGTTATACATGAGTCGTTCTTTAATTGTGATCTTGATCCGACAATTGACTCAAGACTTGGCTTCTCTGGTAAAATCATTTTTATCAAATCATGCATATTTAATTTAAAGCAAAATGATTTTAAATCATGCATATTTATTTTAACCAAAATAATTTTTAAACATGCCTCTAAAATCTGGTCAAAGATAATCGATTATGTACTTATGATAATCGATTATGTTAAGGCAGCTGCAAGACAATCGATTGTGTACCTTATGATAATCGATTGTGCTGAGGCATTGTCCATCAGATTTTTCAAAGCTGCAAGACAATCGATTGTGTACCTTATGATAATCGATTGTGTTGAGGCAGTGTCCATCAGATTTTTCAAAGCTACAAAATAATCGATTGTGCACCTTATGACAATCGATTGTGTTGAGGCAGTGTCTATTCGATTTTTCAAGACTGTAATATAATCGATTATACATATAGCATAATCGATTATGTAAATGACCGTTGCCAAAATATTTTCAAACTCTGTCTGGTAATCGATTGTATGATTCTGATAATCGATTATCCTAAGTAAAATCTGAATATGATTTTTTGAACGTTGCCAAGTAGTCGATTATATGATTTTGATAATCGATTGTTTTAAGTAAAATCTGAAAAAGATTTTTTGAACGTTGCCAGATAATCGATTATACGATTTAGATAATCGATTATTATGCGTAAAATCTGGGAATGATTTTTGGACGATGGGAAAACAATCGATTATGCAACTTAGACAATCGATTGTTTTAGCACAAAATCAGCAATTCTTAATTGGCAATTAGGCAACGGTTGTGTATGTTTTCAACACTATAAATACATCTTAAAATCAGTCTTTTAAGTACAACAACTGGTCATATTATTGCTAAAGCTTGCATACTCTCTTATTCATCATTTTCTATTCATTACATAAGTTTTTGAGAGCCAAATTCTTGACGAAAGTTGTTGCGTTCTTGAGCGTATTTATTTTACTCATATCTACTCTTGAGGAGAGTCTTGTTTTGAGTGCAAAGTATTTTTATACACTTGAAGGGAAGTGTTAATCCCTTGTATTGTAAAAAGGAACGTTGTGATTCCTTTGATTGAAGTCTTGAAGTGTGTTACCTTCGAGCAAAGGTTGTTGAGGCTTGTGTGACTCAAGTTCTCAGTTTGTATCGGTTTGTTATGCACCCGTAAGCTTAACGAAGTTAGTGGAAATCTCGAGAGAGTCTCTCGGGGACTGGACTAGCCGCGGGTTGTGGTGAACCAGGATAACATCGGTGCGTTCGTTCCTTATTATTTACTTATCGCACTTATTTCATTCCTGCAATTTTTAAATTCCGCAAGTTTACGCTGTTTTTTATTATAACGCTATTCACTCCCCCCTAGCGTTAAGCGTATATTCTAACAATTGGTATCAGAGCCCAACTCTCTGAAAAACTTACCCGTTTGAGAGAAACAATCCATGGCTTCTACTCGTGATTCTTTTGCAGGAATAGGTGAAGGACAATGCTCCACCCGACCACCACTACTCGATGGCACAAACTATACGTACTGGAAGGAGAGGATGAGAATATTCATTCAATCGAATAATTTTCATCTGTGGAAGGTTATAATGAAGGGAGAACAAATTCCAACCAAAAAGGTTGAAAATGAATGGGTTCCAAAATCCGAAGATGAATACGATGCGGATGATATCCGAAAAGTGCAGAATAACGCTAAAGCCATCAACTTATTGTATTGTGCTATAAACGCTGATGATTACAGAAAAATATCATGTTGCACAATGGCGAAGCAAATGTGGGATAAGCTGGAAATCACGTACGAAGGTACGAACCAGGTAAGAGAGGCTAAAGTTGATTTTCTAACCCATGCATATGAACTGTTTCACATGAAGGAAGGCGAAAGGGTAGATGACATGTTCGAACGATTTTCAAAAATCGTTAATGACTTACATGCTCTTAAGAAGACCTTCACGGATAAGGAACTTGTCCGAAAAATTCTCCGAAGTCTCACTCCGGAATGGCGCTCCAAGGCCGACGCGATTCAAGAGTCTATTGGCATTTCAAATGTCACCATCGACGGATTAAGAGGTAATCTTAAAACTTATGAATCTACTATACTTAACCCTCTTGTTAATGATCAAAGGAAACAAAGAATCGCCCTCAAGGCAAGCACAAGTCAACCTCAAAATGATGAGGACGGAGATAACGAGTTCGGACTCGTTATTAAGAGATTTCAAAAGTTCATGCGAAAAGAGTATGAACGAAAAGGCAAACAACAAGGAGATCAAGTAAAGTGCTATGGATGCGGAGAAATCGGGCACATTATATCAAATTGCCCAAATGTCAAAAAGGAGAAGAAACCCTTCAAGAAACAACGAGAATACATATCTTGGGGAGGCGACTCCGGAGACGAGTCAAGTGAGGAAGAAGAAGACGAAACCGCAAATCTTTGTCTTATGGCACACGAAGACAATCAAGAAGAGGTATGTCAAATTTCTTCCAAAAACTTCTATTCTCTTGAGGAAATGCAAAATGCCTTTGATGAGTTGTATAGTGAATTCATTAAAGCTTCCAAAACTGTTAAAAACACTAAGGAAAATGCTTCTTTGAAAGAAAAAGATTTTGAAAGACAACTCTCTTTGAAAGAAAAAGATTTGGAAAAATTGATTTTGGAAAATGAGAAGTTGAAAGAAGAAAACAAATTTTTCGGCAAGAGAAGCGCCGACAAACCCGAGAGCTCTAGTAAAAATTGTATTTCTTGCATGCATCTAAAAATTGAGGTAGAAAGACTTAAGGGCACCCTAGATAAGTTCAATTCTTCTCATTAAAATTTGAATGAAGTTCTTGTTAATTTGAAATCGACCAAACATGGGATAGGTTTTAAAAACGAGCCTAAAGAAAAAGTTGAAGCCAAACCCCAACCACCTAAGGCTCAACCTAGGATAAATAAAACAAATGTTCATCCTAGAGATAACTATTCTAGAAATGATGCATATCCTAGACCAAACACTAGAAGAAACTTTGAACATTTTAGGACACCTAGAAATGGCTTTCAACCAAGAAATAACTATTCTAAAAATGCTGCATATCCTAGAACAAATAGTAGGAGAAATGATTTTCATGAAATGCGCAATAGTCATATTGTCGAAAATAGAGTAAACAAATTTCGTCCGTCCAACTACTATCAACCTAGACGAATGCATAATCCTAATGTCATTTGTCATTATTGCAATCGAATTGGACATATTGCTCCTGCTTGATCCACTAGACATAGACACTTAACTGCATGTCAAGCACAAGAGCATGTTACACCTAACTCTCAAGGACCCAAAACAGCTTGGGTACCAAAGACTCATTAATTTGTCTTGTAGGTATGTTTGAAGGGATCAAGTGTAATTTGGTACCTTGATAGTGGATGCTCCAAACACATGACCGGAGACGAATCCAAGTTCCTTCAACTAGAACACAAGGAAGGAGGAAGCGTTATTTTTGGAGATAACAACAAAGGAAAAATTATCGGCATTGGATCGGTCGGTAAGGATGAACCTTCTTCCATTAAGCATATTTTGCTAGTTAAAGGTCTAAAACATAATCTCTTGAGCATAAGTAAATTATGTGACAAGGGAAATCTTGTTTTATTTGATTCGGATGAATGCTTAGTTTTTCGCCTTAGCGATTTTAAAATTATTCTTCGTGGTTTTAGAATGGATAACATCTATATGGTTGATCTCGAAAATTCTTCATCTGAATATGTGAATTGTCTTATGAGCAAAGAAGATGATATGTGGTTATGGCATCGTAGAGTAGCTCACATCAACATGCATCTTTTAAACAAATTAGTTTCACAAAATTTAGTTATTGGTCTTCCAAATTTGAAATTTGAAAAAGACTCTATCTGTGATTCTTGTCAAAAAGGGAAGCAAACAAAAGCATCTTTTAAATCGAAAAATATTGTTTCAACTACTAGACCTTTGCAACTTCTCCACATGGATCTCTATGGACCATCTCGCATTGAAAGTCTTGGTAGAAATCGTTATGCTTTTGTTATTGTTGATGATTATTCTAGATTTACATGGACACTATTTCTTGCTCACAAAAGTGAGGCTTTTCATAATTTTAAATGCTTTCTTAAACGTGTTCAAAATGAAAAGGACACAACCGTCACTTCAATAAGAAGTGATCATGGGGGAGAGTTCGATCACAATCTCTTCGCGGACTTTTGTGATGAACTCGGTATCGAGCACACCTTCTCTGCTCCACGTACACCACAACAAAATGGAGTGGTGGAAAGGAAATATAGGTGTCTCGAAGAGATGGCTAGAACCATGCTCGATGAGGCTAAGATTCCCAAACATTTTTGGGCGGATGTCGTGAGTACCGCATGCTATGTTTTAAACAGAGTAGTCATAAGGCCAATACTCATGAAAACTCCCTATGAACTCTACAAGGGAAGGAAACCAAATATCTCCCATCTTAGAGTATTCGGTTGTAAATGTTTTATTCATAACAATGGAAAAGACAATTTGGGAAAATTTGATGCAAAATCCGATGAAGGAATTTTTATTGGTTACTCTTCACGTAGCAAAGCATATAGAGTATTCAACAATAGAACCGAAACTGTGGAGGAATCCCCTCATATTGTGTTTTCCGAAAATAATGCTCGCTTGGCGAGAAAGGATTCTGGTTTTGATCTTGCATGTATTTTAAACTCAATAAGTCCTCAAGACAAAGTACAAGAGGAAAATCCAAAGGAAATTCAAAATAAAACCTTGGAACAATTATCGGAAGAAGCGCCCCAACTGGAGAAAGAAACGAAACTGCCTAACGCGTGGAGGACAATCAAAGACCATCCTCTCGACCAGGTAATTGGCGACATTGAACAACAGGTAAGTACCTGAAACGCTCTTTAGAACACTTTAGGTCATACTGCTTTCGTCTCTCAAATTTAACCCTCAACCATCTTCGAAGCAATTGGGGATGAATTTTGGACCTTGGCAATGCAAGAGGAGCTTAACCAATTCAAATGAAATGACGTTTGGGATTTGGTGCCAAGACCCGAAAATCATACCATAATTGGTACGAAATGGGTTTTTCGAAATAAATTAGATGAAAATGGTGTAATCACTAGAAACAAAGCTAGGCTTGTAGCAAAATGCTATAATCAAGAAGAGGGAATTGACTATGAAGAAACATATGCACCCGTAGCAAGGTTAGAAGCTATTCGTTTATTACTTGCTTTTGCCTCTTCTATGAATTTCAATTTATATCAAATCGATGTAAAAAGCGATTTTTTAAATGGTGTCATTCAAGAAGAAGTTTATGTTGAACAACCCCCGGGCTTTGAAGATTTTAAATCTCCCGATCATGTTTTCAAGCTTAAAAAGGCACTTTATGGTCTTAAACAAGCTCCCCGAGCTTGGTATGAACGATTGAGCAAATTTCTTTTGGAAAATGAATTCATTAGGGGAAAAGTTGACACCACTCTATTTGTTAAGCATAAAAGCAATGATATTTTATTAGTTCAAATCTATGTGGATGATATTATTTTTGGTGCTACTAACAATGCTTTGTGCAAGGAATTTTTTGATTTAATGACAAGCGAATTTGAGATGTCTATGATGTGTGAGCTAACCTTCTTTTTGGGGCTGCAAGTAAAGCAAATGGAAGAAGGAACCTTCATTTGTCAAGCTAAATATTGCAAAGAATTGCTAAAACGATTTGAAATGAGCAACGCAAAAGCAATGGCCACTCCCATGAGCACATCCGACCATCTAGACAAAGATGAGAAAGGTAAGGAAGTCGACACCAAGAAGTATCGAGGTATGATTGGATCTCTCCTTTATCTTAGTTCTAGTAGGCCGGACATCATGTTTAGCGTGTGCTTATGCGCTCGTTATCAATCATGTCATAAGGAGTCTCACCTAACTGCGGTGAAACGGATATTGAAGTATCTTGTTGGTCCTGTAAATGTGGGTCTATGGTACCCCAAAGGTTCTTCACGCCAACTTGTTGGCTATTCCGATTCCGATTTTGCTGGATGCAAATTGGACTGCAAGAGCACTAGTGGCACTTGCCATTTGCTCGGTAGCTCTCTAGTTTCTTGGTTTAGCAAGAAACAAGTAAGTGTTGCGTTGTCCACAACCGAGGCCGAATATGTAGCCGCGGGGAGTTGTTGCGCTCAAATCCTTTGGATGAAACAGCAACTCTTGGACTATGGCCTAAGTATCGATCATATCCCTCTTAGATGTGATAATACTAGTGCCATATGCTTGACGAAGAACCCCGTTCTTCATTCAAGAACAAAACACATTGAAATTAGGCATCATTTTATAAGAGATCCGTTCTCAAAGGTGATGTCGAAATTGAATTTGTTGAAACCAAACATCAATTGGCCGACATCTTTACAAAGCCTTTAGAGAAAGAGTCCTTCTTCCGAATTCGTAGTGAACTCGGGATTCTTGACTCCACGTTGATCTAAGTCATGCATTGCATTTTCCCTTTCACATAATTACTAACTTGAGCGTTGGAGGAGCCTAACTTATTTTTGCAGGTATCGCCGTAAAGGCAGGGGGAATTATGAAAGATTGGTGCAGAATAATCGATTCCTCTTCAGAATAATCGATTTCTCTTTAATATATAATCGATTATCAAGTATCACTAATCGATTATGTTGACATTATTTGTTTTATTATCCCTTTTATGAAATTGCAATTCTAGTTAATCAATAAACAAGTTATTTGCTTATTCTTTTTTGCTAATGTCAAAAGGGGGAAGAATAAGGGCTATGCACTTAATATTTATTGGCATAAATTGAGGGGGAATTCATATGTTGAGGGGGAATTAATTGCATATCTATTTACTTGTCTTATTGCATATCTATTTACTTGTCTTGGATCGTCATTATGAATTATCTAATATGCATATCCCGATTAAGGTTTGCCATTATCAAAAAGGGGGAAATTATTGAAACACGTTCTCACAAGGCACTAAACTAAACGTGTGTTCATATTTGTAGGTTTTGATAAATGACAAACAATGCGCAATTGACATATGACGAGGTCCAAGCACAAGCGCGCAATTGATACATAACGAGATTCAAGCACAAGACAAACAAAGATCAAGATTAAGCAAAGAAATAAAGTTATACATGAGGGTCGTTCTTTAATTGTGATCTTGATCCGACAATTGACTCAAGACTTGGCTTCTCTCGTAAAATCATTTTTATCAAATCATGCATATTTAATTTAAAGCAAAATGATTTTAAATCATGTATATTTATTTTAACCAAAATGATTTTTAAACATGCCTCTAAAATCTGGACAAAGATAATCGATTATGTACTTATGATAATCGATTATGTTAAGGCAGCTGCAAGACAATCGATTGTGTACCTTATGATAATCGATTGTGTTGAGGCAGTGTCCATCAGATTTTTCAGAGCTGCAAGACAATCGATTGTGTACCTTATGATAATCGATTGTGTTGAGGCAGTGGCCATCAGATTTTTCAAAGCTACAAAATAATCGATTGTGCACCTTATGACAATCGATTGTGTTGAGGCAGTGTCTATCCGATTTTTCAAGACTAATATAATTGATTATACATATAGCATAATCGATTATGTAAATGACCGTTGCCAAAATAATTTCAAACTCTGTCTGGTAATCGATTGTATGATTCTGATAATCGATTATCCTAAGTAAAATCTGAATATGATTTTTTGAACGTTGCCAAGTAATCGATTATATGATTTTGATAATCGATTGTTTTAAGTAAAATCTGAAAAAGATTTTTTGAACGTTGCTAGATAATCGATTATACGATTTGGATAATCGATTATTATGCGTAAAATCTAGGAATGATTTTTGGACGATGGGAAAACAATCGATTATGCAACTTAGACAATCGATTGTTTTAGCACAAAATCAGCAATTCTTAATTGGCAATTAGGCAACGGTTGTGCATGTTTTCAACACTATAAATACATCTTAAAATCAGTCTTTTAAGTACAACAACTGGTCATATTATTGCTAAAGCTTGCATACTCTCTTATTCATCATTTTCTATTCATTACATAAGTTTTTGAGAGCCAAATTCTTGTCGAAAGTTGTTGCGTTCTTGAGCGTATTTATTTTACTCATATCTACTCTTGAGGAGAGTCTTGTTTTGAGTGCAAAGTGTTTTTATACACTTGAAGGGAAGTGTTAATCCCTTGTATTGTAAGAAGGAACATTGTGATTCCTTTGATTGAAGTCTTGAAGTGTGGTATCTTTGAGCAAAGGTTGTTGAGGCCTGTGTGACTCAAGTTCTCAGTTTGTATCGGTTTGTTAAGCACCCTTAAGCTTAACGAAGTTAGTGGAAATCTTTAGAGAGTCTCTCGGGGACTGGACTAGCCACGGGTTGTGGTGAACCAGGATAACATCGGTGCGTTCGTTCTTTATTATTTACTTATCGCACTTATTTTATTCCTGCAATTTTTAAATTCCGCAAGTTTACGCTATTTTTTATTATAATGCTATTCACCCCCCTTCTAGCGTTAAGCGTATATTCTAACAGCTTTATCTCCCCCTCCTCTAATTTTGCTACCCTATCCTCGGGTTGAACTAGGGTTACAAGTGATACCGAAAAAACCTCTAAGATCTAATCAACCTGAACCTGCTGCTCTTGTGTGTGAGTGGCGGGAGTTTGTGCTCATCCCCTGGCCTAGGATGTGGCTGCAGCAAGGGAAATCAACCATGCCAGAGCTAAGATGGGACACATGCTCATGAACTACGCGAGGGTCTCCTGGAAAGCTGGAGTTGTATTAGCAGTAGGCGTACCAGGTGCCTGGGCTCCGGCTGGAGTTGCTGTAGCTCCTCAATGGCAGCTCGCATGGGTGCTCTGGCTGAACCATGTGCACGTCCTCAGCCTCTACCCTGGCCTCGGCCTCTGGCGGCTCTAGCAAAGGGCGACAATGCCTGGTCATCTGCGGCAGTACGTGTCCTCACCATCTGTGAGAGAATAGAAGACAGAGATTTATAATTTTGATATCAATAATCTCGTACGAAAAAAAATCAAATGAAGTGGAATTTTCCTAACAGTTACTAACCTCTCAAAGATAAGTACAGACATCTCTGCATTGATATACGACACTTATAAAATGGCTTGTGATTCATGACTCCTATGAACCTAGAGCTCTGATACCAACTTGTCACGACCCAAGTTCTTCCTCCTTGAACTGCCGTGACGGCACCTAGTCTCTACGACTAGGTAAGCCAAACAATTTGCAGAAAAATGAATTAAAGATACAAAAATAACAAATCTGCAGGTGAATTTGATAAAAGAGTTTAAAATGCCGCTCGACATATACTATATTAACACTCTCGACTGAACATAGCACTCCCGAAACCTAGAATCTCATAAATTACACGCTAAAGAAATACATAATGTTCTAACTCCATAAGTCTAAACGAAGGAAAATACAAGAAGTCTATAATTGAAGGGAGAATAGAGAGGGACTTCTAGGTCTGCAGATGCAGCAAATATACCTTGAAGTCTCTGGATCGCCTTGCCTCACGAACAGTATAGCATAACAGAAGAACCCAGATCTGCACAAAACAAAAAATGCCGGAAAGCGCATGAGTACACCACACCGGTACCTAGTAAGTGCCAAGCCTAACCTCGGTCCAATAGTGATGAGGGAGGTCAGTCCCTACTAGTTATATATAGATAACAAGGTAAAACAATGTGAAATATGGCAATATAGTTAAATTACTAACAGTTAATGAAGAATAAAATAGCAGAAAGAAATAACTCAGTACACAGAGATAGCAACAGAAGATCTCCCAGGATAACTTTTCCTAGTCCCAAACGTAAATGTATAAAGGATCTCCCGGGATACCGTCCTGTAGTCCAAATCGTAAAGATGTAGGGGGATCTCTTGAATTACCGTTCCGTAGTCCCAAAGTAAATATCCAATACATGGGGGTCTCTTGAGATACCGTCCGTAGTCCCAAATATAAATGTACAAGGGGATCTTCCAAAATACCTATCTGTAGTCCCAAAGTAAAAATGCAAGGGGATCTCCCGCAATACCATCCCGTAATCCCAAAGTAAATACATAACAATCTCAACAAGGAAATCTACAGTTCTATTCAAGTTCGTATCAAGAGACGAGTAATTCCTACTCTAAACATGCTACGTAGAATCCAAGTAAGTATTCAAAGTAGATAAGAAAGTTAAGTCACATAAGCAAACTTTCCTAAGTTAAATAGGAGGATTCACATAATTGTATTTCTCATTAAAGGAAAACATAGATATCTACTTAACGAAAATGGGGTTTTTCGATAACTAGTATGTGTACGCACTCGTCACCTCACATACACGGTATTCATATAATAACAGAACCAGAATCCTAAGGGGAGTTTCCCCCACATAAGGTTAGGCAAGCCACTTACCTCGAACCATCTCAAAATCAATCTGATATTAAGTTCTTCTCAAGAGTATCCAACTTCGAGTGGCCCAGATCTAATCAAGATAATTTAATAACATAAATACAACTACAAACAACTAATTAACAAATGAATTTAAATCTACGGCGAGAACTTAGTAAATTGCCCAAAACTCCTCCCTAGGCCCACGTCTCGGAATCGGGTAAAAGTTACCATTTTAGAACACTCATTCACTCGCGAGATCATCCATCCAAAAATTATTCAATTCCAACACCTAAAACCCGATCAAATCCCAAAAACTCGATTGGGGAACGTTTCCCCAAAATTCCCACTTTTCACTTTATTTCCTTGATTAGATGAGTAAAGCAACAATTTATTGATGAAATATAAACAAAACATGGTTAGGAATCATTATCCACTGATTTCCACTTCAAAATCCTCATAAAAATCCCCTTCCCCCGAGCTAAAAATCGAATTTGATGTTATGAACTTCAAACCCTCAAAATCTCCTATTTCTGCCCAGTGATTATTGCATTTGTAGTCATGGCGCCGCAATTACGGTCTCGCACTTGTGGAAAAAGCATCACAGGTGTGAAAACCACTTATCTGGGCTGGGGCCGCATCTACGGTCTCTGGGTCGCGTTTGCGGGTCCTCAGCCGCATCTGCGATCCCGGATGCCTTGGCTCTTTTTCACTACAGCGATCACCAAGCCGCTTCTATAGCGCTTGACCTGCGGTCCCACATACGCAGGTGTGGTTATTGTAGGTTTAGCAAATTCAGAAATTGCTTAAGTCCAAATTTTCATCAGTTAAGTATCAGAAACTCACCCGAGGCCCCCGAGACCTCAACCAAACATACCAACCAATCATAAGATATCGTACGAACTTAGTCAAGCCATCAAGCCATAACAAAAAATGCAAAAACTACGAATCACCCTCCAATCCAAACCTAAAGATCTTGAATTTTTCAAAATTTTACAATTGATGCTGAAGCCAAACAAACCATGTCCGATTGACCCCAAATTTTGAACACAAGTCCACTAAGGACCTATTCCAACTTCTGAAATTGTATTTCAACCCCGAAATAAAAAATTTACCATCAACCCGAAACTCCAATAATGCAATTTTCTCCATTTTAAGCTTAAATAATCTACGAACCTCCAACAAACAATCTAGACACGCCCCAAGCTTGAAATCACCCAAAGGAGCTAACGAAATTGACTAAATTCCATTCCAAACCCTTCTTCACACTGCTTTAACTACGGTCAAATTTCTAAGATTTAAACTCTCATTTGGGAAGTAAGTGTTCCAAACACTCCGAAACTCAAGATGAACCATCCTGGCAAATCATAATAGCAGAAATAGACACAGGGAAAGTAGTTAATATGGTAGCTGGAGGTTAATTCTCAAAATGACCAGCCATGTCGTTACATTTTATATGTTTTGTCGGGTTTTGAGGCATGGGGTCGTGTTTGACTCTTTGGCCAATTTTGGGCTTTCGATTAAAAATTCAACCTTTATCATTTGGAATGATTTACCTTGACATTATTTGATGTATTTGAAGTGCTTTTTTCTAGTTTTGAGCCGTTCGGAGGTCGGTACGTGCGAGGTCGCATTTTGGAGCATCGTTTGGCTTGCTCGGTATTAGATTTGGATTTTTTGAGGTATGTACCACTTCTAAGCTTGGTTATGAGGGCGAAACCTTGAATTATGTGTTAAGTATTTGGTGTTGAGGTGATACACATGCTAGGTTATGGGTGTGTGGGGGTGCACCATGTGAATTGTGACTCCGTTATTTCTGTGGTAATGTGTAGTTATCTTGTTGATACCCAAATTTTTCCTATGTATTTTTCATACAAATACTTTCAAAATAGCTTATATAAGTATGTCCAAATGTTTTAGTATTTTTTTCTAATTTTTAAAGGATTTTTAATCCAATTTATTGCCCATTTTAGCAGTATAAAAATCAATAATTATTACCAAAATTATCATCTTTGGTGAATAAATTATTCTATTCTCATATTTATACCAAGATATAGCTAGGGTAATTTTATGCTTTTTTACAAATTTATTTGGTATTTTAAAAGCTAAATTGCATATAATTGTAATTTTAGCCTATTTTATGAATTAATAGTATTTTATAATTATGAACTTTGTTCCAATATATTAAATTAATATTTATATATTGTTAACTGATCCAGTACTTTTAATTTACTTTCAAAATTATTTTTACTATTTTTATAAAATAGAAAGTGAAACACTGGCTATTTAGAATTCGACCCATTTTTATTTCAATTATAGTCAAATTTGATCCCCTCAATTGAACAAATTTCAAGCCCAATTTTGGACCAGCTCAATCCCATTTAACCCAACCCTTAACCTATTTATCTGACCCAATCTAGTTCCTCACATGCCCTCTAAAATCTAGGTCGTTGATCATTCAGATCAACGACCACTATTCACCCTTCCATAATTAAAACCCTAATCTCTTTATTTCTCTCTATCACCTGCCTTTGAATACCCCCTCTCTCTCTCTCTCTCTCAAGCTCTCTCGAAGGTCTTGAAATCCTAATCGTTTTCTACCATTTTCAACCTCAATATAACAAGGAGCCATGGCCTCTCAGGCCATGGATGGCCTATACTCACCTCCCTCCACTCTTAAATGCTTGGTGCTCGAAGTTTTGAGGTTTGAACTCGATGATGTCTGTTTAACTCGTTGCCGATTCAAGGTTCCACGGCCTCTCGGCCTTGCTCGGTATATCCAAAGCATTTCGAGCCTGGTTCTGACTCATCTGACTCAAGATCAGACCTTTTTCAAGCCTTTCTCATTCTAGGGTTCCTCTAAAACCCTAGCTATTCGAGGTTTTCTCTGATTGTTTTCTTAAATCTGTTCTATATCTATGCACTACTTGAGTTTTAAAATATTTTCCCCAATATTTCTTTCAAAAATTACTTCTCTCTGATTTTGGGTTTCCGTAAAGTTGAAAATGTTTCTCTGACTTTTCTTTTCCTTTTCTTTGTGTATATTTGTCACGCATGTGCTTCTACTGCTTTCTTATGTTTTTATACTATATATTTTCTTCTATGCCTTGTCTTTCTATCGTGTTTCTACACCATGTTCGCATGTTCATCCTGTTGTGTTTTTGCTATATGTCTTGTTGGTATACTTTTCTGGTATTTTGTGTTCTCCTACTATATGTATTTCCTAGTGAGTCCTTAAGTTCTTTGTTTGCCTTTTACTGGACCTTGTTTGAGTTCTCTTTAAACATGTTTCTTCTATTGTTTTCTTAAGTGTTATACTACCTTTTTTCTCTTCTGAACTTGTTTAAGTCCCATGTTGTTTTTTTTCTTAAACATGTTCCTTCTTCCCTCGCTATGCTTCAAATCACTTTCTTCACTCTGTTGTTTCAAACTTGCTATTGTATCTGTATGTTTTCTCTCGAGTCTCAGAAAGAGACCTCTGAGCCTGTTTCAATTATTTGTCTCCTCGTCTCCGTATCTGGTTCGAGCTGGAAACCCTAGGATTTGAGGGTTTTGGCGAGTTTTGATCTTGTGTTTGGACTAGGATTCTATTTTGGAACCTTGTACTCTCTTAGACTCATTCAAAGTCTATGAACTGAGCTTGGACTTCTTTGTTTATGACTTTGATGTTTTTCTATGCTAGACTCTTCTACTGATTAGCATGACAGTTCTTCGTGATTAAGCATGGCTGTATGTTTTTATATGTGTGATGATTTATGTCTTACGAAAAGTTGTCAGCTTATGAATTGATTCAGAATCCTCTTTTAGGTTTAATTGATTAGTACTGATTTTTCTTAAGTCAAGATCTTTCCCGTCCTCCTGACCGAGTTCATTCACATGAAATCTTCATTCTGATTTTACTGGGTGTTAATTGATTGTCTTTCCTTATTTGCACAAACTCTGTGCTATCAAAATTTTTCCTTAAATAAATCTCCGTGTATTTACCCTTCTTGTACTGCTTTTGAAAAGGTTTTGATCAATCTCCTTCCTTAATTATTTTTTATCCGTTTGAAATCAGAATCCCTTAATTAAAGAGAAACTTTTGTAATTGACTTTCAAATTATTCTCCTACCTTATTTTGCTTGCTTTCTACACTATAAAAGGGCACGACCCCTTTCTCACCAACACACTCTCAATTCAACACTTTACACACACAATCTCACATATCTCTTCTAATATCTTTTGACTATTTGCTTGCAATTTGGCTTTATAAGATTACTTCTTTCTTTTCTTGTTTCCCTGAAACTGGAATGCTCTAATTTAGTTCTCAGCCTCATCCCAATGTGTTTATGGCTTCTAAAATCCTGTCTACTTTTCTGTCTATACTCAATGTTAAATATATATGTTGTTCTCTTTTGCATATGTTTCTGCTCTGAATCCCTGAACCCCTATTCCCTTCTATGTCTTTGAGTTAAATTCATAACTGGGCAATATCCAAATTGTTTCTCATGTCTGGACTTGATCTTTTAAGGGATCCTAACTCCCAAACAGTGTGACTAACATGATGGTTGGGGTGTGCCAGCACTTCCAATTGCTGGGTATGACCACCAAACTATCTTGGCTTTCCCCAAAATCCCCTATATGCACTTGCACTCTCTCTTAGATTCTACGTTCTTCCCCCTCCTATGAGCCTTGCTTTGGGACCTTGAGTTCCCTTTGAACTTGGACATTTGATGGTTGGACCTTCCACACTGTACTATAACTCAATTCTGCAATATATTTGGGTATAGGCACTGCTCGAAGTTCACTTGAGTCTCTTAGGGAACTGTAACACTTCCCAAATAAGATAAAGGCTTTAAAATTTTGATCTTTAGAGTTGGTTTCCTTCATGCTTCAGACAGAAGTCTGGATCAGGCTCTCCTTGGTTAGGATTTTAGCTTTCTGATGTAATTTTCTTTTTTTCTTTTCTTATTCATTCTGGATGTAATGATCTTGTAATAACTTATGGGGTTTTAGTGAAAAAGGTAGGGAAAATCATGCATGCAAAAGGGTAGAGATCATGTCTATAGGTAATTTTGTATTTTTGCACTCGTAACTTGCTTACAACTTTCATTTCTGCATTATATAGAAACCATGCCTCTAGGATCCCCATTTCATATATAGAAACCATGCCTACAGGTTCTGCATTTTCATATACAAATTCTGTTTATAGGTCCTATATTTTCATATACAAGTCATGTTTATGGATTCTGCATTTTCATATAGAAGCCTGTCTATAAGTTCTACATTTTTATATAGAAACTATGTCTATAAATTTTTGCATTTCTGTATTATCCAGTGCATATGTCTATAGGTTTTGCATTTTATTACGCTGCATATCATATAGATAACTTGTCTAGGACTTCCTGAATTCTTCATATACATCTATCACTACCCAAACATTTTGTAGGCTTAAATAACGAATAACATTCTAGATACCCTGCCTATAGGACTTCTGCACTTCTATAGGATCCATTTTTTTTACAGGATTTATCACTACTTTAGTGGCTTGGCCAGTTACTCGAGATTCTCGATTATTCCATTTTCTCATGTTAGCAATGTACAGTGGCCAAATTGGATAATTTTCGTCTTGGGACCTTTTACATTTTTTTATTGTGTGGGAGTTAGAATTAATTCCTATTTATCTACTTTTATGCATGTGGGGAGGAAAGAAACGTCTGTACTCAGCTACAAAATTTATTTTGTACACGGCGGGGGGGGGGGGGGGGTTCTGTTTTTCGCTTAATGGGCATTTTGGGTCTTGCTTTATATGGTTCTATTGAACCAACATTAAATTTTGAAACATCAATTAATCAGTAATATCGTGTGGCTTTAGAAATAATATTCTACATTGAATTTTTTATTGCTTTTGCTGTCAAATATCCCATTATCCCCCTACACACATGGTTACCAGATACCCACGGAGAAGCACATTACAATACTTGTATGCTTCTAGCCGAAATTTTATTAAAAATGGGAGCGTATGGATTAATTCGAATCACTATGAAATTATTACCTCACGCCCATTCTATATTTTCTCCTTGGTTGATGATAATATGTACAATACAAATAATCTATGCAGCTTCAACATCTCTTGGCAAGCGGAATGTAACAAAAAGAATAGCCTATTCTTCTGTTTCTCATATGGGTTTCATAATTATAGGAATTTGTTCTCTAACCGATACAGGACTTAATTGAGCCCTTTTTCAAATAATATCTTAATTCGATAAATGTTTTAAACATCTAAAAAGCATGCCTATAGGGGTAATCAATCGAATATGAATCGGCTATCTCACATATAAGTCTAAAATCAATAAATAACAATGCTTAATATCCACAAAACTTATATTTTCTGTAACCCACAAGTCTTCTTCTTTAAAATTAGTACACTCCTGCATTATTAGATATCATGCCTATAGGTTTCACCTAGGAAAGCCATAAGGTGAATTAGTTAATTGAATTAGACTTCATTAAATTTTAACCAGCAGGAAGGTCTGATTCGGATTTCTTATATGAACTATGTAATAAATCAGTCTGCATCACATTTTTTTAAGTTTAATCCGACCACAACCAGTACATGCAAGACATGCTAAGCAATATGTCTTTAAGTGAGGAGGTCTGGTTGAGCCTTTTAACTGTTATGTGTTTTCCCATATCTGCTTTATGTGTTTTGTTTGTCGCTTTAGGATTTTATCCTTTTATGACCATAAAAGCCCAAATCTCCCTTCCCTTTAGTAATAGTAGTCCCAAATGCCTCTAAGACTAAAAGGATCAGGGCGCGTAATAGCATGGAATAAGTAAGGAAACCATTCCGCGCTTTAATACCTTAATGGGATGGGAAAGAGTATAAGTGGATATGATTACCGGTGCGCTAATACCATGTGTAACCCCTCTTCTAAGGAGCGACTACCGAATATTTCATCGACATGATCCATATTGTTTGTAAACCTAGGACCCCTTCCCTTTTACTTGTTTTATTTTCAGAACTTTTAAAACAATTTCAATTTCAGTTCTTCTTTATTTTCTTTCAACCTCAATTATTTGCAAGCATTATGTGAAAACCCCACTTTATGTTGGAAACACTTACATGTTTGTTTGTTGTTTGTATTTAAATTCAGAATTGTAGCATGGCCAGTAATCACACTAGTGGACCTTGAGGAGTGCCTAACACATTTCCATCGAGATAATATTTTTAGCCTTTACCCAATCTCTAGTTTCTATATCAAAATCATTCGTAGTGTTCCAATGCACTTTAATTATTAGGTGGCGACTCTTCAATTCAAAACCTAATTCCCAAAAGGGAACGAATTGTCCTCCTAAATGTCATAAACCCGATTACGCGAGAAAAAGGGGACGCGACAACATGGCAACTCTGCTGGGGACATGTTTAAGGCTTTTACCATTTCATGTTATTTGTGACTTTATGCCCCTTTATGTATCTTTATTTAATGCCTTTAAGTATCTATTTTCTCTCCTACTTCGAAACTGACTTGGCTCTTTATTTTTTTCCTTTATTTCTCTTAATGCTTTCTTCTACCGCTTTCCTTTAATACTATTGTAAATTTTGAGCAATTGTTGTAATTATTACTTTATGAACATGAAAATACGTGACAACTTGTTTAATTATTGTATCTGCATACTCAACATCATATTACACTCGTACCAAACAAAATACCAAAGTAAAACTTATAATGAGTGGTTGCACCCTTCCGATATTATCACCCCTAAACCCGGCAAAGGCATATTTGTGCTAAAATCAGTTGATCAATAGTGTAGTCGACGGTTCTGTGCATTTTTCTCTTGAGTGTCTGCTCAAGGGTAACAGTCTAATACCCCATACATGCCCTAATCTGTTTAATTGTGCATCCATCACTGTCAAGACCTAGCCGAGTCAGTTGTGTTATCCGCATAATGACTCTTTAAGATAGTCTTATCCAAAGTCCACCAGGTTTCCTTGAAACATAAACGGACACTACCATGTTCTTTGCATATATATGGAGAACTAAATGCTACTTATGTCAATTATTGATATTTAAATAGTTGATTCTAGCAGGGGTAAGGGCCTTACGCTATAGTTTTGCAGAAATAAGGTACGAGGTCCCCAGATCAGCATGGTCACCAACATCCACCAAAAATTTCTAAATTAGTGGGAAGATCTTCATTCCAATGATCATACCCTTGTCTGAAAATACTTGGGGAATTTACCTTCACTTCTGGAAATCCAACCCGACAAAAAAATTATTAAAACTGCCACCTTGTTCTGGGATTGCGATAGGTCTGTGTTTCGCTTCGAGCAGATTGAGATGACACCCACACTAGAGGAAATAGGAGGACGGTCTACTATACCATGGGAATCTTCGGGTCTGCTAATGCTAGAGAACCGCAAGGGTCGAGGGTTTCTCAAGATGATGGGTCTAAAGAAGAATCTGGATTTAACTTGCCTGAAGTACATTACCTTTGAATATTTGTACGAAAGGTACGGTCACAACAAATCTTATCGTACTTACCCTAGGGAATTCACATTTCACATCATTGGGGCATATCCATAGAAGGGTCTTTGTCTTCATGTTCTTCTTTCTGGGGATGATAGAATTTCCCATGAAGAAAGCGGGGATCCATATCCGACTAGCCATAGTTACCAAGACTTTAATGGAAGGAATTGGCGAGCAACCATTTAGCATAATGCCCATGATTGTTGATGAGATATACCGAGCTTTGGAGAAATGCCAACAGAGCCAAGAACTTTGAGGGTTGCAACTTGTTACTCCAACTCTGGCTCATGGAACATCTCCAGATGGGTGAGTATCTACAAAAGATCCAGTATAGGGATTGGGATGATAATATTGCCTTCCATCACCCAAGGTGAATGAACTATATACCCGATATGTTTCTTCAACCAGAAGATGCCAAAGGATGGGTAGAATTGTTTGAAAATCTGACGGAGAACCAAGTACAAATTCCCTACCCAAGAGTTCATTGCCCTATCTAGATATGCACCATTTCTGATACTTATCAGTTTGAGAGGAACTTACCCATAAGTCCCTCTCTGTGTCATGAGACAGGCTGGTAAGAAGCAGGTTATACCAAGGGTCGACAAGATCACTGACTTCCAGGCTGATTTCCAAGATGATGAAAACCCTTACAAGTGCCAAGCCCAACATATGTGACATTAAAAAATCATCATGGGAAGAGACAGTATTGAGTTGGATAGGTACCATACTGGTTATATTCCATACTATCCAAGCTGGCTGGAGGATAATTATAATGGTTTGGGTTAACCCGGGTTTGTTCAAGGTCATAGGATCATTGTTGAAAACGTTGAAGCACAGGTTAAGTACTACCAACTGCGCGAGAGGATCTGGGAATGTGAAAGTGAGCACTGTGAAATTCAAGAAGCCAACCAAAAGCTGATTGAAGAGTGGAAAGACATGGCTGTCAGTGCCAACAAGCGACTGGGGTACTTGGAGCGTGGTTTAGTGGAACTGGAAAGGAAGTTCATTAAGAGGATTGAGGACTTCTAGAATGCTGAGGGAAACGAAGGTGGACATCTGGTTAGAGCCTACTTGCTACTAGGACTTCGTGAGCTGGTGAAGCTGTTCGATGGAGCCAAAGATGCTGAGTCTGGGGAAGGTTTTTGGGACCAGGTAGTTAGTATTCTTTGTCTTTTACTTTAAATGTAATAAGGCCGATGGCCATTAGTGATATTTTATCTTCTGCTATTTTTAGCGTTGTTTTAGGATTCGTCTTATTTTATCAATAAAATGAGGCATTTAGCATTATAAGTTCTCCAAATCAACTTGTCGCTAGGCCTACCTCGGGCACAATGAGGCCCCCAAATTAGGACACGATTTATATTTTTGCACTATTTATTTAATTATCGCAACATCTTTTAATATAATCCTCACTAACTCGTTACCTTTTTTGTTTTTACTTTTATTTTATTCCCCTCCCCAAAGGTTAGTTCATGCACTCTGGCATCGTCACCATACTCCATAAGATCCAAGGACCCTCCACCCACTCCTCTTTCTAGTCCCATCATAAATAGGAAAAGGGAAAGATAGATCATTTGAGCAACATCAGAAAGGAAAACTCGGTTGAACGCTAAAGAAAGTGCATCCCAGCTTGAGCAGAAATCGCTGAAATTTTCGGAGGTACTTGATCAGGTCTCAAATTTGTGAAGCTTTTCATTTTCCCTCACCAACCCAGATGTCATTTTTCCTAACTCTCATAACACCACACCTCCACAAAATATACTAAAACCTAACCATCCCGCTCCTCACCTTCACAGAAATACTTGCCATACTTCAAACAACACTCCACTACTCATCCACGAACCAATAAACTCCACAAATGACCATCCTCATGGTTACCATAACACCCCCATCTATGTGGAAACCATACCCCAATCCATTCAACCTGTATCAAGCACATATGAGTCTGATGACAGAGACTCCCTCATCAGAAACTTGGCAGAAGAACTCAAGAAACTGACTAGCCGGATTCAAGGCATCGAAGGAAGCAAGGGGATGAAGGGACTGCACTAGAAGGATCGTTGCATACAACCAGATGTCGAACTGACCGAGAGGTACAAACATCCCAAGTTAGAGATGTTTGATGGCATGGGGGATCCCATAGTCCATTTGAGTACATACTACAACAAGTTGGTCGGAGTAGGAAAGGAAGAAAGGATTCGAGTGAAGCTTTTTATAAGGAGCCCGAAAGGAGATGCTCTGTCTTGGTACATTAGCCAAGAGCCGAAAAAAGAGGTCGAACTGGGTGAGTGTGGCATCCGACTTCATGGATAATTTTAGGTTCAATATGGAAAATGCACCGGATGCGTTTTACATACAAAATTTGAAGAAGAAACCCACCGAAACATTTCGCGAGTATGCCACTCGTCGGAGATCATAGTCTGCCACGGTCTGACCTGCTTTGGTGGAAGAACAAATGAACAAGTTTCTTGTCCGGTCTCAGGATCCGTAATATTGTGAAAGATTGATGCTAATCGAGAATCACAAATTTTTTGACATCATCAAACTGGGAGAAATGGTCGAGGAAGGTATTAAAAGTGGTACGTCCAAGAAAAGGACGTAGGTGCCATAATGGTTGCACATGGAACCAAATCACCTGTCAAATACCAAACTTATCCCATGCCACAACTTACATATCATCTCACTCCAAATTACCAAGCACCCTCACCTTCCTACCAAACTCCCCCGTCTACTTATCAGTCACCTCCACCTCCTACATACCAACCCGCTTCACCCAGATGTTTCCAACCCGCACACGTCTACCAAGCTTACAATAACTAGCCATCCCACTATCAATCACCTCCACATCGCCAAAGCTTTCCTAGACCCCGACCAAATTTCTATTGCAGATCTCACAAACAATATACCGCCATTGCCAAACCAATCAACTAGCTGTATGAAAAGCACAAAGCTGCCGGTTATCTCACCCTTATCCTTGCTATAACCCTTGAAAACCTTCCTAATGGGTCAATCCAATTGAATCTGTGCATACCATTCTGCCATGAACGGGCATACCGTTGATGAATGCCGCTGCCTGAAGGATAACATCCAGGCTTTGATTGACAACCAAATCATCGTGGAAAAGGAGATTTCTCCAAATGTCCGCGTCAACCCTCTACCATATCACAAGGTGGAGGTTTTCACATGATTGAGATAGAAGATGATTAGGACCCTAAGGGATCGATCAGTTTGGTCATAGAAGGTGACGATCCAAAGAAACCAATGCTCACCCTTTACCCGATTGGTGTCCAGATTCAGCCTTCTGGAGACACCGAGGTGGGTATGTCCATACAACTTGAGTTAGAAACACCATCTTTTACAAAGACGCTAACACCAATTGAGGTCGAGTTTGGGTCCCCAAAGGCACCTGTACCATTTGAGGTTGTCGTATTACCTTCCAAAGCAAGGGTGCCCATTCTAGTAGCAATGAGAGCCGTAACACCCTTCCACACAAAAGCCATACCATGGGACTACACAACCAAGGCAAGAAGTAAAGGAAAAACCAAGTTTGAAGAAGCAGTTGCGGCACATGGTATGACAAGAACCGACAGGGTTGATACTCTGGAATACTTGGCTGAGTCGAATAAGTAGGCCTCTGGATGGCCAACCATAACTGAAACCGAGCCTGATGATCATTGGAGAAAGATACAAGCCAAGGAATATTCAGTCATTGATCAGTTGAACAAAACACCAGCATAGATTTCCATCCTAGCTCTTCTACAGAGTTTCAACGCATTATTAAAGGTGCTGAGTGAGGCATAGGTACCAAGAAATATCACTGGAGGAGAGATGGAAAACATGGTAGGGCAGGTATTGGAGAGTCATGAAATCACTTTTCATGAAGATGAGCCGCCGCTGGCAGGGTTGAGCCACAACAAGGCGTTGCACATCACCGTGCAATGAGAAGATTATTTTATCACTGGGGTCTGGATAAATGGCAGGTATAGCCTTAATACTTGCTCGTTAGTATCACTCAAGACAATAGGGAAGGGTCTGCATGAGATCAAAGACATGACCATTAACGTCAAAGCCTTCGACGGTTCCCAAAGGTCCACTATTGGGATATTAGCCTATGTTTGCAAATGGGACCTACTTGGTTTGATATTGACTTTCAAGTAATAGACGTGCTGGCGTCTTACAACCTGCTCTTGGGATGACCGTGGATTCATGCTGTTGGGGCTGTATCATCAACACTACATCAGGTACTGAAGTTTGAGTGGAACCATTATGAGATGATCATTCACAGCGATGGTAACAATTCCATATACAGTCTCCAGACCATCCCGGCCATCGGCGGAAGAAGGAAGATAAGTGGGGAGACATATCACCACATCGAGTGATTCAACGCGTTGGTAACGACAAGTGGTGGGACAATAAAATTGAAAGCATATTGAACTGGTGAGGATATGAACCAGGCAAGGGACTTGGCAAGAATCACCAAGGGATCGCTAAGCCTATCAAGATTAAGAAACATGGTACCACATTTAGTCTGGGATAGGAGTACACCTGGAAAGAGTTAATTGGATGGTCTCCACCATGGTGCGGTATCCACTAGAGCAGCCGATACTGCACTTGGAGAAGACTTTCCAACCAGCCAATGTTATTTATGGGATAGAAGAAGAGGAAGCACTGACAACAGTGAGGAATTTGTTCCTAGAAGATAATGACATGGATTGTTGTGTCATTTTCGAGGAGGAGGGGGAGGAAGGCCCTTCCATATAGGCCGTAAGCCGAGGAGCATGCCTCAACAATTAGACCAGAGCCCAGAAAGCTTTGGGGTAGCAAGGCTGAACAAAGCATCATGCATTGTCTTTTATTTTACTAGTTGTCTTTCTTTTCACATTTTTATTTTCGAAATAAGAGCTCCGATGTTCAAAACAGTTATGAAATTATCAAAGCACTTCAGTTTCTTATGAATCTTACTCTTATTACTTTCTCTCATTTACTTTATTTACTCAGCATTACTATTACTTATCTTGATGAACCGACGAGTGTGACATGCAATGAAACAATGTAACAAACATACATAGACTTAGAGAAAGATGATATACCAGAAGAGGTTGTTAAAGAAGTTGAGAATTTTGAGAATAGACCCAAGTCTAACCTGGACGAGATTGAGATTGTTAACTTGGGAGATGCAGAAAATGTCAAAGAAACGCGCATCAGCGTTCAGATGAGCACTGTTATAAAAGGAAGAGTACACACAACTTTTTAAAGGAGTATGAGGACATATTTACCTAGTCATATGATGATTTGACCTGTCTGAGCACATCCATCATGGCTCATAAATTGCTGACTAATCCGACATGACCACCGATAAAATACAAGCTTAGAAAGTTCAAGCCTGACATGAGTTTGAAAATAAAGGAAGAAGTCACTAAGCAAGTCAAGGATAAGGTTCTTAGGGTAGTAGAATATCCTACATGGTTAGCCAACATCATTCATGTATCGGAGAAAGACGAGAAGGTCAGAGTTTGTGTGGACTATTGGGATATCAACTGGGCCAGTCCAAAAGACGATTTCTCCTTGCTAAATATACACATCCTGATTGACAACTATGCCAAGCACGAGCTGCAGTCATTGATTGTTTTGCTGGGTACCATCAGACATGGATGGATGAAGAAGATGCTGAGAAAATGGCTTTTATTATGTCGTGGGGGATGTATTGCTACAAGATAATACCGTTTGGGTCAAAGAATGCTGGGGCAACCTACATGAGGGCCATGACTACCATTTTCCATGATATGATACACAAGGAGATCAAAGTATACGTAGATGATATGATCATCAAGTCCAAGAAAGCCACTGATCACATGGACGATTTGAGGAAGTTCTTCAACAGACTAAGAAGGCACAACTTGAAGCTGAATCCCACCAAATGTGCATTCGAGGTTCCTGCCAGAAAATTGCTTGGGTTTATTGTAAGTCACCAAGGAATAGAGCTGGACCCATCAAATGTCAAAGCTATTCAAGAATTGCCACCGCCAGATAACAAGAAAGACGTTTTGAGTTTCTTGGGAAGACTCAACTACATCAGCCGATTCATAGCACAATATACTCTCATCTATGAGCCAATATTTACGATGTTGAAGAAAAATGCCGCTACCAAATGGACTGATGATTGTCAGAAAGTCCTTAACAGAATCAAGGAGTACCTGTCCACACCGCCAGTCTTGGTCCCGCCCGAGCTGGGGAAACCTCTATTGCTTTAACTTGTAGTATTGGATGGGGCATTCGGTTGTGTTCTGGGGAAGCACGATGAAACATGGAGGAATGAGCAGGCCATCTATTATCTTAGCAAGAAGTTCAGCCCATATGAGGCCTGGTATTCTCTGTTGGAACACACCTGTTGTGCTCTAACTTGGGTAGCTCAGAAGCCGAGGCACTATTTCTATGCCTACACTACATATCTCATATCAAGAATGGATCTGCTGAAGTACATCTTTCAAAATCCCATGCCCACTGGCAAGCTAGCCAAGTTGCAGATCCTATTAAGTGAATTTGAGATTGTCTATGTAACTTAGAAGGCAATTAACGGACAAGCATTGGCGGATTATCTTGCTGAAAATCCCATGGATGGAGAATACGAACCTCTAAAGACATATTTTCCCGACGAAGATGTATCATTCAAAGGAGAAGATATTGTAGAATCAAATGATGGTTAGAGGATGTTTTTTGATAGAGCAACAAATTTCAAAGGAGTTGGCGTAGGAGTAGTTCTAGTATCAAAAACTGGTTAGCATTATCCGGTGTCCGCCAAGCTCATATTTCCATGCACCAACAATATGGCCGAGTAAGAAGCCTGCATCTTAGGGCTCAAGATGACCATTGATATGAACATTCAAGAATTGCTAGTGATTGCAGACTAAGACCTCCTTATACATCAGGTCTGAGAAGAATGGATGACCAAGAATCCAATACTCCCTTATCTGCATCATGTACAAGAGTTGAGAAAGAGATTCACAAAGTCAGAATTCCAGCATGTTCCCAAAGTCCAGAATGAGTTTGCCGATGCATTGGATACCCTGTCCTCTATGATACAACATGCAGATAAGAACTTCATTGATCCTATTCCGGTGAAAGTTCATAATCAGTCTGCTTACTATGCTCATGTAGAAGAAGAAACATACGGAAAGCCTTGGTTTCGTGCATCAAGGAATACTTGGCATAAGGAGAATACCTAGAGCTCGCAAATCCTACTCAAAAGCGCACATTTTGGAGGTCATACAAAAATTTCTTTCACAGTGTAGGGATTCTCTATAGGAGTACTCCTGATTTGGGATTATTAAGTTGTGTCGATGCAAAGGAAGCATCCAAGCTACTAGAAGAAATCCATGCTGGGACATGTGGGTCATAAATAAATGGTTTTTTCTTAACCAAGAAGAAACTCCGGGCAGGTTATTTTTGGATGACTATGCAAACGGACTGCATCCGGTATATCCGAACGTGCTATCGTTGTCACATACATGCAGACATGATACAAGTGCCTCCATATGAGCTTAATACAACGAGCTCGTCGTGGCTGCTTGCATCTTGAGGAATGGATGTTATTGTACCAATCGAGCCTTCTGCTTCCAACGGGACTAGGTTTATCATAGTAGCAATTAATTATTTCACCAAATGGTTTGAAGCATTATCATACAAAGCAGTGACCAAGAAAGTTGTGACAGACTTTGTCCGCGACCTTATTGTTTGATGGTTCGGCATCCTAGAGTCAATCATTAATGATAATGGTTCCAATCTCAACAATCACGTGATGAAAGCCATGTGTTAAACCTTCAAGATCAAGAACAAGAATTCTACAGCCTACAAACCTCAGATGAATGGAGCCGTAGAAGCCGCCAATAAAAATATCAACAAGATACTAAGGAAAATGATAGAGAAGCATAAGCAGTGGCATGATAAGTTATCATTTGATTTATTAGGGTATCGCACATCAATAGGAGCAACCCCCTACATACTGGTTTATGGTACAGAAGCAGTCATTCCTGTCGAGGTAGAGATCTTTTCTTTAAGGATCATACAAGAAGCAGAACTCGATGATGAGGAATGGGTGAAGATTCGCTACGAGAAGCTGGCTCTTATAGATGGAAAGAGAATGAATGCATTTTTCCACGGTCAGCTTTATCAAAACAGAATGTCTAGGGCCTTCAACAAAAAAGTGAAGCCAAGACAATTCACACCAGGACAACTAGTATTGAAGAACATCTTTCATTACCAAGATAAAGCCAAGGGGAAATTCTCTCCCAACTAGCAAGGTCCATACATGGTTCACCGGGTTCTGACAGGAGGATCCCTCATACTTGCAGAAATGGAGGGAGAAGTTCGGCCGAAGACGATCAATTCAGATGCAGTCAAGGGATACTATGTGTAATCTTTATGTTTCCCTTTTATGATGTAATTTGAACTACGCCTGACCTAATTCTCTTTTAAGAGGGGATACGTAGGCGGTCATATGGGTTCGGTCACAGTTCAATAAAATTTCCATTTCCCCCCGCTATTGGAAGCTGTGGTGGAATTTTGAGGAGAACCCTCAAAATTCTGAAGTTGATTTCAGCAATTTATTGCAACCACCCTAGTTTAACTAGGGCAGAACTTTGAGGAGGACCCTCAAAATTCCGTAATGAGAGAGGTTGCAATGTCTTGAACCACGTCGTAGTTGTTGGTTCATCTAAAGAGAATGTATTTACACTACTTTTACTATATCATCATGTCTGCTGCCAAAATTGCTTTGTTTAGCGATGCTACGCCAGCGATACGCACAATATCAGCAAATTCGAGCCAAGAAAAGTCAGAGGGGATACGAATTCACCTTCCCCCTTTACAAAACTCACGATATTTCTTTGGATGCAGGAACTCAAGCCGCAAAATCATCAAATACATTATACACATTAATTTTCAGGAGTACAACTCTTAGAACTGTCACTTATTCACAATTGATATCCGCACACAATGTCTCCAGCACTGGAAATATCACAATTCCCTATCAACTTGAAAATTCTATTATCATCAGCCCTTTTACTTCTTGCATAAGGCTACCATTTTGCCTTTCGAGGCTAAGCACTATCTCTATATGCATTTCTTTCATTGCATAAGGCTACCATTCTGCCTTTCGAGACTAAGCACTGTCTCCATCTTGCATTTTTCTGCATTGCATAAGGTTACCATTCTGCCTTCCGAGACTAAGCACTGTGTACATCTTGAATATCTTTGCATTGCATAAGGTTACAATTCTACCTTCCGAGACTAAGAACTATCTCCATCTTCGTTTCTCTATATTGCATAAGGCTACCATTCTGCCTTCCAAGACTAAGAACTATCTCCATCTGCATTTTTTGCATTGCATAAGGCTACCTTTTTGCCTTCCGAGACTAAGCTCTGTCTCCATCTACATTTCTTGCATTGCATAAGGCTACCATTCTGACTTCTGAGGTTAAACTCTACCTCTATCTACACGGCTGAAAGAGTTCCACCTTTTGCATCTTATGGGCTGAAAGATCGCCACTTTGTCCGAAGGCGTCATTGTCCGGAGGTACCATTTTCACAGCCCAAGAACGCCATGTTATGGCCTGAGGACCCCTTTTATCTTTTGCATAGCATTATTCAAAGGCATCACAGTTTGGAGGCATCATTCTCACAGCTTGAGAACATCATTTTACAGCCTCTGAATCCTGTATTGTACGCTTCAAGGCCTAGGACATCATGGTCTGAGGATGCCATTCTAACCGTCCAAAGACAACATTCTATGTCCGACGAGAACTTGCATCATATTTAAATTTTTGCACAATATACACTTGTATTGCTTATTTGTAGGTAAACTGGAAAACAACGGTTGTCTCAGCAGGAGCGATCTTACTCCAGTTCCCGCAAGACTGTTAGGCTGTAGCTATCCATCCCAACCCGAATACCTCGTATCTTCCTGAAAAATCTCCATCGGCATATTCCGCCGATGGGTCCAGAACTACATATGGCCTATTTCATGTAAGACCGCTGATATGTAGGCAGCTCAGGAACTAGAGCACGGTCAAAATCTTCAAACCATTTTGTTCGGTCAAATTGGCCATCATATCTTTACCCGACAACTCTTTCATCCTTCCCGGGTAAAGAGGGGCAGCTGTTGATACCCAATTTTTCCCTATGTCTTTTTTATACAAATACTTTCAAAATAATTTATATAAGTATGTCCAAGTAATTTAGTATTTTTTTTTAATTTTTAAAGGATTTTTAAATCAATTTATTGCCCATTTTAGCAGTATAAAAACAATAAGTATTCCTAAAATTATCATATTTGGTGAATAACTTATTTTAATCTTATATTTATATCAAGATATAACTACAATAATTTTTATAATTTTTCTTACAAATTTATTTGGTATTGTAAAAGCTAATATGTATATAATTACAATTTTAGCCTGTTTTAAGAATTAATACCATTTTGTAATTATGAAATTGGTTTCTATATTTTTAAATTAATATTTATATATTATTAACTGTGCAGTAGTTTTAATTTGCTTTCAAATTCATTAATACTATTTTTATTAAATATAAAGGAAAAATTGGCTATTTAAAATCTGACCCATTTTTATTTAAATTATAGCCCAATTTGACCCCCTTAATTGACCCAATTTAAAGCCCAATTTCGAACCAGCCCATTCCCATTTAACCCAACCTTTAACCCATTTATCTGACCCAATCCAGTTCCCCACCTACCCTCTTAAATCTAGGCCGTTGATCATTCAAATCAACGGTCACTATTCATCCTTCCATAATTAAACACAGGTGACTACTCTAATCCCTCATTTCTCTCTATCAGCCTCCTATGAATACCCTCCCTCTCTCAAACTCTCTTGAAGGTTCTTTAAACCCTAATCGTCTTCTACCATTTTCAACCTCAATCTCACTAGGAGCCATGGCCTGTCAGGCCATGGATGGCCTATGCTCACCTTCCTACACTTTAAATTATTGGTGCTTGAAGTTTCGTGGTCTAACCTCGATGATGTTCGTTTAAAGCTTCTCCGATTCAAGGTTTCATGGCCTCTCCTGCCTTGCTCCGGCGTATCCAAAGCATTTCGAGCCTGGTTCAGACTCATCCAACTCAAGATCAAACCTTTTTCAAGCCTTTCTCATTCTAGGGTTCCTCTAAAACCCTAGCTATTCGAGGTTTTCTCTGATTTTTTTCTTCAACCAGTTCTATGTCTGTGCTATACTTGAGTTTTAAAATATTTTCCCCAATTTTTCTTTCAAAAATTACTTCTCTCCTATTTAGGGTTTCTGAAAAGTTCAAAATGTTTCTCCGACTTTTCTTTACCTTTTTCTTTGTGTATATTTGTCACGCATGTGATTCTACTTCTTTATTAAGTTTTCCACTATATATGTTCTTCTGTGCCTTGTCTTTCTACTATATTTATACACAATGCTCACATGTTCATCCTGCTGTGCTTTCCTATACGTCTTGTTGATATACTTTTCTAGTATTTTGTGTTCTCCTACTGTATGTATTTCCTACCGGGTTCTTATGTTCTTTGTTTGCCTTTTACTGGACCTTGTTTGAGTTCTATTTAAACATATTTCTTCCACTATTTTCTTAAGCGTTATACTTCCTCTTTTCTATTTTGAACTTGTTTAAGTCCCAGGTTGTTTTTTTCTTAAACATGTTCTTTCTACCCTCACTATGCTTCAAATCATTTTCTTCACTTTGTTGTTTCAAACTTGCTATTTTATCTGAATTTTTTCTTATGAGTCTCTGAAAGAGACCTCTGAGCATGTTTCAATTAGTTGTCTCCTCGTCTCTGTATTTTATTCGAGTTGGAAACCCTAAGATTTGGGGGTTTTGGCGTGTTTTGATCTTGTGTTTGGACTAGGGTTGTATTTTGGAACCATGGACTCTCTCAGACTCATTCTCTGTCTATGAACTAAGCTTGAACTTCTTTGTTTATGACTCTAAACTTTTTCTATGCTAGACTCTTCTACTGATTAGCATGACAGTTCTTCATGCTTAAGCATGGCTGTATGTTTTGATATGCGTGATGATTTCTTTCTTCCGAAAAGGTTTTCAACATATGATTGATTCATTATCCTCTTTTAGGTTTAATTGATTAATACTGATTTTCCTTAAGTCAAGATCTTTCCCATCTTCTTGACCGGGTTCATTCAGATGAAATCTTCAACTTCTTATTTTACTGGATGTTGATTGATTGGCTTTCCTTATTTTCACTAATCGTGTGCTATCATAATTTTTCCTTAAATAAATCTCTGTGTATTTACCCTTCTTGTACTGCTATGGAAAAGGATTTGATCAATCTTCTTCCTTAATTATTTTTTACCCATTTGAAATCAGAATCCATTAATTAAAGTTAAACTTTTGTAATTGACTTCAAATGATTCTCCTACCTTATTTTGCTGGCCTTCTACACTATAAGAAGGGAATGATTCCTTTCTCACCAACACACTCTCAATTCAACACTTTTACACACATAATCTCATGGCTCTCTTCTAAGATCTTCTGACTATTTCCTTGCAATTTGGCTTTACAAGACTACTGATTTCTTTTTTTGTTTCCATGAAACTGGTTGTTCTAATTTAGTTCTCAACCTCATCCCAATGTGTTTATTTTACAATTTCTACAATCCTATCTACTTTGATGCTAAGCTTAATGTTAAATATGTATGTTGTTCTCTGTGCATCTGTTTCTGCTGTATATCCCTGTACCCCTATTCCCTTCTATGTTTTTGAGTTAAAGTTCTTAACATGGAAACATCCAAATTGTTGCTCACTTCCGGACTTGATCTTTTAAGGGATCCTAACTCCCAAACAATGTGGCTAACAGGCTGGTTGGGGTGTTCCAGCACTTCCATTTGCTGGGTATGACCACCAGCATGTCTTGGCTTTCACCGAAATCCCCTCTATGCACTTATACTATCTCATAGATTCCAAGTTCTGCCCCACTTCTATGAGCCTTGCTTTGGGACCTTGAGTTCCCCCTGAACTTGGATATTTGGGGACTGGCCCTTCCACACTGCTCTATAACTCAATTATGCAATATATTTAGGTGTAAGTACATCTGGAGTCCACTTGAGACATCTAAGGAACTCTGACATATCTCAAAAATGAGAAAGAGTTTGTAAATTTGATCTTTGGAATTGGTTTACTTCATGCTTCAGACAGAAGTCTGAATCAGGCTCTCCTTGGTTGGAGTTTTAGCTTTCTGATGTAATTTGTTTTTTCCTTTTCTTATTCATTCTGGGCAATAATACTCTACTAATAACTTATGGGGTTTTAGTGAATAGGGGAGGTCAAATCATGCATGCAAAGGGGTAGAGATCATGTCTATAGGTAATTTGTATTTCTGCACTTGTACCTTGCTTACAACTTTCACTTCTGCATTATATAGAAACCATGCCTATAGGATCCACATTTCATATATAGAAACCATATCTGCAGGTTTTACATTTTCAAATAGAAATCCTATTTATAGGTCTTGCATTTTCATATAGAAATCATGTTTATAGATTCTGCATTTTCAAATAGAAGCCATGTCTATAAGTTTTGCATTTTCATATAAAAACTATGTCTGTAAATTTCTGCCTTTCTGTATTATCTAGAGAACATGTATATAGGTTTTGTATTTCATAACACTACATATCATATAGATAACCTATCTATAGGACTTCCTGAATTCTGCATATACATCCGATTTGATAAACCCAATTTCGTGAGAAAAAGGGGGTGCAACATACCTGATCTTATCTGCAACCATAAATCTCTATGTACTAGAACTATTGAGTCTTGATCCATATTAGAAACCATGTCTAGTCTACATGCTTATTCTGGAGACCCACCGAGGTCATTTCTGCTGTTCAGTTATCCGCTTACATTGAAATTACATACTAAGTCATACGTATTCATATGCATATCATATCACAGTCTCTGTTGACATTTGTTGGTAGATAACATCATTATTTTTGGTCTGGTTTTTCAAGACATTGAGAGCCCTAGAGATCGGAGAGATTGATAACTGAGTGAGGATGAGGGCTTGATGGTGAGGATGTTTGTGGGATCAAGCTTTATGCAACAGCATGTTTTTTTGATTTATGCCATGATTAACTTATTATAGTGCTTGGGCTGAAAGAACCCCTCCGGAGTCTGCACACACCCCTAGTGAGCGCAGGTACCTACCTAGTACGGGTGCCAAGTGCGAGTACCGTGTGATGAGTGACCATGAGGACTGAGTGGTTGTGAGGAGTGAGTGACTAGGAGAACCGAGTAAATTGATACTCTGAGAGCATGCATATGCTTTTATCATTAAGTTGCATCATATTCGACATGCACACTTGACATACATGCATGCAGATGTATTTTTTTCATGCTATACAGTATCGCGTCATTTATGATTTCTCACACATATTGACATTAAGGCAAAAAGATGTGTTTTTCTCGTGCCATTTGAAAATGAAACATATAATTGTTGAAATCTTTGGAAAGAACTTAGAGTATTAAAATTAACTCATATTTTGGCAATTTCAAAAAAGGATTTGGTTTTTCACTGATATACATAAAAAGCAGGCCTATTTTCCAGAACTGTGAACGAGCTGAGGATTTTATCTCTGCATTACTTCTTTTATTACTTTCATAATGTTGTTATGAACTGTTGTTGGCTAATGTTGTTGGACTCCAACCTTCGTTCCAGCTCTTCACTACTTTTAACCTAAGGTTGCGTTTGATACTTATTGAGTACATGGGGTCGGTTGTACTCATAATACACTTCTGCACCTTGCTTGCAAATGTTGGATGGTGATGTTGTTGTATTCGATTGGAGCTGGATTTGAAGATGTACCTGCATTCTAGTTATAGATGCCACTTGTTCATGGTAGCCCTAGACTTATGAATGATCTATTCATCTATATTTCAAACAGATGATGTACTTTATTTCACACCAAATTTGTAAATTCTAAATCTTAGACACTCATGATTTGTACTACCAGTCTTTGGAAATTATTATACAAAAGCAATTGTATTATCAGTTTTTTCTTGATAAATCTTATTAATTTGTATAATTATTAATTGCCTTACCTATATGGTTGGGTTAGGTCCCATCATGACTAGTTAGATTTTGGGCCGTGATAAAGTCCTAGAGGTTACAATGATACAATTGTGTTGGTCTATATTTGACGACTAAATGCAAACAACAAGCTTGTAAAGGAAAAGGGGGTCCTAAGTTTTTTAGCATAAAGGAGCACTCGTGCAACATAAATAATGCTTCACAATTTCCTTAGGTTAGGGGTTGCTCATATTATCCAGCGACACAGATTAGCATATCCTGCTACCCGATTACTATGTTAAATTTGTTACTTAAAGGCGCTCTAATTCAATTCTAGGTCGCATCCTATGCATGCACTATCCGTCCCATGCCTATGGTCCAGGAAACTTACGACCTACAATTTGGGTGGGTCTAGACTTCACTTAGGGTGCATAAATGATAAAACTAGGCGCACATCCAAAACATATAGGACTTTACATAAAATAAATAAATGGCTCAAGTTCTCCTCCACACATATGCAACAAATGCACATGGGCAGATTTATGCAATAGACACATAAGTCACTTTTGAGTCGTTAAATACTATAGGCATGGTTTCTATTTGATTCTGATTTCTAGTATTTGTACAGGTAGTACAACATCTTTAGATTTACAAATTTGCAGCTTATACATGTTACAAACCCTATAGGCATGATATCAAAATGTCGTGCCTGAGGCAGTGAAATAACTTGAATGCCCCGGATTAATAGTGTCGATTTCATAAATAGCTTCTTATGCGAGTGACAATGTGCTATATGCAGGATTTGTAACAATGATAATTAGATGTAGTTTTATAACACTTTATCCCAATAGGCATGTTATCTAAGTGTATCAATTCAATGAAGCAACATAGTAATGGATTACTTGATTAAGATCCTATTGTTGTGATACCTAGATGAGCAGTATACTAAAAGAAATAGAGGCAACATATTGACTGATTAGTTGGAGCCTTATAGACTTGGTGAACAGACTAGCGGGGCACATTTTATTGCATCCTATCGGTATGCCGTTAAACGTGCACAATGATGAGATGGGAAACAAGTACAGCAGATGCCTAAAACTATCATGCTTTGAATGGTGCACGAGTATTAGACAAATTAAGTGAAGTGTGTGATCTCCTATAGGCATGATTCATATGAATGTGTAGAGTAGGAGCACGTTAAAAAAATGGAAAACTAGTTAATTAAATCCTATTTGCAAGTTTTCTATCTGTACATGCAAGAATTAGATTACCCACTCCCCCATTTCAATAATTTCCCCATCATCCAGTTATACATGTTATTACAGATCATATTGAGCGATCATAGGTCCAATTACAAATATTGAATAACATAGTAACATATTTGGGCCTTCAAATAGGCTTAGAACTTCACATGGACAACATGCCCAAACTCCAGTTGTAGACAATGTACTTCAGACATCCAGTACAAAAAGAAGGCCCAATGTACCAGGCTCGAACTACTACCGCACTTACCCATTTGGAGACCAAACTAGCCTTAATAATAATACGAGTGACAAATTATGTGCAGGATCAATTGAGAAACTTTGAAATCTAAGAACTTAACCTTTAAGGCTGTAACGAATAGAGGCTTCCAAACTAGAGGCATACAAACTAGATTACACAAAAGCCTTAGCAAGCAAAAACGTACACATGTTATACTTCCCAGATAACAAGTTATGTGATAATGCAACAAAATTAAACAGTATTTCCACATGAGACATGGTCTAGAATTAATCTAATTGTACATTAGACCTTGGAATCTTATTCATGGAAGTCTAATAGAGTTATAGTCGGGAAATCAACAATAACAACATGATAGTAGGCATGATGCACGATAATTTAACATGTTGAGTATACACAAGGTTCTTGAATCTGAAGAGCTCATGGTAGGAAGACAATTGACTTAGTTAATGGAAACGACAAACTTTGAGGTTTATGCCAGTTGACCATGCACATAAAAGAAGCCAAGTATATGAGAGCTCAATCAGGACTTTTAGGCAAGCACCAAAAAATGCAGGATTGAACAAACTAACAGTATAGTTCTCAGCCACAGAGCAACATATATGACTAAAATTTGGACAACAATCAATACATAATGTCTATATGAACATAAAATGGAAAAATAGTGGAGCATACATAAATGATGCTTAAATTTTTTTTTTTGCTAGAATGAGTTATGGGCAGGAATTAATCCCTTAAGGGTTTCAATACGAGTATCTCATGCAAGGCATGATCAAAGACTCAAAAAATAAAACAATAGGCGACCTGAACAACAGAGCATGCTATGAAATTACTCAAACTAAACCTAACTAACATATATTAGAATCTATGCAGGTTGTGACACCAAAACATTCAAGACTGTAGAATAGCTTCAAAAGCAAGTAGGATTGCAAATTAAAATAACATAATACTGAAGCCATATTGGCTCACAAAGATTAATCAACATGAACATACAAAACATTGAATGTAAACAAAAGAAAAAATAATATTGCAAGAGTTAAGGTACTCAATAGTTTACGAATCAAGAAGCAAGTAAAAGAGGGAATCAAGTGCTGGGGGTGATTTGATCAGCAGTAATAGAGAAAGAACATCAGGATTCCCAAAATCCCACTGCGTCAGAGTTTCCAAGGATTTCGAGTGAACCCTGGGCAGTGCTCGAACTTAAAAAAGAGCAACAATCGAAACCTGATGGCCTTGTCTTTCAGTCGGCCGAGGTCTCAAAATAAAGAATAGTATTATAATTGAGAGTGAAAGAGTAATAATAGTAGTTAAGTAATGATCGTAGAGATCTTTAAAGGGAATGGGGAAGGGGCTAATATAGTGGCAAAATTAGAGGAACAAAACAAGGAAAGACAGTTGATTAAACACAAAAAGGAAAGAATATATCCTATGTACACTAGAACCAGTAAAGGAAACAAGAATTTCAAACCCTTGTTAGAATCGGACTCGAGGAAAAATCATTCTAAAGCCTTAATCACGATTGAATCAACGGAGACAGAGGCCGACCTACATGGTGGCTTGAGGGGTCACATGACCTCGTTAACCTCAGCAGAAATCCTTTATATACATATTATATATATTTTTACATATATATGTGACCCCTTAAATATTTTAGTGCCGCCTAAAAAAAGAAGTGGATGGGAGAAGTGGTTGTTTTGGACCCTTTAATTCCCAACTGTGATGAAGATGTTGATTCGAAACCCCCCTTTAGCTTTTGTTTTTTCTCCTCTTTTTATTTTTATTCCTTGAGTACAATGTAATTTATATTTAATAGCAAGTTTCTTTATCTTTTACTTATATCTTTTTTTTAAAGTAAATTGTAATTTAGTACTAATATATAATAGTCAACTTTATTAATATTTTAGTTCTTTGAATATAATATAATTTATATTTAATAACAAATTACTTTTTTTACTTCTCTCTCTCTCTCTCTCTCTCTATCTGTATATATATCGCCAGTTATTAGCATACTGTGGTGTCTTGCTCAAATCCTGGCTCCGCCTCTGAAAGGAGATATGCCATAAAAAAGAAAAAATATTGTCTTTCTGAGTGTATAGAACCACAATTGCATCCAGAACCATAAAATCAAAGCCAAATCTATGAAACTCTAATTTGCCACAAGTATAATGGTAGCGAAAGTTATAATAAATGAATGATAATAACAGAAAAGGTAAGTAGAATCCACGTATGAACGCGTATAAGGAAGGGAGATGGGGGATCTTTTAGGTCGGCTAGGGTTTGGCCCCTAACGGAGAAGAAAACAGGTAAGGGCGGTCGTTGAGAGATAAGTGGTCTCTAGGGTTTGGTCATGGGGATATAAGGAGAATTGTGGCTGGGGGGGGGGGTTAGTATGTGTCGTGGATCATTTAAGATTGACAATCAAGATCGAATAGAAAATAGGTGAATTGAATGAACGAATCACACCCGGGTTTAAAATGGGTCATTTGGTTGGGCTGCCGAAGAGAAAAATGAATGTGCTAAGTGTTTAAGCCTATAATTTGGTTCAAAAGTAGCCTTGTATTGGGCTGTAAATTAAATATGCAATATTTGTTTATAATAATTTATAAAAAGTAATTTATATATAATAAAATATTACTTATTAAATAAAATGATGAAAAATAATAGCTTAACATTATATAATAAAAAAATATTATTGTAGCGTATGTAATATAATAAATAAAAAATGCAAATGCAATTATATAAATGAAGTAAAAATGTCATAAAACATATATGTGAGTGTAATAATAAATTTGGATAATTTATTCATTACAAAATAATTTTAATGGATAACTAATAAATATTTAAACAACATAAATATAAGAAAATCAATTTTAAGGCCTTAAAAATTATGATTGTTTTATAGAAAATACTTATATAACCCAAATAAACTAGATAGTAGTGCAAAATAGTATTTTTAAAGAATACATAATATTTATAAAAATATGAGCACAAAATTATGAATAAAATCTCTCTTTCTTTACATGGTAATGATGAAAGTGTTGTCCAGTATAGAAAAGGATAATTAATTTTGTCCAAATGAATAGAGATGAGGTGTTTCGTTTGAAAGAATGGGGGCTGAACCCTGATTCCCGAGTTGCCTACATATCCCTGGTGTTACAGGAATGAGGCCATATGTAGTTCTGGATCCAACGACGAACGAAACAGATGGAGTTGTTGTAAGAATGGTCGTACGTTTTGAAAAGAGATCTTCTCTGGATATGGTGGTGTCATGAGTGACGAATAATTTTAGGTGGAGCTATGAATGCGAATTTGAATTTTACGGATTTATAAGGAAAATATTTGAGCAGTCACGAGATAAAGGGTAATCAATTGTTGATCATCAGGTACGTCTAAGATGGTCGAAGGATGTGAACGTTGTAAATCAGAGCGAGAATTGCTCATGTTTGTAGAACGCTTACTTCCCGAGTTAAGTAAAAAACAAAAAACACGATGCACGAAAGTATATATGGGGTTATTGCAAAAAAAATTAAATATGATGCATGTTCCTTTCGGACCATGAGACTTGTCTTTGGACGATGAGGATGATGTCATTAGGCCATCACATCCTGGGCTATGAAGCATATGATAAGGGATTCGCAGGACATGAAATAGTGTCCTCGGACCATGAGGTTGGTGCCTCTGGATGGCGCCTTTGAATAATGACATGGAGCTTCGGGATATCTCAGACTATGGCATGATGTCTTCGGGCTATGAGGATGATTCCTTTAGACTATGACGGCTTCGGACATATGGTGATGTTTTAGCCCATGAAATGCGAAGATAATGAGATATTGATCATTTTATATAGGGAACCAGTGATGCTTAATCATATGCGAAGACGAAACAAGGGAGCGCTTAGCATTGTATGTGATGAGGGCAGGGCTTAGCCCTATACAGAAGAAGGTAGCATTTAGCCTTATGCAATAATGGAGGCAATGCTTTGGTTCGTATGATATGATGGAGATGGTTCTTGGTCTCATGCAAGAAAAGGAAGTTCTTAGCCTTATGCAATGATGGAGGTAGTGCTTAGCATCATGCAAATAATGGAGACGGTGCGTAGTCTCATGCAAGGAAAAGTAGTGCTTAGACTTATGGAATGATGGAGGCAATGCTTATCCTAAGGCAAAGAATGGAGATACTTCTTAGTATCATGCAAGGAAATACAATGGTTAGCCTTATGCAATTATGGAAGCAATGCTTAGCCTCATGCAAAGAATGGATACAGTGCTTAGTCTCATGCAAAGAAAGGCAGTGCTTATGTGATGACCCGAACAGTTGTCTTTGGAATTTATGCCATGTTCCCCCATTAACTGTTTCCCCTATGTTCATTTATGCTATTTTGGTTTGCTGGGACGTTTGGTGTTAGAATTCGAAGTATTTTGGGACACTTAGTCCCTAAATGAGAGCTTAAGTGTTGGAAAGTAATCCGTAATTGGAAAAATATAAAGACGACCTTGGAATCAGAATCTGATGTTTCCTTTAGCTCCGTTAGGTGATTTTGGGGCTGGGAGCATGTTCGGAATGTATTTTGGATGTCCGTAGCTCATTTACTAGAAATGCCGAAAGTTAGAATTTGGAGGTTTTCGGTCCGAAAGTGAATTTTCGATCTAAGGGTCAGAACGGGATTCTGGAAGTTTCTGCAGCACCGTCATGTAATATGGGATGTGCGTGCAAAATTTCAGGTTAGTCGGACGTGGTTTGGTTAGGTTGGTAATCGAAAGCGAGTTTGGTTGAGTTTTGTAGTTCTTGGTTAATTCGAGTTTCCGACATTGTTTTAGGTGGGTTAAGGATTGGTACAAGTTTGAATGATGTTATGGAATAAGTCCGTAGGCTTGGTTGAGGTCCCGGGGGCCTCGGGTGTGTTTTGGAAGCTCAACAGAGCAATTTTGGGACTTGAAGAGTTGCAGATTTTCTGCTATGATGTTGCAGAGCTTTTCTTCTCTACGATCACATCACTACTCATGCGATCGCACATTTCTGTTTCCCCCTTTTCTGTGATTGCAGGACCTCTTCCGCGTTCGTATAGGCCACATTTTGGGCCCATAAATTTCCGCCGAGAAGCCCATGGATGGAGAATACAAGTCTCTAAAGACGTATTGTCATGACGAATAACTATTTTTCATAGGAGAAGATATTGTAGAATCCAATGATGGTTGGAGAACGTTTTTCGATAGAGTAGCAAATTTCAAGAGGTTAGGCATAGGAGCGGTCCTAGTGTCAAATACCGGCTAACATTACCCGGTATCTGCCAAACTCAGGTTCTCATGCACCAACAATATGGTTGAAACTAAGAACTTTCTGGCAGACTTTGTCCGCGAACGTATTGTTTGTCAGTTCGGCATCCTAGAGTCAATCATTGCCGATAAGGGTTCAAATCACAAAAGTGACCTGATGGAAGCAATGTGTAAACATTCACGATCAAGCAGAAGAAATCTACAACATACAAGCCTCAAATGAATGGAGCGGTAGAGGCGGCCAACAAGAATATAAAGAAGATACCAAGGAAGATGATAGAAAAGGATAAATAGTGGCAAGAAAAAGCTATCATTCGCTTTATTGAGGTGTCGTACAACAGTCCCTACATCAGCTGGGGAAAATCCTTGCATGCTGGTTTATGGTACAAAGGCACTTATTCCCGCCGATGTGGAAATTCCCTCCTTGAGGATAATACAAGAAGCAGAGTTAGGTGATGCAGAATAGGTACAAAGTCACTACGAGCAGTTAGCCCTTATAGATGGGAAAAGAGTGAAACAATTTGCCATGGTCAATTGTATCAGAACAGAATGTCCAAAGCTTTCAACAAAAGAGTCAAGCCGAGAAAGTTTACACCAGGGCAGCTAGTATTGATGAAAATATTCCCACGTCAAGATGAAGCCAAGGGGAATTCTCTCCCAATTGGCAAGGTCCTTACATGGTCCACCGGGTCGTAACAGGAGAAGCCCTTATACTTGTAGAGATGGACGGAGAAGTATGGCCTAATCCAATCAATTCAGATGCAGTGAAGCGATATTATGTGTAGCTTTTATGCTTTCTCTTCATGATACAATTTGAACTACGCCTGACCTCATTCCCGTTTAAGAGGGGATATGTAGGCAGCCCTATGGGTTCGGTCACAATTCAATAAAATTTCCATTTCTCCGCGCTACTGGAAACTGGGGCAGAATTTTGAGGAGGACCCTCAAAATTTTGAAGTTGATCTCAGCCATTTATCACAAGCAGCCGTCAGAAGTGTCAGCCCAGTGAACTGGAGTGGAATTTTGAGGAGGACCCTCAAAATTCCGGAGCAAGAGAGGTTGCATTATCTTAAACCACATCGCAGTCGTCGGTTCATCTAAAAGAAAACTATTTCCATTCTTACTATATATTTGCTAAAACATTGTGCATGTCTATTATAAAATTGTTTTTTTAACAATGCTACTCCAAGAAGAGGTACAGTATCGCTGAAACAAAGATTAGAAGGATAAGCAAAGTCCACGGAAAGACGAACTAACCTTTCCCCTTTACAGAGCTCACAATTTTTCTTTGGATGAGGTAACCAAGTCGCAAATCGACGAACGCAATTATAAACTTATACTTTCCAGAATGCAGCTCTCCGATCCATCGTCAGTATACAATCAGTATCCATACAAAACATCCCCAGTAGCCACAATATCACAATCAGCTATCATCTAAGAGACTTTGCCATTGCTTGCCTTTTACATTTTTCTGTATTGCATAAGGCTACTTTTTTGCCATCCAAGGTTAAGCTCTACCTCTATCAGCATTTCTCGGCATTGCATATGGCTACTTTTCTACCATATGAGGTTAAGCTCTACCTTCACCTGGATATATCTGCATTACATATGGCTAGTTTTATGCCTTTCGAGGTTAAGACTCTACCTCCATCTGTATCCCTGCATTGCATAAGGATACTTTTCTGCCTTTCCAGGTTAAGGCTACTTTTCTGCCTGTCGAGGTTAAGTTATACCTCCACCTTCATCCTCGTATTGAAAAAGGCTACTTTTCTGCCTTTCGATGTTAAGCTCTACCTCCATCTACATCTCTACATTGCTTAAGGAAACTTTTCTGCCGTTCGAGGTTAAGCTCTATCTCCATCTGCATTTTTCTGCATTGCATAAGGCTACTTTTCTGCCTTTTGAGGTTAAGCTCTACCTCCATCTGTATCTCTGCATTGCATAAGGCTACTTTTCTTCCTTTTGAGACTAAGCATTATCGCCATTTGCATTTCCTGCATTGCATAAGGCTACTTTCCTGCCTTTCAAGACTAAGCGTTGCCTCCATCCTGCGTGGCTGAAGTATCGCCACTTTATTTCTCTTGCATGGCTAAAATATCGCCACCTTTCATTTCCATAAGCTGAATGATCGCCACCTTCTCCATTTCATGGGCTGAACGATCACCACCTTCTGCACTTCATGGGCTGAAAGATCGCCAAATTGTCCAAAGGCATCATTGTTCGGAGGAACAATTTACATAGCCCGAGAACGCCATGCCATGGCCTGAGGACACCATTTTTACCGTGCATATCATTATTCAAAGGCATCATAGTTTGGAGGCATCATTCTCATAGCCCGAGAACGACATTACATATCCTACGAATCCTTTATTATACGCTTGATGGCCCTGGATGTCATGGTCCGAGGACGTCATCCTAATCGTTCAAAGACAACATTCATGATCCAACGGGAACTTGCATCACGTCTGAATTTACGCACAATATATGTTTGTATTATCCACTTGCAGGTACACTGGCTAGCATTAGTAGTCTCAGTAGGAGCGATCCCGCTACACTTCCGCTGCCTAAGACTTCAACCACCTTTCTCAACGTAAACATCTCATCTGTTCTTTTCGAAAATCTCAACCAGCATAAGCCGCCGATGGATCTTGAACTACATATGGCCTAATTACTGTAAAACCAAGGATATATAGGCAGCTCAAGAGCAAGAGCTCGGTCAAAATTCTTTGCAAATCGTCTCTTTCGGTCAAAATTGACCATCATATCTTTACCCGACAACTCTTTCATCCTTCCCAGGTAAAGAGGGGCAGCTGTTGATACCCAATTTTTCCCTAGGTATTTTCATACTCAAAATACTTTCAAAAATAACATATATATATATACATATATATATATATACATATATATATACATATATGTATATGTATACATATATGTATATGTATACATATATATATATGTATACATATATATATATGTATACATATATATATATGTATACATATATATATATATATATATATATATATATATATATATATATATATATATATATATATATATATATATATATATATATATATATATATATATATATATATATATATATATATGCAAATATAAGCATATCCAAGTATTTTAGTAGTTTTTCCAAATTTGTAAGGATTTCCAAAATCAATTTATTGCCTATTTTAGCAGTAGAAAATCCAATAATTATTTTCAATATTATTATTTTGGTGAACAACTTATTTTATTCTCATATTTATACCAAAATATAATTAAATTAACTTTTGTATATTTTTACAAATTGTTTTGGCATTTTTAAAGCTAAATTACGTACAATTATAATTATTGCCTATTTTTACGATTAATAGTATTTTATAATTACAAAATTAGTTCCAGTATTTATTTAATTAATATTTATGTATTATTCATTGGCTCGTTGCTTTTAGTTTTCTTTATAAAATATTTTCACTATTTTTAGAAAATAAAAAGAAAAATCGGTTATTTAAAATAAAGCCCCAATTCGTTTCAATTGTAGCCCCATTTGCATTTCAATTTTAGCCTAAGCCTGAAAAAATTTCAAACTCAAAAGTGTACCAGCCCAATTCCATTTAACCCAACCCAATAACCCATTCATCCAACCTGCCCATATTACTTTTAATCCAGGCCGTTGATCATTTTGATCAACAGCCTAGATCACCCCTTTCCTTTTCAATTCGCCTAACCCTTACCATAATCAATCATTTTATTATGATAGCCGCCTTTGGATACTCTCCCTCTCTCAAACTCTCTCGAACTCTCAGGAACCCTAGCCTCCTTCTGCCGCCTTTTCAAACACCGGTCATCGGAATCCATGGCTTCTCAGGCTATGGATAGCTGGTACTCACCTATATTCACCAGTAAACCTTTGGTGTTCCAAGATTGTAGGTCTGACCTCAATGGTACCCTCTCAGATCTTCTCAGGTCCATGGCTTTAAGGCCTCTTCGGCCTTGTTTCGGCTCATCCAAAGCATTTCAAGCATGATTCTAACTCATCCGACTCAGGATCGGACTTTTCCAAGCCTTTCTCATTTTGGGTTCTTCTGAAACCCTAGTTACTCGAGGTTCTATCTGATTATTTTAAGATCTGGCATATATTTGTGATTCAAAAAAATTACTACTCTTCGATTAGGGTTTCTGAAAAAATTTTAAAAATGTTTCTAAGTCTTCTTTTTCTTTTCTTTGTGTGAATCGGTCCATGTTATGTTCTTATGTTCTCTTTTTATAACTCCCATGATTTCTCATGCGTTCTTATGTTGTCATATTATGTATGTTTTTTTTATTGTGCTCCGTCCTTTCTTCTGCTGGTTTTTATGTCATGCTTTGACATGTCTATCTTATGTGTTCTTTATTGTATATTTCTACTAAGCGTTTAGTCCTTTGTTTGCTTTTGCCGGACCTTGTTTGAGGTCTTTCTAAATATGTTTCATCGACTGTTTCCTTATGTTTACACTACCTCTTTACCTCATGAACTTGTTTAAGTTCCAAGCTTCTCTTAAAATGTGTGCCTTGTACTTCAAATCAGTGTCTACATTCAATTTGCCTTGAACCTGCTATTGTATCTACATGTTTTCTCATGAGACTCTGAAAGAGGTCTTTGGGCCTGTTTCATTTATTTGCCTTCTCGTCCTGTATCAGATTCGAATCGTAAACCCCAGGATTGGAGTTTTTGGCAAGTTTGATTGTGTGTTTGGACTAGGGTTCTACTTTGAATTCTTGACTCTCTCAGACTCATTCCGAGTCTATGAACTGAACTTGAACCTCTTTTTTTGCTTAGGATTTTGAAACTTTCTTTCTAGTCTTTTCTAATTAGCATGACAACTCTTTCTTGTTTGACAAGTCTATGTGCTTTATATATAATAACTTTTCTTTAAAAAAGTTTCACCAATTGCTAATTGCTTCCAAATTCCTTTAATGCTGTTTACTTGATTGTTACCTATTTTCCCTAGTTGAAATTTCCTTTACCCCCTTTTCTAACTTGGTTCATGCGAACAGGGCTTTCAACTTTGATTTTACTAGATGTTTCATTGATTCCCTTTCCTTATTTTTCACAAACCAAGTACCACTGGACTTTTGCTTTAAATATCGTCTATGTATTTACCTTTATTGTACTTCTTGGAAAAATATTTTGATTGACTCTTTCCTTAATTGCCTTTACCCGTTTGAAATCAGTCCCTTAATTAAACAGAGAATGACTTCAGTATTATTTCCTTACCTTTTCTTACTTGCTAGCTGCACTATAAAAGGGCACATCCCATATATACTTGCACACAAAACTTACCGAACATATCCGAATTGCATAGTCTCAATTACAAACTATTTGAATTCTCTACGCTCTTCTAAGATCTTTTGATTGCTTCCTTATTGGCTTACAAGACTTCTGCTTTCACTTATTTGTTTCCTGAAATTGGCATGTCCCAATTTTGATTCTAGAATCACCCCCAATATGTTTATTTATAAGCTTTTATATCCATGACTACTTTACTATTTTGTGAATTCAACATTTAAAGTAGTATAAGTATGCTTATGTCTTACTATCTGCAATGAATCCCTATTCCCTACCCCCCCTTTATATGCTTGAGCTATTGTTTAAGACATGGCAACATACAAGGTATTGTCCATAGATTAAAACTGGATCCTAGCCTCTTTCTGTTTCCCCATACCCCATTCCCCTATGTGTGCTGAGTGAAGGTATAGCCCAGCAACATCCAAATTGCTGTCAGGGCTGAACCTGACCTTCAATATGTCCTAACACTCTTTTCAAGCTGACAGGCTGGTCAGGGGTGTGCCGGCATCCCAATTGTTGGGCATGACCACCAGTTTGCCCTATCCCTTCCTAATTCCCCTCTATTGCACTTACACTTACTCCTAGCCTCTAAGTTCTGCCCCCCCCTCCTATGAGCCTTGCCTTGTGACTTTGAGTTCCCTCTGAACTTGGATTTGAGGGCTGGTTTTTCCACACTGCATTATAATTTAATTCTGCAATGATATTTGGGGTGTCAGCATTGTCTGGAGTTCTTGAAACTCCTTGGAACTTTGACACATCCCAAATAAGACAACGGCTTTGGAAATCTGATCTTTGGAAGTTGGTTTATTACGCATGTCAGACTAGGAGTCTAAATTAGGCTCACCTTGGTTGGAATCTCTAATTTCGAAAGTAATTATAGTTTTCTTGATTAATTTTGGTCTGTAATAATCTTTTAATAAACTGCTGGAGTAGAAAAGAGGGTCAATCGTGCATGTAAAGCGGAAGATATCATGTCTATAGGGAATTACTATTTATGAAATTATGCACTTTCATATAGATAATTATGGAAATTCCGCATCTCATAAAGATATCATGTCTATAGGAAATTACTACTTCTAAAATTTTGGCATTTCACATAGATATCATGTCTGTATGTGTTTCTGCATGACAATTGCTTCTATTAAAATCAGTAACATCAAGAAATCATGCCTCTAGGAGCTATCAACTGAACATGAATCGCCAACTCCCTTGAAATCAGTGGCAATAACGTTTAAATGCCTGCGGAACTTATATCCCTGTAATTGATCAATTCTTTCTACCATCAGTTTACATCTATGTTTTTGAAACTGATAGATATCATGCCTATAGTTTCCGTTTAAAAACCTAGGCAAGTTTTAAGGTAAAACTATAACTGCATCAGACTTTGATAATTACAACCACCAGGCAGGCCTAATTCAGACTTCTTATCTGAAAATATGTGATGAATCAGCATGCCTTAATGTTTTAGTTTAATTCAGACATAATCAGTACATGTAATACATGCTAAACTATATATATTTTTTGATTTAAGGAGGTCTATTTGAGCCTTTTAACTGTTACTTGTTTCCCATAACTGTCTTATATGTTTTTCTTTGTCGCCTTAGACTTTTATCCTTTTAAACTCTAAAAATCCCAAAACTCCTTCCTTTTACAATTAGTTGTTCCAAATGCCTCCAGGACTGATAGGATTGGGATGGGTATAGCATGCAATACGTAACAATAACATATCGCACTTTAATACCTTAACGAGGTAGGAAAGGGCAGATGTGGATATGATAACTTGTTCGCTAATACCTCATGCAACCCCTCTTTTGAGGAGTAATTACTGGGTATTGCATTGATGTGATCCATATTGTTCATAAACCTAGGACCCCCTTCCCTTTACTTGTTTTATGTTTATTTTCAAACATGTTTAAAATTGTCTCCTTAAAAATTATGTTTTCCCTATTTTCTCCGAACTTTCAATTTAATTACAAAAATATGTGAGAACTCCCTATATTTGAGCTTTAATTGCTTATTCGTAAAGTCACAATTGTAACATGGCAGGTACCACACTAGTGGATCTTGAGGGGTGCCTAACACATTCCCTTCGAGATAATTTCTAGCACTTACCCGAACTCTGGTTTCTTTCAAATCAAACCCTTCTTAGTGTCCTAATGCACTTTAATCATTAGTTGACGACTCTCCAAATTCAGAAACCCAATTCCCAAAAAGGAACAAGTTGTGCTCCCAAATGTCACAAGCCCAAATTTTCTATTGAAAAAGGGGGTGCGACACGATATCCACAGCTGTAACAACTACATGGGTATCAAATTAGTGAGTTATACCATGAATGTCTAGGAGAGACTGGTAGAAATGAGAGTGCGAAGGACAATGTCTATTTTAGACAACCAGTTGGGGTTCAGGCTAGGGCGATTTACCACATAAGCTATTCAGCTTATTAGGAGGATGGGGGAACAATATATTGATAAGAAGAAGGATCTCCAAATGGTGATTATCGATCTAGAGAAATGGTACGACAGGGTTACTAGGTAGGTCTTATCGAGATACCTAGAGGTTAAAGGGGTCCCGATTGCCTACATTAGGGTGACTAAAGACATGTATGATGGAGCTAAGGCTCGGGTTAGGACAATAGAAGGTGACTCCGAGCATTTTTCGATTGATACGGGTTGCACCAAGGGCTTGTGTTCAGCGCTTTCCTATTTGCCTTGGTGATGGATTCCATAACGCATAATATTCAAGGGGAGATGCCATGGTGTATGTTATTTGCTAATGATATAGTCCTAATTGACGAGACAAGACGCGTCATCAACGAGAAGCTAGAGGTTTGGAGACAATCCCTTGAGTCTAAAGGTTTCAGGTTAAGCAGGACAAAGACAGACTATCTTGAAAGCAAATTTGGGCCCGAGCCGGCAGACGTGGGAGTGGAAGTGAGGCTTGATTCCCAAGTCATCCCTCAGAGAGGAAGTTTCAAGTACCTTGGGTCAGTTATTCAAGGGACCGGAGAGATAGACGAGGATGTCACACGCCATATGATGATTTTGAAATCTAAATTGAAATTCTCATTTTGAAAGCTCAAAGTTAAAGAAATGAACTAGGATTGAAATTTTTAGTAAATGACCTCGGAATCGAGATCCGAAGGTTCCAACAGGTTCATATGATGATTTCGGACTAGGGCGTATGCCCCGGTCGGGTTTTGGATAACCCGGTAGCGTTTTGGCAACTATTGTGGAAGATAGCATTTTAGAAGAAATTGCACCAGTTTGGCTTAAAATGCATTTCAATGTTATTAATGTCCGTTTGGGATTCTGAGACCCGGATTAGCTTCGTATGGTGATTCTAGATTTGTAAGCGCGACCGAAAGTGAATTCGGAGGTTCGTAGGTCATTTTGGAGCCATTTGGCTAAAGATAGAAATTTGAAGGTTTTTGAGAATATTCAATCGGAAGAGGAAATTTTGATATCAGGGTCGGAATGCGATTCCGTAAGTTGGGGTAAGTCTGTAATATGGAATGTGACTTGTGTGCAAAATTTGAAGTAATTCCGGAATGATTTTGGTAAGGTTTGAGACACTTAATCTCTTTTAAGGAAGCTTAAGTTGGAAAAGTTAACCAGATATTGACTTATGTGTTAGAGAGCTCGAAAAGCAAATTCTATTGTTTGCATAGCTTCGTTAGGTGATTTGGGACTTAGGAGAATGTCCGGAATATTTTTGTGATGGCCGGTGTAGAATTTAGCTTGAATTGGCAAAGTTAGTATTTTGGCGAATTCCGGTTGATAGGTGAGATTTTGATCCGTGAGTCGGAATGGAATTCCGAAAGTTTTTGTATCTTCGTTATGTTATTTTGGATTTGTTTACAAAATTTGAGGTCATTCGGACAAGGTTTGACGTGTTTCGGCATCGGATGTGTAATTTGGAAGTTCTTGAAGTTCTTAGGCTTGAATCCGATGATGATTTGATGTTTTGATGTTATTTTGGATGTTCCGAAGGTTGTAACAAGTTTGAATGACATTGTGGGATATGTTGATATAATTGGTTAAGGTCCCGAGGGCCTCGGGTGGATTTTGGAAGGTTAAAGGAATGAAATTCGGACCAAAAAGAAGGAAAAAAATTGCAGAAAATTCTGCAATTTTCTTGAGAAACATTTTTTGGACCGAATCGTGTAGCCTACTTGGAAAGATCATATCTTGTAATCTATAAAGAATTTGAAAAAGGACAAAACATGTAGTCCTTCATGTCTAATTTCCAGAAAGCGAAAGAAAGCATAATGTCGTTGTCTGTAGTGAAAGTTATGGTCGATTGAAAATGACTGGTGGAGCTCATTTTTCCAATTTTGATTTCGGGGAGGCTACTTTGGAAGCTCATATCTTGTAATCTATAAGGAATCTGAAAATATGCAAAACACAAAAGTTGTAGCCCTTCCAGAAAGATAAAGAAATTGCAAATTGGACTTATGTAATGGAAGTTATGATCGACGGGACATGACTTCTGGAGCAATGTGATGTACAACTTGTATATCACAAGTGAAAGGTACAATTCGACGAAGCACGGGCAGATTGTTTTATACACGGATTTAGCACATTTTTGTCCAATTCTTCACGGTGTGGACGATTTTTGGAGAGCTTTAAGAGGGGATTTTCATCATCAATGTGAAGGTAAGTTATCTCCACCTATTTTGAGTTAAGTACATCAATTATATATGGATTTGAGCATGAAAATTGTAGAAAAATTGAGGATTTAGGCCTAGGGATTTGAAAATAAAATTTTATTATTTGAGGGGTCAAATAAACACCGATTTTGATAAATTTATATGTACAGACTCGTGGCGAGATGAGGAATCCGGTGATGTGACTTTCATAATTTTTGAAGAAGTGGGCCCGTGGCTCGGATTTTTTGAATTTCGTGAATTTCGATATTTTTCGAGTCTTTTCAATTGGGTTACATTCCCTTAGCATAATATAATGTATTCGTTGTGGGGTTGGGCCAGATTCGACACACGAGGAGTTCGATATGAAAGGGAAGGGCATCGCGGAGTAGTATTTGACCGGTTAGAGGTGAGTAATACTTGTAAATGATATCCTGAGAGTTTGAAACCCTGGATTTTCACATCATAGTGATGTATTGAGGTGACTTGCATGCTGGATATGAGCGTGGGGGTAGATCACCGTTGAGGATTGTGACTTGATCCATCCTGATTGTTGATTTTACTGCGTATTTGACTGAAATTACTTGTTATCATCATAATTTGGGCTGATTGCCATGTTGGGGGCTTTGTGCTGACTTGTAAAATCCTTCAAGGATTGATATTACTGCTTGGCATGATTTGCATATCATATAACTTCAGTACAAGGTTTTAAATGTTGTTTTGCAAACTCATCCGTGTTTCTAAGTTTCGAAAGCTTAAATGACATTTTAAATGCATTTCGGGATGGAAACTTTGATTATGTAAATGGCCAAGGGGCTTACTAAATTATTTTCTGGAATGATAAAAAAGTGATTTAAAACAGTGTTAACAATGACATTGTAATATATACTTGAAACAGTGTAACAATGACACTGTATGTTATACTTGCAAGAGTGGTAAAAATGACACTGAAATAAATACTTGGAACAGTGGTAACAATGGCACTGTATGATATAAATTAGTCAGGTAACATTGGCTGACCGGTCTGGTAACATTGGTTGACATGTATATTGTGCTTGGGCTGTAGGAGCCCCTCTGGAGTCTGTACACACCCCCAGTGAGCGTCGTCGATGATAAATAGACATGGATGGCTCGGGCTGCACGCCATAGTGGGTACTAGAATGTACCATCATATGCATTGCATTCATGCATTTGTTCATTATTTGTGGTTTGTGATATTTCTTGAGATATTGATCTACTTTTGTTGGTGCTATCTGATCGTTGAGTGTTCGGGCCCGAGTGGCTGACCAGGAACAAAGATATTTCCAGAGGGGCGGATTTCTGTGCATAGTGACACTGATGGCTGGAATTATTTTGCAACTATTAAAAAGATTATTTTCAAAAGAGGTTTAAAACTGAGCTAGATATTTATAAAGGATTTTCCTAGAATTATTGTTTTCTAAAAAGGTTGTACCGTCTTATATATCATGATGATGTGTTCTTACGTGATCTCTTATCGCTCAGTTATTATTTTACTCTTATTACCACTGAGTTGGAAGTACTCATTTTACTACCTGCACCTCGCGTGCAGCTGCAGGTATTGTTCGCCTGGTAGCGGGTTATTAGCGAATTGAAGCTTTGCTATCGTAGCTAAGCCAGGTGACCGCTAGCGTCCGCGGCATCGGATCTTCTACCTTATTTTATTTTGTTCATATTAATTTCAGACTCTGTTTCCCATATCCGGACTTGTAGCTCTTTAGCGAATTCTGTAGTAGCTGATGACTTGTGACACCCCAATTTCGGGCTGAGTTGGGGATAGTTTCTTTGTTCTATCACGTTTATCTCACATTTAAAACTATATTGCCTATGATTTAAACTTATTCTTGCTAAGTAAATAAAAGAGATGAATTGCTTTATTGAATGGCCGGCCTTGTCCTCACGAGAGGCGCCATCAAGGTTGGGTTGGAATATTCCAAGAAGGTCACAAACAATAACATCAATATTTCTTACCTAAATGACTATCAAGATAAACCAAACTGATTTAAGCACAACGAAACACGCTTCAAAATGTTGAAATGACTAAACTAGTTCAATAATCACATAAAGAAGATCTAGTGAGAGTCTAACAACTTAAAGCTGACACGAACATGTCGAAACACTTACGAAAATTGCAAGCAAGTCGTCACTGAGTTTTGGACCATCATCAAAACAACACGACTCCATAATTTCGTAAACAACGAGCAAAAAATAGGAGAAAACCAAACAAACAAATCAAGCATATGTACTGATTTCAAACCCAAAAATATCAAACAATTTCAAACACGGACAAAAATGAAACTTGAACCAACTGACCGAATCGGAACCACGACGCCAACGGAAACCTCAACTTAGACCAACAGAAATAGACGCCGATAACAGCCTTAAACTGAAATACTTCAGCGGCGCCGGAAACTCGAACAAGTGATTCGAACGGTGTTGGGAATAAACCCCTTACCAAAATAATATTCACGGTAATAAAAGAGAAATAATAATGTAGCACCAAGATACGGTAATTAACAAGAATAAAAGAGTAACAATGACACCAAGATTTTTACGTGGAAAACCCTTCAGAAAAAGGGAAAAAAACATAGCCCTGGGAGGAGCAATTGATATCACTAAAGTAAGGAATTTTTACACTTTGTAGGTCCGACTAAAATACGCCAAAGACCACTACAACACTCAAAAGAAATAACCCTCTTTTGATATTCCACCTCACTACAATATCGCTCACTCTCTATTTTCCTCACAGACTATTTTCTTATACCCTATCTGTGAAACCTTACTCTTTTTCTCTCTTTCTATTGGTGTATCAAAATGAGAGCCGAAGCTCTCATTTTATAGTGCAAACACTGCCAACCATTGTTGATTTTCAGCACACCAAAACTTAGAAAACAAAAAAATGTGGGCTGCTTTAGCAGCCAATTTTGACAAAACATTAGAGAAGGAATAAAACTTCTTCCTTGATTAAAAGGGGCTGGACCCCATCAATCTCCCCCTCCTGTCCCATTTATCTAGAGGGGAAAACATAGTCTTCTAGTTTGAATGCATGCCGACAAGTTTTTTGAATAGCTCGAACTTGTTCCTTGGTACCACCTTGGTCAGCATATCAGCAGGATTTTCGCTTGTGTGAATCTTTTTGACCTGTAAAGATTCGTCCGTCACTTTCTCATGAATCCAGTGATATCTCACATCTATGTGTTTGGTCCTTGCATGGCACATAGAGTTCCTGCTAAGGTCTATTGCACTTTGTCTATCACAATAGACTATATACTCCTTTTGATGCAATCCAAGCTCTTGAAGGAACCGTTTGAGCCATATCATCTCCTTGCCGGTTTCTGTAGCGGCAATGTACTCTAGTTCAGTTGTTGAGAGTGCGACACACTTCTACAACCTCGACTGCCATGATATAGCTCCCCTTGAAAATGAAAACAAACATCTAGTAGTGGATTTTCTATTATCAATATCACCTGCCATATCAGCATTCGTATAACCCTTCAAGATTGGATCCGATACTCCAAAGCATAAACAATCTCCCGTGGCACCTCTCAGGTACCTGAGTATCCACTTGACTGCTTCCTAGTGTTCCTTTCCGGATTTTCAAGAAACCTACTGACAACACCAATTGCGTGAGCAATATCAGGTCTAGTACATACCATTGCATACATCAAGCTTCCGACTGCTGAAGAATAAGGAACTATGGCCATGTTCCCTTTCTCCTCCTCTGTTGTAGGACACATCATTTTGCTCAATTTTAGATGACTAGCAAGCGGTGTGCTGACTAGCGTAGCATTCATCATGTTGAAGCGTTCTAGTACACGTTCAATGTACTTCTCCTGAGATAGCCACAACTTTCTACTTGTTCTCTATCGATCTATCTTCATCCCTAGAATTTGTTGTGCTGGGCCCAAGTCATTCATATCGAATGACTTGGACAGATCTCCCTTCAACTTTGCTATCAACCCCCTGTATTTTCCTACAATTAACATGTCATCCACATACAACAACAATATAATAAAATTATTCTCAGAAAATCTTTTGAAGTATACAAATGGATCAGAATAGGCCTATATGTATGTTTGACTTCTCATGAATGAGTCAAACGTCATGTACCACTGCCTTGGTGCCTTCTTTAATCCATGAAGACTCTTATTCAATTTGCACACCATGTGTTTCTTTCCAGCTACTTCAAATTCTTTTGGCTACTCCATATAAATCTCTTCTTTCAAATCTCCATGAAGAAATGCAGTTTTCATATCCAACTGCTCCACTTCAAGATCTAGGCTAGTTGCTAAGCTCAAAATTGTTCGAATAGAAGTCATTTTGACAACAGGTGAGAAAATTTCATCAAAATCAATACCTTTCTTCTGTTTAAAGCCTTTAACCACCAATCGAGATTTGTATCTGACCAGCTTGCCATTTCCATCTTTCTTGAGTTTAAAGACCCATTTGCATTTGAGTGGTCTTTTACCCTTTGGAAGGACAACCAGCTTGCACGTGCCATTTTTCTGTAGAGATTCCATCTCTTCTTGCATGGCTTTCATCCACTGGTTCTTTTCTGGATGGGACAACACCTCCTTAAGATTTTCTGGCTCCCCCTCCTCACTGATGAGGACATACTCTGTGGAAGGGTACCTGCATGACTGTACCCTTGGCCTATCCGATCTCCTCAGAGGTTGAGGTTGTTCTTCTTCCTGAGTGGGTGCTGCACTTCCTCGACACCTTCATCAAGTTGCTCCCTCTGCTCAATAACCTCACCAGGTTGCTCCCCCTGCTCGGCAACCTCCTCGGTCGTACTTTCTGCACTTGTGGGATTGTTAGAAATAGAAGGAATAGTAACAAGGTTAGAAATTATACCATTATTCGCCTTTTCTAACATATCAGCAGCAATTCTAACTTCACTTTCTCTAAAGACTACATCTCTGCTTCTGATGACCTTTTTCTTTACAGGATCCCACAATCTGTACCCGAACTCCTCATATCTGTATCCGATAAATATGCAGGGAACAGATTTATCATCCAGCTTTGTTCTCTGCTCTTTCGGTACATGTGCAAACGATCTGCAACCGAACACCTTCAGATGCGAGTAGGGTACCTCCTTATTGGTCCAAACTCTCTCTAGGATGTCAAACGCCAATTGATGGACACCTATTGCTCAGGTAACAGGTTGTTTGAACTGCTTCACCCCAGAATGACTTAGGTAGTTTAGCCATTCTGAGCATGCTTCTCACCTTCTCCACAATAGTGCGGTTAATCCTCTCTGTTACACCATTGTGATGCGGGGTTCCAGGAACGGTCTTTTCATGTCTGATCTCATGACTTGAACACTACTATTAGAATTCCCTTGAAGTGTACTCACCTCCATTGTCACTTCGGAGACACTTTAGCTTTTGACATGTCTCCCTTTCTACTAGAGCATGAAACTTCTGGAAAACTTGAAACACCTGATCTTTGGTTTTCAAAATATAAACCCACAATTTTCGTGAAGCATCATCAATAAAAGTAACAAAATATTTGTCATCGACCATTGATTCAATTTCCATTGGGCCACAAACATCAGAATATACTAAATCAAGTATATTCAATTTTCTTTCAGACGATGTCTGAAATGAGACTCTATGCTGCTTACGAAATAAACAGTAGTCACAGGGTTTTATTGTTGTACCTTTGGCATACGAAAAAGTTATTTCTTGGCAAGAACTCCAATCCCCTCTCGCTCATATGACCCATTCTTTTATGCCACAAATCTACAAAAATCTCATCTTGTGCCCCATTCAATTCACCTTGGCATATTTCTGCAATTGTCCTGTACAACGTCCCACGAGCAACTCCCTTTGCAATCACCAATGATCCCTTGGTGAGTCTCCACTTTTGATTTGCAAAATAGTTCTCGTATCCATCTTGGTCCAAAGCAATCCCCGAGATCAAGTTCATCCGAATATCAGGTACATGCCGCACATCCTTTAGAACCAATGTTCATCCGACATTTCTCTTGATACAAATGTCACCAATCCCCGCAATCTTTTAGTAACTTGTGTTACCCATTCTCACTGTGCTGAAATCACCTGCTACATATCTACAAAAAAGATCTCTTACCGGTGTGGCATGGTAAGATGCCGCTGTGTCAACCACCCATTCCGACTCTGGACGTGACAGATGCATGTTTTCCTCTTCAACATTTATAAAGCGGAGAACATTGTCATTGTTTTGCACCATGGCAGCTGTGTTGTCGTCATTCTTCTTGCCACTAGTTTAACCTTTGCCCTTCCTTGGATTTAGGCAATCTCTTTTGAAGTGACCTGGTTGATCACAGTTGTAGCAATTTCTAGCTTTTATTTGGATCGATTCTTTGACTTTCCACGAGCTCCGGATCTACCATAGTTGCTCGAACTCCTTTGATAACTCCTGCCTCTACCTTCTGTGATCAGAGCTTGTCCTTGATTTTCAGGCTTCTTTCTCATCTTCTCATTGAGTAAAAGAGCCGATGTGACATCTTTCAACTTAATAGTAGTTTTACCGTGCTGGATGGTTGTTGCCAAATTATCGTACGAATATGGAAACGAGTTCAATAGCAAGATGGCTTTATCTTCCTCCTCGATTTTTACTCCGAGGTTGGCAAGCTGTGTGATTAGTCCGTTAAACACATTTAAATATGACAAAAAATTCATACCTTCACCCATGTGTAGGGCGTATAACTGCTTCTTCAGGTACAATTTATTTTTCAACGTTTCGGACATGTATAGGCTTTCTAACCTTGTCCAAATTCCACGTGCAGTGTCTTTATCGATGATGTTATTTACCACATCATCCGATAAGTGCAACCTGATTGCACTAGCAGCTCTTTCATCGAAGTCAGCCCAATCCTTAGCTTTCATGCTATCAGGCTTTTTGGCATCAGCAACTAGTACCTTGTGTAATCCTTGTTGGATGAGCAGATCCCTCATCCTTCTTTGCCATGTTGAAAAACCGTTATCTCCATTGAAATTAGCTACCTCGTACTTTACTCCAGACATTTTTATTTTTCACCGAGTATAGTACTACCGACAGTGAATAGTATTTTAGTGAACGAGCAGAACATGTGCTTTGATACCACTTGTTGGGAATAAACCCCCTACCAAAATATTATTCATGGTAATAAAAGTGGAATAATAATGTAGCACCAAGATACGGTAATTAACAAGAATAAAAGAGTAACAATGACACCAAGATTTGTACATGGAAAGCCCTTCTGAATAAGGGAAAAAACCATGGCCCTGAGAGGAGCAACTAATATCACTATAGTAAGGAATTTTTACACTTTGTAGGTCCGAGTAAAATATTCCAAAGACCACTACAACACTCAAAAGAAATAATCCTCTTTTTATATTTCACCTCACTACAATATCGCTCACTCTCTATTTTCCTCACAGACTATTTTCTTATACCCTGTCTATGAAACCTTACTCTTTTTCTCTCTTTCTATTGGTGTATCAAAATGAGAGCCGAAGCTCTCATTTTATAGTGCAAACACTGCCAACCATTGTTGATTTTCAGCACACCAAAACTGAAATAACAAAAAAAACGTGGGCTGCTTTACCAGCCACTTTTGACAAAACATTAGAGAAGGAAGAAAACTTCTTACTTGATTAAAGGGGGCTGGACCCCATCAAACAGAACCTCCTTGCGGCCTATTCTCTAACATGGGTGCAACTGGTGCTGGGCGACGTAGGGGTCCTGGTGGTCGACGAGACAGTAGTTGGCGGCATGTTTCGCTTGGGTTGCTGCGTTTGTCTGGAGTGGGCTGGTTATGGTGGTGCTGGTTGTGGTTGTTTGGTGTTTCAGGTGTTGGAGGGTTTCTGGTCATTTGGGTGGTTAACAATGGGAGGCAGACTGGTTTGAGGTAGTCGTTTGGGATGTGATGGAGATGATAATACAGGGGTGGTCGTCATTGGTGTTATGCGGCTGTCATGGAGATGGAGTCTAGGTTTCTAGGGTTTTGGTTTTTCATGGTGATGAAAGCTAGAGAAGAAGAAGAATCAGCATATGGGGTCCTTCTTTTTTTACTGTGGCGGCTGAAGCTCTAAATGTGGTCCAGGTCAGATTTTCGATGGGGAAAATGGGGGATCCTGGGTGTTGGGTCCGGTCAGGCGGGTATGGGCTTGGTTTATTTGAGAATTGGGTAAGAGAATCACACTTGGGCCATTCTATTTGCTCTTTGGGGGTGGCCCAATTCAAATTTAAGACCAATCTTTTGTTTTCAATTTCTTTTCTCTTTTGTTTTCTTTCTTTTTTAATTAATAAAAATCCTAGAAACTAAAATCTTAAATTCGGTTAAGGGTCAAATATATCCTTGTACTATTAAAAATAGGCCATATTTATCCTCCGATTGAATTTCTTGTCAAATATGTCCCCACCGTTATACATTAGTGCCATATATATCCCTCAGCCATTAAAACACCCTCCCATATATTATTAGTAGCACGTGGAATCTTATGATTTGACTAGACGACCCACCCAATTCCTTTAATTAAACCTGCCCCGACCAAATATCTAATCCTAGACCCATTGTTATTTTCAGTCTATTTTCCTAAAACAAGCTCCATTTCCAATTGTTCCTTTCATCTGCCTCTGAAAAAACCTAGGGTTCATCACACCCCATTCAAGAACAAGATCGTTCCACATGCTTTCTCCAACAACAAGAACCAAAGGTAAGTACTTTCTTCAAGTAAATATTTGTTGAAGCTATTTGATGTACTTTCTTGCTTATATTTGCTGCGAATTAGTCACCTATAGGGATTTCGTTCTTTAATCATGTTATGGTTTTGAGTATAAGGTTAAATATTTATAGTTGACCGCTGGGTGTGTTTTTTATGAGTGGATGTTGTTTGCATGGCCTAAGTGGGTTTTCCATTTGTGTTGATTCAAGATAGATTTATTTTTGGATTTTTGTATAGTTTGTGGTCTAAGATGTCTAATTATTTATTGTCTGATAACATTTTATATATTTTTTAATAGTCATTTTTTTAGAGCTTTCAGTTTATCTTATTTCAATCCATCTGTTAACAGTTTTCAGTTTCAATTTTTGTTATGTTGTTCATTTGTTATCAATTTTCATCATACTATTGTTCAATCATAAGAGTGACCTATTTTATATACTTTTCAGGATATTAAATATGACTTTGGTGGACATAATCTTCCATCATGGTGGGGATTGGATCAGAAAACCCCATGTGTTATATTCAAAGAAGCTTGTTCACTCTTGGAAAGGTTATGACTCTGATCTTATTTCCTTTATTGATCTAGTAAATGAGTACACTGAGGAATTGATATATATATGTGTTCAACAACTAATTGTAAATGGAAATTCTGGTAACTATTATTAAGTAGTTGATGATTCTGGGATAAGATAGTTATTGTCTTTAATATCTGATCAATTTAAGTGTCTTAACTTTTATGCAGTAGATGAATGTGAATTATCTGTGAATGTTCCTAATATTGTCCATTATTTTGATTCACATCCATCTCTAACTGAAGTTGGTACAGATTATAATGAGGTTGAGTGTGAGAGTGACAATGACAATGATGGTGATGAGGTAGGGTATGATTCTGAGGAATTACAAACAATAAAATTTCAGAAAAATAGAGAAATTGATGTTTGATTTAAGGGTATGAGCTTCAAGTACATACCTGAAGCAAGAAAATGTATTAACGTATATTCCCTGACAAACAAATAGGATTTAAATCAAGAAAAAAGTGATAAAGAAAGATTAAGGTACACATGTGTTCCTGGTTGCCCTTTTGTTGTTCTCATTTCTGGGAATGGAGACCTTCCAGGTGTTAGGATAAAGACACTAAGCCCAAACCATGGGTGTGATGAAGCATTTGATAATAGTAGGGTTGATCATCATACAATTGCACTTTATTTCAAGAAAAAGTTGCAAGATAACCCTATGTATAAGATTAAATACATGAGAGCAGATACTAAAAATGTGTTTAATACAAATGTCAGTTATTGAAAGTGTAAGAGGGCTAAAAGGGAGATTTTAGAGAAACTAGAAGGAATTTTTACAGATGGCTATAATAAACTTGAGGCATATGCTACTGAATTTAGAGAAAGTAATCCAGGGAGTGATGTGATCATTAAGTTGTCAAAGGATGCACTTGCTCAAGGTTTAAGAAGATTCTTGAGAATGTATATTTGCTTCCATGCTCTTAAGATGGGTTTTAAGGAAGGTTTGAGACCTTTCATTGGCTTGGATGGGACATTTCTTAAAGGGAAAGCCAAAGGTCAATTGTTAATTGCTTTTGGTTTGGGTTACAATAACCAAACATATCCTCTAGCTTGGGCAATTGTAGACAAGGAAACAAAGAGAACATGGAATTGGTTATTGGAATTGCTTCAAAGCTCATTGGATCTCAAAGAGGGTGAAGGAATTAATTTCATGTCAGACATGTAGAAGGTAGTCTATCCATTCTGCTTTTCTATTTCCTTACTGTTAAGTCTATCTTATTTGTATCTTTAAACTATTCTTATTTGTATCTTTCAGGGATTGATTCGGGCAGTCCATACTGTGCTTCCAAAGTCAAATAATAGATATTGTGTTAAACACATTGAAGCAAACTGGTGCAAAAAATGGAGAACAGATGAGTTCAAGAAGTTGTAATTGTGGTGTTCATGGTGCTCATATCAGGAAGACTCAAGGACCAGTTGAAGAGCATAGGAAAACTGGATAAGGAAGCTACTGAAGCTTTACTTAGATATCCTCCTCAAGCATGGTGTAGAGCCTATTTTGACACAGTGTGTAAGAACCAAAGAGTTGACAATAATTTCGTGGAATCTGTAAATGCATGGATTTTACAAGCTAGACAGAAGCCAATCATAAACATGCTTGAGGATATAAGGATTAAGCTTATGAACCAGTTGAGGGAGAGAGAAGAATCTGCTAGATTATGGGCTACATCTTTCAGTCCACATAGTATGAAGTTATACAATGAGTACCTAAAGATAACTAATAGATTATTTGTTAACTCCAATGGTGAATTTGGCTATGAAGTCAGAGAAGATGGAGATACGCACACTGTCAACATGGCTATGAAGAGATGCACATGTTGGGATGGGATCTCACTGGAATTCCATGCCCCCATGCCATTAAATCCATTCAGTACAAGAAGATGGATCATTTGGAGGAAATAAATTGGTGGTATAGCAAAGAAGCATACATGCTTACTTATAAACACAAATTGCAGACAGTTAGGGGTGAAATTTTTTGAAAAGTTGAAGAATCTCAAGCAATTAAACCACATGAGTTAGTCAAGTTGGCTGGGAGGCCTAAAATCAAGAGAACAAGGGAAAAAGATGAAGGCAATCAAGAGGCAAGGTGAATGGGGAGTTTCTAGGAAGGGAAGAGTTATGACGTGCAACAATTGTGGAGAGACAAAGCATAATGCTAGAGGATGTGACAAGGTAATAATTAATTTTTCAAATTCATTTACTCATTATTGGATCTATATAACATCTAACTTGTTTAATATCCACCTAAACAGGAGAAAAGGCAAAGAATACTTGATGAAGATGAAGAAGTGGGGCAACATCCACAAGAGGAAATAAACCTTACTGCACCCCAATGTAGTCAAGCAAGTCAAGACCTAGAGTTTGTTTTCATGCCTACAAGGGTCAATATTAGGAGACTTCAAGTTGTGCTACTGCTTTTGAGCATCCGGAACTAGAAGAAGAACCAGCTATAAGGCCTATGGTTGTGTCAGAAGAAAAAACAAGGCTTCAACACAGACAACAACCATCACAACCTTCAGAATCAAGGGTAATTGCATTCAAAGGTGATCACAATGGTATAAGTGTTCCATCAAATCTTCCTTACTCACCAGGCAGCCTTACATGGAATGGGAAAGATGCTATTACTGGAATACAATTACAAATACAAAGTAGGCAAAGAATGGAGAAGTTGGTGCCAAGGAAGAGAAACAAATGATGTGTAGTCTAGGATGTCTTTTGGGCTTGTAGTTACTGCATTTTGACGGTATAATGAACTGTATTTTTGTTCAATTTGATGGTAAATTGGAGGTCTTATTATGACCAAGTGTCTGTAAGTTTTTGGGGGTCATAATTTTGCATCCAACTATCCATCAAACTGAAATTTGTTGTTTGTGTAATGTTGTTGGGCAGATTTATTTACTGATGTTGTTTGTGTAATGCTGTTGCTGTTTGTGTAATAGTGATGTTTGTGTTTGTCACTGATAAGTGTGTAGAGTAATAATGGCTATAAAGCAGGTACTACTTCAGTTAGTATTTCACTTTCTTGTTTCGCTTAAATCAGGTTTGTGGTATCAAATTATGCAGCTCTAAAAACAAAAAAAATTGAAATCTTCAAAGATGGTAGGAACCATAAATTTCAACTAATACAATCAATTTAGTTACATTCACACTCTATTGAAAGCTTCTACATTAGATGATTAATACATATACTTCTTTCCTCAGCCCAGATGGTAGAAAACATAATCATTCTAATTAATTGAATGTGAACAAATACAGTGGACTAATACAATAGTACAAATGTCCAAAAGAGAAAAAAACAAGAAGAGAGCTAAAGATAGCTAAATATAGCTTAACTATAACATGCCCAGGTACCCAAGAAGTACTGAGGTGACGGAACTTCATATATCAACTTCACTTCATTTGCATTGCGGCAACAAATCCCATAAATATTTCCCATGAAATCATAATGACGATCTTCATATTTAGGACTTTCTCTTCTAGTTTACGGGCTTTGTTCGCTTCCGAATTCTGTAAAGCCTTCAAGCTATCCACTCTTTCCTTTAATCTGTCCCTTTCAAGAATAATCGCATCCAACGTCGACTTCATATTTTTGAGTTTAGCATTGGCTTCATCCAATTTGTAATTCATATTGTTAATTGTAATGACCGCTCGATCCGGTAACACATCATCTTGCCATTCCCAATAATCGCACGAGCTTATCTACCAAACAGAAAGCGTACGACTTCTAATTATGAACCAATAATACAAGGAAAATTTTAAATAATCGAAAAAATTAGATGGAATCAGAATAAACAAAATAATACGTACATCAGGTTTAGCGCACTTAAAGAATCTCTATCCGGGATTAAATTGAGTCGTTGAAGTGAAGTGATTGGCAATTTCCCCACAATGACACCTTCTCTTTGATGAATAACTACTTTCATACATGACAAAACTTGCTATGGTAGAAAATCTTCACAACCCAGTTAATGTTAAGCGGAGAAGAAACCAACTGCGAGAGAATGCCTTTGAATGGAGCTGCACTGATAAGAAACCCTAGTTCTTTTCTTTGTGGGGGAGAAGAAAACCTCGATGCAAACGGATGGAACAAATATAACGCTGGGTCTAGGATTAGATATTGGGTCGGGGCGGGTTTAATCAAAGGAATGGGGCGGGTCGTATGGTCCAATCATAAGATGCCACGTGCTACTAAAAAATATGGAAGGGTGTTTTAACGGCTGAGGGATATATATGGCACTAATGTATAACTGTGGGGACATATTTGATAAGAAACTCAAACGGAGGATAAATATGATCTATTTTTAATAGTACAAGGATATATTTGACCCTTAATTGTCCTAAATTAATCTATTTTCCTAGAAAAAACTAAAACTCTTTATTTAGTTTTTGCCATTAAAACAACTAATTAACTTAAAACTAAAGAAAAATGCTAAAATTAAAGACCAAAAGATAAATATGTAAAAATGATAATTATTAGGATTTTTCTATGATTTTAAAAGTTTTAAAAATGCATATAATGCAATATAGCAAAGAAAATTTCCTAAAATTAACAAAAGTTGTTTTTGGACTATTTTTTAAGAGTTATTTTCACGTAGGGCAAAAATCACATATTCACACCCAAAACACTTTACGGACTTGTTCGAGGCCTCAAATCACATCAAACAACGTTGAAATTATGAATCAACCTTTGATGAACTTTGAAGTTTCCAACTTTTATTTCTGATGTCGAAACCTATTAATCACGTCCGATTTGACTTCAAATTTTGCGCACAAGTCCAAAATGACATAACGAAGCTACAGAAACTTTCGGAATTCCATTCCGACCCTCGGATCAAAATCTCACCTATCAACCAAAATTTTCCAAAATACTAACTTTGCCAATTCAAGCCTAATTCTACAACGGTCATCACAAAAATATTCTGGACACACTCCTAAGTCCCAAATCACCTAACAAAGCTATTCGAACCATAAAATTTTCATTTCGAGCCCGATATAAAAATTTCCACTTCCGGTCAAGCTTCTTAAAAAGATTCAAATTCATATCTTTAGCCAAAAGACTCCAAAACGACCTACGGACCTCCGAATTCACTTCCTATCGCGCTCCCAAATCCATAATCACTATACGGAGCTACATCTAGTCTCGGAATTCCAAACGGACATCGATAACGATGAAATGCAATTCAAGCCAAACTGATGAAATTGCTTCCAAAATATTAACTTCCACAATAGGCGCCAAAACGCTCCCGGGTTATCCAAAACCCGCCCAAGTCCGATATAATTATACGAACCTGCTGGACCCTTTAGATCCTGATACCGAGTATGTTTACTCAAAATCCAATCCTAATTCTTTCTTTCAATTTAAAGCTTCTAAAATTGGAATTTTTATTTAAATTTAACTCCGATCTCCCTGAATTTAGATCCCGACCATGCGTACAAGTCATAATACCCGAAATGAAGCTGTTTACAGCTTCCGATTGATTAACGGAGCGTTGGTACTCAAAATGACCAGTCGAGTTGTTACATTCTCTCCCACTTAAACACACGTTCGTCCTTGAGTGTGCTGAGAACTATGCTGAAGTAGTCTGAAATCATTGTTTAGCATCTTATGCACCTTCCCGTGCTGCCACAATTAGCCCTATATGTTATAAAGATATTCCCTTTTATTCAAACTGATAAGTCTTAGAGCCCAATTCCAACATCCGAAATTCTATGTCATGCTTGTTTTCATCAAGAGATCACCCAATTATTCATCACACGCCGTCCTCAAATATGACTGCATAACTTTACTGGATTCTGACCTTGCAACACAAAATCCACAGGACCACGATAATATTTTATGATCAACTTAGCCAAAATTCAATGAATCAGATGCTCTCATTGCACCTTATGACCTACACAGGTCTTGTTCTAACTTTTACAACGCTGACACGACGGAAGAGATGTGCCAAAACCCATAACCAACTGCTGAATGAAGAAGTCATTGGGTCTATACATCTGATAGAACCATTATAACATTATGAACCAAATAAGGATCTATGCTCTCTAATATACTTCATGTGCTCAGATTGCACTGATCCTAAAATCCATAATCTCATCTCAAACAGTACGAACTGCTCAGGCAGTAAGACATCTCAGACACAATCAAGAGTCCCATATGATGCCACCATGTGCGAATAGTCCGCCCATTAGGATATGATATAAGGAGAACACGAAGTCTGAAACGGACATCTAATTACCCAAGCCGCGAAACATACGCGCGACGTAGGCTAACAACTTATACATATTTTCCTCCGAAAAATGGGAAACAATACACATAAAAGAAACTAGGGGCAACTGTAATGAACATCATACTATTGCGTGCAACCTGATCCGAACAGCACAACCATGGCAGCATGCCACCCGATCCACACATCATAACTATGGCGATGTGCCACCCGATCCAAATAACATACCCGTGGCAGCGTGCCACCCGATCCAAACCGCATAACCATAGCGGCGTGCTACCCAATGCACACATCATAACTATGGCGGCGTGCCACCCGATCCAAATAACATACACGTGGCAGCGTGCCACCCAATCCACATACATGCTCACATAAGGAATTATTCATTGAGCTAAATAGCTCATCACATCAAAATACCGAATATTGGTCGTAGACATGCTAAGATGAATAATACCATCCCCGAGGAACCATTTAGTGCTATAGGCTACAAATCTCAAGCACAACTGAGGTACAATACATGATATGAATGTCAAGAGCCATCCTGCTCATATAACATCACCGCTACGTGGAACCTCAATACATAAGAAATTTACCAAGACGTTTCACAACCCATACGGTGCAATACATCACTATCTGGAATAGTTGATGACAAAATAACACCCCGACTATTCCTCCAGAGGGAGCGTTCTCTTAAACGAACACAACTAGCCGGATAAAAAGCCCTATCCACAAATAAATTAATCCACTGATCTCAAGCTGATTTCTGATTGCACCAACTTGGCTAATAACCTTGCAAGGTTCATAGTAACTCATTCTTCCTCATAACATATAGGAACAACCATTACAACCAGAGCAACCTCCTCCATTCATATCCCAATAAACAAAGTGCCCTCCAGGCCTAAATTCTCAAATCGATGACATTACAAAAATCCTCATACTTGGTTAAATATTTAGTCAATCAAGCGACTACATGTCACACTTACACAATCTTCCCGCGGGACATGCTCCCACATTCTTCTGAAATAAGTATCAAGTCCGTACCTTTAAAGCTTTGGATACACTAACGCTGAAAAGCGACCACGCTGAAGATAATACCAATTTAGTTTAATCATTCAACCACTTCCTTGCTCACCCCGAGCCCGTGATATCCTTTCCAGCCCAAGCTGCAACATTGATCTTTACTTCGAATTTCCATGCTACTCGTTGCACCCAACGTGCCAACCTATAATACAACATGATTTCCATCTCTACTCTGGAACCACTAATAGACTAACACTTCATCGTATAACACTTTTCATTTAACCCACTTCAGGAGAAGAATAGAAACATACAGGTGGATTCTCATAACCATCGAATATACAAACCTCTAAGTAGTGGTCCAAGCCACCATAACCCTTTTGGGATCCACCTACTCATAACATGCTATAACAAAATAATGCTTCTGAATAACATCAATCACTACGGCGGACAAGCATCACACGCACCACCACACTTTACATGCATGACTTGATCACGCTGGATGAACTGATCACCACTACCAATATGGCAAGTTAACAATGGCTAATCAATCTACTTCCTTCCACTAAATCCTTGATTTCCTTAAAAATAATGCTTCTTCATTCAACACATAATGTACTCCATCTGCACTCACCCCAAGTGACCTTGAATCAAGAGACCATGTTGTCTAGAATCCCACGAACCATTTCGTATTTCTCAATGCTACTCGTAAGTCAAAATGTCGTAGAACGTTCTGGGCACCTTCTCATAAGCTGCTACAAAGCTTGATTCTTAACTGTACCCATAGGATCGAAATTAATGAGGACCACACTTGAACTCCTAAATTCACTAGGACCATTATTGAGAGCCACCCACTCTGTATCCCGAATATAACTCACTCCATAGCTCTTATAACTTACGAACTCTCTAGGCGAAGCGCTTGGGGAAATCACTTCCTCTGAAACCTGCATTTATACAAGGCATACATCCTGAATCTTTTTCCATGTCCAAACATGGGCCAATAAGGCCAACCATCGCATGCCTCCACTATTTCATTTGCTCGAATTACTACTTATGGTCTTTTTTAATAGCTGAAATAACCCATCAATATGCTAATAACCAGAAATCACGCAAGTAGCTAATCATACAACCCAATCTTAGGCGGTGTAACTCTCTCACTTAGCTTGAAGCCATCATTTCACAACCCTTGAGTTCGCCCGATCCTTTTTACCTCTTATTGACATAATCTTGCACCATAAATTGTCATTTCTCGGAATCTTCATGTAAATCCCCATCTTTCATAATCTGAATCCTCATCCACATTTGCACGACCGATCTCCTTGTGGAGCAACCAATATAATTCCTTGCGGAATCTTCGCAAACCACGTGACCACTAACCTGGTTATAGGGAATAACTCATCTGGGGGAATCACCTCCCAACATCTCCCCACGCTGCTACATGGGGTGCGTTCACTATGACACCAATAACCCATCCTGAGTCCGAACTCGCCTTCCAGTTGCACAAGTCCCTTCGCCCATCGTGGACATCAATTAAATATGAGGAAATATCCTCCCAATTTAGAATTATGCTGCATCTTCCTTCTCGTCAAGCAACTCGTTTCCACTATATCAACTCTTCTGACGCATAATGGTCCATGCTTCAAGATTGCCCCTTAAGCCCCATTCACTAATCTCTGAAGTTCTCTGATCATTCCAAACTATTCATAAGGCGCGTAGTCATCCTACTACCAAGCCCATATGTAACCCCCACCACTCTCCCACATTGGCGGAACTCATCTCCTTAATCGGTCACTCGACCTTGCTTCTCATACTTGGCCTTCTAGAAATTTTGAACACCGCCTGACACTTCCTCCATGTCCTACCTCGTACTTCACTGCTCAAATGATTCCTTAAATAAAATCTATCTTCGTGGAACTTGAATCCACCATTGCTGCTAACATTAGAACCTTTCCAAAGGCCATATTTATCGATCCATCAACATTAAAAAAATCTACTTAGATCTTAAACCACCACGCAATGCGATATCTGACAGTTGTATCTCCAATCCTATATCACAATATCCTGCCATAAGGCGAATTGTAGCGGATTATAATATCGACAAACTTAGTACGTTTCGTTAGGGCCACAACGCCCCCTCATAATAGAAAGTTGAACCACGCTTGTAGATACCAGTCTCATTACTTCCACCAGTCCAAATATGACCACCCTTAGTCAGACTACCTTTCCCCTTGCCGGGGATAAAATACTGAATCCCTTGATCATACGCTGAGTAAACTTCCCTTCAATTCATCTAATGCCCCAACACGTGGGCATTTCTATCCTACCATCACAACTACACCGCAGAATAATAGCTTATAAACATCATGATAACTTGTGCCCAGCCTCAAGGCCCTCAGAGTACCGATGTTGAGCCGAAACAATGCCATATCCTTCCATAGAGCGACAATAACAGCCCGATCAATTATACCGGAAGAAACATCCCGCACCACATAACATTTCAATTGTTCAAAATTTCAATTTCTAGCAAGCGCTCGCATCGCGTAAGACTGATTAGAAAGGAATCAAAGGCATAATCCTCAAAGGAATCGAACTGCATGGTAAGAAAATCAAGAAGGGAAGTATTCCTAACAGCCCTGTACCCTCCCGAGGATAATTACAAACGTCTCTGTACCGATCTGTGAGACTCTACTAGACTTGCTCATGACTCGTGAGACCGATGGGAACCTAGTGCTCTGATACCATGTTGTCACGACCCAAAAATCCACTAAGGGTCGTGATGGCGCTGGACACTGCTGCTAGGCAAGCCAACCAGATTACTTAATCAAATACTGTTTTAACACTTTTCTTCCATATTTAGAAATTCTAAAGAATGCCATTTTCAAATAAAATTTCTTTTAAACTTAAGCAATTAATACAATGTTTCAACCATCCCAGAACCCGGAGACACTAGTGCATGAACATTTATTGATAAGAGGAATATAAATACATCATCTGTCTGGAATACAATGGATGGTAAATAAACACAGTACTGGAAAGGGACTACCCTAGCTGCGGCCATCTCGAATGATGCATCTCTCTAGTCCCCAGAATCATCCGTGCTGCTACGTCCAGTAGACTACTGAAATCACATATACATGTGCAAAAAAATGCATAGCAAGTATAGTATGAGTCCAAAAATAGCGTGTACCCAATGAGTGTCCCGCCTAATCCCGAAGGAGTAGAGACGAGATGGTCAATCCTGACACTCACTAGCAGTCCAATGACTATTTATCCATAAAAACATATCCAAGCAGTGAATTTATTTTATAAACAGGATTCTAATCTAGATATGGGAAAACAGGTAGTCATACAATTCATTCATGAAAAGTTTCCTTAGTTTTCTTGTTATTATAAATGAAATGATCTCGAGCCATAATGTGGCATAGAACAACTCAAATAAGTTCAAGATAACAGTACAAACATGCACAAATCATGCCGAGGCGATGGCCCGCTCCAACAGAAATGTAAATTTGTGCACTACTGAGGGTCGAGCGGCTCGTACCATAGATGCATCCAATTAACCAAGGCGATCGGCCAGTTCCAACAGAAATATAAACACATGCAGACAAATAATCAGTCAAACAGTCAGCGTGGAGCAAATATCCAAGTAAGATCCATTCCGTTTTAATAATTTTAGAAAAGTCTTTTTAGAAATCTGCTTATTAATTTAATATGATTAAACAATTTCAAGCCATCAATGATTTAAAAATGATTCAAGTATAACATGCTTTTGGAGCTAGACTACTCGGACAATAGCATAATAGTAGTTACGCACGCACTCTCGTCACATTGTGCATACGTAGCTCCCACAAATAGGAACACATAATCAGTTTAATTCACATATGGGGTAATTTCCCCCTCAGAGGATTAGAAAGGAGACTCACCTCGCTTCGAAGATCCAGAAGCGGCATTTTACATTCTTTTGAAGGCTTGAACCAACGCAAAATGCTCCAATACTAGCCAAATAACGGCAAACTAATGAGAATATACGCAAATACTTGCTAACAATTCAAATTATACAATTTCAGAACTCCGATTTGGGAAATGGCCAAGACTCTCTCAGGCCCACGGGCCCGGAATCCGAAATTTTTCGAAGATAAAGATTACTCATAACCTTATGAACTCAAATATATAATTTAATCCTAGTTCCACGCTCCAAGTCATGATTAACACTTGTTTTTACCAAGTTCTAGGTTTTTCATCTAAAACCCTTGATTTTTCTTAATTTCACATGTTAAATCTACTCATACTCTATGTAATTAACTTATGATGTGAAGAAATTACTTACCTCTTTGATGATGATGGATCTATCCTCAAATGCTCTAAAAAATCCAAGGCTAAGTGTGAAATGAGGGAAATAGGCCAAAAACGCGGACTAAAAAGACACTGCCCAGACGCAGAAGTCGCAATTCCTAAAAATTTCTTCGCAATTGTGAAGCTACAGTGTTTTCGCATTTCCCAGCTTGCTACAGTGTTTTCGCATTTCCCAGCCTTTTTCTTCGCATTTGCGAAGCTTACAGGGTTCTCAGTTCCCATACTTTGTTCACAATGCGATCATACCAGAAGCATCATTTTTTCTCGACACAAAAATTAGCATAACTTCCTCATGCGATGTCCAAATTCGATGATTCTTTTTCCTATGGCTCTGTAATTTCGATACAGATCTGATGGTTTAAACAAAACTGAATTTGGGATCACTTTCTTCATGTGGTGCCCTTTTATGTCCAAGGAAACGACGTTGAAATATCAAATAAGAGCGTAATCACAACCCGAAACACGCCCGTGGCCCCCGACCAATCACACCAACCAGTCCCAAAAAATATTACGGACTTGCTGGAGGCCTCAAATCACATCAAACAACGCTAAAATTATGAATCAACCTCCAATCCAAGCTTGATGAACTTTGAAGTTTTCAACTTATATTTCTGATGCTAAACCCTTTCAAATCGCGTCCGATTGACTTCAACTTTTGCACTCAAGTCCAAAATGACATAATGAAGCTACAGAAACATTCAGAATTCCATTCCGAGCCTCGGATCAAAATCACACCTATCAGCCGGAATTCGCCAAAATACTAACTTTTCCAATTCAAGCTTACTTCTACACCGGTCATCACAAAAATATTCCGGACACACTCCTAAGTCGCAAATCACCATACAAAGATATCCTAACCATAAAATTTGCATTTAGAGCCTAATATCAAAATTTCCACTTCCGGTCAAGCTTCTTAAAAGCCTTAAAATTCCTATCATTACCCAAACGGCTCCAAAATGACCTACGGACCTCCGAATTCACTTCCGATCGCACTCCCAAATCCAAATCACTATACGGAGCTACATCCAGTCTCGAAATTCCGAACGGACATCGATAACGCTGAAATGCACTTCAAGCCAAACTTATGAAATTTCTTCCAAAATGCTAACTTCCACAATAGGCGCCAAAACGCTCCCGGATTATCCAAAACCCGAACTGGGCATACGTCCAACTCCGATATCATTATACGAACCTGTTGGATCCTTCAGATCCTGATCCCGAGGTTGTTTACTCAAAAATTCAATTCTACTTTATTCTTTCAATTTAAAGCTTCTAAAATGGAAATTTTCATTTAAATTTAACTCCGATCTCCCTGAATTTAGATTTCGACCATGCGAACAAGTCATAATATCTGAAATGAAGTTGTTCACGGCCTCCGACTGCTGAACGAAACACTGGTACTCAAAACGACTGGTCAGGTCGTTACACCACTCATTTGATAAATATTGTGTCTTATATTTTATATATAAATATTGCGTGAAAACTTAAAAATTATAAGGATGTAAAGTTGGGATAAAGATTTTTTAAGAAGTTTTCTAAAAGGTTTACAGGTTTGTGTACTTGTGATGTTGCTTTGAGTATTTACATTTTGGTTATTTGTTAAAAATTCGTGTAGAAGAATTATCAAGATATTATTTTTTCTTCTTGAAAATTTATTAATATCTTTTACAAATTAAACTTGCATCTTTGTATTATAGTTTTTCATGGGTTTGCTCATCCTTTTTGTGCTTATTGTTATTTGTTCTTATTGTTATTTCTTTTGAATTTACAGGGTGCATCTAAATTCTTGAATGCAAGGATTGAATTCTTGAATGCAATCGGGTGGCAACATCTTGAAACCACAAATCAGATACTTAAATTTTTGTTTGATGCGGAATCCTTAGAATTTTATAGATAAAGAAAAAACAATATCTACCCCAATATACATAGTTTGTATTAGTTCAGTTTGACAAGTATTTAAATTTGAGTTCATCTTTGTTTTTAGCCTCCCAATAACTAGTTTTTATTCTATAAGCTTTATTATTTCTGATGTGGAAGAGTTGTATGTATATTGAGAATGCATGAACTTTAGACATATAATTGTATATTTTAGAATTAACTTTTGGAATTAGCCTGTTCACGATTTGACGAAAAATCGATCCAAACCGAAAACCAAATCAAGTTGATTAAGTAAATCAATATTCTTTTTGATTTGGATTGGTTTTGGTTATAAATTTTAAAAACCGATAATATATGGTTTGGTTTTGGTTCTATTGTAAAAAATTAAAAATAAAACCAAACCAAACCGATTAATTATATACAAAATTTATTAAATATTCATATATAATATAATAACTTTTTCTAAATAATTTTAAATATTTTATGCAATTTAATTATTATTTTGAATTTTGATTTATCCTACTTATATATTAAAAGAATTCCTAAGTCCAAACCAACCGGAATCGGCCAATTTTCTTAACCTTAAGACACTTTAATTCTCTAACCCTCCACATATACTTTACCTAACAGAAGAGATAAAAAAAATCCTACCATAAGAGTAAAGAAAACAAATTGAAATTACAGGACTACATTGGCTAAAGCTTGAAAAGCAAACCTTAAATTTTTTTTTTGTTCATTCTTTTCATATAAAGAGGTAAATAAACTTTTATTTTCCAAAGAATATATAAAAAATATAAAATTAGCAAATTATTTATAGATTATTGTCAGTATTGTTTCACCATTGTCGACTTATTATTATCTGACTAAGAACCGAAAAACCAAACCAGATCGAATCAAACCAATGACAACCAAACTGATGGATTGTATTTAGTTTGGTTTGATTTTGGTTTTAAAATTTTAAAAACCAATAAACATTTGTTTGGTTTTGATTTTAATCAAAAGCCGATCAAAACTGAACCGTGAACACCCCTATTTAGAATTATTGATATGTCAGCTTGTATGAAGCAATTGATATCCAGATGTCACGACCCCAACCCCGGTCATAATAGCGCCCAACACATTGCTAGGCAAGCCCGACCATTCAACAACATTACCCCGAATTCTTATAAATATTATCGGTAAATAACACAGGAAATTTACTAAGTCATTACATTGGAAGTCTAGAAACAACGATAAAATTTCCGGAAGTTCAATAAAGTACTGCAACGTAGCCCAATAGAATCCATTGTCACGAGTTTGAGCCTCTAATAAAGAATATCCAACTATTACAAGTCTTTCTAGGATGTACGGAGTAAAAGATAGAGATAGAGGGGAGAGATCAAAGCTGCAAACGCGATGCAGTTACCTTGATGCTCCCGAATACTGCATTGCTCAGCTAACAATCCTCACTCAGTCTGTGATGTACCTGGATCTACAGGCAACATGCAGGGAGTGATGTGACTACTCCGACCCAGTGAGTAATAAATATAGATAAAGGCTGAGAATAAGAAATTATGAAAAAATGCAAGGTAAACTATAATTGGCAATTTAGAACATCTAATAATGAAGCAACAAGTCAATGAATTAAGACTGTAGAAATACTATGACTCGTAAAGCAGATAAAGAACTAATGAATTAGTGAAATGCAACACATAGAATAGTACACTCTAGTACGCATTGCAGCGTGCAGTCCGATCCATTTATTTATCATCGACAGCGCTCACTAGGGGTGTGTACAGACTCTGGGAGGGGCTCCTACAGCCCCAAGCGCAATATCAAGCCATCTCGTGGCATCAACGAGTCTCTCGGCCTCAATATCAATATTGTACTACTGCGGCATGCAATCCGATCCATGCTCAGTCCAAAAATTCACATAAGCCCCTCGGAAATATTTATATAATAGTTCTTAGCTCAAAACGTCAATAAAATATTATTTAAGTTTTCAAATCATATAAAAATGGATAAGATTGCCAAACATCGTTTAAAACTTTGGACTGATATTAGATAATAAGTCAAGTAATGTGGAAACAGTGATAATAATCCTTGAAGGATTCAAATAATTGGTACAAAGCCCAAATATAACAATTAAATCCAAATAAGGATGATCTCAAATGTGTTCTAATCAAATACAAAGTAAAAATATCGCTATGGACAGACCAGGTCACAATCCCCAATAGTAAACGACCCCGCACTGGTCATAGAGGTCGTGTCTCGCCTCAATATAGCGTTACGATGTAAAATTTTGAGGTTTCAATCCCTCAGGACATTATTTACATCTATTACTTACCTCAAGCTGGCAAATAGTCTAGCTCGCTATGTCCTTGCCTCTCGAATCGACCTCCTTGCGCGTCGAATCTGACCAAAACCACAACGAATATGTCACAATATGCTAAAGGAATAGTACCCAATTGAAAATGGTTAAAAAACATCAAGAAACCCGAAATTAGCTAAACCCGAGCCCCGGTCCTACTTCTCGAAACTTAAAATTATTTTTATTAATAGACTTCTCATCTCGCCACAAGCCTATGCATATCAAAAACTTCAGAATCCGAGCTAAAATGCTCCCTCAAATCCCAATGTTTCATTCAAAAAGTCATGCTCTAATTCTTCCATTTAGAATCAAATTTCCACGAATTTAAGTGTTCATTATACAATTAAATGATTTTTCTAGGTCATAAGACTCACCTCCAATCAGTCCCAGTCGAAACATCTGTAATCCTCGTCAAGAAGCTCTCAATGTTGTTCAAAAATGGTGGAAATAGACTAAGATTCGCGGTGGAAATGTTTAATAAAACCCTTATGCCAGGTCCCTTTTTCCTCTATGTGATCGCAGCCCCAAGCTTGTAATCGCAACGCACAAAAATTCAAGCTCAAAATTTAACACTATGCAATCGCATACAGACTCCCTGCGTTCGCAGTTCATCAGTTCCTGACCCTATGCGGTCGCAAACATACACCCGCGTTCGTATTCAAAAACCAAACAACCCCCTCAAAATCCTTGTATGTGATTGCAATACTCCCTCTGCGATCGCATAGAGAAAAATGCTCTGCAACATATGATGCCTTTTTTGCAACCTTTCATAGTCCATATCTCCCCGTTAGCCATCTGAAATCACCCGAGTCCCCCGGGACCTTAACTAAAACCACCAACTCATCCTAAAACATCATACAAACTTGATACAATCATCAAAACACATCAAACAACACTAAAATCACCAATTCTCAATGAAGCTAAGCCTAAGTTCTTCAAAAACTTCCGAAACACGCATTTGATAACAAACTTAACCAATTCACCACCGAATCACCTGAAAGTTTGCATACACATCCCAAATCACCTAACGAAGCTATTGCAGCTCTTGAAATTCTATTCCGATCCTCGTATCAAAATGTCACCTGTCAACCGGAAATCGCCACAATACTAACTTCGCTCATTCAAGCCTAATTCTACACCGGACCTCCAAAATCACTTCCGATCACACTCCTAAGTCAGAAATCATCCCGCGAAGCTGACCGGATCACCGAAAATCACATCCAAGCCTTCTAACTCATAAGTCAATATCCGGTTGACTTATTCAAATCAAACCTTCCTAAAAAATACTAAGTGTCTCATTTCCTATCAAGCACCAAAATACCGATAATGAAACATGAAGAAGCAAAAAATGGGGGAAACGGGGTGGTAACTCATGAGATAATGGGTCGGGTCGTCACATCCTCCACAACGTAAACAAACGCTTATCCTCGAGCGGGTCAAGAAACTTTCCTGAAGCCTCAAACAGGTGAGGGTATCTGCTCCATATCTCTCGCTCGGTCTCCCAGGTAGCCACCTCCACAGGCCGACCTGGCCATTGTACCTTCACTAAAGCTATGCCATTTGATCTCGATTTCCAAACCTGACGACCCAAAACAGCCACTTGCTCCATGTTATAAGTCAAATCCTCATCCAACTGCACCGTGCTTAAGTCCAAAACATAAGACGGGTCCCCAACATACTTCCGGAGCATAGAAACATGGAATACCGGATGAATGCCCGACAAGCTGGGTGGAAAAGTAAGCATATAGGAAACCTCTCCAATCCTCCTAAGTACCTCAAAAGGCCCAATGAATCGTGGGCTCAACTTCCCTTTCTTTCCAAATCTCATAACGCCCTTCATGGGCGAAACCTTCAGCAAGACCTTCTTACCTACCATATAAGACACATCTCGAACCTTCCGGTCCAAATAACTCTTCTCACGGGACTGTGGTGTACAAAGCTTCTCTTGTACTACCTTCACCTTCTCTAAGGCATCCTAGACCAACTCTATCCCCAACAGCCTAACCTCATCAGGCTCAAACCATCCAACTGAAGATCTACACCGCCTCCCATACAAGGCCTCATACGGTGCCATCTGAATACTGGACTAATAGTTTTTGTTGTAGGAAAACTATGTAAGCGGAAGAAACTCATCCGAAGAACCTCCGAAATCAATCATACAACACGCAACATGTCCTCAAATATCTGAATGGTACGCTTGGATAGCCCATCCATCTGAGCATGAAAAGATGTGCTCAGCTCCACCTGTGTACCCAACTTTCACTGAAAAGTCCTCCAAAATTGGGAAGTAAACTGAGTGCCCCTATCTGAGATAACAGAAACTAGAACCACATGCAACCAATCAATCTCCCGGATCAAGATCCCTGCCAGCCGCTCTGAAGAATAGGTCGTACATATTGGAATGAAGTGCGCGGACTTGGTCAACCGATCCACAATCACCCAAATCGAATCAAACTTCTTCGAGGTCCGAGGAAGACCACTCACAAAATCCATAATGACTCTCTCCCACTTCCACTCGGGAATAACCATCTGTTGAAGTAAATCATCTGGTCTCTGATGCTCATATTTCTCCTGCTGATAGTTGAGACATCGAGTTACATAGCCAACAATATCTTTCTTCATTATCCTCCACCAATAGTGCTGCCTCAAATCCTAATACATCTTTGTGGCACCCGGATGAATAGAATACCGCGAGCTATGGGCCTCCTCCAGAATCAACTCTCTAAGCCCATCCACATTAGGCACACAAAGCCCTCCCCACATCCTTAATACACCATCATCAACAATAGTCACATCTCTCGCATCGCCATGTTGAACTCCGTCCTTGAGGACAAGCAAATGCGGATCATCATATTGGCGCTCTCTGATGCGATCATATAAGGAAGACCGAAAAACCATACAAGCCAATATCCGGCTGGGCTCTGAAATGTCTAATCTCATAAATCGATTGGCCAAAGAGAACATCAACTGCAAAGGGCCTCTCCCCAATCTGGAATGTATGCCAAACTCCCCATACTGACTGCCTTTCGACTCAAAGCATCGGCCACTACATTGGCCTTTCCCAAATGACACATAATAGAAATATCATAATCTATTAGCATCTCAAGCCACCTCCACTCCTCAAATTAAGATCCTTTTGGTTGAACAAATGCTGAAGACTGCGATGATCGGTGGATACCTCACAAGATATGCCGTACAAGTAGTGCCTCCAAATAATCAAAGCATGAACTATATCAGCCAACTCTAAGTCATGAACATGGTAGTTCTTCTCATGGGGCTTCAATTGGCGAGAAACATAGGCAATCACTCTACCTTCCTGCATCAACACATAACCAATCCCGACCCTCGAAGAACCACAATAAACGGTATATGAACCTGAAGATGACGGCAAAACCAATACTGGAGTTGTGGTCAAAGAAGTCTTGAGCTTCTAAAAGCTCTCCTCGCACTCGTCCAAACATACAAATGGGACACCCTTCTGAGTTAACTTGGTCAATAGTGAAGAAATAGATGAAAAACTCTGAACAAACCGGCGATAATAACCTACCAAACCGAGGAAGCTACGAATCTCTGTGGCTGAGGACGATCTAGGCCAACTCTGCACCGCCTTTATCATCCTCGGATATACCTGATTACCCTCACTGGACACCACGTTTTGCAAGAAAGCCACTGAATCAAGCCAAAATTCTCACTTGGAGAATTTTGCATAAAACTTCTCCTCCCTCAATCTTTGCAATACGACTCGTAAACGCACTGCATGCTCCTCATAGCTACGCGAGTGCACCAGAATATCATCAATGAAAATTATAAAAAAAGAATCTAGATAAGGTGAAATACACTGTTCATCAAATGCATGAACGCTGCTGAGGCATTGATCTACCCGAAAGACATAACAAGAAACTCATATCTGAATCCCTGATCTTCAACTAGTAATAACCCGAACGGATATCAGTCTTGGAGAACACCCTCGCTCCCTGAAGCTAGTTGAATAAATCATTGATACGAGGAAGGGGATACTTGTTCTTCATTGTTACCTTGTTCAATTACCTGTAGTCAATGCACATTCTCATTGTGCCATCATTCTTCTTCACAAACAGAACAGGCACACCCCATGGCGACACACTTGGCCGAATAAACCCCTTTTCTAGGAGTTCCTGAAGCTTCTCTTTCAATTCTTTCAACTCCGCTGGTGCCATGCAATATGGCGGAATGGAAATGGGCTGAGTGTCCGGCACCATGTCAATACCTAAATCAATATCCTTGTCCAGTAGCATGCCCAGTATGTCTGCAAGAAATACATCAGGGAAATCCCTCACAAGGAGATCAGAATCAATGTTAGGAGTCTCAGCTCCAACATCTCTCACAAACGCCAAATATGAAAGACAACCCGTCCCAACCATACGAAGGGCCTTCAAGAAAGAAATAACTCTACTAGGAACATAGTCAGTCACGCCTCGCCACTCGATCCTCGGAACACCCGGCATAGCAAAAATGACTGTCTTAGCATGACAACATAGAATAGCATGACACGGAGATAACCAATCCATGCCTAGAATAATGTTAAAATCTACCATGCTCAATAGTAATAGATCAACTCGGGTCTACAAACCCCGAATAATCACAACACCCGATCGGTACACATGGTCCACAACAACAGTATCTCCCATCGGGGTAGACAGATGAACAGGTAAAACAAGAGACTTCTGGGGCATACTCAAATAATGAGAAAAATATGAAGGCGTATATGAATAGGTGGAACCAGGATCAACAAATACAGAGGCATCTCAGTCGTAGACTGAGATAATACATGTGATAACATCATCTGACACGAAGGCATCTGTCCTTCCTGGGAAAGTAAAAAACTGAGCCTGGCCACTGCCTGATCGACCTCCACACTTGGGGAAACCCCTGGCTACCTGGCCTCCACCCTTAGCTGGCTGGGTTAGTGCTGAGGGAATTGAAGAATAAGACGAGGGCAAGTCCCCTTGTTGAATCTGACTACCACGAATTCAAGGACACTGCCTCCTCATATGATAAAACTCTCGGCACTGGAAGCAACCACCAGGTGCTTGAGAAGGGTACTGAAGGGAACCCTTTGCACCAGAATGACCATCTGATGCACTTGGCACTTAAGAACCCTGAGCTGAAGGGGCATAAGATGAACTCTGAGCTAGGAGGGCGCTAAGTGATGATTGGCCCTGCTAGAACCCCAGATGACCACGACCTGAAGATGCCCCACTATACTCTACATGGGTCAACTAAGAAGGCTTGAAGGAACAATCTCTACCACACTGATACTGGCCCCAAGACGAAGCACCACTGAAACTGCCCGATCCTCAAGGCCTCTTGGCCTTCCTCTCCTCTCCCTCCTACGCCAAACCGTCTCAATATCATGAGCGATGTCAACCACCTCCTTGAATGAAGCACCCAATACTCTCTCTTTCTCTAGTCATCAAAATGCAGAGAGAGTAGATAAGGCCATCCACAAATCTCCTATTCCTCTCACGATCCGTCGGAATCATCCAAGTAGAATGATGGTCCAACTGCAAAAACCTCATCTAGTATTGGGTCACGGTCATGTCCCCCTGTGTCAACCACTCAAACTTTCTATGCAGCTCCTCTCTGCGGACTTCAATACATACTTCTCCAAGAAGAGAGTGGAGAACTACTTCCAAGTAAGGGGCGCTGCACCAACAGGCCTACGCCTCTCAAAATCCTCCCACCAGGTAAACGCAGCCCCCGAGAATTGAAATATAGCAAAAGCCACACCACTCGACTCCAAAATCCTTGCGGTGCAAAGCGTATGCTGACACTTGTCAAGAAAAGCCTGGGCATCCTCGCCCTTAGCACCACTGAACTTCGGAGGCTGAAGCCTACCAAACCTCTCGAGATGACGTTGCTCATCGTCCGGCATAGCTTGAACAACAAGTCCTAAACTGGTGCAACAGGCTGAGCTAGAGCTACTCTCAATGTCTTCAATCCCTGCACTACAGGCTCAGGTGCGCGAGCAGCGGGGGTCTAATTGCATTCCCCGGCATGTGAAGTAGCTGCTGCAGTAGTGGCTGAGACTGCCTGAGCCAGACCAGTGCATACTTACAATATCTGAGCCAAGGCCTCCAGGAGACCCGAAATCACAATGGGCACTGTCGATGCCTAAATAGGTGCTGCTAGAGTATCTATAATTGGAGCTTGATCCTAAGCCGGGGAAGCTGGTAGATCGACAGGTACTGCCCTTACTGCTATGCCTCTGCCACGGCCACGACTGCGTCCACGGCCTCAGGTGGTCTCAATGGGTGGTACTGGTGGTCGTCCTTCACATCCTGTAGCACGAGTACTAGTCATCTGCGAGAGAATAGAATACAAAAGTTTAGTTCTCGGATCAACAAAGTCGCACGACAAGAATTTCAAGAATATGATGTTTCTCTTAAAGGTTCTGCAGCCTCTCGGGATAAATACTGACGCCTCCGTACCAATCCGCGAGACCCTACTGACTCGGCTCATGACTCGCGAGACCTATGTAACCTAGGCTCTCATAACAAATTGTCACGACCCCAACCCTAGTGATGATGGCGCCCAACACACTGCTAGGAAAGCCCGACCATTCAATAATATTACCCCAAATTCTTACACAGATTATAGGTAAATAATGCAGGAAGTCTACAAAGAAATTACTTTGGAAATCTAGAAACAACGATAAAATGTGCGAAAGTTCAATAAAGTACTGCAACATAGCCCAATTGCATCCGGTGTTACGAGTTTGATCCTCTAATACAAAATATCCAACTACTACAAGTCTGTGTAGGAAATACGAAATAAAAGATAGAGATAGAGGGGAAAGATCAAGGTTGTGAACGCCATGCAGCAACTTCGATGCTCCCAAACACTGCGCTTCTCAGCTAACAATCCTCACTCAGCCTGTGATGCACCTGGATCTGAACGCAAAGTGCACTGAGTAATGTGAGTACTTCAACCCAGTGAGTAATAAATATAAATAAATAAAGGCTGAGAATAAGAAATCATGAAAAATTCAAGGTAAGCTATAATTGGCAATTTAAAACATCTAATAATGAAGCAACAAGTCAATGAATTAAGAGTATAGAAATACTATGATAGGTAAAGCAGATAAAGAACAAATAAATGAGTGAAATGCAACGCATAGAATGGTACATTCTAGTAATCGTTGCAGCGTACAACCTGATCTATTTATTTATTATTGATGGTGCTCACTGGGGGTATGTACAGACTCAGGGAGGGGCTCCTGCAGCCCAAGCGCAATATCAAGCTATCTCGTGGCATTAACCAGGCTCTAGACCTCAATATTAATATAGTACTGCTAGGGCGCATAGCCCGATCCATACTCAGTCCAGAAATTCAGATAAGGCCCTCGGAAAATATTAAAATAATAGTTCTCAGCTCAAAAAGTTAATAAAATATTGTTTAAGTTTTCAAATCTTAGAAAAATAACTAAGATTGCAAAACAGTGTTTAAAACTTTGGACTGAGATCAGATAACAAGTCAAGAACTGTGGGAACAGTGATAATATTCCCTAAAGGATTCAAATAATTGGCACGAAGCCCAAATATAACAACTAAATCTAAACAAGGATGATCTCCAATGAATTCTAATCGAATACACGGTAAAAATAGAACTCGGGACGGACCAAGTCACAATCCCCAATAGTAAACGATCTCGCACTCGTCATAGAGCACGTGTCTCATTTCAATATAGTGTTACAATGTGAAATTATAGGGTTTCAAATCCTCAGGACATCATTTATATCTATTACTCACCTCAAGCCAGCGAAAAGTCCAGTTCCCTATGCCCTTGCCTCTCGAATCGACCTCCTCGCGCGTCGAATCAGACCAAAACCACAACGAAAATGTCACAATATGCTGAAAATGGTCGAAAAACATCAAGAAATACAGAATAGGCAAAACTCGAGCCCTGGGCCCACTTCTCAAAACTCAGAGTTTTTTTTATCAATGGACTCCTTATCTCGCCACGATTCCATACATAACAAAAACTCCAAAATTCGAGCTCAAATGCTCCCTAAAATCCTAATTTTTCATTCAAAAAGTCAAGCCTTATTCTTTCATTTTCAATCAAATTTCCATGAATTTAAGTAATGATTCTATAACTAAATAATGTTTCTAGTTCATAAGACTCACTTACAATCAATCCAGTCAAAAACCTCTTTAATCCTCGTCAAGAATCTCTCAAGGTTGTTCAAAAATGGTGGAAATAGACTAAGCTTCACGGAGGAAATGTTTGCTAAAACCCTTCTGCCATGTCCCTTTTTCCTCTACGCGATTGCAGCCCCAGGCTTACTATCGTAATGCACAAAAATTCCAGCTCCAAATTTAACACTATGCGATCGCATACAGACCCCCTCCGATCTCAATTCATCAATTCCTGACCCTATGCGGTTGCGAACATACACCTGTGTTCGCATTGAACAACCAAAAAAACCCCTCAAAATCCTTATATGCGATCACAATACTCCCTCTGCGATCGCATAGAGCAAAATGCTCTACAACAGCTGATGCATTTTTTTCCAACTTTTCATAGTCCAAATCTCTCCGTTAGAAATCTGAAATCACCCAGAGGCCTCCGAGACCTCAACTAAATGAACCAACACATCCTAAAATATCATACAAACTTGTTTCATTTATCAGAATACATCAAACAACACTAAAATCACATATTCTGAACGAATCAAAGACTAAGTTCTACACATCACCTCCGAATCACCTGAAATTTTGCATACACATCCCAAATAACCTAATGAATCTAGTACAACTCTCGGAATTCCATTCTGAAACTCAGATCAAAATCTCACCTATCAACCGGAATCGGCATAATACTAACTTTGCCAATTCAAGCCTAATTATATACCGGACCTCCAAAATCACTTATGATCACACTCCCTAGTCACAAATCGTCCCATGAAACTAACCAAATTGCCGAAAATCACATCCGAGCCTTTTACTCATAAGTCAACATCCGGTTGACTTTTCAAAATAAAACCTTCCTTAAAGAGACTAGGTGTCTCATTTCCTACCAAAATCAATCTGAATTAACTCAAACATACCAAATAGCGATAACAAAATATGAAGAAGCATAAAATGGGGGAAACAGGATGGTAACTCACGAGACGACGGGTCGGGTCGTCACACCAGAGCTTATTATGTTTTTAATTATCAGAAAATAATATATGCATGGATATGTAATATTTGAAAATTTTTAAAATATTGAGGTAAAAGAAAAGGCTATAGCAATGCATTTGTTACATAAGCATTTATTGTCACTAATAAAATAATTTTCATCACTAATTTAAAATGTAAATAGAAATTTAGTCCGAAAATAAAATATAATGAAAGAATTTAATCATGAATATCCGTGACCATTTGTAGCTACAAAATAATGAATTTGAAGATAAACATAAAAACTACACTATGTGGCTAATATGTGAATACAACTATTTGTTAAAGTTTTGTGGCAAAATAAATTACATCTTTTGCCACAATATATCCCTTAGAGGCTAAAATACCTGTTAGCCACAAAGTACATTTACAAAGTTGGCTTGCTGTACCAAAAGAATAAACTAATTACCTACAGATATTGATATTTCGTGGCAAAAGTTTTATCAATATAACAACATCAAAAATTCTTGTAGCAATATGTATTAGTTCTAGCCATGAAATATTAAAATTTGTTGCTAACTTTTAGCTACGTTACATTTTATTATATATGCTACGGAAAAAATTATTACAGCTAAAGTATTTAGCCACAAAAATTTTTATATTTAGCTACGATATACTTCTTAGATATATACGCTTAATGTTGTACTGTGAGGCAGTAAACCATTTACATGCACCGGGCTATGCGCCTCAGCAATGTACGGATCGGGCTGCACGCCGCAACGGTTATTCTGATTTCTATTATTGTGAGAGATATGAGTCGAATGCTTAGAATCTGTACTAAGTGATTAATACTGAGCTCAGGCAGTGGATTTCTACTTGTTATTTACTTGTTAAACTTCATGTTTTACCTGATTTGAGAGATTTCATTTGACTTCTTCACTGATTTACTTTCTTAAGTAATTTTACTGCTTTGATATAGAATTTCTTTGTGCCTTTATGTATTTTCATGCTTTCAGCCATTATTTATAATTATTACTCACTGGGTCGGAGTACTCACAGTACTCCCTGCATCTTTCGTGCAGATCTATGTGTTCTAGAGGCGGAGTGAGAGCTTTCCTGCTGATCAGCATTTACTAGAGTCATCGAGGTAGCTACATGTCATCCGCAAACTCGATTTCTCCTTCTATCTTTTTATTTTCCGTATTACTACACTATTTATATATTAGGTTTTTCAGACTTGTACTAGAGGCTTTTTACTTGTGACACCGAATCGGTGGGCTATGTAGTGGCATTATTTTGGACTTTCGCATATTTAACTTCTTGTTTCAAACTTTTATTATGATAAATTGGGATTTCAACTATATAGCTAGTAATAAATTTCATAAGGAATGGGTTGATATTGATAGCTGGTCAGGCTTGCTTAGCAATATAATGGGAGCCATCACGACTGGGGTTGTGGTTGTGACAAGCTTGTATCAGAGCCTAGGTTACATAGGTCTCGCGAGTCATGAGCCGGTTTAGTAGAGTCTCGCAGATTAGTACAGAGGCGTCTGTATTTATCATGGAGAGGCTGCAGAACCATTAGAAAAAACCTCATATTCTTGAAATTCTTGTCATACGACTTTGTTGATGTGAGAACTAAACTTCTATTATTCTATTCTCTCACATATGGTAAGGACGTTGGCTACCGGATGAGCTGGACGACCACCAGTGCCACCCAATGATACCACCATGTATAGAGTTGTGGACGTGGCAGAGGCAGAGCAGCGAAGGTAGCACCTGTTTATCCACCAGCTGTCCCAGCAGCACCAGTTCTGGCACCACTTGTTCCCATTGTGATCCTGGGTCTACAAGAGGCCTTGGCATAGATCTTCAAAATTTGCATTGCCCTGGTTCAGGCAGTTTCATCCACCACAGCAACAACTACTTCACAGACCGCATGAGGCGATCAGACCACTGCTGCTCGCACATATGGCCCTCAGTTTCAATCAGTCCAAAATAGTCAAAAGCCCTCCGGGCATTCGTAAAACGATAATACTCAGCTCAAACAATAGTTCAAATATCAGTTAAAACTCCAACTTTGAGAAAAATATAACTGAGTTCATGAAAAATCACATGGACTGAGTTCAAATAATCTTTCAAATAGTGAGGAAAACTGTGATGATATTTCATAAAGAGTTCAAATAATAGGCAATAAGCCCCAAGTATGGCAATGGGCCCAAGTCATAATGATAACAACAAATCATTGAAATTTCGCGGTGAAAACCAACAACCGGGACGGACCATGTCACAATTCCCAACGGTGCTCTACCACATGCTCAGGTCCAGCATGTAAGTCACCACAATACAACACTAAGATGTGCAAATTCAGGGTTTCAATCCCTCAGGATATCATTCCCAAGTATTACTCACCTCGAACAGGTGAAATTACTTGCTCGCGGCGCCTTTGCCCCTCAAATTGGCGTCCATACACTTCAAATCTAACCAAAATCAGTACAAATATATCATAATATACTAATGAGACAACACCCAATCAAAAACAATCGAAATCTAACAAAAATCTCGAACTAGCAAAATCCGAGCCCCGGGCCCGCTTCTCAAAAAATTACGAAACTTATATTTCCGGTATCCTTATCTCTCCACGATTCCATGCATACCAAGAACTCCCATATTCGAGCTCAAATGACCTATAAAATCCCAATTTGAAATATCCAAAACTCAAGCCCTAGTTTCTTAAAATATTTACCCAAATTCAGAGAATTAATGGATGATTCCTTGATTAAATGACGTATCTAGGCCAAGAGACTTACCTCCAATCACTTCCCGTCCAACTCTCCTTCAAAATCTACCAACAAGCTCTCAAGGTGATGCAAAAATGGTGGAAAAGTCAACCCAAGTCGCGGATGAAATGTTATAAAAACAGGTCTGACTGGCCAGATTTAACCCTACGCGATCGCGCCTCATTGCTCGCGCTCGCGATGCACATCAAGCCTCTCTCAGCTAACACGGAACCATCATCGCGAACGCGATGTATTAATTGAACTGGGATCCCAGGCTCTCTTACGCGATCGCGTCAACCACAACACGAACGCGATGGCCCACTTCCCTGGCCTACGCGGACGCGTCACCACTTCACGCGAACGCGATCATTAAGATTCCACATCTACGCGATCGCGGACTCTCCTTTGCGAACGTGAAGGAAAAATCCCAAGGTCTCTTAAAATACCCTACGCAATCGCGTTACTCCTCACGTGAACGCGATAAATAAAAATCTGCAACACTCAACAGCAAAAATCTACTATCTCCCAAGGCCAAAACTAGTCCGTTTGAACACTCGAAATCACCCTGAGGCCCTCGGGACCTCAACCAAAAGCACCAACATACTCAAAATCTTCATACGAACTTGTTCCAATAATAAAAACACTCCCAAAAACACAAAAATCATCAATTTCACGACGGATTCAAGCCTAAGTCAAATTAAAACTTCTGAATCTCACATTCGATCAGAAACCCGTCCAAACGATGTCCAAATGACCTGAAATTTTGCACATTTATCCAATATCACCTAACGAAGCTACTGCAACTCTCAGAATTCCATTCCAACCCTCGGATTAAAATCTCACCTATCAACCGGAATTCGCCAAAATTCAAACTTCGCCAATTCAAGCCTAATTCTATACTGGACCTCCAAATTCAATTCGGATTGCTCTCCTTAGTCATAAATCATCTCCCGAAGCTAATCGAATTATCAGAAATCACATCCTAACCTTCTAACTCACAATTCATCTTCCGGTTGACTTTTCCAAAACAAGCTTCCTTCTATGAGTCCATGTGCCTTATTTTCAACAAAAACCAATTAAATTACACCCGATCGACTCTAATACTGATATTGAAACATGAAGGAACACAATAAGGGGAAACAGAGCAGTAACACATAAGACGACGGGTCGGGTCGTCACATCCTCCCCAACTTAAATAAACGTTTATCCTCGAGCGTACCCAGAGTTGTACTAGAAGCAACCCAATAGCTGAATGACCTTACCAAGCATATACTCGGGGTGATCTCACGTCTCCCTATTTCACATACGCCTGATTACATAACATAGCCGGAAATTCACAATCCATCTATACCATAAACCACATTGCACTTCTCGAAATCATGCACCAGATCAGAACCCCGCGTCTATACTCAGAATAAACCTGAACCATATTTAATAACCCATACTTGTCACTCCAGGTGAGACCATATGATATATTACAAACCCAAAAACTCGAGACGATGGCATCTATTCCCATATATTGCCCACAATAACCAAATACTAATATAAAAACCTTTTTATTAGCTAAAGTCTTATCCCGGTACCTTCATATACTGCAAACGGCAACTGAAACACGCGATAAACCGAACCCATCACTCACATCACTTATTCATGAGTCCATCTCCTTTCTGACTGATACTACAACAGATTTCGGAGCCAAACCTCGATATTACCTTTCTAGCAAGCTGAAATCAAATATGCTCATACTAATTAATGACTCCAACGATAATCTCAACTACAACAAGCCACTCTGGTGATATGACACCTCAACACCGGCCTAAGCCACAACGTGCTCAACACAGGAACCAATAAGAAACGATCTGAACACTCTTAAATCATGACAACTGACTCAAACAAAATAGGTGTAATTAAAAGTCCTCCGTACGATCACAACACAAAACTGAGATCCTATCTCACATCATAGAAATATAGTACTTGAATCCTCCTCGAAAGGTCATAACATCATGTGGCCTTGCCACAACACGCGATTCTATCCAAACACTATTACCCATGAAGCACCTCAAGTCACCATGCTCAACACAGACAGCCACAGATTGAGGTCTGAAACCAACCAATCCATCAAACCCACGGTGAAGCAAGTATTATAGACAATTCAATCTTAAAAGGACACAACCGATGCACTATTTGTCGAGCAACACCAAATACGGACTTTCCTAAAAAACCAGGAAGTACGGCATACAAAGTACCGTATTGAAAACTATTCGCAACATCACACTATTGCGGCGTGCAACCCGCTCAAGACAACATATCCGTGGAGGCGTGCCACCCGATCTAAATACCATACCCGTGGCGGCGTGCCATCCGATCCAAATACCATACTCGTGGTGGCGTGCCACTCGATCCGCCCATATATCTCACAAAAGGAGATGCATATCGAGTCAAATTTGCTCAATACAATAAATACATATAGCCTCATGCCCGGCCACAAGAAACGCATCTGAAAAGTCCCTCAATACTGGAACTGAATCAATGGTAGAAACCTCTGCACTGACATCTGCCATGAAGGCCCAATTAACAAAGCAATACTTGCCAACCGTCTGCTGGTCTTTGGAATATAAACTACTTTGCTAGAACAATAATTCGATGAACCCCCTTGTCACACTCCGCCCTTTTTTAAGAGGTTATGCCACGCAGGCGAACAGGCTACCACCAACCTGTTGCTTTTTCCGACATAGCCCATAACACATTAGTCTAGACAACCTGACATTGGGACAACCAATCTGCAATCTAATATCATAACCCCAAATTTAACATACCAAGCAAAGAAAGATCCACTCGGACCTCCTATTTCCAACAACTTCTAGACGATGTTGATACATACGACCCACAATCACCGCATGTCGGATCACGAGAACTTCTAGTCTTCAATATATATAACGCATGAATCACTATACCTAGTCCTACACTCCGCCGTACGAATACATAATACTATCAAGTATCCATTCATACCACGAAAGATATTCAAAATTTCCAGCGCCATCAACAAATTCAAATATCCGCAGTCTATCCAATAAGAAAATGTCGCAATACTACTGACATATCATCAATTTACATCACCTTAATCATCTAAAGATTGATTCTTTACTCACATGTCAAGAATTTAAATTGAGGTCTTCTATCTCTTTCATGTGCCGCAGACATCGACGCACTCAACTAGTCAAGAACTTTCAGGATCCCATATAGGAGAAAATTATTCCACACTTCATGCTTCGCATACCCATAGGAAATATACTCATTTTCCAACCACGGTAAAACACATCAAGAGCTCTTTCTTCCAATTCCATTGCACAAGCTAAACTGAATCCTTCTACCCAAACCAAGTTAAGAAATCTGCCAGCACATAAAAGCTTTGCTGCACAATACCTGTAAGGCTCATTACCTCGAACACATACAAGAATTAATCATACTCTTACCATACCGATTCGGTTTATTATCAAGCTATTCCATTAATCTAACTTCCTTCCTGATTAATCATTAATTTGATAATCGACCTCGCAATAGCACCACAATACCTCAACTCCGGTTACTTCTCGAACGCTTTCCAAAAATACAATATTCCAGAATGTTTTACCTTGAAGAACTTCATGTGAATCTTAATTCGTTACCATTACCTTCCAAATACGGATACATAGAATCCCATGATTAACATAAAATACCACAAGTCTTGATTTTTTCTAATGAAAACATAGTCTCTAGCCACATACACAAACTTAAGACACCTGATTGTTACATGCAAAATCTTGAACATAGTAAAATCATTCTCGAGAGTCATTCACTCTTATTCAGTTGTAATTCACCTGCCCTAAAATGAACGGAACCATTTGTGCCTTATCAGTACTCAGACATCGCAGAATATGATTTAATACAGATACAAAAACCAACTTTATTCTCTATATATTGAGCATTCTTTATCAACAGCACCTCAAAACATCCTAGTATTTTCTTACATTTACGAAAGCACCATATAACCTTTGTAGAAATTTTCCTTCACACGTGCCATCCTCGACTCAATTTCTCTAACCAGAACTGATCTGCCATCATGCCTCAAAATAGAACCAACATAGCACATAACCATGCAATCAGCTGACCAACAGCAACCTCCCCAACTTGGCTCGAAGCCATATCTTAAGGCACTCTTAACAACTCATAACATTTTTACTCTAATGATGCCACAATGAGATCAAATTCAAATCATTTACAAGTTTGGTGAATACACAGATCATCTAGCACTGACATTCTCTGCAAAGCTCACATTCATTTCCACATCATCTGAGTCCACTTTCTTAAGAGTCCCAAATTATTCAAAATACAATACATACCCTTCAATTACATATGAGATATTTTACATATACATAAGGATCATACTGCTCAAAACCCTCCGCAGTAGATAACCCACCTGTTTTGCCTCATTTTAATATTTCCACATACCTTCCACCATCATATACGTAATACACAGCCATTTAGTCTTTATGAGTCTGAACTCATATCACCACATGTATTGCATGCACCTCACTTTCCATCTAGGGGATACGAAAATACTCTTCACGTGCCCATGACACGGGCTACACAATAGACCGCAACAGGAAACAAACACTTAACAGCTCATCTATTATCCATCAAACTTCTTCGTCAATACCAAAATTATATAGATATACCTCGCACTACTAACATACTCATCACATGGATATCCAGCCGCCATTCCGGCTAATAAGAACAACACTGAACATGTAAGTTCAAAACACTTGCTCACACAATCAGCACCTCGGTGCTCAAGCCATAAGAAAATCTCCGGCCTCAAGTCCTCCAAACTGATGAACTCACGGAGATTACCTCTCTCCCCTCGATCGGGGAATCACAAGCCATCAAGGCACATATAATACTGACCGCTCACGTGCACATATAGACACGTAGAATGAATTTTCTAGAGTTATCTCAGACGGAATCAAGTACCACGATAAGAATTCCAAGAATGGGAAGTTTTCCTAATGATTCTGCAGCCTCTCAAGTATAAATACAAACGTATCTGTACCGACCCGCGAGACTCTACTAACCCCGCTCATTACTCGTGAGACCTGGTAACCTAGGCTCTGATACTAACTTACCATGACCCAATTCCCTAGCCGGTCGTGATGGCGCCTCTTGTGAATACCAGGACAGCCAGGCCGTTTCAGAACACCACTTAAAGCAGTTAGTCAGTTATATAACAACTCGAATCGGAATTAATGATATTAATCAATATGAATACCAATACAGCCCGACCGGGCTATCACAAGTCACGAGCATCTAGGAGTGCTTTTATTAAAATTTAAAATTCTATAATACATAGATTAAAATCTGGGAATTCAGAAAAAGAAGAATCTCGGTGCCGCGAACAGCAGTAGTCACTTTGCTTAGCTACGATAATAATACCTTCAATCCGCTACTAACCTGCTACCGGGTGACCAGTACCTACAACTACACTCGAGGTGCAAGGAGTAAAGTGAGTACTTCTAACTCAGTGGTAATAAGAGAGAATAATATCTGAGCGAAAAGAAAACACGTATGGGCACACCAAACTACTATAAAAGACAGAACAACCCTTTTTGAGAAAACCGAAATACTGTGAAAAATCCCTTTAGAAATCTCAAGATCAGTTCAAAATCTCTTTTACAAAGTCTCTTTTTCAAAATATCTCTTTTATTTTCAACAGCCTAGCATATGAGTGCTATATCAGATAGAACAAGTCAGCTCATAAGTCTGCCCCTTTGGCACAACACTCCTTAACGTGTAACACCAGAGTATATGGTCAACAAGGCAAGTAATAGTATGTATACCAATGATATATAAGTGCTAAATATCGTGTCACTTAGTACAAACAGGAGTGAATGCATGAATGCATAAATGCAATGCAATGCGCATGACCACTAAGACGCGTAGCCCGATCCATGGGTACCATGCACTCATTGGGGGTGTGTACAGACTCCGAAGGGACTCCTACAGCCCAAGCGTAATAATACTGCGGCGTGCAGTTCGATACATATAGTATACTACTGCGGCGTGCAGTCTGATCCATATAATATACTGCTGCGGCGTGCAATCCAATCCATGCAATATGCTACTGCGAAGCAGTCCGATCCATGCAATATGCTACTGCGGCGTGCAGTCTGATCCATGCAATATGTTACTGCGGCGTGCAGTCCGATCAATGCAATATGCTATTGCACACATAACACTCGAGGCCTGAAAGTCTCCATACATCACTCTTCAGGCCATCACATATGGCCCTAGACCTCAATCAGTTCAAAATAGTCAAAAACCCCTCAGACATCCATAAAATTATAATACTCAGCTCAAACAATAGTTCAAATATCAGTTAAAACTCCAAGTTTGAGAAAACTATAGCTGAGTTTATGAAACAGTGTAAATCACATGGACTGAGCTCAAATAATCTTTCAAATAGTGAGGAAAACTGTGATGATAGTTCATAAAGAGTTCAAATAATTGGCAATAAGCCCAGGAAGGGCAATGAGCCCAAGTCATGATAACAACAAATCATTTGAAATTTCGCGGTGAAAACCAACAACCGAGACGGACCAAATTACAATCCCCAACGGTGCTCTACCCCACGCTCAGGTCTAGCATGTAAGTCACCACAATCAGCGCTAAGATGTGCAAATCCTGGGTTCCAAACCCTCAGGATACCATTCCTAAGTATTACTCACCTCGAACTGGAGAAATTCCTCGCTCGCGGCGCCTTTGCCCCTAAAATTGGCCTCCACACGCATCCAATCTAACTAAAATCAGTACAAATATATCATAATATGCTAATGGGACAACACCAAATCGAAAATAATCGAAATATAACAAAAATCTCGAAACTAGCAAAACCCGAACCCCTGGCTCGCTTCTCGAAAAATTATGAAACTTACATTTCCGGAATCCTCATCTCGCCACGAGTCCGTGCATACCAATAACTCCCAAATCCGAGCTCAAATGACCTACGAAATCCCAATTTGAAATATCAAAAACTCAAGCCCTAGTTTTTTCAATTTTTACCCAAATTTAGAGAATTAGTGGATGATTCCTTGATTAAATGACATATCTAGGCCACGAGACTTACCTCCAATCACTTGCCGTCAAACTCCCCTTCAAAATATACCAACAATCTCTCAAAGTGGTGCAAAAATGGTGGAAAAGTGAACCCAAGTAACGGATGAAATGTTATAAAAACAAGTCTGACTACCCAGATTTAACTATACGCGATTGTGGCTCCTTGCCCACGATCGCAATGCACATCAAGCCTCTCTCACGCGAAATCGGGACCACCATCACGAACATGATGCATTAACTGAATTGGGCTCCCAGGCTCTCTTACGCGATCGCGACAACCACAACGCGAACGCGATGGCCCACTTCCCTGGCCTACGCGAACGTGTCACCACTTCACGCGAACGCGATCACAAGATTCCACATCTACGCGATCGCGGCCTCTCCTTCGGGAATGTGAAGGCAAAATCCCAGGCTCTCTTAAAATACCCTATGCGATCGCGTTACTCCTCATGCGAACACGATGAAAAAAAATTTGCAACACTCAACAGCAAAAATTTGCTATCTCCCAAGGCCAAAACTAGTCCGTTTGAACACTTGAAATCACCCCGAGGCCCTCGGGACCTCAACCAAAAGCACCAACATAACCCAAATCTTCATACAAACTTGTTCCAATCATAAAAACGTGCCCAACAACAAAACAATCATCAATTCAAGACGGATTCAAGCCTAAGTCAAACTAAAACTTCTGAATCTCTCATTTGATAAAAAAGCGGAGCAAACGACGTCCAAATGACCTGAAATTTTGCACAAAAATCCAAAATCACCTAACGAAGCTACTGCAACTCTCGGAATTCCATTGTGACCCTCGAATAAAAATCTCACCGATCAACCGGAATCCGCCAAAATTGGAACTTCGCCAATTCAAGCCTAATTTTACACCGGACCTCCAAATTCAATTACGATACCTCCTAAGTCACAGATCATCTCCCGAAGCTAACCAAATCATCGAAAATCACATCCGAGCCTTGTAACTCACAAGTCATATTCTGGTTGACCTTTCCAAAACAAGCTTCCTTCTAAGTGGCCATGTGCCTTATTTTCAACCAAAACCAATTCAATTACACCCGATCGACTCTAATACTTATATTGAAACACGAAGCAACACAATATGGGGGAAACGGAGCAGTAACACATAAAACGATGGGTTGGGTCGTCACAGACAATGCCCTCGACTTTGTGATGGTCAGTTTTAGTAGAGGGGTTAGCCCTCGACTTCTAATCCAGTTACTTCACCACTAGCCCAGCCAGCTAGGGGTGGAGGTCAGGCGGCCAGGATTGTTTAGAGGGAAAGGTCGGTCAGGTGGTGGCCAGGCTCATTTCTATGTTATTCTAGGCGGGGCAGATGCTATTGCTTCAGATGTTTTCATTATAGGTATTGATTCAGTCTGCCACAGAGATGCCTCTGTGTTATTTTACCTCGGTTCCACCTATTCTTATGTGTCATTGTATTTTGCTTGTTATTTGGGTACATCCCAGGATTCTCTTGCTTTGCATGTTTATGTGTCTACCCTGGTGGGCGATACTGTTGTTGTAGACCGAGTGTATCGGTCATGTGTAGTGACTATGGGGGTCTAGAAACCCAAGCCATTGAGCATGGTAGATTTTGATATCATTTTGGGCATGGATTATTTATCTCCGTGTCGTGCTATTCAAGACTATCATTCTAAGACAGTTACTCTGGCTATGCCGGGTGTACTGCGGATTGAGTGGCGTGGTGTAACTGATTATGTTCCTAGTACAGTGATCTCTTTCTTGAAAGCCCAACGAATGGTTGGGAAGGGTTGTCTTTCAAATCTAGATTTTGTGCAGGATGTTGGAGCTGAGACTCCTAGTATCGATTCTGTTCCAGTTGTGAAGGATGTTTCCGATGTATTTCCTGCAAACCTGGTAGTCATGCCACCAGATAGGGATATTGATTTTAGTGTTGACCTGATGTCGGGAACTCAACCCATTTCGATTCCGCCATATCGTATGGCACCAACAGAGTTGAAAGAATTGAAGGAGCAACTTCAGTAACTCTTAGATAAGGAGTTCGTTCGGCTTAGTATGTCACCTTGGGGTGCGCCGGTTCTGTTTGTGACACTACAAAAAAAAACTCTTTTAGCTGCAATAAAAATTGCCACTAATACCTTTACCGACAATTAACTATTTGCCGCTGCATCGAGCGTCGCTAAAGGCTTTAGCGGCAATTATAGCGAGTGCTGGTAAAGGTCCAAATTATTCCCGCTAAACATCTGACTTTTTGCGACAATCATTTACTGTCAATTAACATGGCCACTAAACCTACCCTCTACCTAACCCATTTACATAGTTTTAATGGCTATTGTAATGGCCAGTAAATGTTCTGTGTACTATCTATTAATAACACATTGTAATAGCTATTATAATGGTAACTTAAACTATGCCTATATTTGCCTTTTATCTTTGCATTTAACACCTTTTTATTTTCATTAATCATGAACAAATAGCAGAGGTGGCAGGCGTACTTTCGAGACTTACTTAATGAGGAGGGGGATCATAACATAGAGCGGGGAGTTGGGGCATTCAGAGCATCATAGAGACCTTGGGTACTGCAGGCGCATTAGGGCGGAGGAGGTCATGTGGGCTTTGCGTAGGAAGAGTAGGGGTCGTGCGACCGGGCCTGACGAGATCCCGTGGAGTTTTGGAAGTGCATGGGTAGGTCAGGAGTGGAGTGGCTATCCAGGTTGTTCAATGCGATCTTCAGGACCAAAAGGATGTCGAATGAGTGGAGGTGGAGCAATGGTACCCTTGTACAAGAACAAAGGGGACATCCAGTGCTGCAACAACTATAGGGCTATCAAATTAATGTCACACCATGAAGGTCTGGGAGCGGGTGATCGAGGCGAGGGTGAGGGATATGACATCTATATTTGTGAACCAATTCGGTTTCATGCCGGATCGCTCCACTACAGAAGCTATCCACCTTGTCAGGCGGCTGGTGGAGCAGTTCAGAGATAAGAAGAAGGACCTGCACATGGTGCTTATCGACTTGGAGAAGGCGTATGACAAGCCCCCAAGGGAGGTGCTATGGAGGTGCTTGGAGGCGAAGAGCGTGCCGGAAGCCTACATCAGAGTAATCAAGGACATGTACGATGGAGCAAAGACAATGGTTAGGACAGTGGGTGGCGATTCAGATCATTTTTCAGTGGTTATGGGGCTCCATCAAGGATCGGCGTTTAGCCCTCTCTTGTTTACCTTGGTGATGGATGCTCTAACCCGACATATTCAAGGGGATGTGCCTTGGTGTATGCTATTTGCTGATGATATAGCCTTGATAGACGAGACGAGAGTCGGTGTTATTGAGAGGTTAGAGGTATGGAGACAGACTCTCGAGTCTAAGGGTTTCAAAATAAGCAGATCTAAGACAGAATACCTGGAGTGCAATTTTAGCGCCGAGCCGAGCGAAGTAGGTAGGGACGTGATGATTGGATCTCAGGTCATCGCCAAGAGGGACAGTGTCAGATATCTTGGGTTGGTGATTCACGGGGACGCAGAGATTGATAGTGACATCACTCATCGTATAGGAGCGGGGTGATCAATGTGGAGGGTTGCATCAGGAGTCTTGTGTGACAAGAAAGTCCTACAAAAACTCAAGGGGAAATTTTATAGAGCAATGGTTAGATCTGCAATGTTATATGGAGTGGAGTGCTGGCCAGAAAAGAACTCTCATGTTCAAAGAATGAAGGTTGCGGAGATGAGGATGCTCAGGTGGAAATTGCTAAGGTTTAGGAAAAGAGTTCCGATATTCTTAGAATTCTAATTACAAGAAATTGGTTCAATTGGCTTCCAACGAATAGAATTTTGAGACGTTTGGAATTTCTAGGACTCTTGCTTATGACTGAAAATTAAATTTTTCTAATTGTGAAAAGTATAGAAACATACCTGACTTTTCTCATGAGTACATATTGATGAACCAGGTTCTTCATATGACACATCTCTTGATCATGCCTCAAATATCAGAATAGAAAATTTGTAAGAGATTAGTGAATTATATGACCACGTTTCATAGGAGTATACTTATTTAAAAGTATTTAGCTAAGTAAGAATTAATCTAATATTCACATATTTAAGAACTACTAACCAAAAAAAAACCATTTTTTTCATATATATTTTTTTCATTATGCATTCTGAACATGACCTCTCATGTGATCTTAATCATCCTTAATTACAACATGTTCCTCTTACAGTTTTCTCTACTTAGTGCCTTGGTAAAGATGTCAGCTATTTGTTTATCAGTGGCACAGAATTCTATGGAAATTAGCCCCTTTTTAAAGTTTTCCCTTAAGAAGTGGTGTCTAACATCTATGTGCTTAGTCATCTTGTGATAAACATGGTTCTTTGTCATACTGATTGCACTAGTGTCATCACAAAATATAGGTATGCATCGCACTTCAATTCCAATGTCTACCAATTGTTGCTTGATGCATAGTAGCTGAGCAACAACATGAGGCGGCAACAGCATACTTTGCTTCAGCAACGGAGAGGGCCACTGAATTTTACTTTTTGGTAGCCCAAGATACAAGACAAGATCCTAGGATGTGTGCCATACCTGAAGTACTCTTCCTGTCTACTATGTAACCTGCATAGTCAGCATCAGCATATAAATTACTACCTTTTGGATACCACAAGCACAGATAAGTTGTGCCTTTTAGATATCACAATATTCATTTGACTGCAGTCAAGTGTGACTCCTTTGGATTTTCTTGGAAACGAGCACAAATTCCTACACTGAAACAATGTCAGGTCTGCTGGCAATAAGATACAAAAGTGAACCAATCATACCCCTGTACAACTTTTGATCAACTGATGAACCAGGTTCATCAGCATCTAACTTTGTGGCAGTTGCAATAGGAGTATCTATTTCTTTGGAATTTTCCATTTTAAATTTCTTGACTAGTTCTTTTGTGTACTTCTACTGATGAATCATGTTACCGTTTGGACTTTGTTTGATTTGCAACCCTAAGAAGAAATTGAGTTCTCCCATCATACTCATTTCAAATTCACTACCCATTAGTTTTGCAAAATCATTTCTCAACCTCTCTGTAGTAGCCCCAAAAATTATGTCATTGACATAAATCTGAACAACACAAAGATGTTTACCTTTTTCCTTTAGGAATAAAGTACGATCAATTTTATCTCTTTTGTACCCATGCTCTAGAAGGAATTTTGACAATCTTTCATACCAAGCTCTTGGGGCTTGCTTGAGACCATGAAGAGCCTTATCGAGTTTGTATACATGATCAGGATATTGTTTGCTTTCGAATCCAGGAGGTTGCTTCACAAACACTTCTTCTTTGAGATATCCATTTAGGAAGGCACTTTTCATATCCATTTGATGATGAGTGAATTCCATGTGTGCTGCAAAGGCTGTGACAAGTCTAATTGCTTCGAGTCTGGCAACTAGAGCAAAAGTCTCATCATAGTCAATGCCTTCCTCTTGACTATAACCTTGAACGACCAACCTTGCCTTATTTCTTGTAACTGTTCCATCTTCATCCAGCTTGTTTTTGAAGACCCATTTTGTCCCAATGACTGACATGTCCTTAGGTCTTGGAACCAAGTGCCAGACTTGGCTTCTTTCAAAGTGATTAAGTTCTTCTTGCATAGCATTTATCCAGTAAGCATCTTGTTGAGGTTCACTCACATACTTAGGTTCAACCAGAGACAAAAAGGCATCAAATGCACACAGATTCTTCAATTGAGATCTAGTGTTGACTTCAGATGTGGGATCATTGATTATGTTCTCAATGGGGTGAGAACTCAGGTACTTGTAAGATTTTCCCACCAATGGTTTCTGCTGGTTTCTCCTTCATTATTATGTTGTAGAGGAACAAGTTTAGTTACAGGTTCTTTTATAGAATTTTAAGCGTTTTCTCTCAGATTGGTTCCCCCTGTCAGGTTTCCCAAGGTATAAGGACTTGTTCCATCACCTGTTCCTTCCTTGGATGCCTCATTGACTTGCGCTTTAACTTTAGTTAGTTATCTCACCAGTCCAGTTGCTTCATCTTCATGTTCCTGTCTCTCATAAAGAGTGTTAGATTCTTCAAAAATAACATGTACACTTTCTTCTACACATAGACTTCGTTTATTAAATACTTTATAAGCTTTGCTATGTGAAGAATATCCCAAGAATACTCCCTTATCACTTCTGGGATCAAACTTACCAAGAGAATATTTGCCATTATTGTGAAAATAACACTTGCAACCAAAAGCTCTTGGGTGGGATATGTTTGGTTTTCTCCATTTAAGTAACTCATAGGGAGTTTTCTTTATCAGTGGTCTGGTCATACACTTGTTTATTATGTAGCATGCTGTATTTATTGCCTCTGCCCAAAAGAGGTAGTTTATGGAAAGTAACATGGTCCTTGCCATATCTTCAAGGCTCATGTTCTTCCTTTCAACTACCCCATTTTTCTTAGAAGTTCTAGGGGCAGAGAAATTATGATCTATTTCATTTTCATCACAAAATTCAGCAAACTTTGCATTTTCAAATTCAATTCCATGATCAGACCTAATGGATGCAAGTTTATTTCCTAAATGTTTTTGGATTTTTCGAACAAAAGCTGTGAACATTTCAAATGCTTCATCTTTAGAAGTTAGAAATAGTACCCAGGTAAATCTAGAATAATCATCAACCATCACCATAACATATATTTTACCATCTCTGCTCATGGCTCTCACAGAGATCCATATGGACCAGTTCCAACGTCTTGGATGAACTTAAAATTTTCGTATATTTGAAGAATGAACTTACCTACTTCGCCCTTGCACATGCCTCACAAACTTTTTCTTCCTTGAACTTGATTTAGGTAGCCCTATCACCAAGTCCTTGGAGACTAATATGCTTAATTGATTTTGACCAGCGTGACCAAGTCTTTTGTGCTAAAGAAGGGGACCATTTATTAACACACTCAGCCATATGAGTTCATTTTCAGAAAGAGTCGACAAATCTACAATGTAAATATTGTTAACTCTTCTTCCCTGCAAAACAAGCTTGTCAGTAGTAAGGTTAATCACAAAACATTTTAAGAAAGTGAAAGCCACTAGATTACCTCTGTCACACAGTTGCGACACACTTATCAGGCTATATTTCAAGTCATCTATCAAATAGACATTCTCAATGGAATGAGAGTCTTTCTTTCCTACCTTTCCAACTGCAATGATCTCACCTTTCTTTCCATTTCCAAAGGAGACATTGCCTCCTCTTAGGTTCTCAAGTGAAAGAAATTGTTCCTTGTTACCAGTCATATGTTTTGAGCATCCACTATCCATGTACCAAATTTGGCTACTTCCTTTCACTTGGACCTACAAAAATAAAATCAGGGGTTAGTCTTAGGAACACAAACTAGTTTGGGTCCCTTTCTATGGGCAAAAGGATGAATTACATTTTTCTTTGCCCACCCAGGCAGTTTGTGTTTTTCTTGAATAAAAGTTTTGTTATTTTGACTGGCCTTTTCTTTTGCATTACATTCATTTTTGTAATGGCCAGTCTTACCACAATGTGTACATATTTTGTTCTCAGGAAGAGTGAGATAATTGTTTTTGGGATCCCATTTTGGAGCTTGAGTCCTAAACCCAAGTCCTCTCTTATTGCTGCTGTGATGCTCTTATAGCCAGGAGAGTGCATTGGAAGCCTTGTTCCATATTTATGCTCTGTCTAGTTCATGCTTCACCTTTCCTAATTCTTCTTTAAGGACCTTGATTGATTCATCTTTCTTATACAGCTCATCTTTCATTTTTCCTAAATTTTCTTCTAGTGTGAGAAATGATTGATCACCCTTTTTCTTTCCTGTCCCTGTTTTAAGTTTCAAATTTTCAGACTTGAGTTCTAGGACACTGTTTTCTAATTGAAGAATCTGGTTCTTCAACTCAGCATTTATGTTATTACTCTCATCAGCCCTAGATTCTAGTCTTTTGTATTTTTCTTCTAGTATTGCAAAATCCCTATGCAGAACATCTTTCTCATTGTTTATTATTTCAGACTCATCTATGAAGTCCATCAAGTGTTCAGCCAATAGACAGGAATTTAATCTTTTCCTTAAGATGTAGAATACTTACCTCTTGTTCATCTTCTGATTGTCCGATGGCTATAAGAGCTTGCTCATTTTTAGTTTCATTTTTGAGTCTTCATCTGGGGTATCTCCCCATGCAGCAACCACAGCTTTGGTAGTACCTTCGTTTTTCCTTGGTTGAACCTGTTCCTTCTTCATGTTCCTTCTTTCTTCCCTTTCTTACTTCCAATCAATCTCCCATTGAGGACAGATCTTGATCATGTGATCTGTCTTTCCACATTTACAGCAACCATCATTTATCCGCTTCTCAGGAACCCTAGGTTTGTTGAATGTTGATCCTCTTGAAGAGCCCTTGCCTCGCATAAGGTATTTCTTGAAGTCTCTAGTTATCATTGACATTTCATCTTCTTCAAGATCTAATCCTTCTAAGATCCTGAGAGCCAGACTTCTTTCTTTCTTTGGAGCATTCATCTTCACTGTTTGCCTTCTCAATTCATAAGCAGTCAAGTTTCCAATCAGTTCATCTAATTTCAGAGTAGCAATATTTTTGTATTCCTGAATGGCAGTGATTTTTCTTTCCAAGGAGCAAAACTCTAATTAAAATCTTCTCTAGCTTGTCTTGTTCTAGAATAACCCTTCCAAGAGACTCAAGTTCATTTTTCAGTGTAGTGAACCTACTATTCATATCTTGGATAGTTTCACCATCCTTCATAGTTAAATTCTCATATTGAGAATAGAGTAGAGTTCATCTGGACCTCTTCACTTGAGGTGTTCCTAATGGGCCACTTGTAAAGTGTCCCAAATTTCTTTGGCAGATTGTACATCCCTGAATCCTGTTGTATTCATCAGGGACAAGTCCACACTCTAACCATTTCTTGGCTATAGCATTTTTCTCCCATTTCCTTATATCTTCAGCAGTACAATCTGCTCTAGGTTTTGGAACATCTATTCCTTCAGCATTGTTCTTCGTTGTAGCAAGAGGACCATCAGTGATGATGTCCCAAAGTTCATAATCTTCACCCATGATGTGGTCTCTCATTCTATTTTCCCTCCAAGAATAGTATAGCCCATTGAAGAGTGGAGGCCTTGCAACAGAATGCCCTTTCCAGTTCCCAGGTGGAGCACTCATGTTGATCTTTTTCCTAAGGTGTTAACCTCTTCAAGGATAAACCGCTCTGATACCAATTGATGTGAATAAAAGTCAATACCACACAAGAGGGGGGTGATTTGTGTGGTACCTAATTTTCACATTAGAAGAACCTGTTTCTTCTAAGTGTTCTAACTACTGCAGTTTGCGAAATAATAAAAACTGAAAGTATAGTGCACATATATTAAAAACCACGACCAACTACTCAGTAGGATTTTCCCAAAATCCACTAAAATCAATGAGCCAAAACAACATTTACAAAAACTCTTTGTAAACCTAAGGATTAAACTCTAATCCCAGTGTGGCATATCACCTCAACTGCCGCGACACTTATCAAGTTAATTCTAACTTGATGACACAATGTACTTAATACAATTGCTTCAAGGAAAGCTGAAAGGTACAATATAAAACCTATTACAATTGAACTAGAAATAAAACAATCAGATGGAACTGGTTCTTCTCTAGGTTCATGTAGCTGTAGGGATACACACTTGTAACTTGCATATATTGCTTGCAAATCAGACTAACTCTTTTTGCTCTCAATTATGCTTTTACTTCTGCTTGTGTGTGTTGCGTGTAAAAGAGAAATAATGTAATCATATATTGAGTTAGCAGTTAGAGTTTGATTAAGACTCCACTTCTTATTCGTTCACAATTCGAGTCCTTGGCCAGTGCAAACTCCAACTCTTATCCTTACTTAGGATTAAGTTCTCTTCATATAAGGAGACTGTCCTCTTTATCCCAATGCAACCTTTTCGATTAAGTTCAGAAGATATTGATGCGTGATCTTTAAGTATTATCTTCCTCACGTTCTCTGCATGTGCCCTTGTTGATTCAGACTGTGTAGTACAAGATGGACCAGGTTCTTCTATCAGTTCATTTGTCAATCTTGAAAACTCAAATGAAACTTGGTCCAACAATTATGACTTAAGAGTGTGATCAGAATTGGTCTTGGAGGTCCGGTGTGGAATTAGGATTGAATTGGTGAAATTAGTGTTTTCGCGAATTCCGGTTGATATGTGAGATTTTGATCCGAGTGTTGGAATGGAATTCTGAGAGTTACTATAGCATCGTTATATCTTTTGTGATGTGTGTGCAAAATTTCAGGTTATTCAGATGTGGTATGGTTAGGTTTTTTATCGAAAGTATATTTCGGAAGTTTTTAGAAAATTTAGGCTTGAATTCGATGTGAGTTGATAGACTTGGAGTTGTTTGAGGTGTTTTGATGATTGGAACAAGTTTAAATAAGGTATTGGGTCATGTTGGCGTTTTTGGTTGAGGTCCCGGGGGCCTCGGGATGATTTCGGATGGCTAATGGGAGGAGTTTTGACATGTGCAATTTTAAAATTTCTGCTGCTTTTGGTGTTTTTGCACCTGCGGCTTGAGGACAGCAGGTGCGGTTCTGCACGTGCGAGAGGAGAAGACCGTAGATGTGAAGTTTGGCCTGGGGAGCAGTTTCTGCAAAAGCAGTAAATGGGGCCGCATCTGCGAAGTTTCGCAGATGCGGAAGTTCTATCGCAGAAGCGACTTTTGAATTTAAATGAGGAACCGAAGAAGCGGTTGGTAGGACCGCAAATGCGGTACCACAGGTGCAATAAAAGTGACGGAGATGCGAAAACCCATGGGAAGAACGTATATATGTTTCTTCTTCACGATTTTTGAAGGGTTTATTCCTTTTGACTTCGGACTTAGAGTTTTTGGGCGATTTTGAAGAGGAATTTCAAGAGAACTTCGATAAGATTCGACGCGCGTGGAGGCCGATTCGAGGGGTAAAGAAGTCACAAGCTAGAATTGTATCCGGTTCAAGTGAGTAATAATTGTAAATTATGTCCTGAGGGTTTGAAACCTCAGATTTCACATCGTAATGCTATACTAAGGTGAGACACACGCTGCATGATGAGCGGTGGGGTCTATTACTACTGGGGACTGTGACATGGTCCGTCCCGATTGATGATTTTATTGTGTTTTTCACTGAAACTTATTTGTCATCATCATAATATGGGCTAATTATCATGTTTGGGGTCTTGTGCTGACCTACAGAACCCTTAGGGGCATTTTGTCTGATTTTCCTCACTTTACTTGTTAAAAGTTATATCCTGAGTCATGTTTCTGTCTGTTTTAAATTATTTAAGTCGATTTTATCATTCTATTCTTAACTGAGAGGAATGTGTGGGTTGATATCCCTATCTTCTATTTTTGTGCCCGAGAAGCTGTAAGGTTAATGACTAAGAGGGGTTGAGAACCTAACGGTGAGGATATTATATATGTTATGGATCGGGCCGCACGCTGTAGCAATACTTATATGGATTGGGCTGCTCGCCGCAACAATATAGCGCTTGGGTTGTAGGACCCCCACCGGAGTCTGCATACCTCCAGTGAGCGCAGTTGACTATTTATATGGATCGGGTTGTGCGCTGCAGCGATGTACTGATTTGGCTGCACGCCGCAACGGTTATTCTGATTTGTGGTATTGTGAAGATATGAGTCGAATGGTGAGAATGGGTACTAAGTGATTAATACTGTGCTCGAGGAGCGGATTTCTACTTGCTAAACTACTTGTTTTACGTGTTTTAAGAGATTTCATTTGACTTCTTCACTGATTTACTATTTTAAGTGATTTTACTGCTTTGATATAGAATATGTTTTGTGCCTTTAAGTGTTTCATGCTTTCAGCCATTATTTATAATTATTACTCACTGGGTCGGAGTACTCACATTACACCCTGTACCTTGTGTGCAGATCCAAGTGTTCCATAGGCAGAGTGAGAGCTTTCCCGCTGATCAGCATTTACCGGAGTCATCGAGGTAGTTGCATGGCTTCCGCAGACTCGATTTCTCATTCTATCTTATTATTTTTCGCATTCCTGGACTATTTATATATTAGGTTGTTCAGACTTGTATTAGAGGCTCTTGACTTGTGACACCGGATCGTTGGGCTATGTAGTGACATTATCTTTGACTACTGCATATTTAACTTCTTGTTTGAGATTTTTATTATGATAAATTGGTATTTCAACTATGTAGCTGCTAATGAATTTTATAAGGAATGAGTTGAGATTGATAGTTGATCAGACTTGCCTAGTAGAACGTCGTCATGATCGATATTGGGATTGTGCCAGTAATCGTATTTCATTGCTAAAACAAAGAGGTAACGTGACATTCGAGCTCCTTGCCTTAGCCATTTCTTTGCATGGAAAGTTAAAGAAGGCCAGATATTTATCAGAGAATAACACATTATCAAATTGACCAGTTTCAGAGGAACACCAAATTCAAGTAATAGCATCCTAAATGAACTTCCATTCTACTGAATTATAAGTTTTCCTTATTTTCCATTTTAAATCATACACGTAATTAGAGACATCAATATCTTGAATATCCCTTCATCAGTTCATGTGCAAGAATTGCATTATTAAGAATGTTGCTTCCCTCAATAAAAGCATATTGAGATGAAACAACTAAGAAATAGCTAAGCAGTAAGAATCTTTGCTATCAACTTATATAAAATAGACCAACATGTTATAGACCTAACGTCTTTAACATGACGAATTTTCCAAATGCTTTGAGAAGAATTTTCAAGAAGCGAAATTTTCCGTAAAGGTGAAAATAACCCAAAGATAATTTTCGTAGAAGTTATTGTAGAGGAGTCCAAAGATAAAAAAGAACGGCACAGAAATAGCCTATTTGCGTGCATCTCCCGAAATTTTTATATTTTAATCCAGCTTTATTGACACACACATCTTTCCTAAATGTATAGTCAAATTACAACAACAACCCAGTATAATCCCACTTAGTTGGGTCCGGGGAGGGTAGTATGTACACAGACCTTACCACTATCCTCGGATAGAGATGTTGTTTCCAAATAGACCTCCGGCATCCTTCCCTCCAAGAACTTCTAACCTTGCTCTTGGGGAGACTCGTACTTACAACCTCTCGGTTGGAAGTGAGGGTTGCTTACCATCAGAGCAATTGAAACTAATGAGTATTATAATAAAAATTCAATTGAAACCAATGAGTAATATAATAAGAATTCAATCTATATATAAAACTTTGATATTCAATTAAACATCATTATACACATGCGATGCGAGAAGTAAGAAAAAAGCGAAATCAAAATCATGGGATTCACCCTATAGTTTGAAAGGTAGCTACTTGCTACAAGTCCAAATCACAAGTAATTTAGAACTTGTCTTCATCCCAATCCACCATTCACTTTTTCGCTACTATAAAGCTATATATAGAACCTGAAAAATGGTTGTCCTATAGCCTGGTTGGCCAAGCAAAAGTTCTTTCAAATGCTCTTTTCTCAAAAATATTTTTTTGCGAGAAATAATTTGTGTTTGGCTAATTATTTTGAAAATCACCTATGAACGACAATTAGTGTTTGACCAAGTTTTAAAAAATTGCTTTTAAATGTATTTTTTTCAAAAGTATTCTCAAAAAAGTGCTTTTGAAGAGGAGTTAATTTTTCTGTTTCTTCAAAACTGCTTCTGCTTCTCCTCAAAGACACTTTTTTTCTTTCCGGAAACTTGACCAAACACCTTAAATTTTTGATCAAAAATACAAATAATTTGGCCAAAAATAAACTTGGCCAAGCAGGCTATTAGACTTGTTGCCAAGCTTAATCTTCACAATATCTTTCAACTGAACTTTCACTGACAAGCTGTCATGATCTGTCAGCTTTTGTAGGTGAAGGTTAAATTGGTGGGTTGAAGTTGGCTTATTCTTTGGCTTTTTTCTTTTTCTCCAACCTTCCATTGCCATGACAACTAATATATACACATTAATATTGTAATTCATTTTTATAATTTTAATGTATTTTAATATATTATAATATTTTGAAGGAGAGTCTTGACATAACTTGTAAAGTTATTTTTATGTAACTAGGAGGCCACGGGTTCAAACAGTGGAAATAGTCTCTTGTAGAGACGTAGGGTAAGACTACGTATAATAAATTTTTGTGAATTGGTCTTTTCCTGGAAATTACGTATAGCAGAAGCTTAATGCACCAAGCTGGCACACTAACATCTAACATGATAACATCTCACCTTTCTCCTTTTCCAGCACACTACTCTTGATTTTTCATAAAGATGGAATTTGATCAGTTTGTACACATCTTAATTTTTTCATAGGATATCTGTTATCTTTCATTTAATTTCGTCCGTCAATAGTAGGGATACTAATCTTGATTATTATAAGAAATTATACGTAATTATCTTTTTACTTAATAGTATAAAACTATTATATATGTCGGTATATAAAAATTAAACTCTTAAAAAAGAAGAAGACATGAAATCAATCGTGGGATTCACCCCACATTTTCAAAAGGTAACTATCACACTTGCTCCTACCAGTCCCATTCAAAAGTAATTCTGAAGTTGCTCTCGTTGTCATTGTGGGCATCACTTTTGGACCAGTGAGGAGCCCACCATTTTTAAGGTTGTGCCTATATTCAACTGCCACCTGTTCAAATACTTCAACATCAAACATGTTCAACTTCAACTTTGGTTTCATCAAATCCCTCACATATGCAAAGGGTAATTGGTCCCTTGGGTTAAATCCTTCAAGTTCATTAAATAATAGGCAGGAGAATAAATTGGTTGCCACACTATGTTTCCTCAATATTATTGCACTATCTGGTACATCTGCATGAACCATGGAAAAAACCCTTAAACATAAAATTAAAATAAAGAAGAATTAACCAAAATTTCCGCTCACCTACCAGCTTAAATAAATAGCCGACGAATGTATAAATATATATACAATATGTATATAACCATATATAATCAATGTATATTTATGTACACCGACAATGAATCCAACCTCCTATTTGTGCAAAAACCTCTAAAATAAAAAGGTTTTCCGTGAATATTGCTAAGGAGAATCTCGGTAACATTAATTTGCAATAAAATAAGACATACATAATAGAGAATTAGTCAAGAATCATGATTAAACTAAGACATTTATTCTTTGTACAATGATCAAAATAACACACTTTTTATATAAATAATACCCTTCAAGAATCAAGAAGCAACCTGAATAGAGGTTTCATCAAATAGTTTGGAATATTAAATTATGGGAAAGAGCAAAAGAGTTTAAAGGTTATGCTGTGGCCCTACCATTAAACTATCTTCAAAATAAAGAAAAAGTTGAAAGTTTATACGTAATTGATATATATCTATTTAAAAAATCATTGCTGTTATCATTTTTGCTCATAATGTCATTAATCTTAACACATTATAATACCCCACACTTAAAATAATGATAGTAAGTAATTGACTCAAAAAAAGGAAAAAAAAAAAAGAAAAGAAATTAAAGTTAAGTCGGCCGAGACACACTAGGAAATAGGTTATGAGGGTTAATCCAAAGAAGGGATTAAAAATTTGCCTTGAACTAAACAAAAAAAAAAATGAAGGATTATGAAGAGGAGTTCTAAAGTTCTCTATTAGCAACATTGGACAACAACTAATTAGAAGCAAGGCGAAATCATTCATCAACTGTGTTTTAGAAGATAGCCCACAACCTTGGATGCACAGAGCCTTGGATGCACTCATATCAGCAAAGTACCTTGGAGAGCAACAAATTAAAAAGCCATAGTTTCACTTGAGAGCTTTAAACACTAAGCGCGGGTACCATTTAAACTCTTTATTTTAGTTATGTGGACAGATTCTTTAATAACTTCATTTCTGAAAACTAAGCAATTTATATTGATTGTGAATAGCTTATTTAAATACTACAAAGAGATAGAGTTACTGGTATATATTTGAGTGAAGAATTCATTGAAGAAACTATCTTGATAAAGATATGGTACAATTAATTACTTAAACAAATTTTAAAATTTTCAAAAAAAGCAATTTAGAACAGTATTTTTTCTACCATAACTTGCCTTTCTCTCAGAATATATATAGGACTTAAAAGGAATGCGATTAAGGTATAAAATTAGTTTCAATTGATCCGGACAAATTTAACTTGACAAATTAGATCAAACATGAACCTCGAGGGTTTAGTATTCTCAAATAGCTATGAAATAGCCTAAATTAAGAAAATTAATTCGAGATCGATATTATGTAGTTATAGATTGATTGGAGGAATTTGTATGAATCTCTCGAGGTGAAGCAGTTGGTATCTCGGCACGAGTACTGCGAGTAGTAATCTTACCCCAATTTGTGTTTCATAACCTGCATTGTTTATATATGAGTTTTGAAAATAAATGTATTACCGATGCTTTGAAAGTTGCATGTGGAACAAGTCCTTTACTTTATATGACACCGAACAATTTATTTGAGATGTTTAGCGATTAATAAAAATATTTTCACTATTACTAGATATGTTTTACCATTACTTGAGATATGATTACTGTTACCGAAATAACATTACAAAATTTTAAAAGGAATGATATGCTTTTTATTATTTTGAAAGTGCTTCTGTACGAGTAATTATGATTTGCAAGAAAGAATATAAATGGGAGGAGACTTTGAAGGTTCCCGTAGCTAACGACAGGTTCGTTAGACCTGGTGCACCTTGTATTTACAGATTACATTACAGTTATAGCCCTCGCTAGCGGGAAGGTAGAACTAGCATACAATTATAATTTTCCCTCCAGTATGGACCTACAGTTATATTTGACTCATTTTATGAAGGGGTCCACACAATGATACAGATTACATGATCCATTTCTGGAAACCTCCCAAATATAAAGATTTGCTACGACACAATATTTACCGATTGTATTATTGAATTGTTAAATCGATTTTGTTACAAGAAACACATCATGAGACTGATTATCATTATCATTTTAAAAAGGACATTTTATTTTGTGATTATTATGCAAGCATGTTTTCTGACTTGTCCCTAAATAAAAACGGTTGTGGTTAAGTGTTATTACTCACTGAGCTAGCGACTCATTCCTCACTAATTTTTTTACAAAGACAGCAGCCGACGTAGGCGAGGATTTCATTAATTAGAGCGTACAGGTTGAGAATTCTTGGTGAGCCTCGCACTTGTTCGCGTGTGTGGAGATTTTCATCAATTGTTATGATATTTCCTTTTAATTCGTAGAGTCGCTCCATAGTCATTCGTTTAGTGTCATGAGTATTATTTTGCTATTAGTCTTATGTCGAGTATAGTCTTTATTATCAAAGTTAGAGATGCATTAGTATTTCCGGTTGTTAGCGGATTGATTAGTAGTGGCGAAGGCTATTTTGGTTAATTGATAAGTTATAGATTGTTTGAATTGCTATTAGGATGTTTGATTGTTGATTTGAGACAGGGAAAATTTTTGGGATGGTCCAAAAGCAGGGGAAACTTTGTCCGATTTTCTGTAAAATTTCCGATGACGCTTACTTAGAAATACTTGCTCCTAAGCGCCTGTCACAATCCTAAATCGGGTCGTGACACACATATAGTGTGCTAGTTCCATGCAATACCTCGTTTCTTAAAAGTGAGATTAACTATTTGAATATGTGAAACTGACTTTAATTAATAAAAGATAACTATTTGGATATTCACCTAACAAGAATATTTTGTTTTCTTTCACCTTTTCTTGTTGGTGATGAGGAATATGTCTTATTTAATGTGATATTCTCTATCATCAAAACGCTCTTAAAAAAGATTACGCGGAATCAGACACAAAGAAGGATAAAAAGCTCCAAGCATCAGAAACAACTCGTAAAAAAGTAGTTTGGTGTACTAAGTTCCCGCTATGTAAGAAGTATGGGAAAAGGCCGGACTACAAGGGACTATCATACACAGCCTTATAGTATGTTTCTGCAAGACAGCAACTTTATCAATTACGCCAAGGTTCCCATTATCACAAACAACTCATACTTTCCCAAAAGTTGTTTCACAAAAGATAAATGTACCGAGTTTAAAAAATGAACCATGACTTTCAAAACAGAACAAAGGTATTATTTGAACTAGTGATTTTAAACATGTTATGACATTTCTCTAGCTATAAGAACATATGATACAGGTAAAATTAGAAGTTTAAAATTAAAAAGTCATCAAATATAGAAAAATGTCCTTTTTACTGTAAGAGGCTAAAAATGAAAGAAAACACCACAAAGAGAGTATCAAATGTTTACATTACCTGAAGGGTAAGACTTTTCAGGATTCCATGGTTGCAATCCATTCTCACAATAAGTTTCCATTTGTTTTCTCAATCCATCAACATCCCACCATTTCTTCCATCTAGCAGTAGCCATGGCTTCCTCCATTGTGTGAACAAAAAAGGGATGTCTTGAAATAGCCATATCAACATCTTCCTTAATAACAAGTGAGTGAATCAACAAGAATGGATCAACAACTAGCTGCATTTTGGCATCTATCCAAATGCTATATTTAGAATTTGGGAAAAGCCTATGAACCAAATATTTGGGAATTACTCCATTCATTGCTGAATTCTCATACAAATATTCTTTTTCAACTTTAACAATTCTCCATACTCCAACTGAATTCTCATCTGAATTTGTTGAGATTAAGTTGTGATATTGAAGTCTCTTGAGTGTCACATCATCTACAAACATGTAAAAGCATATAGAATAGGGAGTTTCTTTGCCTAGTCCCTTTGGCTGCCTGATTTTATCATGATCATTAAATATTGCTGAAATAACCACTACTCCCTTGCACTTTTCCATGGCCATCCTATCTGAAAATTTCAAGAAAGACAAAAAAAAAAAACAACACAAAATCATCATTAGATTAACTTATATACACTGACACTGCAATTTGTTTTTTTACACAAATTAACGTGTCTTAGCATGTTGTAGCAGACGATTTACTTTATTTTTCAAGTTACTAAGCTCACTTTTTATGGCAGTTACCAGTTTATGGGTGATCTGACACCTTCAATGTATGAAAGTTAAACATTTGAATAACTCGTCCAAGATTCATTTTTTCTTAGTAATTGTATAACGATGATTCTTTGAGTCGAGGGTCTATCGGAAATAGCTTTTTACCTTTACAAGATAGGGGTAAAATCTGCCTACACAATACATTCCCCATACTCCACCTGTGGCATTACACTATTATTGTTGTTGTCATTGTTGTATAACGATGATAAAATTCAAGCACAAATTACAGAGCAGTAAGAATTTATAGCTTCAAAAGCCACAATCAAAAGTGACAAAAGGAGAAAACAAAAGTAATTCTAGCTTCACATATGAAATGTGAGTACATGAGAAGTAATTCTGAGATCCAAAAAGGCAAATCTTGGTAGTGTAGTGCAAAATTACTAACCAGAATTACTGATAGGGAACTGTTTAAAGAATCCACAAGGTACTGCAATTCCATCATCAGAATGATCAAAATAAGAAAACCTTTTCTTGATACTAAAATTGCCACCAAAACTATCAGCATTCCCCTGAATATACCTCAAGTGTTGTGAAACAAGAAATGTAGAATTTTCACTAAATTCATTGATTTCCTTTAATGCAGCCCAATAATCTGCCCAAGAAATCATAACCCCATTATCTCAAAACATTAAAAAATCATCAAAAATCAAAGAGAATTCAAATTTTTTTTTTACCTGAGAAATAAACAGGGGAATTGCAAGAAGAACGAAAAGTGGGGAGGGCATGTTTATGTTCACCATAAGAAGAATTATACAAGAAGAGAGGGGTCTGAATTGGATCATTTGGAGAATATCTGAAGAGACAATTTGTTGGAGAAATGGAAGAAGTGTAAAGAACTAAGAAGAGAGAGGTGAAAAGGAAGAGAAGAGAAATGCAGAGAAGTTTTGAGTGGCAGACGAGTGGTTTGGATGTAGCCTTGATCCCCATTTACCTATTCTCATAACAGAAATACCATCTTCTCGTGTTGTTATCATCCTATGCAAATATTATCTTTTATTTAAAAAAAAGCCTTTTTTCTCAACCAATTATTATCTCATTTATGTTAGAGGTCTTTTTGGGATACAAATATCTCACAGCTTGTTTGGATGATTGTTACGTATTGTATCATTGTTACTTAAATTTTATTGTATCGTATCGTTAAATCTATTGTTACATAACAGCGAAAAGTGCCACCTTATGTAACAGTCGATTTAGTGTGATCGGGTCCTTAACTTATTTTTTCTCTCATATTACCCTTTCTTATTATTAAATAATCATATTTTATCCTCTGCCTTATCCTTTTATATAATAATTTTACCTCGCGCCTTTTTTTTTTGCAATATTACAAGTGTATTCTTCATATTATTGGTGCATGGTATCACGAAACGACAGTAAACAATAAAATATATCCAAATATTGTATACATCAAAATGATACATTATAATAATATATAACACGAGACGACACATTATAAAACGATATATAACAACTATCTAAATATGCTATTCGATGTCTTTTTATATACAAATACATGTATCAATCAACTATTCGTCGATCTCAACTAGTAGGAGTTTTCCTATACAAATTCTATTTTAGAAAAAATAACTGTATGTATAATATATGATGTTTACTCCTAACGAATAAATGCAAGATATGTTCTTTTTATGTGTAAACTTGTATCAAATTTACTATGGGTGTGTGAAAATATTTTTCATCCTATTTTAGCTAGTATCTCTGCTCTATTTAATTTTAGGCCTAGCTACTTCATTCTATAAATTAAAGTCCTTCGCTCATTTAATACTATACCCTGATCTTGATGTAGCGTGTATTTAATCCGGCACATTCTAATGATATTCATCATTAAGAAAATTTTATAATTATTTAATTATTTTTACATTGATCATCAACATAATGTTGATTTTTGAACTTAGAATCAGCAATACTTTGCTCACATAAGTGGATATATGCGTCTTCTCCCATAGCAGACAGCTCAAAAAGTTTATATTATGGCCATGTTGCCCATGCATCAACAAGATTAATTTTACTTTAAGGTCACATTTGGTATGAGGTATAAAAAGGTATAGTAATGATATTAAAATTTAATATCACGTTAATACTCTGTTTGGTTAGTAAATCGGTATGATATATAAGTTATGCCGGTATTAATTTTAACTTCGGAATAATTTATACCTTATAAAGGGTGGGGTGATTAGTATCAGTATAACTTATACATTTTTCTTAAAAATCATACAATTGTCATTCTTAATATAACATACCAAACAGTAAATAAACAACTATTCCACCATAACTAATTCCAGCATAATATATTCAGATATAATTTATATCAGCATAAGCCTATTTCAACCAAACCACCCCTAAATATGATGTGACTATGACCAAGGATGTATCGAGAATTTCCAATAGTCAGTAATATTCTTGTGATAGATACTACAAAATCTGTCTTTGGAAGTGACAAAGCAGAGTAGAGGGAGCAAGGAATATACAGAAGAAACACAAAAATTGTGGGAATACTTTTGCTGTTATGCGAAGGAAAGAAGCTTCTACTCCCTTTGTCATTTACCTTATTCTACCTCTCTTTTTTTTCTTCTTTTCTTTTTCTTTTTGCAGGCTCAATGAATCGGTAATTTTTTGTTGAGAGGGTCAACCACAAGCCCACAATGGCTTATGTCTTATTATTTATTGGATAATCTTTGCAGAAATACTTTTTTTTTATGTTAATATTGATGATTGAAGATAACTCCCTTCAATTATTCTTGAGATGGGAAAGAGTATGTCATGATTCATATTTATTAATTTAAATATTCAAAATAAGTTCAAACTTATCAACTTTTAATCATTAATTACAGACTTATCAAAATTAGCTAAGTTGTTTATCCTAAAAACGGATAACAATTGAATTTATATTGTGGTTTTAAGGATACGTGATTTTACTTGGCACAAATTGAAAAAAATGCAAATTGATATTGAAATTAACTGCAAATGGAAATAAAGCAAACAAAAGAAAATGTATAGCTTTGATCCTCGAGCTAGGTTGCTTTTGAATCAAATAAGTATTTCACCGGAAAGTATGAACAAAATAACAAAGTACTGAGAGCTTAAGAGAAAGACATTGTATTGCTTTGTATTGCGTGAATATGACATGCTTTGCAAATGATCAGACCCCCTTTATATAGTAGGGGAGTCCTACCCTTAATACAATCCTAAATACAGTAAGAAATCCCATGATTAGCTGATTAATCAGCCTCTTCTTGATATGTGCCGAGATTTTTGCCGTGATCCTCACCCGGTCGGGATATCTTGGCTTTCCATTATTTGGCTCGGCGGGCTTCTCTTGATCTTGCTCGGTCTCGATCTTGGCTGATCTCAATCTCATCAGTCCCTGAGTCATGAGCTTGGCATCGTGTCACGATCCGGTATGACATGGGGTCGAACCTTGGCCTTCCACGCCTCGGTATCGAATAATCATACAAAAATGGCAAGCCTGATTTTGATCGTATACAGATAGTTCTCTCGTTTTTTGGATATTAATGACAAGAAACTATGCCATTGCCTGGGTGCTTGTTTTAGTCCATAAAGGGACATAACAAGTCAACACTCCTTCTTTTCTTTTCCCGGAACCACAAACCCTTCAGGTTGGTTCATGTAAATTTCTTCCTCTAGATCACCATTAGAAGGCTGTTTTTATATCCATTTGATGGATTTGAAGACCATATAAGGCGGCTAACGCTATTAGCATCCGAATGGATGTAATTCTTATTACCGCGAGTATGTGCCAAAAGAGTCAAGACCTTCTCGGTGTCTAAATCCTTTGACAACAAGTCTTGCCTTTTATTTGTCAATAGTACCATCGTCTTTCATTTTCTTCTTGAAAATTCATTTGGAACCCAATATTTTGTTACCTGGAGGAAGATCAACCAATTCCCAGTATGGCTTCTCAATATGGATTCTATTTCACTATTGACAACTTATTTCCAATATTGTGCTTCTGAGAAAGACATTGCTTCTTTGAAGGTATGAGGCTCATTTTCTAGCAGGAAAGTCAGAAAATCTGGACTGAATAAAGTAGATATCCATTGACGTTTACTTCTTCTCGGATTTTCCTTATTAGGCATACCATCTGTTATTTCCTTCTGAGGTCGTTTTGACTTTTGGTAAGTCAATTCACTTTCCCTTTTATATGGATATAGTTTCAAAGAATTCAACATTATCTGATTCTATTATCGTATTAACGTGAATCTCAAGATCTTCTTATTTATGAACCAGAAAACGATATGCCCTGCTATTGGTTACATATCCAATAAATATACAATCAACCGTTTTTTGGACCTATCTTAAGACTTTTAGGTTTAGGAATTTGTACCTTTGCTAACCCCCCCCCCCCCCCACACACACACACACTTTGAAGTATTTTAAGCTGGACTTCCTTCATTTCCATTATTCATGTGGAAAGGAGTGTGTTTTAATATGAGGTACATGGTTGATTATTCGGTTAACTGTAAGTATAGATTCCCCCACAAGTTCTGTGGTAAACCAGAACTTATCAACAATGCATTCATCATCTCTTTCAAGGTTCGATTCTTTCTCTCCACAATTCCATTATATTGTGGAGAGTAAGGTGCAGTTGTTTGGTGAATAATGCTATTTTTCAAACATATTTCTTCAAAAATGAGATTCATATTTGCCACCCCTATCACTTCTTATCATTTTGATCTTTCTATTTAGTTGTGTTTCAACTTCACTCTTATATTGATTGAAAGCATCAATTGCCTCATCTTTACTATATTAAGTAAATAAATATAGCAATATCCTGGGCTATCGTTAATAAAAGTAATAAAATACTTTTTCCCACAACGAGATGGTGTTGACTTCATGCCACAAATATCTGTGTGAATTAAGTCTAAATGACTTGAATTCATTTCAACATACTTATAAAGATGCTTAACATACTTTAATTCAATAAATATTTGACATTTGGAATTAATGTAAATAAATTTTGGCAATACTTCTACATTTATCCTTTTTCGCAATATTTTGAAGTTAACGTGACCTAAGCGTGCATGCCATAAAGTGTTTGACTCAAGTAAGTAAGAAGAAGCATTAACTTTATTGATCGGAACAACTATTATAATTAGCTTAAAAAGGCCCTCATTCAGCTAACCTTTTCGTGCATGCACATCATTGTTACTTAGTACAATACTATTAGAAACAAAAATATATTTGAATCCATTCTTGACAAAAAGTGAGGTAGACACAAGATTCTTGCGAATTTCTGTAACATGGAGAACTTGGTTTAGAGTCACTATTTTTCTTGACGTCGTTTTCAACGCAATCTTGCCAACTCCTTCAATTTTGGTTGTAGACGAATTTCCCATGAAATTGTCTCATTGGGTCTTGCGGGGGCATAAGAAGAAAATATCTCCTTGTTAGCACAAACATGGCGGCTGGCTCCGGAATCTATCCACCATTCTTTAGGATTTCCTACCAAGTTGCATTCAGACAACATGGCACACGAGTCCTCCATTTCTTCAGCATTTTTAACCATGTTAGCTTGATTCTTCTTCTTTTTATCATTCTTTGGTGCACGACAATCTACAGACTTATGCATAGATTTTTTGCACTTGTGGCAATTACCTTTGAACTTTTTCTTGCTTGGGTAATTTTTTGGTCCAGAAGCCTTCTTTATCTTCTTATTTTCTGGCTCCTCCTCAACAATGTTAGCCCATATTATTGTCGATCTTCCACGTGACTTCTTTTCAGCATTTTTGTTGTCTTCTTCTATCGTCAAATGAACAATCAAGTCTTCTAGTATCATTTCCTTCCTCTTGTGTTTAAGATAGTTCATAAAGTCGTTCCACAACAGAGGTAACTTCTCAATTAAAGAAGCGACTTGAAAGGCCTCATTTATGACCATATCTTCAATACCAAATTCATAATCAATAACAAGATAAATCTTATTAATAAATTTATTGATTCGGGTCATACCTTAGCAAGAGTTCATGCACAATGACTTGTATTTTTGGACTTGAGTTATGACCAACCTACTGTCAATCATCTTGAAATCCAAAAACCTTGCAGCCACGAACTTCTTAAGTCCGGCATCCTCAGTCTTGTACTTCTTCTCAAGTGCATTCCATAACGCTTTTGAAGTTTCCATGGCACTATAGGCATTGTACAAGCTATCTTCCAAACAACTCAAACTGTAGTTTTTGAACAAAATCAGAATGTTTCCATGCTTCAATTACAACAAATCATTCATCATCCAGAGTGCCTTCTACCAGGACCGGAGGATCCTCCGTGATAAAATGCTGCAAACTCAATGTAGTAAGATAGAAGAGCATCTTCATTTGCCAACGTTTGAAGTCAAAACCGGAAAACTTTTCGGGTTTTTCTACTTGTGCCATAGCATGAGCAGGAGTTGAACGGCTTGACGAGGCAGTGACATTCGTAACAGTAGCACTCGTTCCTGCAATATTTCCATTAGTTTGGTTTTCGTTGGTCATGTTTCTGAAGAGTTAGAAACAAAGCAGAACTTTGTTAAATCAGTGAAGTTTTGATATCTTTAAACTAAATACAAAACCAGACATATAATACATAACAATGGTGAAGTTTTTATATACTTCAAACCCATTCGTTTATTATTCAGGTAAAGTTTTTATATACTTTAAACCGGACAGAACAATTATATAGATAACAATTTTTAATATATATTTAAACACAGAAATGTTAGCATTTAAAATTCCTTAAGCTTGTTTTCACTACTATGTTAAAGCACATAATCAAAAAAATGTTAGAAGAAAAAAAACTGGAAAAACAGTAAAGTATAAGAAATATGTCGAGTCCACAATTTGCTTATGCGTCCTAAAGGAATTTTAACCCCTCACACATTGCCAAGGTAATGGATTAAATCCTCCGAGGATGAACGGAATAAACCTTCCTACAACAGTGGCAATACAAACTCCAGGATACCAACGAACTCAAAGAGCGGAGCAAAATTACACTTACTAATTTTGAAGAGATTTTGTGAAATAGAATGTAGGATTTTCAGAAGGAAGGAAATTCTGTAGTTTTTCAGTGTGTGAAAAATGCAGCCATGCCTCAGAATTTATTGGAAATTATCAGAGGAGGTATGATGTTTGTTCAGGAAAAAGTGACTGCACAGAAAGAAAAAACCAACGCTCAGCGTTTTTAGATTTCAAATTTTCAGTTGATAATTAACTGACTGATATTTAATTAATTATTAAATAATTAATTAAATAAATTTTGTCCAAAAAATAATCTTATCGATCGATCATTTGACAAATCCAAATTCAAATCCAAATCTAAATCCTAATCTAAATCCAAATTCAAATACAAATCTAAATTCAAATCCAAATCCAAAGACAAAGCCGAAGCCGAGCCGAGCGAGCGACGAAGACGATGCTAGATTTCATTCTCTTCAACTCCATTTAAGAGCTCAAAGAAATGATCCTATATATATACACACAAATGTGGTTGTCCCTCAGCAATGATGGACAAAGTTCATGATAAAAGCTCACTTCATTCAAATTTTCACTTCCCTCCATTTTATTTCCCACCATTTCCAATTCACACTCTTAGACTTTTAAATCTTAATGCTTAAAGTCCAACAATAAGCAGCAGAGGTAACCGGAACATCTCGTCGATACAATTTCCTTGGCACTTAATGCACGTCAGCCAATGGTTGGTCATTATCAGCTTTGAATAGTATTGAAAAATTATAAATATACTCGTTCTTCATTTTTTAAACTTTACTTTCAAATCTTCTTCATTCTAATTTTGAAAATCTTTTGCCTTCCTCAAAGCTTTATATTTTAAGGTCTCTGGGTTTCTTCGCTTGTTTCATCACAAAATACCTAGCGCTCCTCCTCAGTTTCCACTCTTCTTCATTCATAGAAGTAAAATGGCTATGAGTTCAAAAACCATTCCAAAAATAGAGAATGTTTCATCGACACGACTGGCCATAGAGGAACTGGCGTCGGAGCCACGCCCTGAAGAGTTTTTTCTGAGAGGGTTTGTTATCGATTCTGATTTCAAGGTTGAATAGACTTCCTCGATGTCGGCCTAATCGAGTCGGTATCGATGTACTATGCTTATAACTGATAAAATCCTTTCTCAGGTTAAAAAAAATTGCAAATTGGGTAAAAACATGTGGTGGTGCCTGCTCCTGAAGAATCAATCACCACCCACGTAGAGGGGTTCTTAAGTGTTTATACTTAATCCTTCCCATTGGGTCCCTTAGATCCGATTATCATAGATTTCTTCAAGAAGTACGATGTGAACCTCGGTCAGATTCACTCCTCTTTCTTGAGGATAGTGATATTACTTCGTTTCTTTGTAAACAGAATCGACGGGCTTCCCTTCAACCTCAACCACCTCATATGCTTGTATAGACCCCAACTCTATCGTGGAGGACTAATAAAGCTTCAATGTTGGGCTACCAAGGAACTTTTCTCGATGTCACCACCCAATAATCCACTAAGGGTCATGATGGTGCCGGACAATGCTGTCAGGAAAGCCAGCGAGATTACTTAATCAAATCTCGTTTTAACACTTTTGGAAATAAATGATTTTTCTTCCATATTTAGAAATTCTAAAGAATGCCATTTTCAAAACAAATTTCTTTTAATGTTAAGAAATTAGTGCAATGTTTCAACCATTCCAGAACCCGGAGTTAGAAGTACATGAGAATCTACTGATAAGAGTAATATAAATACATCATCCGTCCAAAATATAATGGATGGAAAATAAATACAGTACTAGAAAGGGACGACCCCAGTTGCGGCCGTGTCGAATGATGCAGCTCTCTAGCCCCAAGAATCATATGTGCTGCTACGTCCAGTAGACTACTGAAATCACATATACTTGTGCAACAAAATGCATAGCAAGTGTAGTATGAGTACAAAAACAACGTGTACCCAATGAGTTTCTCGCCTAATCCCGAAGGACTAGAGGCGAGATGGTCAATCTTGACACTCATTAGCAGTCCAATGACTATTTATCCTTAATAATATATCCAAGAAGTGAATTTGTTTTATAAATAGGATGCTAATCTAGATATGGGAAAACAGGTAGTCATTCAATTCTTTCATGGAAAATTTCCTTAGTTTTCTTGTTATTATTAAATAAATGATCTCGAGCCATGATGTGGGATAAAACAAATCAAATGAGCTCAAGATAACGGCACAAACATGCGCAAATCATGCCGAGGCTACGGCCCGCTCCAACAGAAATGTAAATTTGTGCAATGCCGAGGGTCGAGCGGCCTGTACCATAATTGCATCCATTTCACCGAGGCGATAGGCCCGCTCCAACAGTAATATAAACACACGCAGATAGATAATCAGTCAAACAGTCCGCCTGGAGAAATTATCCAAGTAAGGTCCATTCCCTTTTAATAACTTGAGAAAAACATAGCTTTAGTCTTTTTAGAAATTCGGTTATTACTTTAATATAATTAAAGCATTTCAAGCCATCAATGATTTACAAATGATTCAAGTATAACATGCTTTTGGGTCCTAGACTACCAAGACAATAGAATAATAGTAGCTACGCACTGACTCTCATCACCTTGTGCGTACGTAGACCCCACAAATAGGAGCACATAATCAGTTTAATTTACCTATAGGGTAATTTCCCCCTCACAGGATTAGAAAGGAGACTCACCTCGCTACGAAGATCCATAACCGACATTCTATATTCTGTCGAAGGCTTGAACCAATACAAAATGCTCCAAAACTAGCCAAATAATGGCAAACTAATGAGAATATATGCAAATACTTGCTAACAATTAAAATTATACAATTTCCCAACTCCGCTTTGTGAAATGACCAAAATGCCCTTAGGCCCATGCGTCCAGAATCCAAAAATTTTCGAAGATAAAGGTTACCCATAACCTTAGGAACAAAAATATATAATTTACTCCTAGTTCCACGCTTCAATTTGTTGTTAAAACATGTTTTCACCAAGTTTTAGGCCTTTCATCTAAAACCCTTGATTTTCCTTAATTTCACATGTTAAATCTACTAATAATCTATGTAATTAACTTATGATGTGAAAAAATTGCTTACCTCTTTGATGATGATGGAATTAATCCTCAAATTCTCTCAAAAATCGTCCAAGGCTAAGTGGGAAATGAGGGAAATATGCCAAAAACTCGGACTAAAAAGACGCTGCCCAGACGTAGAAGCCGCAATTCCCAGAAATTTTTTCGCAATTGCAAAGCTACAATGTTTTCTCATGTCCCAGCTTGATATTGTGTTTTCTCATTTCCCAGCCTTTTTTCTTCGCATTTTCCAAGCTTACAGGTTCGCAATTCCCATACTTTGTTCGCAATTGCGAGCATACCAGAAGCATCAATTTTTCCCGACCCAAAAAAGAGCTTATCTTCCTCATATAATCTCTAAATTCGACGATTCTTTTTCCTATAGCTCCGTAATTTTGATACGGATCTAATGGTTCAAATAAAACTGAATGTGGAGCTCCGTTGCTTAATATAATACCCCTTTAGGTCCAAAGAAATGACGTTGAAATATCAAATAAGAGCGTAATCACAACCCGAAACACACACGAGGCCCCCAGAAACCGAACCAATGACACCAACCCATCCCAAAACATATTACGAACTTGATCGAGGCCTAAAATCACATGAAAGAACACTAAAATCATGAATCAGAATCCAATCCAAGCTTAATGAACTTTGAAGTTTCCAACTTTTATTTTCGATGTCGAAACCTATCAAATCACGTCCTATTTTTTTTTTAATATAACTGTCGCTTTTCATTGATCTCAAAGAATATGTACATCATAGACCTCTATAGTAGTAGTATGGACTAACTACTTCAGTGTTACAAGTAATCTCTCTACTATCCTAGCTATCTATATACAAGTATCATATCATTTAGCAACTAACTACAATAGCTAAGGAAAGCATTTAAGCTGTCTCAATCCAATCTGCCAGTATTTGCAATTCCTGCCTCGAAGGCGTAGAAATAAGGCAATCTCTCTACATGTCAATTCCTCCACATAAGCAGCTCCTTCAAAACGAATATGGTTCCTTTCTCTCCAAATGAGTGCAGTAGTGGTGACAAATGCAGAAGCTGTGATTGCATTCTGCCACTGCCTACTTTTGGCTTTGCTACATATCCAGTGAAGCTCAGTATCCCAGCATCCAATTGTTCTGGAATGCCGACGCCAAACACATATTCTGGACCACAATCTGTTAGTGATAGGACATTCAAAGAACAGGTGATTGAAGTATTCAACATTCTTTTTGCAAAATACACAAGCTGCTGGAACTTGTATGCCCATAATCTGCAATCTATCGACTGTAGGAAGCCTATGTTGAGCAGCTAACCAAATAGTGAACTTGTGCCTAGGAAGTACATTAGTGATAAGCAATAAGTTCTTCCATGCAACCTTAGTGAAACTGGGGAGCATAGTGAGGTACAGTTTCTGTATGTGAAATTTGTCCAGCCAACATACACTTTGGAATCTGCCAGCAAGCTCTCCCTGAAGCTGAGGATTCTCCAGTATCAAAGTTCTACTATCCAGTACCTTTATGACCACCCAAGAGGCTGATTTTGGTATGGTAAATGTGTTAATGTGACCTTTCTTAATGTAATAGGAATGAACCCATCGAACCCATAAGCAATCTTTCTTCCTAGCCAAGTCCCATAGCAACTTAGTTATGGCTGCTTTGTTCCATACAGACAAGTCTAGGATGTTAAGCCCTCCAGCAGATATTGGTTTGCACACCTTGTCCCAAACTACCAGTGCTCTTCTGGATAGATTTGCTCTACCAGTCCAGAGGACAGTTCTGCATATTGCTTCAATAGCTTTTAGTACTTTCTTGGGCATAATGAACACCTGTGCCCAATAAGTCTGAATGCCAAACACCACAGCTTTAATCAATTGGCTTCTACCTACGTATAATAGAAGTTTGGCTGACCAACAAGTGATTTTATCTGTGATCTTCTCAATTAGAGGCATATAATGATGGATAGCCAGTTTCTTAGAATCAAGAAGGATCCCTAAATATCTGAATGGAAGTTGACCTTCAGTGAATCCCAAGGCTTCAATTATTCCTTCTCTGATGTCTTGCTGCACACCAGCCAGATAGATTGCACTTTTGCTGATATTTGCCTAAAGGCCAGATGCCTCTGAAAACTGAAGAAAGGGTTTATGCATTATCTGGATAGATATTAAATCAGCTCTGCAGAACATAAAGAGATCATCAGCAAAACATACATGAGATATATTGAGTTTTCTGCACTTGGGATGAAAGTTGAAGTTCCCATCTTTGTGCAGCTGTTGAAGTATTCTGTTAAGGTACTCCATAGCCAACACAAAACGGTATGGTGATATAGGTTCACCCTGTCTAATACCTCTCTTAGCAGTGAATGGTTTAGTTAAGCCACCATTCATTACTAAGGAGTATGAGACAGATGTGACACATGCCATAATCCAATGAGTAAACTTTGCTGGAAAGCCCAAATCAATAAGAATCTGCTTCAGAATTCCTTTCTAGCGTATCATATGCCTTCCTCAAATCCACTTCGAGAACACATCTGGGAGAGACACCTTTCCTTGAGTAACCCTTAAAGATTTCATGGCTTAGCAAGATGTTATCAACAATACTTCTTCCTTCAATAAAGGCAGATTGAGCAGGCACCACTAATTCTCCAATGACAACCTTCATCCTTCTGGAAATGACTTTAGAGATGATTCTGTATACTGTAGTGCAGCAAGCAATGGGCCTATAGTCTTTAACAGTGGTAGGTGCTTTAATTTTAGGAACAAGTGCTATGGCAGTGGTGTTCATCATATGAGGCATTTTGCAAGTAGAAAAGAAGTCCTTGGTAGCAGCTAGGATGTCACCCTTTACCATCTCCCAGTTCTTAGTAAAGAACTCCACCGGAAAGCCATCAACTCCTGGTGCTTTATCTTTAGGCATTTCTTTAACAGCTTTAGTGATCTCCTCCAGAGTTACCTCTCTAATAAGTATTCTTTGCTGATCAAGAGTTAGACACCTCCCCTCCTTCATAATCTTAGAATTTGCACAGGGAAGTTCAGTAGCACACTCCCCCATTAATGATTGAAATACCTTCAAGAACTCCTATTCCACAGATAAAGGATCAGTTAGCTTCACACCTGTGTCTGTATAAATGGATGTGATGTTATTTAGTCATGTTCTGATCTTCCATTGAGTATGGAAATATTTTGTATTAGCATCCCCACACTCAATCCAACAAGCTTTGGACTTCTGCCTCAGTATTTGCTCCTCCACACAACTCCATTTCTCAATTTCTTCAATTGCAGCTCTTTCCTCAATAATTAGTGCCTGTGTTAAGGGGTTGTTTTGCAACTGAGCGTGAAAAATACCTAGCTTTTCCCTTGCCTGAATAATTTTCTGTTTGTAAGAGGCCATGTGGACATTTATCTCCTTTAACTGTTGTTTCATTGTCTTCAATTTCTGCCATATATGCTGATGCCTTCATAATCCTGCCTCCAAACCTACTGTAGAATGTTATAAAACTGAGAGTGTTCCATAACAGCACTGTATAGTCTGAAAGGTTTAGGGTGCAAAGGTTTTTGATCTCCAAATTTAATTAGGATAGGGGAATGATCAGAGACTGAGGGGTTCATGTAATCAGCTTCCAGATGCCCATACTGTTGCAGCCACTGATAATCCCCCAGTGCCCAGGCAATTTACTATACACTCTGGTGGTTGCATCCTATTTATTGATCCAAGTGAAGTGCCACCCTTTGACTCTAAGGGCAGTGAGTTGCAGATCAGAAACAGTGTCTTTGAAATCTTTAACTTCAGCATCAGTAACTGGAGATCCAATTCTGTCATCAGAACATGAGACACAGTTGAAATCACCACTAATCAACCAAGCATCTTGACTGGGAACATAGGTTGATCTAAGGTCACTCCACAGTTGGCTCCTGAGAGGTGCAGTATTATAGGCATGTATAACACTTAGTTGGATTCTGGCCTGGCTTCTTGTATCTTCTAAAAGACAATGAATAAGCTGATCAGTAATAGAGGATATTTGAAGCTGAATATGTGGTTTCCAAAGCAACCATATTCTCCCATTAGCAGCCCTTGAGTAATTGCATTGAACCTTCCAACCTTTAGCTACCTTATCTAATATCTTCTTGGCTTTATGCTCCTTTACTCTAGTTTCTATTACTCCCATGACATCTACCTTATTAACAGCTAGGAAGTTTTTCAACTCCTTCTGCTTATGAGGCTGGTTAAGCCCCCTAATGTTCCATGTGACTATAATCATAGGGAATTAGAGGTTAATCAGTGTGAGGGTCCCGGATCAATCTGCTAAACCCTATTACCAGCCACAATCATAGTAGCCTTCCCTTTATTGCAATTCTCAACCAATTGTTCACTGTTACCATTGGTTGCATTGACTGCAATGACTGCAATTTCAGGTCTCACTTGGCTCACAGGAATAGTTTGTGCAATCTGTTGAGGGCTAGTTAATAGGCTCTCATTCACCTTGTTAGGGTCCTACACTACCTGAGCCTCCAACACTCCTAAGATAATAGCATTTTCATGCTCTACCTGTACATCTGCATTATCTACAGACCGCGTTACAAGCCATTCTTTTTTAGTTTGTTTCCCATGCTGTTTCATTTTCCCTTTCCGCCTCCTTGGTTTATCCTGCTCCTCATTTGCCTTCTCTTCATTGTTATCAGCATAATACCAGCAATCGAATGAATCATGCCCAAATTTTAGGCAATAATTGCAGAAACAAGGCTTCCAGTCATACTCAATAGTCTGGATCTTAGGGCCATAAGGAGTATCAATCTCTAATAGGTCAGGAAGAGAATAAGCAGCATCAACTTCAACTAGGACTCTGGCAAACGAAATTTTTTCATAATGCGCAGTAAATTTGTTAGTGTATAATGGCTTGCCAATTGCACTGGCCATCTTGCTCAGGACCTCTATAGACCAATAACCCACTGGAAGACCAGGGAAACGAATCCATATAGGAACAGTGCTAAGAACATCACTCTAAAAAGTGAAATCAACTTCCCAGGGTTTTAGAACCATTGGCCTATTCCTATAGGAATAGGGCCCTGATTGCATGACCAAATTCCTATCCTCGATACTATTAAAGCGAAAAATACAGTATCCTTCAGCATGAATCAGTACCTAAGGTTTGGTTACGAAATTCCACACATGCATGAGAAAGTTATCCATAGTCTTCTCACTAGGATTATGGCCAATTATGAATCCAATCAATGCATTTTGCGAATAATCCAGTTGAGGTTTCAAATCGTCCTCACTGATCTTAACAATCTTTTTGCCATCTCGATCAGTGGGTGGATCAAATGATAGCTGCTTGCCCATCTGAGAATTACGGTTACCTCACACAGCATTCGCTGCAGTCGGACTGGATTTCTCCGATCCAGTAGTATCAGTGAATTGTAATCGTCTTACAGCAATATCAGAAGGTGCATCAGTCTTCAGCAATGGCAATTCACACGGATCTCCCTCTGCATGCAACGCTTCTACTGATTTAAGCTTCTGAGGTAGAAAACTGCCAAATGTCAATGGTTCAAGTTCCTTAGCTGTGCCATTCTCAGGTGTAACCAGTTGCGCATTGGTAGGTGGATGATTACGCCGGCGCCGAGCCATAATCCGGCAACAATGGCGATCTTGATATTGTGCACCAGCTTCCAAATCACGTCCTATTGACTTGAAATTTTGCACACAAGTCCAAAATGACATAATGAAGCTATAAAAACTTTTAAAATTCCATTCTAACCCTCGGATCAAAATCTCACCTATCAACCGGAATTTACCAAAAATACTAACTTTGCCAATTCAAGCTTAATTCTACACTGGCCATCACGAAAATATTCTGGACACACTCCTAAGTCCCAAATTACCTAACAAAGCTATCCGAACCATAAAATTTGAATTTCGAGCCCGATATCAAAATTTCCACTTTCGGTCGAGCTTCTTAAAAACCTTCAAATTCCTATCTTTAGCCAAACGACTCAAAAATGACCTACAGACCTCCAAATTCACTTCCGATCACGCTCCAAATCCAGAATCACTATACTGAGATACGCCGGGTCTTGGAATTCCAAACGGATATTGATAACGCTGAAATGCATTTCAAGCAGAATTCAGGAAATTTCTTCCAAAATGCAAACGTTCCACAATAGGCGCCAATACGCTGCTGGGTTATCCAAAACCCGATCGGGGCATATCCCCAAGTCCAAAATCATCATACAAACCTGCTGGGACCTTCGGATCTGAATTCCGAGGTCGTTTACTCAAAATTTCAATCTTAGTTCATTTCTTCAACTTTAAGCTTTCAAAATGAGAAGTGTCATTTGGATTTGACTCCAAACTTCCTGAATTTTAATTCCGACCATACATACAATTCAATATACCTGAGATGAAGCTGCTCATGACCTCAGACTGTTGAATAACGCACCGGAGCTCAAAGCGACCGGTCGGGTCGTTAAGTTCTCTCCCACTTAAACATACGTTCGTCCTCGAACGTGCTGAGAACTATGCTGGAGTAGTTTGAAATCACTAATCATCACCTTATACACCTTCCCATGCTTCCGCAACTTATCTGAGCACAATAGCTCGATATATTCTGAAGATATTCCTTTTATTCAAGCATATAGGCCTTCGAGCTCAATTACAACATCCGGAATTCTATGCCAGGCCTGTTTTCATCAAGAGATCACCAAATCATTCACCATACTCCATCCTCAAACATGATTGCATAGCTTTGCTAGATTCTTACTTTGCAACACAAAATCCACAGGACCACGATAATATGTTTGTGCTCCACTTAGCCAAAATTCAACGAATCAGATGCTCCCACTGCACCTCATGACTACCTAGGTCTTGTTCTCACTTTCACAACACTGACACGACGTAAGAGATGTGCCGAAATTGATAACCACTTGGTGAATCAACATGTCATTGGGTCTATACCTCCGACAGAACCATTACCACATTCTGAACCAAATTAGGATCTCTACTCTCTAGTATACTTCATGTGCTCAGATTGCACTGATCCTAAATTCCATAATCTTATCTCACCCAGTACGAACTGATCAGGACACAATCAAGAGTCCCATATGATGCCACCATGTGCCAATATGCTGCCGATTAGGATATCATAAGGAGAATACGAACTCTGAAGCAAAAATCTAATTACCCCGCCCGCGAATCATACGTGCGACGCGGGCAAACAACTTATACGAGTTTTCCTTAGAAATATGGGAAACAGAACACATAAAAGAAACTAGCGGGAACTGTACTGAACATCATACTGTTGCGGCATACAAACCGATCCAAATAGCATAACCATGGTGGCGGGCCACCTGATCCACACATCATAACTATGGCGGTTTGCCACCAGATCCAAATAACATACCCGTGGCGGCGTGCCACCCGATCCATATACAGGCTCACATAAGGAGATATTCATTGAGATAAATAGCTCATCACATCAAAATACCAAATATTGCTCGTAGACACGCTAGGGTGTATATACCATCCCCGAGGAACCATTTAGTGCTATAGGCTACAAATCTCAAGAAAAACTTAGGTGCAATACATGATCTGAATCTCAAGAGCCATCCTGCTCAAATAGCATCATCGCTACGCGGAACTTCAACACGTATGAAATTTACCAAGTTGTTTCACAACCGATACGGTGCAATACATCACTATCTGGAATAGCTGATGACAAAATAACACCTCGACTGTTCTTCCATAGGGAACGCTCGCTGAAGTGAACACAACTAGCCGGATATAAAGCCATGTCCACAAATAAATTAATCCCTGATCTCAAGCCGATTTCTGATTGCACCAGATTGGCTAATAACCTTTCAAGGTTCATAGTAACTCATTCTTCCTCAAAACATATAGGAATAACCATTACAACTGGAGCAACCTCCTCTGTTCATATCCCAACAAACAAAGTGCCCTCCAGGCCTAAATTCTCAAACGATGATATTTTCTAAATCCTCATACTTGGTTAAATCATTAGTCAATCAAGCGACTACATGTCACACTTACACAGTCTTCCCGTGGGACACGCTCCCACAATCTTCTAAAATAAGTGTCGAGTCTGTACCTTTAAAGCATCGGATACAGTAATGCTGGAAAGCGATCACGCTGAAGACAATACCAATTTACTTTAATCATTCAACCACTTCCTTGCTCAACCGAGCTCGTGATATCATTGCCAGCCCAAGCTACAACATTGATCATTACTTCGAATTTCCATGCTACTCATTGCAATTTCCATGCTACTCACTGCACCCAGTGTGCCAACCTATGATAGAACACGATTTGCATCTCTACTCTGGAACTACTAATAGACTAACACTTCATCGTATAAACTTTTCATTTAACCCACTTCGGGAGAACTATAGCAACATACAGGTGGATTCTCATAGCCATCGAATATGCCAATCTCTAAGTAGTGGTCCAAGCCACCATAACCCTTTCGGGATCCGCCTACTCATAACAGGCTATAACAGAAGATTACTTCTGAATAACATCAGTCGCTGCGGCCGAAAAGCATCACACGCACTGCCACACTTCACATGCATGACTTGATCACGCTGGATGAACTGATCACCACTACCAATATGCCAAGTTAACTGTGGCTAATCAATTTACTTCCTTCCACTAAATCCTTGATTGCCTTAGAAATAATGCTTCTTCATTTAACACATAATATACTCCATCTGCAATCACCCCGAGTGACCTCGAATCACGAGACCATGCTGTCTCGAATCCTATTAACCATTTCATATTTCTCAATGCTACCCATAAGTAAAAATATCATAGAACATTCTGGGCACCTTCTCATAAGCTGCTACAAAGCTTGATTCTTAACTGCGCCCATAGGCTCGGAATTACTGAGGACCACACTTGAGCTCCTGAATTCACTAGGACCATTATTGAGATACACCCACTCTGTCTTGGTCATGAATATAACTCACTCCATAGCTCTTATAGCCTACGAATACTCTCTCAGCGAAGCACTCGGCGAAATATCTTCCTCAGAAACCTGCATCTATACGAGGCATAAATCCTTAATCTTTTTCCAAGTCCGAACATGAGCTACTAAGGCCAACCATCGCATGCCTCCAACAATTCATTTGCTCGAATTACCACATATGGTCTTTTCTCATAGCTAAAGTGACCCATCAATATACTAATAACCAGAAATCATGCAAGTAGTTAATCATACAGCCCAATCACAAGCAGTTGGACTCTCTCACTTAGCTTGAAGCCATTATTTCATAATTCCTGAGTTCGGCCGACCTCTTAGGGGCGTAACCTCGTGCTATAAATATATCAAAATTACTCAGAATCTTTGTGTAAATCCCCATCTTTTATATTCTGAATCACCATCCACATTCACACGACCAAACTCTTCTTAAGGCGCATAGTCATCCTACTACCAAGCCTATATGTAACCCTTGCCACTCTCCCACTTTGGAGAATCTCATCTCTTTACTCGGTCACTCGACCTTGCTTCTCATACTTGGCCTTCTAGAAATTTTAAACACTGCCTGACTCTTCCCACATGTCCTTCCTTGTACTTCACTGCTCAAATATTATCTTAAAAGAAATCTATCTTCGTGGCACTTGAATCCACCATTGCTGCTAACTTTAGAACCTTTCCAAAGGCCATCTTGATCGATCCATCAACATTAAAAATTCTGCTTCGATCTTAAACCACCGCACCATGCGATATATGACAGCTGTATCTCTAATCCTATTTCACAATATCCTGCCATAAGGCGAATTGTAGCGGGTTATCAAATCTACAAACTTAGTACGTTTCATTAGGGCCACAACACCCCATCATAATAGAAAGCTCAACAACCCTTGTAATTGCCGGTCTCATTACTTCCACCAGCCCAAATCTGACCATCCTTAGTTTGATTGCCCTTCCCCTTGTTGGGAATAAAATAGTGAATTCCTTGATTACAAGCTGAGTAAACTTCCCTTCAATTCATCCATTGCCCCGACAAGGCAAGTACCCAACCATCACAACCACACTGCGGAATAATAGCTTATAAACATCATGGCAGCATGTGTCTAGCCTCAACATCCTCAGAGTACCACTGATGAGCTGAAACAATACGATATCCTTCCATATAGCGACTACAACAGTCCGATTAACTATATCGGGAGAAACATCCCGCACCACATCTGTAGTGCCATTGCAATTTTCAAAATTTCAATTTCTAACAAGCACTCGCGTCGCCTAAAATTGAGTATGAAGGAATCAAAGGCATAAGCCTTAAAGGAATCAAGACGCATGATAAGGAAATCAAGAATGGGAGTACTCCTATCAGCATTGTAGCCTCCCGGGGATAAGTACAGACGTCTCCATAGATCCCAGAGACTCTACTAGACTTTCTCATGACTCGTGAGACCGACGGGAACATAGTGCTCTTATACCATGTTGTCACAACCCAAAAATTCACTAAGGGTCGTAATGGAGCCAGACACTGCTGTTAGGCAAGCCAACCAGATTACTTAATCAAATCTCATTTTAACACTTTTGCAAATACATGGTTTTTCTTCCATATTTAGAAATTCTAAGGAATGCCATTTTCAAACCAAATTTCTTTTAATGTTAAGCAGTTAATGCAATGTTTCAACCATCCCAGAACCCGGAGTTACAAGTATATATGCATCTACTGATAATAGGAATATAAATACATCATCCGTCTGGTATACAATGGATAGAAAATAAATACAGTACTGGAGAGGGACTACCCTAGCCACGGCCGTCTCCAATAATGCAGCACTCTAGTCCCCAGAATCATTCGTGCTGCTACGTCAAGTAGACTACTGAAATAACATATACCCGTGCAACAAAATGCACAGCAAGTGTAGTGTGAGTACAAAACAATGTGTACCTAATGAGTGTCCCGCATAATCTCGAAGGAATAGAGACGAGATGGTCAATCCTGACACTCACTAGCTGTCCAATGACTATTTATCCTTAAAAATATATCCAAGCAATTCATTTGTTTTATAAACAGGATTCTAATCTAGACATGGGAAATTAGGTAGTCATACAATTCTTTCATGGAAAATTTCCTTAATTTTCTTGTTATTATTAAATAAATGATCTCGATCCATAATGTGGCATAAAACAACTCAAATGAGTTCAAGATAATAACACAAACATACGCACATCATGCCGAGGCGACGGCCTGCTCCAACAGAAATGTAAATTTGTGCACTGACGAGGGTCGAGCAGCCCATACCATAGATGCATCCATTTCACCGAGGCGATCGGCCCGTTCCAACAGAAATATAAACATACTCAGACAGATAATCACTCAAACAGTCCGCGTGGAGCAATTATCCAAGTAAGGTCCATTCCCTTTTTAATAATTTGAGAAAAACATAGCTTTAGTCTTTTTTGAAATCCGCTTATTAATTTAATATTAAAGCATTTCAAGCCATCAATGATATAGAAATGATTCAAGTATAACATGCTTTTGGATCCTAGACTACCCGGACAATAGCATAATAGTAGCTACCCACGGACTCTCGTCACCTTGTGCATATGTAGCCCCCACAAATAGGAGCACATAATCAGTTTAATTCACCTATGGGGTAATTTCCCCCTCACAGGATTAGAAAGGAGTCTCACCTTGCTATAAAGATTCATAACCGACATTCTATATTCTTTCAAAGGCTTGAACCAATGCAAAATTCTCCAAAACTAGCCATATAACGACAAACTAATGAGAATATACGCAAATACTTGCTAAAAATTCAAATTATACAATTTCCCAACTCCGCTTTGTGAAATGACCAAATTTCCCTCGGGCCCACGTGCCCGGAATCCAAAATATTTCGAAGATAAAGGGTACCCACCATTACCTTAGGAACATAAATATATAATTTACTCCTAGTTCCACACTCTAATTCGTGGTTAAAACTTGTTTTCACCAAGTTCTAGGTTTTACATCTAAAACCCTTGATTTTCCTTAATTTCACATGTTAAATTTACTCATAATCTATGTAATTAACTAATGATGTGAAGAAATTAGTTTCCTCTTTGATGATGATGGAATCCCTCCTCAAATGCTCTCAAAACTCGTCCAAGGCTATGTGGGAAATGAGGGAAATAGGCCAAAAACTCGAACTAAAAACACACTTCCCCGACTAAGAAGTCCCAATTTCCCAGAATTTTTTTCGCAATTTCGAAGCTACAATGTTTTCGCATTTCTCAGCTTGATACAATGTTTTCACATTTCCCAGCCTTTTCTTCGCATTTGCCAAGCTTACGGGTTCGCAATTCCTATACTTTGTTCGCAATTGCAAGCATACCAAAAGCAGCAATTTTTTCTGACACAAAAATGAGCATAACTTCCTCATACGATGTCCAAATTTGATGTTTCTTTTTCCTATGGCTCCGTAATTTCGATATCGATCTAATGGTTTAAACAAAACGGAACTGGGATATCATTTGCCTTATATGGTACCCCTTTATGTCCAAAGCAATGACATTAAAATATCAAATAAGAGCGTAATCACAACCTAAAACACACCCGAGGCCCCCGGGACCCCAACCAATCGCACCAACTAGTCCCAAAATACGTTACGGACTTGCTCAAGGCCTCAAATTACATCAAACAATGCTAATATCGTGAATCAACCTCCAATCCAAGCTTGATGAACTTTGAAGTTTCCAACTATTATTTCTGATGCTGAAACCTATCAAATCACGTCTGATTGACTTCAAATTTTGAACACAAGTCCAAAATGACATATCGAAGATACAGAAAATTTTGGAATTCCATTCTGACCCTCGGATCAAAATATCACGTATCAACCGGAATTTGCCTAAGTACTAACTTTGCCAATTTAAGCTTAATTCTACACCAGTCATCACAAAAATATTCTGGACACTCCTAAGTCCCAAATCACCTAATGAAGCTATCCAAACCATAATATTCGCATTTTGAGCCCGATATCAAAAAATCCACTTCCAGTCAAGCTTCTTAAAAACCTTCAAATTCCTATCTTTAGCCAAACTACTCCAAAATGACCTACGGACCTCTGAATTCACGTCTGATCGCGCTCCCAAATCCAGAATCACTATACAAAGTTATGCCCAGTCTCGGAATTCCAATTGGATATTGAATACACTAAAATGCACTTCAAGCCAAATTCAGGAAAAAATTTCCGAAATGCTAATAATCCACAATATGCGCCAAATTGCTCCCGGATAATCCAAAACCCGATCCGGCATACACCCAAGTCCAAAATCTTCATACAAACCTGCTGAGACCTTATGATCTAAATTCCGAGGTCGTTTTCTCAAAATTTCAATCTTAGTTCATTTCTTCAACTTTAAACTTTCAAAATGAGGATTTCCATTTAGATTTGACTACAAATTTCCTAAATTTTAATTCTGACCATGCACACAAGTCAATATACCTGAGATGAAGCTGCTCATAGGCTCAGACTGCTAAATGACACGCCGGAGCTCAAAACGATCGGTCGGGTTGTTACACTCGAACACAGATGAGGACAAACACTAGGGCTGGATGGGCCGATTTATTCCAGTGAAGACCTTGGACTTGATCCCGACCGAGAGTATGCTATTTCTTGATAAATGGAATATGAACCGTAAGTATAGTTTCATCCTTAGTTTTTATTTATTATCTTCATTTTTCACTATTTCTTATTAGTGTTTTACTTGATGCAGCCATATCCTGGATATCGGGGGTGGTTCCCCAACTCGTGGACTGGGTCAGAAGCCTAATATCTCAGTCGGTACATGTTGTGCGTGCATGGTGCGACTTGTCGAAGGTTCGATGGGAGGCCCGTAGCCATGGTAAAATTTCCTCTCTAACTCAATGAGTTGACCATTGTTCTAATTTCGTCTTGAGCTAACTCATCGTTCTTTATTTGTAGGTCACGAGAAAGACGTGGCAATGAGAACCTCATCTAGTGATGAAGAAATCCTTCCCCCACCATCTTTCTCGAAGATGGTGAGGGAGAATAAGAGAAAAAGGGCTTCAAAATAAAACATGACGTAAACCCAAGGGAAACATCATCTGTTTAACTTTAGGGACAGTTCAATAGTTAAGGGAAGTGCCCAAAGAAGAAGAGTATTCTGGGCTGGTGGCCCGTGTGCAAGCTGGCAGTGAGATTCGAGGAACTACTGAGCCTGATATACCTCAACTTTATAAGATTGAGGCGCAAGCCTCGATCGAAGTCATTGAGCCGGAAAGACTAAAGACGTTTCACCTCGAGGTGAGAAGGCTACCTAGGAGGCGGTTGGTGCTGGTGAAGAAACCATGCTCGAGGCTCCCCGAGATGAAGGTGGTGCCCTAAAAGATTTACTTGGGGTGATAAATATTGAAGATTCCCCGCCATGTCCTTCATATACTAAGTCGATGAGAAATGAAACTCAGACGGTGGAGACTTGTCACGGGGAAGAGGTCCATGGAGTAGAATACCCTTTCCATGGTTATTTTGTTGGAGTTGAAGATGTCACCTGTCGTGGTCAATTGGTGGTACCGAAGAAGATATCTAGTGAGGCTTCCCTTAGCTTTAAACTGACCAATCAATTTTTGACCCCTAGTGTCGATCCTGGGTGTAAGCAATCAATTATCATCTCAGTCTTAGAGGATGCTCGGGTTCTTTCCACCCCCATAGGGTTGGCAAGCTATCTCTGATACTTGATCACCGAAGAAGACCAAGCTAATATGGTTGAGGTGGAAGCACCATATCTTTTCAATGGAGCCCAACATGCTCTAAGCTGGGTAATCCCAGATTTTCTTGTCGATGTCAACTTTTGTAATCAATTTTTTCTCCATTTATACTCCTTTTTCTGTGTTTGTCGGATTTGACGCTTCATCTTGAGGCTTTCCTCCGATCCTGAGGGGAGCTGAGGCGGTTTGATGTCAATATCTGAGGGATTACTGAGGAATAGGATGCCTTCAAGCTACTCAGTGAGCAAAGAGAAGGGGAAGCTAAAAATGGCTTAGAAAGAACACGCCAAACTGGCTGAGCAGGTAAGAAGAATATTTGAAGTTAGTAACGGTGATTTGTACGTGATGGCTAATAGTTCAAACCCACAGGTCCTACAAAAGGTCTACGTGATCAGGAAACTCCGCGAGGAAGTAAACGTAGTGAAAACTAAGGCCGAATAATGGAAGACGAATACGGATCGCCTGGCCTCAGAAAAGGAGACTGTCGGAGCCCAACGACGCTTAAATAAAATCCAAATCCAAAAGAATGAAAGAGAAAACCTTGATGCAAGCCAAGAAAATCGAGGAGCTCTAGTCTCAATTTGGTTCAAAAGTTTCCAGTCGGGAGAAGCTTGTCACAAAGCTCGAAGCGGCCAAATCAGAGGTCGAAGCGACCAATGCCAGTACTGATGTAGTGGTAGCTATTGACCGGATCGATGCAAAAGCCGCTCCGATTCAAATAAAAGGGGTCGCCGAGGCTGCTCAAGCCTGAGAAAATTAGGTCATCGAGCACACGAAATGCCAGTCTCGAAAGGTGACTTTTGAGGAGATCCATGCTCGGGGCTTTGCTCTTTCAATTGAGATCGAGAATGCTAAGAAGATTGAAGTTGAGGCTGGGAAACTATCTTATCCTGATATGATGACGAATCTAAAAGCTTGAGCGAATCCGAAAGTGCGGAAGACCCCAAAGGTGTAGATGCCACTCCTAGAGATGACCATGCCACTTAGGCTTTTAAATAGTTTTTGTACTTCTGTCGAGGCTGCCTTTAACTTTTATAAAGAACTTCTGTCACCATGTTGCCCTAGTAAAAATATTTTGCTGAATATATATAACTTTTCCCTTCCATGGCCTCTAAATCTGTTATCTTTTTGTTAATTTATGCACGGGTCAAAGTGCCTTAGCATAAAATTATGAAATTGTATTTGAAGGTCCAAGGTTTGAGATGATAAGGACCAATAATAAGCACTGCCCTCGATAGTTTCTAATCGATGGACCCTGAATGATCATTCAAACTTGACTAGAGGTAGCCCTTAAGTTTAATGATTAAGTGAGCGCCTGCTCGAACTCGAAATAAGATAGTCTTTAGGCTTTCTATTCGAGTGAGAATGGTCTCTCGAACTCGAAGTAAAGGTAGCATTTAGGCCTTTGTATTATTACTTTCTTTTGTTTCTTTTTCGAGACCATTTTGACATTTGTAAATTTCATATCTGGACGATCTAGGCACTGTAAAAAGATTTTATATATATATATATATATATATATATATATATATATATATATATATATATATATATATAATAGGCTTTCTACCCTTTTCGGCTCCCAAATTTTTTCCTTTGCTTTATCTTTCATATTTACAAAGGTTGAAGTGCCTTAGCATAAAATAATAAGTTTGCGCTCAAAGGTTCGAACAAGACCTTGCCTTTATTGCCTTTCTAAGTCAAAGAGATATTGGGTTCGAAGTTACCAAAGTTTTCTCCCAAAAATATCTCAAATTTAAGATTATATCGAGGGTAGTCTTTTATAACCGGTTGCACAAGAAAATTTGTTCTTTTTTTGAAGGCCTATTTTTGTTACGTGTTTCGAATGTCTCTGAGCCATATTAATAGTCCCCGAGTGGGGTGGGCATGGCCTTTAGAAATCGATGAGTTGCCTATTAAGTCTTTCGTCCCTAAATTTCAATAGTTTGCTCTGTTTGGGTTTTATTTTTTGGATGGTAGTCCCTGAGTGTAGGATTGATGTCATGCCTTGAACCTGGTGGGGTGATACTGGCACTCGGTTCCTTACCTAACCTTGCAAACCGACTTGCAACTAAGGGACTCTGAACATATAGTGTCATACTTTGTCCTTGGGGCCACATTTCAAGGCAAATTGTGAAGCAAAATATAAAACTGAATGGAAACTAATGCTGACTAAACATCAATATAAAGTTGGGACGAGAAGGCCGTTATAACTACTACATCTGACAAACTAATAAAATATACATATAATACCTAAAAGCCCAACATACTGCATTAACTGACATGATATGTCTACAAGTCTTTACTGATGGATGTACTATTACCGGAACAGGCTTGCGACCTTTCCATAACATATATACATAAGATGTACACAAAACTCTAGACCCAATAATTCCGAAGGACGTGGAGCTTACTGATCATGCTGAACTCAGGTATCACCTACTGATGAGGTCTACTCGTCTATCTGTTTGAACCTGCACGCATGAAATGCAACACCCCCAGAAAAGGGACGTTAGTACGAAATAATGTACCGAGTGTGTAAGGCAATAAAATAACTGAAAGCTGAAATGAAACTGATAATATGATAACATAAAGAAACTTGAGTCAAATATCATCCGAAGATATACTTACCTGCTAATACTGACTCAACTCTCTCAATATAGTAAGTAAAATAAATGTCCAGCCCTATAGGCTCGGAACGTGTAACAACTCAGCCGTAGTATGCTTGATCATAGGCGCTCGGCTATAGTAGGCTCTGTATCTCGGCCATTCTGGGCTCGCTCATAGGCGCTTGGCCATAATAGGATCGGTATATAACTTACCATCTGATTAGAGGTTGCCTAATAGGGGCCTGCCCATCGATTATAGTTTGATGATGGGGAAAATAATGTAATAATATATATATATATACACACACACACACACACCCTCTGCTTTCTTGACTAGAAGAAGACAATATTCAGTTGAATATAAAGTTGCGATAAGAGAGACTACTGTAACTTATGAGACTAGGATAGTGTATACAAATTCAGGAGTATGAACTTCTCTTTATGCATCGTTATCAAACACATGTAATTACGGTATCATGCCAAAATGAAGGAAGGGCTTAGCCTTAACATACCTTATCACAAGTTTTCCAGTCACCAAGTTGAACTAGCCTCTTCTCACCTTAATCCACAACAACGATAATAATACTATCATTAAGTTACGAAAGGTACAACTATCGCACAACGAACGACAAGCTTATTTTGTATAAAAGCGGGCAGCATCTCCCCTATAATCATTATTTCCTCTAAATTCAAGATAACACTAGCAACACACGAACACAAAAATAACTTATATACATTATTTTCCAGTCATATATACACCATAAAATACTATAAACATCCCAACACACCCGCAATCTCTTCATACACAAGTCACCATCGTAGTAGTGTCAAACGACCCAAAATTGTTACAACAAACGACCAGACCACCACCCTATATCTACATGATGTTCCTCCACACCCTTCCTCCTCCAAAACTCCACAAAACAGTAGTAAAATATGCAGCCCAACATCAACACAAAATAGTCCATAAAATAGTTCGCTACAAGTGAATAACTCGAACTTACTGCTTCAGATCACTGTCCCATGAGTTCTTACAAGTATAGAACTATTTATCATGAATTTACAGAATAAAAAATGGATGAAATAGTGAATAAACTTACCTTATTTGTTGGATAACTCTGCCCTTATCTTGGTTCTTCAAACTCCAGGTTTTACCCTCAATTAGAACGTGTAAGGGAGAGAAGATCAATTAGGAATTGTGGGTCATTTTTGGGAGGACGTTTGCCGGGTTTAGGTATGGTTATTTGTTATTTATATTGAGGGCTATATTTTAGGAGATAAGTCCTTAAATGGGCTCTTTGGCCGACCCAAAATTGCCTCTTTTTAGGCTTTCATTTAACCAAGCAGGTGACACACCTACTTGTCACCTAGTAGCCTGAGCAATCTCGCTAAAATACATATACATATATATATACATATATATATATACATATATATATATATATACATATATATACATATATATATATATATATATATATGTATATATATATATATATATGTACTCCAACATCGTGTTGATGAACAGTTTAATGAATTAGAAAATAGACTCATGGAGATTCAATTTGATGGGTGGAATACCCCATAAATCTAAGTATATTGGAAGAAAATTGCAGTTACATTTGACCCATATTTTCAGTAAGCTTATGAATGTAACTTGTGATTACTTTCATTGACTTTTGTTCCACAACTAATTTGACCTCAAAACATATCACACAATATCATACGACTAACCTAATTCATAACATAACCTCCTAATCATATTAATTACCCTAGTCTCACCCCAAAAGTACATGTTATAACATTCTCATCTTGTATACTTTTGACGAAACATTCTTTTCTTCAATTCCTTTAGCTACTGAACCTTCCAACCCTCTTTGTACTTGTTGTTAATGATCTTCAGTATTTGCAACCTCTGAGGTAACATGATTAACTTACTTTATATACTTTAAAATGTTATCTCATTTTTAGTCCAACATTAGTTTGCTTACAACGCATTTTTACGTATGAAAATATAGAGTGTAACAATTGATTATCCGAACTCTGGTTATAATCGGCCCTTGAGCCCAATTAATTAAGAGATCGGAAGTATGGATTGTAAAGTGGAAATTTTTCAAAACATAATATAGCTGCAAGGAAAGTACTTCTCTTTATTCTTGTCAAAAATAGTTTCACATGCGTACATGTTTTATGTCAGGGTTCGAGCAATCTATGTGAGCACAGTTCGTTTTGACCGTTTGGACCTTTCAATAAATCCTATCTATTGAGACCCTTCCATTTTGAAATAATTTTTTTGCTAGAACAATTCAATATCTGAGGGTAATCTCTCCAGTATTCGAGGTTGATTGTAGAGAAATCTCGGATACTATAAACACAATCTTTGATACCGATTCGTGATCGGCGCACGATCCACCATTACCTTGTTAAAAACCTTGTCAAAAAATCCAATTGAGACAAAAACGGTTCAAGGAAAAAGAGCATAACGCATGCTTTCAGACCTAAAGGCTTCATGTTTCTCCTTCTCGATACCTTGCAAGTGTTAGTCAAAAAATAGAAAGAATTAAAATGGGATCCTACCTCAGCAGTAATATCATTTTAGATGAGTTACGTTCCAATTTTTAGGTAGTTGTTCTCTGTCCATCATTCCGAGCTTATAAGACTCTTTCCCCATTATCTCGCGAATCTGGTATGGTCCTTCCCAGTTCGGTCCCAATTTCCCTTTATTAGGATTTCGGGTATTTAACATGACCTTCCTTAGTACCAGGTCCCAGATATTAAAATATCTAATGGTGGACCTTCAAAGCAGTCAATCGAACAAAGGCAGCTTCACGCAGTTCATCTAATAGCTCCAGGCTTGTATTTGTGGCCTCGTCATTCAATTACTTTATTGCATATTGGAATCTGATGCTTGGCTCCCTGACTTTGACCAGTATTAAAGCTTCAATGCCATAAATCAAAGAGAATGTGGTGGCCCCGGTACTAGACTTAAAAGTTGTGTGGTGCGCTCAAAGGACTTTGGGCAAGATTTCTCTCCATTTTCCCTTGGCGTCGGTCAAACTTTTCTTGAGGTTTTGGATTATAGTTTTGTCGGTCCATTTAGCATGACCATTCCCACTAGGGTGATAAAGTGTTGATAAGATCCTTTTGATATTGTTGTCTTCAAGAAATTTGGTCACTTTGCTGCCAATAAACTATTTTCTATTGTCATATGCAATTTCAAATGGTATTCCGAATCGACATATGATGTGGTACCAAATGAAGTCCATGACTTACTTCTCCTAGATCTTCTGGTATGCCTGTGCTTCAATCCTTTTAGAGAAATAGTTAGTCATAAAAAAAAAAACAAATTGAGCCTTACCTAGTTCTGATGGAAGAGGGTCGACGATGTCCATCCCCCACTTCATGAATGTCCATGGAAATAAAGCTGAATGCAGTGGTTCCCCGTGTTGATGAATCATCGGGGCATGTCTCTGAAATTTATCACATTTTTTCACAAACTCCTTTCCATCTTTCTCCATATAGATCTAGTAATAGGCATCTATGATTACCTTTCGAATCAGTGACTCGGCGCCAGAGGGGTTCGCACATGTGCCTTCATGGATTTCCCTCATAACATATTCTATTTCTCTCAATCCCAGACATATTGCTAGAGGACCATTGAATGCCCTCCTGAGTATGGTTCCATCTTCGGACAAGCTAAATCGGGCTACCTTTGTGGGCAGGGGCCTTGATTCCTTTGAATCTAAGGGAAGTTCCATTCTTCGAATACTCTATATATTTTTTTCTCCAATACCAGGTCAATCTTATAGAGTTTATCTCAGCGTGGCCCTCTTTGACCACTAACCTCATGAGTTATAAAACAGTCCCCAAATTGAGTTCGTTATCCTCGACTGATGAACTAAGGTTTTCAAGGGCATCAGCTTCGCTATTCTGATCTCGTGGAACATATTTCAATGTCAATTTCTTGATTTGGTGTAGAGTTACTTGCAGTTTATCCAGGTATCTTTGCATTTGTTCCTCTCGAACTTCAAAGTTTTCGTTAACTTGATTCACAATAAGGAGGTAGTTGCATTTGGCTTCGATCACGTCTTCTCTTAAACCATTGGCTAGTTAGAGACCTGCAATTGTGGCCTCATATTCGGCCTCGTTGTAAGTAAATTTTACCGTTCTAATAGATTGTATAACCACGTTACCTGTGGGTAGTTTCAGCACGATGCCGAGTCCGGACCCTTTTACATTCGAAGCACCATCTGTAAAGAGGGTCCAAATTCCCGAATATGTACCTGAGTCGACTAATAGTTCTCTTTCAACCTCGGGTACCAGGGCCATGTGAAGTCAGTCACGGTGTCTGCCAAGTTTTGAGACATGATGGTTGTTCTAGATCAATAATATCGTACCTATTGATTTCTACTGCCCATTTGGCAAATCGTCCCGAAAGCTCGGGCTTATGCAAAATACTTCGAAGAGGATAAGTTGTTACAACACATATGGGATGACATTGAAAGTATGGCTTTAGTTTCCTAGAGGCGCTTATCAAAGCGAGTGCTAACTTTTCTAGATGAGGATAACTAGTTTCGGCCTCACCTAGGGTCCGACTAACATAATAGATAGGGAATTATGTTTCTTGTTCTTCTCGGACTAGGACTCCACTTACCGCTATCTCCAATACTGATAGATACAAGAAAAGTTGTTCGTATACCCTCGGCGTATGGAATAGCGGCGGAATCGACAAGTACCTTTTAAGCTCTTCCAAGGCCTGTTGACATTCCGGAGTCCACGTGAATTTATTCTTCTTCTTCTTCAGCAATGAAAGGAATTGAAGGCTCTTATCCGAGGACCTTGTTAAGCTCTGAACGGTCTTTACGTTGTCTACCACCATGATGTCCTTGATAGTTTTGATTTTGTCGGGGTTAATCTCAATTCCTTGATTGATACAATGAAGCCAAGAAATTTGCCAGAACCAATCCCAAACACATATATTTCTGGGTTGAGCTTCATGTTGTATTTTTTTAGTATACTGTAAGTTTCCTGAAAATGCTTCAAATGGTTCTCTATCACATGGATTTAACTAGCATGTTATCAATATAAACTTCCATAGATTTCTCTATTTGTTCCTTGAACATTCGGCTTACGAGGCGTTGATAGGTTGCACTAGAATTTTTTAATCCGAATGGTATTACATTTAGCAGTAGGTATCACACCTCCTTTTTACTACCCCCCGGGAGGGTATAAAATAGTTTCATCCCATTAAAGTGACAGTCGAAACATGATTATATATTAAAATTATGAGTCGCCACTTGGGATAATTTATGGAGTTCCAAGTCACCGGCTTAAAATCCCGAATCAAGGAAGTATTGACTCTGTTTACAGTCTGCAACCATAGAAATATGGGTAAGGAATTCAATTAATCCAAGAGAAGGTATTAGGCACTCCTAAGCTCTATGGTTCTAGCACGGCCGCTTCGATCATACTTGGATTGACTAAATTGTCTAATTTCTGATTTTAGAACCTATGTGCGTTTACTTTTCACCACTTTAAAATTAAGGAAATTATCTTGAAATGGTCTTGCGTACGTGTACCCATTTGTTTGGTGCATCAAAAATCATGTCACTTGAACGTGTCCATAATTAATAATATTTTATTATTATTAAGAAAGTTCGGCCGAAGTTGCGGAATGCATACTCCTGTTTTGTTTTTTAGAAATCATAATCATATCACACGAATTTATACACAATCATGATAGTATATTAGATTATATGTAGCCAAAATATACCACGACATTTGTGCCTAAAATTCGATGCTACAATAGAAGGTGAAAGGAAAAGGTCCAGTATATGGACAGACTGTTGGAAAGATACACATATTCTATTCGAAATCGATTGGAGGAAATCAATATAAAATATACACCTTCATCAGAATAATAAGGATGCAAACACTGTGGCTAATTAAAGAAGGCTTAGTGGATCCTAAAAGACCGTAAGAAAAAATTATGAAAGCTCAACCACATTTTTGATATATTGTAATTAAAACAGTAGCTCGAGATACATCAATAGACAAACAAAAATGACAAAACAAATGTACTAGCTACTGGATATACGAGTATATAATGCCGAACGAATCCAATCGTATGAAGGGTTAGGAACATATTATCCGAGTAATCTTAAACAAACTTTTGCTAACTGGAAGGACAGAAGCAAAGTAATTGTAACTACTTAACAAATTGTTGATCCAAAATGAATTGCAAACAAAAACAACCTCGCTTAATCTGTATGAATAATAAACGAAATTCTATAAAGTGTCATGGCGAGCAAACATGAAAAGCATACTTAGTTTGATTTTAGACCCATATCACAAGGACCCATACCCCTTTGATTCTAGCTTATCACAAAACCTTTCCATATCTAACCAAGTCAAACCTCATTCTTATACAAGTACATATATCCAATTAAATTAAGCATCCACATATTTGCACCAATCCGAATAACAATCACAAAACTTCGCCTTCAGGAACAAACAATCACCCATTGACCCTAACTAAAATGCTAAGTTAAAGATTGAAAAGATCAGGGTTTAACCACATGAATGAGTATACATACTAATCATGTATCATTTTCGTAAGTTAAATGCAACCAGACTGGCAAAGACAACAGTTATTTTTCTTGAAATTCCATCCAAACATAAAAATACAGATAACCTCATATAATCCTTAATGTCATACACAAAAATGGTGTACCACAAAAATACTACATCAATACAACATTCTTCAGAAAGCACATATACTATTTAATTTCAAAATTTATAAGCATCGTGAGCCTCCATTGGATTTTAGGACCTCAGAATCACATATTATGCATTCAAGGTCTAATAAGTACCTTAATAATCAGCAAAAGACCAAATGTTAGCCCGAAACTAAGATGGAATAGCATAAATAGACTAGCAGTACCAAAATCAAACCACAAGCTTCAAATGCAAACCACTTTCAAACCCAGAATTAGAATAGCCTTCAGAAATCCAAAATAAACCTCAAGAACTGTGGGAAAATTTCAATGAAATAGTGAATTTTTTGTACTTCTAGCCATTTTTTTTCTCTAATTTTCAGTCACTCCAGTTCTACCTTGAAAAGCAAGAATAAGATACCTTTATAGGCAAGGCAAGTAGGGCAGATAGCACGTTTCTGTTTTGCATTTTAGCCCATTTTGAATTTTACTCTTTGCTTCAAAAATCTTAGTTGATTAATAATTTTTCAAAACAGTCCAAAAGTTAGCTTCTAAGAAACTTCTAGGCAGTTATCTAAGATTCCTTTAGGCTAATTGCCCAGACTACCCTTTTAACCCCTGAAAGTTTCCCCTTAAAATCAACAAGGTCAAATGACCCAAAAATCCAATCTCAAGACTAGGTCAATGAACAGGCTTCCCAATTTGGAACTTCACTCAATGAGGTGGTACTGCTAAACCCCAAACTCAATCCTAACAAAACTTTAGACAAAAGTCTATCCAATTTAAAACTGAGTCGGTACAATTATTCCTTTTTTTCTTTTTGTATAAAACAACTTTAAAAGAAACAAAATGCAAATTAATACTAAATTAGTGATTAACATATCTAACTTAGTCTTACAGAAATTAGGAAGAAGTCTATGACTAAAAATAGAACTTAAAAGAGAGGAACAGAAAAGGACAGAAAAATACCAAGGGGACAAAAAAATACCGACGCAATCCATTTGAACTTCAATTTCTTCGAAGACAAAGATGACCCGAAATCAAAACTCTGGCTAATTCAAAATCTTGGCCAAATGGTGAGAATTGTAATATGAATATTTGCCTAACTTTCGTTCATAGCTAATAATTCATGCAGCAATCCTCATCATGTGGCAAGAAAGAAATGAGGCGGAAGCTTGAAGAAATTGTGTCGTTTGAGGCTAATTGTCTGAAATCTGTTCAAAAACTAGGGATAGAGCGTTCTTGACGTGAAATAGACTCCTTTTGATGAAGAATTGATGCATTCATGCATATTTTAACACGACTTGAGGATCTAATCCGAAAAATTTAGGCAAAAAGAAGAAAGTTTGGATTTTTATTTCCAGATCTATAATTTGGAGAAATTGAGTGATTCTTTGGGGAAATCACTGGCCGGAAGTGAACAAGGTGTTCATGATGACCGGCTGGTTAAAATTTGGAGGTGTTTGAAGGTGCTCCCCCGCCATGAGGGAGTTTTCGGGCGGCGGAGCAGGGGCGGGGTCGGTGGTGATTTCAGAGAGAAGAGGATTAGGTTTGGTTTAATCTCATACAGGATAAATGAGAGACCAAGGGTGAGTTTTGTTGTTTAATGGTGGGAGCCAAGTGAAACGACGTAGTTTCGAATGGTAACTACGTCGTTTTAGGGGAAGTGATTTGGACCAAGCATATATGGGATTTAGACCTGGGTTTAACGGGTGTGAGTGGGAAAAATTGGGCCTGGGCGATTTGGGATTTAGAGACCATCCCAAATGAAATCTCCTCTTTTTTGTAAAAATTGCACGGGGTGCTCAATTTGGGCGCCCTCTTTTAACCTATTGCCGCTCTATCTCTTTGTTTGTATCCGTATCCACTTTTTCACATAATTTCAGCCCACGGGGATGAAGTATTTATTTTATAACTGGACAACTTAAGCTGAAAATGGCCTAAGTGTTCATTTTATAACTGGACAACTTACGCTGGAAACGGCCTAAGTGTTTGTTTTATAGCTGGACAACTTAAGCCTAACAGTCTAAGTGTTTATTTTATAACTAGACAGCTTAAGCCTAACAGCCTATGTGTTTATTTTATCACTGGACAACTTAAGCCTAACAGCCGAAGTTTTTAATAAACAACTAAAGCACTTCAACCACTAGGCCGAAATGAACTAGCCAGTTAAGGAGGAACATTTCGTCCTAACAGCTGAAGTGTTTTGAAAAAAGCGGGTACGCATGCAAACAAAAAGACAAAGCGGGCACAAGTTAAAATTTGGCATAAAAGACGGGTACGGCTGCAAATACCCCCTCTTTTTTTCTCTTTTCTTTTCTTTATTTTTCTAAATTCCTCTTGTTTTCTTTTTCCTTTTTATCTTTTTTAAGAAAAATTAAATTAATTCCTAAATTAACATAAACAAAAATACTAATTAAACCTAAATGACAATTAACACAACTAACAAATTAAAAGAAAAACTACTACAAATCAAAATTAATATTAAAAGGTGCAAAATAACTATTTTTTGTGATTTTCCTTTTTTATAAAATAACCTAATTACTTAATTAATCCTAAAATGCTAAACTAAATCCAAGATGCAAATGTACATATTTTTGAATTTCTCATTAACTAAATAAAATAAACGTGCACAAACAAATGCAAACAGTTGAAGAAAAATATCATATAATCTACAAAATTGTAAACAATGGGGAAAAGTATTTTATTTTGAATTTGTGGGAGTAATTCATATAGGGAAAAATTACGTGCTCACAGCTACCCATCTTTGCTCGGAAACACGAAGAGTTTTCATGCAAAGATAAAGTGAGCGTCTTTGAGCTATCTTTGCCCGTTTGATTACTCCGTAGTAAGAATTTTTGAATGATTTGACCGCACCCTACTTCCGAGGTTGCCTACATATCCTTGGCTAAAAAGGAATCAGGCCACTGTAGTTTTAGAATGTTTGGTAGCTGGGATTACCATGAAGCTGTGATTTCACGGTTGCTACTGCTGCTACTACTGCTTTCTGAACCCCTTATTACACCACGATAAAATAAAAGAAGCTAGACTAAACAATAATCTATGAATTAAAAGAAATCCTATCTATATCCTCAAACTTGATCTATCATCTCTTGTTTCCATGTTGGCTTGTATTCTCCCGGTGGAATTCTTTTGTTGTCGACTTGAATTGGAATTCGAGATATTTTCCCTTTCTCCAAGTGGATGCCTGCTTGCCGAAAACTTAAACTGTATTTTGAGATGCTTTCTCTTTCTCCAGGTGGATGCTTGATTGCTGAACTTGAATTGTATTCCTATGCTCATTAGGTGAACTCCTGACTGCTGAACTTGAATGTATTCCCGTGCTCTCCAAGTTGGCAGCTGGCTGCTGAACTTGAATGTATTCCCTTGCTCTCTAGGTTTGTGCCTGATTTCTAAATTTGAATTGTATTCCGTTGCTCTCCAGGTGGGCGCATAATTTATGAACTTGAATTGTATTCCCTTGCTCTCCAGGTGGGTGCCTGACTGTTGAACTTAAATTATATTCCCTTGCTCTCCAAGTGGGCGCCTGACTGCTAAACTTGAATTATATTCCCTTGCTCTCCAGGTGGGCGCCCGATTGCTGAACATGAGTTGTATTCCCTTGCTCTCCAGGTGGGCGCCTGACTGCTGAACTTGAACTTCTTTTCCCTATTCTCCAAGTGGGTACCTAATTTAAACAAAAATGGACAAAACAAAGAAACTTTTCTGCCCCAGTTTGGTAGCTAGAAACATATGTGAGTGTTAAACTGAATCATATTACCAAATATTACTAAGTGAAAGTTAGGTCATATTATCCAGGGGGTCCTGACAACTCTTAACTAAACGATATTTTTAAATCTAAGATATATCCTTTAAAGGTATGACTTCCACTAAATCTTATTATCTAAGAGGGTCTTAAACTATTTCCATTATCCAGGAGGTCCTGAAAATTAAAAGTCAAGTTTTATCTTAAGAGTGACTATTTTACGTCTAAATTATATTACCCTACACCAGAACTTACGCTAAATTTTATTATGCAAATGGAAATTTTAAAGCTAGGTCCCATTATTCAGGAGGGTCCTGAAAACTCCTATATGAATCATATTTTAAACATGCAAACTTTAAAGACAACTTATATTCCTTTGGGGTACATTTATGCTAGATTATGCTACTCATGACTGTTTTGAATTTTAAACTAGGTCTTATTTTCAGGAGGGTCTTGAAAACTTTAAATTATATCCCATTATCTAGGTAGTTCCTAGGATTTTATGATCAAACGTGTCTGGTGATTGCCTTTCTTCATGAAGGGTTTCCCCCGAAACAACCAAAATTTCCTGCCCCTTTTTCACTCAAAGAAAAATTTTGTCAGTGTAATGTGGTGGTTAGCTGATGGCATTCTTGCTGAAGGTCTCTCCGCTGCTGTGTTTTGCTCTGACTGACTTCCCTAAACTGACCTTGAACCGCTTGACGTTCTGACTGATTTTTAATCCCCATGAACTTGGATAACTCGAGTGTTATATACCCAAATCGTTGTTTGACATCTCTAACCCCTTTATCTGAACCTTTGTACCTCCCATAAAATTGCCAAATTATTCCTCCGATGGAACTTCCGGTGAATCTTTGTATCCCACTTTACATCATGTTATCTGGGGGATGTTCTGGCAAAACTGTGCTTTGCAATTTTGGAAGTTGGTCGTGATCATTGAAATCCTTTCTTATATGCTTTGAACAAGACTGTTGTTGAAACATCATAAAGAAACAAACCCCAAAAGAAATTAAATGCAATGATTTTTAGAGTTAAGGATAAGAAGAATCCAACACCACATGACTGCTAAAAAGAGAAAAGAAGAGAGACTTATCTGAGCGGAATAACTGGAACCAATGATCATGACATGCATTTCGGATTAATCGGCCCACTCTGTCTAGCCAATCAACTTTCAGTTGCCATACATTGTTGCCTCGGAACTCCACAACCTAAATTCTTCTCCAAAACCTTGACCTTTTTCATCCTGCAGTACCCTAAAAGTTTTTCACCAACAAACCTCTCTCATTTGTTCATCTGTCAACTGAATTTCGCCCCAAGGTGCCCGTTAATGTTTTCACCAATAAAACTCTCTCATATTTTATTTCTCTCAGCTCCCATCACCTTACGGTGCCCGTGAGGGTTTTACCAATAAGACTATCTCATTTTTTATTTCTCTCAGTTCCCGTCGCCTTACGGTGCCCATGAGAGTTTTCACCAATAAGACTCTCTCACTTTCATTATTGTTTTTGCTTGGACCGGAGTGTTACCCCTAACATGAATCACCTTTATTTGCTCGACTTGGCATCTCTTGAAGACTGATCATAAGGCATTTCTTTGGATTGTAATGTGGGCTTTTGGATGGGGTTAGAAAGAAAGGATATAAAAGGCTCAAAACAATCCAAATGGGTTAAAAATTACAACTTTCGGAATCAGATTTCTCACAACAACCACAACTTCTGTCACAGTTTCTTGCTCGGGGACTTTTGGATTTTTGTTTTGATGAGACCAAACTGTGAGGGTGCTACATATCCATAAATAGAATCAGGTCGAACATAGTTCATGTCATAGAAATTACTCTGTTGTTGTGATTTTCTCTTCCCTCTTTCTTTTCTTTTCTTTTTTTCTCTTTGTTGTTTTGTTGTTTTTTCTTCTTCTTTTTTATTCTTTTTTCTTCTTTTTTCTTCTCTTTTTCTTTTCTCTTTTCCCTCAACTCATCCTTGTGTTTGTGCTTCTAATATTTTGCTACTAATTTCGAAGAGGAGTATGAAAGAAACTAAGTAAGGCTCAAAAGGGGTAACAAAGGATAACGTGTTTAGATAGCAGAACCAAATGCCTTCAACATGAAAATCTTCAAAAATATACCAAGTACAGATAAATACAAATTAACCAAAGAATATCATACATAGTATCTCTTGAACGCATCAGAATTGATGGCCATTTCTACACACTTGTCTTCTATGTCTGTTAAATACAAATCGCCCTTTGGCAACAATCTAGTTACGATGAACGGCCCCTTCCAGTTTGGAATAAACTTTCCTTTGGCCTCACCCTGATGTGGAAGGATAAGTCTCAACACTTGCTGACCCACTTCAAACTTCCGTTGATGCGCCTTCTTATTATATGCTCTTACCATTCTCTATTGGTACAATTGGCCATGACACACTACTGCTAATCTTTTCTCATCGATCCAACTCAATTCTTCAAGGCAGGTTTTCACCCCACTCATCATCATCGATATTAGCCTCCGCGACAATTCGAAGGGATGGGATTTCCACTTCTGCGGGTATCACTGCTTCAGTGTCATACACCGACAAAGAAGAAGTCACCCATACTAAAGTACGAACAGTAGTGCGATACCTAGCAATGCAAAAGGCATGATTTCATGCCACTGTCTAGAACCCTCCACAGTTTTTCGAAGTATCTTCTTTATATTCATGTTAACCACCTCAACCGATTCATTTGCCTTGGGGCGGTACGGGGTAGAATTGTGATGTGTAATCTTGAACTGCTCACATACCTCTTTCATAAGATAACTATTCAGATTAACCCCATTGTCTGTAATGATCACCTTTGGTATCCCAAACCGACAAATGATGTTTGAGTGCACAAAATTGACCATCACTTTCTTGGCTATAGACAAACATTTTAGCCTCTACCCACTTGGTAATGCAGTTTATGGCCACTAGAATGAACTTGTGCCCATTTGATGCTGCTTTCTCAATTGGCCCAATGACATCCATGCCTCACACAACAAAAGGCCACAGTGCAGACATCGTGTGTTGTTCGGATATTGGAGAATGAATCAAATCTCCATGCACTTGGCACTGATAACATTTGCGCACGAAACAAATACAATCTCACTCCATAGTGAGCCAATAATAACCTGCTCAGAGAATCTTCTTTGCCAGCATGTACCCACTCAAGTGCGGTCCACGGACTACAAAATGTACTTCGGTCATGATAGCCGTGGTGTGTCTAGCATCTATGCATCTCAGCAATCCAAGATCAGGAGTCTTTTTGTACAAAACCCCTCCACAGAAGAAAATGCCGCTTGCCAACCGTCTAATTGTTCTTTTGATCACCTGTGGCTTGTACTGGATACACCTCCATCCTGATATATTCCTTGATATCGTGAAACCAAGGCTCACTCTCAAGTTCTTCTTAAACCACATTACGTTAAGCATTCTGATCGCGGACCTAAATCTACAAAGGGTCCACATAGGCCTTATCTAGATGATGTAACATTGACACCAACATAGCCAAAGCATCGGTACCCTCATTATGAATCCTTGGGACATGCTTGAACTCTATTGATTGAAACCGTTGACAAAGATTATGCAAACATTATCGGTACGGTATGAGCTTTAAATCTCGTGTCTCCAATTATCCTTGAATCTGGTGCACCAGAAGGTTTGAGTCACCCAAGACCAAGACTTCCTGGACACCCATATCTACAGACATCCTCAAATCCAGAATGCATGCCTCTTACTCAGCCATATTGTTAGTACTAAAGAACCAAAGTGAGCCGTAACAGGGTAGTGATGCCCTACTTCAGAAATAAGTATCGTTCACATCCCAACGCATTTCACGTTGGCAGCCCCATAAAAGAAAAGTTTCCATCCTAGCGTCTCAGCATGTTCCAATTAATCAATATGTATCACCTTTTCATCAAGGAAATAAGTCTTCAAAGGTTCATATTCTTCATCCACTGGGTTCTCGGCCAAATGGTCGGCCAATGCTTGTTCTTTTATCTTAATCCGAGTCACATAGAATATGTCAAATTATGTGAGAAAGATCTGCCACTTTGCGAGCCTCCATGTGGGCATAGGCATCTGAAAAATATACTTCAACGGATCCAAGAGAGAGATAAGGTATATAGTATAAGATGACAAATAATGTTTCAACATCTGTGCCATCCAAGTTAGGGCGCAACATGCACTCTCAAGATGAGTGTACTTAACCTCGTAAGATGTAAACTTCTTACTGAGATAATATATGGCCTGCTCCTTCCGGCTAGTGATGTCATGCTAGCCCAATACACAGCAAAATGAATTTTCCAAGACCGTCAAATATAGAATCAAAGGTCTCCCCGGTTCTGGTGTGACCAACACAAGTGAGATTGACAAGTACCCCTTTATCTTATGAAATGCTTCTTAACATTCCTCCGTCCACTTTATCGCAACATCCTTTTTTAACAACTTGAAGATAGGCTCACAAGTAGTCGTGAGCTGAGCAATAAACCTGCTTATGTAATTCAATCTCCCCAACAAACTTATCACCTCAGTATTGTTCCTTGGGGTTGGCAATTCTTGGATATCTTTAATCTTTGATGGGTCCACTTCAATACCTCGGCGGCTGACTATGAATCCCAACAACTTTCCGTATGGCACACCGAATGCGCATTTTGCAGGATTGAGCTTAAGATTATACCTGCGAAGCCTTTAGAAGAACTTTCTCAAATATCTGACATGGTCATACTGCTTCCTAGACTTTATGATCACATCATCCATATAAACCTCGATCTCCTTGTGTATCATGTCATGGAATATGGTTGTCATTTCCCTCATGTAAGTTGCCCCATCAAACCGAAAAGTATGACCCTGTAGCAGTACGTTCCCCATGGCGTGATTAATGTCGTGTTTGATACATCTTCCTCATCCATTAAGATTTTGTAATAACCCGCAAAACAATCCACAAAAGAACCGGTCACATGTTTGGCACAATTATCAATCAATATGTGGATGTTTGGAAGTGGGAAGTTATCCTTTGAATTCGTCTTGTTGAGACCACGGTAATCAACGTACACCATGTTCTTACCATCCTTCTTTTGCACAAGCACAACATTGGCTGACCAAGTAAGATACCACGTTACCCGAATGACTTTTGCATAAAATTGTTTGGTGACCTCTTCTTTGATCTTTACAATAATATCAGTTCTAAATTTCCTCACCTTCTGCTTGATTGGGGGAATGTTGGGTCATTGGGCAATTTGTGAACCACCAAGTCAGTGCTTAGACCTGGCTTGTCGTCATATGACCATGCAAAAACATATTTGTATTCGAACGGTGCTTTAATTATCTCCTCTCTTAGTTGTGGTTCAAAATGGACACTTATTTTAGTTTCCCGTAAATTATCTTGGTCCCCTAAGTTGATTGCTTTTGTATCACTCAAGTTAGGCTTGGGTTTTTCCTCAAAATGGCTAAATTCTTTACTAATCTCTTCAAAGGCTTCATCATCATCATATTCTGATTCATCATCACATTCAATTTCTTGTATTATTATTTCATTATTAGATTGTCTATTAAGATTGGGCCAAGGATTCCTCATGCATGTCACGTCATTGAAACCATTATAAAAAGAATTGTACAAGAAAGAAAAGAAAAACAAAAATAAAACTATCAGGAATTAAGAAGAATGGAAATTGTATTTCATTAAAATTAAAGATAACAAGGTTTAACACATCCAAATGGAAGGAACATAGAATCTGAATTACAATCCTGGAATAATCCAGATAAACTAAAAGAAAAATCAAATCCAACTACCAAAACTCCCTCATGGTAGGAAGAATAGTAGCTTCCCAATTATTGATCTTTGCACTTGGCCCAACGAATTGCATATATGATTGACTTGATCCTTCTCTAGCTTCCACCATGTTAACATCATTGAGCAACCTCTCAAACGTCTTATCCAAATCTTCGTCAACATCAATAAATGAACTAGGAGTCGTTGCTAGTGGGCGCTTTCTGGTACCACGCCTGACAAATGATCTAGAGAGACACGGGACAGGCTTTGGAGGGGCCCATTCCCTCTGCATCATTTTTCGGGCTCGTCTCATATCTGCAGTGATGGCTTAAACCCCAAAACAAAGCTATCCAAGCTTTTGGGCAGAGACAGTGGCTGTACGATGCCTTGTAGAGAAGCACCCAAACCCTTGCCCGGTACGAAGCCATTTTTCAACATGTCATAAGCCAGCACGACTGATGCAGCCGTTACTTTAGGAACTGGAATTCATTTCCTCTTTGGGATCTTCTCAACTGATTCTGTATCAAAGAATAGATAGACACATGGCCCCTTGTTGTCTTCAACTTTGATGAAAGGTAAAATGGTCTCACTCTGGGCGCACAGATTATCCTCACCATGCACCACAATTTCCTGTCTGTCCCATTCAAATTTAACCATCTCGTGCAGGGTAGATGGCACTGCCTTGGAGGCATGAATCCAAGGTTTCCCCAGCAAAAATTGTAAGAAACTGCCACATCCAACACTTGGAATTCCATAGTGAACTCAATAGGCCCTATCGTCAGTTCCAGCACTATATCACCGACTGAGTCTTTGCCTCCGCTGTCAAACCCCCAACGTAAATACTGTTCTTGTTGATTCTATCATCATCCACTTTAATTATTTAATATGGAGAGAGGGCAAATTTTTGCACTAGACCCATTGTCGACCAAAACTCGAGTAACCACAGAATCTTTGCACTTCACCGTAAGCTAAAGGGCCCTATTATACTCAGTACCCTCCACGGGAAACTCATCATCGGAAAAAGTAACTATGTTTACCTCAAGTATTTTGTTTTCTATCTTTTCCAAGTTGTCTACTGCGATCTTGTCTGGAACATGGGCCTCGTTCAAAATTTTCATCAATTCGTTGCGGTGCTCATCTGAATGGATTAACAATGAGAGCAGTGAAATATTAGCAGGTGCCTTCCTCAACGGCTCAAAAATAGAATAGTTATGCACTTTCATCTTCCTCAAAAACTCTTCTGCTTCCTCTTTCATCACAGCTTTCTTTACCAGAACTAGGTTATTCTTAGGGGTACTGGATTTTCTTAACTCTTCGTGGGCAAAGCATCTCCCCGAACAAGTCAAACCATGGGCTTCACAGGCTTCTTCTCTAACTTCTTTCTCTGTCTACGACGTTATCACTCGTTCATAATTCTGAGGAACAACCTTGATGTTGACTATTGTAGTTGAGTTACCGATTTATAATGACAGGCTCTGTGCGAGCACCCTCCATGACTACAACAAGCTTATTTGCTACCCCTGGTACCACCACTTTTGCTTTTTCTGGATTCACTGCAGCAACACTTGACGACCCCTTCTCAGCTACCACAGATGGTTTACTGTCTGTCCCTTTCAACTGGATCACTAACTTTTCACTAGTTGATATTTCACTCGGCCTAGCTTCACTGGACCGGATCATCATTACTGCCTACGAGGGCTTCTTAGGCTCCCCTCCTTTATGTAATAATTCGATCATATTGGTCTCATGATGGGCTAGAAACAGATTCTGGTTGATATTGGGCGCCTCCGAGGCTTGGACCTCGATCCGGTTGGTATTAATGAGCTGTTGAAAAACTCTTTTCAAGTTCCAGGATTTCTCTATGTCATATCCCGGAGCATCTGAACAATATTCTCAACTCAACGACTGATCAAGATTTCTCGGGGGAGAATTTGGCAGTTTAGGCTCAATCAGATTCAACATATCCAATTGTCTCAACCTGTGGAATAGACTTGTATAAGATTCTCCCAATGGAGTGAAAGTCTTCTTCTTCTACAACCTCTCATTCTTGAAGGCATGATTGGGCCGGAAACCTATTCAAGGAGGATTTTGATAGGCTCTTGGGGATAAATAGGCATTTGCGGAGCTGGGTAGGTATTTTGTGGAGCTGGCACATGCCGTTGCGCGTGGGTAGGAGGTAGAGTGTATGTTTGTGCGTGATGGATAGAAAAATAGGGCTCTGGCGATGGGTAGTGGTGTTGTGGTGGGCTATATGGAGTGTGGGAGTAAGTTTGGTGATGGCGTCGAGGCTGGTTGTAGTAATTTGAAGGGCCCCTGGATCCGACCTGAGCTCCTGACGCAACTACCACAACATCCTCTTTCTTCTTCTTCCCAAGTATGCCTCTAGTACCATTTTGGATGGCCTGGGTTGTCACCTTAATTGCTGAGTAGCTCATGATTTAATTGGACTTATGTCCCTCTTCTACCATGCCCCCCATTTTTTCCACTTCATTGAAGGACTTTCCTATTGCTGATACCAAATGACCAAAATAAGTGGGCTCTAAGGCCTACAAGAAATAATTAACCATATCACTTTCTTTTATCGGAGGGTCGATCTTGCTGCTTGCTCTCTCCAACGGAATCCATACTATCTGAAACTCTCACGGGGTTTTTTCTGAATTTTCGTCAAGGACAGACGATCTGGAACAATTTCAAGACTGTACTGATAGTGGCAGGCGAAAGCTTAGTCTAGATCATCCCATGTGTACTACCTACTGTGATCTTGCCGGTTATACCACTCCAACGTTGATCAGCTCAGACTTTGGCTGAAATATGCAATCAGTAACTTATCTCTTCTGCCTGCTCTTCTCATCTTGCTACAAAACCCTCATAAGTGGCTACTGGATCACCATGCCCATCGTACAGATCAAACTTTGGCATCTTAAACCCTGCTGGTAACTGAGCATCTCGGAACAAACATAAATCCTTATAGGCCAAGCTTACTTGACCTCCCAAACCCCGCATGTCTCTGAATGATTGTTATAAGCTTTTAACTTTTCTAAACATTTACTCATGTTCAGGATTTTTGGGTAGCTTATCGGCTTCCGCCGGAGATCAAGATGGGGAGTGTAAAAATATGGTTCTAGAACTTTGAAGGTAGGCTCTGGGGGTAATACTGATTTTCATGAGTCTGGAATAGAGGCTCATTGGAAAATCATTGTAATGTAGCAGGTGGAGGTTCCACAAAGACAGGAGTGACTGGTGGAGGAGGATGTGGGACTTGTTTGGGCGGTGGAGCTTGGGAAGTATGAGAAGTGGTGCCGTAACATTGTTGGTAGAGGGGAAAGGCCGGAGACGAGTTCATAGTGGGAGGTTCCTGAGGTTGAGAAAATGGTGGAATATAAGCAGTGTTGGCAGGATAAACCGGTGGTGGATGCCCTTTTGCCCATGCATGGTACATTTCAGCCATTTGCTTCTTTAACTTACACATTTCTTCTTTTATTGAATTAAAATCCAACTCTTCCACCTCTTTTGATGGATCGACAATACTTGCCTCCAGTTCTTGGTTGGCCATGTTCAGCTTGCCTATTGACCGGGTGTTGTAGGAGTGAGTTACCAGAATGTCAATCAACTAACCACCTGCCTGGACTCAATACATCAACAACAACCTTGTTAGCAATTAGGGCTTTAACAGATTGGTAACTGCACATTTCAGGGAATGAATGCACCTAAGAGTTAATCATTTCTATTATGCATTTGCTCGGCTGCTTGCGTCATCCCGGCTTTTCCTTATTTCCATTTGTAACTTCTCTTTTCTCTTTTTCTCTTTTTTTTTCCATTCTTGCCTTTTCTTTCTCTTTGTTTTTATTCTCTCATTTCCCTCTCTTATTTTTCCATTGCTTCTTTCTCACGTTTTTTATTTTCTCTCTTTTTTGTCTTTTCTTTTTCTCTTTTTTCCCCCTTTTTTTAGTTCTTTTGGTTATGGTTGAATCCTATAGATATTGCCTACATATCATGACCCGACATTAATCAGACCGAGTGTAGTTCTGGGAGACAAGTGTAAAAATAATAAAATATTTTTGGGATTTTTAAATTTTCATAAAAAGCAAGTGCTTTGATACAACGACTCAAAAACTAACAAACTCAAAAAAGAAACTAACATACTCTGATAAAAAGATGAAAATAAAGACTCGACAAAATAACCAACACTCTCCAGTAGAAAGACAATACAAACTCAAAACAAGCTGACAGACTCTAAAAAGCAAGAAAATACAAATCAAAGAAACATTAGTGCCTTCGACCCTGCCCTATTAACACTAACCGTTCTTTCAGCAGGCCTAGTTGCCATGTGATCTTGGAGCTGATAGAGTTCTTCCATTATCTGACGGAATAAGATCATTACGGTGGCGAAAAACATGGACCTTGTAATATCCTCACATGCACTACATTTCAAGGTAATGTAGTCAGCAATCCTTCGAACTCTCTCTCTTATGTTACCCTTCTCTTGCAATAGACGGCCAATCTGAGGGGATCTAGCCTCTAAGACCTGGGTAATAGCATGATATTGCTCTTGCAAGTGTTTTAGGTCCTCTTCCAACCGTGCCATTAAGGCGTAGCAATGTTCTCTCTCAGCCTTAAAATTTTTGGCTTGTTTAGCCATTTCACCTTCGATGTTGCCAATCACCTTTTCCCAACATGTGACCCCTCTTTCATATCTCTCTTTCATCTATTAAATGAAATCTTCACGCCTTTTGGCACTTTTAGCCAATCTTGTTTTGTGTTTGCTAGTTCAGACCCAACTTTCTGCAGGTCATCTTCATAGTCACGCACCTTTTGAGTAAGGTTATAAATGAGTCTTTCATCTTTCCTGCTTCGACCCAGATTTTCGGCTCCTATTTTCAGCTGTCAAATCTCGTACTGAAGAGCTTCATTTTCTTGGACCAATCTTCTTCTCTCACCCGCGGCATCTTGTTCCTGTAAATTATTGTTGAAGGTGACATTTCTCAATTCTTCACAGATCATGGATAGTGGCCTCATATTCCTTTTCCTTCTCCCCCAGGCTAACCTCTCCTGAATTTTTTAATCAAAGGCTTGAACATGGGGCCTTTAGGCAGGCCTCATAGGTTCAGGCTCGGGCTTATTGTACACATGGAAATTCCTCTCAAACCAAGCGGCATAGTTGGGATCAACTTTGCCCTTAGCTGGGTCCAGTACCTGGGTGTTCCTTTTTAGATACCGACAATAATTCCAATCTCTTTGCACTAAAGCCTCGCGTATCATTGCTTCTGGGTATAGTTCAATGACTTAAGTCCTTAGGTCTACCTCTTCGGGTATCACCTGATATCTTCCCAGTTGTATCACAACTCTTTGTGGTGCATATGGTTGTATACTTCTTGCTCCCATCATCATCAAGTAGCCCTTTGAAGCGGTCATGTAGATGACTTCTATTATTGGAGCCATGCTATGGTCCATTCAATTTGATCTGCTCTCAATTTTCTCAAGTGGGAAACCCATGCTTCGAACCCTTCCATTGATTTGTGATCTTCCACCCTTTCCTCATACTTTTTAATGAAATTGTTCCCATCTGAAGCATATCTCATTAACTTAGGATGACGGCGAAGGTGTTCGATCATCCACACCTGAAGAAGAATATTCCTACCTTCGAAAAATCGACCCCCAGATTTGCACAATGTGAATGTTCTGTAAATGTCTCCCAGCACTAAAGGGACAAGTGTGTGATCTTTTTAGTTGACGAGGACTTGTGCGATTCTGGCTATACGAAGGTGTATTGTATTCTCAGAATTCGAAAATACCATGATTCCCAGAAATGCCACGATGAAAGCAAATCGTCAATGATTTTACCATATGCTCTTGTCCTGTTTGTTATTCAATCCCTTCTCGTGTATTTCAAACCCGGTGGAGTGTCCAAACCTAAAATACAAGAAGTAGAATGCACAACTCCTTTTTCTCATGCGGTCATTGCTCATTTGTTTGCTAATTTTCAAAAGGTCGAAGAATCTGTGCACTAAGGGATCCCTGGGGAATATGAGTTGCTGCTTTCTTAACTCTTGGCTGAAATCAATATACCCATCTATTTCTTCCAGGGTGGGTGTAAGCTCAAAATCAGAGAAGCAGAAGACATTGTGAATGGGATCCCAAAAGGTTACCAAGGCCTTAATCAAATCCTCTCGTGGCTTGATGTGCATGATGTCTACCAAGGGACCCAATTGCTCTTATCCAAACTTGAACATCTTCATCTAAGTCACACCGCCACCTACGTGGCTGCATCTAAGCCCTTTCTATGACAGTTTGCGATGATTCCTGGATGGTATTCATTTGTACCTGTGGAGGAATAAGGATAGGGTTGACTCTTGTAGACACTTTTTGCAAAACAAGTTTTCTGAAAAATTAACGGACCAAGACCCATTTTATTTCTATGTAGCAAAACGATCATTTTTACAAACATGGCCCCTTCACAAATCCAAACGAATTTTGAGGCCGGGGGGGGGGGGGGTAAGTATTTTATTAGAAAAAACACTTTTTCCTATTCCTCCTAAAAATAGCATTTCGACAATTGAAATGTAATCTAAGGCTATTCCGGCAAGAAACGACTTAAATACAACCGAAGCTGGGTCGGCTTATCGTTTTGACAAAAATCCTGAAACACCTTTTTTTATTTTTTATTTTTTTTAAAAATGAGGCAGAACCTTATGTGTGTTGCTTACGTATCCCACATCCGGTAAGAATCAGACATGCATAGATCGGGCAGCTTTGACACATTTGAAAAAGACACAGTGTTTGACTCTTTTGAAATAACTCTCTTTTTTGGAAAGTTTTGGCACAGTTTCGGGATGTTTTCAAATACCAGGTTTTTCTTTACAATCGGGCTTTATTTCTTCCCTACATCACTCTTGATTTTTCTTTTTGCTTTATTTTTCCTAGACGGTTAGCATGCAAGCCGAAACAAATAAATATTCACATAGCACATAGAATGCATCAGGATGGTCTGTTATTTTGGGCCCACCTGTCCTAGATGGACCCAACCCCTGTGTTGAGTCCTCCAAGTCAAATGCACATGATGCAAATAAACACTCCTACTAGGGATTTGGCATGAAGCTGTGTTTTCCTACGTTTAAATCCCGGGGTTTGGTCTAGACTTGGGGTACCCGCGCGGACAACTGGGGGCCGAGGAGGGGGAGATGTACCGGGAGCACTAAAGTATGTCCGTCCTTGTTGCTTTCCCACACTCTATTTGGTATATTTCTACAAAAAAACGCGGGCTACGCGAACGTGTGCACCGTTTTCAGAAGACTCAGAGGGGTGGAATAAGAAGATAATTATATATAATTAAACAATATTAAAGCGGTAAACAGATAATATCTAGCACAAAAAGGTTCACAGAATACAGTAATATCAACGATAAATAAAGCCAAGTAAAAATTATGAAACAAGCTCAAATTCTTGAACCCTGAAACAGAATTCTGGGTTCTTATCCCCAGCAGAGTCGCCAGCTGTCACACCTCCTTTTTACTACCCCTGGGAGGGTATAAAGGAGATTTATCCAATTAAAGTGACAAGGGAAATGGGATTATTCATTACAATTCATAGTGGCCACTTGAGATAATTAATGGTGTCTCAAGCCACCAGTTTAAAATCCCGAATCGAGGAAGTATTGACTCTATTTATAGTCTGCAAACACAAAAATTTGGGTAAGGAGTTCTGTTAACCCAGTAGAAGGTTTTAGGCCCTCCCGAGTTCTGTGGTTCTAGTACGGTCGCTTTGGTCATACTTGGCTTGACTAATTGTCTAATTGCTGATTTTAGAACTTATGTGCATTTACCTTTCACCGCTTTTAAATTAAGGAAATTATCTTGAAACGCTTCACTCGTACATGTAACCATTTGTTTGGCGCGATAAAAATTATATCATGTGAACGTGTCCACAATTAATAACGATGTTTTATTATTAAGAAAGTCTGGCCGAAGATATGCGAACGCATACTCCGGTTTTATTTTTTTGAAATCATAATCATATAATGCGAACGTATACGCAATCACGATAGTATATTAGGCGATATATATCCAAAATATACCACAGTGTTTGTGCCTAAAATTCGATCCGACAGTTGCAGGTGAAAGGCAAAGGTCCAGTATATGGACATACTATTGGAAAGATACACATATTGGATACCAATTCGATTGGAGGAAATCAATGTAAGATATACACCTTCATCAGAATAATAAGGACGCAAACACTGTGGCTAATTAAAGCAGGCTTAGTGGACCCTAAAAGACCGTAAGAAAAAAATATGAAAGCTCAACCACATTTTTGATATATTGTAATTAAAATAGTATCTCGGGATACATAAAGAGCCAAACGAAAATGACAATACGAAAGGTACTAGCTACTGGTAATACGAGTATATAATTCTAAACAAATCCAATCGCATGAAGGGTTAGGAACATATTATCAAAGTAATCTTAAACAAACTTTTGCTAACTGCAACGACAGAAGGAACGTAATCATAACTACTTAACAAATTGTTGATCCAAAACGAATTGCAAACAAAAAGCATCGATTAATTTGTATGAACAATAAAAGAAATTCAATGAAGTGCCATGGTGAGCAAACATGAAAAGAATACTTAGTTAGATTTTAACTCATACCACAGGGATCCATACCCCTTTGCTAGCTTATCACAAAACCTTTGCATATCTAACCAAGCATAGCCTCATTCTTATACAAATACATATATCCAATTACACTAAGCATCCACAAATTTGCACCAATTAGAATAAGAATCACGAAACTTCACCTTCAGGAACAATCACCCTTTGACCCTTAAGAACAAAAATGCTAAGTTAGAGATTCAAAACAACAGAGTTTAACCACATGAATGAGTATACATACTAAGCATGGATCATTTTCGTAAACTAAATGCAATTAGACCAGTAAAGACAACAGCTATTTGTCTTGCAAATCCATCAAAACATAAAAATACACATCACTTCATATAATCCTTAATGTCAGACACGAAAATGGTGAACCACAGAAATGCTAAATCAATACAACATTCTTCAGAAAGAACATATACTATTTAATATTAAAATTCTTAAGCATCTTGAGCCTCCATTGGATTTCAGGGCCTCGGAAGCACATATTACACATACAAGGTCTAAGAAGTACCTAAATAATTAGAAAAAACCAAATGTTAGCTCGAAACTAAGAAGGAATAGCAGAAATAGTCCAGCAGCACCAAAATCAAACCACAAGCTTCAAATGCAACCCACTTTCAAACCCAGAATTAGAATAGCCTTCAGAAATCCAAAATAAACCTCAAGAATCGTGGGAAAAGATTCAATGAAATAGTGAATTTTCTGTACGTCTAGCCAGTTTTCTATACTCTGATTTTCTATCACTCCAGTTCTACCTTGTAAGGCAAGAATAAAATGCCTTTATAGGCAAGGCAAGTAGGCAGATACCAGGTTTCATGTTTGCATTTTAGCCCTTTTTGAATTTTGCTTTTTGCTTAGAAATCCTTAGGTGATTACAAAATTTTCAAAACAATCCAAAAGTCAGCTTCTCAAAATCTTCTTAGGCAATTATCTAAGATTCCCTTAGGCTGATTACCCAGACTAACCTTTTAACCCCTAAGAATTACCCTTTAAACCAATGGGGTCAAATGACCCAAAATCCAATCTCAAGCCTGGGCCAATGAACATGTTTCCCAATTTGGACCTTCACCAATGGGCTGGTACTTCAAAACCACAAACTCAATTCAAACAAAACTTTCGAGAAAAGGCAATCTAATCTAAAACTGAGTCTGTACAATTATTCCTATTTTTCTTTTTGAATACAACACCTTTAAAAGAAGCAAAATGCAAATTAACACTAAACTAGTAATTAAAAAATCTAACTTAGTCTTATAGAAAAGGGGAAAAGTCTATGACTAAAAATTGAACTTAAAAAAGAGGAACAAAAAAGGACAGAAAAATACCAAGGGGACAAAAAAATACCGATACAATCCATTTGAACATCAAAATCTTCAAAGACAACTATGTCCAGAAATCGAAACTCGGCGAATTCAAAAGCTTGACCAAATGGTGAGAATTGTAACAATGAATATTAGCCAAAATTTTGTTCATAGCGAATAATTCATGTAGCAATCCTCATCATGTGCCAAGAAAGAAACAAGGCGGAGTCTTGAAGAAATTGTGTCGTTTGAGGCTAATTGTCCGAAATCTGGTAAAAACTAGAGATAGAGCATTCTTGACGTGAAATGGACTCCTTTGGATGAAAAACTGAGGAATTCATGCAGATTTTAACACAAATTGAGGATCTAATCTGGAAAAATTAGGAGAAAAGAAGAAAGTTTGAATTTTATATTCGGATCTATAATTTGGAGAAACAGAGTGATCCTTTGGGGAAATCAGTGGCATGAAGTGAACAGCGGATTGATGAGGATCGGCTGGTTAAAATTTGGAGGTGTTTGGAGGTGCTCCGCTGCTGTGAGGCGATTTCCGGGTGGTAGAGATGTAGCGGGGTAGGTGGTGATTTCAAATAGTAGGGAATTAGGTTTGGTTTAATCTCAGACAGGTTAAATGAGAGACCAAGGGTGAGTTTGGTCGTTTAATGGTGGGGGACAAGTGAAACGACGTAGTTTCGAATGGTGACTATGTCGTTTAGGGGGAAGTGATTCGGACCGAGCATATATGAGATTTGGGCCTGGGTTTAACGGGTGTGAGATGGAAAAATTGAGCCTGGGCGATTTGGGCTTTACAGAACAGCCCAAATGAAATATCCTCTTTTTTTCTATATTCTTTCCTTTATTTTTCTAAATTCCTCTTTCTTTCTTTTATCTTTGTCTCTTTTTTATAAAAAATAAATTAATTCCTAAATTAACTTAAACAAAAATGCTAATTAAACCTAAATGACAATTAACAAAACTAGCAAATTAAAATAGAAACTACAAAAAATCAAAATTAATATTAAAATGTGCAAAATAACTATTTTTTGTGATTTTCCCTTTTTATTAAATAACCTAATTACTTAATTAATCATAAAATGCTAAATTAAATCCTAAATGTAAATACACATATTTTTATATTTTTCATTAATTAAATAAAATAAACGTGCACTGACAAATACAAATACTTGACAGAAAAATGCCACAAAATTGCAAAAAAGGGGGAAAAATTATTTTGTGTTAAATTTATGGGAGTAATTCATATAGGGCAAAAATCACATGCTCACAGTAGGTACCATATTTAGTGATGAACAAGGTCTTTTTCTGGTGTTTCGGGTTCATCCATATTTGGTTGTACCCAGAATAGGCGTCGAGAAAATTGAGAATCTCGTGGTCTGTCGAGCCACCGATCATGCGAACGATATTAGGCAAAGGAAAAGAATACTTGGGGCATGCTTCATTCAGGTCTTTATAATCTACACACCGTCTAAGTTTGTTTCCCTTCTTAGGGACTATGACTACATTCGCTAACCATTCGGGATATTCACTACCTGGATGGATTCTATTTTGAGAAATTTGGTTATCTTGTCTTTGATGAAAGCATGTTTGACCTTGTAATGGGGCTTTTTTTTTCTTCACCGAACGGAATTTCGGGTCCAGGCTCAATTTATTGGTGCTAATTCCCTGTGGAATCCATGTTATATCAAGATGGGACCAAGAGAAACAATCCATATTAGATATATCAAATTGAATAAGTTTTTTCCTAAGCTCGAGGGTTAACCTTGTGCCCAGGTATACCTTTCGATCAGGCAGATGCTCGACCAGCACGACCTGTTCCAACTCTCGACCGTTGACTTGGTAGCATCAGAATCATCGGGGGTGATAAAAGATCGAGGAACCCTGAAGTCATCATCTTTGTCAATTTCTTGCTTGTCCGATTGGGTCGAAGCTGACATCGATAATTGTTATTTGGCCCCATGTTTTACTTACGATCCTGAGTCCTTTGTCGATGAAACTGTTGATATCAGAGTCACTTCACCAATTAAAAATATCTCCTTGGCGGCGGGCTGCTCCCTATAGGCCTTTTTGACTCCCTCTGGCGTTGGGAACTTTAGAACCTGGTGAAGGGTCGAGAGCACTGCCCTCATGTTGTGGATTAACGGCCTTTCAAATAGGGCATTATACCTAATGTCGCCCTCGATCACATGGAACTTCATTTCTTGGATAGTCCCAACCACATTTACTAGCAAAGTTATCTCACCTTTCGTGGTTTCATATGCCATGTTGAAACCGTTTAGCACTCGAGCTACGGGCACAACCTGATTCTATAGGCCGAGCTGATCTACGACGCTCGATCGAATGATGTTGGTTAAGCTACCTAGATCAATTAAAACATGTTTGAATTGAGTCTTATTCATAAGTATAGATATTCTAGTGCATTGTTACGGGGTTGTACGATCCCTTCTGCATCCTCATCATTGTTAGACAATGATCCTTCTAATATGTAATCCTGAATATGATTCTCCCTTGTGATCGTTACCTTGGTGCGTTTAAATACTGGCCCTTGAGGAGTATTGACCTCTCCAATCATGTGAATCACGTGTTGTGGATCTTGTTTCTTGTTCTGTCTATTTGAATCTCTACTTTTAAAGTTATTCTTGGCCCGATCGCTTAAGAATTCCCGAAGGTGCCCCTCATTGAACAATCGGGCTACTTCATCCCTTAACTATCTGCAATCGTCTATTGTATGGCCATGAGTGCCATGATACTTGAAAATTTGGAATTTCTCTAAGTCAGATCGGTCTATAGAGGTCGAGGCCATCTAGTATCTTTGATACGTCTGATGGATGATACGATGGAGGATGCATCAACATTGAAGTTATATTCCGACAACCCTGGTGCTTCTTTGGGCCCGACATCCCTATAGAAACCACTCTTGCTCATGAGTCCCCATGAACTTTGACCTTGATCACTTCTCCTCTCATTCCGTGCATAGTTTTGCCCAGATCCATCGCCTCTACAGCCTGTATTATATGGTTGATATCAATCTCTATTCGACCTTGGTTCTTAGTCAATATCCCTCTTGATTCTATCCACAATCATGTTAGGATAAACGTACCCAAAAGGAGCCCCTAGTTGATCATCCTCGAGCCTGATATTTGACTATATAGATTGTGCACATTGGCCCAGATCTACTTGCACTTGTCGGAGTTTTACTTCACCAATATATCCTGAAAGGTACCTCTTCGCGCAATACATTGCTTAGGACCAACGGGTCACACGACAGGTGCACGATCTACTTTGCACGTTCCATCCTTCAACCCTTCGCCAATAAGCTTGGTAGGCAAGCTACCTTGATCCGTCTTTGGCTTCGATTCATTACGCTCAGAAGCGCAAATAAGCCCTAAAGTATCTTGCCGCCTAAAACTCTGCCAAGAGAGCTCTGCTTTACATTTGATCCTATGTACCCATAGAATGCTATGCGTTCTCCACTTTCGGATCTCGCAAAGAGAGAACGTGTTTTTTCTCTGACTTTCTCTCTCATTCGTGGAGTGAAGAAAGCCTTCTTGGACACATAGGTTTTTGAGATCTATAAGAAGTAGAGCCATCTTTCAAAAGAAGTATGTCCTTGATTTGAAGAAAATAGGGATGTTAGGTTTCAAGGCCGCAATTAGGCCCAAGTGACATCTAGATATTCGATCAAATGCTTCTTCAATTTTTGTAAAGCTATGGAACTTCGAACGTTAAGACCATGAGTGAAAGCTTGAAAACCCCAATTGTTGGTGACCGGTGGAAAGTCCATTTGTTCCATTTGGAACCGAGATACGAATTTCCTGAGTATCTCGCTGTCCTTCTAAATTATCTTGAAAAGTTCTGACTTTTTTGTTGCGGCTTTAATGGCCCCGGCATGTGCCTTTAATAAATAATTTTCTATTGTAGCAAACAACTCAATATAATTAGGCGGTAAATTATGATACCATATGATAGCACCCTTCGATAAAGTCTCCCCGAGTTTTTTCAGCAAGAGGAAGTTTATCTCATCATCTTCCTAGTCATTTCCTTTTATATCACATGTGTAGGAGGTGATGTGATCGTTTGGCTCATTCATCCCATTATACTTAGGAATCTCGGGCATACGGAACTTCCTAGAGATTGTCTTCAGAGCCGCACTTGGGGAGAAAGGTTTTTGTACAAACTTTGTTGAATCTAGTCCTTTCAATATAAGTGGTGCCCCTGGGATTTGGTCGACCCTGGAGTTATAGGTTTCCACCTTCTTATCATTTTTCTTGATCTTCTTTTCCCCTGTCTCAATTCTCTTTGTCAATTCTTCGAGAATTTTAATAATACCAGGATTGGTCTCCGATTCCTTCTCATTTGATCTCCTAGAAGACGATTCGAGCCTGTCTAAATCTTTCGCGGATGGATCGAGTTTTACCCTACTCGGTGTGTGTTTCTAATTTTGAAGTCGGGCTATTGCTTCTTGTTGGTCCTGTAACATTTCAAAGATCACCCGCAGGCTGATCCTGCCATCTTCGCTGCCATGTGCATTCTGAGTAGCTGATCGGGTGCCCCTGCAAACGCTACTTTTGGGATCAATGGCTAAATTTCCATTGATGGCTACATGCGAAATGATGTCGATCGAATCTACAGCTGGAATTCCATCGAGGTCAGAAGAGGGTACAACGTTTCCTATTGCAATGTTCTCATTTTTGCCGTGGTGGCTAAGGTCATTGCCAATGTGTTGAGGTGCTGACTGAGAGTTTGAGATTTTTAATCTTGTAATCAAAAATATTTCAAAGAACAAGTGTAAAATAGTGTGTGTTACGAAAATTTATATCAGGCAATCACTATTATACTTAGCCCCATGGTGGGCGCCAAACTGTTTATCCTAAAAATCGATAACAATTTAATTTATGTTGTGGTTTTAAGGAAACTTGATTTTACTTGGCACAAACTGAGAAAAAACAAAATTGATATTGAAATTAACTACAAATAGAAATAAAGCAAACCAAAGGAAATGTATAGCTTTTATCCTCGAGCTAGGTCACCTTCGAATCAAAAAAATATTTCACTAGAAATATGAATAAAATAATAGAGTATTGAGAGCTTAAGAGATAGACAGTGTATTGCTTTGTATTGTGTGAATCTGATCTGATTTACAAATAATCAGACCCCCTTTATATAATAGAGGCATCCTACCCTTAATACAATCCTAAATACAATACGAAATCACATGATTAGCTGATTAATCGGCCTCTTCTTGATACGTGCTGAGATTTTTGCCGTGATCCTCACCGATCGCTGATATCTTAGCTTTTCGTTATTTATCTCAGCAGGCTTCCTTCGATCTTGTGCGATCTCAATCCCGCTCGGTCTCGATCTTGGCTGATCTCGATCACGATCGGTCCTTGAGTCATGAGCTTGGAAATCTAACTTCCTGTCATGGTCCGATATGGCATGGGGTTGAACATTGGCCTGCCATACCCCTATCTCGATTAAACATAAAAAAAAAGGCAAGCCCGATTTTGACCGTATACACAAGCGCATACAAAAATTGAGAAACCAGATAAATAAGGATTCTTTATCTCCAAGAATCACACGCAAATATCTCCTTTCAAATTATAAAGCGTGATCAGCAATATCAGATTCAAGATGGAAAGGAAATTTCGTGGATAAGGTAGCAAACAATTTGGTGAAATACAAAAAAAATATAAGATTTCACAAACCGAAGCGAAAGGGACCCTTTTCAATGTGTATGGCTGAAATTCATTAATAACATATAGATGAGTCCATATACAAAATTTGAGGAAGATTGGAGGTGATTTGGACCGATTTGGTATCGAAATTCGTAGCTAAAACCGAGTTTACAAAATTATTCTGCGACATAAAGCACGCATTTATCCCATACAAAGGTATATATGGATATACATGTTATACACATTTAATATAATTATGATACATGTGAAATATAGTAATGATACACAGTGTACACATATATCATCATTTTTTTTCATATTCATCTTGTACTTCGAATTTTCAATTCAAACCACCTCAAAACTCTATCAAATTTTCTCATAATTGAGATTCAAACTTCTTAAGATGTACCCAATCTATTCCAAAATATTCACTCAGAATAAAGCAAAATTTAATATATTTTGGCTATAAATATTGAATTAGTTAAAATTAATAATATTTTACGAATAGAAGGGCTAAAAGGTTTCTCTATGACTTTTTGTTAATGTATTCTAATTTGCATTCTAAAGTTTTGACATCTCACCAATCATATTGAACACATGATAAAGTCCTATTGAGTTTCTGCAACTCTAGTCTTTACAAGGGTCACGGGATCTAAGCCAAAGCCCTAACGCACTATATGGTAAGTGGAATAAACAAAGATATTCTATTGGCTGGGACATCTCATGGGATAACTTTCTATACCTGATAACTAATCTCATAATTTTAGTACAAAAGTAGTTCTGGAGACTAGTTAATACTAGTCGTAATGGCTTCGTGGCCACCTAAATTTGTAAGGATTTTGAAAGTCGATATACAAACATTGGACTTTCCCAATTGAACACTCAAACTCATGAAACTCTGAACTAATAAACACATTTGACCCTTGACCCTACACGCGTGTATTACACATTCACAAACGTGTCCATCCGGTCAGCAAATGACTAATGGGATTGTTACACGTCAAGGGCGCGAAAAAATTATTAATTTCTACTTTTTCTTCTATTTCCCTTATTTTCTTCTTCACCATAGCTGTGCAACTTTTACCTGATGGGGACGGAGCAAGACGACGTTTTACACCGATGTATCATACTCTCTCGACCTGCTCTCCTCTTATTCTTCAATAGATGGTTCTGTGACGACCCAAAGGGTCATCACCGTAATTCTCTCTTTCCTTGCACTTCTGAGGCCTTGAATACCTCTTATTTGGCTTCCTCGAATGGCATGCACAGTCCAGGCGCAAAGACGGAAGATTTTTATGTGAAATATTTCAATTCTGTATTAAAAACTATGAATTTTGATACTAATAATACGATAGTTGACTTTGGTCAAAGTTTGGGTAAACAGACCCGGACCCATGATGTGACGGTCCCGGAGGGTTCCTAAGAAAATTTTTGACCCGGGCGTATTCCCAGAATTGAAATCTGAGGTCCCAGGCCCAAGTACAGAGCTTTTCTGTGAAATTATTTTTGAAAATGCTTAAGAAATATTGGGAACAGAAATTGATCAAAAGTGATGGTATCGGGCTCGTATTTTGGTTCCGATGCCCGGTACAAGTCTTAAATGGGCGTTAAGCGCTATCTGTAAATTTTGGTAGAAAATGAATGTCGTTTGACGTGTTTTGAACTAAAAGTGGAAAAGTTCGAAAGTTTTGAACTTGAAATGAAAATCATGAGTTTTGGAGGTTGATTCTTTGATTTGACGTAATTTTGGCCATTTGATCGCACGAGTAATTCCGTAGGATGTTTTTGAGGTTGGTACATGTTTGGGTTTGAGCCCCGAGTGCTCGGGTGAGTCTCCTATAGGTGTTAGGCTCATTTTGCTGCATTTTTATCATCTGGTGTCTGCAGATTAGAAATTGTGAAGCCTACCTCGCAATTGCGAGCTCTTCCCTTGGCTTGCTTCTTCGCAAATGTGAAAATAAAAATCGCAAATGCGATTCCCCCTTCCTTAGCCAGTCTATGCAAATGCAAAGTTCAATCTCGCAAAGGCGAGTTTTCCCCAGTCCAACCCCAGTTCGCATTTGCGAACGTTTTCTCGCAAATGCGAGTTTCCCTTCAATTTTCCCCAGTTCGCAATTGCGAACGATTTCTCCCAATTGCGAGGTCCCCTATTATTTTGTCCAGTTCGCATTTGCGAACGTTTTCTTGCAAATGCGAGTTCCCCTTCAATTTTCCCCAGTTCGCAATTGCGAACTATTTCTCGCAATTGTTAGGTCCCCTTTTATTTTGCCCAGTTCTCAAATGTGAAATCAATGTCGCATTTGCGACATATGCAACCCTGCAACTGTTACTTAAAATTGGGAATTTGGACCTCAATTTGGGGTCCGATTTCAAAATAAATTGTATATATGAACTCGTGGGGGAATGGGTAACCCGGTTTTTGTTCGAACCTCGGGTTTTGACCACATGAGCCCGGGGCCGTTTTGGGAATTTTTGCATAAAACTTTGGGAATTTCATTCTTATGCATTCAAATTGATTTAACTAGCATATGTTGATCCATTTGAGTAAATTGTGGTTAGATTCATTCGGTTTTGAAGCGAATTGTAGGGGTAAAGCTATTCTAGAAGCATGAGTTGAGTTGGAAGCTTTCGAGGTAAGTGTTCTATCTAACTTTGGCTTGAGGGAATAGAATTAGTTGAGTCGGTGTATAGGTATGGTGACGGTTACCTATGTGCCCGAGTCGAGCATGACCGTGTTGTAATTTGTTATTAGAATTGTGAAAGAAGTGAACAATTGGGATTAATTCTTGTAATAAGAGCTACGAAGTGAAAGATGAGAAGTAAATGAACTAGATATGAGTTGTTGGTGTTTTTCCCTTGCCGGGACTTGTTGTTATACTGTTTACCTTGTCGGGACTTGTTGTTAAACTGTTTCCCTTGCCAAAACTTGTTGTTAAATTGTTTCCTTTGCCGAGGCTTGTTGTTGCATTGTTCTCCCTTGCCGGGATGGTTACTCTTGTTGTTTACTCCTTTTCCCGTTGATTGTGATTATTGTTTGGGTGAGGAGGAGCGATAAAGCACGATGGGTGATGTCGTGTACTTATTGATTTCCTCAAAAATATGGAGTGGTATATATTGATTTCCTCCACCAGATGGAGTGGTATTTATCGATTTCCTCCACAAGATGGAGTGATATTTATTGATTTCCTCCACAAGATGGAGTGGTATATATCGATTTCCTCCACAAGATGGAGTGGTATTTATTGATTTCCTCCACAAGATGGAGTGGTATATATCGATTTCCTCCATAAGATGGAGTAGTATTTATTGATTTCCTCCACAAGATGGAGTGGTATATATTGATTTCCTCCACAAGATGGAGTGGTGCTATTGATTGGGTGAGGACGAGAGTAAAAGCACGATGGGTGGTGTCGTGCAACGTGGTTTTATTGGTCTTACCTTACTGGTGTTCCTTATTCTGTTTTCCCTTTACTAGTTGTTGTTTCATTGGATTCTCATATTTAAATGCTATATATTCAGTTACATCTCTTAATTGTAGAAGTTATAATTGAACTGCTATTCCCCCCAGCATGTCCCCTCCCTTTTTGTTGTTTAAATTCTTATTTTCCTTTTATGCTATCGAATATATCTGTACAGGTTGTTTATGGTAGGTCCGGTTAGCCTCGTCACTACCTCGCCGGGATTAGGTCGGGCACTTACCAGCACATGGGGTCAGTTGTGCTGATACTACACTTCTGTGCCTTTTTGTGCATAGGTCAGGACCCAGTTACGGACCGCAGCTTTAGATCGGGAGTGACCCTTCAGTCTAGAGGCTCTAAGGTAGTTCACTGGCGTTTGCGGGCCCCAAACCTCCTCTATCTTTTCTAGTTTGTTTCATTTGTATCAAACAGACTTCAGTTGTATTTCTTCCAGACTATTATTTTTAGTACACTTAGGTTGTCCATGAGCAGTGATACCAGATATTGGGTAGAGACAAGTTGTTTGTTTTCCGCATCTTATTCTATTGTTATTGTAATTAAAAAACTTCTGCATGCTTTAATTAATTATTCTAGTATTTAATTGTATTAAATATAAGGTTGTGAAAATGGTTATAAAGGTTGGCTTGCCTAGCTTCAATAGTAGGTGCCATCACGACTCTCGATGGTGGGTAAATTCGGGTCGTGACAAGTTGGTATCAGAGCACTAGGTTACTTGGGTCTCACAACTCACGGACAAGCTCGGTAGAGTCTAAGGGATTGGTACGGAGACGTCTGTATTTATCCCCCAGGGCTACAGAGTTAGGAAAAATCTTACTCCGTTCATTCTTATCGTGCGATTCTGTTTCTCAAATATTGATTGTCGTTCCACTCTGTTTTTTCATAGATGGCGAGAACACGTGCATCTTCTTCTTCCACGCAGTAGGCCGAGCCCCCAGCAGCAGCTCCCGTGAGAGGCAGGGGCCGAGGCCGTGCTAGAGGTCGTGGTAGGGGCAAAGCTTAGCCCCGAGCAGCACTCCTAGAGGTGGAGCCTTAAATTGACTTTGATGAGAAGGTTCCGGCTCCACCAGCTCCAGTGAGCCCAGCTCAGGTCCTAAGAGGAGTGATGTTTTCTTCAGATCTTCAGGATGCCCTTGTCCGCATAGCATGCTTTATAGACAGTGTGGCCAGAGCGGGATTGCTGCCAGTAGCACCAGCCACTTCTCAGGCTGGATGAGGGCTTCAGACTCCTGCTACATGTACTCCGGAGCAGGTAGCTACCCAGACTCAGGTTCGCTTAGTTCAGCCCGCAGTGGCAGCTCAGACCGAACAGCTCAGGCCGGAGATGGGTCTGCCATGTCTTCGGATGCTTTATGGAGACTTGATCCGTTCTCAAAGCTTTTCACTAGCACTTTCGGCGGTGCTTCATCAGAGGATCCCCAGGATTTTCTGTTCAGTTGTCATGAGATCCTCAGGACTATGGGGATATTGGAGACCAATAGGGTCGATTTTTGCACTTTCAGACTTGTGGGTTCCGCCAAGACTTGGTGGAGAGATTATTGTCTGTCTAGACCAGCAAGGTCTCCAACCTTGACATGGGATCAGTTTGCAGAGTTATTTTTGGAGAAGTTTCTCCCAGTCACACAGCAGGAGGCACTACGCAGATAGTTTGAGCATCTTCAGCAGGGCTCTATGATAGTTACACAGTATAAGACCAGGTTTGTTGACTGCGCACGCCATGCAATAGTGATACTCCCTACAGATCGGAAGAGGGTTTGGAGGTTTATTAATGGATTGATTCAGCCCATTCGCCTACAGATGGCTGTGGGAGTTGGCAGTGATATTACTTTTCAAGAGGCGGCCAATGCGGCCCGCCGAGTAGAGACGGCATTGGCTGGAGGAGGTAGTCAGGGTTTGGACAAAAGGCCTCGACATTCTGGCATTTTTAGTGGTACCTCATCTGGAGGTAGGGATTTTCGTGACAGAGGCCATCCCCCGAGACCTTTCCAATCGTAACCTCAGGTTTATCATGGTATGCTAGGCGGTGGTGGTGACAAGCAGTATTATTCAGATCAGAAGTCTTTCAGCGCACCACCAGCCTCCATCAGTGCACCGCCACTTCAAAGCTTCAGGGGAGGACATACCGGTCGACATGGTGAGCAGTCTCAGCCGCCGAGGGCATGTTATGGTTGTGATGACACAGGTCTGTTGTCAAATTTTGTCCTCGAGCCTCGAGTAGTTATCAGCAACAGGGTCCTCGCCCTACGATTCAAGCAGCAGGTGATCCACAGGCCGCCCAACCAGCTTGAGGCGGGGGTAGAGATCATATAGGTGGAGGGAGAGACCGTAGAGGTGGAGCCCGGACAACCAGAGGTAGGGGTCAGTCCGGAGCAGATTGTGCTAGAGATGCAGTTTAGGGAAGGGAAGGCCAGCCCCATTGTTATGCATTGCCAGTCAGGCCGTAGGCCGAGTCATCTGATGTTGTGATTACAGGTACTATACTAGTCTGTGATAGGGGTGTTTTGGTATTATTTGATCCGAGATCTACTTATTCTTATGTGTCATCCTAATTTGCACCGTATTTGCTTATGCCGAGTGAGACTCCACACCGGTTGATGATTCTATTGTGGTCAACCGAGTGCATCGTTCTTGCGTAGTGGTATTTGAGGGTCTTGAGACCCGTGTTGATTTATTGCTTCTAGACATGGTGGACTTCGATGTTATATTGGGGATGGACTAGTTGTCCCCGTATCATGCCATCTTTGATTGTCACGCCAAGACCGTGACTTTGGCATTGCCAGACTTGCCCCGACTTGAGTGGAGAGGGACCCCAGTTCATGCCACCCGTAGTGTTATTTCGTATATCAAGGCTCGACGTATGGTCGAGAAGGTATGTTTAGCATATTTGGCGTATGTTTGCGACTCCAGCGCAGAGGTTCCATTTATCGACTATGTTCCTATTGTTCGAGAGTTCCCCAAGGTTGTTCCTCAGACCTGTCGAGTATGCCACCCAACAGGGATATTGACTTCTGTATTGATTTGGCTCCTAACACTCATCCTATTTCTATTCCGTTGTATCCATGGCCCTGCCAGAGTTGAAAGAGTTAAAAGAATAGCTTCAGGATTTGCTTGATAATGGTTTCATTAGAACCAGTTTATCACCTTGGGGTGCACCAGTGTTGTTTTGATGAAGAACGACAGGTCGATGAGGATGTGCATTGATTACCGGCAGTTGAACAAGGTGACGATAAAGAACAAGTATCCACTACCGAGGATTGAAGACTTGTTTGATCAGCTTCAGGGTGCTAAGGTGTTCTCGAAGATAGATTTGAGGTCTGGTTATCATCAGCTGAGGATTAGGGCATCTAATGTCCCTAAGACAGCATTTCGTACTCGGTATGGGCATTATGAGTTTTTGGTCATGTCGTTTGGGTTGACTAATGCCCTAGCAGCATTCATGGAGTTCATGAACCGAGTGTTCAGTCCTTACTTGGATCTATTTGTGATTGTATTTATTGATGATATCTTGGTATACTCCCGCAGTCAGGAGGAGCATGAGCAGCACCTCAGAGTGGTTCCTTAGACTCTGAAGGATAGCCAGTTGTACGCCAAATTATCAAAGTGCAAATTTTGGTTGAGTTCAGTAGCATTGTTGGGTCATGTCGTATAAGCAGAGGGTATCCATGTGGACTTGAAGAAAATAGAGGCAGTCAAGAACTGGCCTCGACCAGCTTCAGCAACAGAGATTTGGAGCTTCTTGGGGTTAGCTGGTTACTACAGACGTTTTATGGAGGGGTTTTCATCTGTCGCAGCCCGATGACTAGATTTACTCAGAAGGGTGCCCATTTCAGGTGGTCAGATGAGTGTGAGGCAAGCTTCCAGAAGCTCAAGACAACCCTGACTACGGCATCAGTATTGATTTTGCCCATGGGATCTGAGCCTTATACTGTATATTGTGATGCTTCCCGCATCGGACTTGGAGCAGTGTTGATGCATAACAGCAAGGTCATAGCATATGCTTCGAGGCAATTGAAGATCTACGAGAAGAATTACCCAGTTCATGACTTAGAGTTGGCAACTATTGTTCATGCCTTGAAGATCTTAAGGCATTACTTGTATGGTGTGAGGTGTACACTGATCACAAGAGCCTTGAGTACTTTTTCAAACAGAAAAAGTTGAATTTGGGACAGCGGAGGTAGTTGGAGTTGTTGAAAGATTATGATGTTTCTATTTTATACCATCCAGGGAAGGCCAATGTGGTGGCCGATGCATTGAGTAGAAAGTCCGCCAGCATGGGTAGTCTTGCATACATTCCGGTCAGCCAGAGACCGCTTGGCTTGGATGTTCAGGACTTGGCCAATAGATTTGTGAGATTGGATATTTCTGAGCATAGCAGAGTGTTAGCTTGCACGGTTGCTCGTTCGTCATTGATGGAGTGTATCTGGGAGCGGCAGTTTGATGATCCATATTTATGTTTCCTGAGAGACACGGTGCAGAGGGTAGGTGCCAAGGAGATGACTTTGGGAGATGATGGCATATTGAGGTTGCTCGGGCGAGTTTGTGTGCCCAATGTTGATGGTATTCGAGAGTCGATCTTAGCGGAGGCCCACAGCTCTCAGTATTTTATTCATCCGGGCATCGCGAAGATGTATCAGAATTTGAAACAACATTATCAGTGGCGTAGAATGAAGAAAGACATTTTTTCATATGTGGCTCGTTGTATAAATTGTTAGCAGGTTAAGTGCGAGCATCAGAGTCCTGGTGGGTTATTTCAGAGGATTGAGCTTCCCGAGTGGAAGTGGGAGAGGATCACTATGGATTTTGTTACTGGCCTTCCGATGACTCGGAAGAAGTTTGATGCTATATGGGTTATTGTTGATAGGCTGACTAAGTCAGCGCATTTCATCCCAGTTTCCACCACCTAATCATCCGAGAGGTATGCAGTGATTCATATCAGGAAGATCGTTCGCCTTCATGTGATGGCCATATCTATTATTTCGGATCGGGGTCCGCAGTTTACCTCGCATTTCTGGAGAGCGGTGTAGCATGATTTGGGTACCCAGGTCCAGTTTAGTACAACATTTCACCCCCAGATGGACTGTCAGTCCGAGAGGATCATTCAGATTCTTGAGGATATGCTCCGAGCCTGGGTTATTGATTTTGGAGGCTCGTGACCAGTTCTTGCCGTTAGTGGAGTTTGCCTACAACAACAGCTACCAGTCCAATATTTAGATGGCCTCGTATGAGGCATTGTATGGTAGGCGGTGTCGGTCCCCAGTCGGATGGTTTTAACCCGGGAGAGGCTCAGTTGTTAGGTACAGATTTGGTATAGGAGGCCTTGGATAAGGTCAAGATTATTCAGGATAGACTTTGGTCAGCTCAGTCCAAGCAGAAGAGTGTTGCAGACTGTAAGGTCAGGGATGTTGCTTTCATGGTTGGTGAGCGAGTATTTCTTCGTGTATCGCCTATGAAGGGCGTGATGAGGTTTGGGAAGAAGGGCAATGTTAGCCCTAGGTATATTCGCCCATTTGAGATTCTTGACTGTGTGGGGAAGGTGGCTTATATGCTTGCCTTGTCGCCTAGTTTGTCAGCCATGCATCCAATTTTCCATGTATCCATGCTTTGGAGATATCACGGTGATCCCACCCACGTGTTATATTTCAGTACCGTCCAATTGGACAAGGATCTGTCATATGAGGAGGAGCCGGTGGCTATCTTAGACCAGCAGGTTCGACAGTTGAGGTTGCGGAGTTTTCCTTCCGTGCGTGTTCAATGGAGAGGTCAGCCTCCTGGGGCATCGACCTGAGAGTCCGAGTCTGATATGCGGAGCCGTTATCTCCATCTATTCCCAACTCAGGTACTCCTTTCTTTTGTCCGTTTAAGGATGAACGGTTGTTTTAGAGGTGGAGGATTTGACGACCCAAAGGGCCATCACCGTAATTCTCCCTTTCCTTGCAATTCTGAGGCCTTGAAAACCTCTTATTTGGTTGTCTCGATTGGCGTGCACAGTCCAAGCGCGAAGCCGGAAGATTTTTATGTGAAAGTATTTGAATTCTTTATTAAAAACTATAAATTTTGATATTAATATTGCTATAGTTGACTTTGGTCAACGTTTTGGGTAAACAGACCCAGACCCATGATGTAACGGTTCGTGAGGGTCCGTAAGGAAATTTGGGATCCGGGCATATCCCCGGAACCGAAATTCAAGGTCCCAGTTACGGAGCTTTTCTGTGAAATTGTTTTTGAAAATGCTTAAGGAAAATTAGAAACGGAAATTGATCAACAGTGATGGTATCGGGCTCGTATTTTGGTTCCACGCCCGGTACAAGTCTTAAATAGCCGCTAAGCGCTATCTGTAAAGTTTGGTTGAAAACGAACGTCGTTTGACGTGTTTTGGACTAAAAGTGGAAAATTTTGAAAGTTTTGAACTTGAAATGAAAATCATGAGTTTTGGAGGTTGATTTTTTGATTTAGATGTTATTTTGGCAATTTTATCGTGCGGGTAAGTCTGTATGATGTTTTTGAAGTTGGGTGCATGTTTGGGTTTGATCCTCGAGGGCTCGGGTGAGTTTCGGATAGGTATTAGGCTCATTTTGCTGCATTTTTATCATCTGGTGTCTGCAAGTTTCGCAATTGCGAAGCCTGCCACGCAATTGCGAGATCTTCCCTTGGCTTGCTTCTTCGCAAATGCAAGAATAAAAATTGGAAATGTGATTCCCCCTTCCTTAGCCAGTCTTCTCAAATGTGAAGTTCCATCTCGCAAATGCGAGTTTTCCCCAGTCAAACCCCAGTTTGAATTTGCGAACGTTTTCTCGCAAATACGAGTTTCCCTTCAATTTTCCCCAGTTCGCAATTGCGAACTATTTCTCGCAATTGCGAGGTCCCCTTTTATTTTTCCCAATTCTCATTTGCGAACGTTTTCTCGCAAATGCGAGTTCCCCTTCAATTTTCCCCAGTTCACAATTGCGAACTATTTCTCGCAATTGCGAGGTCCCCTTTTATTTTGCCCAGTTTGCAAATGCAAAATCAATATCGCATTTGTGACATCTGCAACCCTGCAACTGTTACTTAAACGAATTCAGACCTCATTTTTCATATCTTTCCAAACCCAAAACCACCATAGGCGATTCCACTCGAACCCTTTCATCCCCAAACCAAATGTAAGTCAATTGTTACTAGTTGTCTTCAATCTTTATCATATTCTAACATGATGTCATCCTTAAATCAAAGCTTTCATGGTTAAAAATAGGGGATTTGGGGTAAAACCTGGGTTTTCATAAAATTAAGGATTTGGGCCTCAATTTGGGGTCCGATTTCAAAACAAATTGCATATACGAACTCGTGGGGAATGGTAACCCAGTTTTGGTTTGAACCTCGGGTTTTGACCACATGGGCCCGGGGGCATTTTGGGAATTTTTAAATAAAATTTTGGGAATTTCATTCTTATGCATTCAAATTGATTTAACTAGCATTTGTTGATACATTTCAGTAAATTGTGGCTAGATTCGATCGGTTTTGAAGCGAATTCAAGGGGTAAAGCTATTCTAGAAGCGTGAGTTGAGTTGGAAGCTTTCGAGGTAAGTGTTCGATCTAAATTTGGCTTAAAGGAATAGGATTAGGTTGTTAATTGCTATGTGTTATGTGGAGTCGGTGTATAGGTATGGTGACGGTTACCTATGCGCCCGAGTCGAGCATGACCGTGTTGTCATTTGTTATTAGAATTGCGAAAGAAGTGAACAATTGGGTTAAATTCTTGTTATAAGATCTATGAAGTGAAAGATGAGAAGTAAATGAACTAGAGATGACCGTGTTGTCATTTGTTATTAGAATTGCGAAAGAAGTGAAAAATTGGGTTAAATTCTTGTTATAAGATCTATGACGTGAAAGATGAGAAGTAAATGAACTAGAGATGAGTTGTTGGTGTTTTTCCCTTGCCGGGACTTGTTGTTATACTGTTTCCCTTGCCGGGAATTGTTGTTAAACTGTTTCTCTTGCCGGGACTTGTTGTTAAATTGTTTCCCTTGCCGGGACTTGTTGTTGCATTGTTCTTCCTTGCCGGGATGGTTAATCTTGTTGTTTACTCCTTTTCCCATTAATTGTGATTATTGTTTGGGTGAGGAGGATCGATAAAGCACGATGGGTCTTACCTTACTGGTGTTCCTTATTCCGTTTTTCCTTTATTAGTTGTTGTTTCATTGGATTCTCTTATTTAAATGTTATCTATTAAGTTCCATCTCTTAATTATAGAAGATATAATTGAACTGCTATTCCCCCCAGCATGTCCCCTCCCTTTTTGTTGTTTAAATTCTTGTTTTCCTTTTTTGTTATCGTATATATTTGTACAGGTTGATTATGGTAGGTCCGGTTAGCCCCGTCACTACCTCGCCGGGGTTAGGCCGGGCACTTACCAGCACATGGGATCGGTTGTGATGATACTACACTTTTGTGCCTTTTTGTGCACAGGTCAGGACCCAGGTTACGGACCGCAGCTTTAGATCGGGAGTGACCCTTCAGTCCAGAGGCTCTGAGGTAGTTTGTTGGCGTTCGCAAGCCCCAAGCCTCCTCTTCTAGTTTGTTTATTTGTATCAAACAAACTTCAGTTGTATTTCTTTCAGACTATTATTTTTAGTACTTTAGGTTGTCCGTGAGCAGTGACACCAGATACTGGGTAGAGACAGGTTGTTAGTTTTTCGCATCTTATTCTATTGTTAATGTTATTAAAAGACTTCCGCATGCTTTAATTAATTATTCTAGTATTTAATTGTTTTAAATATAAGATTGTGAAAATGGTTATAAAGGTTGGCTTGGCTAGCTTCTATAGTAGGCACCATCACGACTCCCGATGGTGGGTAAATTCGGGTCGTGACAGGTTTGCAGCCACCATAGCTGTGCAACTTTTACCTAAAACATTGGTTGCAGCAATTGAATGAATGGTAGAGGAAAATAAGGCTTCATTTTGCAAAGATGAACTTCCCTCAGAAAGAACGGGACACAATAATGGATTTCATTTTGCAAAGATTCGTTTCACATCATTATGAAGTGTGAAGACAAGATTGTGTTCATAGTTTTAATTGGTCTGGGTTCTAGGTTCAATATATTTCTTTTCACCACTCTAAGAGAGTTGGGTGTCAATATTGGGAAAATACGGGAAAGCCACGTGAAACTGAGAGCTTTTGATTGATTATAAGGAAATCTATCTAGCACTGCAAGTCAGGCCAAATGAGTTCCTAGTTCGATTCTAAGTGACAGATATATCATCGATGTAGAATTTTTTTGGGGGAGGCCATGAGATCTTATGGCAGGAGAAGTTCCTTCCACTCTGAACCAATATGTGAAATTTGAGGGGGAGGTCATGGTTCGTGGAGAAGTTAGTCATCCCATCTATTCTGAACACGTGATCCCTATAACTGAAGAAATTGAAAAGTTTGATGGAACTACTTTTCATGGAATCGGCGGAAGGCGGCGTCAATAAACCCAGTCACCATTTATTTTCTTTCTTTTTTGGTTTTCCCTACAGTTTCTGTTTAATTTTTTTTATTTTTTATTTTACAATCTTTCTAATGAATAATAACATATACGCGCGCTATTTGAATGTGACTTGTACGCACTATATTCACGTAAGATAAGCTACCGCCACATATGCATGGTCAATGGCTGAAGGTGTTTATTAGTTGTAGGTTTCACGAGTTTGAGTGCTTAAATGAGAAAGACGAAATTTTGTATATCGGCTTTCGAAATCCCTACAAGTTCAAGTGGCCAGGAAGTCATTTCGCTTTAATGCTAATAACCAAAAGTGGGATAAAATAATCCTGCATTTTATCCTGGATTGTTATCCCTTATCCCACTAATGAAGCTCTCTGTTTCAATTTAGAAGAGGTGGTTTTGATTTAGCGCATAGTTTAAGAGGGAGAAAAAAAGACTTTTGTAATTTTTTATCTTAAAAGCTTAATGGATAAAAGCTTTATGGGGCCATGACATTTATGTGGTTATAAAAACTTTTCATCAGAGGTAAAATATGTAAGATAAGGAATTTATACTTGAATCATTTCTAAATTTAAAATGTGTTATTTATTTTGAAACATATTAAAAAGGTAAAGTACCTCATCTAATTTGTAACTGAGAGAGTAATTTGAAAGAGTGATATCCTAATCTTCTTGTACAAGATGATAACCTGGTAAAAAAGTTAGAGAATTGATCAATTAATTATGGCCATGCATCAATTTTATTTCACTTGTTTAATTTTATTTTATTTTTTTATAATCATGATTTTTAGCTAATTTGTATGCACCTCAATTACTTTTTTCAATAAATTACAGGAGGTATTTACTATCTTCCATCAGCACAAGTATCGGGATAATTTTGTCTATCAAAGCTTAGATATATGAGAGGAAACTACCTAGTAGTTTAGCCTCCTCATGAATTTAAATTTGAGACCTCATTATTCCTGACCTACTTTATTAATCACTAGATCCCGATCTCAAGTAGCCTCCAGTTGAATTTAAATTTAAGATCCCATATTTCCTGACCTACTTCATTAACCACTAGACCACGACATCAAGTGCAAGGAAATTCCTTATTTATTCAACAACAGTCGCAGATAGCTTACTAGTTAAGAATTATGTTAATGAGAATTACCATTTGGAATGCTATTGTTATTGATACTTGGTCTCTTAATTATTTAAATTAAATTATTCCATTCATTCATTTTTACTTATTCATTATACTACAAATATATTTGTATTTACTTGTCCACATACCAAATCAAAAGAAAAAAATATTCTCTCTTTTTTCTTGTTTTACCTTTATCATTAACTACTCATTCCCCAAATTATATTTCAAGATTTTTGAAAATGTTATCATTATAAAGGGTAAAATTATAAAATATATGCTGTATTTATTTTTTTCTTAAAGAGAGTATAAAGTCAGAGGAAGTAATAAAATGTCAGTACAGCTGCCAATAGAATGAGACCCCTTAGGCAATAATAAAAATGTCACTTAGATATCTAAAATTCATACATGAGAACTCAACTTATTGAGTATTTTGATTTTTGAAGCTACAAATATATACTATAGTAAAAGTACGAAGTTTCTTAGTGAAATGTTGTTCGTTATTTTTTATCTCTTAAAAATTGACTTTACGCTAGATAAAATTGTCATTTAAATTATTTTCCAAATATTTAGGAGTTTAAAATTAGCTAAGCTTTTAATTATTAAATATTTCCTTGTTTGAACTGTATAGAAAATCTTAACATTAAATTTAACTGAACTTGCCCAACTTATGTTCTCCTTGACATGCTCGATAATACTTTAGTTGTCCTAAACATGTTCTTTTTTTGCTTTTTCTTTTTGTAGTTTTAATAACTAAAATATTCCATTAAGTAAATAATTTTATATTCGATAAATTTGTTAACAATCATTTTGCGAACAGGTTCCATTTGACCAAATGAATGTAGGCATCAACATGAATTCTATCTTCTCATGCAAAAAAAACACTAACTCATCAACATAAATAATTGAAGGCATTGCCGTATTGGACAGAATTATGAAAGAAATTCTAATCAATCTATTTCGAAAAGATGGTGAAAAAATACTAATTAAAGAGATAAAATAAGGAATTTATCCATTATTTGTTATTATTACTATTATAAAAGTGAGAAAACTTAAATAATCAGTTAATAGATTCAAATGTCCACGAAAATTTCAAGGATCATTTTATTCTTCAATCAAACATTATTCCTAAAATATTTTTATATTAAAAAATAATTTTACATTATAATAAGTACTACTATTAAATATAATTTATTTTTTTGCATAATATCTTAAAACTACAGTCAATCATTAAAATAAATGATTAAGAAAATATTTAAATTGTTATGAAATAATATAAAAGACAAGAACAATAACTCAAGAACAAGAGCAATAGAGAGAAGAATAGAGAGAGTTCTTCTTATTGATACTTAGAGAATGTTAGGAGTGATTTACAATGGTAGAGGGCACCTCTATTTATAGGGAGGAGGATGATTTAGCTACCATTAATAGGACTCTAGAATCTCTCTAATTAAAGACATTCACCTTATATAGAAGTGTATTTATAACACTCCCCCTTGAATGTCTATTCAATGATGTGCCTCGTTAAAACCTTAAAACAAAACCCAATGGGAAAAATTAAAGTAAGGAAAAAGAGTACACATGTTTGAATATGCACCTATTGGTTGCCTCGTTAAAAACCTCGCAAGGAAAACCCGGTGGGACAAAACCTTGTAAGGGAAAAAGAGTGCAACGCGCATTTAACTCCCTCTGATAAGAACATCAATTTATGTCCTTAAGTCTTCGCATCCCGATCTTGTGAACTAGCTTCTTGAAGGTTGACTTTGGTAGAGATTTTGTGAACAAATCAGCCATATTTTCGCTTGAACGAATCTGTTGAACATTGATATCACCATTCCTTTGAAGATCATGTGTGAAGAATAACTTTGGTGAAATATGCTTCGTTCTATCTTCTTTTATGAATCCTCCCTTCAATTGAGCTATACATGCTGCATTGTCTTCATACAAAGTTGTGGGTAGTTTATCACACTTCAAACCACATTTGTCTTGGATATGATGTATTATCGACCTTAACCACACACACTCCCGACTTGCTTCATGAATAGCAATTATCTCGGCATGATTAGATGAAGTAGCCACAATTGATTGCTTAGTCGATCGCCAAGATATGGCGGTTTCTCCACAGGTAAACACATAACCCGTTTGAGATCGAGCCTTGTGTGGGTCGGACAAATATCCAGCATCAACATAACCAACAAGATCCGGGCTGCAATTCTTGCCATAAAATAAGCCCATATCGGTAGTTCCCTTTAGGTACCGCAATATGTGTTTGATCCCATTCCAATGTCTCCTCGTAGGAGCCGAGCTAAATCTTGCTAAGACATTAACTGAAAAGGATATGTCAGGTCTTGTAGTATTTGCAAGATACATTAGTGCGCCAATTGCGCTAAGATATGGTACTTCAGGACCAAGTAGCTCTTCATTCCTTTCTTGTGGTCGGAATGGATCTTTGTTCACATCAAGTGATCGAACAACCGTTGGTGTACTTAAAGGATGTGCTTCATCCATGTAAAACCGTTTCAGTACCTTTTCTGTATAGGTAGATTGATGAACAAAAATTCCGTTTGCCAAATATTCAATTTGCAAACCAAGACATAGTTTAGTCTTTCCGAGATCTTTCATCTCGAATTCATCCTTTAGATAATCAATTGCCTTTTGGAGTTCTATAGGGGTTCTAATAAGGTTTATGTCATCAACATATACGGCAAGTACAACAAATTCCGATGTTGTTTTCTTTATAAAAACACACGGGCAAATGGCGTCATTTATATAGCCTTCTTTTAACAAGTACTCACTAAGACGATTATACCACATTCGTCCAGATTGCTTTAGACCATACAAGGATCCTTGCAATTTAATTGAGAACATTTCCCGAGATTTTGAGTTGTGCGCGTTTGGCACCTTGAGTCCATCGGGAATTTTTATGTATATCTCATTATCAAGTGAGTCATAAAGATAGGCAGTAACCACATCCATTAAGTGCATGTCGAGCTTTTCGTGGACAGCAAAACTTATGAGATAACGAAAGGTTATCGCATCCATTACAGGCGAATATGTCTCTTCATAATCGACACCAGGCCTTTGAGAAAAACCTTGTGCAACAAGGCGTGCTTTATACCTTTGTACCTCGTTTTTCTCGTTTCTTTTGCGTACAAAGACCCATTTATAGCCGACAGGCTTAACACCATTAGGTGTTTCAACTATAGGGCCAAAAACTTCACGTTTTGCCAGCGAATTCAATTCTGATTGAATTGCTTCTTGCCACTTTGGCCAATCATGTCTTTTTCGACATTCTTCAACAGATTGAGGTTCGAGATCCTCACATTCTTGCATAATGCTAGATGCTACATTATAAGCAAAGGCATTATCCACCACAATATCCACTCGATTAATATTTGCCTCAATATTAATTGGATTTAGGGATAGTTCCATATTTTCCAGAGTCTCGGGCTCAATGGATTCTTCATGAATCTCAGAATTTGTTAAATCATGAGATTCTTTCGTGGTGTCATTTTGATCGTTCTTTTTCCTCTTTCTAGGATTTCGATCTTTGGAACCTAATGGTCTGCCACGCTTCAGGCGTGCATTTGACTCATTGGTTATGACACTAGATGATTGTCCAACAGGGTCATCAATACGGATTGGAACATTTTCCGCGGGAATGTGGGATTTCGTTATCCTTTTCAAGTCCGTAAATGCGTCAGGCATTTGATTTGCTATTCTTTGCAAATGGATAATCTTTTGTACCTCTCTTTCACAAATAGAGGTATGTGGATCAAGATGAGATAATGATGCATTTTTCCACAAAATTTCCCGTTTGGTTTCACCAACTTCTCCCCCTAATTTTGGGAAAAGTGTCTCATCAAATCGACAGTCTGCAAATCGTGCAGTAAACAAGTCGCCTGTCAATGTTTCGAGGTAGCGAATGATGGAGGGCGATTCAAACCCAACATATATTCCTAACCTTCTTTGCGGACCCATTTTGGTGCGGGATGGCGGTGCAATAGGCACATATACTGCGCATCCAAAAATCCTTAAATGGGATATATTGGGTTCATGACCCAAAACCAATTGCAACGGGGAATACTTGTGGTAATTCGTCGGTCTGAGACGAATTAGCATTGCTGCATGTAAGATGGCGTGACCCTATACCGAAGTGGGCAGCCTCGTTCTCATAAGTAATGGCCTTGCAATCAACTGTAGGCGTTTAATTAACGATTCTGCAAGACCATTTTGAGTGTGAACATGAGCTACAGAATGTTCAACTTTTATCCCGATTGATAAGCAATAATCATTAAATGCTTGGGATGTAAACTCAGCAGCATTATCCAGTCTAATGGACTTGATTGGATTATCTGGAAATTGTGCTCGTAGTCGAATTATTTGTGCCATCAATTTCGCAAACGCAAGGTTGCGTGATGACAACAGGCACACATGAGACCATCTACAGGATGCGTCTATCAAGACCATGAAATACCTAAACGACCCACTAGGTGGGTGAATAGGTCCACAAATGTCCCCTTGTATACGTTCCAGAAACGTGGGTGACTCAGTCCCAACCTTTGTTGGTGATGGCCTGATAATCAACTTGCCTTGATAACACGAAGTGCAAGGATATTCATTATTCGAAAGAATTTTGGAATTCTTTAACGGATGCCCATATGAGCTTTCTATAGTCCGTCTCATCATGACCGATCCTGGGTGTCCCAATCGATCATGCCAAAGTACAAAGGTATTGGAATCAGTAACCCTTTGGTTTACTGTTGAATGTGCCTCAATTGCACTAATTCTTGTCCAATACAGGCCACAAGATAAAGACGGGAATTTCTCAATAACCCTCTTTTGGCCGGAGACATTCTTTGTGATGACGAGATATTCAATATTAACTTCATCCATTGTCTCAATATGATAGCCATTCCGGCGTACATCTTTAAAACTCAACAAGTTTCTCTTAGACTTGGAGGAGAACATTGCATTCTCTATGATTAACGTCGTGCCCTTGGGCAGAGTTACAATTGCTCTTCCGGAGCCTTCAATCAATTTACTACTTCCAGAGATTGTAGTAACGTTTGCCTTACACATATTTAGTTGAGAGAAATACTTCCTTTCTTTGAGTATTGTATGTGTAGTACATGATTCAACTAGGCAAATACTTTTACAGTTGGATGTTGATCCAAGTTCGCTTTGTGAGATATCCATATTTGCTATCCCATAGTTTGACATACAAAAGAGATACAAGAACATAAGAATAAACAAGTTCAATTCTTTTGTGTCACATAATATTTTCAAAATCTGCTGCTAACAGTTGACTAACAAAATCAGATATGTTATCCATTACTTTGTAGTTTGAAAATTTCAGTTTAAACGTTTTCTTCAAACAATCTATTGTTAAACACAAACAATCGATTGTTGAATATTGACAATCGATTGTTAAACACACACAATCGATTATTTGCTATTTTGAAAAACTTCAGATCATACTGTCTTAAGACAATCGATTGTTATGCATAGACAATCGATTGTAGGCTATTTTGAAAAATTCCAGAGCACACTGTTTTGAGACAATCGATTGTTAAGTATAGACAATCGATTGTTGGCTATTTTGAAAAATTCCAGAACACACTGTTTCAAGACAATCGATTGTTATGCATAGACAATCGATTGTTGGCTATTTTGAAAAATTCCAGAACACACTGTTTCAAGACAATCGATTGTTATGCATGGACAATCGATTGTTGGCTATTTTGAAAAATTCCAGATTACACTGTCTTAATGACAATCGATTGTTAGACAAAGACAATCGATTGTGGATGATTTTTGAAAAATTCCAGATTACACTGTCTTAATGACAATCGATTGTTAGTCAAAGACAATCGATTGTTGATCAATTATTTTTCAGCTTTAATGCGAAAATAGTTGATAATCGACTAGTTTTTCAGGCTAGTCGATTACCCCTACTGAAAAATAAAAATATTATTGATATTTGAACATATTGAAGATATTCTAAAGAACTACTGCTAACATTGCATCATGAACTAACTAATACGAGCTAATACTATTGACTATTAGTTTATTCACTAACTAATACAAATAAGTAGAACAAAATCAAATAACTCCATCTTCTTTCATCACGGACCCATCGCCGATTAGGTGGTCTATTTTCCCTTGGTTGCTCAAAGAAGTCTGCCACATCCAGGTGGGTGATGTCCTCATCGTTGTCATAGACAAAATTTGTTTCAGGGCCTTTTCTCTTTCGAGATGCTTGATAAAGGTCAACCAAGTGTCTTGGTATACGGCAAGTCTTTGACCAGTGCCCTTTCCCACCGCAACGATAACATATAGTTTCTGAACTATTTGCCTTAGGATCTTCATGACCCCGTTTCTGCTTTCGGCGGTTATCTCTCCTTGGGGGTTGACGGACTTCATTGGAATTTCTTCCTTGTCTACGTCCCTGGTTATGACCCCGTTTATGACCATGACCATGGCCCTTTTCATGTTTGGCATAATGAGAGTGCACCTTATCTGCTTCAGGTAGTGGTGTGGACCCAGTGGGTCGATTTTCATGATTTCTCATGAGCAGGTCATTATTTCGCTCAGCCACTAGTAGAAGAGAAATCAGTTCAGAGTACTTTGTAAAGCCTTTCTCTCTGTACTGTTGTTGCAGTACTATATTGGAGGCATGAAACGTTGTAAACGTTTTCTCAAGCATATCATAATCGGAGATATTATCCCCGCATAGCTTCAATTTAGAAGTAATTCTGAACATAGCAGAATTATATTCAGAAACGGACTTAAAGTCCTGGAGCCTCAGATGAGCCCAATCATATCGTGCTTGTGGCAGAGTGACCAACTTCAGGTTGTCATATCTCTCCTTTAAGCCGTTCCACAAGACGAGTGGATCCTTGACGGTGAGATATTCAATCTTCAAACCTTCATCAAGGTGATGGCGCAAGAAAATCAAGGCCTTCGCACATTCTTGGGTGGATGCTTTTTCTCTATCTTTGATGGTGTCTCCGAGACCCATAGCATCTAAGTGGATTTCAGCATCCAACACCCATGTCATATAGTTCTTGCCCGAAATTTCAAGGGCAACGAACTTTCTTTTCGTAATGTCAGACATAATCGAAAATTAAATTAGGAAGAGGGAAATACCTTAGATTTCTCGAGAATGGTTCTTGAGACGGTAGAGTCTCGTGCTGATAACGTGTTATGAAATAATATAAAAGACAAGAACAATAACTCAAGAACAAGAGCAATAGAGAGAAGAATAGAGAGAGTTCTTCTTATTGATACTTTGAGAATGTTAGGAGTGATTTACAATGGTAGAGGGCACCTCTATTTATAGGGAGGAGGATGATTTAGCTACCATTAATAGGACTCTAGAATCTCTCTAATTAAAGACATTCACCTTAAATAGAAGTGTATTTATAACATAAATAAAAATATAAGAAAAGAGGGATAGAGAGAGAAAAATGGCTAGCAGGAGTCAACGTCACTAATCGTTCTATAAATACAAAAACTCAAAAATGAAATGCAAGACTAACTTTTTACCTTTTGAAAGTAGAAGTCCTTTTTTATAAGATTATAATAGTTGTTAAATATTTAAAACTAAGAATTTGATAATATCAAAAAATTGCATAAGAAAATTATTAGCCGTTTTCATGAAAGTTGAGAGCAAGTATAACTCTTTGAGTACTTAACTAATTAGTAAAAAAACTTATTTATTTATTTATATATAGAATTCATCATACAATGACACAATCCAGTAGTATTCCACCAGTGGGTCTGGGGAGGGTAGAGTATATGCAGAGCATACCTCTATCCCAGAGGGATAGAGAGGCTGATTCCGGGAGATCCTCGTTTCAGTGACATTCGATCTGTGACAACAAAATCTGAAAATAATATCAGCAACGTGAGAGACAACGAATAAATGGAAAAGTAGTAACACAAATATTATGCAAAAGTATGAAACACAATATAAATCGCTAGCAGTGCTAGACAAAACACTATGATACTCGTCGGTACAAAGAAGAAAACCGCTCGACTACCCTTTAACCTACAACACTAATGCTCGACCTCCACATTTTCCTATCAAGAGCCATGTCCTCGGAAATTTGGAGTCGCGCCATATCCTGGCTGATCACCTTACCTCAATACTTCTTAGATCGTTCTCTACCTCTTCTCGTACCTGCCAAAGCCAACCGCTCACACATCCTAACAGGAACATCATACAAGTAAAATTATTTTTCAAGTTGACAATTAATTACTTTTTTTTTTTTAAATAAGAAGATCACTAGCGGTGAAGGATATTGATTGTAATGGAGTATTAAGAGTGAAATTACTAAAAATAAAACTTGACGCAATAAGGATGAAATAGCAAAGAAAAAAATTAAATTAAATGAAGTAAATTAAACTTTTTTTCCCAACAAATTACATCTTCCTATATTTATTATACTCAACATTAATCATTTTATGAATTTATTTCATACTAATCAATTTTATTTCTATATATGAGGATCAAACTCTTCATTCTTAAATCACTAAAAGACCTTTTTATTTAAAAGAAAGGAACTCTAAAGGACAAAAAAATTATTTTATTTGACAAATCTTTAAAAATCATAAGATAAGTATTTTCGTGTTATTTGTTTGTACTCAGTAGTAGGTTATGAAAAAAATTGTACGATATTCTTGCAAGAAGTTTTTGTAATTAACTTATACTTTTAAAATAATTTTTATTTTATAACTCAAACACATTACTCAATACATATTTATGGCATTATTTAACATAATCTATTTGTCGGTACGAATTTACGCACAAAGCGCGTACTATAAGACTAGTACTATCAAAATTATAAAGATAGTTCTGTGTAACTGTTTTAAATTGGTATATATCGGTGATTAATGCAGTATCTTCTTTTACTGAATATAAAGATAGAGAATTCGTCGTCAGTATCTAGCCTAGTTTAATTTATTTTATTGAATTTTTTTGAGAATTTATCATCTTGATTTGGTTGTTAGCTATTGTTGTTCAGTTGGCCGGATTAGTAGACTATCATATATCTCAATAGCAAAATTAAATTACTGAGGGTAATGGAGTAACTCTTCATATTTGTACTAAACTACAAAGGGATCTTATATATTACTCCATGCGAGGCTTTTATATTTTATATATCTAGTAAAAACTTTCAACATTTCGTTTTGTAATTATCAGATATAAAGCAACAGAATCCAAAACGCACTAATATAGTGTACGTCTAGTATAATCCCACTTCTTTGTGTTTCATACTAACAATACTACTAATTAATTAGTATCTTTACACCAATTTTTGGAATATAGTTTATTTGTTGTCGCTATTTATAACTTTGATTTAAGGGTGTAAGACAAATCAAATTATCAGATCGAACAGAAAAACTGAATCACGCTAAAAGGGTACTCCCTTCTAAAAATATTAGTATTTATGATCGTGTGTTACACGTTAATAATGACACGTGATAAATTAAATATTTATTTATATCAAGGAACAATAAAATTTAACTAATGAGAGAAATTGTAAGTATAATAATACGACAATCATCTAAATGCCGAAAAATATTATTACATTAGCATAATGCATGAATTTAAAATAAAAGGATATCATCAAAACTTACACAAATGGTTAATTTTATCATGTTAGTTACATAATTATATATTGTAGTTTAAAAGTATTTAATGTGATGGTGTCTTAACGAACACTTCTTTGTGCATAATATTTTTTGTGAATGTCTCCTCCTAATTCTTTTGTTACTATGCCTTAACCAAAACTCTTGTTATCGATCTTGATATCCCTCTTTAATGATAGAAATATTTCTCTTATTAAATACACTAATATTACCATTGGGATTGATAACCAAGTGTTCAGAAAGAGCAATTTTTTATTAGATACTCTTCTTCGTTTCTGATACGAAACAAGAAGATATTGAATACCATATTTGTTCCTACTTTATATTTCTTGTCAGTTGAATTTTTTTTAGGCTAGAGTATAATTTTGGAAAGCTAGCTTTTATAGTCTCTGCTTTTGTTAATTTTAGAATTGCGGGCATATTTGACAGAAATCACCTCTCATACCATATTATCAATTTTTGTTTTCTTTATAAATTCAGCACCATTGTCATGCTTTGATATATTTGTTATGTTTATTTATGTTGTTTGAAGAGGTATATCAAATCTAAAGTGGGTGGCCTCATAATAAAATCGTCGTTGGTACACCATTTGCTATTATTGCTAACAGTGTCATGCCTCATGATATGATATTTGTAAGTAATGCATGACATAAAAATATTATTTTGATTTCACATGAGGCATCTACAAAAAATAATTTCATTATACCATAATCAACTTTTATAATATAGTCTTAAAAGCTTGTTCTTGTTTAAGATTTAACTTTGATTGTGCTTACTCAGACACTTGTATAGTATTTTGATTCTTAATAATATACTAATCTTTTTATTTTATGTTGTAACGCTCATTTATGGAATAAATTTATGTAACTTATAATTTTATTTTAACTTGAATAAATTTTTTGGGATAATGCATAAAAAATATCCCATCATTTGACCAAATTGCCAACTACACACCTTTCCTTTACGGGAGTTCTATTACTCCCCTTCCCCCCCCCCCCCCCCCCCCCCCCCCCCCCACAGAACTAATTTAAAGTGTAATAAACACCACCTTAAGTGGTAACGTGGCATAGAGAGTGTGCACAGTCTCTTAAAGGCAAGTGGAAGATCAAGTAGCGGGTATCTTCACAAGCTCTTTGAGATCGATTGCTTCCTCAATGACTCTTGTAATGCCCAACTTAATTTAAAGGGGATGTTGGATATAGTAAAATATATTCAACTTAAATATGTGAATTTTCTAGTTTACGTGTTAGAAAATTAAAAATTAATCCAACGAATCATAGTCAATTTTCGCAGTTTTAGTCATAATCCATCGAGAACTGATGGCTGTCAAACTACGAAAATTGATACGGATTAACTTACTTATGTATTAATGTCATTTAACCTTGAAATGGCTGAAAAATAGCTGAAAATCAGCCAAAAATGGTTGTTCTCAGAACTCCAGCACGTGTATTTCACCACCTTACACGCATCTGGTGGTTGATTTTTAAGGAGTAAATAATTATACTTTAAATTAGTTCAGGGGGTAATAGGACTCCCGTGAAGGAAAGGTGTGTAGTTGGCAAATCATAGAAGGGGGTGGTTTTTATGTATTATCCCAAATTTGTTACTCATATGATAAATTTATAAAATGACTGAATTGAATTCTCTTGCTAAATAACTAATTAAAAGATTTATTTATTTGTTTTTAAAATAAAAATAATTTATTTTATACTGATTCATATCTTAATATTAGTTTATTTCTTATTTTTAATAATTAACTTAATTATAATTTTATCCACCAAAAATTTTATTTTCAAAGAGTAAAAGTGTGATGACCCAAAAGGTCATCTCTTATTCTAATAGTCGAATCTGTATTCTGATGCTTTAAAAACCTCCTTTTGTCTCACATTAATTTGCGTGCACAGTCCGGGCGTATATCTAGAATGCTTTTATTTGAAAATTTAAAAAAATACTAGCCTTTAAATTGAATTTAAGTTAACTATAATGTGAATAAATTTCAATACCACACAAGAGGGGGGGTGATTTGTATGGTACCTAATTTTCGCGTTAGCAGAACCTAGTTCTTCTAAGTGTTCTAACTACTGCAGTTTGTGGAATAATAAAAGTTGAAAGTAAAGTGCACAGATATTTTTACGTGGAAAAAACCTGGCTCAAAAGGTGAAAAAACCACGACTTACTACTCAGTAGGATTTTTCCAAACTCCACTAAAATTAATGAGCCAAAACAGCATTTACAAAAACTCTTTGTAAACCTAAGGATTAAACTCTAATCCCGGTGTGGAACACAACCTCAATTGCTGCGACACTATCAAGTTAACTCTAACTTGATGACACAACGTACCTAATACAATTGCTTTTAGGAAATATGAAAGGTACAATATAAAGCCTACTACAATTGAACTAGAAATAAAACAATCAGATGGAACTGGTCCTTCTCTAGGTTCACGTAGCTGTAGGCGTATACACTTGTAACTTGCATATGTTGCTTGCAAATCAGGCTCGCTCTTTTTGCTCTCAAATATGCTTTACTTATGCTTGTGTGTGTTACCTGTAAAAGAGAACTAACGCAATCATATATTGAGTTAGCAATTAGAGTTTGATTAAGACTCCACTTCTTATCCGTTCACAATTCGAGTCCTTATCCAACGTAAACTCCAAGTCTTATCCTAACGTAGGATGAAGTTCTCTTCATATAAGGAGACTGTCCTCCTTATCCCAATGCAACTTTTTCGATTATGTTCAGAAGATATTGATGCGTGATTTTTGGTGCATTATCTTCCTCACATGCTCTGCATGTGCCCTGGTTGATTCAGACTATGTAGTACAAGATGGACCAAGTCCTTCTATCAGTTCATTTGTCAATCTTCAAAACTCAAATGAAACTTGGGCCAACAATTTCACCCTTTTTGACGATGACAAAATTCTATGCTTATTGTGACCAGGGAACCTGTAGACTTGGCTGAATTCAACACTTTAGAAAATGATTTAACTTATAATTAAGGAGGTCAGATTTAAGTCATAAACATCACTAGTTCAGAATAAAAAAAATATAAGCATACAATATCTTCCCCCTTTTGGTATCATCGAAAAGTTGCATAAATAATGTGACCCTAGAAGTTAATTTATACTCATGGTCGTTGGGAAAACTGCGTGAACACATGTTCAAGTTAATCAAAAATCGGCTCAGAAATAACTGTTAAGAACAAGATTAACAAGAACCAGAAAAGTTTCATTCGTTGATTACAGAAATGTTCCTACGATAGAGTCCACAAAAACGAAATATAAAACTTCCAACCATGAGCAAAAAGAAAAACAGACCAAGAACCATATCAATTTGTCACTGAGGGGGGAAAACTAGACTGGATACTAGGCACAGGACTCCTAAGGCTTGGATGAGCTAGAGGGTTGGACTTTTAGCATGTTGAGCATTTGTTGTAGCATGCCTTCATTTTTCTCTTTCTCTTTGGCAAGCTTAGATCTAAGCCCATTCCTTTCTTCCTCCAGTTCGTCCACCCTGGCATTAAGCCTTGCTATTTTAGCATCCTTCAGTCCAACCTCCTGAACTAAGGACCTGACTTTGCTGTTCACAGGAATCTTAGCAGATGAACTAGGTTCAACAGGAATAGTGCTGAGCAGATAGTCACGGCTTTGAAGGGTCTTGATGCCAAAATTCTCCTTGCTAGATTCCATCTCCAAAATTTTCAAGGGAACATGTAGTCTTTCAAGCATAGTAGTCAGAAGAAATCCGTAGGGGATGGCATGGGCCTTTGAACCATTGATTACCCTTTCCAGCAGCTTTACCATGAACATAGGACAGCTGATTTGCTTACTTTTAGTCAAGCACTGCATGAGCACAAGATCCATATAATTAGCAGTATACCTTCTTTCATGTCTGGGCAAGAAGCATTTGTTGACAAACTCAAAGAGCACCTTGTGCTCAGGCCTCATCTCACTCTTTTGCACTGCCCTGGCCTCTGGCACTTCTGCCTCTGATGTGGTATCATAAACATTTCTAGTAATCTCCAGCTCTGAAGGTAACCCATCCAAGTAAGGCCATCTTTGCATTGTATAATCATTATATCCCTCACAAGGGATATTCAAAATCGCCCCAAGCTTCTCAGCAATAAACTTTACCTTGACCCCTTAACAGAACTTTTCACCACACCATTCTTCACTGACCCATTTGCCATGAACTCAATCAGTTCCTTCCTAGCTAGTTTCCCATTCAACTGAAGGACCATGTCCTTCCATTCTTGAGCTTACAGAGATGTTAGAAGCCTCATCATGCCTGTCTCCTCCAGGTCTTTCAGCAGCCTACCCTTTAGAATTTTTCTTTTGCCTTGGCATATCGATCCTTCTCATTCTCAGAATCATCTTCTTCTTCTTCATCATCACTTTCTTCTTCTTCTACAGCCATTTTTACTTGTTTGCCTTTAGAGGAAGATCTTGTTCTTTTTGCAACTCAGCAGGTACAACTTTTGAAGACTTTTTGGAAGAAGTCTTGATCTCCTTAGATTTTGCAGTTGAAGCCTTCTCAGTTTGTTTCGTTGGATGGACCTGTTCCATCACCTCTTCATCCTCCTCAGCCACAGTTTCTGAACTCTCACCAACCTTCCCCTTTCCTTTCTCTAATCTTTTCTTCTTACTCTCTTCCAGTGCCTTCTTTAACTCAGCTTCACTCTCTCTCACTTTGCTTCTTGTTGTTCTAGCCCTATGTGCAACCTTGGGTGATGCGGTCTTGGATTTCTTAGATGATTTTGCAGCAGTGGGAAATTTATGGGAAGAGGACTTTCATTTCTTGAGGTCATAGCTATCACCTACCTTCTTTATCATGTCATCCAAGGTTCCTCCACTGATGGATCAGTTTGTTTACTTAAATCTACCAACCCGTCAACAGCTTCCCCAGATTCACTTCCCCCTGAATGTGATACCCTATTTCCCCCACTTCCACAGATAGATAACACCTTTTTCCTTCTTTTCTTCATTTGTTCTATAGACTCATATCCGAAAATGTCCTTGACAGCCCCTACCAAAACATATCTATTTTCTACCATTTCACCTACATCCACCAAAACAGAACAAGATCTTACCTCTGTTGGGTTTTCTTGAGGCGGAAAATTCTTAGAAGACCCGGGTTCATTTCCCTCGCTTGCAGAGATGTATTGATCCGACTCAGAGCTGGAGTCAGTAACTTTTTCTTGAGGTTCTTTCTTTTGACTGGCTTGCAACCTATCGTTTAAAGCTTTTCTCAAAGGTCCACTACTTTTCTAGATATCATTTTTGTTCGACGAAATCTTGGTTTTGGGGATTCAACAGGTGGGATAGAGGATGAGGGAGTGTTGGGTGACACTTGCGGTAGGGTTCCTGGATTGTTTTGAGGATTCGCCATTTTGGATGAAGAGTTTGTGGAAGGTTCAGGAAATTTTTTTTGGAATTTTTGAGGGATTTGGAGACGAAAGAGATGATCGGAGAGTTTAGAAGCTACTGACCGTTATGATATGACTTAAAAGGCTTATAAAGATAGGTAATTATTGTTTCAGAGATGGAACTTTTTTAGATGTCAGTATGAGTCTTATCAGTATAGAGTTCTGGTCTCCCTAGGAATTTATTAAAATTGCTAAGAAAAGAGTTCCGTTATTCTTAGAATTCTAATTACAAGAAACTGGTTCAATTGGCTTCCAACGGATAGAATTTTGAGACGATTGGAAAATCTAGGACTCTTGCTCATAATTGAAAATTAAATTTTTCTAATTGTGCAAAGTATAGAAACATACCTGACCTTCCTCATGATTACATATTGATGAACCACGTTCTTCATATGACACTTCTCTTGATCATGCCTCAAATGTCAGAATAGAAAATTTGTAAGAGATTAGTGAATTATATAACCACATGTCACAGGAGTATACTTATTCAAAAGTATTAAGCTGAGTAGAAATTAGTCTCATATTCACAGATTAAGAACTACTAACCAAAAAAATAAAAAAATATTTTTATTTTTTTTTCATTGTGCATTCTGAAGATGACCTCTCAGGTGATCTTAATCATCCCTAATTCCAACATGTTCCTCTCAAAGTTTTCTCTACTTAATGCCTTGGTGAAGATGTCAGCTATTTGTTTATCAGTGGCACAGAATTCTATTGAAATTAGCCCCTTTTCATAGTTTTCCCTTAAGAAGTGGTGTCTAACATATATGTGGTTAGTCCTTTTATGATGAATAGGTTTGTCAAACCGATTGCACTATTGTTATCACAAAACATAGGTATGCATCCCACTTCAATTCCAAAATCCACCAATTGTTGCTTAATCTATAACAACTGAGCACAACATGAGGCGGCAACAACATACTCAGCTTCAGCTGTAGAGAGGGCCACTGAATTCTGATTTTTGGTAGACCATGGTACAAGACAAGATCCTAGGAAGTGTGTCATACCTGAAGTACTCTTCCTGTCTACTATGTATCCTGCATAATCAGCATCAGCATATCCAATTAAGTCAAAATTACTACCTTTTGGATACCACAAGCACACATCAGTTGTGCCTATTAGATATCTCAATATTATTTTGACTGCAGTCAAGTGTGACTCCTTTGGATTTTCTTGGAAACGAGCACAAAGTCCTACACTGAAAACAATGCCAGGTCTGCTGGCGGTAAGAAACAAAAGTGAACCAATCATACCCCTGTACAACTTTTGATCAACTGATGAACCGGGTTCATCAACATCTAACTTTGTGGCAGTTGCAATAGGAGTATCTATTTCTTTTATTTTAACTTTCTTGATCGGTTATTTTGTGTACTTCAGCTGATGATCATGGTACCATTTGTACTTTGTTTGATTTGCAACCCTAAGAAGAAATTGAGTTCTCCCATCATACTTATTTAAAATTCACGGCCCATTAGTTTTGCAATATAATTTCTCAACCTCTCTGTAGTGGCCCCAAAAATTATCTCATCAACATAAATTTGTACAACAAGAAGATCTTTACCTTTTTCCTTTAGAAACAAAGTACTATCAATTTACCTCTTTTGTACCTATGCTCCAGAAGGAATTTTGACAATCTTTCATACCAAGCTCTTGGGGCTTGCTTGAGACCATAAAGAGCCTTATCCAGTTTGTATACATGATCAGGACATTCTTTGCTTTCGAATCCAGGAGGTTGCTTCACAAACACTTCTTCTTTGAGATAGCGATTTAGGAGGGAACTTCACACATCCATTTGATGAAGAGTGAATTCTATATGCGCTGCAAGGGCTATGAGAAGTCTAATTGCTCGAGTCTGGAAACTGGAGCAAAAGTCTCATGCTAGTTAATGCCTTCCTCTTGACTATAACCTTGAACCACCAACCTTGCCTTATTTCTTGTAACTGTTCCATCTTCATCCAGCTTGTTTCTGAAGACCCATTTTGTCCCAATGACTGACCTGTCCTTAGGTCTTGGAACCAAGTGCCAGACTTGGCTTCTTTCAAACTAATTGAGTTCCTCTTGCATAGCATTTATCCAATCTGCATCTTGTCGAGCTTCACTCACATTCTTAGGTTCAATCAGGGACAAAAAAGAATCAAAGACACACAGGTTCTTCAGTTTTGATCTAGTCTTGACTCCAGATGTGGGATCATTGATTATGTTCTCAATGGGGTGAGCACTCAAGTACCTGTAAGATTTTCCCACCAGCTGGCTTCTGCTAGCTTCTCCTTCATTATTATGTTGTAGAGGAACAAGTTCAGGTACAGGTTCCTTTAGATAATTTTTTGCATTTTCTCTCAGATTGGTTCCCCCTATCAGGTTTCCAAGGGTAAAAGGACCTGTTCCATCACCCGTTTCTTCCTTGGATGCCTCCTTGACTTTTGTTGTAGCTTCAGTCAGTTGTCTCACCAGTCCAATGGCTTCATCTTCATGTTCCTGTCTCTCCGAAAGAGTGTTAGTTTCATCAAAAATAACATGTACACTTTCTTATACACATAGAGTTCGTTTATTAAATACTTTATAAGCTTTGCTATGTGAAGAATATCCCAATAATACTCCCTCATCACTTCAGGGATCAAACTTACCAAGGGAATCTTTGCCATTATTGTGCACATAGCACTTGCAACCAAAAGCCCTTAGATGGGATATATTTGGTGTTCTCTTTTTAAGTAACTCATTGGGAGTTTTCTCTACCAGTGGTCTGGTCATACACCTCTTTATTATGTAGTATGCTGTATTATTTCCTCTTCCCAAAAGCTATGAGGTAGTTTACTGGAAAGTAACATGGTCTTTGCCATATCCTCAAGGGCCCTGTTCTTCCTTTCAACTACCCCATTTTGCTGAGGAGTTCTAGGGGTAGAGAAATTATGATCTATTCCATTTTCATCACAAAACTCAGCAAATTTTGCATTTTCAAATTCAGTTCCATGATCAGACCTAATGGATGCAAGTTGATTTCCTAATTTATTCTGCATTATTCTAACAAAAGTTGTGAACATTTCAAATGCTTCATCTTTAGAAGTTAGAAATAGCACCCCGGGTAAATCTAGAATAATCATCAACCAGCACCATAACATATCTTTTACCACCTCTGCTCATGGCTCTCATTGGACCACAGAGATCCATATGAACCAGTTCCAACGTCTTGGACGAGCTTACTATTTTCTTAGATTTGAAGGATGACCTTACTTGCTTCCCCCTTGCACATGCCTCACAAACTTTGTCTTCCTTGAACTTGATATTAGTTAGCCCTAACACCAAGTCCTTGGAGACTAATTTGTTTAATTGATTTAGACTAGCATGACCAAGTCTTTTGTGCCAAAGGAGGGGATCATTTATTAACACACTCAGACAAGTGAGTTCATTTTCATAAAGAGTCGACAAATCTACAATGTAAATATTGTTAATTCTTATTCCCTGCAAAACAATCTCGTCAGTAGTAAGGCTAAATACAAAACATTTTAAGGAAGTTAAAGCCACTAGATTACCTCTGTCACACAGTTGTGACACACTTATCAGGCTATCTTTCAAGCCATCTATCAAGTAGACATTCTCAATGGAATGAGAGTCTGTCTTTCCTACCTTTCCAACCCTAATAATCTCACCTTTCTTTCCATTTTCAAAGGAGACATTGCCTCCTCTTAGGGTCTAGAGTGAAAGAAACCGGTCCTTGTTACCAGTCATATGTTTTGAGCAGCCACTATCCGTGTACCAAATTGGGCTACTTCCTTTCACTTGGACCTGCAAAATGAAATCAGGGGTTATTCTTTGGAACCCAAACTAGTTTGGGTCCCTTTCTGTGGGCAAAAAGACGAATTAGATTTTTCTTTGCCCATCCAGGCAGTTTGTGTTTTTCTTGAACAAAACATTTGTTCCTTTGACTGGCCTTTTCTTTTGCAATACATTCATTTTTGTAGTGGCTTGTCTTACCACAATGTGTACAGATTTTGTTCTCAGGAAGAGTGAGATACTTGTTATTGGGATCCCATTTTGGAGCTTGAGTCCCAAACCCAAGTCCTCTCTTAATGCTGTTGTGATGCTCTTGCAGCCAGGAGAGTGCATCGGAAGCCTTGTTCCATTTGCATGTTCTGTCTACTTCATGCTTCACCTTTCCTAATTCTTCTTTAAGGACCTTGATTGATTCATCTTTCTTATACAGCTCATCTTTCATTTTTTCTAAATTTTCTTCTAGTGTGAGAAATGATTGGTCAGCCTTTTTCTTTCATGTCCCTATTTTCAGTTTCAAATTTTCAGACTTGAGTTCTAGGACAATGTTTTCCAGTTGTAGATCCTGGTTCTTCAACTTAGCATTTAAGTTATTACTCTCATCAACCCTAGATTCTAGTCTTTTGCATTTTTCTTCTAGTATTACAAAATCCCTAGACAGAATATCTTTCTCACTATTTATTATTTCAGACTCATCTGTGAAGTCCATCAAGAGTTCAGCCAATTTTTCTTTAGACGGAAATTTAATCTTTTCTTTAAGATGTGGAATACTTACCTCCTGTTCATCTTCTGATTCTCCGATGGCCATAAGAGCTTGCTCATCTTCAGCTTCATTTTATGAGTCTTCATCTGACGTATCTCCCCATGCAGCAATCATGGCTTTGGTAGTACCTTTGGTTTTCCTTGGTTAAACATGTTCCTTTTTCCTGTTCCTTCTTTCTGCCCTTTCTTTCTTCCTCTCAATCTCCCATTGAGGGAAGTTCTTGATCATGTGATCTGTCTTTCCACATTTAAAGCAACCATCATTTGTCTGCTTCTTAGGAGCTCTAGGTTGTTGAATGTTGATCCTCTTGAAGAATCCTTTCCTCGCATAAGGTATTTCTTGAAGTCTCTAGTTATCATTGTGATTTCATCATCTTCAAGATCTGATCCTTCTGAGATCCTGAGAGCCAGACTTCTTTCTTTCTTTGGAGCATCCATCTTCATAGTTTGCCTTTTCAATTCATATGCAGTCAAGTTTCCAATCAGTTCATACAATTTCAGAGTAGCAATATTTTTGGATTCTTGAATGACAGTGATTTTGCTTTCCCAGGAGATTGAAAAAACTCTAGTTAGAATCTTCTCTACCTTGTCTTCTTCCAGAATGGCCCTTCCAAGAGACTCAAGTTCATTTGTCAGTGTAGTGAACCTAGTATACATCGCTTGGATAGTTTCACCATACTTCATAGTAAAATTCTCATATTGAGAATACAATAGAGTTCCTCTAGACCTCTTCACCTGAGGTGTTCCTTCATGAGCCACCGGTAAAGTGTCCCAATTTTCCTTGGCATTTGTATATCCTTGAATCCTACTGTACTCATCAGTGCCAAGTGCACACACTAGCCATTTCTTAGCTTTAGCATTTTTCTCCCATTTCCTTAGATCTTCAGCAGTACAATCTGCTCTAGTTTTTGGAACATCCATTCCTTCAGCGTTCTTCTTGGTAATAGCAAGAGGACCATCAGTGATGATGTCCCAAAGTTCATAATCTTCACCCATGATGTGTTCTCTCATTCTATTTTTTCACCAAGAATAGTAGAGGCCATTGAAGAGTGGAGGCCTTGCAGTAGACTATCCTTCCCAGTTCCCAGATGGTGCACTCATGTCGATCTATTTCCTAAGGTGTTAACCTCTTCAAGGATAACCTGCTCTGATACCAATTGATGTGAATAAACGTCAATACCACACAAGTGGCGGGTGATTTGTGTGATACCTAATTTTCGCGTTAGAAGAACATGGTTCTTTTAAGTGTTCTAACTACTGCAGTTTGCGGAATAATAAAAGCCGAAAGTAAAGTGCACGGATATTTTTACGTGGAAAACACCTGGCTCAAAGGGTGAAAAAACCACGACCTACTACTCAGTAGGATTTTCCCAAACTCCACTAAAATCAATGAGCCAAAACAAAATTTACAAAAACTCTTTGTAAACCTAAGGATTAAACTCTAATCCCAGTGTGGCACACAGCCTCAACTGCTGCAACACTATCAAGTTAACTCTAACTTGATGACACAACATACCTTATACAGTTGCTTCTAGGAAAGCTGAAAGGTACAATATAAAGCCTACTATAATTGAACTATAAATAAAACAATCAGATGGAACTGGTTCTTCTCTAGGTTCATGTAGCTGTAGGCGTACACATTTGTAACTTGCATGTGTTGCTTGCAAATCAGACTTGCTCTTTTTGCTCTCAAATATGCTTTACTTATGCTTGTGTGTGTTACCTGTAAAAGAGAAGTAACGCAATCATATATTGAGTTAGCAATCAGAGTTTGATTAAGACTCCACTTCTTATACGTTCACAATTCGAGTCCTTAGCCAACACAAACTCGAACTCTTATCCTAACTTCGGATTAAGTTCTCTTATATAAGGAGACTTTTCTCCTTATTCCAATGCAACCTTTTCAATTATGTTCAGAAGATATTGATGCGTTATCTTTGGTGCATTATCCTCCTCACGTGCTCTGCACGTGCCCTGGTTGATTCAGACTATGTAGTACAAGATGGACCAAGTCCTTCTATCAGTTCATTTGTCAATCTTCAAAACTCAAATGAAACTTGGGTCAAAAGACTACAGTCAATATTTTGGGTGACCAGACCCGGATCTACGATTTTGCGATCCCGGAGGGTCTGTAGAAAAATATGAGACTTGGAAGTATGCCCGGAATTGAATTCCGAGGTTCCTAACTCGAGAAAAGAATTTTAAAGAAAATTATTTGCTGGAAAAAATAAAGACTTTGGATAGGAAATGGTGTGTGTTTTTTATGGTATCGGGCCCGTATTTTAGTTTCGGAGCCCGATACAAGTTTAAAATAATGCATATGTCGAATATGTGAAAATAGCTAAGAATCGGAGTTGATTTAATATAAATCGGACCCTCGGTTGTGAAAATAGCAACTTTAGGAGTTCTTAAGATTTTCATTGATTTTGATGCTAAATTCGTTATTTAAGATGTTATTTGGGCGATTTGATTACGGGAGTAAGTCCGTATGATATTTTTAGGTTTGTATGCATGTTTGATTTGGAGCCCCGAGAGCTCGGGTGAGTTTTTGATAGGCCATAGAGTGTTTTGAGACTTAAAAGGAAATGGTTGTTGTGTTGCAGATTTGCAGAATTCGTATTTGCAAATTCTGGATCACAAATGCGAACATCGCATTTGCAAAGGTTCATCGCAATTGCGATCATAGGGCACTGAGGGGGACCTTCGCAATTGCGAAGTTCCATGACGCAATTGCAACCCTAGTAGTTAACACATTTGCGAACAATTGTTCGCATTTTGCGAAGTTAGCCGCCCAGATGAAGCTTCGTATTTGCTATGCTTTGGCTTCATTTGCGAGTTCTCATTTGCAAACCTGTCATCGCAAATGCGATAACTGTGACAGTGTAAATTATAACTTAGACGGGATTTCAACTCATTCTTTCAAATTTCCAAACCCTAAGCTCCCACAGGCGATTTTTCAAAGAAGATTTCTTCCCCAAATCATAGGTAAATAACTTTTAACTCATTTCTTTCAATCTATTTCATCTTTTCACAAGATTTTATCAGACAATTTAGGGATTTTCATGGGAAATTGGGTGTTTTTGGGTGAAATTTGGGGATTTAGACCTCCAATTGAGGTCGGATTCCAAAACCAATTGTATATCCTATGCTCAGGGGTGAATGAATAATCGAGTTTTGGTCCGAACTTCAAGTTTTGACCAAGAGGGCGAATGGTGATGTCGTGCACATTGCATACGGTGAGAGAGAGTGATAAAGCACGAAGGATGATGCCGTATACATTTACATTTATATAGATAGATATGGTGAGGAAAAGAGATAAAGCATGAAGGGTGATGTCGTGCACGTTTTTACAATTCATAGGGTGAGGAAGAGTGATAAAGCACGAAGGGTGATGCCGTACACATTTTCATTATTGATTGCATGGTGAGGTTTGAGAGCAAAAGCACGAAGGGTGATATCGTATATTTATTTTCTGTTTGTTGTGATTAAATTGATGTTATTAATTCGAGTGCCTTAATTGTTTCGTTTCTGGTATCCTCATAGCATGGTGCCCCTTTCCCGTATATTTTTGTTTAAATTTTATAATTGTTATTCTGTTAGACATTAATTAAATGCACATGTTATGGTGTTTGGTCGTGTTCTAGCCTCGTTACTACTTCACGAGGTTAGGCTCGACACTTATCAGTATATGGGGTTGGTTACAGATGCTTCACTCTGTACTTTTTGTGCAAATCCCGGTACTAGACCCTATGGACCGTAGGTAGAGGTTGTTGCCTTCAGCCCAGTGGAGACCCGAGGTAGTCCTGCAGGCGTCCGCATGCCTTGGCGTCCCCTTCTATCCTGCTTCTCTTCTATTTTATATATTTTTTAGACAGATTCGTATTTTCTTGTTCAGACCACTATCTGTAGTATTCGTAAACAGTCCGTGAGATTGTGACACTAGTTCTGGGTGGAATTGAATTATAGTTTCGTGATTGTACTAAGTTAAACTGTTAAATTCCGTTCTTTCGCATTTTATTCCGCTGTTTTTCTTACATTAAATTGTAAATCGTAAAAGGATAAAGTAAAGAGGCAAAAATAATCAGAACATTAGCTTGTCTAGCGGGTTCAATATTAGGCGTCATCACGGTCCCGACGGTGGAAAATTCGGATCATGACAAAAATATGGATATGACATTTCACTTTTATATTTATGTTTGTAAAATCATTAGTGGGATTGACTCTTATCAATCATTCTTTTCTCTTTCTCACACATTTATATTCTTAAATATATTTTAAGTTGTTGTTTAATAATTGAGTATTTTTTAATATTACACGATAAATTGGTTAAAACAATTATTTGAGTATGAAAATAGTTCAAATATAATACTCCCTCCGTTTCATATTGTTTGAGGTACTTCCTTTTTAGTATGTTCCAAAATAAATGACAAATTTCTAAATTTGGAAAAAATTCAACTTTAAAGTCTTCATTTTACCCTTTTTGCCCTTAGTGAGAAGCTTTTATAGCCACATAAATGGTATGGCCCCACAAACATTTTACCCTTTAATCTTTTAAGAACATAAATTTTAAAAGTCTTCTTCTTTTTCTTGAACTTCGTACCGAGTCAAACTACCTCAAACAATATGAAACAAAGGGAGTATAAAAATATATTGTCGTGGGATATTTTTTCTCAATTTCAACTCTTCATACAGTCCATTTAATATTACTCTTATTTTTTATTTGCATTAGACATTATAGGGTGGTAATATAGTGCCAAAACAAAGGATTCTTTTGAAATAGATTTTATTAAACCTTCATGCATATTTTATTAAAAATTTAAATGCAAAATCTAATTAATTTTAAAATTTTAATATTAAAAATTAGCATAGAAGATATTGTATTAAAAAAATAGGTTATTGCACTTATATTATTTTCCTATGAGTTCTTCCGTTTATTACTTTACGGCTATTTTGATATATTAATATTGTATTTATGTTTTTATAATAATATATGATCTCATATTTCTATGGGCTTGGACAATTTAATACATTTTCAAATTAAATTAGAAATAAAAAATTATAATACGTTTTCAAATTAAATTAATAGTAGGAACTTTTAATGAGTATATCCTACAAGTAATAGGATTACATGATTAAAGATATTTACTTGTTTAATTTTATATAAGTTAGACAGTCCGAAAGTATTATATTAATAGGATTCATAAAGGTGTTCATGTAAGATTCCTAATGTGTAATATTATGTCCGAAAACTAATAGGATTATAAGACTAATATCTAGGATTCCGATTTTCTTTTATTATGAGTTATTATGCTTAATATTATAAGGTTATTTTGGTAAACCAACATTGTATTCATGATTTTATAACAAATGTAAAATAGATAAACAGATAAATCTATCTATATTCTATATCTATTTATATTATTATAAAAGCATGAATACAATGTTGGTTTAGATAGATAGATAGAGGTATCTATTTTTAAGAATAATTTAAATTTAAATTTAAATTTAACCAATTTTCTATTGGGTCTTTTTTCTCAAAAGTGTTCCATGCCTGCAACTTTCTTTTCAATTTCCAAAACCTACCAGATAAGACCCGTTGATTTGAAACCATCTATACCTAGAGATTAATAGGAATAACGCATCATAGAGATTAATCATGCCACGACAATAAAAACAAAAGATAAACGAAGAAAGAAAAAAGTATAAGAAAATTTAGGGCTTTATGATTTGGTACTCACCAAGCAAAAAAGGAAAAAGAAACACAATACTGAACAAGGAAAAAGTTTGGTGCCACGCTGAACGTTGAATTAAAATAATTCTTATTATGATTTGTTACTTATTTGATTCTTTTGTGTTTAATATATTGTTTGTGAAAAAAATGTGATTTTGGTGAAGAGCGAGAATAAACTTTCCGAACTTGAAAAATGCAGTAAAAAAGTATATGTTTGTGAAGCCTAGTTATTACGATCATTACAGTGATTGCAAGTGCTTCTTTGGCGGATAATATCTGGACAATATAATATCTAATGCCAAAAATTAATTATATGATATTATTATTTTACTATCTAGACAATAATTATACTATTAAATTTCTAACGTGCAATATTATATCCTAAAACTTAATGTTAAAAAGTTATTTTGTAATCTAATATTTCATTCATGCTTTTATAATAATATAGATAGGTATTAATTTTTTAAAGAACTAATAAGAAAATTTTGTAAAAGCAAGTGCAAAGGGGAAAAGTGATCTTGATCACTTGGGGAATTTTCTTAGCTACGCCTTGTTGATTACGTAGGAGGACTCTAGTCCACGTTATGTAGGAACTCAATAATGGATTTAACTACCACATGGTGCTAGTATGTGCGTGCAACTTTTACAGAGTTTAGAATGAGATATTGGCACACGTTTATTTGTAACTCGTAAGCAAATATCTTCTAGCTAGAAAAATCGTTTTGCACTTATCTTGTTTTTTATTGACAAACTACCTCTTAAATTTAGAAATATTGTCCTTTTCTCCTCGGGACGAGAGGGGTTGCTCTAGTAAATAACCCCCACTTCCAACCGAGAGGTTGTGAGTTCGAGTCTCCCCAAGAGCAAGGTGAGAAATTCGTGGAGGGAAGGATGCCGAGGGGTCTATTTGGATACAGTCTCTCTACCCAAGGGTAGGGGTAAGGTCTGCATACAACGATTTTCCGATATTTGACCAGCTCAAATTCATAAAGAATATATATATTTTTTCCTTCATGTCATATCACCAACCAAACATGGAGGCCAAATTGAACTTGTTTGATTTGCAGAAATTCAACAGTATTTCCCTTAAAAAATACGCATAACCATTAAAACATTTCAGATTACCAAATAATTGCACAATTATAAACTGGACCCTGAAGTTGCAAATGTGAAAATTCATATTTTTATGTAAATACGCTATACACAATATTCATATTTTACCCAACACTATCTGCTACAACATATGATTCAGGTTAACGGGATTAGCAAAAAAGGGTCAGATGAGGCTTTAGAAGAAGACAATAAGATGACTAGCCTGATACATTGATAATTGATTGGTGTACAAATATATACATATATACATATAGATAGGTAGCAGTCATGGCAGAGCAGACCATCACTGATGTCGTAGTGAAAGCTGATATGGAACATCTGATCCATAAGAGATTCACATCCGCAACCCAAAAAAGTAATAGTGCCAATTGAATCTTTTCTGCTTCATAAATGGTGGGAAAACTTGTCCACCAACAGTCAGACTGAAGTTAACTTCAGAAACATAATCTTCTTGAACCCGCCTTGCTAAATAAGAAACAAGTGAAAAGTTATTGTTCTCCACAACGTCACAACCCTTTCATCAAAATGCAGGGCCATCTTTACTTATTTTCTTGTGAACTAAACATGACATGAAACTCAAAAGAAGAAAAGGTCTTCAAAAGGATCACGTATTAAAACCTTATGGAGGTAGCTACTCCCACTTGCCTGCTAGTTTCACGACTAGAGACACTAAGAGAGGAAGAGGAGTGGTTCATTAAAACAGGCAGGAGGAAAAATTATCTATTCCTTTTTCAAAAATAATAAAACAGGAACTTTCTAATTTTTGTGGGGAAGGAAAAACAAAGACAAGCTATAACGGAATATACCAGAGTTGTGTATGGGCATGATTGTCGCTGAAAAGACTTTCAGAAACGTCTAGATTTCTGTTGTGGAGGGTATCCAGGCATTCCCATTCCTGGATCTTTCCTTCTCATCTGCTTGACATACAAAAGCAACAATCAATTTAGGGATGGGAACTACCGAACGTATAATAGTACCGGACTGATTAGAGCAACCTGCTGCTGATGTGCCTGAGAAGCAACACCACGCTGCATGGGCATGTTTCCCGGGTTCATTCCAGCACCCATGCCAGCTTGAGAAGCAAGGTTGTAAGCAGACATGCCCTGAGGCATCCTTTGCATGTTGACCATTGGCATCGGTCGGGGCACAGATCTATTCGGCATTACATGGGGACCTTGCATGCCACCAGATGCTGCATTTCCTGATGATACCTGCTCCAACAAATAGTAATATGAGCAAGATGCAATTGACCGATTTGGCCCATCCTAGTCCTTTAGTATGAAAATTTGACATAGTTTCAATTGATTAGCCTTCTCTAGTTACTCATATACAAGCAGTCCTCTTTACTGAAATATCATATATAGGAAATTAGAACTATATCAGTAGTAAATAAAGACCAAAGAAATAAACCAGCATGCATGGAAATATGAACCTAGTCGATGTACAGATTTTTATACTTACTGGCTGAGGAGGTTGAAGACTAATTGTTCCTTCGAAGTCTGTAGTCGTGTCCACAGGTCGAGTTGGATAGTTCACAATTTTTTCTCCAGGCTGTGGTGGTACAAGTGCACTGTCACAATTAAGCAGTTTTAAGGGTTAGTGGAAGTTACTAGATTAATAAAGGTAGTCTCCCCAGAATGAAGGAAAGATAAAGCATCTATAAGTGCTACAGCTCCACAGTATGACTATATGGATATAAAAAGGTAAAACTCGTAACTCTCAAATTTCATTAGAAGTATTTGGGCATCCTCGCATGGTTTAAAGCCCGTTTGGCTTAGCTGATAAGCATTAGGTGCTGAAAAGCACTTTTAAGTGCTGAAACTGATTTAAAAAATAAGCAGTTACGTGTTTGGATAAAAGTGCTGAAATTAATAATATGCCGCTTAAGAACTAGATATATGGAGAGTTTTGTTTTAAAAAGAAGTATTTTAGGGATAGAATAGTAAATATTTGATCAAACTTAAAGTGCTTATAAGCTGAAATTTGATAAGTTGGGGTAGTCCAACTTATGGCTTTTGGCTTATTTTGGGCTTATAAGCACTTAACTTATAAGCACTTTTAATTTTACCAAACGCGTAGATAAGCCAAAAAGTGCTTATAAGCCAGTTTGACCAGCTTAAAAACTTAGTCAAACACCCTCTTAATCATACCAGCTTAGTGGAACTTTTGTAAATCAATTGTTTGACCAAGAGGCTATGGAAAGCAAGGACTTACTTGCGGCCAGGTAGAGGTTCCATCCGAAAGTACCTATAAACCAGAAAAAATAAAAAGCTTTAAAAATAATACATGCAAGCATCCACCCAATATCGTAAGATTTCAGAAGAAACTCGAGGCCTTCACTTCCCTACTTTAGGTGTCAACTTGACATTCAACATTTTTTATGAACTAACCTTGATCATATAAGATTTCAGAAGAAACTCGAGGCCTTCACTTCCCTACTTTAGGTATCAACTTGACATTCAACATTTTTTATGAACTAACCTTGATCATATAGGTAATAGAAAAACGAATGCAGAATAATTGGGTTCCTCTATTTCATGTGAAGAAAGTTCCAAAACCAGGATAAGTTTTTTCGGTATAAAAAGGAATAACCCCACATAACTTCACTAGACCAAACACTGTATCAACTTTACCAAATCAAGGAAAAAAGCTATTGGCAATAAGCCTCGCCTAGCTGAAAGATCAGCTCAAAAACATCTATAACTTGGTAAAAGAAATTGAATAGGTACAGTCCGGGGACCAAATACACTCAATAATTGTTTAGTAAAAGTAAGCCCAGTGCTTAAGGGATGGAAATAGGAGGACATCGAAATAGTCAGCTCTGTTATTTTGGACGGGACAACAAAGTAAAAGTAGTTAACTTTGCCTAATAATTTTGATCAGGGATATATTTAATCAATTAGTGAATACTTAAGAACCACTTTACAAAATTAATTTTGCGATGAAATATGTCATCATATTTGAAACCATTTGTAAGCGAATAATGCAATAGCCTGCAAAGAGAGAGAGAGAGAGAGAGAGAGAGAGAGAGAGAGAGAGAGAGAATGAGATGGAGAGTTCATACTCATGCTCGAGAGCTTGCGCTGCTGTTATTCTTTTGCGAGGATCATATCTGCAAATTAGATGATGCCAAAATATAATACTGATCTCAATCAATATAAGCTTCTGGAATATAAGTAAAATGTCAATAACAATTGTGAAAGTAATATTGGGGCATAAAATCAAAAGCTTGCATCATAATTTAGTAAGGAACTTTCAAAAAAGAAAATCACGGTACTTCTATTAAGTATAGCAGCAAGAAAGTGCTCTAAGACCGAAATAATTGACAAATACAAGAGCATCCTTATTTAGCTATGTTGGATATTGACAAACTCAATCATATGGCCTGTATCATTTACAATAAGATTTATACACCAAATATATAAAAGGTATAGGCAGTATATTTCATTGAGATAAAGAACCTACATTTCCGTCAAAACATCGTCTGTTTCTTTTTTTAAAAAGGACAAGTATAGTGAAGCTGAGGTGAGATTAGACGAAATTGGTATGATGGGAAAAAGTTCATACATAAAAGCAAAATAGGATAATTGAAATGGAGAAGTGCTACCAGAGTGTTATAGGATAAGAGGACATATACCAATATAAAGGCAAGGTCTATAAAATAGTTGTAAGACCAGCAATACTATATGAGAGTGAATGTTGGGCCCTGCGGTCCAACATATCCATATGATGAGTATTTCACAAAAGCAAATTTTATGATGGATATGCGGTCAAACAGGATGACAAAATTACAAATGGTCTTATTCAGCTAAAAGTTCAAGTAGCACATATAGAAAAACTCCGAAAAATTGTCTTGATGGTTTGTCATGTCCTGTGTCAATGTCCAAAAGCACTAGTACATAGGTATGAAACAATGGTGATTTAAGGTGCTACAAGGTGACGTGGTAGACCTAAAATCGCATGGAAGAAAGTTATTTGAAAGACCTACAATCTTTTAAAATCCATGCACACTTTGGTGAAATATGACAAGATAGAAGAAAAAAAGAATCCATTTAGGTAACATACGAGAGGGCTATGATCAAAACTTAGTTCGTGAGGAGGTTTTTAGGTCTTATTAGAGATGTATTGTATTCTTTTTTATCAGATAAACTGAAATTTCATTAAGAATCACATCCAGTAGACATTGAAATTACAAGCTGTAGAAAAAAAATTAGTTCCTGAAAGAATGATCCTGCTACAGACTTCCTAAGGAGCTTACAAAGTCAAAATACTGAACAACATTATTTACAATGTGATGTTTGTTCTAGCAATGTCAGTAAGACATCTATATTTCAGGGTATGGATAGAAGAATAGCTCCCTTCAAAACATTATGCTATTTCATTTCAATACCAAAAACCAAAAAAGGTTGGAACATCCTGCCAAATCTTCCAGATAGGCCTCTTTACATTCCATTGCCCCTGTTAAGATTGCTAACATTTTGTATGATTGGGTAGGTAGATACAAATTAAGTATGGCTTTGTTGAATTGTTAAATAAGAACTAAAGAGGTTAAGGACAACTTTAATTGAATTATAACATTATAAATTACGATGATGTCCAAGGAACAAATCAAGCAAGCAATTGCTTCTTTAAATTTCCTTTCATTTTCTACTATTTTAAAATGGTATCAGAGCCACTACGATCTTTTTACAGACTCAAGTAGCCTTCTTTGATGGCAGCTTTTTCCGCTAATTATTCCAACACTTTTTTCGGCATCCAATATTCTGAGACTTTTCCACTAGCCACTATCCTGGACCATTTCAGGCGGTTGTATGCGTCTTCCCGTTCTATCTTTTCTATCAACATTCTTCGAACTCATGTCTTACATAAATCCTAAGTCTTCAATATATCTTCTCTCTTTTATTTCTTTACATTATATTGAGCTTAGATTGTCCAATTTCTTCTAAATTTTTTATTCTTCTCTATTCTTTCTAATTTAATATCAAGCAAGAATTTCTTGCTCCTCTTAAAAATGAATGAATCATATTGTCTCTCTTTTCTTCCTTTGTAAAAGTGCAAGCCGGTAGTAATGACGTTCCTCACTCTATTTCTTTGAGTGGAGCTGTGATAATTCTCTGCAGAACAAAACAACTAGACAACAGTCGTCTTAATCCCACTACTTGCACAAGTCAATCACGTAATCTATTTGCTTATGTCACACATTTTTCACATGAAGACACACATAATCGCATTTCTAGTAATAAGAATCTTTTGTATACACTTAATTCCTCTATGACCTTTTCCTTTGTCACATTAGTTAATGGATCAAAAATTATGATTAAAGGAATAGGTAAGGCTTATGCGCTTCCTTCATTACTTTTAACGTAAATTTATTTTACCCCAAAATATCCATATAATTTGATATCCATTAGTAAATTGACCAAGAATCTAAATTATTTTGTAACCTTATTGGCTAACTATATTTTTGTGCAGGACCGAAGGATAGGATAGGAAATTGGAATAGAACATGAGTCACAACACTTATCACTTATCTAGCCCAAAAACACATGGTGCTTTTACTTCAACGGCTTTTTCTCAACTTCTAGATAATCACTCGAGTCGTCCAAGTGTTTTCCATTTATATAAGATGGTGTTGAATCTTTCTAAGTAGGTGTTTGGACATATTTGGTTGAAACTTGAAAAAAAAAAGAGTTTTTGAAGTTGTGTTAAAAACTAATATTTGGAAGTTGAAGTTCTATTTTGACATGCATTTTCCTTGAAAAAAAGCCGACGCTTTGTGAGTGGAAGAAAAATTTTCACCCAAAACCAGTTTTTGGAACTTGAAATTTTTATAAAAAAATTTTCAAAAACTTATATAATTCCATGACAATGTTTTCAAAATTCTTTTTGAAATAAAAGTCGTAAACAAAAAAACTATGTTCAAACGGGAGCACTTGTCTTCCTTAGAATGTGAGCTATGTCAGCTAGGTAAACATACACATGCCTCTTACCTAAAGAATCAAATTCAAAACAGGGTCAACTCTATGTTTGAAATTATTCACTCAGACATTTTGGGTCCCTTTCAGTACTTCATTGCTTTTACCGATGATCATTCTCGTTGCACTTGATTATTTCTAATGAAGAATAAATCTGAATTGTTTTGTATCTCCGAAATAAAATTATGCTGAAATTCATACTCAATTTGGTGTACTATCAAGAAACTAGTTAGTGATAATGAAGGGAATATTTCTCAACACCTTTCTCCACTTATATGTATTCTCTAAGGCATTCTTCATCTATGATCTTGTGTGCATACTCCTCAACAAGATGGAGTAGCTAAATGGATGAATGTGCATTTAATTGAAACAGCTTGAAATCACTTATTGATGCTCATGTCCCTATTTGTTTTTCAGGGTGTATTGTCATAACTGCTTGCTATTTAATTAGTCATATGCCTTCAGCTGTTTTGCAGCACAAGTAACTTTACTCTATCAAGAGAATTCCTTCTCTCTTCCTCCCTGTGTGTTTAGTTGAACAAGTTTTATTCAAGATCTAACTTCTTGAAAAGATAAACATCAACCCAAGTCTAACAAATGCATTTTATAGGAATAGTCTCATCTTCAAAAAGTTACCAAACATATGATCCTGTTACAAACATATTAAGTTCTTTGTATTAGCATATGTCACATTTTCCGAGTTATCTTCGTACTTCTCATCAAATTCACAAAATCAATAAGCTATGTCAGAATTCATCTAATCCAACTCTTCTGTCTCTAGCCCTCCCTAGTTCAGCTAAATTTTAGATTTAATCTTGACGGTCTCGATCAAATTCAAACCATTTGCCAGGTGACTCATTACCTACTCCAACTACATCCCCTGATTCGGTAGGATACCTATATGATGAACTTGGTCTCCAATTGATCGTGGAAAAGGTACTTGTACTACTCGCAATCATTATCATGTTTTAAATTTCTTAAAGTATCACCAATTATCACCCTCACATCATGCCTTTGAACAAAGTTTCTCCACTATCAAAGTACGCAAGGTTGTAGCAAAGCAATGGCTCATCTGGGCTGGCTTCAGGCTATGATTGAGAAAATGACTGTTGTTCACTATAATGGTGCTTTGAATATCATTCCTTTAAAACAAGGAAAGATAGCAATTGAATGTCGTTGGGTGTTTATTGTAAATATAGGTGCTTATGGGGAAGGTTGCTCGTCTAAATTCTGAAAGCTAGATTGGTGATCAAGGGATATAATCAGACTTATGATTTTAACTATGCTGATATTTTTTTTGCCAGGATTACTTTTGTCCCTCTCTTTATCTCCATGACAACCATGTTTCATTTGCCTTATTAATTGGATTTCAAGAATGCTTTCCCTCGTGGCAAAATTTATCACAGAGGTCTACATGAAGCAACCATTAGAGTTGTTGCTTAGGGGGAGTTTGGATTAATATGTCGCCTACGCTGATCTCTTTATGGTCTCTAGCAATCACCAAGGGCGTGGTTTTGTTGTTTTAGCTCTATTTATGCGCTCCAACTTGAAGGGTATAATTAAAAATTACTCCATCTGTTTCATATTAGATGAGTTACTTTCCATTTTAGTTTGTTCCAAAACAGATGACACATTTTAAAATTTGAAAATAATTCAACTTTAAACTCTTCATTTTGCCCATTTACCCTTGATGAGAAACTTTTATAGCCACACAAATTTCATGGCCTCATAAACCTTTTACCGCTAAGATTTTAAGACCATAAGTTTTAAAAGTCTTCTTTTTTCTTAAACTCCGTGCCGAGTCAAACTACCTCATCTAATATGAAACGGAGGTAGTAAGAAATTGCTTATACGGCAATAGTTTATTCCTTGTAAATATGGAAAAGGTTTAGACTCCATATAATTATGTAATTCGGAGAAGGAATACATTCTTTTCCTTTTGGGGTTACTTGTAAACAATATATAATCAATTAAACACCAACAGAATAATCAAGCAACTCCACGTATCTTATTTATTCTTTCTTTACAACCCTTGAAATGTTCACCACTCACCATACCTAGTTCCTTATCCAAATATGCTCCACAAAAATCTCGTATTTCTCTGAACATACCATCGGTGCACCATCTTATGAAGTAATTCCAAGAGTCCGTCTCGAGGTACCATCCAATAGTAACTTGAAAGCCTTAGCCTTCCATCTTTCCCCACTTCTAGGACCACATCAGCTTATGTCTTAAATAGAAACAAAGTAACAATTATGGCGTCTCCTAGAGCTGACACATGCATACCAATCCTAACTTTCTGTGGTTGGTTGGTCACCAATGGAGTGGGCTGACCCTAATCACGTTAGCCTCAGACTTGCTGACCTCAGTCGTTCTATCGAACCGACTAACACCAGGAATACTGATTTAATCTTTTTTTTTCCCTCTAAGCCCCTTGTTTCCACTCAAAACATAAGTTCAATACCTGCAAATCTATGCCTAAAGTAACCCTTGAGACTTAGTGCATGCCATGCTGGATGTCTCTATATGTTACTTGATTGACATCTTGGTGTACTTTTCTGGAGATAAGGAAGAAGTTCTCTCTCTAAGAAACAAAAGTCAAAACATTAATTCAGCTAGACTCATTTTCACTTATATTGTTCTCATTCTTGTCATTGTGATTACTTTGTATCTGTATTGTGTCATTATGTGTACGCATCCCATCTCTGACAGGATTAGAACCCCAAAAATTTAGCATGCATACCATCATCTGGAAGACGTATTGGAATATCATATTGAAAGCATTACCAACTAAATGCTGCATTAACTAAGAAATGGGCACATACTCAAGCATCTTAGAAAGGAGGTCATATGCAGGACTTTTGGGAGACAGGTGCAAAACACTATAAAGTGCAGGATTGTCACTGCAAGGGAAACAATAAAGCTTTTAGATGATAAATCCAATAGCAAGGGAAGGACGGCAAGACAATTCACTGCTAACAGAAATCCTTAATACTAAAAGCAGTATGAATGAACCTACTACTTATGTCCTTGAATACGCTGCACATCAGATTGCCAATGTGGAAGGTTTACCAACGTTGGCCACTTTTCTGGTGTGGGATGACCTGACAACCATATGAGATTAGTGCAGTGCTCAAACAAGTAAAAGAAGAAAAGAGAATATTTCAAAAATTAATCCTCACCGAGAACCTTAAATATCTTGTCAAGTTGGTCAAGCTGCATTACCAGAATTATTCATTAGATGAAAAATAAATAGTTACACGGTAAAAAGATCAACAATACGCTATTGAACCCCCAAAAGGAAAAGCATAAACGAAATGTTGAGAGTACAAAAATATTAACCTGGAACGGGTTTGGTGTTCCTTTCACTTCTTGCCCTTGAAATAGTGGCTTTAGAGTAAGAAGCTCGGCAAATATACAGCCAACAGCCCACATATCTACATAAACATATTTTTTCTTGGTTGAAAAGGAAGAAATGTTTACTTATTTAGAGTGACAATTATTGAAGCTCAAAAGACAAAGGGTCATACCAACTGCACTTGTGTAGTGTTTTGCCCCAAGAAGTAACTCTGGTGCACGATACCAGATGGTCACTACAACCTGTCATTGCTCAACGTAAAAAAATTTCAAAGTTACGACAAAGCAGTGATATCCAACAAAGAAAGTCAAATGTGCATCAAAAGAGAAAGAAAAGAATAAGGATCATCGTTTTGTATTTAACTTCCACTGCTGCAGTTCAATCAGAAAATCAATTCTTACCAAAATCTAGAACTGGTATGTATGTCAGGAACAAAGGAAGTAACATGGCCAAAGTTGTGACAAACAGAAATAATGTGATGCTGGTCAGATTTATTTTTGTCATCCTCAAACTCATCAAATATTCTTGGTTTTAACACGGCCCATGTTGTTTAGCAATCCATTTCATCATCTTCATTTACAAAAAGTGGGTTCAACATATCAGTCATATAGACTATGTTAAACTACATACAAAATTTCATATATATTACACACATAATATGTGTGGCAGTGTAGAAGAAATATATATCAGCTGACGGATGAGGGATGAGGACCTGTCTTTGTTTTGTGTGAGTTTATGCCCAGAAGAGGCCATTACTGTAGATAAATGGGTGTTGTTCGTGAAGAACCATATTTTTCTTCAGTCCTCCACTCTGTCGTATAAGACTTAACGTTTGCCCACAACATCACTAAAGTATTACTTCATAAAAAGATCAATAAGTTATTACTTAATCAAAAAAATAAGAGAATGTATTTTCAACAATCACATCTTCCACCATCCATGGACCAGAAGCAAAATTATCGAGCATCAGATAGGTTAATAATAAGTCTATAATATACCAAGGGATGCTTTTGACAGTTTTAATCTAGGTTCTCTCAAAGTTGAAAGGCTTAAGTTTCATAATGGAACTTATTAGTTTCGTTTTGGGACCAATTTATTTTGGTTTCAAAAAGTAGAGCAGGATTGTACAACAAAATTTGGCTGTTGGTTTATTAAAGCCTAGAAAACCCAAAAAATAAGCCAAACCTATTTCTTTTTGTTTGCTCTCCAACTGCTGGGCTGTTTCTCAAGTTTCTCAAGTTATTCCTTGGCCCTTTTTTAGGGGGATTAGAAAGGGGGAGGGTGGAATGAAATTCCATCTTTTTTCAGAATAGAATTTTTTGTTCAAAAGAAGATTAGTTAGGTTTAATCATTTTCTAACATTAATGTATTAGGGCTTTAGTGATAATTTTCAGATCAATATAAGCACTCGACTTATATGTTTAGTGTGCGCAATCCAGCATCATCACATAAATTGGGACAGAGGAAGTAATTTTTTTTTGTCTCTGCTTAGATTTGAACCATGGTCTCCCATGGTCCATTCCAGCCCAATTGACCACCTAGACCACACCTTATGATGTCACTTGGTAAAGAATAGCTTAAGCTTTTTATATATAAGGTGTAACTACTCTACACTGGGGTAAGGGGATGCAGAAGCACCATCCATAGTTGCAATTACAAGCTAAACAAAAAGGAGAGATGGAGAAGCTATAGCTGCAATAACAAGTGTGTCTCACCCCATTCTCAGCTAATGGTTTCAATGGCGCCTGATAAATTCTTGCAAGGCCAAAATCAGCTATTTTAATAACTCCATGTTCCTCTCCGTCACCCATTACCTGTAAGGAGAAGTAAAGGATACAAATATAGGAATGTTTTAATTATAAGAATGCTATTTACAAAAAACAAATGCAAAATAAGAGACATAAGGATGGACAGACAGAGCAGAATCATACCAAGATATTTGATGGCTTTAGGTCTCGGTGTATAATCCAATTACTACAAATGAGGTGCATTATTATTAAAGCCAATATAAGAATATAGTTTTAAAAAAAGGAGAGCTAACAATATGGCTTGCCTGTGAAGATAATTGAGACCATTAAGCAGTTGCCATAAAAGGGACTTGACTGTGTACAGATTGATTGCCTGATTGACCTTGTCTCTATGATGTCTAATAATTTCCTATTAAGACGCCCAATATTGTTTCAGGAACACTAATTATATTGGAAATTAAACGAGGCTCGACTTGACTCACATAAAGGTCATGCTCGGCATAGTCAAAAGCGAGATAAAGGGACATATCAGCTTGGTTGATATGAACATTGACAAGCTTTACAACATTCTCATGTGTAATCTCCCGAAGCAACTGCATCAATCAAAGACTCTCCAATGTTAAAACGAAATAAATACTTACATTTCTCTACTAGAAGAACTTAGCAATTAATAAAATTTTGACCATGATTTCACGAATGGCGGTGGGAGAAACGCCGTCGCCGTCCTTGGATTGCTTAAATTTCTTGATAGCAATTGATTTGGAGCGGTTAGCTTTGATCTTAGCCAAGAAAACCAAGCCGTAAGTACCTTCCCCAATTTTTCCGATTAAATCGTAGTGTTGCAGCCACTCTGGCCGATTGCTGCTATTGGAATTGCCGCCTCTGCTGCTAATATTGCCATCTCCCATACCGATCTCTTTCAATGTGTATCTCTTTGTTTGTTAATAGTTGAGATTATGAGCTTTCCTTCCCCAGACAGTCAAAAGGGAGGGTTTTGGTAATGTGTTGTCATGTTGAGTTTTTTTGGTAAGTATTTTCCTTCACTAATTTTGTCCTGGGCCAAGAGATACACAGCCCACAAGCTTATCCTGGCCCAATCTATAGAGTAGTCCGGGCCAACAGATACCTAGCCCAATCTTACTAGTATTAGTTTGGGATCTTGGGAAATTTTTGTTCCTATACAAAACTATATTACCAAATATGTTCATAATTTGCATATTGCCCTTCATGCTAATAGTATTTCTACAAAATATAGATAATGCATTAAATAAAGAATCGTTATAGCTGTTGGATTCCTTATTTAGGCGCGCTAAAATTGGAGAATTAAATATTCTTCCAGATCTTCCACAATGCAAATCACGCATATTCATAATTATTGTCGGCTTCGTTTTAAATTTTTCATACTATGTTTTTGCGATATACCCTATTTCATATCTCTATGTCTCTCTCTATCTCTCAATCCCAAATTTCAGTAATACGAAGCAAAGAAAAAGATAGCAGCAATTCCACCATTGACAGCCATTAAAAAGCTTGGAAGCTTTGAATTCAAATTTGGTTTTCAAAAATTATTATTTATTTGGATTGCGTGTTGTTGAAAATAATTGGAAACATAGTTTGGAGTTTATATCTCAAATTTGAGGGATTTTGGTGAAGATTAGACTTGCTTTTGACTGAATTTCAAATTGAAGAAATTATAGAAAAATAATAGATTGTTGTTTATTTATTTTTCTTTTATTTATTTACCTATTGTATAAAAATTGAACAATATTTTATAAAAATTATATTTAAGTGTTATTAGTTTGTAGTTGTATATAACTTAGTAGAATAATGTACAAAAATTGTAGATAATTTGTAGATAAGTTGTATAATATATAATTTGTTGTATGAAAATTATTTTTACTATGTACAAATCAGATACAAAATATACAAAAGGACATATTGCATAAATTTTTTATAAAATTTGTATGTAAGTTTTATGTTATTGTAGTTGCATTTAACTGGATGGAAATAATGTGTTCAAGTTGTAGAAAATTGTATATAAGCTGTATTCCTCTATAACGGGAGATGTTGGCATATCAAGTAACTTTAGTGTTCCAGGCGAACACTCATGAAAATAAAGATCAATTTTTTTATGAACAGTTTGTAGATAATTTGTAGAAACATTGAAATTCTGTATTTTTATATTAATTTTTAAATAATATGTAGTTTTAATGTAGAATAAATGTAGAAAACAAGTCATTATGAGTCTTATTTGACTAATTCCTCACATTCAGCCTATTCTACAAATTCATACATCTTTAAATACAATACACCCATACTTTATTTAAAGGTATAGCAATTATATAACTTAAAAAACATCCTTTCCTCTTCACAAGTTAGCACAAGACAGACGAAGTAGAATAACAAGCTACCATCAAAACTTTTAACACAAAAGCACAAAGCTCAAAAATAAATAAACTACAGATATATTTTTTCTACAATTTCTACAAATATAATGTACGCCATGTCTTCTTCTTTTTCTTCTTCGAGTTTCAATTTGAAATTCAGCCAAAACCAAGTCTAATCTTCACCAAATCCCTCAAAATTGAGATATAAACTACAAATCATATTCCCAATTATTTGCAACAACACCCAATCCAAACAAATAATAATTTTAGAAAATCCAAATTTGAATTCAAAGCTTCAAAGCTTTTTAATGGTTGTCAATGATGGAATTGCTGCTCTCTTTTCCTTTCCTCTTGTATTACTGAAATTTGGGATTCAGAGATAGAGAAAGACGTAGAGAGAATTCTTAATCCAACATCCAATCCCCACAAACAATGTCTTCTGAAAATCCAAATTCGAATTCAAAGCTTCAAAACTTTTTAATGGTTGTCAATGGTGGAGGGGTTACAGATTTTTGCTGGGTTTCGAAGAGAAAATTGTGGGTGATTGAAGAGGAAATCATGGGGAAGATTTGGAGGAATTTACGTTACCATTAATTTAGCAGTGATATTTAATACAATTAATGTACCGTTAAAATACATTATGATATAGAATTGGTAATTAGGTATATTAAATGTAACTATATCAAAACTTAAATATGAGGGTAATATAGTTTCCTATATGGCCGGAGTTAATTGTATTTATGGTTTTAGCTGGTATACATAAATTATAAACTATGTATTGTACGATGATACACATAATATACTTAAATTATACATCTGCAATCTATTTTTAATTAAGGCTGTATTGTGGTTCGATCTCGGGCCTAATTGGGGTAAACGGGTAGGGCCAAATGATTCTGGGGTCTGGAGGTTCGAGTTCAAACGGTCCCAGGCTTAACGGTCCTAGAGGGTGGAACCGGCCCACATGGTCACGGGCTAAATGGGCCCAACCCATGGGCCTAAGTGTTCTGGGATATTTTTTTTTTATCTAAGACAATTTCTTGTAAATTATATAATTTATATAATATATATATATATATATATATATATATTTATATATATATATATATATAATATACTTATATGCTATATAAATTGCTTACTGTGACAACCCGGCCCGTCGTCACTTGAGTTACTCCCCTGTTTCCCTCATATTATGCTTCACTATGTTTCAATATCAGAATGTGAATTGATCGGGTAGAATTGGATTGGTTTTAGTTGGAAAAGAGACACTTAGTCTCTTAAAGGAAAAACTTGTTTTGGAAAAGTCAAATGGAAGTTGACTATTTAGTTAGAAGGCTCGGGTGTGAATTCTGATGATTCGGTTAGCTTCGGGGGATGATTTAAGACTTAGGAGCGCAATCGAAATGAATTTTGGAGGACCGGTGAAGAATTAGCCTATTTTGGCGAAGTTAGTATTTTAGTGAATTCCGATTGATAGGTGAAATTTTGATCCGGGAGTCGAAATGGAATTATGACCGTTTCAGTAACTTTGTTAAGTGATTTTGGACTTGTGTGCAAAATTTCAGTTGATTCGGAGGTGTTTAGGTCGGGTTTTTTCATTGAATGAGCATTTTGAAAGTTTTAGTTTAACTTAAGCCTTGATTTGATGAAAACTTGGTGATTTTAATGTTAATGCTAGTGTTATTATGGCTCGAGCAAGTGTGAATGCGTATTAGAACATGTTTGTGTTTTTTGTTGAGGTATCGAAAGCCTCGGTGTGGTTTCGGATGGTTGAACGGGGAGTTCGGATGTTGGTTTTTGCTGCAGAATTGCAGCAGCTGTTGCAGGCCATGGTTGGCCTTCGCGTTCGCAGGGGAGCCTCGTGTTCGCATAGGCCTGGGGTCCAGTGGGCATCGCGTTCGCGGGTGAACCTCGCGCTTTTGTAAGGGATTGTTTGGGAGGTCCTGGCTGATGCTTCGCGTTCGCGGTCTGGGGACGCGTTTGCGTAGAAAGGGGGAACTCAGACCTTCGCGTTTGCGTGAAGGCAACGCGTTTGCGAATGGTAAGTCTTGGCAGCTGGCAATTTGGCCATCACAAATGCGGAGGGTCCACGCGTTCACGAAGAAGGAATTTTGGTCCAGTGATGTTTGGTCATCACGAACGCGGAGGGGCCACGCGAAGAAGAATTTTTGTCTGGGCTTCTTCCATCCGCGACCCATATCATATTTCCACCATTTTTATTCTGCCAAGAGAGATTTTTGGTAGATTTGAAGAGGGTTTTCGATGGGTATCTATTGGAGGTAAGTCTCTTGACTTAGAAACATCATTTTATTGAATAACCAACACTTAAATGCATGAAAACGAGTTGAAAATGTGAAGAACTAGGGCTTGGGTTTTTAAGTGAGAAATCGTGATTTAAGGGGTCAAATGGACTCCGATTTTTGTGAATTTGGTATGTATGGACTCGTGACGAGATAAGGAACATTTTGATGTAAAAATTTTTGGATTTCGAGATGTGGGCTCGGGGCTCGGGTTTTGCAAATTTTGTGAATTTCGATATTTTTCGAGTCTTTTTTATTAGGTTATATTCCCTTAGCCTATTGTAAAGAATTCCTTGTGGTTTTGACTAGATTCGACGCGTGAAGAGATCGATTCAAGAGGAAAGGGCATTGCGGACTAGTCTACAGTCAGTTAGAGGTGAGTAATAGATGTAGATGATGACCTGAGGGTTTGAAAACCCGGTATATCACATTGTGATGCTGTATTGAGGCGAGACACATACTCTACGATGAGTGCGGGGTTGTTTGTTGACGGGAACTATGGCTTAGTGCGTCTGAGTGATGTCCATACTGTGTTAATGACTAGAAATTGATTAGTAAACATCCTGCTTGGATCGTTATGAGCATATTTGGGCTGCGTGCCGATTATTTGGATCCCTTAGGGATTACTATCACTGTTTCCATGATATTGAACATGTTTCCATGATATCAGTCCTGAGTTAAATACGGTCTAGAGATGATTAGTAAACTTCTAAGGTTTTAAATACTTAAGTTATAATACCGGATAAATGGAACTGAAAATGGTAAACTTGATTGTGCCTGTGTGGCTTGCATGCATATAATTGGACTGATCGTGGACCGGGATGCACGCCGCAGCGAATGCTGCAATGACATTGCAATTGGGTTGTAGGAGCTCCTCCGGAGTCTGAAGTGAGCGCGAGTACCCAAATGGATCGGGCTATACACCGCAACGGTCATGTGCATTGCATTGCATTCATACATTGATATATATCTGTGTATCTATTATTGATTTACTGTTGTCTCATCGTTAAACGTGCTAAGTGGTAAGTTTCATCTTTACATTGTGGTATTTCGGGATTTCATTCTTTCAGTCATTATACATGTCTATTACCACTAAGTTGGAAGTATTCACTTTACTCCCTGCATCATGTGCGCAGATTCAAGTGCCTCAGAGCATAGTTGAGCTATTTGCGGCTTTAAATCTTCTCAGGAGTGGTCGAGGTAACTGCTTGACGTTCGTTGGACCCGACTCCTCCCCTATCCCTTTATTATTTCCGCATATGTGAACATCAATATTACTGAGAATCTATTATTTTGTTTTCTTAGAGGCTCTAGACTCATGACCCCAGGTCTTTGGGAGGTTTATTGGCAGTTGTTATGATTTTTACAGTACTCCTGTCTATTATCACTGGTTGGAACTATATTATTCGATAATTTAATACTATAAATTGGAAATGAGTTGTGTGGTTGAGTTGTGAGTGTTAATTGGTCGGGCTTGCCTAGCAATTGTGTTGGGCGCCATCACGTCCGGGATTGGGGTAATGACGCTTACATATATACATACAGACACACACACACACACACGCACACACACACATATATATATATATATGTACACACACACACACCCACACACACATATATATACATACTAAATGTATAGTATATAAGAAATATTTGAAATAAATATATTATAATGAGCTCGGTATCAAAGTTGCAAATTAAAGTTTATATTTAATACTTCAAATTAAAGTTCAATGCCTTCAACACAATACTTCAAATTAATCTAACAAACTAAAAATTAAGCATAATATATCTAATAATTTTAAAATAACACAAATTGTCTCAGATCAACTTAAAATCTTAAATATGAATGCTTGGAGAACACGCAAGACAACTCTGTATGTGCCTCCTTATATAACATGTGCCCTTCAACTTTGGAGGATGAGCGTAGACTCGTGTGACGACCCAAAGGGTCATCACCTATTTTCTCTCTCCTTCCTAACTTTCGAGGCCTTAAAAACTTTATTTTAGTCACCTCAATTTTTGTGCGCAGTCCGAGTGCATAGCCGGAAATATAAATTTTCTGTGAAAAATGATAAATTTTGATATTAATATGATTAAAGTTGACTTTGGTCAATATTTTGGATAAACATACCCGGACCGGTAATTTGACAGTCCCGGAGGATCCACAGAAAAATATGGGACTTGGGCGAATGCTTGGAATTGAAATCCGAGGCCCCGAGCCTGATAAATGATTTTTTAAAAGAAATTATTTTTCTGAATATAATATGAAAATTTGAAATGAAAATGGATTAGAAAGTGGTTGTATCGGGCCCGTATTTTGGTTCCGTCACCTGGTACATGTCTTATATGCGGTTTAAGCGCTTTCTGTGGAATTTGGTTGAATTCGGACGTCTTTTGACGTGTTTCGGACTCAAAGTTCTAAATTTGAAAGTTTACATAATTTGGAAGAAACCATGGATTTTAAGGCTTAATTCAGTATTTTTTATGTTACTTTGACGATTTAATCGCACGATTAAGTTCGTATGAGGTTGTTGAGTTAGTGTGTGTGTGTTTGGTTAAGAGCTCCGAGGGCTCGGGAGTGTTTCGGAGGAGTGTCGGAGGGGTTTTTGAACTTAAGAAATTGCAGAAACTGCTGTCTGCTGGTGTCCAATCATTTGTTCTATGCGATCGCATAGGCAGGTTTGTGTAATAACCCTAAATACTTTTATATATTTATTTATTAAAATGAAAAATTTATTTGTATTTATAGGTATTAGATCAAAATATCAAATACTAACCCAGTCGAAGAATATTTATTATAGTAGTATAATATAAGCCCATACCATGTGCTGCTAGGATTTAGGGGTGAGAATATATATTTACAGCTAGGTTTTTAGAAAGAAAAATAGCTTAGACTATACTGGGGGAAAACAATGTCTTTGTGACTGCGTTGGGGGCCAAATCACTTTTACTAATCACTGTGCAGAAACCTTTCTAGAGGAATCCAATTTACAAGGTATGTCATATATAATTCTTACCTACAGTAATATTTCAAGGTGATTGGGATGAAGGGATATTAATTCTAGTGATTAACTAATTTGGTTGTAAATAATGAAAAGTGAACATTGTGGTAGCATAACAGTTAGGTAATGAGATTACGTTGGTTTAGTGACGTGTACTTTGAATATGTATTTTTGTGATACTTTTGGTAAGATTAATAATAGCAAAAAGGGTGATAATGATTTGTAGTCTTAATAAAAAGACAATCACTATTGGAATTATAAATTGTTCAATGTATGAAAATTTTCGTAGAAGGAAATATGGATATTCTGGTAGTGTATCTACTCCTATTAGATACCATGGTGTATAGTGGCGGATCTAGGAATTCAAATTTGTGGGTGCTAAATTTTTTTTTACATAAAATTAATGGGTGCTATTGTAAATTTTAATACGTTTTCTTAAATTTTTATATAACTATACATACTCTACGTCGAGGTTAATGAATGCTCGAGCACTCAATTTTAATGAGTAGATCCGCCACTGATGGTGTATTCAATTGCATAAGGAGAATTATAGTCTTCATTATCCCATATTAAAGATTAAGCAATTTAGAATAAGTTTGATTACACAATATTTCCTAGAATTAGGCTTCTGCAACTACACCATTTTGATTCTTTTGCTAGGAGTCATCAGGATTAGCTTTAAGGATTGGGTAATGATGATGAAATATAATATTAGATAATGTATATAGTAGTTGTTGATTTTAACGTAAGCCAACAATTATGTTTTTAAGATTTCGACAATGTTGGGTTTATAAGTCACTGTATTATTTCTTTTCTAATTTATACTCTATGATTATTATATCGGGACATGAATACATATATATGGTATTTGATTGGTGGAGTAATAATATTCAACTCTAAGCTTGAAAGTTAAGATATTAAGATTTGACCTGATTAGCAGAATTGACCTTGTTAAACCCATATTTTGCATAGATTGAGGCTATTAAGACTATTTGGTTGGTGTTCTAGACGTTGCAAGGTCGGAGAACTTGTTGTTAGCAAGGTAAGTGAGACTTTAAAATTAGGTACTTGGTTTTCTAAAACCCGTTTTGAAAGTATGTTTTCTCTGCCTGGTCCATGTGTTGGGACAAGCGTGCACTTGACAGCGTCGGTGGTCTTAGACTAGCCGAAATTATATTATTTTACAGAGAAAAATATATATGTTATTTTATAAGTTGTTTGATAGTGTGATACGGCTGTGCGCCATGATATTGAGTTTGATATGGCTGTGCGCCATGAAGTTGAGTTTGATACGGCTGTCCGCCATGATATTGAGTTTGATATGGCTGTGCGCCATGATGTTGAGTTTGATACGACTGTGCGCCATGATATTGAGTTTGATACATCTGTGCGCCATGATATTGAGTTTGATATGGTTGTGCGCCATGATGTTGAGTTTGATATGGCTGTGCGCCATGATGATGGGCCATTGTGTATGCCTTTGTACATTACCCGAGCATTTTGTTTGCTCTGTTATATATTTGAGGCATTGTGGTGCCGCTGTGGACTCCTGGTGCATTGGTAAAAAAATTTCACTGCAATTATGATAAGTCCTTAGCGAGTATCCTTGTTGGATAATTCTTAATGACTCTGTTGATACACATATATTGAGGTATTGTATCATTATCATATTTATTACATCATTCGTGTTGTAGTGTGTTTGTATTTTCTAATACTTGTTCCAGAGATATTTAAAGTTGCGGGTCGAGGATCTTACTGGGTTATATTTACGTATATCTCACTCCTTACCTGCAGATATCGTTGCGAGAGATAGAGCTAGTGGTTGACGAGTCTATTCGAGTGGATCATATTGCTGAAGTGAGCCACCACATCGTTCATGGAGGCTTTCGTTTCAGACGTGCTTAGTTCAAGTTAGTTTTTTTTTTTTGGGTTTGCATACCCATCAATAAAACTTATATTAATTTGTTAGATGCTCCATGGTCTTAATGTGGATTTGTGCTAGAGTTTTATTATTTAAGTGATTGTTGGTTTTCTATCAATTGACTAAGGTACTGAGCGATAATCATTACCAATTTAATTATTAATACTACTTAAGGTCTGCATTTTTTTTCTTCTCTCAGTGTTTATGTAAATGGTTAAACGTTAGAGAAAGGGGTTCGCCTGGCAGGTGGTGTTAACCGGGTGCCAGTCATGTCTAGGAGGTAGTTTGGGATATGACAGTTTGCGATCGCGTAATGTCAATTTTCAGGAGGGCCAGTTTGTTGTATGCGATCACAATACCCTCCCGTGATCACATAGTGCTAGACTGAGAAGCCTTTATTTTTTCTTTATGCGAACACATAGCATGTTCGCATTCACAATGTTCCATTTGCTGCTTCTACGTGATCGAAATGGTCACTCCGCGATCGCATTGCATGAAAACCCAGCCTCTACTTTCCCTTCTATGCGAATGCATTCTTCACTTCCGCGATCGCAGAGCTATCAAACCTGACCCTATGAGACCTGATCCCTCTTCTGCGATTGCATAGGGCATTTTCCCCCAGTTATTTAAAAAGCCTAAAAATAGAACAATGACGGGATAATTTCAAAATTACACACGAGATCTTCTTCTCCATAGCCCCTAGGCAACTTTTAGAGCAATTCTTCACTAAATCTTCTTGGGTAAGTATTATCTAACTTGTTTTCTTTATTTTTTTTTATCATTATCTATTGAAATCCTAGGCCTAAAGCATGTAAACTAGGGTTGAAATTGGGGGAAAAGAATAGAGTTAGGGATTTTTAATTTTCTTCGTTTTAGACCTCGTTTTGGGGTTGAATTTCAAAATAAATTATATATTCGCACTCGTGGGTGAATAGGGGATATGAATTTGGTCCGAACCTCGTATTTTCACCAAGCGAGCTCAAGGTTGATTTTTGAAATTTTGGAAAGAAAGCTTAGAAAACTATATTTAGGCATTGGGTTTGATTTGTTTAGCCTATATTAATGGTGTAATGTTGTTATTTCATAGATTTGATTGAGTTGGAGACGAATTCGAGAGGGAAGGCGGTCGTTGTGGATTGATTTAGCTATGAATGTTGAGGTAAGTATTTGGTATAACTTTGGCTTGAGGGAATAGGAGTAGAGTCTTATTTGCTAATTTTTATTTGTCGAGTACGGTGTATAGGCATGGTGACTAGTATCTATACACTGGTATCGAGCATGACCATGAGTCCTAAATTGCTAATTTATCGAATTCTTAGTTGCTATTTATGAGGACTTGGTTGGAAATCTTTAACACTGAGCCAGTAATTGCTGAGTCCGAGTATTGATTTAGCTGTATTGAGTAGAAATTGAATAAGTTTGGTTATTGCGGGATCTCCCTTGCTGGGATAGTTGAATTGATATCTTGATCCCTTGCAGGGAAATTACTATGTTACCTTACTCCCTTGTCGGGATTTCTCTGTGATATTGTGTTGAAAAGAAATGGGAGCGTGTGATATGCCTACCACGTTATAATATGAATGGGAACGTGTGGTACGCCTATCACATAGTATTACGAAATGGGATTGTGTGGTACGCCTACCATATGATATGAGGAAATGGGATCGTGTTGCACGCCTGCAATGAATGGAATTTGAAATAAGTGAAAGTGGTTTGTTTTCCCTTATTCTATGTTAAAATAAAATTAGATGTAGTTTCCCTTGTTATTCCTCATATTCTATCGGTAAGCCTAAAAGGGCAATGCAATTAGAGTTCGAGACCTCGCTCTCACAAAACTCGAACCCAAGGGTTCTATTATCCCAAGCCTAAACAGATAATATGTTGATCATGGCTCGGTGACTCACCATTATCCGAGATGAGCCGATAAAGGTCTATGTCTAAAAGCTCGAAATTCTTCGAGCTCGACCATGGAAATTTCTAAGAAAACACCTGAGATAAAATCTCTAACACATAGTTAAAGATCAAACCGATTAAATAAGGCTACCCTCGGCTAAAGCAAATAAAAAAGGGCTTCAATAAAATCAGCTCTCGAATAATTTAAAAGTTTTGATAACATCAACCTTCAAAAAAGCCTCATGAGGTATTTAGTTATCTCAACACAAATGGATTAAGAATGATTTTCCGATCGATTGAACCCTTGAAAAACCCAACTGGTACAAAAAACACACGCTAAGGCATAAGGAAATCTTCACTAAGTCTTTTAGCCAAAAAGAGGAAAATATTATAGTTGCTTTAGAGGCTGAATTGGCCCAACTTAAAGATCCTAAGGGCCACCCTAATAGATCCTAAGGGACGATATAAAAGAGTCTAAAGGCCTATTGGGTAAGCCTAAAAGGTCAATGCAATTAGAGTTCGAGACCTCGCTCTCACAAAACTAGAACCCAAGGGTTCAATTATCCCAAGCCTAAGCAGATAATGATTTGATCATGGCTCAGTGATTCACCATTATCTGGCATGAGCCAATAAAGGTCAATGTCCAAAAACTTGAACTTATTCGAGCTCGACCATGGAAATTTCGAAGAAAAGACCTGAGATAAAATCTCTAACACACAGTTAAAGAGGATGAAGTCATTGCAAGAATTTTACAAGGCAGGAAATATCTATAAAATATTCAAGGAAATTCTTCTTTTTATATATTTTGAAAAAGATATATACAAGTGACTTATAAAAGGTCTTACAAAAAAGAATGATACAATAAGAAAGGTAAATCCAGTCTAATGACCAGGGCTGGCTCTCCTTCGAGAGCAACTTCCTCTTTAGGCCCAGCTTTATTATCAAACCCACTCTAGCAACCTTCATCATCGTCATTGTCGGAGGAGGAGACAAGGAACTTGGCATCAACCTCGAGTGCTTTTGCTTGGGTTATCTCCTCGGTGAGGTCGAAACCTCGAGCATGGATTTCTTCGAGGGTCTCCCTCCAGGATTGACACTTGGATAGATCACTGATCCATTTCTCCCGGTTGGAGGCTTCCCTTAGTTTAATTTGAGAAAATCGACATCTTTTGGGTACACAACAACGGTCCTGTCAGTCATGGCCTTTGTCCTATTGGCCTCGGCCCTAGCCTCAACAACCTCAGCCGCAGTTGCAGCAAGTTTGGCCTCGAGCTCATCGATCTTCTTGGCCTGGGCTAGATTTTTTTGATTACCCGGAGCTGGTCTCAGCTGAGGCTAGGTTGGCTAGGGCAACCTCTTTCTCACCAGCAAGCTGATCCATGTTTTCCTTCCACTGGTTGCAATCAGACTTAACTTGATCGACCTCCGCTCACAGCTGCCCGATCATGTCTAATTTTTGCTTCAGTTGAGAATGGGAAGTGTTAGCCTACATAGTCGGATCAACTAGACCATGCAAGCAAATGGGGGTTACATGCTTGTCTAGCTCGGCCTCATTTTGATGAGCTTTGGCCAAATCTGCTTGTAAGTCCTTAAGCTCCTCCTCTTTTTGTCTCCAAAGGAGCCTCAGGGCCTTCCCTTCATCTGAGGATCTCTTTATCTTGACCTCACATTAACTCAGCTCAGCTCTAAACTTAGTAATGGCCTACACAGAAAAAGGGATATCAGTTAATGTAGAAGGAGAAGAAAGAATTTGCAATAATAAGAGATAATGCTTACATGAGATAGGATGTTAGAATATACGCTTAACGCTAGAGGGGAGGTGAATAGAGTTATAATAAAAAACAATGTAAATTTGCGGAATTAAAAATTGCAGGAATAATGTAATTGCAGTAATTAAAAAGATAAGGAGAGAACACACCGAATTTTATCCTGGTTCACCACAAAACGTGGTTAGTCCAGTCCTCGAGAGACTCTCTCGAGTTTTACACTAACTTCGTTAAGCTTACGGGTGCCTAACAAACCGTTACACTTGCTCGTAGATATACACTCTACAAGACTTCAACCTGCTCGAGGATACCGCACCTCAAGACTTCAAACCAAGGAACTACTTTTCCTTCTTACAACAAGGGATTAGAATATCCCTTCAAGTGTGTACAAACACTTAGCACTCAAGACAAGACTCTCTTTATAGAGTAGATATGAGTAAAAACAATACGCTCAAGAACACAACAACTTCGTCAAGAGTTTGGCTCTCAAAAACTTATGAAATGAATATAAAATGATTGCAAAGAGAGTATGTAAGCTTTAGCAAGAATGTAATCAGTTGTTGTGCTTAGAAGAGTGAATTTGAGTTGTATTTATAGTGCTCAAAACACCCAAAACCATTGCTTAATTGCCAATCACAAATTGCTGATTTTGTGCTAGGATAATCGATTATCTGATTCTGCATAATCGATTATCTGCCAACGTTCAAAAATCAATCCCAGTTTTTAAGCAGAATAATCAATTATCCAAATCGTATAATCGATTACCTGACAACGTTCAAAAATCAATCCCAGATTTTATGCTTAACATAATCGATTGTCTGATTGTACATAATCGATTATTTTTCAGTGTTTGAAAATACTTTGGCAACGGTCTTTAATATAATCGATTACCAGAAAAGCCATAATCGATTATTTTGCTACTTTGTAAAATCTGATGCTCACTGTCTCAACATAATCGATTAGTCTAAGGCACTAATCGATTATCTTGTAGCTTTGAAAAATCTGGTGAACACTGCCTTAACATAATCGATTATCATAAGGTACATGATCGATTATCTTGCAGTTTTGTAAAATCTGGTGTACACTGCCTTAACATAATCGATTATCATAAGGTACATAATCGATTATCTTACAGCTTTGTAAAATCTGGTGTACACTGCTTTAACATAATCTATTATCATAAAGTACATAATCGATTTTGTTTGTCCAGATTTGAAAGACATGTTTAGAATTCATTTTGATTAAAATGAAATGTTTGAAAATCATTTTGCTTTAAATTAAAGATGCATGGTTTGATAAAAAAGATTTTACGAGAGAAGCCAAGTCTTGAATCAATTGTCGGATCAAGATCACAATTATAGAACGACTCATGTATAACTTTGTTGCTTTACTTAATCTTGATCTTTGTTTCTCTTGTGCTTGGACTTCAGCATATGTCAATGTTCCGTTCACGTCGGTTTGTCATTTATCAAAAACCTACAAATATGAATACACGTTTAGTTTAGCGACTTGAGAACGTGTTTCAACATAGGAGACAATGAGCCTCTTCAAAGAAGGTCGATACATCATTGAGGTCGGAGACATCATCGACCCCAGTAAAAGCAATCCTAGAAGGGATCTTCTTCATTAGGGAATCTGCTCAGGTCGGGTGTTTGTAGAGCTTGAGCTTCCTTTGTTGCCTCCTCATAATAAGATGGTAGAGGAGGGGAGTGACCTATTTTTATGGCCCTAAGCAAGTCGCTCGGGGCGCTCTTTTCTTCCTTGGGGTGTCTTGGTATTTTCCCCATTTGGTGTACTTGTTGTAGGTGGGGGAATGAACTCGATTTCAGGTGATTTGGGGGCTTTGCCTGCAATTTTCTTCGGAGTCTCCTATTCACGAGGCATGGTTTCTAGTTCAAAGGACTTGGCCTCAATTAGCTTCCTGGTTCAGGTCACCAAAACCGACTCTTCGCCCTCGCCCTCTTCTTCATTATTTAGTTAGTGGATTGAATCTATGTCCATTTGATTTCTCCTCTGCCTTGAGTAAGAGATTTCTTCTCCTGGGGGTCTTCGGGTTTCGAAGCCCTTTTTCTCTTGTTATCTTTCCTCGATTATTGAATCGGGGACTCGATTTCTTCCTCGGGTGGGGCTTGCCTCATTTCAGAGACATCTCCAATGCCTACATAAATGAAAATAGGCATAAGTGAATAACATCTCTAATAAAAAGAAAACATCAAAAACCTGGGAGAAGAACTAACCGTGGTGCTTGGTCTCCCATTTGACCCTCGATATGTCACACCATTTGCGATCATCATATGAGGAGGTTGCAGCTAATTTTCATACCCAGTCCGCGGGGTCGAGGATCGCATACAATATCCAAGCAACAACTGCAAAAAAGGTAAATGCATTGGAAAACGTGGAAACTGAATACAAGAGGTTATTGGGAAAATGAATTCACTTACAATTGGGATTCAATTTCTCTGGGAACGGCATTTTTCCTTCAGGAATGATATTCGAGGTCCTTATTCGGACAAACCAGCTCATCTAGCCTTGGTCCTTATCCTCGTCATTGCTAGCAAAGAAGGCTTTGCTCGATTGATGTTGGAGCTTGATCAACCCTTGGTAATATTGAGGCCTATACAATTTAATGAGGTGATTGAGGGAGAATTATCGTCCCTTGGCCTTTCTAGAGAAGTATTCGAGCATAATCACTATACGCCAGAAAGAGGGGAGGATTTGGCCGATGGTGACTTAATATCATTTGTAGAAGTCAATCAAAATTGTGTCGAGGGAATCTAAATGGGCAAGTGTAAACACTCAAGAACCCCTCCACGTGAGTGGTAATGTTATCATCGGGGTCGAAAATCTATCACGACCTCTTCTCCCCGGCCATAGTCTTTCTTCACAACCTTGAGATGCTTCTTCGTTATCGAACTAATATATGCTCGCCTAGGCTAGGTATTGCGGGGGGGGGGGGGATTTTCATCGTTGAAGTCTTTATTTATAACGCAAGGGCCAGGAATAATCTCGAGAAGGGCCAGCGCCATAGGCTTGGCTGGCTGGGAAAAGGAGGAGGAGGCTTTCTCCTTCTATGGAACTGTCTTTGAGGTTTTCGTCATTGTTTCAAGTTAAAAGAATTAGAGATAGGCGGAACTTGGTGTTTTCTGACACTAATAGGAATGGAAAATACGAGTAATGAGAGAGAAAAGATGAAGAGAGGGAGATGTAAAAAGAGTTTAGAGATGGAATGAAGATTGAAGTAAGAAAATTTATAAATTTGAACCTTGTATTTATAGGCAGGCGGAGACGCTTTAGTCGCGCCCTCTTTTTCTAAGTTGAAATCAGGCTTGTGATATTTGGGAGGACAACTCTTTCCCTTTTTGGGAATTGGGTTTTGGAATTTGAAGAGTTGCCACCTAATGATAAAGTGCATCAGGACACTAAGAAGGGTTTGAGTTTGAAGAAACCATAGTATGGGTAAGGGCTAGAAATTATCTTGAGGGAAGGTGTTAGGCACCCCTCAATATCCACTAGTGTGGTTCCCGGTCATGTTATAATTGTGACTTCGCATGATCAAGTAAGCAATTAAGGGCTCAATAGAGAGACTTGCATATAATATTGCAAATAAGCTGAAATTTTTGAGGAAAAAGAAGGCAGAAATTTTGAAAGATTTAAGCAATTCTAAAGAAATCGGATAAAAAGCAAGTGGGGGGGGGGGGGGAAGGGGGAGTCCTAGGTTTATGCTTAATATGGATCACATCAATGTAATATCCAGTAATCACTCCTCAGAAGAGGGGCTACATGATATATTGCACATCGGTCATCATCTCCATATCTACCCTTCCCACCCGTTAAGGTATTAAAGTGCGGAATGGTATCGTTGATTATTGCATGCTATTACCCATACCAATCTTATCAGTCTCGGAGGCTTTGAGACTACTATCCTAAATGGGAGAGAGTTAGGGATTTTCAGAGTTTTCAAAAGGATAAAATCTAGGCGACAAGCAATAACAAGTAGCAGATAAAATGGAACAAATAACAGTTAAGGCTCAGGTAGGTCTCCTAATTCAAAGCAGCAAATTAATTAGCATGAATTGCAAGTACTGGTTTTGTCTAAATTAAATTAAGGTATAGGAAAGGCTCATTCATCACATATTTCCCAGATGAGGAGTTCGAATTAGCCTTATCTAGATGTAGTTATCAAAGACTGGCACAATTAAGTAATTACCTAATAATTTGCCTAAGTGAGGGCTACAGGCATGACATCTAATAGAGCTGCATTGATTTTAAGAAAAAATTTTCCGGTTTTAAAAAAAAAAGATCTGCAGACTTAAAGACTGATTTTAGAAATAGAAACCAAGCTAATTCGATTAATTCGATTCTATAGGCATTGTCTCTAAATGTCATTGATTTTAAACACTTGCAATAATCCTATTAACATGATATCTAGAATGAAGTGGTTATTGTTAAGCCTGAGATGATTTGCATAATAGTGTGTATATGTACAAAAACTTAAGGCATGATTTTATATGCAAACCTATTGGCATGATCTCTAAAATGTAGAAATGTAGAAGCGCAAGAGTGCAGAAGTGTTAAAGGCAAATGCAGTAATGTGGAAATTATAAATACATATAAGCATGTTTTCTAAGTGTAGAAATACAAAAATTACAAAGGACCTATAGGTAGGTTTTCTAAGATGCAGAAATGTGGAAACTATAAAGACCTATAGGCAGGTTTTCTAAGTGCAGAAATATAGAAATTACAAAGGACCTATAGGCAGGTTTTCTAAGATGCAGAAATGCAGAAATGCAGAAATTGTAAAGACCTATAGGCAGGTTTTCTACCATTTGCATGCATTCAATCCCATCCATTTCCACTATCCATCCCCAATAGTTATTACAAATTATTACAGACCGAATGAATCAGAAAATAAAGTAAAAAAATATATTAGCATTTACAACTACATCTAAACAGCCTCATTCAGACTCAAAGTCCAACAATATGAGATAAACCAACTTCCAGGATCAGTTTTCCAAAAGACTCTCATATTTGGAGTGTGTCAAAGTTCCCAAAAGTCTCAAACAGACTCCAGGCGGTGCTTACACCCCAAAACATTTAAAAATTAAGAACATGGTGCAGTATGGAATGCCAGCCCTCAGATGCCCAAGTTCAGAGGGAACTCAAGGTCCCAAAGCATGGCTTATAAGAGAGGGGCATAACTTAAGAGTCTAAAAATAAGTGTAAGTGCACATGGGGATGCTGGCACACCCCTGGTCAGCCTTCTAGCCGAACAGTGAGAGTTAGGATCCATCGTGGATCAGGTTATGACCTGGGCAGTAATTAGGATACTGCCAAGCCAAATCCTTAACTCAGGCACATAGAAGGGGATTGGGGTAGGGATTCATAGCAGAAACAGAAACAAAGAAGGGAAATATTTAGCAAAAATTACTGAACATGAGCAGTAAAGTAAACAAGAAGTTTGAAACTGTAAAGTAAACACATAGGGGGTAGGGCAGAAGGTTTAAATAAAGGACATTCCAGTTTCAAGAAAAAATAAGTAAGAAAAAGTAGCCTTGGGAGAGCCAAATTGTAAACAGCAGTTCCAAAAAAGATTTGAAGCAAAGCAAAATTAAAAGAAAATGTGAGTATCAGTGTGTGTGTTGTTATATTTTCGTGTGTTTGAAAAAAGGGAAGACTAGTCTTTATATAATTTTGAAAAACAGGTCGTACATTAGCAAAGAGTGCACAAACATGGAAATCGATCAATTAGTATCAATTAAGACAACTAGACTCCTTTAATTATGGGGCCTAGTTTAAATGGCCAATCAAGATAGAATAAGGAAGAAAAATTAGTTTAATAAGGCTGGTTATCAGTTAGGGTAAGAAAACCACATAGTGCATAAATAAGGTCAAATACGTAGTTGGTAATTAAGGAAAGCTGGAATAGTAGTGTATTTATAAAGTGAAAATAGGGCATCGGTTCGAAAATCAATCGAAAGGATGCCGGATCCAATTATAATCACAACAAATCTCAAGTAATTAAGGAAAGAGTCATATAAGTATGAAATACTTCAAACGTTGGTACATAATAACAAACGAGATACACAAGACAATGTATTTAAGGAAAACATCACAAGTTTGGGATTTTTATACACAAAAGACCCAGAAACAACCAGTAGGGTAAATGGGATCTACTCGAAAGAAACTAGTGACAAATCACTTGCCTGATTAAAGGGATTTCAAAATCAACCCTTGGCTGGTGAAACCTTTTAGAAAGAGGAGTTTTTTCTCATATAAAAAGCATACTGCTTAAATAAATAAAGAGTCTAACAATGAAAGTTCCGGAGTCACAAGAAAACATGATTTCGAGTTTCAAATATAGACTCATAGCGAGTCTGGAAATCTCAGGTCCCAAAGTGAAACCCTAGTGCCACTGATCGAGGAGTATACCCAAATCCTTAGGTTTTCAAATAGAATCAGAGTAAGATGTGAGAAATCAAGATAATGAGAGTCAAACATATGATTCAAAGTCATGTTTGATAAAAAACATAGAATTCAAACAAATTTTAGAAGTTTTAAACAAAGTAGGTAAAAACATGTTCAGCAGGAACATCAACAAAACTCAGTAAGGTGAAACAAAATCAAAGAGCTCAGACTTAAGCACGTATAGCAAAAAAGATTAACGACAAACCGAGTTAACACGTGAACAGAGAAAGTCTTGCACAATGGGAAAAGAAACAAAAGAGCAAACAGTAAGAGGAAGAACATACGAGTATAAAGCACATATAAAGAGAGAGAAAAAGAGTTAGAACACATTTAAAGAAACTTTTTTCCAGAAATGATAAAAATCGAACTTGAATAATATTAAAAGGAAATTTGGGGAAAAGACTTAAAATATCAAATAAACCAAGCATGGTACAGATCTAATAAAAAATAAGCAAGTGTATAACCTTAGAAGGCATAAAAATGGCAGAAAAGACCCTAGAATTAGAAGGTCTAAAGGAAAGTCGGATCCTGACTCGAAGAGACTCATATTGCTTTGAACACGCCGGAAGACGGCCAGAGAGGCCATAATTCTCGCAGATCAGAGATAGATATAAAGGAATCCACGGAATTCATGCCTCTAATCTTCGAGTAGCTCAAGTTTAATAGTGAGGGAGAGTGAGCAGAGGCCATCCGTGGCCAGGAATGCCATGGATTCCAGTGGAAATAGGGCGGAAGTACGTGGGATAGGGTTTGGAATTTGGACAGGGCTAGAGAAGATTTAGGAGATGAAGGCGGCATCTTTGGAGAGAATGATTAGGGTTATAGAGGTATGTGAATTAAAAAAGGGAATAACGAATCACGGTCATTGATCACAATGATCAACTACAATGATTAAAGAGGGAGTCAAACATGTTTAAAGTTAGGTCAAGGGTTGGGTTAGGATTGAAATTGGTTTGTTTAATTTGGATGGAATTGAGGGTCAAATTGAGGCTAAAACATAAATAATAATGGACTATGTGTTAAATAGTCAATTTTTCCTTTTTTAATTTATATAAAATAGTTAAAATAATTTTAAAAATAAATTTAAAGGTTTAATCTAATTAATAATATATAAATATTAATTTAAAAATTATGGAAACAATTTTATAATTTTAAAATACTATTAACCGTAATATAAGCTATAATTACAATTATATGGAATTTAGCTTAACAATACCAAATAAATTTGTAAAAATATAAAAAAATCACCTTAATTATATTTTGATTTAAATATGAGGATGGAAATAAATATTCACCACAATGATAATTTTGGGAGTAATTATTGGATTTTGTACTGCTAAAATAGGCAATAAATTAATTTTAAAAATCTTAAAATTAGGGAAAAATACAAAAATTTCTGGGCATGCTTATATATGCATATACATATTATTTTGAAGGTATTTTGAGTACAAAAGCACATAGGAAAAATTTGGGTATCAATAGTTTCGACGGCACTAATGGGCGACTATCACTGACCAAGCATTTAATGTTTTGGGGAAGCAAGTAGACGGGATGTTTCAGGATGCTTCGGTCACCTCGAGCGCCTACGTCACGGAAATGACATCATCATTAAAGACTCCGGAGAAATTGAGGCTTTATTCTAAGAAACGCGTGGTCTATTTGTATACGGTCAAAATCATATGCCCCCGATTTTGTAAGCTCGAGAAGTCACATCGAGAACATATTCAATATAGACCAACCTTGAGCTCGAAGGCAGAATGCGAGGTTCAAAAATCTAAGTGCTCGAGGATCATCAGAGCCAAGTATGACCAACCCCGAGATGATGCCGTCATGGATTTATAATAGAAAGAGCAAGATTCCCGCCACGTTCCCAAGATCATGGCATAAATTCCGGAATAGATTTGTATGAGTTAGTACAAATCCGTATTAGGTAGTTAGACAACTGTCCCAATGAGATTCCTCACTGTAAATAAAAATGTACCATATTTAGGGTTTCTCTATTATATAAAAGAGACCCCAGTCATTTGTAAACATCATCAATCATTGTTAAAGAATATATTCTCTTACTTTCTTGCTCATATTTCCTCAGAATTATCCTTTAACTTTATTGTTCTTGCTTTATTGTTCTTGTCCTACCTTAACTCGAGGTCACTTTAGTTCAAGGTCGAGATTGGCTTACACACTGTTTAATTTTACTTACTTCTTTCATTTATATGTTAGATTTCTTAGTTATCAATTAGTATTGAACTAAATCAAATATTTTTAAAATCGTAAACAAGGTTAATTGTTACTCGTATTTTCGAGGTAAACAACTTTAAATTTTAGTACATTCTAAGAGTCCAATCTAACTTGGAGTTGACTAAACATCTTTCATCATATGTTAACTAATGTGTTGGCCACGTGGTATGACTGTATTTTATCAATACAAGAAGTACGAGGCTAATCAAACTTTTAGTTTAGAAAGAAGTTTGTTTAGTTTGAAAGATTATGCATATGAAAAGTGTAATCCAGGTGTCATTCACTTACTAAATTCTTGTGGAATTGCCTTTGTTCTATAAAAATTCAAAGTAAACTCAGTTTTTATGCACTAGTGTATATAGTGAACACTCGTTATCGGTTAAAAATATAGTTGAATGTAGAATGAGTGTGATGACTAGATAGGTAATCTAGAGCTTTAGCCTTTAATTATGTATATTGAAACCTTAAATATCTCCTTTTAGTCTTTTTCGATTTGCGTGTATAATCCGTATTTTTCTGAAAGGTTTTATAGGAAAAATTAATTAAAATATCAATTCGTGCCTTAAAAAAATTATTTGAGTTGTCTTCAGTCAACACATTGACAAAACATACCTAGATCTATGTTTTGATGATTACGATGCGTCCATATGGTGATTTGGAACTTGGAAATATGCACAGAATTGAATTCGGAGGTCCTTAGCTCGAGTTATCGCATTTTGTCAAAAATTTAAAGTTTAATGATTTAAAAGAATTTATAAATTTTGACTAAAGTTTGACTTTGTTGCTTCCGGGTCCATATTTGTTTTTCAGAACTTGGTATGTGTTTGTTACTTTATTTATGACTTATCTACAAAATTTGGTACAAAATGGATATGATTTGATGTGATTCGGACGTTTGGTTGTTAAAATTGAAGTTCTTATGTTTCTTTGAGAAATTTATTCATTTTTGTATCTGATTCATTGTTCTAGGTATTAATTTTTTTTTTGACATGTGAGTGATTTCATATGATATTTGTGGACTTGTGTGCATGTTTGGTGTGGAGCATAGAGAGCTCGGATGAGGATAGGCCACAAAATAATTTCGGACTTGGTAAAAATAGCTGATGCCTTTTTGCTTCTGGTGTTCTATTGCAGCGAGCCTCGCTTTTGCAAATAAGGCTTCGCATTTGTGAGCTTGGGTTGGCTGGGGAAGTCTCGCATTTGCGAGTTAAAAGTTCGCATTTGCAAACTTGCTCTTTTCAAGTTTTGTGAAGGCAGAATTGCATTTGCGAATCATCATGGTTTTGTATAGTCTTTCCATTTGCGAAAAATGGTCCGCATTTGCGAGAGATTGGGTTTCGCATTTGCAACAAATAGCATCATAATTGCGATGACCAGGCTTCTAAGAGGAGTTCGCAATTATGGCCTCTTTCTCGCAATTGCAATGTTCGCAATTGGATAAAATTTGAGTTAGATGGAAGTTTTCCTATTCTCTCAAATTTTCAACCCTAAAAATATTATAGCCGATTTCACCAGAGCTTTTCTTCCTCAATTCATTGGTAGTGACTCTAACCTACTTTCTTTCAATTGCCCACAACATTTCATGAAATTTCAACCTTAAATCTAGAATTTTTATGGCAGAAATTGGGGACATGGGTAAAATAAGGGATTTTTGTAAAATTAAAATTTATACCTCAAATTGAGATTGAATTTCGGAATAAATTGCTTAACCGGGCTCGGGAGTGAATGTGTAATCAGGTTTTGGTAAGAATTTTAGGTTTTGACCAAGCGAGCCAGGGGTTGACTTTTTCTATCTTTTTCAATAATGATCTAAATTGAACCTTTTCCATTTGTGGACAGTTATTAAGGCTTATTTTGAATCGTTTGGTTAATAATTTACTAGATTTGGTTGATTCAGTGGTTTATTTGAAGGGCAAAGCCGTGGTTAAACTTTGAGTCAATTGCTGAGCGAGGTAAGTGTCGTGGTTAACCTTGACTTGAGGGATTAGGACTTCTTTTACCTATTTGCTACATGTTTAAATATACAGTTACAATGTGCATGTGAGGTGACAGGTACTCATGCATTGTTGTTAGGTTAAAGCATATGGGTGCGACTTGTTGCTTGTAATTTATTGCCTTCTTACTTATGATATCCATGCTTAGATTAGTTTATTTCTTATTTGATCGTTCTATCCGCATTTATGAATTAAATTGGGATGGTTGTGTTTTTCTTTGAAATTAAGAAATGGTATCTTGGAACCATTATTGACGTAAGGTTTATTCTTTCTTAATCTTATATTCATGACTTCATGGTAAAAGAGAGTGGTAGATGTCATGTCGTATTAATCGTTTCATGAAGAAATTGAGAGTAAAAGAACTAAGGGTAATGTAACAACCCAGCCGGTTGTTTCACGAGTTACCGCTCCATTTTCCCCTTTTCTGCTTCTTGTTGCTTTGTTTATCGGTGCTATGTGTGATCGGGTTGGTTGGCTTGGGTTCGGAGAGGATTTGGTAAGGTATAAGACACTTAGTCTCTTTCTAGTAAGCTTAAGTTGAAAAAGTCAATCGGATGTTGACTTATGTGTTAAAGGTCTCTAATGTGAGTTCCGATGGTTTGGATAGCTTGGGGAGGTGATATGGGACTTAGGAGTGTGATCGGGGATGTATTTTGGAGGTACGGAATAGATTTAGACTAGAATTGGCGAAATAAAAATTTTAGCATTTTCCGATTGATAGGTGACATTTTGATGTAGGAGTCAGAATGGAATTCTGGAAGTTGTAGTAGGTTCACTATTTTATTTGGGATGTGTGTGCAAGATTTCAGGTCATTCGAACATGGTTTGGTAGTGTTTTTGATCAAAAACATAATTCGGAAGATTTCGAGAATCATAGGCTTGAATCCAATGTGTTTTGGTTCATTCAATATTGTTTGAGGTGTTTCGAAGATTGGTATAAGTTTGGATGGTGGTATGTGGCTTGTTTGTGCTTTTGGTTGAGGTCCCGAGGGCCTCGGGGTGATTTCGGTTGGTTAACAGAAAGTAGGAATTTGGAAATGGCAGCTAAAGTGTTGGGACTGCTCTCGTAACCGCATCTGCGCTAAGGAGGCCGCTGGTGTGACCCCCCACAAATGCGGAAATGAGTCGCAGAAGCGGAAGGGGCCAAGGAGAGCTGGAGCCTCAGAAACGACTAGGTAGGCACACCTACAGTAGTGCAGGTGTTGGATTTGGATCGCATATGCAGAGCCTGGGATTTAAGTGAGGACCGCAGATGTGGCGTCTTGGACCGCAGAAGTGGTAGCTGAACCGCAGGTGCAGAATCCTGGGCCAGAAGGAATAAAAGAATTCCTTTGCAATTTTTGAGTTGTTCTTCACCATTTCAAGTCGGTTTTGGAGCTTTTCAGGAGATTTTGAAGAGAGATTCAAGGGATGATGTGTGGAGGTAAGTTTTTTGAACCAAATAATGGATTCTATGGCATTATTTCTCTAATTTGGCCTAAGATTAATGGAAATTAAGGAGTTAAAAATTGACGATTAGAGCTTGGTATTGGAGACTTTGACTTGAGGATTTGATGGGCCATTTGTGGTCAGATTTTGGGACTTTTGATATGTATGAACTCGTGGGGAGATAAGGAATCTATTGATATAAATTTTATCTAATTCTGAGACGTCGGACCAAGTGTCGGGTTTTTGTTAATTTCGAGAGTTATGTTGTAAATTGATTATTCGCATGGGCTTCATTCCCTTAGCATATTTTGACTTCGTGATTCTGTTTTTAATTAGATTCGACGCGAGTTGAGGCTGTTTCGAGGGGAAGGCATCACGGGCTAGAGTTAGGACTGGATTGAGGTGAGTAATGATTGTAAATGTTATCCTGAGGGTATGAAACCCCGAATTACCATCGTTGTGCTATGTTGAGGTGACGCACACGCTAGATGACGAGCGTGGGATCGTGCAGCATTGGGGATTGTGACTTAGTCCGTCTCGAATGATTGTTTTACTGCGTATTTGATTGAAAATTGTTTGCTATCATCATGTTTTGGGTTGTAGGCCATATTTGGTCTTTGTGGCAATTGTCTGGACCCTTAGGGGATTTTTACTACTATTTTGACTTTACACTTGTACTCAGCCATGCTATATTTTACTATGTTCATAACTCATCCTTGTACTCTATTTTAACACATTAAATGATATTTTAACTGATATTTTGGGTTGAGCATCATGTTTTACAGTTGCCCGAGTGTCTTATGAGGTTCTTACTGAGTAAGGCCGAGGGCCTGCGTTGTGAGGACATTTTTGGGTCGGGATGCATGCCGCAACAGTGATACACTGATTTATGATTATGAGGCTGAGGGCTTGAGATTGTGCGCCACAAGGTGGCTTGATATGAGGCCGAGAACCTATTGATTATGCCACGAGATGTCTTGATGTTGCGCTTGGGCCGTAAGTGGATCCCCCCGGAGGCTGTACACCCCCAGTGAGTACGAGTACCTATTGTGATATGAGATATAGCTCGAGGTGCTGGTGTTGTTCCATGTTATTGCCCGAGGGGTTGATTCTGTTGACATTGTGCCTGAGGGTAGGTTTTATGTCTTTATCTTTTCTAGATGCCTTTAATTTGCTTGTTTAACTATTAAAAAGGTGTTTTATGAGAATTCACTATTTTATTATAACTTACTGGTTTTACTCTGCCTCTCTATAGCATATTGTTGTGTTTTTACATGATTTCTTTTTGCTCAGTCTTCATTTATTGTTATTGCTCACTGAGTTGGAGTACCCAGTTTATTCCCTGCAGCGTGTTGAAGATTCAGGAGCTTCAGGTCCTGGCGAGGGTTGATAGCTTCCAGTAGATTTTCAAAGTCCATTAAGTAGCTGCTAGGCGTTTGCAGCCTAGTGTTTCTCCCTCTTATCATTATTTCTTTCCTTTGTACTAGATTTTGTAATAGACTGCGTAGATGCTTTTTCCATATTCCTACACTTATGTTAGATGCACATGACTGTGACACCCCAATGTCGGGCCGTGTTTATTTCCGCAGTTGTTTTATTTCACTCTATTTTGTGAATTGTTGCTATTAGTCACTTAATTATGAATTGTTATAACTGTTAATTTAAATGGGGGTTTATGTCAGCTGGCCTTGTCTTTTACGAGCGGCGCCATCACGACCGAATTTGTATTTAGGGTCAGGATAGGTAATGACGTACCATATTTATTGTTTTATGAATAAATTGAGGGTAAAAGCACGAAGGGTGATGCCGTGCCATATTAATCATTTTATGGAGAGATTGAGAGTAAAATCACGATGGATGATTCCGTGCCATTATTATTGTTTCATGGTGAGGCTGAGAGTAAAAGCACAATGGGTGATATCGTACACTCTTTATTCGTTATGTTTATCCATTTTCATTGGTTGGTTATTTACTTGACTGTCTAATGTTGACATCCCTGTTCTAGCTATTGTCTCATGTTCCCCTTTGTATGTACCCTCCCAATTGTACGTGTTTAATCTCTATTTGTTGTTATGTTGCACACATATCTTCGTTTGTACATGATTTTACGTGGGTGTTCTGTCATAGCCTAGTCACTACCTCCTCGAGGTTAGGCTCGACACTTACAGAGTATATTGGGTCGGATGTACTCATACTACACTCTACACTTCTTGTGCAAATATTGCTACTAGTCCCAACGGTACGTGAGGTGCATCCGCTCGGATTAGCTTATTTGGAGACTTGAGGTGGATCTTCTAGCGTCCGCAGAACTTGAAGTCCCCTTCTTCTTTCCTCATTTAATATTAATTTCATTCGAAGCAGTTGTATTTATTTCAGATACTATTTGTACAACCTCTAGAAACTAGTATACTTGTGACTCCATACTCGGGTTGTATTTAGATATGCTAGTTATTATGCTACTTCGCACTTCATTTTAGTTTCATTTCAATTTAATTGGTTTATTTTTTAACTGATTAATAAAATTGGTTTAAGAATTTCTCCAATGTTGGCTTGCCCAACGAGTGAATGTTAGGCGCCAACACGGTCCCGAAGGTGGGAATTCCAAGTCACGATAAGTTGGTATCAAAGCACTAGGTTTCCTAGGTCTCCCAAGTCACGAATAGGCTTAGTAGTGTCTGGAGGATTGGCGCGGAGACGTTTGTACTTATCTTCTAGAGTCTATTGAGTTTAGGAATAACTTCACTTCTATTCTTATTTGTCGTGCGATTTCATTCTATCATTGATGATTCAACTTTTCTATTCATGTTCTAATAAGATGGTGAGAATATGTACTGCATCTACAATTGGACAGTAACTAGAGCCCCTAATGGCAGCTGTTACGAGAGGCCGAGGTTGAGGCTGAGGTCACGCGAGAGGTTGAGGCAGAGGTAGAGCTCAGCCTAAAGCTCGAGTAGAAGCACTGGAAGTGCAGCCTCGGGTGGATTTTGATGAAGAGGTTCTAGCTTAGATTATTCCTATTGGACCAGCTCATGTCTTGGAGGGGTTTATCGCCACTCCTGTACTTCAGGATGCTCTAGTCCGTTTGGCAGGTCTTATAGAGAGGGTGGACCAGGCCGGTACATTTTTCAGTGGCACCGGCTGTGTCTCAGGATGGGGGAGGACACATACTCCCTCTACTCACACTCTAGAGTAGAGACTCCAACAACCTCGCTAGTTTGGGTAGTTCATCCAGTTGTTGTGGCACAGGCTGGTGATAGGCCTGCTAGGTCTTTTGAGGCTTTATCGATATTGGACAAGTTCACTAAGCTCTTTCTAGTTCACTTTAGTGGTGCACCTTATGAAGAACCACATGATTATCTTGACCGCATCCATGAGATGCTATAGAACATGGGTATAGTTGAGACCAATAGGGTCAATTTTGCTGTGTTTCAGATGATGGCTTCCGACAAGAAGTGTTGGAGAGATTATACATTCACCAGACTAGTTGGGTCGCCTGCACTTACTTGGGATAAGTTCTCTCAGCTATTTCTAGAGAAGTTCCTCTCTGTCACACTAATAGAGGATTACCGCAGACAATTTGAGCATCTCGAGTAAAGCAGTATGATTTTTACTTAGTACGAGAGTCGTTTTATGGATCTAGTTTGTCATGATCTTATCTTGCTTCTTACTGAGAGGGAGAGGGTGAAAAGGTTTATTGATGGACTCACTTACACTATTAGGATACATATGGCTAAGGAGATCAGGGGTGAGATTTACTTGCAGACAGCTACAAATGTTGCCACGTGGATCAAGATGGTTCTTGCTCAAGAGATGGGGTATGGGTATGACGAGTGGCCTTGTCGTTTTGCTGGGTTCAGTGGTGACTCGTTTGGAGGAAGGTTACTTTTGGAAGAAGACATCCTCCCAGGTCGTTTCAGTCAGCACTCCAGGCATCTCATAGTGCTTTAGGTAGTCGCGACCCTTTTGTGTCTCATCCCGACCATCTAGCCTACAGTGCACCACCAACTCCTATTAGTGCACCTCTGCTCCAGAGTTCTCACCACCCAAATCAATAGGGTCAGTTCTAGGGTCAACAATCATAGTAGCCGAGGGCATATTATACTTGTGGTAATCCAAGGCATATTGCTAGATTATTCCTCCGGGCATAGAATAATAGGATTCTGTGGCCATGGTTCCGGCACTGGTTGCTTCACCTCTTGCTCAGCCAGCTAGAGGCAGGGGTCAGGTAGCCAGAGGTAGAGGTGAGGCCACCAGAAGTGGAGGTCAGGCCGTTAGAGGTGGAGGCCAGCCAGTTAGAGGATATCCTAGAGATGTGGTTTAGAGTGGTATGGCCCAGCCCCAATGTTATGCTTTACCAGCTAGGCCTAAGGATGAGTCATTTAACAATATTATGCATGTATTGTTGCAGTTTTCCATAGAGATGCTTCAGTTCTATTTGATTCGGGCTCTACTTATTCCTACGTGTCCGCCTATTTTGCTTCATATCTGGTTATGCCCTGTAATTCTTTGAGTGCTCTTGTGTATGTGTCCACACCTGCGGGAGATTCTATTATAGTCAATCGTGTCTATCGCTCGTGTGTGTTTACTATTGAGAGTCTTGAGACTAGCGTAGATCTCCTACTTCTCGATATGGTAGATTTTGATGTCATCTTGAGTATGGATTGGCTGGTACCTTATCATGCAATATTGGATTGTCACACCAACATAGTGACCTTAGCCTTACTGGGTTGAATCGATTAAAGTGGAGGGGAACTCCTGGACATTCTACAAGTAGGGTTATCTCTTATGTGAAGGCTTGACGTATGGTCGAGAAGCAGTGTCTAGCTTATTTAGCTTATGCTCGCGATTCTAGTGCAGAGTTTCCTTCATGGATTCAGTACAAGTTGTTCGTGAGTTCTTAGAGGTGTTTCCCATAGATATGCCACCCGACAGAGATATTGGTTTCTGTATTGATTCGGCTCCGGGCACTCAGTCCACTTCTATTTCGTCATACCGTATAGCCCTGCTAGAGTTGAAAGAATTGCAGGAGCAGTTGTAAGATTTGCTTGATAATGACTTTATTAGACCTAGCGTCTCACCCTTGGGGTGCTTCCGTATTGTTTGCGAAGAAGAAAGATTGGTCGATGAGGATGTGCATAGATTATCGGCAGTTGAATAAAGTCACCAACAAGAACAAAATCCATTGCCGAGGATTGATGACTTATTTTATCAGCTTCAGAGTGCCAAGGTGGTTTCGAAGATGTATTTGAGGTCTTGCTACCATCATCTGAATACTAGGGCATTCCATGTCCCTATGATAGCCTTTCGGACTCAGTATGGACATTATAAGTTTCTAGTGGTACATTTGGGCTGACAATGACTTAACAACATTTATGGCTTTTGAAGCCCTACTTGGATTTTTAAGCGATTGTATTTATTAATGATATCTTGATATACTCTCACAGTCAAGAGGAGCACGAGCGGCATCTTTGGATAGTACTTCAGACTCTAAGAGATAACCAGTTATATACCAAGATTTCAAATGCGAGGTTGGGTTGGACTCAGTCGCTTTCTTGGGGCACTTCGTATTAGCAAAGAGTGTAAAGGTGGACCCTAAAAAGATTGAGGTAGTTCAGAACTGGCCTAGACCCACATTAGCTTTAAAAAATCTGGAGTTTTGTGGGTTTGGTGGGTTATTACCGCCAGTTTGTTGAGGGGTTTTTATCTATAACAGCTCTATTGACCCAGAAGGGTACCCGTTCAGATGGTCAGATGAGTATGAGTTGAGCTTTTAGAAGCTCAAGACTGATTTGTCTATGGCGCCATTGTTGGTGTTGCCCACAGGTTCAGAATCCTATACAGTATATTGTGATGCATCTCCTATTGGGCTTGATGAAGTATTGATGCAGGATGGCAGGATGGTTGCTTATGTGTCATGACAGGTGAAGGTCCATGAGAAGAATCACCTTATTCATGACTTAGAGTTGGCACCTATTATTCATGCACTCAATATTTGGAGGCACTATCTTTACGGCGTGTCGTGCTTAGAGTTCATAATATTTGTTCAAAAAAAGGATCTCAATTTGAGGCAGAGGAGGTGGTTAGAGCTGTTGAAAGACTGTGATATCACCATTTTGTATCACCATGGGATGGCCAATGTGGTGGCCAATGCCTTGAGTAGGAAAACAATGAGTACGGACAACATTGTGTTTATTCCAGTTGGTAAGAAACTGCTTGCATAAGATGTTCAGTATTTGGCCAAGTAGTTCGTGAGGTTGGACATTTCAGAGCCCAGTCGTGTTCTAGCTTGTACACTTACTCGGTCTTCATTGTTTGAGCGCATCAGAGAGCGGCAGTATGATTATCCTCACTTGCTTTTCCTGAAGGACACAGTGCGGCACACTGGTGCCAAGCAGTTTAATGTTGGAGATGATGGGGTTTTGAGGATTCAGGATCGTATTTGTGTGCCCAACATAGATGGATTTCCTGAGTTGATTTTTGAGGAGGCCCATTGATCCCAATATTGTATTCATCCGGGCGCCACTAAGATGTATCAGGGATTGCTGCAGCATTACTGGTGGAGAAGAATTAAGATGTATATAGCTACATATGTTGCTCGGTGTCTAAGTTGGCAGCAAGTAAAGTATGAGCATCAGAGACCTGGTGGTTTGCTTCAGAAGTTGGAGATTCCTGAGCGGAAGTGGGAGCGTATCACTGTGGATTTTGTTGTTAGACTCCCACAGACACATAGGATGTTTGGTGCGGTATGAGTCATTTTGGACAAGCTGACCAAGTCAGCGCATTTCATTCTTGTGGCAGTTACCTATTCATCAGAGCGGTTGGCTGAGATCTACATCCGCGAGATCATCCGTCTTCACGGAGTGCCCGTGTCTATCTTTTCTGATTGAGGTACACAGTTCACTTCGCAATTCTGTAGAGCAGTATGGCATAAGTTGGACCTGCAAGTTGAGTTGAGCATAGCATTTCATCGCTAGACGGGCGGACAGTCTGAGTGCACTATTTAGATATTGGAGTATCCGCTTCACGCATGTGTTATAGATCTCGGAGGCTTTAGGATCAGTTCTTTCCACTTGATATGTTTTCCTACAACAACAACTACTAGTTTAGCATTAAGATGGCTCCCTATAAGGCATTATATAGGAGCATTGCGAATCACCAGTTGGATGGTTTGAGCCGAGGGAGGCTCTGTTGTTTGGTACAAATTTGGTACCGGATGCCTTGGATAAGGTCAAGATTATTGAGGATTGACTTTGAAAGCTTAGTCTAGGAAGTTATGCCGATCTTAGGGTTCGTGATGTTTCATTCATGGTCGGAGAGAGGGTATCGCTCCGGGTTTCACCCATTGAGAGTGTGATGAGGTTCAGCAAAAAGGCAAGTTGAGCCCTAGGTGTATCAGATCCTTTGAGATTCTTTAGAGAGTGGGTGGGGTGGCCTACAAGCTCATATTTCCACCTAGTTTTTCAGAAGTTCATCCGGTGTTCCATGTGTCCATGCTCCGGAAGTATCACGGGGATCCGTCCCATGTGTTGGATTTTAACTTAGTCTAATTGGACTAGGATTTGACTTATGAGGAGGATCCGGTGGCTATTCTAGCCCAACATGTTTGATAGTTGAGGTCAAAGAATTATCCTTCAGTTTGAGTGCAGTGGATAGGTCAGCCGATCAAGGCAGCCACTTGAGTTCGAGTCGGACATGCAGAGCAGATATCTACACGTTTGTATCAGTCGAGCTACTTTTCTATCTCTGTTAGAAGACGAATTCTTGTTTTAGAGATTGAGAATGCGATGAACCGATAGGTCATCGAGAGCGTTAAACCTTAATTTTGTATTTTCAAAACCTCTAATAGCTCCTTTTAGCCTATCTTGATTTGCATGCGCAGTCCGTATCTATTTTCCGAAAGGCTTTTATGTGAAAAATTGATTAATAGATGAATTCGTTCCTTAAAAATATTTATTTGAGTTAACTTTGGTCAACGCTTTGAGCAAACGGACCTGGATCCATATTTTGATGGTTTTGGTGGGTCCGCATCGTGATTTTGAACTTGGATGTATGCGCAAAATTGAATTCGAAGGTCCCTAGCTCGAGGTATCGCAGTTTGTCGAAAATTTGAAGTTTAAAGGATTAAAAAATTTATAAACTTGACTGAAGTTTGAATTTGTTGCTACCGGATTTAGATTTTAGTTACAGAACTTGGTATAAGTTCATTGCTGTATTTATAATTTATCTGCAAAATTTAGTATGAAACGGAGTTGATTTGACATGATTCGGACATACGGTTATTAAAATGGAAGTTCTTAAAGTTTTTTGAAAAATCATTTCTTTTGGTGTTCGATTTGTAGTATAGGTGTCATTTTGGTATTTTGACCATGTGGCCAGTTTGTATGATATTTTTTGATCTGTGTGCATGCTTGTTTTGGAGCCCCAAGGGCTCGGGTGAGTTTCGGATATGCCACAGAGTGATTTCGAACTTGGTAGAATAACTGATGCCTTTTGCCTTCTGGTGTTCGGTTGTAGATCTATCATTACTCACATTTGCGAGCCTCGCTTTTATGAACAAGACTTCATATTTTCAAGCTTGGGCTTGCTGGGAAGTCTCGCATTTGCAAGGTAAAGTTTTGCATTTGTGAACTTGCTCTTTTCAATTTCGTGAAGGCAGAGTCGCATTATCAACTCAACATGGATTTTGACAGTCTGTGCATTTGCAAAGACATGGTCCGCATTTTTGAGAGCTGGGGGTTCGCATATGCGACCCAAAACATTGCATTTGCGATGACTGGGCTTCTAGAAGAGTTCGCATTTGCAACCTCTTTCTCACAATTGCGAACAATATAACGCAATTGCTACATCCGCAGCTAGGTAAAAATTGAGTTAGACGGGATTTTGCTCATTCTTTCAAATTTTCACCCTGAAACCTTAGATACAATTTTCCCAAGAAATTTTCTTCCTCAATTCATTGGTAAGTGACTCTAACCTACTTTCTTTCAATTACCCACTACATTTCATAAGATTTCAACCTCAAATCTAGGATTTTCATAGTAGAAAATTGAAATTTTGAGTATACTTAGGGATTTTTGTAAAATTGAAATTTAGACCTCAAATTGAGGTCGGATTTTAAAATAAATTATATAACCGGGCTTGGGGGTGAATGGATAATGAGGTTTTGGTCCGAATTTTGGATTTTGACCAAGTGGGCATGTTGTCGCGACACAGATTTCCCACCATCGGGCATCGTGATGGCGCCTACTATCAGATCTAGGCAAACCAAATATTTTAAAACCATTTCCTAATTTCATTTAAAAACAATATATTAGACGAAAACAATAAATGAAGCGGAAGACTTTAGATTGATACAACTACAAACAAAATGCGGAAGTTTGAAACATAGTTCTACCCAGAGTCTGGTGTCACTAGCTCACGGACTGCTATAGAATACTAAAAACAAGTCTGTAATAAAATTACATAATGTTTGTTCGATACAAAGTAAACAAACTAAAACATAGAAGGGACTTCAACCTGCGAACGCCAGCTAGGCTACCTCGTGAGTCCCTAGATTGAAAATCCTACGGTTGCAGTCCAAAAGCTGCTCTTGGATCTGTGCAAAAAGATTCACAAAGTGTAGCATCAGCACAACCGACCCCATGTGCTGGTAAGTTCCTGGCCTAACCCCGGCGAAGTAGTGACGAGGCTAGACATGACCTACTAAAAACAACCTGTATATATATATATATGCAATAGCCAGAAATATACAGAATTTAAACAGCTAAGAGGGCAGGGAGCATGCTATGGGGTTGTAACAATTCAGATATAGAATTAACGAATAAAGAAATGGAAATCAACCATAACATCAATTAAGGAGCATTGATAAATCAACAACTGCATGACACCAACCTTCGTGCTTTTACTCTCGTTCTCACCAAAACGGTCAAATAATGTGCACGGCATTACCCTTCGTGCTTTTCCTCTCATTACTCTCATATCAAGGCACAGAATGATCCTTCGTGCTCAATTATTCAAAACATGGCACGGAATGACCCTTCGTATATAAATATTAAAAATATGTCACGGAATGACCCTTCGTGTATAAATATTAAAAACATGGCGAATGACCCTTCGTGCATAAATATTAAAATATGGTATGAAATGACCCTTCGTGCATAAATATTAAAATATGGTATGAAATGACCCTTCGTGCATAATCATTCTTCCTCACCAAATCAACAGTCACAACCAATCGAGATGAGGGAATAAACAACAATATAAAACATCCTGGCAAGGGAAAACAAAACAACAAATAAGTCCCGACAAGGGTACAACTAACAGCTCAAATATCCTGGCAAGGGAGAATACATATAATGCTTAAATCCCTGCAATGGAGCAATAACAATAATAAACAACACGTCCCGTCAAGGAAATAATTTCAACACTTCCTGTTTTGTTCAATTCTTCCTCAATTATCATATTCGCATTTGAGTCAATGCTCCAAGAATGTATAATTCATAATTCTTCCTCAAACCTTTCACATTATATGAAACTTATCAATTTAATAAGGAATAGGTATCATAAAAATCCGAATAAACACAATTAAGACTCACGGTCATGCTAGACTCTGGTTCATAAATACTCGTCACCATTCCTATGCACCGTACTCTACATAAAGCAATTAGCAACTTATATCCTAATCCTATTCTCTCAAGCCTAAGTCAGATCAAACACTTATCTCGAAGGTTTAAGGCCAACGCAATCCTTAAGCATCGCTTTTTCTTTTAATATTGTCTCCAAATGCTTCAAATCTATTCACAAACAATTCCAAATAATCAACACAGATTGTAGGAATGAATTGGATAATAAATTTACTAGTTTTCGGATAAAATTTGAAATTTATTTTAATATTCAATAGTGGGACCCACATTTCAAATACCGGAAAAACTTGCAAAATTCGAATACCCATCCTGATACGAGTTCAACCATACCAAAATTACTAAATTTCAATAATATTTCGACCCTCAAATCCTTAAATCTATTCGAGAGGGTTTCTAACCTTTTCCCGCTAAATTTACAGATTTAATGCCAAAATTTGCTAGATTCTAGTAATATAACCAAAATTAAGTTAAGAACACTTACCCTATTGTTTTCTCTGCAAATCTCCATAAAATCGCCTCTTCCCGAGTTCCAATTTGACAAAAATGGAAAATATTTTCGGAACTTCAAAAACAATCTATCCAGAAATTCGCGTGTGTACTGTTCACCCGTGTTACTGTACACAGGTACATACACGGTACTGTACACGGCACTGTTCACGGGGTAGTATTTCTGCAATTTTTTATATATTTTCCTAAGTCCAAAATCACTCCGAGACACCTCTGAAATACTCCCGAGCCTTCGGAGCTCCAAACCAATTATGCACACTGACTGAAAAATATCATACGAACTTGCTCGAGTAATTAAATTGTCAATTTAAGGCGAAACATGTCAAACGACGTCCGTTTTCAACTAAATTTTACAGGAAGTGCTTAAACAACATATATGACATGTACCGGGCATCGGAGCCAAAATACAAGCTCGATACCATTACTTTTTGATCAAATTTTATTTTCATTTTCTTTAAACATTTTCAGAAAATAATTTCAAACAAAAATTCATTACTCGGGCCTGGGACCTGGGAATTCGATTTCGGAAATACGCCCAAGTCCCATATTTTTCTACGGACCTTCGAGACCATCAAATCATGAGTCCGGATCCGTTTACAAAAAATATTTATTAAAGTTAATTTTAATCATATTAATATAAAATTAATCAATTGTTTTCACTGAATTCACATTGAAACTTACCGACTACACGCCCATACTGCACACGTAAATCGAGGAAACTAAATGTGAGAATTTTAAGGCCTCTGAATCAAGGAAAAAGGGAGGAATCCAAGGGTCATCACACCCGTGATTGACTTTTTAAATAATAATTTAAAGTGAACCTCTTCCAATCATGGGTAGTTCCTAAGGCTTATTTTAAATTGTTTGGTTTATAATTTACTAGATTTATTTAGGTCGGAGGCTTGTTCAATGGAAAAGCCGTGGTTGAACTTTGAGTCGATTGTTGAGCGAGGTAAGTATCGTAGTTAACCTTGACTTGAGGGATTAGAACTTGTTTGCCTATTTGTTAGGTGTTTAAATATGTGGGCACAACATATATGTGGGTGACAAGTACTTATGTGTTGTTGTTGGGTTAAGGCATTCGGGTGGGACTTGTTGCTTGTTATTTATCGCCTTTCTTACTTATGATATCCATTCTTTGGAAAGTTTATTTCTTATTTGATCATTCTATCCGCTTTTATGAATTAAATTGAGATAGTTAAGTATTTCTTTGAAATTAAGGGTTCATATCTTGGAAATATTATTGATATAAGGTTTATTCTTTCTTAATCTTATATTCATGACTTCATAGTAAGGGAGAGTGGTAAGGCATGAACAATGATGCCGTACCATATTTTTCGTTTCATAAAGAAATTGAGAGTAAAAGCACGAAGGGTGATATTGTACCATATTTATCATTTCATGGAGAGATTGGGAGTAAAAGCACAATGGTGATGCCATGCCATTATTACTGTTTCTTGGTGAGGTTTAGAGTAAAAACACGATGGGTGATGCATTGCATTCTTTATTCATTATGTTTATCCGTTTTGATTGGTTTATGATTTACTTGTCTGTCTTATGTTAACATCCCCATTCTAGCTATCGTATCTTGTTCCTCTTTGCATGTCCCCTCCCAATCGTGCATTTTTAATCTTTATTTGTTGTTATGGTGCACACATACCTTTGTTTGTACAAGTTTAATTACATGGGTGTCCTGTTATAGCCTCGTCACTACCTCGTCGAGTATAGGCTCGACATGTATGGAGTACATTGGGTCTGTTGTACTCATACTACACTCTGCACTTCATGAGCAGATTTTGGTACTGGTCCTAGCGGTACATAAGGTGCATCAACTCGGATTAGCACATTTGGAGACTCGAGGTAGATCTGCTGGCGTACGTAGACCTTGAAGTCCCTTTCTGTGACGATCCGGCCCGTCGTCATGTGAGTTACCGCCACGTTTTCTCCGTTTTATGCTTCTATATGTTTCATTATATGTTTTTGGCGAATTTGAAGTAATTCGAATAGAGTTCGGTTAGGAATGAGACAATTAGTCTCTTTAAGAGAAGGTTAGTTTGGAAAAAATCAACAAGATGTTGACATATGAGTTAGAGGGATTGGAATGGATTTCCGATGATTCGACTAGTTTCGGGTGATAATTTGTTACTTAGGACTGTAATCGAAATTGAATTTGGAGATCCGGTGTAGAATTATGCTTGAAATGGCTAAGTTTGATATTTGGCAAATTCCGCTTGATAGGTGAGATTTTAATTGGAGAGTTAGAATTAAAATTCTAAGAGTTGCAGTAGCTATGTTAGGTGATTTTGGATATGCATGCAAAGTTTCAGGTCATTCGGAGGTGCTTAGGTCGGGTTTTTGATCAACTGCAAGTTTCGAAAGTTTTAGCTTGATTTAGGCTTGAATCCATGGTAATTTTAAAACTTTGATGTTTATGATAGTGTTTTTATGCTACGAGCAAGTTCAAATGAAGTAGTGGAGCATATCTGTGCATTTGGTTGAGGTTCTGAGGGCCTCGGGGTTATGTCGGATGGTTAAATGGAGAATTGTGATGGTTATTGCAAGTCTGGTGCACCTGGCTTCTGGTACTTCTGCATGTACGAATAAGGAATCGGAGAAGTGGTTCCGCAGATGCAGCTAAGAGATCACAAAAGTGGTCCATGCGGGACCAAGGTAATTCCGCAAAAGCGGAAGGGATATCGCTTCAGCGGGTCCACAAAAGAGGAAATAAGGCTGCAGTAGCGGAATGGCGTGATCCGTAGAAGCGGATGGTTGATTGCAAAAGAGGAAGGCCAAGGATTTAATAAAAACCGCAAAAGAGGTCATATGGATGCAGAAGCGGTCCCGCAAAGGCGGTTACGGGACCGCAGAAGCGAAAATTGCTCAAGGGTTTAATGTGAGTTTTGTAGGGGCAAATGAACTTCGATTTTGATAAAAATTATATGTACGAAATCGTGGCGAGATGAGGAATCCATGGATGTGACTTTCGTAATTTCTCAAGAAGTGGGACCGGGGATCGGGATTTACCAACTTCGTGATTTTAGTGTTTCTCGAGTAATTTCGATTGGGTTATGTTTCTTTGGCATATAATAATGCATTCATTGTGATTTTGACTAGATTCGACGCGCGAGGAGGTCGATTCCAAAGGAAAGAGCATTGCTGACTAGTCTACGGCCGGTTTGAGGTGGGTAATAGATTTAGATGATGACCCGAGGGTTTTAAACACCAGTGTATCACATTGTGACGCTGTATTGAGGCGAGACACATACTCTACGCTGAGTATGGGAACTATGACTTAGTCCATTCGAGTGATATTTATGCTGTGTTATTGACTAGAAACTGTCTAGTCAATATCCTACTTGGATTGTTATGAGCATATTTGGGCTGCGAGTCAACAAATTTGGATCCCTCAGGGATTAGTAACACTGTTTCCATGAAATTGAGCATGTTTCCATGATATCAGTCCTGAGTTAAATACTATCTAGGAATGACTAGTAATCTTCTAAGGCTTTAATCAGTAAACTATAATATCTATTAAATTGAACCGAAAATGGTAGACTTGATTATGCCCGTGTGGCTTGCATGCATATATACAATTGGACTGATTGTGGACCGGGCTGCACGCCGTAGCGAATGCTACTATGTCATTGCACTTGGGCTGTAGGAGCCCCTCCAGAGTTTGAACCCCCACAGTGAGCGCGGGTACCCAATGGATCGGGCTGTACGCTGCAATGGTCATGTGCATTGCATTTCATTTATACATTGATATCTCTCTGTCATTGATTTGTTGTTGTTCATCATTAATTATGTTAAAAGGTTAGTTTCAGCTTTGCATTGTGCTATTTCGGGATTTCTTACTTTCAAGTCATTATAGATGTCTATTACCGCTGAGTTGGAAGTACTCACTTTACTCCTGCACCTTGTGTGCAGAATCAAGTGTTCCAGAGACTTAGCTGAGCAGTCTTTGTCTTCCAAAGTTTATTCAGAGTTGTCGAGGTAGATACTTGGCTTTCGTAGGATCAGACTTCTCTCCTTTTATTCAGTTTTATTTCCACTTTCTAGACTTATATATATTTTTGGATATTGTTACTCAGTTGTTTTAGAGGCTCTAGACTCGTGACCCCAGATTCTGTTGGGAGTGTTTTGTCAGATATTTTATTTTGTTCCGGATTGATTTTATTATAAACCTCGGAGTATTATTTTAAAACTGTTAATTTCCCTTAAATTATCGGAAATAAGTTATCAGGTTAGGTTCTTGAGAGGTAATTTGTTAGGCTTGACTGGCTGTATGGTTGGGCGCTCACGACTGGGTTTGGGTCGTGACAAGTTGGTATCAGAGCTAGTTTACTAGGCCTCACGAGTCATGAGCCGGTTAGTAGAGTCTTACAGATCGATACGTAGACGTTAGTATCTATCCTCGGTAGGCTACAGAACCTTTAAGAAATACTTCACTTTCTTGAAATTCTAGTCGTGCGACTTTGTTGGTCCGAGAACTAAATTTTCTATATTCTATTCTCTCGCAGATGGCGAAAACTCGTGCTACTGGACGTGGCAGACGACCACCGTTGGCAGCGCTAGGGGTTGTGGTCACGGTCGTGGTCAAGGTTCCCCTAGTTGCACCAGTTGCACCAGTTGCTCCAGTTGCTCCAGTTGCACCAGTTGCGCCAGTCGCACCAGCTCTAGATTTTGTGATTCCGGCTATGCCAAATGATGAGAAGCGTCGTCTGGAGAGGTTCGGTAGGCTCCAGCCTCCAATTTTAAGTGGTACAAAAGGCGAGGATGCCTAGGGATTTTTGGACAAGTGTTAGCATATGCTTCATATTGCAAGGATATTGGAGTTGAGTGGAGTAGCTTTTACTACTTTCCAATTCTCAAGGACTGTATTTACTTGGTAGGAGGAGTTTGAGAGGCGTAGGCCTATTGGGGCAGCAGCCCTTACTTGGCAGCAATTCTCCGCTATCTTTTTAGAGAAGTATGTACCGCAGTCTTGTAGGGAGAAGCTGCGTCGTCAGTTTGAGCGGTTGGTTCAGGGGGACATGACTGTGACCCAGTATGAGTTGAAGTTTACGCAGCTAACTCGGCATGCTACTTGATGATCCCAACTGAACAGGAAAGGATTAGGAGGTTTGTGGATGGCCTCAATTATCCCATTCGCATTTTGATGACTAGAGAGAGCTGTGGCTGCCTCGTTTGAGGAGGTAGTTGATATGGCTCATCATATTGAGATAGATCATCGTTGGGAGCATGAGGTGAGGGAGGCCAAGAGGCCTTGAGGTTCAGGTAGCTTCAGCGGTGCTCCGTCTAGGGGCCAGTACCAGCGCAACAGAGGTCGTTCCTTTGGACCTCCTCAATTAGATCGTACAGAGTCCAGTGGGGCTTTGTCAGGCCGTGGTCATTAGGGTTATCAGCAGGGCCAAGCTTCACTTAGCGCCCTTCCAACTCAGAGTACTACGCTTGCTTTTTCAGCCCAGGGTTCATCTACAGCGACGGGTTCCCATCAGTCCCTTTCTCCAGCTCTAGGTCATTGTTACGAGTGCGGTGAATTGAGTCATATGAGGAGACAGATTCCTCGGCTCCATAGTAGACAGTCTCAGCAGAGGGATCAGCCCTCGTCATCTGCTCCTGGTTCTTCAGCACCCACCCTGTCAGTTAGGAGTGGAGGCCAGGTAGCCAGAGGTCGCCTTTGGGGTGAGGACCGTACTGGCGCTGGTCAGGCTCAATTCTATGCTCTTGCAGATAGGAGGGATGCCATTGCATCAGATGCCGTCATCACATGTATTATCTCAGTCGGCCACAAGGATGCTTCTGTCTTATTCGATCCCGGATATACCTATTCCTATGTATCTTCATATTTTGCTCATCATTTTGGTATGACCCGTGGTTGTCTTGCGCTGCCCATGCACGTATCTACCCCAGTGGGTGATACTATTATTGTGGATCATGTATATCGATTGTGTCTAGTGACTATTGGGGGTTTGGAGACCCGAGTTGACTTGTTACTATTAGGTACGGTGGATTTCGACATGATTCTGGGTATGGATTGGCTACCTCCGTACCATGCTATTCTAGACTCTCATGCTAAGACAGTTACGTTGGCTATTCCAGGTATTCTGAGGATCGAGTGGGGAGGTGTGACTGATTATGTGCCTAGCAGGTGATTTCTTTCTTAAAGGCCAAACAGATGGTTGGGAAGGGTTGTTTATCGTACTTGGCCTTTATTAGAGATGTTGGAGCGGAGACTCCTAGTCTTGATTTGCTTTCCCTTGTGAGGGATTTCCTTGATGTGTTTCCACCAGACCTATCGGGGCATGGTGCTAGACAGGGACATTGATTTTGGTATTGACTTGGTGCCGAGAACTAAGACCATCTCTATTCCTCCCTATCGTATGGCACTATGAGAGCTAAAGGAGTTGAAGGAACAACTTCAGGAACTCCTAGATAAAGGGTTCATTCGTCCGAGTGTGTCATCGTGGGGTGCACCGGTCTTATTTGTAAAGAAGAAGGATGGGACGATGAGAATGTGCATTGACTACAAACAATTGAATAAGGTGACTGTGAAGAACAAGTACCCACTACCCCGTATTGAGGATCTATTTGACCAGCTTCAGGGAGAAAAGGTATTCTCTAAGATTGACCTCTGATCAGGCTATTTCACTAGCTGAAGATTAGGGATTCAGACATTATGAAGACGGCTTTCAGGATGATATATGGGCACTATGAGTTTCTAGTGATGTCTTTCGGGATGACTAATGCCCCAGCCGCGTTCATGCACTTGATGATAGTGTATTTCGGCTGTATCTGATTCATTTGTGATCATGTTTATTGATGATATTCTAGTGTACTCGCGTAGCCAGGAGGAGCACGTTCAACACTTGAGGGTGGTATTACATAGGTTGAGAGAGGAAAAACTTTATGAAATGTTCTCCTAGTGTGAATTCTGGCTCAGTTCCGTGGCTTTTCTGGGACACGTGGTGTCTAGTGATGGTATTTAAGTTGACCCAAAGAAGATTAAGGCGGTGCAGAGTTGGCCCAGACCGTCCTCAGCTATTGAGATTCAGAGTTTCCTTGGTTTGGCGGGTTATTACCGCAGGTTCGTTCAAGTCTTTTCATCTATAGCTTTGCCCTTAACAAAGTTAACTCAGAAGAATGCTCCATTTGTGTGGTAAGATGAATGCAAGGAGAGCTTCCATAAGCTCAAGTTGGCTTTGACCACAACTCCGGTACTAGTATTGCCATCAGCTTCTGGCTCTTACATGGTGTATTGTGATGCTTCGAGAGTTGGGATCAGCTATGTATTGATGCAGGAAGGTAGGGTTATTGCTTATGCTTCTCGTCAATTAAAGCCCCACGAGAAGAACTACCATGTTCATGACTTAGAGTTGGCTGCCATTGTTCATGCCTTGAAATTTTGGAGGCATTATCTATATGGCGTATCTTTTGAGGTATACACGGACCATCGCAATCTTCAGCATTTGTTTAAGCAGAAGGATCTTAATTTGAGGCAGGGAGATGGCTTGAGTTACTCAAGGATTATGACATTACCATTATGTATCATCTGGGGAAGGCCAATGTAGTGGATGATGCTTTGAGCCAGGACACGATTAGTATAGGTAGCTTGGCGTACATTCTAGTTGGGGAGAGGCCCCTTGCAGTTGATGTTCAGGCCTTGGCCAATCGGATGGTGAGGTTAGATATTTCTGAGCCCAGTCGGGTGTTGGCTTGTGTGGTTTCCCGATCTTCTTTTTATGACTATATTAGAGAGTGCCAGTATGTCGACCCACATTTGCTTGTCCTGAAAGACAAGGTCCAGCATGATGATGCCAGATATATGACCATTGGAGATGATGGTGAATTGCGGATGCAACGCCGGATTTGCGTGCCAAATATGGATAGGCTCCGGGAGTTGATATTAGTGGAGGCCCATATCTCGCGGTATTCGATTCATCCGGGTGTTGTAAAGATGTACCAGGATTTGAGACATCATTACTGGTGGAGGAGAATGAAAAAGGATATTGTAAATTATGTGGCTAGGTGTCTCAACTATCAGCAGGTCAAATATGACCACCAGAGACACGGTGGTATACTCCAGCGGATGGATATTCCGGAGTGGGAATGGGAGAATATTACCATGGATTTTGTGCCTCGAAAAAGTTTGATTTGATTAGGGTGATTGTGGATAGTTTGACCAAGTCTGCACACTTCATTCCGGTATGTACTACCTATTCTTCGGAGAAGTTAGCAGAGATTTTCATCCGGGAGATTGTACGGTTGCATGGGGTCCCATTTCCATTGTCTCAGATAGGGGTACTCAGTTCAGTTACCAGTTCTGGAGGACTTTTCATCAGGAGTTGGCCATACAGGTACAATTGAGCACGACATTTCATCCTCAGATGGACAGACAGTCTAAGCGCACTATTCATATATTGGAGGACATGTTCCGTGCCTGTGTTATTGATATTGGAGGTTCTTGGGCTGAATTCTTGCCACTTGCAGAGTTTGCTTATACCGACAGCTATCAATCCAACATTCAGATGGCACCGTATGAGGCTTTATATGGGAGATGTTGTAGATCCCCGGTTGGTTGGTTTGAGCTCGGCGAGGCTAGGTTATTAGGGACAGAGTTAGTTTAGGATGCCTTATAGAAGGTAAAAGTGATCCAGGAGAGATTTCGTAAAGCTCAGTCATGCCAGAAGAGTTATACGGATCGGAAGGTTCGAGATGTATATTATGCGGTGGGAAAGAAGGTCTTGTTGAAGCTTTCGCCTATGAAAGGCATTATGAGGTTTGGAAAAAAAGGGAAGCTGAGTCCACTGTTCATAGGACCTTTTGAGATATTTAGGAGGATTGGGGAGGTGGCCTATATACTTTCTTTACCACCTAGCTTGTCGGTAGTCCACCCGGTGTTCCATGTTTGTATGCTCCGGAAGTATGTTGAGGACCCGTCTCATGTGTTAGACTTTAGCACGATCCAGTTGGACGAGGACTTGACCTATGATGTGGAGCTAGTGGCTATTTTGGGTCATCAGGTTTGAAAGTTGAGATCAAAAAACATAGTTTCGGTGAAGGTACAGTGGAGAGGTCGGCCCGTGGAGGAGGCCACTTGGGAGACCGAGCAGAAGATGCGGAGCAGATATCCTCACTTATTTGAGACTCCAGGTATGTTTCTTGACCCGCTCGAGGACGAGCGTTTTTTCAGTTGGGGAGGATGTGACAACCCAGCCTGTTGTCACATGATTTACCACACTGTTTTCTCCATTTTATACTTATATATGTTTCATTATATGTGTTTGGCGAATTTGAAGTAATTCGGATAGAGTTCGGTTAGGAATGAGACAATTAGTCTCTTTAAGAGAAGGTTAGTTTGGAAAAATCAACCAGATGTTGACTTATAAGTTAGAGAGCTCATAATGGATTTTCGATGATTCGACTAGTTTCGGGGTATGTTTTGTGACTTAGGAGTGAAATCGGAATTGAATTTGAGGTCTGGTGTAGAATTAGGCTTGAAATGGCTAAGTTGGAAATTTGGCGAATTTCGGTTGATAGGTGAGATTTTGATCTGAGGGTTGGAATTGAATTTCGAGAGCTGCAGTAGCTCCGTTAGGTGATTTTGGATGTGCGTGCAAAGTTTCAGGTCATTCAGAGGTGCTTAGGTCGGGTTTCTGATCAACTGCAAGTTTCGGAAGTTTTAGCCATATTTAGGCTTGAATCTGTGGTAATTTGATGATTTTGATGTTTATGATAGTGTTTTTATGCTTCGAACAAGTTTGAATGAGGTAGTGGAGCATATCTGTGCAATTGGTTGAGGTCTCGAGGGCCTCTGGGTGATGTCAGATGGTTAAATAGAGAATTGTCATGGTTGTTGCAGGTCTGGTGCACCTAGCTTCTGGTATTTCCGCATCTGCAGAAAAGGAGCCGCAGTAGCGGTTCCGCAGATGCGGCTAAGAGATCGCGAAAGAGGTCCATGAGGGACCGGGGTAATTCCGCAAAAGCGGATGGGGTATCGCTTTAGCGGGTCCGCAGAAGCGGAATGGCGTGATCCGCAGAAGCGGATGGTTGGTCGCAAAAGCGGAAGGCCAAGGATTTAAAGAAAACCTCAAAAGCGATCATATGGACGCATAAGCGGTCCCCCAAAGGCGGTTACGAGACTGCAGAAGCGAAAATTGCTAAAGGGTTTAATGAAACAGTGTTCGCGAATTTCAGAGGATAAGAAAAACATTTTAGACTTCGGAAAGAGGCGATTTGGGCGATCTTTTGGAGAAATCAAAGGAGCTTTGTCAGGCATGAACTATTAGCCTCGAAATATGTCATTTTGGTGTAAAAACATTGATTAATTACGGGATTTCAAGGATTTAAGGTATAAAAATGGAGGTTAGGGCTTGAAACTCAAGAGAGTTAAATGTGGGTTTTGGAGGGGCAAACGAACTCCAATTTTGGTAAAAATTATTCGTATGGACTCGTGGCGAGACGAAGAATCAGTGGTTGTGACTTTTGTAATTTTTTGCGAAGTGGGCCGGGGGCTTGGGTTTTACCAACATCGTAATTTTTAGTATTTTTCGAGTAATTTCGATTGGGTTATGTTTCTTTAGCATATACTAATGTATTCGTTGTGATTTTGACAAGATTCGATGCGCGAGGAGGTCGATTCCAAAGGAAAGAGCATTGCGCTCACTGTGGGGGTTCAGACTCTGTCATTCATTGATTTATTGTTGTTCATCATTAACTATGCTAAAAGGTTAGTTTCAGCTTTGCATTGTGGTATTTTGGGATTTCTTACTTTCAAGTCATTATACATGTCTATTACTGCTGAGTTGGAAGTACTCACTTCACTCCCTGCACCTTATATGCAGATTCAGGTATTTCGGAGACTTAGCTGAGCCGTCGTTGTCTTCTAGAGTTTATTTAGAGTTGTCGAGGTAGCTGCCTGGCGTTCGCAGGACCAGACTTCTCCCCTTTTATTCAGTTTTATTTTCACTTTCTAGACATATATATGTTTTCGAGTATTGTTACTCAGTTATTTTAGTGGCTCTAGACTCGTGACCCCAGATTCTGTTGGGAGTGTTTTGTCAGATATTTTGTTTTGTTCCGGATTTCTTTATTATAAACCTTGGAGTATTATTTTAATACTGTTAATTTCCGTTAAACTGTCGGAAATGAGTTATCAGGTTGGGTTCTTGAGAGGTAATTGGCCATACTTGCCTAGTTGTATGGTTGGGCGCCATCACAATCGGGTTTGGGTCGTGACATTTTCCTCTTTCCTTACGGAAATTCCGAATCGTGACAATGGTCATGTGAATAGAGCATGCCATAGAAGTGTTGGAAAAGGAATCTATTGAACATTTATTTTACCGTTCCCAATGAGCTAGCCTTGCATGGAAACTTAGTCCAGTTAGATGGCTTAAACCGACTGAAATATCTAATTTTTCTATGTAATGGTTCAAGCGCTCTCTCTCTTTATATATATATATATATATATATATATATATATATATATATATATATATATATATATATATATATATATATATATATATATAGAGAGAGAGAGAGAGAGAGAGAGAGAGAAAGAGAGATAGAGAGAGAGATTATTTTCATTATTCATTTCTTCATATCCTTTAGTCTGTATTCCTGGTCTATCTTAATAGGTTTTAATAACTTTATTCCTTTATTTCCCATTACTTCGACTACATCGTCTACTTTAATCTTGAATTTTGTATTGCAATTTGTTGGATATATCCAATTTTTCTATGTAATGGTTCAAGCTCTCTCTCTCTCTATATATCTATATATATATATATATATATATATATAAAATTTATCCCAAACTCATGCATCTTTTAACTTATCATAATTTGAAAAGCTAGAAATTCAACAAAAAAATTATGGTGATTTTTTGGATGCTTCGGATTCACTTGCTAAAACCTTGCTTTATTTTAATGAGTTTGATTCAATTTGTAAGAAAGCCATTTGACACGGGCAGACAATGCAATGATTCTCACAGTTATCTTGATGGAGTTCTATTATTTATGATGCAGGAATGTCCACCAACTTACAAAATTGATCGTGTATTGAAATTTTGGTGATGAATGCCATGGGATTTTTGCTTCATGTCCAAGGCTCTCAGATATAATTTCTTGGGAAACCATTCATCGATGAAGCAATGCCAATAAAAATGGCCATCTTATTGAAATCATGAAAGAGTAGAAAAAAAGTTAAATTTATTGTTCAAATGTTATACAAGCTAATTACACCTCCTTGAAAAATCATGATCCATACGCTATTTGAAGATATTTGAGAACTATGGAGCCTTGCATATTGTAGTGTACTAGTTATCTTTTGTAAATAAACGTTAGAAACATTTTTTCATATTTTAACTCCTTTTTTAATATACCTTTTTTTGTGATATATGTTGGGTTTAAGCTTCTTAGAGCTTAAAATAAAGTGAATGAAAAATGAAGGGAAAATAATTTTTTTTGAATTTTCATCTTTGATAAAAGGACATTGTCCCATATTAGAGGAGGAAAAGAGTTTTGATGGGTACAATTGCACTTCTTCTAGCTCTTCAAGAGTTGAGAAGAAGGCAAGTCTCACGCTGTCATTGGTTTCGGCTTTGGATTGATTTTTTGGACCGTTACTGTAACGGTAATTCAGTTTTTCTCCGTTTTAATTTTTCCGTTATAATTTGAATTGCGCATAAATGGCCATTTTATAAAATATCCATTTTGAGTTGCAACCTTACAGGAAGTGTTGTAACTCTTCAGTATTACCAAATGTTTTGGCTATAACTACATAAACTTTCCCTCAGATTTTTCAAATAATCTTAAACCTCGGGTACTAGGAGGGGTAAGTTCCTTAAGAAATATTGTGAATTCAAAGAGCTCGGATTAGTTCGGTTCTTCTATATTTCTTGTTTCAGTTCGTTTTGTTATTTTTGAATATATTTTTTAATACAGTATACTAATAAGCTGAAGGAACTTAATCTTTCTGTTTGTAGGAGACTAAATTCTAATGATTTCTACTCTCAATTTGTAGACAAATCTTTGAATTTTCTACTCCTTGGTTGATATTACAATATTATAATCTTTGTAATTTTCTACTCGTTATGCATTCAGTTTGAAGAAATAAAATTTTCACCGTGATATTTAATCTGTTTCTATTAAAGTTATTTGGTTTGAAGATTTTATATACTTCATCATTAATTAATTTTGTTTCTGTTTTGTGATTAACAAAAATGATAGAAACAGTAACCCCGATGGTTGGCTCTATGAGCAATGTTGCTACTTACAGTCATTCTGTGCCACCACCGGTTCCGACAGAAAAGTCCACAAAATTGTCGAGATTGATTTCAAACGTTGGCAACAGAAGATGTTCTTCTATTTGACTACTTTGAGTGTACAGAAGTTCATCAAGGAAGACGTTCCGGTTCAACCGGAATCAACTCCTGATAATGAACACTTTATTGTGACCGAGGCATGAAGCACTCAGATATTTTGTACAAGAATTATATTCTTAGCGGACTGGAGGATGATCTTTGCAAACATATATAGTAATGCAAAAACTTCTAAAGAACTACAGAATGTATTAGAAAAGAAGTATAAAATCGAGGATGCCAGTTTGAAGAAGTTTATTGTAGTCAAATTTTTTGGACTATAAGATGGTAGACAACAAGTCTATCATTATCCAAGTTCAAGAGCTGCAAGTTATAATCCATGATCTCCTTCCTGAGGTATAATCCGAATTAATGCTTATGTTGAAAGAATTAATTTAGTTACTTATTAGGAATTTTTCATTGAAGGTTTGGTCATCAATGAGGCATTTCGAATTGCAGCAATGATTGAGAAGTTGCCTCCTTTATGGAGGGACGTTATGAACTACTTGAAATACAAGTGCAAGGAGATGAAACTCGAAGATCTCATCGTTCGATTAGTGATCGAAGATGAAAATAAAACTGAAGAAAAGAAGTGACATGGGAACTCAACAATTATGGGAGAAAATATTTTTGAGACTGCTCCAACTAATCCGAAAAAGAGGAAGAAGTCTTCTAGACCAAAAGACTATCCCAACAAGAAGAAACTGCCACAATTGTGGGAAAGGATAGACACAAAGCTGCAAAATGTCGTGCTCCAAAGAAAGAGAAGAAAAATGGTCAAGCAATTATGGTTGAAACAAATGATGATATTGATGATTTGTATGCTATGTTGTCTGAATACAACTAAGTGAGAAATCGTAAGGAGTGATCGATTAATTTTGGACCCCCCAATATTTGTATGCTCTCGTTGGACCGACGATACAATTTTAATGAGAAATTTTGCAACGGCCAAAATTGATGGTTATGAAAATGTATTCCTAAAGATGACCTCTGGCAAGGTGGCGAATCTGAATAACATTTTCCATGTTCCTGAAGTAAGGAAGAACCTAGTTTCTATTTCACTTCTCGTTAAGAATGGGTTTAAGTATGTTTTTACTTCAAGCAAGTTGTAATAAGTAGGAACAAGATGTACTTAGGAAAAATTTACCTTATTGAGGGTCTTTTTAAGCTGAATGTAATGGTTGTTGAAAATAATAAACTTTCAGTTTCTTCTTACTTGCTTGAGTCAAATGATTTATGACATATACGTTTGGGACATGTAAATTTTAAAACTTTGCAAAAGATAATTAATTTGCAAGTATTGCCTAAGTTTGAATGCGTCAAATTAAAATGTCAAATATGTGTGGAATCTTAGAATGTTAAACATTTGCCTGATTTTCTATGCTTTCGTCTTTACCCCTGACTTGTGGAAGAAACCCTAGATTTTGGGGGGTTTTTCAAACTACTTGTGTGCAATTATTTTACTTCCTCCTTGATTTCAAAACCCCAATCTTCTAAGTTCATGTCCTCTGAATCATGCTAAGCTTTGAAAGACCTTCTGAGTTCATTCGTGACTATGTTCTTCTTGCTTCTTTGATTACATAACTATACTATGTGTTTAATCTTAGCCCTGCATGTTTAAGTTTGTGCATCTTTTATAGTCAAACCTTTTACTCTCAAAAATAACCCTAGTTTTTGGGGATTGATTTCCGTTTAGGCTTAATTGATTCTTTCCTTGTCTGATTTGGACTTGTTTTCTGACTTAATACATTACTGAGTTCGAATCCCTATTTCCTTGTTTTACTATGTGTTGATTGATTTTACCCTTACCTTATTTATCTAAACCGTGTATTTTCAAAACTTCCCTTATGTATTTACCCTTGAATTTACCATGTGTTCTTGATCTTCTTTCCTTAAATAAACTCTGCTCTTTTATTACTCGAGTTCGACTCCTTAACTAAAGAAAGTCTTTTCCACTGATTGATTCTGATTTGATACTGAATTATTATTTTTGCCTTACTTACCACCTGTTTTCAAACTATAAATACCCCAATCCTTCTCTTCAAACCAACAAACAACTGAGTTCAAAAACACACACATATACACACTCTAATCTCTCTTCTCTTCTTTGCTACCTGCTCTATTACTTGTGTCTAGCTGGCTGAAAGCCAAGGCTAGACTGTAGAATCCTGTTTGTTTTTCTCAAGTATATGCTGAAGCTCGAGTGAATTCTCTGGCTAATTTCCTGCTTTATTTATTCTTCTATTTAAACTTGCAACTAGTAGGTGTCTATAATTTAAATATTATTCTCCAAAACTACGTGTTTACTTCTCCCTTTTACATAACCTCTCACTACATGTTTTCTTGCATTGTGTGACTAATCATTAGTCTGTTGTACTTTTCTTCATGCTTCTACATCTTTAAAGTGCTGTTATGCTTTTCTTACCTTACCCTGATGTTTATGTAAATGCTTTCATGTGATCCCATTCCCTTTATCCCCTTTTATGTATGAGTATCAGCTCCAGGCCAGGGATAGCACCATATTGCTATCCCTGACATGGGACCTGGTTCTTTTGAATCTTTGCTCGCATTAATCCCATTCCCTTAACCCCCTTTATGTATTGAGCTTTGAGTAGGGTCTGGTGGTGTCCTAATTATCACCCAGGCCCCTGTCTGACTTCTAAAAGTCTGCTCTTTTATTTGCTTGAATCAAGTAAAGGGTCAGGGGTGTGCCAGTCTTACCCATGGCTGGGTATGACTTCCCTTTGCTCTAGTTTCCTCAAACCCCCTCACTTTACACTTACTCTTAGTTCTTTTAGTTCAGCCCCCCTATGATAAGCCATGCTTAGGGACCCTAGAGTTCCTTCTGAACTTGGATGCCTTAGGGCTGGTAATTCCACACATTGCACTATTCTGTTACCACAACTTTAGGGTGTACGCATTTCCTGGGCTTCCTGAAAGCCCTTGGAACTTTGAAGCACTCTTAAAGAAGGCCTTGGAATCTAGAATCCGGATCTGGTGGAACATATGTTATTGGGTATTAAGATTGAATTAGGCTTCTCGGATCTAGTTGTAGGCTGTAATGTATTTTGTTTACTTTTATATTGGTTCTGTAACAATCTTGTAAACAGAATTTGGGGAATATTAGTGAAAGGGTGTGGGAAGGGTTTATGTTTATTTGCATATGCTAAAGGGTAGATACCATGCCTATAAAACTAATGTTGTTATTCAATCACCTAGATATCTTGCCTATAAGTTAATTGCTTCATACCACCTAAAGATCATGTCTATAGATTTTTTAACGTTTCATAAGTCAATCATTTAGATACCATGCCTATAGGGTTTAATATTCAGTCACATTGCAAGTCATTCAGAAATCCTGCCTATAGGACCTAATACTCATATAACAAGTTGCATATAGAGAACATGTCTATAGGAAGTGCATAAACGTTAGGCAAACCGTAGGGCGATCAAGTATTCATCCCCTTATCAGTTCAATGACAGTAACAAGTCTTAAAAAATCAAGATATAGATATCATGCATATAGGAGTTCAAACTCACCTAATATGAGCGATAATCTGTCCATTAGCCTCGAACGCTTTCAGCAAAAAATTTGTCCAAGCCTGTTTGCTTTCTTGAAACCTATCCAAGTCCGTCTGTTTTAACATTTCTATAGATCAGTAGTGTCCTTAAAATTCCAAACTTACCTCTTTATTCTGAAACCAACCCCCTTAGTTGTCTGCCTGAAATTTTTCTACTTCAACGCTTTTCGAAAAAAATGCATCTTTACAATTTATTATACATTTACTTAAGCAATTCGGCTAATTTGTATGCCATCTCTGAAGTTCTGCATTTTTTGATTTTCTGTTCCAAAACTCTTCTCTGTAGGCTCTTGTCCAAAATTAATGCTTTCTGAATCACTTGTATTAAAATACATTAAGTTCTGACAACTGGATCCGGGTTACCTAATGCGCGCTTGTTATCCAACTCTATGTGTTAAACTAATCTGTCCACCATTAATTTTAAAAGACCAAATCAGTACTTGCAAGTAATGCTAAACTAATTGCTGTTGTGATTTACGGGGTTTGTATGAGCCTTTGAATGTTCGATTTGTACCCCACTTATTTGTTATTTGTTTTGGTTGACGCCTTAGTATTTTGTCCTTTTAAAATCCATATATGCACCATCCCTTTCTCCCCTTTAGGATTAGAAGTCCAAATACCCCGGGACTAATAGGTCGGGACATGTATTAGCATGCAATAAGTAAATGAGACTAATCACGTTTAAATGCCCTAACAGGGTGGGAAGGGTAGAATATGGAGATGATGACGGTGCGCTAATATCTCGTGTGAGAATGATTGCTGGGTATTGCACCAAATGATCCATATAATAGTCAAACTTAGGACCCCTTCTCCTTTTTTTCCATTATTTAAAATTAATGTTTCCTTTAAACTAAGCTCTCTTTTACTTGTTCCTTTCCTCTTTCAAAATGTCAACTTGCTTGTATTTCTTATGAGCTAATTTTACTTGTCTACTTCTACTCTTTTTTAAAGTCACAACTAAGCAAGGCCGGGAACCACACTAGTGGATCTTGAGGGGTGCCTAACACCTTCCCCTCGAGATAATCTCAAGTCCTTACCCAAACTCTGGTTTTCCTTTGAATCCTTCTTCTTTTCTCTAAAAGTGTCCTAATGCACTATAATCATCCAAAAAGGGATAAAAGAGACATTCCACCCATAATGACGTAAACCCAATTCCTCTCCCTTGGGAGGGGGGGGGGAGGGGGCATCGACAGCATGGTGACTCTGCTGGGGACTCGTTTAGGCTTTTACAATTACTGGCTTTTGTGACTTCATTGCTTACTTAATCGCACTCATTTCTTTTCCTTGGTTATTTCAACACAATTACTAACTTGGCTCTTCATGTTTTTCTTTCCTTTTAATTTCTTCTTTTACTGCCTTATTATTTCAATTCCGTTGTAACTTCCGAGCATTTATTGTAGTCTTTTACGTGAAAATACATGTATTTTGTTTCATTATTGCAACTGCATTCCTCAGCATCATATTCCACTCGTGCCAAAATAAATCATATAGCAACGCTTATAATGAATGGTTGTGCCAATCTAATATTATAAACCCCCTATATGTGGCAAAGACATATTTGCGGTAAAACCAGTCGATCACCAGTGTAGTCGACGGTTCCGCGCCTTTCCCTCGTGAGTTGTCTGCTTAAGGGTACCTTGTCTAGCACTTCAAAGTAGAAACGTCATTCCATTAAACTGTTCATGCATCATGATCAACCCTAGCCGAGCCAGTTATGTTATCCACATAATGACTCCTTAAGAATAGCCTGAACCAAAGTCCATCGGGTTTCCTCATAACCTAAACGGACATCTTCACGTTATGTGCATTTATTTGGAGAACTAAATGCCTTTTGCTAATTATTGATTTAAATAACCGAGTTTGGTGGGGTTAAGGGCCCAACACTTTGTTTTGCAGAAATGAGGCACAAGGTCCCCAGATTCGGTATGGTATCCAACGTCCACCCAAGGTTGCTAAGCTGGTGGGAAGATCTTCATGGCAGAGATCAAACCCTCGTCCGCAAATACTTAGGGAATTTACCCTCACTTCTGGAAATCCAACCCAACAACAAGATCATTGAGGCTGCCACTTTGTTTTGGGATAGTGATCGATCGGTGTTCCATTTCGGGGACTTGGAAATGACCCCTTTGCTAGAAGAGGTAGGAGGCCTAGCTGGTATCCCTTGGGAGACTCCGGGTTTGCTAATGCCGGAAACCGTAAAAGTAGAGGCTTTCATAAGATGATGGGACTCAAGAAAATTCCCGACCTTACTTGCTTGAAGGACTCCTACATACCATTCGACTTTTTGTACGAGAGATATGGCCATAGCAAGTCCTACCACACCTACATGGACGAATTCGCTCTCACTTCTTTGGGACATATACATAAAAGGGTGTTTGTGTTCATGTTTTTATTCTTGGGCATGATAATTTTCCTGATGAAGAAGGCTAGGATCCACACCAGACTAGCCATGGTGACCAAGACCTTGATGGAAGGAATCAACCGGCAGTCTTTCAGCATAGTGCCCATGAACATCGCTGAAATCTATCGAGCCTTGGGAAAGTGTCAGCAAGAGGCTCCACATTTCGAGGGTTGTAATCTGCTACTTCAACTTTGGCTCATAGAAAACCTTCACAAGGGCGACTACAGACAGGAAATCACATGCAGGGATTGGGATGACCATCGCTTTTCATTACCCAAAGCGAATGAACTTCATGCCCAATATGTTCGGTCAGGCGGAGGACGCTAGTGGGTGGGTAGAGTTGTTCGAGAATCTAAAAGAAGAGCAAATTCAGTGGATTTTCGAGTGGTTCCCAACCAGGGAGTTCATTGTCCGTTCTCGGGACGCACCATTCCTCATACTCATTGGTCTGAGGTGAACTCATCCTTATGTCCCCCTACGAGTCATGAGGCAATCCGGAAGGAAATAAATCATACCCAGGATAGGAGAAGATGAGTCATTACGGGGCTAACTTTCAAGATGATGATAGCCCGCATAGGTATCACGCTCAGCATATGTGGCACTGCAAGCTCGTCTTAGGAAAGGAGTCTATTGAACCCGATAGGTATCATGTCGGGCATGTGCCGCACTATAAAAGTTGGTTGGAAGATGATCACATTGATTTGGGTCGTCCATGGTTCGTCCACGGTCATAAGATTATTGAAAAGAAAACTGAGGCGCAAGTGAAATACCATCAATTGCACAAGAGGATGCGAGAACTTGAGAATGAACATCGGGAAATACAAGAAGCCCACGAGAAGCTAATTAACGAGTGGAAATACATGGCCGTCAACAACAAAAATCGTTTGGGATATTTGGAGCGAGGTATAGTGGAATTGGAAGGTAAGTAATTGAAAAGAATTGAGGATTGCCAGAATGCTGAAGGAAGTGTAGGCGGACATCTGGCTCAAGCTTATCTGTTGTTAGGAATGCGCGAGTTGGTGCAGCTGCACGAGGGAGGCAAGAGCACTGAATTTGGGGAAGGTTCTTCTGGGAAAAAGTAGTTAGGATTTTACTCTTCTGCTTTCTTAATGTAATAAGGCCACTGGCCATTAGTGACGTCTTTATTATTTAGTTGTTTTAAACTCGTGTTGTTTTTATCAATAAAATGAGGCATTTAGCATTATAAGTTCCCAAATTTAATTTGTCATTAGGTCTGCGTCGGGCACAACGAGGCACCCAAATTAGGAAGCGATTTATATTCCTAACACTCCAATATTTGTGGACACTATGCCGCACTACAGTCAGCCAGTCATAAGTGCAGCCGAGTCAGATGACAAGAGCTCCCTCATTCAGAATTTGGCCGTTGAGATCAAGAAGTTGACTAGCCTGGTCCAGGGTTTCAAAAGTAACAAAGGCGTCGAAGGGTTAAATTACGAAGATCTCTGTGTTCAGTCAGATGTTGAGCTCCTGGAGGGGTAAAAACCTCCAAAATTTGAGATGTTTGATGGTACATGTGATCCCAAAGTCCACTTGAGAATGTATTGTGACAAGTTGGTAGGAGTCAGAAAGGACGAAAAGATCCACATGAAGCTGTTCGTGAGGAGTTTGAAGGGTGATGCTTTATCCTGGTACATTAGCCAGGATGCAAAGAAATGGACTAGTTGGGTGAACATGGCGTCTGAATTTATAGATCGGTTTAGGTTCAACACTAAGAACGCACCAGATGTGCTATATATCCAGAATCTCAAGAAGAAGCCCTCAAAGACCTTTCACGAGAATGCTACTCGTTGCAGGTCAGAAGCTGCCAAGGTCAGACCGGACTTGGAGGAAGAACAAATGAAGAAGTTCTTCGTCCGTGGTCAGGATCCGCAGTACTACAAGAGGCTAATGCTAATAGAGGGTCAAAAGTTCTCCGACATCATCAAGTTGGGTGAAAGGATCAAAGAACGCATAAAAAATGGTACGGTCACAAACCTCGAAGCATTCCAAGCTACCAATAAGGCTTTATAGTCTGGTGGCTCGTCGAAAACAAAGGATGTAGATTCCGTAATGGCTGTGCAAAGGAACAACTCCCACATGAATTACCAAACCTATCCCTCAGCTCCACTCACATATAAACCCACCTTAAACTACCAAGCACAATCACCCACTTAACAAATTCCACCATCCGTCTACCAATCATCTCTACCACCCGCATATCAATCCAATTCACCCTGGTATTCCCAACCCGCATCGGCATACCAAGAATATAACTCCCAACCTTCCCACTACCCATCACCTCCTACCCGCCAAAACTTCCCTCGACCTAGACCAAACTTCGACTGCAAACCTCCTAGACAATATACCGCCATAGTTGAGCCAATTGACCAATTATATGAAAACTCAAAGTAGCCAGTTACATTACCCCTATCCGTCCCAGAACTCCAGAAAATCCTTCCGAATGGATCAACCAAAACAAGACTTGCAAATACCATTCCGGGATGAAGGGCCATACCATCGACGAGTGTCGCTTGTTGAAAGACAAGATTCAGAATCTGATTGACAACGAGATCATTATAGCAAAGGAGCCCGCTCCTAACATCCACAACAACCCTTTGCCTGACCACAAGGGTGAAGGCATCCACATGATCGAGATCGAAGATAACCCCAAGGGGTCGATCGGTTTGATAGCTGAAGGAGACGAGCCTAAGAAGCCAACAATTATGCTCAATCCTGTTGTTGTCTAGATTCAGCCCTCTGAGGGTGATGTGGTAAATGTGTCCGTGCCACTCGAGTTTGATGAACTTTCTACAAAGGCGCCACAACCAATTGATGTTGAGTTCGGGTTCCAAAGGCTCCCGCACCGTTTGAAATTACTGTGTTACCTCCAACGGTACTAATTCCAGCATCCATGACAGATGTGACCTCGTTCAAGACAAATGCTATACCTTGGGATTATACGCAGAGGGTAGAAGGAAAGGAAAGGCGCGTGCTAAGGAAGTAATTGCCACATAGGGCATGACCAGGACAGGCAGCGTGTACACCCCGGAACACTTGGCTGAGCCCAAGCAGGCCTCCGGGCAGACTGTTGAAACTGGTCCTGATGACCTTTAGAGGAAGGTACAGGACAAAGAGTACTCAGTCATCGAGCAACTGAACAAAATGGCAACATAGATTTCTATTCTGGCTCTTCTACAAAGCTCTGAGGCACATAGAAATGCCTTATTGAAAATACTAAGTGAAACTAATGTTCCTAGAAACATAACATGAGGCAAAATGGCAAACATTCTGGGACAGGTACTGGAAATCCATAAGAACACCTTCTATGAAGATGAATTACCACCAGAAGGGCTCGATCATAACAAAGAATTGCACATCACTACGCAATGCGAGGATCACTTTATCACCAGGATTTTAGTCGACAGAGGATCCAGCCTCAACATTTGTCCATTAGTAATGCTAAGGACATTGGGTAAAGGGTTGCACGAGATCAAGGACGGGGCTATCAGTGTTAAAGCTTTTGACAGATCTCAAAGGTCCACCATTGGATAGATTAGCTTATTCCTACAGATGGGACCCACCTGGTTCGATGTTGAGTTCCAAGTAATTGACGTACCGGCATCCTACAATTTGTTGCTGGAACGACCCTGGATCCACACCACTAGGGCTATGGCAGTAACTTTGCATCAAGCTGTAAAATTTGAATGGAATCACCAGGAAGTGATCATTCATGTTGACGGTAGCAACCCTATATACAGTTGCCAAGCTATCCTGATGATTGGATGTAGAAGAAAAATCGATGGAAAAACATACCATCACATCGAGCAAGTCAACGCCATAGATAAAGACAAGTGGTGGGATAAGAAAATTGAGAGCATTCTGAATTGTAGTGGATACGAGCCCGTAAAGGGGCTTGGCAAGAATCTCCAGGGCATCACCAAGCCTATCACGTTGAAGAAGCATGAGACTACTTTTGGCCTGGGTTATGAATAGACTTGGGAGGAGTTCAACGATTGGTCGCCACCATGACGTGGTCCCTACTACCCACAAGAGCACCCTCTACCCCAGCTGGAGCAGACTTTTTAGCCAGCGGATGTCATATACGGATCAGAGGAAGATGAGACACTGGCAGCAATGAAGAACCTATTTTTGGAGGATGATGTGGATTGTTGTGTTATCTTCGAGGAGGAAGGAGAGGAAGACCCTTCCATTCAAGCTGTGATTCAAGGGGAATGCCTCACCAATTGGTCAATCAGGACCACCAGTGCGCAGAGAGCCTCGGGGTAGCAAGGCTAAACGACGCATATGCATCGCATTTTACTTGATTTTACTTTTCCGCATTGTCTTTACTTTCGAAAAGAGCTTCGATGTTTCAGACAGTTATGAATTTAATCAAAAGCATTTTCCAAGTTTATATTTCTCTCTCATTTATTTTCTCTACCAATTACTTTATTTTACACAGCATTACTAATACATATCTTGATGATGAACCAACGACTGTAACTTGCAACGAGACAGTGCGACAAACGGACATTGATTCAGAAGAGGATGGAATACTAGAAGAAGTTGTCAGAGAGGTCGAGAATTTTGAGAACAGTCCTAAGTTTAACTTGGAAGAAACTGAGGTCATCAATTTGGGAGACGCAGAAAATGTCAAGGAAACACGTATCAGCGTACACTTGTCACCATCAGAAAAGAAAGAGTACATAGAGTTTTGAATAGAATATGAGGATATATTTGCCTGGTCATATGATGATATGACCAGTTTCGGCATATCCATTGTAGCTCACAAATTGCCAACAGATCCGCATGCCCACCGGTAAAACAGGAACTCAGAAATATCAAGCTAGACATGAGTTTGAAAATCAAAGAAGAGGTTACCAAGCAGGTCAAAGCTAGGCTTCTCATAGTTTTAGAGTATCCAACATGGCTAGCCAACATCGTGCTGGTACCAAAGAAGGATGGGAAGGTTAGAGTCTGTGTCGACTAGCGGGATCTCAACCGGGCCAGTCCTAAGGACGATTTCCCTTTGACAAATATACACATATTGACGATAACTGCGCTAAACATGAGCTGCAAACGTTCTATGATTGTTTTGCTGGATACCACCAGATATGGATGGATGAAGAAGATGCAGAGAAAACGACATTCATCACGCAGTGGGGAATGTACTTTTACAGAATGATGCCGTTTGGTTTAAAGAACGCTGGTGCTACCTACATGAGAGCCATGACCACAATCTTTCATGATATGATACATAAAGAGATCGAGGGGTATGTGGACGACGTCATCATTAAATCCAGGAAAGCTGCACATCACATGGGATATTTGAGAAAATTCTTCAACAGATTGAGGAGATACAACTTGAAATTGAATCTCGCCAAGTGTGCATTCGGGGTTCCCACTGTAAAATTATTGGGTTTCATTGTGAGTCGCTAGGGAATAGAACTGGACCCGTCAAAGGTCAAAGCCATTCAAGAGTTGCCAACACCAAAAAGCAAGAAGGACGTGATGAGTTTTCTGGTAGGCTCAACTATACTAGACGATTCATAGCTCAGTCCACTGTCATTTTTGAACCCATTTTCAAGATGCTAAAGAGGGATGCCAGCACCAAATGGACTGAGTATTGCCAAAAGGCTTTTGATAGATTCAAGGAGTACTTGTCGACGCCGCCCGTCTTGGTTCCACCCGAGACAGGGAGACCTCTATTGATTTATCTTGCAGTATGGGATGGGGAGTTTGGTTGTGTTTTGGGACAACATGATGAAACAGGAAGAAAGGAGCATGCCATCTACTACCTCAGAAAAACGTTTACCTCGTATGAGGCTCGATATTCCTTATTAGAATGCACTTGTTGATCTTTAATTTGGGTAGCTCAGAAATTGAGGCACTACTTATGTGCTTACACCTCTTATCTCATATCTAGGATGGATCCACTGAAATATATCTTTTAGAAGCCCATGCCTACCGGAAAGCTCGCCAAATGGCAAATACTGTTAAGTGAGTTTGAGATTGTTTATGCTACCCAGAAGGCCATCAACGGACAAGATTTGGCAGATCACCTCTCCGAGAATCCTGTAGGAGAAGAATATGAACCTCTAAAGACGTATTTTCTTGACGAAGAGGTATCTTTCATAGGGTAAGACATCAAAGAATCCTCTGATGATTGGAGAATGTTCTTCGACGGAGCCGTAAATTTCAAAGGAGTTGGTATAGGAGCAGTCTTGGTATAAGAAACCGGTCAGCATTAGCCAGTATCGGCCAAGCTCAGATTCCTGTGCACCAATAACATGGCCGAGTATGAAGCTTGCATCTTAGGGCCCAAACTGGCAATTGACATGAACATTCAGGAACTATTAGTGATCAGAGACTCAGACCTACTCATTCATCAGGTTTGAGAAGAATGTGCAACTAAGAATTCCAAAATACTCCCCTATCTGCATCATGTACAGGAGTTAAGGAAAAGATTCAGAAAGATGAAATTCTAGCATGTTCCCAGAATACAGAATGAGTTCGCGGATGCTTAGCCACTTTATTATCCATGATTCAGCACCCGGATACGAATTTCATTGATCCCATCTAGGTCAAGATTCATGACCAACCAGCTTACTGTGCTCATGTCTAGGAAGAAGCCGACGGGAAACCTTGGTTCCATGATATCAGAGTATACTTGACAACAGGAGAGTACCCAGAGTTTGCCAACGCTACTCAGAAATGCACACTTCGGAGATTGTCCAACAACTTCTTTCACAACGGAGGAATTCTGTATGGGAGGACTCCCGATCTGGGATTACTAAGATGTGTCGAGGCAAGGGAAGCAACCAAACTATTGGAGGAAGTGCACGCGGAAACCGGAGGACCGCATATGAATGGTTTCGTGTTGGCAAAGAAGATACTCCGACCAGGGTATTTTTGGATGACTATGGAAACATACTACATCAAGTATGTCCGGAAATGCCACTGTTGTCAAATACATGCATATATGATAAGGGTACCTCCAAACTAGCTTACTGCAACAAGCTCACCATGGCCGCCGCTTGGGGAATGGATGTTATTGGACCAATTGAACATGCCGCATCAAATGTGCACATGTTCATCCTAGTGGTATTTGATTACTTTACCAAATGGGTTGAAGCATCATCATATAAGGTAGTCACCAAGAAAGTAGTAGCAGATTTCGTCCGAGATCGTATGGTTTGTCAGTTCGGGGTTACGGAATCGATCATCACCGACAATGGTTCTAATATCAATAGTGACCTGATAAAGGCAATGTATGAAACATTCAAGATTAAACCCAAGAACTCTACGTCTTACAGACGTCAAATGAATGAAGCTGTAGAAGCGTCCAATAAGAACATCAAAAAGATACTAAGGAAGATGATAAAAAAACACAAACAGTGGCATGATAGGTTGTTGTTCGCCTTACTGGGTTATCGTACCACGGCATGCACATAAACTGGGGCCACTACCTACATGCTAGTGTATGGTATAGAGGCAGTCATCCCCGCCGATGTAGAAATTGTTAGATAATGCGCTTAACGCAGAGGGGGGGGGGTGAATAGCGTTTTAATAAAATTAGCGTAAACTTGCGGAATTTAAAAATTGCAGGAAATAAATAAGTGCGATAAGTAAATAAATTAGAACAAACGCACCGATATATCCTGGTTCACCACAACCCGTGGCTAGTCCAGTCCCCGAGAGACTCTCTCGAGATTTCCACTAACTTGTTAAGCTTACAGGTGCTTAACAAACCGTTACAGTTGCTCAAGGATACCCCACCTTAAGACTTCACTTGCTCGAGGATACCTCACCCCAAGACTTCACTGTTAAGCTTACGGGTGCTTAACAAACCTTTACAACCTGAGGACACAAGCCTCAACAACCTTTGCTCGGAGATACAACACTCTAAGACTTCAACCAAGGAAACACAAGTTCCTTCTTACAACACAAGGGACTAACACTTCCCTTCAAGTGTATAAAACACTTAACACTCACTTAACAAGACTCTCCTAATAGAGTGGATATGAGTAAACAAATACGCTCAAGAATACAACAATAAATTCAAGACCTTGGCTTTCAAAATATGATAAAAATGATCAATAAATGATATTGGAAATGTATGAAAGCTTATGAATGTTTTGGTCAGAAGCTGTGTGTTTAATGAGTGATTTTGAGGTGTATTTATAGATCCAAAATCACTCCTAGCCGTTGCTATGATCATAAATACAGATTCTGAAAATCTGTTAAATAGTCGACTATCCGATATGGTTATTGACTATCTTGGCAACGGTCATCAGGATAGTCGACTATCCAATATCAGATATTCGACTATCTGACCCTGCGGAAATGGTCCGATTTTAAAACAACTAACTTATTGAAAATAAGTTATAAAATGTTTTTCAAAGCTTTGTTTGAAGATATAAAATATTATAAATATCTTAAACATGAAAAACAATTGTAATGACCATTCCGAATCAATAAAAACATTTAAAATCATTTTGTTTTAAATGTATTGAAAATATTTATTATATAACATTTAAAACCAATTTGTTTTAAATGCAATAAAAATATTTTTGATATGCATATATTGTAAAACCATTTATGATAATTATTTATGATATACATATATTATAAAATCATTTATGATATGCATATATTGTAAAATCATTTTATGATATGCATTGTAAAATCATTTTATGAGAGAAGCCAAGACTCAAACTTAAAGTCGGATCAAGATCACAATAAAGACAATATAAATAAGACTCAACAAAAGGTCTTCATTTATTTTCATTGCTTCTCTCGATCTTGTCTTGAACTTCTTGGACTCCAATTCTTGTCCGCTCAAATAACGTTGCATAGCCTTTTCTTCCTCTATGCTCATTGTAATTTTGCATATCAATTCTTTATCTTCCTTTTGCATATATACAAAATGAATTGCACTTTAATTAAAATATAAATTAAAGTGTATTCAATAATAACTCACATTTATTTGGCATATATTATTTTCCATTAAATTGGTTTGTCAATTATCAAAACATATAAGTATGAACATATACATATGTTCCAAAAATTTCCCCCTTTTTGATAATGGCAAACCTTCATGGGAATATGCATATCCCCTTTATAAAAACTATGCCAAATATAAGACAAGTTATTGTTGAGTTCCCCCTCAATTTATGCAATAAATATTTAAAACAAATAAATATGCATATAAATAAATAAATAAGTATGCATATACCCTTATCTTCCCCAATGCATGGAAAATAAATATAATATTCATATACCCTTAATCTTCCCCCTTTTGACATTAACAAAAAGATAATTTCATTAATGAAGAAGGAAAATTACAATAAGAGTAATTGAAAATACATTATAATAAATGAAAATACATTTCAAATAATGAAAATACAAATCAAGAACTTTCATCGTCGTTGAAATCATCGTCATCGCTAGAAGTACTTGCAGAATAGACGCGAGAATACGAATAATTGACATGGTCAAAATATCCGTGGATTTTGTCACTAAGCCTACGCACATTTCTTTCCGTGCGAGACACATTACTATCGATTCGATTAATTGAAGTCGATAGAGAGGCAAGTTGATCCAAGATGGCTTGAGACACATCCGGTTGAGCACGAGGACGACGAGCTTGAATTGGAGGAGGAGGATTTGGAATTTGATCATGAGGTTGATCATGGCCATGAAAAGAGGTTTCTTGAATTTCCCAATATTTGATACGAGTTTTCTTGATACCAACATTGGTGTTGACTTGAGACGCTTCAAGAAGATGCATTATAAGTAATGCATAAGGAAGAGGTTTGTCACTTCCTATTGAATCAAACATATGTGTAAGAACAAATTTACACCAATTTATGCGTGCTTTGGAAATAATAGCATGTATGATTTTTGCATCTTCACGGCCAATTGTCGTGTGATTGCTTTTTCTCGGTTTAAGAATCCGAGTGACAACATAAAGAATCAAACGAAATTCCGCAAAAATTCCTTTTATAGGAGCTCTCTTTTGCTCTTGAGAGAATTCAAATTGTCCAATTCCAATAAGGTTGAACAGGACATTTTCATCATAGAGTATTCCTTCGACACCGGTATATTGTGCGATGTCTTGGCCATCACGAGGAAGATTTGTGATAGCTTGAATATTTTCTTCACTTAGAAGGATAGGAATACCATTAACTTTGGTAGAGAGAACTCCATCTTCATCTTTCTTAAGGTTCGAATAGAAGGCTTGAATCAAAAGAGGATGAATGAAATCATACTTCAAATAAACGAAGTCAAGGATTGAACTTTGTAGAAGTATATTGGAATGATTAGAATCCGCTAGATATCTTGCGGTTGTGAATCGAGGTGGAAGAATATCTCGATTTTCAAAGTTTCTAATAAATTGTTGAAGCTCATTTTCTTGTTCAAACCAAAGAACAGATCCATCATCATAACAATGTAGAGATGGAGGAGGATTTGAAGAAGAAGGGATATTCTTTCCGGCACGAGAGCGTTTAGAACTTCTATTTGCCATTGAAATTTGTAGGCAAGAAGAACTTTTGGAAGAAGTTTGGAATAGAATTTTTGAAGAGAATTTCTTGAACAAGAATGATTTTGGTGTGAAACAAAGAGTGCACACTAATCCTATTTATAGAGTTCAAGAAAACATAGCATTGAATGACAAAAATCAGATTTTTTGGACTGATTGGAACGGCTATAAAACGGTCAGATTTTTGAAATTTGACTGAGGATAGTCGAATAACTTATTGGATAGTCGACTATCTGGGAACGATATTCGAATATCTTCTGGGATAGTCGAATATCTGGAAACAGATATACTCGAATAACTTCTGGTTAGTCGAATATCTGGAGAAATAGCTTGATTTTCTGGATAATCAAGTTATTCGAATAACTTCTAGTTAGTCGATTAACTTCGACGACTTTGAAAAATTCGTTTAAGCAGAAAATATTGGAAAAACAATTTTCATTTTATGGAATTCGTTTATTAAAAAAATAAACTATATTTTTGGTAAAAATGTATATCATAATTTTATGAACATAATTTTATCAAATCAAATATGCTATCTCTAAATTCACAAGTCAAGTAAGAAAGATAATATTGACTTGAATTGAAACTTTATCTTGGTTCCCCCTGAATTTAGGGCGATACCTGCAAAAGAAAATACGCGTCTTCCACGCTCAAGTCAGTAATATTCAAAATATAAATGCAACCAAAAAAAAATGTATGCATTTAGATCGACGTTTAACTGCATTAGGACGTGACTCCTTTGAACATGATTTATATCTAGCACTTCAATAAACGCTAAATATTATATCAATTCTGCTAGCAATAAGGTAAAGTGAGGAACGATCATACCTTTTTAATTCTTGGTATTGCTCTCCTTACCTTTCACATTTCTGTCAAGACGGTCATATGAATTCATTGAAGTGGCCATTGCTTTGGTGTTGCTTATTTCTAAGCGATTTAGCAACTCATTGCAATATTGAGCATGACAAATGAAAGTTCCCTCTTTCATTTGTTTTACTTGCAACCTCAAGTTGAAATTGAGCTCGTCCATCATGATATTTCAAAAATTTGCTAGTCATGAGTTTTAAAACTCCTTGCATACAAATTTATTAGTTGCTCCACGCATAATATCACCAATAAGAATACAAGAAATATCATCAATGAAATTCATGCAATCTATTTTCCTTAAAAAAAATTCCCTTTCAAATAAGGCAAACTAGAATGTGAAGACATTCCCCCTTACTTGAAGCATATCACCTAAACACTTCTTCTTTTTGGCATTTAGCAAGAAGAGAGTATATTAAGGAAAAACTATGAGGAGTATGCAGTATGAGGATTGTTAAAAACTTATTAAGACATACCGACAAAACATAGGTCTACCCATTGTTATGAAACAATGATAAAGCCATTTATTGGAACACATAACAAATGTATCAAATGTTATTTTATTAACAGTGATACTAGTTGTTGTTCTTAGTAAAATATATTCCCAAAAAAATGTTAACTGTTAACAGATCAACAGTTTTATTAAAACTATAAATCAAAAATATACCAACCATTTTTCAGAAAAAAATTATATTCATCAAGAGTCTATTTTTAACAGAAATGCTTTTATCAAAAACATGAATCATTTATTTCAGGAATATATCAATTATTTTTCAAACTGAAATTAGCATTCATCAAAAACATGAGTTGATAAAAGTAATTGATATCCAATAATAATTATCAAAACATGGATCAATCATTTAATACTAGATACCAATTGTTGTTTAACAACAAATTTTTAACATATGAATCAACAAAGATAATTGATACATGTCAAATATCACGGTTAAGCATGTCAATAATTTCAACAATATAAGAACCAAATTGACAACAAACATGTTAATATCGGTTGCTTGCACATATCAATAGTTCGGTCTTTATCGAAAAAGGATAACTAACCGACATTCCCCCTTGATGCAATGAGGTTCCGTGCTTGGTGCATCTACTACAATATTGTAGTCTTCAAGCACACCTGCAAAAGTACCTAAAAATAGGTTTTTGGTATCCAAACACTTTTGGGTCCTTGGGGGTTAGGATAATAATAATCATAATCAATACATAAATCTCTATGTTTAGCAAAATAAACGGGTGCTATGTGTCCTACCCGGTTGCAGTAGTGACATACAACATTCGGGTTGTGCATATGCCTAGGTTGTGCCAAATACGTTCTAGGTAATCTAAAAACATCATTCCTGGGGGCGTTGAAATTTCTAGAGTTATTTCTAGGCGGTCTAGAATAATTATTTCTAGATTCATTTGCACAATTCCTAGAATCGTTTCTAGGTGGTCTAAAGTTATTAACTCTAGACTTATTAAACAACCTAGTATCGTTTCTAGGTGGTCTAGTCTCATTTCTAGAATTATTTCTAGGTTGCCTAAAATTATTATTTCTAGGCTCATTTGTATGATTCTTATTCTTTTTACGCCTTCTATTTTTCTTAGGCTTTTTCTTCTTAATCTCTTCAATAGTTTTAGGAGCATCTACACTATGTTTTGCTAGTGTGTTCCTAAGTTCAATATTTTCTAGTTTCAAAGAATCACAAGAAACAAATAGAACTTTTATCAATTGAAGAAGATTCATTCATTGCTTTAATCTTATTTCTAAGATCAAAAATGTCATTTTTCAAGAAATCATTTTCTTTTTCTAAAACATCAATTTTATTTTTGAGAACACCATTTTCATTAGTTAATTTTTCAAAATCTATTTCTTTCAAAGAAGAGGATTTTCCAAAATCTTTTTCTTATAAAGAAAGTGTTTTCTGAAAATCTGTTTCTTGCAAAGAAAGTGTTTTCTGCAAAGAAAATGTTTTCTTCAAATCTTTTATCATTTTGAAGGCATTAACAAATTCACCATACAGTTCATTATAGGCACTTTGTAATTCTTCAAAAGAGTGAGAGTTAGAAGTACTTACCTCTTCTCCTTCGTCGGCCATGAGGCATTTGGCAGTTGGTTCATCACATGAACTGTCTGCTTCTTGAGGCGCATTTTCATAAGTATCCTCAAGCTTATCCCACATCTCTTTAGCCGTTTTGTATTGAGAAACTTTCCGATAGTCCTCCTGATTCAAAGCGCTATACAGCGTATTTATCGCCTTGGTATTGTATTTACTTACCATGGCTTCCCCAACTTTAGTCGTCATTTGCTCACCATGCTCGATAATTTGCCATAGACGAAAGTTGCTTGATTTGATGAAGATTCTCATTCGATCTCTCCAATATGTGTAATTGCTTCCATCAAATATTGGAGGCAAGAAGGTATAGTGACCTTCACCTATTCCTGCAAAAGCATTACTAGTAGAAGCCATAGAAGGATTCTCTCAAACTGTTAAGTCTTTCGGAGAGTTAGGCTCTGATACCAATTGTTAGATAATGCGCTTAACGCTAGAGGGAGGGGGGGTGAATAGCGTTTTAATAAAATTAGCGTAAACTTGCGGAATTTAAAAATTGCAGGAAATATATAAGTGCGATAAGTAACTAAATTAGAACAAACCCACCGATATATCCTGGTTCACCACAACCCGTGGCTAGTCCAGTCCCCGAGAGACTCTCTCGAGATTTCCACTAACTTGTTAAGCTTACGGGTGCTTAACAAACCGTTACAGTTGCTCAAGGATACCCCACCTTAAGACTTCACTTGCTCGAGGATACCTCACCACAAGACTTCACTGTTAAGCTTACGGGTGCTTAACAAACCTTTACAACCTGAGGACACAAGCCTCAACAACCTTTGCTCGGAGATACAACACTCCAAGACTTCAACCAAGGAAACACAAGTTCCTTCTTACAACACAAGGGACTAACACTTCCCTTCAAGTGTATAAAACACTTAACACTCACTTAACAAGACTCTCCTAATAGAGTGGATATGAGTAAACAAATACGCTCAAGAATACAACAATAAATTCAAGACCTTGGCTTTCAAAATATGATAAAAATGATCAATAAATGATATTGGAAATGTATGAAAGCTTATGAATGTTTTGGTCAGAAGTTGTGTGTTTAATGAGTGATTTTGAGGTGTATTTATAGCTCCAAAATCACTCCTAGCCGTTGCTATGATCATAAATACAGATTCTGAAAATTTGTTAAATAGTCGACTATCCGATATGGTTATTCGACTATCTTGGCAACGGTCATCAGGATAGTCGACTATCAAATATCAGATATTCGACTATCTGACCCTGCGGAAATGGTCCGATTTTAAAACAACTAACTTATTGAAAATAAGTTATAAAATATTTTTCAAAGCTTTGTTTGAAGATATAAAATATTATAAATATCTTAAAAATGAAAAACAATTGTAATGACCATTCCGAATCAATAAAAACATTTAAAATCATTTTGTTTTAAATGTATTGAAAATATTTATTATATAACATTTAAAACCAATTTGTTTTAAATGCAATAAAAATATTTTTGATATGCATATATTGTAAAACCATTTATGATAATCATTTATGATATGCATATATTGTAAAATCATTTATGATATGCATGTATTGTAAAATCATTTTATGATATGCATTGTAAAATCATTTTATGAGAGAAGCCAAGACTCAAACTTAAAGTCGGATCAAGATCACAATAAAGACAATATAAATAAGACTCAACAAAAGGTCTTCATTTATTTTCATTGCTTCTCTCGATCTTGTCTTGAACTTCTTGACTCCAATTCTTGTCCGCTCAAATAACGTTGCATAGCCTTTTCTTCCTCTATGCTCATTGTAATTTTGCATATCAATTCTTTATCTTCCTTTTGCATATCTACAAAATGAATAGCACTTTAGTTAAAATATAAATTAAAGTGTATTCAATGATAACTCACATTTATTTGGCATATATTATTTTCCATTAAATTGGTTTGTCAATTATCAAAACATATAAGTATGAACATATACATATGTTCCAACAGAAATTCCCTCCCTGAGGACCCTACAAGAAGCAGCGTTAGAGGATGCAGAATGGGTCAAGAATCGCTACGAGCAGTTAGCCCTCATAGACGGAAAGAGAATAAATGTTGTCTGTCACGGTCTATTATATCAGAACAGAATGTCTAGAGCCTTCAACAAGAGAGTCAAGACAAGGGAGTTCGCGCCAGGACAATTGGTATTGAAGAAAATATTTCAGCATCAAGATGTAGCCAAAGGGAAATATTCTCCCAAATGGCAGGGTCCGCACTTGGTTCATCGGGTTCTAACTGGAAGAGCCCTTATTCTCACAGAGATGGACGGAGAAGTTTGGCCGAAGCCGATCAACTCAGATGTAGTGAAAAGATATTACATTTGATCATATGCTTTTTCTTTTGTGATGTCATTTGAACTATGCCTGACTTGATTCCCGTTTAATAGGGGATACGTAGATAGCCCTATGGGTTTGGTCACATTTTAATAAAAATTCCATTTTCCCCCGCAATTAGGACTGGGGCATAAATTTGAGGAGGACCCTCAAAATTTCGAAGTAAGTTACCTTAGTCTTTTCATCAGCACCAGCCCAGTAAACTGGGGCAAAATTTTGAGGAGTCGTCCCGCATTCAGTTATCCGGCAGCCGTCAGCAGCGCCATCCTAGTAAACTGAGGCAGAATTTTGAGGAGGACCCTCAAAATTCCGGCGCAAGCAAGGTCCCCGTGTCTTGAACCACATTGCAGTTGTTGGTTCGTCCAAAATAAAATCATTTTTATATTTATGTATTGGCATTTACTAAGTTATGCACAAACATCATTTACATCACCATCATTTAGTGACGCTACTCTCGCGATACGCGATGCCAAGAGCTGGAGGATACGAACTAACCTCTCCTCTACAAAACTCATAATTTTTCTTTGGATGCAGGATTTCAGGCCACGAATAAGAGTATATTTGCTCTTCAGGATCAAAACCCTCCAGAGGGTCACTATTCGCACTCAACACTACCCAGCAGTCCTAATATCGCAAGCCGTCTACAAGCTAAGAAAACTTACTACCATTCTTTCTTTTACATCCCATATTGCATAAGGCTACTGTCTGCCTTTCGAGACTAAGCTCTGTCTCCATGTGCATTTTTGCATAAGGCTATTCTCTGCCTTCTGAGGTTAAGCTCTACCTCCATATTGCATAAGGCTACTATCTGCCTCACGAGACTAGCTTTGTCTCCATCTGCATTTTGCATAAGGCTACTCTCTGCCTTCCGAGGTTAAGCTCTACACAAATATTGCATAAGGCTACTATCTACCTTTCGAGACTAACCTCTGTCTCCATCTTCATTTTGCATAAGGCTACTCTCTGCCTTCCAAGGTTAAGCTCTACCTCCATATTGGGTGAGGCTCCTATATGCCTTCCGAGACTAAGCATTGTCTCCACCCTGTATGGCTAAAATATCGTCGCTTTATTTTTTAGACTGGCTGAGAATTCACTACCTGCAATTTAAATACTCATTCGGCTGAAATATCTCCAGCTGCTTTTTAATTTCTCACTCTGGCTGAAAGATCACCACCCTTTGCATTTACCTGGCTGAAAGATCGCCACCCTTCGCATTCATTTGGCTGAAAGATTGCCACCTTCTCATGGGCTGAAAGATCGCCAACTCGTTCAAAGGCGTCATAGTTCGAATGCACCCTCTGCATAGCCCGAGAACATCATTTCATGGCCTGGGAACCCTTACTTTTATGCTCTTCATGGCCCAGGACATCATAGTCTGAGGACATCATCCTAACCGTCCGAAGACAAATATTCATGGTCCAACGAGAACTTGCATCACATTTAAATTACAGCAAATATACGTGCATCACCCATTTATAGGTACTCCGGCAGGCTCATGGCCGTCTCGGTAGGAGCAATCCCACTCCAGTTCTCCGCAGCCTGCCCGATTCCAAGCACCTTCTCAGACCCAACCATCGCATCCGTCTTTTCGAATTTCCATCGACATATCCCGTCAATGGTTCCTGAACCACATATAGCCTGATTCCTATAAAACTAGGGATATATAGCAACTCAGAAGCCAGAGCGCGATCAAATCCATTTACCATCGCCGTCTCCGGTCAAAATTGGCCATCTTATCTTTTACCCGACAACTCTTTCATCCTCCTCGGGTAAAGAGGGGCAACTGCTGATACCCAATTTTTCTCTATGTATTTTTATACTCATAATACGTTCAAAGTAGCACGTATATGCATATACGAGCATCCTCAAAGGTTTTGGTATTTTTCCCAAAATTTTAAAGATTTTTAAATCCAATTTATTGCCTATTTTGCACTATAAAATCCAATAATTATTCACAAAACTTGCCATTTTGGTGAATAATTTATTTTATTCTCACATTTATACTAAAAAATGATTTGCGTAATTTTTTCATAATTTTACAAGTCCATTTGGTATTTTTAAACTAAAATTACAATTTTAACCTATTTCTATATTTAATAGCATTTTTAATCATAAAATCATTTCTAATATTTTATAAATTAATACTTATGCATTTTTTATTAACTCAGTATTTGCAATTTGATTTTTAAATATCATTTACTGCTTTTGTAAATTCAAAAAGGAAAAATGGCTATTTCAATTGTAGCCCATTTTACTTTCAATTTTAGCCTAACCCCAGCCCCAAATTAAACCAAATCATACAACCCAATCCCATAAATTACCGGCCCAGACCCAATCAAATAAACCCACCCCGTCGGCCTTTTAATCCAGGCCGTTGATTAGTTTGATCAACGGCCATGATCCTCCATTTCCTTTTTAATTCACTAGCCCACCCCTAATCCTAAGCATTCTAATCAAATAGCCGCCCTTGTATCCTCTTCGTCTCTCAAAATTCTTTCAACTACCCTCCAAAACCCTAACCCCTTTCACCAGTCTCCGACCTTATTTCACCGGAAGCTATGGCTTCTCAGACCCTGAGTAGCATGTACCCATCCCCACATACCTCTATGCTCCTTTTGCTTCAGGTTTAAGAGTCTGATCTTAAAGACCTTGACTTAGAATCTTTCCGATTCAAGTTTTATGGCCCTTTCCGGCTCATCTCTGGCGAGTCCTAGCCGTCCATCTCCGACTAAGGACCAGCCCGTTCTAGACCTTTCTCATTTTTCTAGGGTTTTCTTTGAAACCATACGTCTTCGAGGTTTTTCTTTGTTTCTCTCTAAGATCTACTTTAGATCCGTGCTTTTTTCTAATATTTTAAAGTATTTTCCACATCTTTTCGATTTTTTGTTTTCAAAACTGTTCATCTTCTCAAAACTTAGTGTTTCTGTGATTTCTACTTGTTCTACTGTGATTTCTTGCATTATTTGGCTTTACTATAATTTCTAAATGTTTTCACTATGATTTTTGCTTTATTGCAATGCCTCCTAGTGTTTCCGAGTAATTTCTTTACTTATGTTTCCATGTCTGTTTGTGTTCTTTGGACTTCCTGAGTTTATTTTTTGCCTGATTTTCTATTCTTTCGTCTTTACACCTGACTTGTGGAAGAAAACCTAGATTTTGAGGGGGGGGGGGTTTCAAACTACTTGTGTGCGATTATTTTACTTCCTCCTTTATTTCAAAACCCCAGTCTTCTAAGTTCATGTTCTCTTAATCTTGCTAAGCTTTGCAAGACCTTCTGAGTTCATTCATGATTATGATCTTCTTGCTTCTTTGATTACATACTACACTGTGTGTTTACTCTTAGTCCTGCATATTTAAGTTTGTGCATCTTTTATAGTCAAACCTTTTACTCTAATAATAACCCTAATTTTTGGGGAATGATTTCCGTGTAGGATTAATTGATTCTTTCCTTGTCTGATTCGGACTTGTTTTTTGACTTAATACATTACTGAGTTCGAATCCCTAATTCCTTGATTTACTATGGGGTGGGAAGGGTAGAATATGGATATGATGATCGAAGCGCTAATATCACGTGCAACCCCTCTTCCGAGGAGTGATTGCTGAATATTGAATTGATGTGATCCATATTAATCATAAACCTAGGACCCCTCTTCCTTTATTTGATTTCATCTCTTCTTGGAAAACTGTTTAAATCTTTCTTTTTCACAAAATTTTTCATTCTCTACTTATCTTCACAAGTTTTCAACTTATTGCAATGTTATATGCAAAATCCTTATTTGATCCATAATTTTTATGTGTATGGTCGGGAACCACACTTGTAGATCCTGAGGGGTGCCTACCACCTTCCCCTCGGAATAATTTCTAGACCTTACCCTAATCTCTAGTTTCTTCAACTCCAACCCTTCTTATAGTGCCCTAATGCACTATAATCATTAGGTTGCGACTCTCAAACTCCAAAACCCAATTCTCGAAAGGGAATAGAGTTGTGTGTCGTAAACTCGATTTTGCTTTAGAAAAAGGCGGCATCGGCAACATGGTGAATCTCCTGAGGATTTCTTTTGGATTTTACCATTGCATGCTACTTGTGACTTTATTGCCTCTTTAGTTGCATTTACTTATTGTCTTTATTTCCTCTACTACGAAACTGACTTGGCTCATCGTGTCTTTTGTTACTTTCTTTTAATGTTTTAATTCAATGCATTTGTAATTATGAGAATTTATTGTAATCATTATGAACGTGGAAGTACGTGACAACTTGTTTTATTCTTTTAATTGCATCTTCAATATCATATTCCACTCGTGCTAAACAAATATCATAGCAACGCGTATAATGAGTGGTTGCACTCTTTCAATATTATCACCCCCTAATTTGGTAAAGACGCATTTACGGTAAAACAAGTCGATCAGCGGTGCAGTTGATAGTTCTGTGCCTTTCCCTCTTGTGTTGTCCGCTCAAGGGTACTGGTCTAATACTCTATAGAAACCTTACACTATTTAATTGTACATGCCTCATGGTCAAACCTAGTTGAATCGGTTATGTTGTCCACATAGTGACTCATTAAGACAGCCTTGTCCAAAGTCCACCGGGTTTCCTTGAAACTCAAACGGACACCACCATATTCTATGAATTATTTGGGAAGCTAAATGCTTTTTATGCTAATTATTGATTTAAATAGTCGAGTCCATTTGGGTAAAGGCCTAACACTTTATTTTGCAGAAAATGAGGCACGAAGTCCCAGATTCGGTATGGTAACCAACACTCGCTCAAGGCTGCTAAGCTGGTAGAAATACCTCCACTCCTGTGATCAGACGCTCGTCCTCAAATATTTAGGGAATTTTCCTTCTCTTTCTGAGATCCAACCAGACAACAAAATCATAGTGGCTGCAACTCTATTCTGGGATAGTGATAGATTTGTGCTCCACTTCGAGGACCTTGATATATCTCTTTTGCTCGAGGAGATATGAGGGTTAGGTGGTATTCCTTGGGAGACTCCGGGTTTGCTTATGCCAGGAAATCGCAAGGGAAGGGGTTTTCTAAAGATGATGGGACTAAAGGAAAACCCAGACTTATCCCGTTTGAAGGACTCTTACATTCTATTTGACTATCTATACGAGAGGTACGACAATAACAAGTCATACCACACTTACCTGGATTAATTTGCACTTACCTCATTGGGGCATATCCACATGAGGGTCTTCGTCTTTATGTTTTACTTTTTGGGAATGATATTTTTCCCCATGAAGAAGGCTAGGATTCACACCAGACTAGCCATGGTAATTGATGGAAGGAATTGACGGGCAGCCTTTCAGCATAGTACCTATGATCATTGCTGAGATATACCGAGCCATGGACAACTGTCAACGAGGGGCCAATCATTTTGAGGGTTGCAAATTATTTCTCCAGCTCTGGCTCATGGAGCACCTCCAGAAGGGTGAATACGGGTAGGAGATTATGCGCAAAGACTGGGATGATCACATCGCCTTCCATCAGCCAAAGCGAATAAATTATATGCCTAACATGTTCCCTCAGCTAGAGAATGCTGGAGGATGGGTAGAGTTATTTGAAAATTTGCAAGAAGACCAAGTGCAATGGATGTTCGAGTGGTTCTCTATGGAAGAATTCATTGTTCGGTCACGAGACGCACCATTTCTCATACTAATTAGTATGAGGGGAACTTATCCCTATGTCCATCACCGAGCCATGAGGCGGGCAGGAAGAAAGTAAGTCATACTAAGTATCGACAAGATGAGTCACTTCAGGGCTGACTTCCAGGACGATGATAGCCCTCATAAGTTCCAAGCTCAGCACATGTGGCACTGCAACGTCATCTTGGGGAAAGATACTGCTGAGCCAGACAAGTATCACGTCGGTTGTGCACCACACTATTCGGGTTGGTTGGAAGAAAATCATAATGGTTTGGGTTAGACCGGGTTCATTCGAGGTCACAGGGTCATAGACAAAAAGGCTGAAGCATTGGCTAAGTACAACCAACAGCGCAAGAGAATTCCAGAATATGAAAGCGAGCCCCGAGAAATACAAGAAGCCCATCAAAAGTTGATTGAAGAGTGGAAAGATATGGCTGTCAGGGCCAACAAACGACTGGGGTATTTGAAGCGGGGTCTAGTAGAGCTGGAAGGGAAATTCATCAAGAGGATTGAAGACTGTCAAAACTAAGAGGGAAATGCGGGCGGACATATGGCCCGAGTTTATTTGCTACTAGGACTGCACGAGCTGGTGAAGCTGTTCGATGGAGATAAAGATGTCGATCTGTGGAAGGTTCTTCTGGGACAAAGTAGTTAGGAGTCATTTTTTTGCTTTAATGATGTAATAAGGCCAATGGCCAATAGTGATATTTTACTTTCCGTTATTTAGTGTTGTTTTGGGATTCGTCTTATTTTTATCAATAAAATGAGGCATTTAGCATTGTAAGTTTCCTAAAAACTATTTGTCTCTAGGACTACCTGGAGAACAACGAGGCATCCAAATTAGGACACGATTTATATCCTTGCACAATGTGTTTAAATATTGTAACATTTTCTTTTCATAACCCTCACCGACTTATTAACTTTTTGTTTTTACTTTTGATTTATTCCATTCCCTAAAAGGTTAGTGCTTGCACTCTGGCATCATCATCATATTCTACGAGATCCAAGGGCCCTTCACCTCCTCCTCCTCCTCCAAGTCCTATCAGAAATAAGAACAAGGCTAAAATGAAAGACTTGAACAACATCAGAAAAAAGAACTCGGATGAACGAGCAGATGTTACTCAGGGTAGCCGGATCTCCAAGGAAAGTGCCGCTCAACTTGAGTAGAAGTTATTGATGTTTTGAGAAGAACTAGACCAAGTTCAGAACATGACAAACTTGTCATTTTCTCTCACCACCCTAGACATCAACTTTCCCAACACTCAAAATCCCGCACCGCCACAGAACACTCCATAACTAGAAAAACAACCCACTCGTACTCAATATTGCAACACATGCCACACTTACAATAATACTCCATTGCTCATCCCTGAACCACTAAGCAACACAAATTATCCTCTCCACAATACCCTATATATGTGGAAACCATACAACACTATACCAACCCAATCTCCTATCACACTTGACTGTGACGCCAAAGACACTCTTATTAGAAACCTGGCCACAGAACTCAAGAAACTTACTAGCCGAGTCCAGGGTATTGAAGGAAACAGAGGTATTGAGGGGCTGAATTATGAGGACCATTGCATTCAGCCAGATATTGAACTTCTTGAGGGGTACAAACCTCCCAAGTTCGAAATATTTGCTGGCACGGGAGATCCCAGAGTCTTTTTGAGAACATAGTGTGACAAAATGGTTAGAGTCGGGAAGGATGAGAAGATCCGTATGAAGCTCTTTATGAGGAGTCTGAAAGGGGATGCTGTATCTCGGTACATCAGCCAAGACCCTAAGAAGTGCACAAGCTAGGTAGGTATGGCATCCGATTTCATGGACAGGTTCAGATTCAATACAGAGAATGCACCAGACGTGTTCTACATCCAGAATTTGAAGAAGAAACCTACAGAATGAGTGTACACCAAACTCAGGCCAACATTATCTGGTATCCGCCAAACTCAGGTTCCCATGCACCAACAATATAGCCGAATATGAAGCCTGCGTCTTGGGGCTCAAGATGGCCATTGACATGTGTTGACATGTGATTTTTGACCCTCCCCAAGACTTTTCATAGTTTAGCGTAAATATTTAATTTAGGCCTAATATAGATATTTTAACTATTTTTGACTATTTTATTTTATTTTGTTACAAAAAGAAAAATTATAAAATAATATATAAATGTTAGTTTATGTATCTCTCATAAACTTGGAAAAAAACAAAACAATAGCGCCTTATCTTTATTTCTATATAATTTTGAAAATAAAAAAAAAACAGTTTAATTAATATTTTTGTAGTTATTTTTATCTTGAAAATACAAAAATATCTTTGATTTAATTATCAGTCATATTTTAATAGTTATTTTATTTACATAGAATTAATTAAATAAGGTCGTGTGTTTTATTTTCGATTGCGGGGAAAGAATAACATTTGGGTTTAAACAACCCATTTTTTGGCCCAAAATTCGGAACTAGCCCATAACAATCCAAAGTCACCGCACCTTACACCCACTCCAAGATAATGGGGAACATCTTTTCGAAAAAGAGGAGGAATAAACAGACATATTTCTGAAAAAGGGGGAGAGATTCACGGATGGTTAGATTTTAAAAGAGGGTCTTCATTTTTTTAAAGGGGGACACCTTAGGGCCTTGGAGACAAAAAATACACAGGCCTGACTATTCATCTTCTTCTTTATTTTTTTTGAAGAAGAAACCTTAGAAAACAAAAAACCAAAAAAAAAGAAACACACCGATGGTCTTCTCCATTCCTGTCTCCAGCAATAATAGTCCTTCCTCCATCAACACACCATAACCAACCAGCCACCAACGTCTAGTCGAACACCCTCAAACCAGTCCAAACATCACCCCATCGCCAAACGAACCAGCACAACAGCTCGCCGGCCAGTTGCTGCTTCATCCTATAGTTGACCACCTCCCTTCATCTCCTTCACTGTCTAGTTCCACGCCAACCATCCAGCCCCAGTTTCCTCCGCCAAACCAGCCCGCTGGAAAACCAAACAGACCCCTCATCTCGTCATACCCCACGTTCCAACGACCCTCAACCAGCTGCCTTCCCTTTGTCCCAAACGACCCTCAACCAGCTGTTTCCCTTTCGTCGCCAAACCAGCTCGACCAGTAGACAACTTTCGGTCCAAAACCGAAAACACGTCAAGAACAGTAAAGAAAGCGAAAATGGGTAAAAGCTAAGAACATTACGAGTCCAAAAGCTCATTTCGAGTTCTTTTCCGGCGAGGTTCCCGATCTGTCGAGGTGACGAGGTCGCCGTTTCGTGGTTTAGTTTGGAAGCTCCGTTTCAAGGTTTCTTTGGTCGTTGAATTTGAACAGTCTTCGACGCCATTTTTTTATATGTCAAGTGCTTTAAACATGGTTAGTATTGTTTCTTGCTCTAAGATGTATCAATTGTACTGTTAGTTCATTACACTGACTCAAATTGTACATTTGATTACATTCATATAATTGGAGCGTACAAGTCTTGCGAAAATGGTATTTTTTCAGTTTAAGTAAAGAAGGACACATTATATTTTTTCTTATTGGCATGTAATATGTTTGTAGGTCTGGAAATATTTAGTTCCATCTAAGCTTGTTAGTGTTGATTTGATAATAGCAATCAGGCTCAAAACAAATTCAATGGGAGGATTTATGTGGTGGCAGATTTACGGGGTGCATTTCATGTAGCCCGATTATAATGACTCTAGATGATCTCAGTGAATAAATTAGGATTTCTCTTTTTTAGAGGCAAACAATGTAGTATCTCGTAGTTTACTTTAGGTTTGCCTTTAAAAAGTGAGACGAGCCTCGACAAACAAAAATAAAAAAGCTACAGGGCCTTCTATACGTGTTTGTAAAGTTACTTAGACTTTGGATGGGCCGTTTTGCAAAATTACACGGCCTTCTCCAAAAATAATAACACCTTTTTTGCTTTAACTCTTGTTTTAGTTTTTGCTTTTGCTTTAACTTTAACTTTTACTTTTACTTTTGCTTTAACTTTTACTTTAGCTTTAACTTTTTCTTTAATTTTTGCTTTTACTTTAACTTTTGCTTTTCGCTTTATCTTTTGGCTTTTGCTTTTCCTTTAAGCTTTTGGCCTTAACTTTAGTTTAAACATAAGTTGTAATATGTTTTAAAATCATATATTTAACCATTTACAACAGTTTAAGCGACCGTGCTAGAACCATGAGATTCGGGAGTGCCTATCACCTTCCCTCGGGTCAGCAGAATTCCTTACATAAAAATTCTGGTGTGCACACTTCACTTGGAAAGTCGAATATTTTCCTCGAATTGGGATTCAAGATAAACCGGTGACTTGGGACACCAAAAGCCAAACCTATGCCAAGTGGCGACTCTGAAATTAGTAAATAATCCCATTTCAAATATTGTCACTTAAATTGGAAAAACTCCCTTGTGCATTTTATCCTCCGGGGTAGGCACGCAAAAAGAAGGTATGACAGCTCTAGCGACTCTGCTGGGGACACAAACCCAGAACTTCGGTTCAAGGTTTAAGAATTCGAGCTTAGATAAATTATTGTATTTGGTTATATCTAATTTTTTTTTACATGTTTCATGATTAATGTGCTAAATGTTACCGCTTTGATATTATCTGGATTGTACATATAAATTGTGCCGAAACCAATCTCTTCTCTGAGCCTTCTGATAGATAGTTATGTTGTGTTTACCTACCAGCATCACAAAACTTATGTCTTGAGATAAAGCCAGTTAGCCTACCAGTTTCTAGTGAAGGATTAGTCACACATGTTTAGGCGGGAGAGCAGTTAGCTAGCTAGTGTTGTTCTACTACTGGTGACGCTTGACACTCCTCGGCTTGGGTTGTCCGCCCGGGTAAGCTAGGTCTAGATGCCATGTCCTACAGAATTTGAGAACCAAGAGAAATGTGACTTCATGCCGGATCCCTAGTAGGAACGCTTATTTGCATCATGTTGCATTTGACATAGAGGACTCAACACATGGGTTGAGTCCGTCTAGGACGAGCAACCTGAAATGAAAAGACCATCATGTTGCATCCTATTTGGAGTATTTGAAAAATAAATAAAAGAGGAGAGAAATAGCAGTGCAGAGAAATAATCATCTGTTTTAGAAATAATCAATGTCAAAATAGTGGTGAAATTCTGCTGAATTTTTAGAAAAATCGTTTGTTTATTGGTTAAAAAAAAGGAAAAAAAAGAGAGAAAAGTTTCATTTTAAAATAGTTTGTTGAAAAATCAAATACAAAAAAGAGTACTGTTTTTTCAAAAAATGTGTTTGCCAATAAAAAATATCTTGTTTTCGAAAATACTTAGTTTTATTGGACCGAACAATGCGGGCCTGATTTGTTAGAATATACGCTTAACGCTAGAGGGAGGGGGGTGAATAGCGTTATAATAAAAAACAATATAAACTTGCGGAATTAAAAAATGCGGGATTGAAATAAGTGCGGTAAGTAAATAATAAGGAATGAACGCACCGAAATTATCCTGTTTCATCACAACCTGTGGCTAGTCCAGTCCCCGAGAGACTCTCTCGAGATTCCACTAACTTCGTTAAGCTTACGGGTGCTTAACAAACCGTTACAAACTGAGAACTTGAGTCACACAAGCCTCAACAACCTTTGCTCGAAGATACCACACTTCAAGACTTCAACCGAAGGAATGAAAACGTTCCTTCTTACAACCACAAGGGATTAACACTTCCCTTCAAGTGTATACAAACACTTAGCACTCAAGACAAGACTCTCTTTAAGAGTAGATATGAGTAAAATAAATACACTCAAGAACACAACAACTTTCGTCAAGAGTTTGGCTCTCAAAAACTTATCAAATGAATAGAAAATGATGAATATGAGAGTATGCAAGTTTTAGCAAGAATATAATCAGTTGTTGTACTTAGAAGACTGATTTTGAGTTGTATTTATAGTGTTCAAAACCCCCACAACCGTTGCCTAATTGCCAATCAAGAATTGCTGATTTTGTGCTAAGATAATCGATTATCTAATTTGCATAATTGATTATTTTCCAATCGTTGAAAAATCATTCCCAGATTTTAAGCAGAATAATCGATTATCCAAATCGTATAATTGATTACCTGACAACGTTCAAAAAATCATATTCAGATTTTACTTAACATAATCAATTATCAGATTGTGTATAATCGATTACCTGACAACGTTCAAAAAATCATATGCAGATTTTACTTAGCATAATCGATTATCAGATTGTGTATAATCGATTATCTTTCAGAGTTTAAAAATACTTTGGCAACGGTCATTTGCATAATCGATTATGCTATAAGGATAATCGATTATCTTTTGAAAACTTCGGACTACACTTTCTTAACATAATCGATTATCATAATTACATAATCAATTATTTTACAGTCTTGTAAAATTTGATAGACACTGCCTCAACATAATCGATTATCATAATGTGCATAATCGATTATTTTATAGCTTTGAAAAATCTGATGGACACTGCCTCAACATAATCGATTATCATAAGGTACATAATCGATTATCTTGTAGCTTTGAAAAATCTAATGTACACTGCCTTAACATAATCGATTATCATAAGGTACATAATCGATTATTGTTCAGCTTTGTAAATCTGGTGTACATTGTCTTTTGGCTAAAATAAAATGTTTGAAAATCATTTTGCTTTAAATTAAATATGCATGATTTGATAAAAATGATTTTACGAGAGAAGCCAAGTCTTGAGTTAATTGTCGGATCAAGATCACAATTAAAGAACGACTCATGTATAACTTTATTTCTTTGCTTGATCATGATCTTTGTTCGTCTTGTGCTTGAACCTCGTTATGTGTCAATTGCGCGCTTGTGCTTGGACCGTCGTCATATGTCAATTGTGCGTCGTTTGTCATTTATCAAATCCTACAAATATGAACACACGTTTAGTTTAGTGCCTTGAGAACGTGTTTCAACAATTTCCCCCTTTTTGATAATGGCAAACCAATATCGGGATATGCATATTAGATAATTCATAATGACGATCCAAGACAAGTATATAGATATGCAATTAGTTCCCCCTCAACATATGAATTCCCCCTCAATTTATGCCAATAAATATTTAAGTGCATAGCCTTTATTCTTCCCCCTTTTGACATTAGCAAAAAAAACATTAGTAAATAACTTGTTTATTGATTAACCAAAAATCGCAATTATAAAAGGGACAATATAATGTCAACATAATCGATTATTGATACTTGATAATCGATTATGTACTTAAGAGAAATCGATTATTCTTAAAAGAGATCGATTTTTCTGCACCAGTGCTTTATAATTCCCCCTGTCTTTGGGGCGATGCCTGCAAAACAGAATTAGGCGCCTCCGACGCTCAAGTTAGTAATGAAAGACAAAAAAAATGCAATGCATGACTTAGATCAACGTGGAGTCAAGAATCCCGAGTTCACTACGAATTCGGAAAAAGGACTCTTTCTCTAAAGGCTTTGTGAAAATGTCGGCCAATTGAGATTTGGTTTCAACAAACTCAATTTCGACATCACCTTTGAGAACGTGATCTCTCATAAAGTGGCGCCTAATTTCAATGTGTTTTGTTCTTGAATGAAGAACGGGGTTCTTCGTCAAGCTTATGGCGCTAGTATTATCACATCTAAGAGGGATATGATCGATACTTAGTCCATAGTCCGAGAGTTGTTGTTTCATCCAAAGGATTTGAGATCAACAACTCCCCGCGGCTACATATTCAGCCTCGGTTGTGGACAACGCAACACTTACCTTACTAAACCAAGAGACAAGAGAGCTACCGAGCAAATGGCAAGTGCCACTAGTGCTCTTGCGGTCCAATTTGCAACCCGCCAAATCGGAGTCGGAATAGCCAACAAGTTGGCATGAAGAACCTTTGGGATACCATAGTCCCACATTTATAGTAACAACAAGATACTTCATTATCCGCTTAACCGCAGTTAGGTGCGACTCCTTCGGACATGATTGATATCGAGCGCATAAACATACGCTAAACATTATGTCCGGTCTACTAGCAGTAAGATAAAGAAGGGATCCGATCATACCTCGATACTTCTTGGTGTCGACTTCCTTACCATTCTCATCTTTGTCAAGATGATCGGATGTGCTCATTGGAGTGACCATTGCTTTGGCGTTGCTCATTTCAAATCGTTTTAGCAACTCTTTGCAATATTTAGATTGACAAATGAAAGTTCCTTCTTTCATTTGTTTCACTTGCAACCCCAAGAAGAAGGTTAGCTCACCCATCATAGACATCTCAAATTCGCTTGTCAGAAAATTCCTTGCACAAAGCATTGTTAGTAGCACCAAAAATAATATCATCCACATAGATTTGAACTAATAAAATATTATTGCTTTTATGCTTAATAAATAGTGTGGTGTCAACTTTCCCCCTAATGAACTCATTGTCCAAAAGAAATTTGCTCAATCGTTCATACCAAGCTCGGGGAGCTTGTTTAAGACCATAAAGGGCTTTCTTAAGTTTGAAAACATGATCGGGAGATTTAAAATCTTCAAAGCCCGGGGGTTGTTCAACATAAACTTCTTCTTGAATAAAACCATTTAGAAAAGCACTCATTACATCCATTTGATATAAATTGAAATTCATAGAAGAGGCAAAAGCAAGTAATAAACGAATAGCTTCTAACCTTGCTACGGGTGCATACGTTTCTTCATAGTCAATTCCTTCTTCTTGATTGTAACCTTTTGCTACAAGCCTAGTTTTTTTTCTAGTGATTACACCATTTTCATCTAATTTATTTCGAAAAACCCATTTCGTACCAATTATGGTATGATTGTCGGGTCTTGGCATCAATTCCCAAACGTCATTTCGTTTGAATTGGTTAAGCTCCTCTTGCATTGCCAAGGTGCAATGCTCATCCCCAATTGCTTCGGAAATGGTTGAGGGTTCAATTTGAGAAACGAAAGCAGTATGTCCTAAGGTGTTCTTAAGATTGTTTCGAGTACTTACCTTTTGTTCAATGTCGCCAATTACCTTGTCGAGAGGATGGTCTTTGATTGTCCTCCACGCGTTGGGCAGTTTCGTTTCTTTCTCCAGTGGTGGCGCTTCCTCCGATGATTGTTCCAAGATTTCATCTTGAATTTCCTTTGGGTTTTCCTCTTGTACTTTGTCTTGAGGACTTATTGTGTTTAAGATACCTGCAAGATCAAAACCAGAATCCTTTCTCGCCAAGCGAGCATTATTTTCGGAAAACACAATATGAGGGGATTCCTCCATAGTTTTGGTTCTATTATTGAATACTCTATATGCTTTGCTACGTGATGAATAACCAAGAAAAATTCCTTCATCCGATTTGGCATGAAATTTTCCCAAATTATCTTTTCCGTTGTTATGAATGAAGCATTTACAACCGAATACTCTAAGATGGGAGAGATTAGGTTTCCTTCCCTTATAGAGTTCATAGGGAGTTTTCATGAGTATTGGCCTTATGACTACTCTGTTTAAAATGTAGCATGCGGACTCACGCCATCCGCCCAAAATTGTTTGGGAATCTTAGCCTCATCGAGCATGGTTCTAGCCATCTCTTCGAGACACCTATTTTTCCATTCCACCACTCCATTTTGTTGTGGTGTACGTGGAGCAGAGAAGGTGGGCTCAATACCGAGTTCCTCACAAAAGTCCGTGAAGAGATTGTGATCGAACTCTCCCCCATGATCACTTCTTATGGAAGTGACGGTTGTGTTCTTTTCATTTTGAACACGTTTAAGAAAACATTTAAAATTTTGAATAGCCTCACTTTTGTGAGCAAGAAATAGTGTCCATGTAAATCTAGAATAATCATCAACAATAACTAAGGCATAACGATTTCTACCAAGACTTTCAATGCGAGATGGTCCAAAGAGATCCATGTGAAGAAGTTGCAAAGGTCTTGTAGTTGAAACAATATTCTTAGATTTAAAAGATGCTTTTGTTTGCTTCCCTTTTTGACAAGAATCACAAATAATGTCATTTTCAAATTTCAAGTTTGGAAGACCAATAACTAAATTTTGTGAAACCAATTTGTTTAAAAGATGCATGTTGATATGAGCTACTCTACGATGCCATAACCACATATCGTTTTCTTTACTCATAAGACAATTCACATACTCTGATGAAGAGTTTTCAAGATCAACCATATAGATGTTATCAATTCTAAAACCACGAAGAATAATTTTAAAATCACTTCGACTAAAAACTAAGCATCCTTCCGAATCAAACAAAACAAGATTTCCCTTGTCACATAATTGACTTATGCTCAAGAGATTATGTTTTAGACCTTTAACTAGCAATATATGCTTAATGGAAGAAGATTCATTCTTACCGACCGAGCCAATGCCGATAATTTTTCCCTTGTTGTTATCTCCAAAAATAACGTTTCCTCCTTCCTTGTGTTCTAGTTGAAGGAACTTGGATGCGTCTCCGATCATGTGTTTGGAGCATCCACTATCAAGGTACCAAAGTACATTTGATCCCTTCAAACATACCTACAAGACAAATCAATGAGTTTTTGGTACCCAAGCTGTTTTGGGTCCTTGAGAGTTAGGTGTAAAATGCTGTTGTGCTTGACATGCAGTTAACTGTCTGTGTCGAGTAAAACAAGCAGGAGCAATATGTCCTATTCGACTACAATAGTGACAAATGACATTAGGATTATGCATTCTTCTAGGTTGGTAGTAGTTGGAGATACGAAAATCGTTTGCTCTATTTTTGACAATATGGCTATTGCGCAATCCTTGAAAATCATTTCTCCTACTGTTTGTTCTAGGATATGCAGCGTTTCTAGAGTAATTGTTTCTAGGTCGAGTATGTCTAGGTTGCGATTGTTGAAGGCCATTTCTAGGCGTTCTAAAATGTTCAAAGTTTCTTCTAGTATTTGGTCTAGGATGATTATTTCTAGGATGAATGTTTATTTTATTTATCCTAGGTTGAGCCTTGGGTTGTTGGGGGATGGCTTCAACTTTTTTTAGGCTTGTTTTTGAAACCTATGCCATGTTTGGTCGATTTCAAATTGACAAGAACATCATTCAAATTTTTATGAGAAGAATTGAACTTATCTAGGGTGCCCTTAAGTCTTTCTACTTCATCTTTTAGATGCATGCAAGAAATACAGTTTTTACTAGAACTCTCGGGTTTGTCGACGCTTCTCTTGCCAAAAAATTTGTTTTCTTCTTTCAATTTCTCATTTTTAAAAATCAATTTTTCCAAATCTTTTTCTTTCAAAGGGAGTTGCTTTTCAAAATCTTTTTCTTTCAAAGAAGAGTTTTTCTTTACGTCTCTAACAGTTTCGGAAGCTCTAATGAATTCACTATATAGTTCATCAAAAGCATTTTGCATTTCCTCAAGAGAAAAGAAATTTTTTGAAGAAATTTGACATACCTCTTCTTGATTGTCTTCGTGTGCCATGAGACATAGATTTGCGGCTTCGTCTTCTTCATCGTCGCTTGATTCGTCTCCGGAGTCACCTCCCCAAGATATGTATGCTCGTTGTTTCTTGAAGGGTTTCTTCTCCTTTTTGACATTTGGGCAATTTGATTTAATGTGCCCGATTTCTCCGCATCCATAGCACTTTACTTGATCTCCTTGTTGTTTGCCTTTTCGTTCATACTCTTTTCGCATGAACTTTTGAAACCTCTTAATAACGAGTCGGAACTCGTTATCTCCATTGTTTGAGTCCTCATCATTTTGAGGTTGAGCCGTGATTGCCTTGAGGGCGATTCTTTGTTTCCTTTGATCATTAAACGGAGGGTTAAGTATAGTAGATTCATAGGTTTTAAGATTACCTCTTAGTCCGTCGATGGTGACATTTGAAACGCCGATAGACTCTTGAATCGCGTCGGCCTTGGAGCGCCATTCCGGAGTGAGACTTCGGAGAATTTTTCGGACAAGTTCCTTATCCGTGAAGGTCTTCTTAAGAGCATGTAGGTCATTGACGATTTTTGAAAATCGTTCGAACATGTCATCGATCCTTTTGCTTTCCTTCATGTGAAACAGTTCATATGCATGGGATAGAAAATCAATTTTAGCTTCTCTTACCTGGTCCGTACCTTCGTACGTGATTTCCAGCTTATCCCACATTTGCTTAGCCATTGTGCAACATGATATTTTTCTGTAATCATCAGCATTTACAGCACAATATAATAAGTTGATGGCTCTAGCGTTGTTCTGCACTTTTCGGATATCATCCGCATCGTATTCATCTTCGGATTTTGGAACCCATTCATTTTCAACCTTTTTGGTTGGAATTTATTCTCCCTTCGTTATAACCTTCCATAGATGAAAATTATTCGATTGGATGAATATTCTCATCCTCTCCTTCCAGTACGTATAGTTTGTGCCGTCGAACAGTGGTGGTCTGGTGGAGTATTATCCTTCACCTATTCCTGCATTAAAGTCACGAGTGGAAGCCATGGATTGTTTCTCTCAAACGGTTAAGTCTTTCAGAGAGTTGGGCTCTGATACCAATTGTTAGAATATACGCTTAACGCTAGAGGGGGGGGGTGAATAGCGTTATAATATAAAACAGTATAAACTTGCGGAATTAAAAAATGCAGGATTGAAATAAGTGCGGTAAGTAAATAATAAGAAACGAATGCACCGAAATTATCCTGGTTCACCACAACCTGTGGCTAGTCCAGTCCCCGAGAGACTCTCTCGAGATTCCACTAACTTCGTTAAGCTTATGGGTGCTTAACAAACCGTTACAAACTGAGAACTTGAGTCACACAAGCCTCAACAACCTTTGCTCGAAGATTCCACACTTCAAGACTTCAACCGAAGGAATGAAAACGTTCCTTCTTACAAACAAGGGATTAACACTTCCCTTCAAGTGTATACAAACACTTAGCACTCAAGACAAGACTCTCTTTAAGAGTAGATATGAGTAAAATAAATACGCTCAAGAACACAACAACTTTCGTCAAGAGTTTGGCTCTCAAAAACTTATCAAATGAATAGAAAATGATGAATATGAGAGTATGCAAGCTTTAGCAAGAATATAATCAGTTGTTGTACTTAGAAGACTGATTTTGAATTGTATATATAGTGTTCAAAACCCCCACAACCGTTGCCTAATTGCCAATCAAGAATTGCTGATTTTGTGCTAAGATAATCGATTATCTGATTTGCATAATCGATTATTTTCCAATCGTTCAAAAATCATTCCCATATTTTAAGCAGAATAATCGATTATCCAAATCGTATAATCGATTACCTGACAACGTTCAAAAAATCATATTCAGATTTTACTTAACATAATCGATTATCAGATTGTGTATAATCGATTACCTGACAACATTCAAAAAATCATATGCAGATTTTACTTAGCATAATCGATTATCAGATTGTGTATAATCGATTATCTTTCAGAGTTTAAAAATACTTTGGCAACGGTCATTTGCATAATCGATTATGCTATAAGGATAATCGATTATCTTTTATATTTTGAAAACTTCGGACTACACTTTCTTAACATAATCGATTATCATAAAGTACATAATCGATTATTTTACAGTCTTGTAAAATTTGATAGACACTGCCTCAACATAATCGATTATCAAAATGTGCATAATCGATTATTTTATAGATTTGAAAAATCTGATGGACACTGCCTCAACATAATCGATTATCATAAGGTACATAATCGATTATCTTGTAGCTTTGAAAAATCTAATGTACACTGCCTTAACATAATCGATTATCATAAGGTACATAATCGATTATTCTTCAGCTTTGTAAATCTGGTGTACATTGTCTTAACATAAACGATTATCATATAGTACATAATCGATTATCTTTGTCCAGATTTGAGAGACATGTTAAACAATCATTTTGGCTAAAATAAAATGTTTGAAAATTATTTTGCTTTAAATTAAATATGCATGATTTGATAAAAATGATTTTACGAGAGAAGCCACGTCTTGAGTTAATTGTCGGATCAAGATCACAATTAAAGAACGACTCATGTATAACTTTATTTCTTTGCTTGATCATGATCTTTGTTCGTCTTGTGCTTGAACCTCGTTATGTGTCAATTGCGCGCTTGTGCTTGGACCTCGTCATATGTCAATTGCGCGTCGTTTGTCATTTATCAAAACCTACAAATATGAACACACGTTTAGTTTAGTGCCTTGAGAACGTGTTTCAACATGATTCTCACGGGATGTGAGATACGTAGGCAAACCCCATCGGTTCCGACCCCAATTTTTTAAAAAAACCAAAAAATATTTTCATTAATTCATTCTCTTTAAGACCCCAATTTAAAAAAAAAAATATTTTTCTTTAAGTCATTCTTTAAAATTCTTTCCTTATAAAATTCGAAAATTAAAAAAAAATGGTTTCCTTATTTCTAATATCTTTCATGAAAAAAGAAAAAGTTAAATAAAATCATAATGCAAAAAACGGATTTCCTTCATTTTGAAGTATATTTCAAAAATTGAAATAAAAAAAACCATCAAAATTAAAATAAAAAAAACTCTTTAGATGTCTTTCTTTTGTATCCATAAAATTTTTGAAAAATTGAAGTCCAAAAATATTTTTGCTTTTCTTTAGAAGTACTTTTTAAATAAATTGAAAAAAAAAATCAAAATATTAACTTAAAAGTCCCTCTTCCGAAAATTAAAAGGCAAATTCTAAACCCCAAAAATATTTTCTTTCTTCCTTTGAAAAAGATGAAAAAAAAAATTCAAGCAAAAATATTTTTCTTTTTTACTTCTAAATTTTCCAAAGTTCCAATCAAAAGAGAATGAATTTTTAGAAGTCTTTCTTGCAAAAAAATAAAAATGGAGTCAAATTCAAAAATCCAAAAAAATAAATTATTTTCTTCTTTTAAAGCATTTTTTTAGAAAAGTCCAAAAAAAAACAAAAAAAATCCAAAAAAAAACTTTATTCTTTTAAAGCATTTTTTTAAAAAAAAAATTCAAAAACAAGAGTTAGTTTACTTACTCTATTCAAAATCTCCCGAACTACGCAAGATCTGATTCATGCGGGGTCATGATACGTAGGCAATCCTTATCGGATTCGATCATTGCCATAAAATCAGTTGAGTGAAAAAAATAAATTGGAAAAATAGAAGAGAAATTGAGTGAATAAAAAGAGTGAAAAAAGAGAGATAGAGTGCTAAAAATAAAAGAACGACAAAAACAAGATGACAAAAGAAAATCAGAGTGATCAAATAGTAGCGGAAATGAAAGAGAAAAAAGGGGTGTAGATTGAAAATAAAAGGGGTTAATTATGGCCAGGATAAACATGCAACCTGTTCAAACACATGGTAGAAGCGTTTAACTATTAGGTGCATTACATCCTAATGTGCGATTTTCTATATGTTAAATGTCTCAAAACTATCAAGGTTGTTGATGTTAGCAAATTAGCCAGGTTTTGTTCAGGTGGTTGGTTTTGTTCGTATGCGGTGATTAATGCGCAACCTTGCTCGCGGCCACAACATTATCCACAAAACCGAGCTCAACCTTCCTAGAAATGTCCATCTTACCAAGCTCCATATAATCCTCAACCAAATGATCCCCAATACAATATTCGCCCAAGTGAGCCTTTCAAAAAGAAATCAGTTCACCCCTATTGGTGAATCATATTCAAGCCTATTTAAAAAGCTAATCAGGCTAGATCTATTGCCGCAGTTGCCCTGAACCGGTTGAATCTCGAGCCCCCTTGCACCGACTTGACGCTAGATGGGAATACCACTATGGAACAGTGAGACATAGTACAAAGGACCGTTGGACCCTCAAAAGGGCAGTTGAGGATTTGATTTAAGTTGAAAGAATCAATTTTCGGGATGAAGATGCTCTTGATGTGATCTTCCCACAACATTGGGCCAATAGTCAGAATGATTTGTGAAGCTGAAAAATATGATCCGGCCCTGAAGTCCATTGCAGCCATCGCCGAGATAGAAGAAAAACCAAAAATGGTTGCCAAGCTTGAAAGTTCCTCATCGGACGGGAGTCTCGGTAGTCAGTCTTGCTATCCTTTTTTGCATCTAAATTGTCTTAGGGTGTGTTCCAGATGTTTTACTTTATTGTCTTACTTTATGATATATACCCTTCTATCTTCGAAAAATTCAAACAAAAAAAATCGAAAAAAAATGAAAATTCATTGTCGAGGAATTTCTCTTCTCTTATATCTTGTCATTTTTCTTTCTTATTCTCTTTTCAGTTTTGTTAAATGCGGATTTAAATAACACGACATGCTTGTGGACTTCTTTCAGATCTTGAAAGCTATTAGACCTTGAAATAATAAATCCAGGATTGGATCACAATGAAGATAAAGTTTAAGGAAATAAATCAATAGTTGGAACTACTAAAGGAAAATTGGTTCCCGGATTGGAAAGATCCATACATTGCAACTAGAGTACTGCCAAAAGAGTGCGTTGAATTTGGGACACATCAAAGAAATGTCTGGAAACAACCGTCAATGCAAATTCAGTCAAAAGGTACTGTTTTTGATCCTTCATATAGCTCTAATATTCTTCGGTTGGGATGACGAAGGCTTTCATTCTCGCAACCCAAACTCTATCAACCCTTTGCAAACCCTTTGAGCCGGTTACCATTCTTTGACTACCCTCTTTGGAACCTGAAAGTGTCATTAAAAAAAGGGAAAAAGAAGAAGAAAGAATTGAAAAATAAAAATGAAATAGAAAAAAAAGAAAATAAAAAAAAAAAGGAAGGAAGAGGATAGGAAAAAAAAGAGAGAAAACAATAACAGAAGGTAAAACAAAAGAAAATCCAAAAACAAAAGTTTCCTGAACTACGTTTGACTTGATTCCGAAAGGATACGTAGGCAACCTCTCCTGGGGTTCATTCACACCAAAATAAAAATCTAAAGTTCCCCCAAAAAGTGAAACCGGGGCAGGAGTTATAAGGGTTCGGCGACGGTTTTGCCTGAAAGGTTCCAAAGTTGTAATTCAATCCAAATTATTTTTACCCTAAATCTTGCTCAAGTCCTTCGGATCAATCAGTGAGAATGTTTGAGGATCGGAGAATGCATCTACTTGGATTCACTGCAGCCGAAATGAAAGAAATAAAATGAGAGAGTCTTATTGATAAAAACCCACACGGGCACCTTAAAGCGGTGGTAAGCAGGGAAATGGAAAATAAGAGAGTCTTGTCAGTGAAAACTCGCAAAGAGCATTATAAGACAACGATGAGAAGAGAAGTGAGAGGGGTCAGCTCGTGAAAAGCCATAAAAGGCGCCCATGATCGAAAATAAGGTCCTCACAGCCATCGACATCAATAGAGTCCCGGCAAGATTCCTCGATTTCAAGGCAAAGTTGTGATGAAATTCTGAGTCGGACTATTTACACAGATCAGGCATCCAATACAAAAGGCATGTCATGTTCATTGAAGTGTGCATGTACTCCAGATAAGTCCTTCTCTCCTTTCAATTATTTGTTTTTCTTTGAATCCCTTTCGTTTTAACACCGTTTCGAATCCAAGACAAAGAAAGGATGGCAAGACTGATTTACATGGATTTCGTTTGATACAAGCCAATGTGTAAAAAAGCACCCCGCCTCAGCAGGTGCATCAAGTCGACCTCGACCGGACACAGCGGCTGATGCTCCGTAGACAAAACAATTGGAAGGGGAAAATCAAATTAAAGCGCCTAAAAAGGTAATTGAAGTTGAAAAGGTCAAGTCCCACGTGGCTGACCATCTCGGCAAAGATTTGAAAAGCCAAAGGATTCCAAATGCTTTGAAGCTAAGATTGAAAAAAAGAAGCCAGAAATGAAAGGCCCACGAAGGTGAAATAAAGTTGGAAAAGATAAGTCTCACACGACTAGCCTTTGCAGCAAGTTTGAGGAGCCAAAAGTTCCCAGATGTCCCAAAAAAAACCCAAAAAACGAGAAAAAGAAGGAATGTCAGAAAGGAAAGGTCTACGAAGGCAAAATAAAATCAAAAGATTGAGTTCCCTCGACCAATCGTCATAACAAAGTCTAGAAAAGCCAGAGTTTCTCCAGATGTAGAAATGCAATCGGTATTCAGGAAACAACCAGTTGCAGTCGAAAGGGCCAAGAACAAGTGATCAAAAATAAACAAGGCCACAGAACCAACCACCGTTTCAAACTAACAATTGTTCTTTGTTTGAAAGTTCTAATAGGTGCAATCCAAAGCAACCGTGCAAGAAGCAGGTGCAACCAAAGAGGAAAAATAAGTGCGCATGTGCTAGAAATATCTTTGCAGCGAATAATCAATCCAAAAAGGAAAGTTCCTTCCAATTTTTTTCATGCATTTAAAAAAAAAATGATGACAAAATAAAAAAAAAGAAGAAGAAAAACAACAACAACAACAACTCAGTATAATCCCACTTAGTGGGGTCTGGGGAGGGTAGTGTGTACACAGACCTTACCCCTACCCTTGGGTAGAGATGCTGTTTCCAAATAGACCCCGACACCCTTCCCTCCAAGAACTTCCCACCTTGCTCTTGGAGAGACTCGAACTCACAACCTCTCGGTTGGAAGTGGGGGTTGCTTACCATCAAAGCAACCCCTCTTGTCTATAAAAAAAAGAAGAAGAAGAAAATCCAAAAAAGGGGGTAGTTTAGAATCCCAAATATCAATCTCTTACCTTTTGCCAATGATAGGGCTCCAATCTCTTAGTTGCGCCTTTTAGACATAGGGTCTCAATTCCCTAGTCGCCTTTGCCATCATTAGGGATCCAATCCCTAAGTTGCGCTTTTTAGCCATAGGGCCTCCATTCCCTAGTCGCCTCAGCCAACATTAGGGCTCCAATCCCTAAGTTGCGCTTTTTAGACATATGGCCTCCATTCTCTAGTCGCCTCTCCCAATATTAGGGCTCCAATCCATGAGTTTCGCTTCTTGGACATAGGGCCTCCATTCCCTAGTTGCCTCTGCCAACATTATGGATCCAATCCATGAGTTGCGCTTTTTAGACATATGGCCTCCTTTCCCTAGTCGCCTCTGCCAACATTAGGTCTCCAATCCATGAGTTGCTCTTTTTAGACATAGGACCTCCATTCCCTAGTCGCCTTTGCATATATTAGGGCTCAAATCCCTGAGTTGCGCCTTTTAGACATAGGGCTTCCATTCCCTAGTCTCCTCTGCCAACATTAGGGCTCCAATCCATGTGTTGCACTTTATAGAGGCCTCCATTCCCTAGTCGCCTTTGCCAACATTAGGGCTCCAATTCTGAGTTGAGCATTTTCTTAGCCAATATAAGGCTCCAATCCCCAAATTGTGCGTTTTTCCTTAGCCAACATTAGGGCTCTCCTGAGTTCAGTGTTTCCTTTAGCCAACGTTAGGGCTCCAATCCCTGAGTTGAGCGTTTCCATTAGCCACTATTAGGGCTCTAATCACATTGAGCCTTTCCTTTAGCTGACATTAGGGCTCCAATCCCTGAGTTGGGCATTTCCTTTAGCCGACATTAGGGCTGCAATCCCTAAGTTGAGAGTTTCCTATAGCCGACATTAGGGCTCCAACACCTTAGTTGAGCGTTTCCATTAGCCGACATTATGGCTCCTATCCCTAAGTTGAGCGATTTTCCTTTAGCTGATATTAGGGCTCCAATCCCTGAGTTGAGCAATTTTCTATAGCCGACATTAGGGCTCCAATCCTTGAGTTGAGCGATTTTGTTTAGCCAATATTAGGGCTCCAATCCCGTAGTTGAGCGTTTCCTTAGCCGACATTAGGTCTCCAATCCCTGAGTTGAGCGTTTCCTTTAGCCGACATTAGGGCTCCAATCCCTAAGTTGAGCGTTTCCTTATCCGACATTAGGGCTCCAATCCTTAAGTTGAGCAATTTTCCTTTAGCCGGCATTAGGGCTCCACTCCCTTAGTTGAACGATTTTCCTTTAGCCGACATTAGGGCTCCAATCCCTAAGTTGAGCATTTTTTCTTAGCCGACATTAGGGCTCCAATCCCTAAGTTGAGCAAGTTTCCTTAGCCGACATTAGGGCTCAAATCGCTAAGTTGAGCGTTTCCTTAGCTGACAGTAGTGCTCCAATCCTCGAGCTGAGCATTTCTTTAGCCGACATTAGGGATCCAATCCCTGAGTTGAGCGTTTCCTTTAGCCGACATTAGGGATCCAATCCCTTAGTTGAGCGAGTTTTCCTTAGCCTACATTAGGGCTCCAATCCCTGAGTTGAGTGTTTCCTTAGCCGACATTAGGGCTCCAATCCCTAAGTAGAGCGTTTCCTTTAGCCGACATTAGGTCTCCAATCCCTGAGCTGAGCAACTTTTCCTTAGCCAAAATTAGGGATCCAATCCCTAAGTTGAGCGTTTCCTTAGCCGATATTAGGGCTCCAATCCCTGAGTTGAGCATTTCCTTAGCCGACATTAGGGCTCCAATCCCTGAGTTGAGAGTTTTCTTTAGCCGACATTAGGGCTCCAATACCTGAGTTGAGCGATTTTCTTTTAGTCGACATTAGCGCTCCAATCCCTAAGTTGAGCATTTTCCCGTTTAGCCGACATTAGGGCTCCAATCCCTGAGTTGAGTGTTTTTCCTTAGCCAACAATAGGGCTCCAATCCCTGAGTTGAGCATTTTTTCTTTAGCCAACATTAGGGCTCCAATCCCTGAGTTGAGCATTCTGCCTTTTGCAAACATAAGGGCTCCAATCCCTGAGTTGCGCCTTTCCAATTTCCCCATCAATCTTGTAGGTTTTTATTGAATATAACTCACGAAATTTTCCTAGTAATACTAGGGCAGAAAAATTTCGTTCATGTTTGTTTTGGTGTCTGAGCAGGTTTGACCTTGAGGCACAGGGTTTGAGATGACCTACATGGTGAGTCTCAATCCAGAATAAAGAAAAAAATGAAAATCCCAAAGGGAAATCATGATAGCATAGGATCCCACTCCTCTAAAAATCCCGGCATAACCCGTGGATCTCCTCGGCATAACCAAAGGACCCTTTTCTTTCCAAACCCCGACATAAACCGTGGATTTCCTTGGCATAACCCAAGGACCCTTTTCCTTTCTAAATCCCGGCATAACCCGTGGACCTTTCCGGCATAACCCGATGATTCTCCCGGCATAACTCGTGGACTTTTTCGGCATAACCCGATGATTTTCCCAGCATAACCCGTGAACTTTTTTTGGCATAACCCGTGGACTTTTCCGGCATAACCTGATGATTTTCCCGGCATAACCCGTGGACCTTTTCGGCATAACCCGATAATTTTTCTGGCATAACCCGTGAACCTTTTTCGGCATAACCTGTGGACCTTTCCGACATAACCCGATGAATTTTCTGGTATAACCCGTGGACCCTTCCCGGTATAACCCGATGACCATGTTTATTTTTCGGCATAACCCGGTCATTTATTAGAATAACCTGGATTCATTCACAAGGATACACAATCGTAATATGATCGCTTAGATATATTTCACAACTAACTAATGAAATATTTCTAGTGAAAATTGGGGCAGAAAATTCCGTTCGTTTGTTTGTTTTGGTATCTTAAGCAGGTTGACCTCAAGACATTGGGTGGGAGATGACGGATGGAATGAGTCTCTATCAAGAATGAAGAAAAAAAGAAAAAAAAAGAAAAAGAAAAAGAAATGAGCTCAAATACTGGATCAAACAAATGTGCATATTACTTGAAATCTGATTGAAGTCACAAGCTCCACCAATTTTGTTTTACTCAATGCCGCAGAAAGAACCAGCACCTACAGCTAACGAGCATCAAGATTCAGATCTGAGTCTGCACTAAGACCTAGCCAAGACTCAAGATCAAGCTTCAAGAAATTTATAGATAGGAATCTTGTAACTCGTAGCTGATAGGCATATTTAGTCTTTTTAATTTTGATTTTGATGTAATAAATGGGACCGCAGACCGGAACCTTTACGGCACCTCGCTTGACTCTCAACCTCGGCACTCCATCGTCCCATTCACTTCTGAACTACACATGGCCTGATTCCTTTATAGCCAAGGATATGTAGGATGCTCAGATACCAAGGCTCAGTCACATTCCCCGTCTTTTTTAGTTTTGGTGTCTTAAATAAGGGTCGGGTCAAAAATCTGTCTAGTCATTCTTTGTCTGAAATATCATTGCGTTTTCAGTCAAAGAGGGACAGCTGTTGAAAAGTGATTTTTGACCCTCACCAAGAGTTTTCATAGTTTAGCATAAATATTTAATTTAGGCTTAATATAGATATTTTAACTATTTTTGACTCTTTTACATTATTTCGTAACAAAAAGAAAAATTACAAAAAAAATATAAATTTTAGTTTATGTATTTCTCATAAACTTGGAAAAATACAAAAATAGCGCCTTATCTTTATTTCTATATATTTTTGAAAATACAAAAAAAAAAACAATTTCATTAATATTTCTGTAGTTATTTTTATCTTGAAAATACAAAAATTTATTTGTTTTAATTATCAGTCATATTTTAATAGTTATTCTGTTTACATAGGATTAATTAAATAAGATCGTGTGTTTTATTTTTGATTGCAGGGAAAGAATAAAATTTGGGTTCAAACGACCCATTATTTAGGCCCAAAATTCGGAACTAGCCCATAACAATCCAAACTCACCACACCTTACACCCACACCAAGATAATGGGGAACATCTTTTCGAAAAAGAGGAGGAATACACAGACAGATTTCCGACAATGGGGGAGGGATTCACGGATGGTTAGATTTTTAAAAGGGGGAGGGTCGTAATTTTTTTAAAGAGGGACACCTTAAGGACTTGGAGATAAAAAATACACAGGCCTGACTATTTATCTTCTTCTTCATTTCTTTTGGAAGAAGAAACCTTAGAAAACAAAAAAACAAAAAAAAACCACCGCTGGTCTTCTCCATTCCCGTCTCCAGCGATAACAGCCCTTCCTCCTTCTACACACCATAACCAACCAGCCACCAACGTCCAGTTGAACTCCCTCAAACCTGTCCAAACATCACCCCATCGCCAAACGAACAAGCACAGCAGCTCGCCGGCCATCTGCTGCTTCATCCTGCCGTTGACCATCTCCCTTCATCTCCTTCGCTGTCCAGCTCCACGCCAACCATCCCGCCGCAGTTTCCCCACCAAACCAGCCTGCCGGAAAACCAAGCAGACCCCCCATCTCGTCATATCCCATGTACCGAACGTCCCTCAACTAGTTGCCTCCCTTTTATCCCAAACGACCCTCAACCAGCTGCCTCCCTTTTGTCGCCAAACCAACTCGACCAGCTGACAACTTTCAGTCCAAAACTGAAAACACATCGAGAACATTAAAGAAAACGAAAATGGGTAAAAGCTAAAAACATTACGAGTCGAAATGCTTATTTTGAGTTTTTTTCCAGCGAGGTTTTTGGTCTGTCGAGGTGATGAGGTTTGCCATTTTGAGGTTTAGTTTGGAGGCTCCGTTTCAAGGTTTTTTTGGTCTTTGAATTCGAACAGTCTTCGGTTAATTTTATATATGTCAAGTGCTTCAAACATGGTTAGTATTGTTTCTTGCTCATAGATGTATCAATTGTACTGCTAGTTCATTTCATTTACTCAAATCGTACATTTGATTACATTCATTTAATTGGAGTGTACAAGTCTTGCGAAAATGGTATTTTTTCAGTTTAAGTAAAGAAGGCCACATTATATTTTTTCTTATTGGCATGTAAGATGTTTGTAGGTCTAGAAATATATACTTTCATCTAAGCTTGTTAGTGTTGATTTGATAATACCAATCAGGTTCGCAACAAATTCAATGGGAAGATTTATGTGGATTTACGGGGTGCATTTCATGTAGCCCGATTATAGTGACTCTAGATATTTCAGTGAATAAATTAGGATTTCTCTTTTTTTTAGAGGCAAACAAAGTAGTATCTCGTAGTTTACTTTGTGTTTGCCTTTAATAAATGAGACGAGCCTCAACAAACAAAAATACAAAAGCTGCGGGGCCCTCTATATGTGTTTGTAAAGTTACTTAGACTTTGGATGTGCCGTTTAGCAAAATTGCACGGCCTTCTCCAAAAATAATAACACCCTTTTTGCTTTAACTCTTGCTTTAGTTTTAACTTTTGCTTTAACTTTAACTTTTACTTTTGCTTTAACTTTTACTTTAGTTTTAACTTTTACTTTAGCTTTTGCTTTAATTTTTGTTTTTACTTTAACTTTTGCTTTTCGCTTTAACTTTTGCTTTAGCTTTTGGCTTTTCCTTTTCCTTTAAGCTTTAGCTTTACCTTTCTCTTTTGGCTAACTTTAGTTTTAACATATGTTGTAACATGTATTAAAATCAGATATTTAACCATTTACAACAGTTTATGCGACCGTGCTAGAACTACGGGTTCGGGGGCCTAACACCTTCCCTCGGGTCAAGAGAATTCCTTACTTAGAATTTTTGGTTCGCAGACTTCACTTAGAAAGTCGAATATTTTCCTCGAATTAGGATTCAAGATAATCTGGTGACTTAGAACACCAAAAGCCAAACCTATCCCAAGTGGCGACTATGAAATAAATACTGTCACTGAAATTGGAAAAAATCCCTTGTGCATTTTATCCTCTGGGGTAGGCACGCAAAAAGGAGGTGTGACAACATAAACATTCAGGAGTTGCTAGTGAATGGGGATTCAGACTTGCTCATACATCAGGTCCGAGAAGAATGGGCAACCAAGAAGTCTAAGATACTTCCTTACCTGCATCTCATACAGGAGTTGATGAAGAGATTCACAAAGACAGAATTTCAGCACGTCCCCAGAGTGTAGAATGAGTTCGCTGAAAAATTGGCTACTCTATCATCCATGATCCTACATCCAGACAAGAATTTTATTGATCCCATCCTTGTAATGATTTATGATCAACCAACTTACTGTTCTCATGTGGAGGAGGAAGCGAATGGAAAACCATGGTTCCGTGACATCAAGGAGTAGTTGACAACATGAGAATATCCAGAACTTGCCAACGCTACTCAAAGGCGCACCCATCGGCGGTTGTCTAATAACTTCTTTCACAGTGGAGGAATCCTGTACATGAGGACTCCCGATTTGGGATTACTAAGGTGTGTTGAATCAAGGGAAGCATCCAAGTTATTAGAAGAGGCTCATGTAGGGACCTGTGGTCTATATATGAATGGTTGTCTTAGCAAAAAAGATACTCTGAGAAGGATATTTTTGGATGACTATGGAAATGGACTATATGCAGTATATTCGCAAATGCCATCACTGTCGGATATATGCAGATATGATAATGTTGCCCCCAAATGAGCTTACTGAAGCAAGGCTAGCCATGGCCATTCACCGCTTCGGGAATGGATGTTATCAGACCTATCAAGCCTGCCCCATCAAATGAGCACAGGTTCATCCTAGTGGCAATTGATTATTTCACCACATATGTTGGTATACGGTCATTCCCGCCGAGGTAGAAATTCCCTCCATGAGCAACATACAGGAAGCGGAGTTAGATGATGCAGAATAGGTAAAGAGTCACTATGAGCAGTTGGCTCTTATAAATGGGAAGAGAATGAATGCTGTTTGCCATGCTCAATTGTATCAGAACAGAATGTCCAGAGCTTTCAACAAAAGAGTCAAGCAAAGGAAGTTTACACCAGGGCAGCTAGTATTGAAGAAAATTTTCCACATCAAGATGAAGCCAAAGGGCAATTCTCTATAAATTGGCAAGGTCCCTACGTGGTTGATCGGGTTATAACCGGAGGAGCCCTCATACTGGAAGAAATGGATGGAGAAGTCTGGCCGAAGTCAATCAATTCACATGCACTAAAATGATACTATGTGTAACCATTTATGATTTCATTTATGATGTAATTTGAACTACGCCTAACCTGATTCTCGTTTAAAGAGGATACGTAGGCAGCCCTATGGGTTCGGTCACAATTCAATAAAATTTTCATTTCCCCTTGCTGTTGGAAAATGGGGAAGAATTTTGAGGAGGAGCCTCAAAATTCAAAGTTGATTGTCAGCCATTCATTGTATGCAACCATCGGAAGTGCCAGCCTAGTAAACTGGGGTAGAATATTGAGTAGGACCCTCAAAATTCCGAAGTGAGAGAGGCCACAATGTCTTGAACATCGTTGCAGTCATCGGTTCATCTAAAAGAAAACCATTTTCGATTATATACTTAAGTTACATTTTTTTAATGAATCATGCATAACTATTACCCGAATTGTTTTGATTAGCGACGCTACCCTAATGATACGCAACGTTAAGCAGGAAGAGCGAAGGCCACAAGAAGACAAACTAACCTTCCCCCTTTTACAAAACTCACGATTTTTCTTTGGATGCAGGCACTCAATTTGCAATGTCATTAGATATATTTATGCACTCATACTTTCTCAAGAATGCAAATTCTCAGAATCATAACCTATTCACACTTGCTATCCATGCACAACATCCCCAGCAGCCACAATGATAGAATCAACTATTATCTATCATTCACTAGCTAAGAGATTTCATTACTATTTACCTTTTATTTCCTGCATTGCATAAGAATACTTTTCTACCTTCCGAGGTTAAGCTCTACCTCCATCTACTTTTTATGCATAAGGCTACCTTTCTGCCTTATGAGACTAAGCATTGTCTCCATCTGCATTGTCTGCATCTTGCACAAGGCTACCTTTCTGCCTTCCGAGACTAAGCATTGTCTCCATCTGCATTATTCGCATTTCTTGCATAAGGCTACTTTTCTTCCTTCTAAGGTTAATGTCTACCTCCATCCGCATTATCTACATCTTGCATAAGGCTACATGTCTGCCTTCCAAGACTAAGCATTGTCTCCATTTGCATTTTGCATAAGGCTACTTTTCTGCCTTCCGAGGTTAAGCTCTACCTCCATCTGCATTTTCTGCAGAAGGCTACCTTTCCGCCTTGTGAGACTAAGCATTGTCTCCATATGAATTATCTGTATTTTGAATAAGGCTACTTTTCTGCCTATCGATACTAAGCATTGTCTCCATCTGCATATTCTCGCATTGTATAAGGCTACTCTTCTGCCTTCGGGGACTAAGCTTTGTCCCCATCTTGCACTGGCTGAAATATTGCCACTTCTTATCTTGCATTGCTCAAAGATCTCCACCTTCTATATCTCATGGGTTGAATGATCGGCAAATTGTCCAAACACGTCATTGTTCGGAGGCATCATTTTCATAGCCCGAGAACGACCATGCCATGGCTTGAGGACCTCGTTTTATCTTTTTCATATTATTATTCAAAGGCATCATGGTTTGGAGGCATCATCCTCATAGCCCGACAACATCATTTCATAGCCTACGAATCCTTTATCATACGCTTCATGGCCCCGGACGTCATGGTCTGAGGATGTCATCCTACCCGTCCGAAGACAACATTCATAGTCCAATGGGAACTTGCATCACGTTTATATTTATGCACAATATATATTGTATTTCTCACTTTCAGGTACATCGGCTAGCAATGGCCATTTTAGCAGGACTGATCCCACTCTAGTTCCTGCATCCTACCAGATATCAACCACTTTTCTCAATATAAACATCGTGTCCGCCTTTCAAAATCTCCATCAGCATATTCCATCAATGGATCCTGAACTACATATGGCCTGATTCATGTAAGGCGAAGGATATGTAGGCAGCTCAAAAACCAGAGCTTGGTCAATATTCTTTACAAATCGCCTCTTTCGGTCAACATTGGCCATCCTATCTTTACCCGATAACTCTTTCATCCTCCCGGGTAAAGATGGGCAGCTGTTGATACCCAATTTTATCTGGGTATTTTATTACCCAAAATACTTTCAAGATAGCGTATATGTGCATATATAAGCATACCCAAGTGTTTTGGTATTTTTCCAAATTTTTAAAGAATTTCAACAAATTTATTGTCTATTTTAACACTAACAAATTCAATAATTATTCCCGAAATTATCATTTTGGTGAATAATTTATTTTAATCTCATATTTACGTCAAAATATAATTTAAGGGATTTCTGCATATTTGTACGCATTTTTTTGGTATATTTAAAACTCAATTGCATATAATTGCAATTATAGCCAATTTTACAATTAGCAACATTTTATAATTGTAAAATCATTTCCAATATTTTTATTCTAATATTTATACATTATTAATTATTTTAGTGCTTTTAATTTATTTTAATATCATTTTCAACTATTTTTCTTAAAATAAAACGGAAAACTGGCTATTTAACATTTAGCCTCATTTTGTTGCAATTATAGCCCATTCAGATATCAATTTTAGCCTCCAATTTACCTAATTTTAACCCCAAAATTGGACCAGACCAATTTTTTGTTTTAACCCGGCCCAACTCCGATTGAATATGAGCTGTTGATCAAATGAGATCAACGGTCCAGATTCAATTGCCTTAATTAAATCCTAAGCTACCCCTACCCCCTCATTATTCACCGCCTCTTATCTCTCCACACATACTCTCTCTATCTCTCCCTCTCTCTCTCTCTCTCTCTCTCTCTCTCTCTATCTCTCTATCTCTAGTCTCTTCTAGAGACTTCTATCTCTTCCCCTTCTCCGATGAGTCCTTTCATCTCCTCCGGCGTCCTTCTCCAATCAGAGACCATGGATTCCTCACCCCCTTCCACCATTAGACCATGGGTGTTCAAGGTTTTGAAGCATGATCTCGACAGTTCTCTTTCAGACCTTCTCAGATTTTCAGTTCTATGGCTACTTCGGCCTTTTTCGGCGTATCCTAGGCGTTAGAAGCCTTTTCTGACCTCTTCGACTCAAGATAAGACCTTCTTCCAAAGTCTTTCTTTCTTGTAGGGTTTCTCTGAAACCCTAAGGTGTTCGAGGTTTTTCTTTGTTTATTTTCTTAAATCTACGGTATGTATGTGTTCTACTGTGCTTCTGAAGTGTTTTTTCGAAATTTTTCTTTTAAAATCGTTTGTTTTCAATATAGGGTTTTCTAGAAAGTTTTCAAAACATCTTTCTGACCTTTCTTTTTCTTTTTATGTGTGTTTGTTTTTATCATGCTCGTGTGACTATTTACTATGCATGTACTGTTCCGCTACTTTTTCTACTATACTCACATGTTAATCCGTAGTATATTTTTCTTACTTTTCTACTATGTGTGTTTTATCTTTGAGTTCTTTCATTTTGTTTGCTTTACTGGATTCTGTTCTTGTTTTGCTAAACATGTTTTATCTACTTCTGCTTAATGTTGGTATCACTTCTTTTCCGAGCTTGTTTAATTCCGAGCTTTTCTTAAAAACATATTTTTCATGCTTTAAATCAGTCTGCTTTCCTCGTTGTTTCAAAATTGCTATCACATTTCGTTTGCTTCTCATAGGGCTCTTAAGCAGACCTTTGAGTCTGTTTCAATGACCTGCCTTCTCTTCTCTATGCTTGATTCGATTCGAAACCCTAGGATTTGGGGATTTCTTCATGTATTTTGATTTGGTGCTGGAGTTAGGATTCTACTTTGGAACCCTGAACTCTCACACCCACTATGACTCTGCAAAACAGAACTTGTATCTCTTTTATGATTCTGAACTTCTCTCTTTTACATAACTTGACAGGCTCTTCTCAATTCATGTTTTGTACTTTATATATGAGTACTCTTTTCTAAATATGTTTTGCCAACTACTGATTGATTTTGAATCACTTTGATGGTGTTTACTTGATATTTCCGCATTTTCCTTAAGTGAATTTTTTACCCTTTTCTCGACTTGATTCATTCAAATAAGCATTTGATTTTGGCTCTACTAATTGATTTCCTTTCCTTTTTTCTTACAAACTGTATGCCACTAGTCTGTTGCCTTAAATAACTTCTATGCACTTGCCCTTTATTATACTACTAATAAAATATTGTGTCCATTTCCTTAATTGTTTTACACGTTTGATAGTTAAGCGAATGTTTATGTTGATTGATTGAAATTAATGCATAGCTCCTTAATTACTATGATTCCTCTCTTACTCTTTGCTTATTTTTAACTATAAATACCCGAATCTCTTTTTCACAAAGCACACTTTTCAATTCAAAAATTGAATATGCAAAAGTCTTCTGACTTATACACACCACTACTTTCAAAACCTGCATTCCTTTTTACTCTTTTGCTCTACTGCCGTTCTCTGCTCCTGTTTACTGTTAGCCGGCTAAACGCCAAGGCTAATATACCGATGCTGCTTTGTTTTTGCATTCTTCTCTTGCTCTATTACTGTTATGTCTTGATTCAATTCCCAGTAATAATCCAATGTGTTTACTTATAGCCATTATATCTATGCCTACTACTTGCAGAGTTTGACATGTTCATATACTGTTGTTCTGCTTTACTTTCTTGCAAATGCTTGGTCCATATTCCCTTATCCCCTATGTGTTTGTAGAATGGGGATTCGGGGCATGGCAACATGAATTGTTTTCCATGAACTAAATTTTAACTCCAAGTAAAGGGTGTGTCAGTATGTTTGTTGTTGACCATGTCCTTCACCCACTTTTCCTTGTTTACTATTTCTGTTATGAATTATTTATCCTTACCCCCTATGTATGCTGAGTTAAGGTTATGGTATGGTAGTCGTTAAGTGACTATCCAGTTCTGAACCTGGCTTCCAATAAGCTCTAACTTCTCAACTTGAGAATGACAAGTTGGTCAGGGGTGTGCCCGTACTTCAAATTGCTTGGCATGACCACCACCTTACCATTTCTTGCACTTGCACTTATTTCTAGTCACTAAGTTCTGCCCCCCTCATGTGAGCCTTTCTTTTTGACCTTGAGTTCCCTCTAAGCTTGGACATTTGAGAGCTGGCCCTTCCACACTGCACTCTAATCTGATTCTGCAATGACATTTGGGGTGTAAGCACTGCCTTGAGCTCTTGAATCTCCTTGGAACTGTGACACATCCCAAAATAAGAGAAGGCTTTTGGAAATCATATCTTGGAATTTGGATTATCTAATATTATTAGAATCTGAGTTTGAATTAGGCTGATTAGATGTAGATGTAGATGTAATAACTGATATAATTACTTTTCTGTTTGATTAATTTGGTATGTAATAATTTTGTAATAACTAATTGGGGTGGATAGTGAAAGGTACTCGGTTTGAATGCATGCAAAAAGGGTAGATATCATGACTATAGGGAAATACTATTGCTGAAATTTTGCATTTTCCATACAGTTAACTGTTGAAAATGTGTGCCTCATATAGATATCATGTACATAGGTATTTCTACATTTCATATAGATACCATTATCAAAGGATTTCTGCATTTCATATAAATATCCTGTTCGTAGGGTTATCTGTAATTTTGTACAGGTACCTTGTTCATAGATTTTTCTGCAGTTTCGTATAGAAACAATGTCTATAGGTCTGCATATTATAAAGATAAAATGCTATAGGACTTCTGCATTCTTGCATATGCATCAGTCATTAGGAAAACTTATTATAAGACTTAAATAATTGACTGCATACAGACAACCTGCCAATAGGATTTCTGCATAAGCAATACAAATGTTTAAAATAAGTAAACGCCTAGAAAACATGACTATAGGAGTTAACAACTAAAGTTTGAATCGTCCACTCGCTCATTATTATAAAATCAGTAGTGTTTTGTTTAACACCAATAAAACTTATGACCTCATAACTAATAGTTCTGTCTCTGCAATCAGTTTACTCTTTATATCTCAAACTAATAGATACCATGCCTATAGGTCCATTTAACACATAGGCAAATAGTTAGGTAATTAATAAATTGTGTCAGTCATTGGAAACTACATCTAAGCAGGGCTAATTTGGACTCCCTATATGGAAATATATGTTAAATCAACGTGCCCTACACCTTAATTTAACCAGACCAAATTAGTACATGTAAGACACGCTAAACTAAATGTTGTTTTTCTTGATTTAAGGAGGTTTATTTGAGCCTTTTAACTGTTATGTGAACTCCATAATTGCATTATGTGTCTTGTTTGTCGCCCAAGAATTTTAACCTTTTGAAACAATAAAAAGCCCAAAACTCCCTTCCCCTTTAGGATTAGTAGTCCAAAATTCCTCGGGGAATGATAAAATTGGGACGGGTAGTAACATGCAATAAGTAACAATACTATTCCGCGCTTTAATAACTTAAAGGGTGGGAAGGATAGAATATGGATATGATGACCGATACGCTAATATCACGTGCGACTCCTCTTCTGAGGAGTGATTTCTGGATATTGTATTGATGTGATCCATATTAATCATTAACCTAGGACCCCTCTTCCTTTATTTGCTTTTATCTCTTCTTGTAAAACTCGTAAAATCTTTCCTTTTCATAAAATTCTGCCTTCTCTACTTATCTTCACAAGTTTTCAACTTATTGCAATATTATATGCAAATCCTTATTTGAGACTTAATTGTTTATGTGTTTATGTAAAATCACAATTGTAATATGGCCAGGAATCACACTAGTGGATCCTGAGGGGTGCCTAACACGTTCCCCTCGGGATAATTTCTAGCCCTTACCCAAATCTCTGGTTTCTTCAACTCGACCCCTTCTTAAAGTGTCCTAATTCACTATAATCATTAGGTGGAAACTCTCCAACTCAAAAAGCCGATTATCGAAAGGAAATAGAGTTGTCTTCCTAAATGTCGTAAACCCGATTTTGCTTTAGAAAAAGGGGGCGTCGACATAACCATCAACACTTAATTTAGAAATTTTACTAATCATCAAGGACCAGGTTAATTAGGTTATATATATCACTTAATTCATAATAATGAAGTAAATCACAATATCTCTTCCCCCTTTTTGCATCATCAAAAAGTTGCATACATAGTGTGAATCCCAGATTTTAATAAGTACTCATGGCCACTGGGGCAGCTCCAAGTTCAATCATACTGCAATTATCAGTAATGAAAATAACATATTTAAACTATAAAGGTCAGAATAATCATCGAGCATGAGAAAATAGCAATTGTCATTGATAGAGATATGTTTCTAGAAACAAACCACAAAAAGAAAGAAAAACTTTCAAACATGATCAGAAAAATAGAAAAATCCCTAATCCGGGTCACTAGGGGTACTAGACTGGTTCAGAAGACAAGTGCTAGGAGACCTAAGGCTTGGAGGAACTAGAGGATTGAGTTTGGAGAAGATTCAACATATTCTGAAGAATTCCATCACCTTTATCCTTTTCTTTTGCTAGCTCAGTTCTAAGGCCATCCTTCTCAGTTTCCAATTCAACCACATAAGCCTTGAAACTAGCAATTTCAACATCCTTAGTTCCACATTCCTGAACCAAAGTCCTAAACTTCATGTTGATGGGTGTCTTCAGTGATCGACAAGGTTCAACTGTCATGGCATTGACCGGATATTCACAAGCTAGAAGAGTCTTAATGCCAAAATATTCCTTGCTTGATGCCATTTCCCATTTCTTCAAAGGCACATTCAGCATGTCACGAACTATGGTCAGTATGAAGCCATATGGAGTAGCATGAGCCTTGGAGCCATTGATGACCCTGTCTAGCAATCTGACAATGAGTGCAGACCAGTTGATGTTCTTTCCTCTCTCAAGGCACTCCATAAGAACCAGTTCCATGTAGTTTGCAGTGTATCTTCTCTGTTGTCTAGGCAATAGGCACTTGTTGACAAACTCAAACACAACCTTGTGCTCAGGTGTCGTCTCACTTTTCTGCACAACCTAGATTCATTCACCTCCTCTGAATCACATATCCTCTTGGTGATCTAAATAGTAGTAGGTAGAAAGTCTAGGCATGGCCACCTTTGCCTAGTTAGTCATCAAACCCTTTAGAGGGTATATCCCAAATTTCTCCCTCTTTCTCAGCATAAAATCGCACTAGGACTCCCTTCACCAAGCTACTGACAACCCCATCCTTAATAGAAGTATTAGCCACAAACTCAATTAGTTCATTTCTGGATAGCCTCCCTTCTATCTGAAGGATCATGTCCTTCCAACCTTGAGTAGCTAAAGAGTCAACCAACCTTATCATCCCCGGTTCTACCAGATCCTTCAACAATCTACCTTTCAAATATTTTCTACTGCCAAAGATGACAAACTAGTCATGTTCCTTCTCCAATATATTCTTCATCATCTAAAACTTTTACTTGTTTAGTTTTCACTGCAAATCTTGTCCTCTTAGCTAGTGAGGGTTCATCAAACACAGGTACTGAAGAGACTTCTTGGAAGAAGTCTTGGACTTTTTAGGTTTGGGTGTAGAAATCTCTACTGTTGTACCCCTTTCTTGATGGACCAGTTCCATATCCTCTTCCTCTAAAACCTCAGAGGATTCTGCAACCTTTCCCTTTCCCTTCTCCATTTTCTTTTTCTTACTTTCTTCTAGAGCTTTTTGTAAGTCAGCTTCACTTTGTTTTACCCTGCTTTATGTGGCTCTTCCCTTAGGCACTGAAGGGGCAGTAGGTTTTGGAGATGAAGTTTTTATTTTCTTGGATGGTTTGAGGACATTTGGGGATTTTTGTGAGGTAACTTTACGTTTCTTTGGGTTATAACTTGCCCTAACCTTTTTCAGAATATCAGCCAATGTTTCCTTAGTAGATGAAACAAGTTCATCTCTTTGTTTGCTTAGATGAACCAAATCCTCAGCTGGCTGCCTAGAACCTTTTCATCCTAACTTTATGCCACTCTCTTCTGCAACCCCACATATAGCAAGAACTGCTCTCTTCCCTTTCCCCTCTCTTTACCACATGCAGCCTCTTTTTATTTATTTATTAGACTTCTTTTTACCTCCACTCCTACTTATCTCAGGCAACTCAACATCCCTAATGGGTCCAACCAGAACATATCTAGTTTCTAAGTTTTCAATCATAGAAGAACTTACCTCAGAAAGAGATTCTTAAGTCTTTTTAGAGTCAGAAGACCCATGTCCATCTCCTTCAGTCGCAGATTGAAAGAATTCATACTCAGAGGTAGAATCAGAATTTGGAACTAGGCTTTGTTTCACTTGGCTAGCTTTTAACAGTTCACTTAAAACCTTCCTTAGAGCCCCAGATGCTACAGTTTTTCGAGCAAGTATTTTATGCTTTGGAAACCTAGGTCTTGGAGATACAATGGGTGGAGTAGATGAGGATGAATTTGAGGGAGATGGTGGTGGAGGAGTGACAGGATGATCATGTGGGTTAGACATGATTCTTTGTTTCTTAAAAGAATTTTGGAATTTTGTAGAAGAAGGCAATTAGAATTGAAGAAGAGTTTTTGACAATTTTAGAATAATGAAGAATGGAGATGTTGAGTGTATTTAAAAAGAATTTGGCATTACTAAAGAGAATTTGACATTAATTAAGTAACAACAGCTTTTTAAGGGGTCAAATAGAAGTCTAATCAAACTGAAATTTTAGAATCTTAATGATTATTTTGCTTTCCTAGATATTAGACAAAAATCACAATTTTTGTGTTCTAGATGGACAGAACTGGTTCAATGATTAAAGGTTTTTCAAGGAATTTTACAAGTATAGGACTTCTGCTCATGATTGAATAATGAATCTTTCTAATTGTGCAGAGTAAAGAAAACATACTTGAACTTTCATATGACCCCATACTGATGAACCGAGTTCTTCATTTAGAACTCTTTTGAACATGCCTCAAATGCCATAATAGAAAAAACTTTGTAAGGGATCAGTGAGTCATATATACACATGTCACATGAGTATACTGATTAAAGTATGAAACTAAGTAAGAATTAATCTAGATATTTGCACAAAGTTCGAATTCCTAGCCAAAAAAAATTCAAATTTTTTTTCATTGTGTATTATGGGCTGCGCCTATTAGGTGATCTTAATCATCCCTAATTCCAACTTGTTCCTCTTAAAGTTACTCTACTCAGTGCTTTAGTGAAGACGTATGCAATTTGCTTATCAGTAGCACATAATTCTATGGAGATCAGACCTTTATCATAGTTGTCTCTTACGAAATAGTACCTAACATCTATGTGCTTAGTCCTTTTATGATGAACATGGTTCTTTGTCATAATTATAGCACTAGTGTTATCACAGAATATAGTAATGCGACCAACTTCAATACCAAAGTCTACTTGTTGCTAATTGATCCATAGCAATTGAGCGCAACAGGAGGCAACAGTAACATACTCAGCTTCAGTAGTAGATAAGACCACTGAGTTTTGCTTTTTGGTTGCCCATGATACAAGACAAGAACCAAAGAAGTGGGCCATACCTGTGGTGCTCTTCCTATCAACTAGAAAACCTGCACAATGAGCATCAGCATATCCTACTAGATTGAAATTACTACATTTGGGGTACAAAAGAAACATACTAGTGGTGCCTTTCAAATATCTCAGTATCCTCTTGACAACAATCAAGTGAGACTCTTTTGGATTTTTCTGAAAACGAGGACAAAGCCCTGCACTAAAAATAATTTCAGATCTGCTAGCAGTAAGATACAAGATTGAACCAATCATACCCCTATATAACTTTTGATCAACTAGTGAACCATGTTCAACAATGTCTAGTTTAGTGGCAGTTGCAATGGGTGTGTATATTTCTTTTTATTCTTCCATTTTAAACTTTTGCTATCTCTTTTGCATACTTCTGCTAATGAATTATGGTTCCATTAGGACTTTGTTTAATCTGCAAGCCTAATAAGAAGTTAAGCTCACCCACCATACTAATTTCAAACCCACTCACCTTTAATTTTGCAAAGTCCTTGCTTAGCTTATCAGTGGTGGCCGCGAAGATTATGTCATCAACATATACTTGTACCACAAGCAGATCCTTACCTTTTTCCCTTAAAAATAAGGTACTATCAATTTTACCTCTTTTGTTACCATGCTCCAGCAGATATTTGGACAATCGTTCATACCATGCTCTTGGGGCCTGCTTGAGTCCATAGAGATCCTTGTCTAACTTGTACACATGCTCAGGACATTCCTTGCTCTCAAACCCTGGAGGTTGTTTCACAAACATTTCTTCTTTCAGGTAGCCATTCAGGAAGGCACTTTTGACATCCATTTGATGAAGAGTGAATTCCATGTGTGCTGAAAAGGCTATGAGGAGTCTGATTTCCTCTAGTCTTGTAACTGGAACAAAAGTCTCATCATAATATATGCCCTCCTTTTGGCTGTAACCTTGGACCGCCAGTCTTGCTTTGTTCCTGTAACTGTTCCATCTTCATCAAGTTTGTTTCGGAAGACCCACTTTGTACCAATGACTAATATGTCTTTGGGTCTTGGAAGTAGATGCCTAACTTTACTTCTCTCAAACTGATTGACTTCATCTTTCATTGCATTCACCAAATCTACATCCTGCAAAACCTCAGCAATAATTTTAGGTTTAATAAGAGATAAGAATGCATCAAAAGCACAAAAATTCTTTAATTATGATCTAGTTTTGACATCAGATGTTGGATTAGTGATAATGTTCTCAATAGGATAAAAACTTTCATACTTGTGAGGTTTCACAACCAACTAGTTTCTGCTAGATGTTTCTTCCATGTGCTGCTGCTGAGGAACAGGGTCATGAACAGGTTCCTTTAATGGATTTTTTAAATTCCTCTTTGATTGTTTCCCCCTGTCAGGTTGCCATGGATGTAAGAACCTGTTCCATCACATGTTCCTTCTGTTGGTGCCACTTTGACTTGTTCTGAGGCTTCAGTCAAGTGCTTTACCAAACCAATGGCTTCGTCTTCATATTCTTATCTCTTAGAGAGAATATTAGTTTCATGAAATACTACATGTACACTTTATTCTACACACAAAGCTCTCGTATTGAATATTGTATATGCTTTGCTATGTGAAGAATATCCTAAGAATACTCCCTCATCGTTTCTGGGATCAAACTTACCTAGGGAGTCTTTACCATTATTGTCCACAAACTAGTTGCATCCAAATTCCCTAAGATGAGATATATTTGGTTTTCTCCCCTTATGTATCTCATAGGGAATATTCTGTACAATAGGTCTAGTCATACATCTATTAATAAAGTAACATGCAGTGTTTACTGCCTATGCCCAGAAGCTATAGGGCAGTTTACTGGAAAGAAGCATAGTCCTAGCCATGTCTTTAAGAGTACTATTCTTTCTTTCAACTACTCCATTTTGTTGATGTGTCCTAGGAGTAGAGAAGTTATGATCTATACCATTTTCATTACAAAATTCAGCAAACTTAGCATTTTCAAATTCAGTTCCATGATCAGACCTAATTGATGCAAGTTGATTTCCTAATTGTTTCTGAGTTTTTCTAACAAAGGCAGTGAACAAGCCAAATGCTTAATCTTTAGATGTTAGAAATAGTACCTAGGTAAATCTAGAATAGTCATCAACAAGTACCATTACATACTTCTTTCCACATCTGCTCATGGTTCTCATTGGACCACAGAGATCCATATGGACCAGTTCCAATGACTTGGTGGTGCTTACCATTTTCTTCCTTTTGAAAGATGATCTTACCTTCTTCCTTCTTGCACAAGCCTCACAAACTTTGTCTTTCTTGAACTTGATGTTAGGTAACCCTATCACCAAGTCCTTAGAGACCAATTTGTTTAGCTGATTTAGACTGGCATGACCAAGTATTTTGTGCCACGGGAGGGGATCATTAACAAGCATACTTAGGCAGGTTAGTTCATTTTATGAGAGAGTAGAGAAATCTACAATGTAAATATTGCTAACTCTTTTTTCCTGCAAAACAATCTTGTTAGTGGTAAGGTTAATCACAAAGCATTTAGTAGAGGAGAATGATATAAGGCTACCTCTGTCACATAGTTGTGACACACTGATCAGGCTATATTTCAAGCCATCTATCAAGCAAACATTCTTAATGGAGTGAGAGTCTGTCTTACCTACCATTCCAACCCCAATGATATCACATTTCTTCCCATTTCCAAAGGAGACATTAACTCCCTTTAAGTCCTCAAGCGATAGGAACTGGTTCTTGCTTCCAGTCATATGTTCTGAGTAGCCATTATCCATGTACCATATTTGGCTGCTTCCCTTCACTTGGACCTGCAAAAAGAAATCAGGGGTTAGTCTTAGGAACCCAAACTAGTTTGGGTCCCTTTCTATGGGCAAAGGGATAAATCATATTCCTTCTAGCCCACCCAGGCAACTTATTTTTTTCCTGAATAAAAGTTTTGTTCTTTTGCATGGCCTTTTATTTTGCATTATATTCATTTTTATAATGGCCAGTCTTGCCACATTGTGTGCAAAGTTTGTTTTCAGGAAGAGTGAGGTACTTGCTTTTAGGATCCCACTTAGGTGCTTGGGTCCCATAACCAAGTCCTCTTTTGTTTCTACTATGATGTTCCTATAGCCAGGAGAGTGCATCAGAAACCTTGTTCAATTTGCAAATTTCATCTAGTTCATGTTATACCTTCCCTAGATCTTCTTTAATACTCTTATCTGCTCATCTTTCCTATACAGTTCACCCTTAATCTTTCCTAAAGTTTTCTTTTAGGGTGAGTTGAGTGTGATAAGTTTTCTTCTTTCATGTCTATAATTTTAGTTTTATGTTCTCAGACCTAAGTTCTAGGACACTAGTGTCAAGTTCAAGAATCTGGTTCTTAAACTCAATATTTACACTTTTACTCTCATTAGCCCTAGACTCTAGATTTTTGCACTTGGCTTTTAGGATCATGCATTCCCTAGACATCTCTTCCTTCTCTTTGTTAATTATCACAGACTCATCAATGAAGTATTGTAGTAGCTCAGAAAAGCTTTCATTAGACATGAATTTAATCATGTATTTGAGATGGAGAATACTTATCTCATGTTTATCATATGATTCTCTGATGGCCATAAGTTCATGTTAATCTCCAGCTTCATCTTCTGAGTCTTCATCTGATGTTTCTCTCCTGGCATCAACCATATCCTTTGTTGATCCTTTGTTCTTTTTTGGTTGAACTTGTTCCTTGGTTCGGCCCTTTCCTTCTTCCACTCAAATTCCCATTGAGAGCAGTTCATGATTATGTGATCAGTCTTACCACACGTGTAGCATCCCTCACTGGTCTGTTTCCTAGGAGCCCTTGGTTTTTTGAAGGTTGTGCCTCTTGAAGAACCATTTTCTCTCATCAAGTACTTTTTGAAATCTCTAGTGATCATAGCCATTTAATCATCCTCCGGATCTGAACCATCATCAATTTTGAGAGCCAGACTTCTTTCATTCTTGGGTGTACCTATCTTCATGGTTTGCCTTCTCAATTCATAGGCAGTAAGGTTTCCATCTAGTTCATCCATCTTGAGGGTAGCAATATTCTTTGATTACTGAATAGTTGTGATTTTGCTTATCCAAGAGACTGGCAGAACCCTCGTCAAAATCTTCTCAACTTCGTCTTTTTCTAGAATAATCCTTCCAAGAGATTTAAGTTCATTTGTTAGTGCGGTGAACCTTATGTACATCTCTTGGATGGTTTCTCCTTCCTTCATGGTGAAATTCTTATACTGAAAGTACAACAATGTTCCTTTAGACCTCTTCACTTGAGGTGTTCCTTCATGAGCCACTTGTAAGGTGTCCCAGATTTCTTTACCAGTGGTATAACTTTGAATTCTCCTGTATTCATCTGGTCCTAGTCCACACACAAGCCATTTCTTGTCCTTGGGATTCTTCTCCCACATCTTCAGGTATTCAGCAGTGCAGTCAGTTCTTGTCTTTGGTATATACACTCATTCAACATTCTTTGTAGTTGCTAGAGGAACATCAATGACTATGTCCCAGAGTTCATAGTTTTCTCCTATGATGTTATCTCTCATCCTATTCTTCCACCAACAATAGTAGTGACCATTGAAAAGTGGACGCTTAGCAGTGGATTCCCCTTCTCAGATCCCAGATGGTGCACTCATGTTTATATTTCCGAAGGTAGTAGCCTCTTCAAGAATAACCCGCTCTGATACCAATTGATATTTTAAGCATCAATACCATACAAGAGGGGGAGGGGGTGATTTGTGTGGTACCCAATTTTCGATCTGGAAGAGCCAGGTTCTTCTAGGTGTTCTAAATACTACTGTTTGCGGAATTAAAACTACATAAAATAAAGAACACAGAGACTTTTGCGTGGAAAATACCTGGCTCAAAAGGTGAAAAAACCACGACCTACTACTCAGTATGATTTTCCTAATCTTCCACTAATATCACAAAGACAAAATAGCATTACAAAAACTCTTTGTAAACAAAAGGATTAACTCTATTCCCTTTGTAGCACATAGCCTCAACTATTGCGACAACTTCAAGTTAGACTATAACTTGAGCACTCAAAGTACCTAGTACAATTGCTTCTGTGAGCTGAAAGGTACAAATTTAAACCATGTACTTTAATTGAACTAGAATAAGAAAAAACACAATAGAGACGGTTATTCTATATCGTTCAAGTACCTTCAGGAGTGCACACTCAAATCTCACATAAATTGCTTGCAAAATCGCATTGCTCTTTTGCTCTTAATTTATTTTAACTTCTACATACGTGAAACGCCTGTAAAAGAGAACAATCACTGTTATTTAATGAGTTAGTCATTAGAGTTTGATTGAGACTCAATTGCTGATCTTCCATTGAAGTTGAGTCCTTTAACAACACAAACTCAAACACTATCTTTTATATGATTGTGTTCTCTTCACATAAGGAGAGTTTCTCCCCTTATCCAGTATGCAAGTTTTTCGATCAGATTAGGAGATATTTTTGCTTTATCAATGGGACTTATCTCCTTCACGTGTATCTCACATGTGTAGGTTGATCATCACCGTGTTTCACATGATGGTCTTGGTCCATGACTGAGTTCATTTGTCATTCTTCAAAACATCACCTGGTCATGGGCCAACACTAAGCGACCTCGGGAAGTAACAAAAGAAAGTACGTATGATCAGGAGGATCCAAGATGTAAAAAAATCAAAGAACATCTACTTCATTGCAACTAGATTTTGTGACTTTATTATTGGAAAATGAGCCCCAAGAAGCTATGTTTTATTCAGAATCATTATTTTGAAAAGAAGTAGCCAATAGTAAAATAGAAACCATATTTAAAAATCATACATGGAAATCGGTTGATCTTCCTCCTAAAAATAAACCATTGGGTTCTAAATGTATTTTTTAGAGGAAAATAAAAGATGATGGCACTATTAATAAATATAAGGTAAGATTTGTGGTCGAAGGGTATAGACAACTAGAAGGTCTTGATTATTTTATACACACACTCCAGTTACAAGAATTACATCCATACAAATGTTAGTAGCATTAGCTGCGGTTTATGGTCTTGAAATTCATCAAATGGACGTTAAGAAGGGCTTCTTAAATGGAAATTTTGAGGAAGAAATCTGCATAGAACGACCTGAAGGGTTTGCGGTTCCATGTAAAAACAAAAAGATATGTAGACTTGTTAAGTCCCTTTACGAACTAAAACAAGCACCCAAACAATGTCATGCAAAATTTGACCAAACGTTGTTGTCAAATGGTTTTAAGATAAATAAATGTGATAAATGTGTATACATTAAAAATTTTCATTATTACATAGCCATTGTTTGCTTATATGTTGATAATTTGTTGATAATGGGTAATCACATTGCCAGCATAAATGCGACCAGTCATATGCTACTTAGAAAATTTGATATGAAAGACTTGGAAGTTGCCGATTTAATTTTTTGTATTAAGATCCATAAGATCCTCAAGGTCTGTCTTTGTCACAATCTCATTACATAAAAACAATAATGGTAAAATTAAAGTACTTAGATTTTAATGTTGCAAAGAACAGAGAACAAAGAATATCACATTTTAATTATGCTCGTGTGCTAGAGTATTTACTGTATATCATGAATTGTACTCGACCAAATATAGCTTGTGCTATAAGTAAATTGAGTTGATACACGAGTAATCCAGGTCAATTTCATTGGATCGGGATAAAACGAGTTTTGGGATATTTAAAACATACCCAAGACTTTGCTTTGCACTACTGTAATTATACTGCGGTGATTGAGGTATACTGTGGTGTAAATTGGATCACCAGTTTAACTTGTTCTAAGTCCACAAGTGGATATGTATACATTATTGGTGGTGGAGTGGTATCTTGAAAGCCGTCCAAGAAAGCATTTATTCCCCCCCCCCCCATAATAGAGGCTGAATTTATATCCTTAGATAAAGCCGGTGAAGAAGCTGAATGGCTCCGAAATTTCTTGGAAGATATTCAATTTTTGCCCAAACTGTTAGAACTGATATGCATACATTGCGATAGTCAAGTGATAATTGGAAGAGCTAAGATAATTATGAATAAGGGTAAATCTCGTCATATACGACTAAGGCATAAAACCATTAGGCAGCTACTCTCTAGGGGGGTCATCAGAATTGACTACATAAAGTCAACCGACAATGTCTCGGATCCATTTACAAAAGGTCTAACTAGAGAGGTAGTTGCAAAATCATCAAGAGAAATGGGACTATGGCCAAAGACAAGCCATTTTGGTGGTAACTCTACTTAGATAATCGGAGATCCCAAGATCTAGGTTCAAAGAGATCAAATAAAGTAATTAATGATGGTTCAACATTGTCAACTAAACATTTTGGTCCATTCTTGTGATGAGACAATGTATAGTGCCAAGGATAAAACATTAAGGCTTCTTGTTATTTAAATTTTATGCGAGGTATATCAAAAGAGTGTATCTACAGAATGACACGATTATGAATCACCTATGTAAGTGTGAAATGTTAGCCGCTTCAAGGAGAATTTTACAAATCCAGTTCCCTACGCACTTATGAAACAGGGAGATGTTCAAGGATGTAATGAACACAATAGTGAGAACCGAAGACAGTTAAGGGCTTGTTTTAGACTTATAGTTGTCTAGGTATACACCAAAGTTCGAAGGTTCAAAGATATGAAATCTACCGATTGATCAAGTATATCTGACATAAGTTGAATATGGAAATGTCATGACCCAAACACCACTATTGTGATGGCACCTACTTGACCTGCTAGGTAAGCTAATTAACCAAAAGAAAATGAACCAAATAACTTATAGAAAAAGATGAAGTTATAATATATTTGAACTTTCACAAATTTACCCAAGAACTAGTAGTACAAGTCACGTGCTTCTAAGATTTGAAACTTTCAAAACTCATACAAATAAATACACGTTCTGTTTGAAGATTACCTAAACAGGTTAACAATAATCTAAACTACCAAGGACAAGTGGCAGTTATATTTAAATGCAGAAACGTCTTCCAAATCACCATCTGACATCACCAGCAGCTCCGCTCCAAAATCTGTACGGGACGTGTAGAAGTGCAGTATCAGTACAACCGACCCCTTGTACTGGTATGTATTTTGTCTAAACTCGTCGAAGTAGTGATGAGGTTTTGAGTTAAAGATGCAAATTAGTATAACTTGTATGTTAGTTTAACAATAAAAGTTGTTCAAAGCATGACAGGTTAGAATATCGCATATAACTCGACGATACAGTCCACAATTAGAAAAATGAACCATAGTAGAAGGTTTACAAACTTTCCTCGTACGAGAAGTATATCCAAAATATCAAGACACATGGCACGGTAACACCCTTCATTCTTCTATCTCATCGTCACCATATATAAATAAAGTTACGTAACAATTCAATTAGCACTAGACCACATCTTTCATGCGTCCTACTTATCTTTCTAAATGATCGTATACCGAACCAAACATATGACAGAAACACAATAACAGGGATTACAAACTAGGCATTGCACAAGTAACAACCATGGACAAGGATATACATGTGGGAAACAATAAAGAAGTAAACGGAAATCACGTGTATAATAACAACATCTGAAAAGCAACGAATATCATATTCAATTAACTACAATATTGGAGACTTAAGTACAATCATAACAATTAAACGGACACGCATGATCTTTGAAACTTAACAAGGAAAGGCATGAATGGCTAGTATGGTGAAAGACATAAATTAAAGTGCAACAGAATAGACACATTATGAATATGATTATAATCGTAGGAAAATAGGCATGATATTCGCAAGCTAAGCAAGTAAAAGACATGGACAGTGCAACAACAATTGAGATAATGGTCAAGTACAGGACAATAACAACAAGTCACACAAAATACATAAATATAATAGTAACAACTCAAGGTAAGGGCACAACGCATATACGAAAAGCAGATATCACATCATAATGCATGACACTCGTCCTCAGATGCACGGAAACACTCTTCGTTCCATGACCTCACCATATCATACAAGCATAACAATACAAAAGAAATGGAATGAGATCACCCTTCATTTTTTTTACTCTCAATAATATGGCATGACATCACACTTCGCGCTTTTACTCTCGATAATGTGGAACAGCATCGCCCTTCGTGCATTAACTCTCACAATATCGGCACGACATCACCCTTTGTGCTTTAGTTCTCAAATCATGGCACAACATCACCCTTCATGCATTAACACTCACTCACAATGTCATGCACAAAATCACCCTTCGTGCTTTACATTCTTCCTCACCCAAACAATAGAAATAATAATATCCCGGTAAGGGAATCAAGAATGCCCGTCAAGGGATTCAGCAATAGAAACAATAACATCCCAACAAGGGACTCAACAATAGAAACAATAACATTCCGGCAGGAGAATCAGCTATAACCAATCGAGGAGAAGTAAATTAAGGATGTCAAGAAATACCCTAAACGATCGTGAGAGAAGGTACACGAACGCGATGAAGAATAGGCTGGAGACTACACGAACGCGAAGGACCAGAGCGAACGAGAAGAAGAAGAAAGCGGACTTTCGCGATCGAGAGAGGTGCTATGCGAACGCGATGAAGGAAAAAGTGGCAGACCAATAGAGCACTACGTGATCGTGAGTAGAGCTACGCAATCACAAAAGAGGCCAACAGACACCAAAACCAGCAATCTGAAACTATGAAAATCTCTCCAAAACCAATCTGAAACTCACCCAGGCCCTCGTGGCTCCAAACCAAATATCCACACAAGTCTAGAAACACAACACAAACTTGATCGCATGCTCAAATCATCAAAAAAACTTCTAAAACTACGAATCGGATGCCAAAACGCATGAAAATCAAACTTAAACTTTAAGAACATCTAGAATCATTTCCTAACATTTGAACCCCATCAAATCAACTCTGAATGGTGCCACACAGTGCAGAAATATTCAATATGACAAGACGAACCTACTATAAGCTTCAAACTACACATGGAAACCTCGAAATGATGAATCACACCTCAAGGAAAAATCAATGAACTTTGAAACTTCAACTTCTACAACCAATGTCGAAACCGATCAAATCACCTCCGATTTAACTCGAAATTCGCAAACAAGTCACATTTTACATTACATTGGTATTCCAACTTCCGGAATCGGAATTCGATCGCGATATCAAAAAGTTCACTCCCGGTCAAATTTCCCAAAAATCCAACTTTTGCCATTTCTTGCCAAATTCAACTACAGCCATCCAAATCACAATACGGACGCGCTCCAAAGTCTAAGATCACCCAATGAAGCTAATGGTAGTAACGAAACTCCATTTTGAGGTCAAATGCTAAAATGTCAAACTTGGTCAACTATTTCAACTTAGTACTCAACTCTCGAGTTCATTTTTCCAAATTGCTTCCGAGTAACCCAAAAACTAATACCGACGAGTTATGCAAGTCGTAATACATCATGCGGAGATACTCGAGCCCTCAAAACACCAAACGAAGTGCAGGTTCCCAAAAAGCGACCAGTTAGGTCGTTCTAGGAAAGCTCAAAAGAAAACCTACTTATCCAGATGCAATTAATCCTTACTTGTAAAAAAATACAATTTTTCATGCATATTTCTCTGATATAGCCATTCCCCGTTCATGTGAAGGATTTTTGGGTTTTAGCTTCATAGAGCTTAAAACAGAGTGAATAGAAAATGGAGGGAAAATAATTTTTTTTAATTTCCCTCTTTGATAAAGAGACATTGTACCATATTGGAGGAGAAAAAGAGTTTTGATGGGTATATATACATTGCACTTCTTCTAAGTCTTAAAGACTTGGGAAAAAGGCAAGCATTATGCCGTCACCGTCGTTGCTCGCTCAACTAAGCTTTGGCTTCAACAAGGGAAATAATATCATAAACATCTTCTCATTTCCGCATTCACTCCACAACACAAATCTCAAATTGAGCCAATGCTCTATAATTCAATTACCAAGAATACTTCCACAAACCTTGTTCAACATTCGTAATCATTATATTAACCATGGACAATACATAACGGAGTCACAAAAATAATAGTATAAGACTCACGGGCATAGTTGATACAAACGTATAGGTACTCGTCACCACACCTATACATCATACTTAGCAATTAACACATAGCAAATAAGATGACAACTACTATTACCTCAAGCTAAGGTTAGGCCAAACACATACCTTAGTGACACAAACATAATCAAGCCTCAACTATCACTTTACCTCTTGGTTCCACTTCCAGTTCGCTTGTATCTAGTCAAAATTTACTTAATAATATTAATAATTACTAAACAAACCAATTCCAATGCATGAAAATAGATTTTCCATTGTTTTCCCCATAAGAAGTCAAAAATTAACCTCGAGTTTACTTGGTCCAAACCTGAAATTCGGACCAAACTCGATTACACATTCACCCCCGAGTTCCGATATACAATTGGTTTGGGGGAAGAAAGAGTGTTTTGAAAAATCGCCTCTTATGTTTTAGGGTTTTGAAAAATGAAAAATGGCTAAAAAGTCTCATTTATATATACCCCTCTCACACCCTCGCCACCAAGCGCAGGAAAGGACCGCAGCAGGAGCTCAATCACGAAAACCCCACCGCGACAGCAAAGACCCCACCGCGGTCGCAAAACTTCACTAAGGACCGCGAAGCTCAATTCAGAGACCTGCAACTTCTCTGAACGTGCAACAAATTTTTTTCTAAGTCTAAATTCACTTTGTGGCCCATCCAAAACTCACCCAAACCCTCTGGGCTCCAAACTAATCATGCACGCAAGTCTAACAATATCATACGAACTTGCTCATGTGATCATATCATCAAAATAACATTAAAAAATACAAATTCAACCTCAAATTCATACAATTACTCAACAACATTGAAATTTTCATTTGCTCTCAACTATAGGTCCGTTTTATACCAAACCACTTCCGATTTTTACCAAATTCCACAGATTCAACCAAATTATTATTTTAAACTTGTAACAAGCTCCAAAATAAAGATACGAGCCCAATACCATCAAGAAATTGCATTAATTCACTTCTAAAATACATTTATATTTTCCAGCGAACAATATTTTTCAAAAATTCTTTTTTCGGGTTTGGGACTGCCGAATTAGATTCCCGGCATACGCCCAAGTCCCATATTTTAATATAAAACCTACGAGACTATGGGGTCACGGGCCCGAGTCTGTTTACCAAGAATTTTGCCATAGTCACATTTAATCAATTTTGAAGGTCAATTTCATAAATTTTCTTATATTTCACATAAAAGCTTTTCGGAAATGCGCCTGGACTTCGTACGCAAATTAAAGTGAGATAAAAAGAGGTTTTCAAGGCCTGGAGACATAGAATTTACTTTTTAAAATGAGTGATGACCTTTTGGGTAATCGCATTCTCCATCTTTAAAACAATCGTTCGTCCTCAAACGGACATAGGAACATGAGTCAGAGGAAAGATGTGAATATCGGCTCCGCATATCAGAATCGGACTCCTAGGTCACTACTCCGACAAGATGACCCCTCCAGTGAGCACGAACCGAAGGAAAACTCTTCGATCTCAACTGACGAACCTGCCGGTCTAGAATAGCTACTGTCTCCTCCTCATATGGCAAGTTCTTGTCCTACTGGACAGTGCTGAAGTCTAATGCGTGAGATGGATCGGTGTGACACTTCTGAAGTATAGACACATGTAATACTAGATGCAGGATTGATAAACTCCGCGGTAATAAAAGTATGTAAGCGACTAATGAATCGAGGGCTTAGCTTGACCTTCTTCCCAAATCTCGTAATGCCCTTCATAGGCGACACTCGAAATAACACCCACTCGCCGACCATGAATGCCACATCACGACCTTACGGTAAGTATAACTTTTTTTTTCTGGACCGAATTGTACAAAATCTATCCTAAATGATCTTAACCTTGTCCAAGGAATCCTGTACTAGATCCGTACCTAACAACCGAGCCTCTCTCGGCTCAAGCCATCTAACTGGCGACCGACAATGCCTACCATATAATGCCTCATAGGGAGCCATCTGAATGCTCGACGGATAACTGTTGTTGTAGGCAAACTTTGCTAAAGGCAAGAACTAATCCTACGAGCCTCCAAAGTCAATAACACATGCTCGGAGCATATCCTCCAACATCTGAATAGTATGCTCGGACTACCCGTCCGTCTGAGGATGAAATGTTGTGCTCAACTCGACCCGTATGGCCAGTTCACGCTAAATTGCTCTCCAGAATTGTGAGATAAATTGCGTATCTCGGTCAGAAATGATAGACACGGGCAAACCATGAAGACGAACAATCACCCGGATATAAATCTCGGACAACCGCTCAGAAGAATAGGAACTGCCTCTGGAATGAAATGCACTGACTTTGTTAGTTTATCAACCATAATCCACACTGCGTCGAACTTCCTCTGAGTCTGTGGGAGTCCAACAAGGAAGTTCATAGTGACACATTCCCACTTCCATTCAGGAATCTCAATCCTCTGAAACAAACCACAAAGTTTTTGATGCTCGTATTTTACCTACCGACAATTCAAACACCGAGCAATATTTGCAACAATATCCTTCTTCATCCTCCTCCATCAGTAATGCTTCCACAAATCCCGATACATCTTAGTGGCGCCTGGATGAATATAGTACTGCTAACTATGGGCCTCCTCTAGAATCAACTCTCGAAGTCCATCCACATTAGACATACAAACTCGACTCTACATCCTCAAAACTCCATCATCTCCTAATGTAACCTGCTTGGCACCACCATGCCACAATGTGTCCCTAAGGACACACAAATGAGGATCATCATACTGTCGATCTATGATATGTTCAAATAATGAAGAACGAGTGAATGTACAAGCTAATACACGGCTGGGCTCAAAAATATCTGACCTCACGAATTGATTAGCTAAAGCCTGAATATCTAAAGCAAGAGGTCTCTCACTGACTGGAATATACCCAAGACAGCCCATGTTGACTGAATTTCTACTCAAAGCATTAGCCACTACATTTGCCTTCTCCGGATGATATAAGATAGTGATATCATAGTCCTTCAATAGCTCCAACCACCTTTTCTACCTCAAATTTAGCTCCTTCTGCTTGAACAAGTACTGTAGACTTTTCTGATCCGTGAACACCTCATCTAACACGCCATATAAATAGTGCCTCCAAATATTCAGCGCGTGAACAATGGCCGCTAACTCCAAGTCATGAACTGGATAATTCTTCTCATCAATCTTCAACTATCATGAAGTATAAGCAATGACCTTGCCATCATGCATCAACACCGCACCAAGTCCAATATAAGATGTGTCACAATACACTGTATATCGCCTTGAACATGTGGGCAAAACCAACACCGATTCCATAGTCAAAATTGTCTTTAGCTTCAGAAAGCTCGCTTCATACTCGTCCGACCACCTGAACTGCGCATTGTTTTGGGTCAACCTGGTCATTGGGGCTGCAATAGATGAAAACCCCTCCATAAATTGATGCTAATAGCGCGCCAAATTAAAAACTCTGAATCTATGTAGCTTATGCGGGTCTAGGCCAGTCCTTGATTGCCTTTATCTTCTTTGGATTCACATGAATGCCCTCTATTGATACAACGTGACCCAAGAAAGCAACTAATTCCAACCAAAACTCACACTTTAGGAACATAGCATTCAAGTGACTATCTCTAAAAGTATGAAGAATAACTCTTAGATGCTACTCGTTCTCCTCCCAGCTGCGGGAATAGATCAAAATATCATTAATAAAGACTATCAGGAGTGAATCCAAGTAAGGCTTGAACACTCGGTTCTTCAAGTCCATGAAAACTGCTGGGGCATTTGTCAACCCGAATGACATCACCAAGAACTCATAATGCCCGTAACGAGTGCGGAATGCTATCTTAGGGACATTAGATGCCCTAATCCTCAACTGATGGTAGACGGATCTCAAATAAATATGTGAAAACACCTTGGCACCTTGAAGATGATCAAACAAATGATCAATCCTCGATAATGGATACTTATTCTTGATTGTAACCTTGTTCAACTGATGATAATAGATGCACATCCTTATCGATATGTCCTCCTTCTTGACAAACAACACCGATGCACCCCAAGGCGATACACTAGGCCTAATAAAGCCTTTATCAAGCAAGTCTTGCAACTGTTCTTTTAATTCTCTCAGCTCCGGCGGGGCCATACGATATGTCAGGATAAAAATGGGCTAAGTGCCTTGAGCCAAATAAATACAAAAGTCAATATCTCTGTCGGGTGGCATGCCCGGCAGTTTTGAAGGAAATATCTCAGGAAACTCACGAACAACAGGCACAAAATCCATAGAAGGAACTTCGGCACAAGAATCACGAACATACCCCAATTAGGCCAAACATCCCTTATCAACCATACGTTGAGCCTTCATATATGGGATAACCCTACTGGTAGTATGACTAGGAGTCCCTCTCCACTAAATTAGGAAACCCTGACAAGGCTCAGGTTACAGTCTTGGCATGACGGTCCAAGATAGCATGGTAAGGTGATAACCAGTATATCCCAATATGACATTAAAATCAATCATATCCAAAAGTAACAGATCTACTCGTGTCTCAAGTCCCCCAATCACAACTATACATGAACAATGGACATGATCTACCATAGTAGAATTACCCACCAGTGTAGACATATATACACGAGAACTCAAGGAATCACTAGGCTTGACCAAATACGGTGCAAAATAAGATGACACATATGAGTATGAAGATATTGGATCAAATTAGAACTGAAGCATATCTACTACAAACTAGAACTGTATCTGGGATAAAAACATCGGAGGCCTCACTCAGGCATAGCTAGAAGAAAATAACATCGGTGTTGGGCCCTACCACTCAGAACTACACCTTTGGGATGGACTCCTACTGGCTGGCCTCCATTTCTAGCAGCCTGACCTCCACCTCTAATACCTCTACCTCTACCTCTACTATTAGAACTATGGCATGTGAGCCCTGATGCTGAGAGCTTCTCGATACTCGGAAAGGGAAAATAATATCATAAGCAATAGTATCCTGGCAAGGGAAACAATACCATAAACCTCTTCCCATTTCCACATTAACTTCACAACACAAATCTGAACTTGAGCCAATGCTCCACAATGTTCAATTACCAAGAATATTTCCAAAAGGCTTGTTCAACATTAGTAATCATCATATTAAGCATGGACAATACATGACGGAGTCACAACAATTATAGTATAAGACTCAGGGGCATGCTTGACACCAACGTATAGGTACTCGTCACCACTCCTATACGTTGTACTCAATAATTAACACATAGCAAATACGACTACAACTCATATTCCCTCAAGCTAAGGTTAGACCAAACACTTACCTTAATGCCACGAATACAATCAAGCCTCAACTACTATTTTACCTCTTGGTTCCACTTCCAATTCGCTTGTATCTAGTCACAATATACTTAATAATGCTAATAACTGCTAAAGAAAACAATTATAATGAGTGAAAATAGATTTCCCATTGTTTTTCCCAAAAAGTCAAAAATTGACCTCGAGCCTGCTTTGTCTAAAACCAAAATTCGGACCAAAACCCGATTACCCATTAACCCCGAGCCCGGATATACAATTGATTTTCGAATCCAACCTCAATTTGAGGTCCAAATCTCCAAATTTTGATATTCCTAAGTTCTACCCAAAATTTCCAATTCCACCATGAAAACCCTAGATTCTAGGATGAAATATTGTAAAAAGAATTTAAGGATTGAAAAAAATGAGCTAAAAATTGCCTGTTATGTATTAGGATTTTGACAAATGAAAAATGACTGAAAAGTCTCGTTTATATATACCTCTCAGACCCTCACCAGTAACAGCAGAAAAAGGACCGCGGTACCGTAGCTCTACCGAGGACCACGAAATATCGAGCGTGGCGGCGAAGGTATAGCCTTGCCCATCGCTAACCGCGAAAACCCCCACCACGGCAGCGAAGACACCACAGTGGTCGTGAAGCTTCACTATAGACCGCGAAGCTCAGTTTAGAGACTTGCAACTTCTCTGAACCTGCAACAACTATTTTCTAAGTCTAAATTCACTCCATGGCCCATCCAAAACTCATCTGAGCCCTTGGAGCTCCAAACTAATCATGCATGCAATTATAAAAATATCATACGGACTTGCTCGTGCGATTAAATCATCAAAATAACGTCAACAACTACGAATTCAACCTCAAATTCATACAATTACTCAAGAACATTGAAATTTCCATTTTCTCTTAATTATAGGTTCGTTTTATATCAATCCACTTCCGATTCTTATCAAATTCCACAGATTCAATTAAATTATTATTTTAATGTTTTACCAGATTTCGAAACCAAGATACGGGCCCGATACCATCAAGAAATTGTATTATTTATTTCTAAAAAGCCTTTTTATTTTCCAGCATATAATTTTCTTCAACAAAAAGTTTCTTGGGCTTGGGACTTCAGAATTCGATTTCGTGCATAAGCCCAAGTCCCATATTTTATCCCTATGAAACCATCAGATTACGGATCCAGATTTGTTTATCAAGAATGTTGACCATAGTCAACTTTAATTAATTTTAAATGCCAATTTCATAAATTTTCTTATATTTCACATAAAAGCTTTCCAGAAATACGGTCGGACTGCGCATGCAAATCCAGGTGAGAGAAAAGATGTTTTCAAGGCCTAGGGATACAAAATTTATTTTTTAAAACGAGTGATGACCCATTTGTCATGTTATTATTACTCCCTCCATTTCATATTTTTTGAGGTAGTTTGACTCGGCACGGAGTTTAAGAAAAAAGAAGAAGACTATTAAAACTTGTGGCCTTAAAAGATTAAGGGGTAAAAGGTTTGTGGGGCCATAACATTTGTGTGGCTATAAAAGCTTTTCATTATGGGCAAAAAGAGTAAAATGAAAAGTTTAAAGTTGAATTATTTCTAAATTTAGAAATGTGTCATTTATTTTAGAACAGACTAAAAATGAAAGTATCTCAAACAATATGAAACGGAGGGAGTGCTACTTTTTAAGGGGTGTGCCAAGTCAATAGTGGATAAGTAAATTTGGAAGGAGGGAGTAGATTCAAAGTTGACAACTAAGCCCTCTTAGTTTTTCAAATAGAAGTTTAGTTATTTACTTATCAATTTTGCCGATAGGTGGCTTCTTTCTTTTCTTTTAGTTCCTTTTTATCTTATTCACTTTTTACCCGTTTGGCTTGTAAACAAGTCTAGTAATTCTTTTAAGTGGTTATCTTGTTAAGTTTCCTTTAATAGAATGTAAATCTTTGAGAAAACAAAAATTAGCAAAAACACTACTATACTTTATTATTATATTATTACTCCTGTTTTTTTTTAATGATTACGTAAAGTTAAAGTAATAGTATGCTCATTGGGAAGCGTAGAGTAAGTGTATAATATTGTTTTTTCGTTCGTGTACACATGTACGAATCTTATCTAAGAACGTTTTAAAGATGAAAGCATTGCTTACGTTTTATTGGTACTAAACGACATAAAAGAACTCGCAAACGAAAGGAAAAGGGGCAATCACATGTCAGTATTAGATTCTTCCTACAGAACAAGATGACTACATTCACGTCAAATTAAATATCTAATTCCGATTTCCGACGTGGCTCCTAAAATAGTCTAAACATAGAATTTTAATTTTAAAGAGAGCCTACACACAACACAAGAGAAAAATGGGGCTATTACATATCAGTTCTAGATTCTACTGAAAATATCTATTTCCATGGCTGACAAAACAATATGAACCAAGAACTTAAGATATCCATTATATGTCGCAATCACCATCACAACACACTGTTGAGTTGTCTCACATCGGAGGGATTTGAGGTCCTTGGTCTCCTTATATGGCTTGGGCAATCTTCACCTTATAAGCTAGCTTTTGGGGTTGAGTTAGACCCAATGTTCATTCTTATCATGGTATCAGAGCCAGGCTCATCCCAATTATTGTTACCGATGTTGGGCTCCCATTTATGTTGTCCACGCTCTATAGATCTGGGCGTGATGGGGGTGTTGAGTTGTCCCACATCGGAGAAATTTGAGGTCCTTGGTCTCCTTATATGGCTTGGGCAATCCTCACCTCATAAGCTAGCTTTGGGGTTGCGTTAGACCCAATGTTCATTCTTATCACACACCGTTCTCTATGTGCTATTTATTACAAGTTCTAAATAAATACTACTAGTACTTACCTATTTCGTATATTATTGTACTTTCTCCGTCCTAATTTAAATAAAAGTGATTGGCTTAATATGGAATTTAAGAAAGAAAAGAAGATTTTTGAATTTATAATCTAAAATAAATTATTAATTTTTATATGGCTGTAAATTATTCATTAAGAATAAAGTTAGAATTTGAAAGTTTAATTATTTTTATATATAGTAAGGAAGTTTGACATTCATTTTGGAATAGGCTAAAAGAAAAGAAAATGTAACACACAAATTGGGACAGCAAGAGTAATATTTTTGCCACATTTTCTTGTGCTTGCATAGGCATTTTGAACCGGCTGTGTGCCACGTGAAGCAACTATGTGTTATTCACTATAAAACTGATCAAGAATGTGATAGTCTCACTGTTTGCACCTGAATTCAAGTAAATACAAATATGGTGGGGTTGTCTAGTTACGATAAAGATATGTGTTTTTTAATTTACTCCCTTTATTCAATACATTAAGATCCATTCGATTGAATTTGCCATGCTCACCATTCGATCCTCTTAATTCGTTTGAATCGATTACATGCAGTTTCCCCCCTGAAGATGTACGTGCAGTGTTTGATTTGATGGTGTAAAGTTAAATTGACGGGAAGAGACAGATAAAAAATTTAAATTTTATAGATTCAAATTCGTAATTTTATCATATTTTATCTAATTTAATGGGTTCAAAATTTATTATTTGTATATATTTGATATTTTTTAGGCAAAATGCAATGTATGAGCAAAAGCTATGAGTTCAGTTGACGGGTATAACATAATCCTTTATCAAGTTTATGTTCATAGCACTAAGGAGTCGTTTGGTTACCGACAAATTGTTATTGGATTAGTTATATTAAGATTAGTTATGTTGGGATTGGTTATCATGTTATTATTTCTTATTGACTGTTTGGTATATTGTATTAATCTTGAGATTGTTAATTTTACTGCTTTATCCTGGGATTAATATTTCACCCTCCGACGAGTATTAGCTATCCGGGTACTTTTTTAATCTTGAAATAACTAATCTCCGAATTAGTAACTAAACAAGGAATAAGATGACATTAAATTTTTATTTGTTTTTCTATCATACCAAACGACCTCTAAGCTCAATTTTATTTAAAAGTATCAGAATAGATTTGCATTGACATATAACTCGCGGGAAGAAAAACTCTTTGGAAATAGGTAGTGCAGTAATATTTTATAACCAAATGAGTAAGTATAATTTAGAATGCTAGCATATTAATACTTAAAACAATAGAATCAGAAAGTAGGCTCTCATAGGCCCTTGATTTTTTTAGAAGAAGATAGAAATCCCACTACTGCCGTTTTTAACTGCCAGTACCAAACCAAATATTAGTATATGAATATGGTTCAGCCACATCATCAGTTAAACATGCAAAGTAGTACAAAAAAGGATCACTCCACGTGGCTCATCTACCTTTCATAGAGGAAATACACGTAACTTGTTTGCATTTAATTTCATAATAAATCTTTTCTTCTTTCTTTCTTAAAGAGCAAGTTAACTGATACTTCCTCTCCAATTTTGTTTGAATAAAGTTGATTGAGCACAATATTTAATCAAAAAATAAAAGTATTTAAAATATATGACCTTTTATATATATATTTACAAGTTTGTAAATATAAGATTTTTTACAATTTCTATATTAAGTAGTACATAATATTTATTGTTATAAAATATCACACCCCAATCTTGAGAGGTGCGACCAACATATGATACCTGAAGGCCCGTGCGAACTGACGCATGCTCTTCCATCTTTTTATTCATAAGAAAATTGTGCCATTGAGGCCTTCTATTAATGACTACTAAAATTTAAAATGAGTACAACTAATTAACAAAAGAAATATTGGCATTTTATACATGATCATCACTAACAGTAACATGGTCATACCCGACCTTTACATGCCACCAAACACTAATACTAGCCTGCAAGCCTCTAAGAGTACCAAAAGAGTAATACAAATTACACAACTTGGTCAAGATAGGGTCCCAACGTACTCAAAATATTTATGACATCTGCTTCAGTACCTATTGACCTAGGAACAACAACTCCAAAGAAGTGGAGAGCAAAAACCAGCAGTCGTGCACCTACTAGGAATGTGCATCACCAGTTTTATTTGTACCCATTGGCATGAACACTGTCACGATTCATTTTTCTGAACAAGCCGGGACCGGCACCCAATAACTAAATATGACCAAGCGAACTATTTGCGCTTATCAAATCTATTATAACTTCAAAATTTATAAGCCACAAGGAACTACTCTAACTAAATACTTTTTGATGTTTTAGACTTTAATACCACACAAGGCGGGGGGGGGGGGGGGGGGGGGGGGTGGATGATTACCGTGGTATCCAATTTTTAGTTAACTTGATTATAAAAGGACCTGATTCTTCTATGTGTTACAACTACTACTGTTGCGGAATAAAAAGTAAAAAAAATAAAGAACACAGAGATTTTACGCGGAAAATACTTTGCTCAAAAGGTAAAAAAACCACGACCTACCTTTAGTAGGATTTTTCCAAACTCTCCACTAAAATCACTGAGCAAAAAACTTCTTTTACAAAAACTCTTTTATAAACCTAGGATTAACTCTAGTCCCGTTGTGGCATACAGCCTCAACTGTTGCGATAACTTCAAGTTAACTCTAACTTGAAAACTCTAAGTACCTAATACATTTACTTTTAAAATAAGCATAAAGATACAATGTAAAATCGCCTACTACAATTGAACTAGACTAAAAGATAGACCCTTGGAACTGGTTCTTTTATCTGGTACAAGTATCTTCAGGATTGCACGCTTGAATCAAACATAAATTTCTTGAAAATTGCTTTGCTATTTTTTTCTCAATTAACATTTAACTTCTGCTTATGTGCATTACTTGTAAAAGAGAAAAACGCTGATATTTAAGGGGTTAGTAGTTAGAGATTGACTAGGATACAGATGCTACTCTTCCATGGTAGAAGAATTCTAGTTGATCTCGTACTCTAACTCTATCCTCTTCCTAAACTGTGTTCTTTTTGTGTAAAGAGTCTTTCTCCTTATCCAATATGCAACCTTTTCGATCATGATCAGGAGATATTACTTATGAAAAGTTAGATTTATCTTCTTCACGTGTATCTCACATGTTTGGGTTGATCACGACTGTGCTTCACAAGATCGACATGGTCCATCTCGGAGTTCTTTTTTTAGTCTTCAAAATGTCACATTTACTTGGGCCAACAAACTCCCCCTTTTTGATGATGTCAAGCTCTATGCCTTTCATTCACTTAGTCCTTGTAAGAACTCAGCCTATTCATCAATACAAAGTTTAGAAAAATTCACTTATCATCAAGGACCAGGTTTATTAGGTTATAAACATCACATATTCAGAATATGTAAAGCACAATATCTCTTCCCCCTTTTGGCATCATCGAAAAATTGCATAAACAATGTGTGAGTCCCATATTTTATGCTCATGGCCACTGGGGTAATTGCAAGTCCAATCATGGATTAATCATCAATGATTAGGCAAACATTTTTTATCTATCAAGGAAATAGTAATAGTCAACAAGAGCAATAATAATAATATTATTGATAGAAGATATGTTTCCACCACAATCCACAAACAGAAATAAAAATATTCAAAACATGAGCAAAAAGAAAGAGAAATCCCTAATCTGGGTCATCAATTGTACTACACAGGTCAAGAGATAAAGGCTAGAATTCCTGAGTCTTGGTGGAGCTAGAGGGTTCATTTTGGGCTTGGAGAAGATTCAACATATTGTGAAGAATCCAATCATTCTTCTCCTTTTCTTTGGTAAGCTCAATTCTGAGAGCATCACTCTCTGTTCCAACCTCTGCTAAGCAATCCTTCAGCATAGCTATCTCAGCATCCTTCGCCTCACTTTCCTGAACTAAAGTCATTACTTTACTGTTGATAGGTTTCTTCTTGGATGAACCAGGTTTATTTGAAATGGCATTGACTAGATTGTCACAAGCAATCAGAATATTAATTCCAAAGTATTCCTTGCTTGTAGCCATTTTCCATTTCATCAGAGGCACCTTCTATCGATCCATAATAGTAGTTAGAATAAATCCATATAGGGTGGTGGCATGGGCCTTGGAGCCATTGATAACCCTCTCCGGTAGCTTGATGATGAATGCAAGACATCAGAACTAACTCAATATAGTTAGCAATATGCCTTCTTTCCTGCCTGAGCAGTAGGTACTTGTTGACATACTCAAAGAGGACTTTGTCTTGTGGCTTCATTTCACTCTTATGCACAAACTTGAACTCATTCACTTCTTCAACATAAGAGAATGTACTAGTGTTTTAAAGGGCAGGAGGAAGAGAATCCATACTTGGCCATCTTTGCTTGGTGTAGTCATCATATCCCTCAGTAGGGATGTCAGAAATCTCTCCCATCTTCTCTACATCAAATGTCACTCGAACTCATATTACTTGGCTGGTGACCCTGGAATGTTTGATCTCAACATTTTCCATGAATTCAATGATCTCATTCCTGGCTAGTCTTCCATCCATCTAAAGGACCATGTCCTTCCAGCCCTGAACAGTTAGGTCATCAACCAAATGAACCACTCCTGGTTCCACTAAGTCTTTCAGCAATCTTCCCTTCAAAATTTTTCTTTTGCCAAACTTGGTCAGCTTGTCTTGTTCACTATCAAACTCACTTTATTCTTCACCTCTTCATTCCTCATCTTTAGAAACTCTAACTTGTTTGTTTTTCACTGCAGACCTTGTCCTCTTGGCCAATGAAGGTTCAATAGCCTCCATTGTTGTATGGTCCTCCTAATGGACATGTTCCATGTCCTCAACATCAACAGCTTCAGAGGCTCTGCAACCTTACCATTTCCTTTGTACATCCTCTTCTTCTTACTTTCAGCCAAAGCCTTTTGTAGTTAACTCTCACTATGTTTCAACCTACTTCTTGTTGCGCTTCCATTTGGCAAGGAAATTTCAGTAATTGTTAGGGAGGTAGCATTTCGCTACTTTGAAGGTTTTGCAGCACTGGGGGCTTTTGGTGTCGGAGTTCTCATTTTTTGGATCACAACTAGAACCTACTATCTTTAGAAGGTCTGTTAGGGTATCCTTAATAGATGAACTAGGTTCATCTGCCTGTGAACTTAGATTAACCAACCCTTTAGCAGCTTCCCCTGAACCACCTCCCCCTGAATTCTTTCCACTTTCTTCCACAGATGCATGTTCGACACCACAAATTGATGGTATTATCATTTCAGAAGTGGGTGAAGAACCAACCACTCCTTTCCTTTTCCCTTGACATCAACACATACTCCCCATCTTTCTTTTTCTTTTTCAATTTTCTTTTTACCTCCTCTTCTTCCCAATTCAATTAATTCCACATTCTTGACAGACCCAACATAAATAAACCTATTTTCTACATTTTCAGTCAAAGGAGACCTTACCTTAGAAGTGGAGTTTTGAGCCATCTCAAAGTCAAAAGATCCAGCTCCTCCCCCCTCACTAGCATATTTAAACGAAATATCCGAGTTCTCAGAATCTTGGGCTTGGCTTTAAAATTTCCCATTAAATTTCTTTGAAAGAGCACCAGTTGCCTGTTTTTCGAGCAAGAATTTTTTACTCGTCTTCTTCTAGGTTGAGTGGTTGTGGTAGGTGGAGGTGGTGTGGAGGAACCAGAAAGGGAGGGTGGTGGAGGAGTGCCTGGATGATCTTGAGGGTTCGACATTATAATTGACTTCTTGAGAGAATTTGTGAGTTAGGATTTTGGAACACAGAACAATTGAGAGTGAAATAGATATTTGACGATTTGGAGTAGTGGCGGTGGCAGAAGGTAATGATGGGTATTTAAAAAAGGAAACCTATTTAATGACTAACAGTAGCTTTTAGCAGTCAATTAGAGGTCTATCAACCTTAATTGCAGGTTGAATGAACGGTTAAGCTTCCCTAGAGTTCAGGCATTTTATGTGGTGAGAACTCTAGTAGAGACGGAAGTGGTTCAAAAAATAAACGGATAGGATTTTCTTATGTGTTTGAACATAGGTAGGACTCTACTTAAGATTTAAATTTTTATTTTTCTAATTATGTTGAGTATAGGAAACATACCTTGTTTTTTCAGATGACTAATACTGGTGAACCAGATTCTTCATTTAGAATTCTCTTGATCATGCCTCAAATTACCATAATAGAGAAAAATTTATTAGAGATTGTGAGACATATCAATACATATCACAGGAGTATACTAGTTACAGTATGAAACTAAGTAAAAATTAATCTAGGTATTTACAGAAGCTCTAGATTTCCTAATTTTTTTTTCATTTTTTTGTGTGTATTCTGAGATGGTCCCATTAGGTGATCTTAATCATCCTTAATTCTAACTTGTTCCTTTCAAAGATTTCTCTACTTAGTGCTTTAGTAAAGATGACAGTAATTTATTTATAGTAGCACATAATTCTATGGTAATGAATCATTTCTCATAGTTGTCCCTTAAGAAGTAATGTCTAACATCTATGTGCTTAGTTCTTTTATGATGAACTAGGTTACTTGTCATACTTATAGAACTAGTGTTATCAAAAAAGATAGGGATGCAATCAACTTTAATGCCAAAATCTATCAGGTGTTGTTTGATCCACAACAGTTGAGCACAACAAGAGGCAACAACAACATATTCAGCCTCAGCAATGGATGAGGCCATTGAATCTGCTTTTTCGTGGCCCGTGATACAATATATGAACAAGGAAAAAGAGCCATACCTAAGGTAATTTTCCTATCCACAAAAAAACATGGTCAACATCAGCATATCCCACTAGATTAAAGTTACTACCTTTAGGATACCAAAGGCAAAGATCAATAGTGCCTCTTAAATATCTCAGTATTCTCTTGACAACAGTTAAGTGAGATTCCTTAAGATTTGCCTGAAAACGAGCGCAAAACCCTACACTGAAAACTATGTCAGCTCTGCTAGTAGTAAGATACAAAAGTGAACCAATTATACCCCTATACAACTTCTGATCAACAGATGAACCAGGTTTATCTATGTCTAATTTAGTAGTTGTTGCAATGGGTGTGTCTATTTCCTTTGATTCGTCCATTTTAAACTTCTTAATCAACTCTTTTGCATATTTCTTTTGATGGATCATGGTTCCATTTGGGTTTTGTTTGATCTGTAAGCGTAAGAAAAATTTAAGCTCACCCGTCACACTCACTCTCCATTAATTTAGCAAATTTCTTAATCAATTTGTCAGTGGTTGCCCCAAAAATTATGAAGATCCTTACCTTTTTCCCTCAGGAATAGAGCACTATATATATAACCTCTCTTGTAGCCATGTTCAAGCAAGAATTTTGACAGTCGTTCATACCATGCTCTAGGAGCCTACTTGAGTCCATAGAGAGCCTTGTCTAATTGTACACATGTTCCGGGCACTCCTTTCTCTCAAACCCTGGAGGTTGTTTGACAAACACTTCTTCATTTAGGTAGCCAATTAGGAAGGCACTTTTAACATCCATCTAATGAAGATTAAATACCATATGTGCTGCAAAGGCTATGAGGAGTCTTATTGCCTCCGGTCTTGCAACTAGAGCCAAGGTCTCATCATAATCTATGCCCTCCTATTTGCTATAACCTTGGACCACTAGCTTTGCCTTGTTCCTTGTAACCGTTCCATCTTCATCAATCTTGTTTCTAAAAACCCATTAAGTGCCAATTACTAATCTGTCCTTGGGTCTTGGAACTAGATACAAAACTTGACTTCTCTTAAACTAATTAAGTTCATTTTGCATTGCATTTACCAATCCGCATCCTGCAAAGCCTCAACTACATTTTCAGGTTCAATAAGAGATAAGAAATTATCAGAAACACAGAGATTTTTTAATTTTGATCTAGTTTTAACTCCACCTGTTGGATCAGTAACTATGTTCTCAATGGGATGAGAACTTTGATACTTATAAGGTTTCACGACTAACTGGTTTCTGTTTGATGTTTCTCCCATGTTTTATTGCTGAGGAACAAGCTTATGGACAGGTTCAATTAGGGGATTGGTTTCAGTTCTTCTTTGTTCAGTTCCCCCTGTCAGGTTGCCTTGGATCGAAGAACATGTTCCTTATTTTGGTGCATCTTCAGCTTGAGCTGTGACTTTACTCAATTCTTTTACCGGCCCAATAACTTCATCTTCATGTTCCTCTCTCTCAGAAAGAATTTTCATTTAATCAAAAACTACGATGTACACTTTCTTCTACACACAAAGTTCTTTTGTTTTATACTTTATAAGCATTGCTATGTGAAGAATATCCCAAGAATACTCCCTCATCACTTATGGGATCAAACTTACCTAGGGAGTCCTTTCCATTAATGTGCACAAATCACTTGCTAGAAAGAAGCATAATCCTAGCCATATCTTTAAGAGTCCTATTATTTCTTTCACCTACTTCATTTTGTTGAGGAGTCCTAGGGGAATAGAAATTATGATATATACCATGCCCATCACAAAACTCAGAAAACTTAGCATTTTCAAATTTAGTTTCATGACCAGACCTAACTGATGTAAGTTGATTATTGTTGTTTCTGGGTTTTCCTAACAAAGGCAGTAAACATGTCAAATGCTTCATCCTTTGATGTTAAAAATAGTACCCCAAGTAAACCTAGAGTAATCATTAACAAGTAGCATCACATATTTCTTACCACCTCTGCTCAATGTTCACATTGCACCATAGATATCCATATGATCCAGTTCCATCGTCTTGGTTGTGCTTACAATTTTCTTGCTTTTAAAAGATCATCTTACCTACTTCCCCTTGCACAGGCCTCACAAACTTTGTCTTCCTTGAACTCGATGTTAGGTAACCCTATCACCAGGTCCTTGGAGACTAATTAATTAAGTTTATTCGAACTTCCATGACCAAGTCTTTTGTGCCACATGAGAGAATCATTGTCCAACACACTCCAGCAAGTGAGTTCATTTTCTAAAAGAAAGGACCAATCTACAATGTAAATATTGTTAACCTTTTTCTTGCAAAACAATCGTGTTAGTGGTAAGGTTAATCACAAAATATTTGGTAGAGGTGAATGCTACCAAGTTACCTGTGTCACACAGTTGTGATACACCAATTTGGCTATATTTCAGGCCATCTATCAAGTAGAAATTCTCAATGGAATGTGAGTCTGTCTTACCTACCTTTCTAACCCCAATGATCTCACCTTTCTTCCCATTTCCAAGTGAGACATTACCTCTTTTCGATCCTCAAGTGAAAGGAAATGGTTCTTAAATCCAGTCATATGCTTTGAGCAGCCATTATCCATGTATCATATTTGGCTACTTCCCTTCACTTGGACCTGCAAAACAAAATCAGGGGTTAATCCTAGGAACCCAAACTAGTTTGGGTCCCTTTCTGTAGGAAAATGGGCGAATCCCTTTCTACAGCCTATTTTTCTCTTAAACAAAGGTTTTGTTCTTTTGATTGGCGTTTCCTTTTGCATTGCATTCACTTTTGTAATGATCGGTCTTGCCGCAGTGTGTGCATATATTGTTTTCATGAAGTGTGATGTATTTGCTTTTGGGATCCCATAGCCAAGTCCTATATTGTCGCTATTCTTGTGCTTTTGTAGCCAGGATAGTGTATTACAGGACTTATTCCATTTTCATGTTCTATCTAGTTCATGCTTCACCTTGCCTAGATCTTCTTTCAGGACTCTTATTTGTTCATCTTTCTTGTACAACTCATTCTTCATTTTTCCTAGATTTTCATCTAAGGTGAGATGTGTGTGATCAACTTTCTTCTTGCCAATTCCTGATTTCAGTTTTAAATTTTTAGACCTAAGCTCTAAGACACTGGTGTCAAGTTCAAGAACATGTTTCTTCAACTCAGCATTTTTACTATCACTTTCACTAGCCCTAAATTCCATAGTTTTGCACCTGCCTTTTAGGATCACACATTCATTAGACAGTTGTTATTTCTTATTGTTTATGACCTTAGACTCATCAATGAAGTCCAGTAGTAATTCAGATAGCCTTTATTAAGACAAAAATTTAATCTTGTCTTTGAGATGAATAACACTTACCTCTTGCTGATCGTCTGATTCTCCAATGTCCATAAATGCTTGTTCATCTCCAGCTTCATCTGATGAATCCACATATGAGGTTTCTCCCCAAGCAACAACCATAGCCTTTATTGATCCTTTGTTCCTTTCGAGTTGAAGCTGTTCCTTCTTACGATTTCTTCGTTCACCCCTTTCCTTTTTCCATTCAATTTTCCACTAGGGACAATTTTTGATCATGTGGTCAGTCTTACCATATTTGTAGCATCCCTCGTTGGTCTGTTTTTCAGGTGTCGTTGGTTTGTTGAAGGTTGTACCTCTTCAAGAACCCTTTCCTGTCATTAGGTACTTCTTGAAATCCCTATTGATCATAGCTATTTCATCATCCTCAAAGTCTACACCTTCAGCTATTCAAAGAGCCAGACTTCTTTCCTTCTTGGGTGCATCAATCTTTATGGTTTGCCTTCTTAGTTCATTGGCAGTGAGATTTCCAGTCAGCTCATCTATCTTGAAGGTAGCAATGTTCTTTGATTCCTGAATAGCCGTGATTTTGCTTTCCCAAATTACTAGCACGACTCTTGTTAGGATTTTCTCAACCTTGTCTTCTTCAAGGATAATTCTTCCAAGGGATTTAAGTTCATTTGTTAGTATTGTGAACCTTGTGTACATCTCTTGGATGGTTTCTCTTTCCTTCATGGTGAAATTCTCATATTGAGAGTATATAAGTGTTCCTCTTGATCTCTTTACTTGAAGAGTTCCTTCATGGGACACCTGTAGGGTGTCCCATATCTCATTAGCAATGGTACAACATTGAATCATACTGTACTCGTCTGGACCTGATCCACACACAAGCCATTCTTGGCCTTGGCATTCTTTTCTTATTTCTTCAAATCTTCAACAGTACAGTCAGCCCTTGTCTTTGGCATGTCCACTCCTTCAACATTCTTCTTTGTAGTATCCAGGGAACCATCAGTAACTATGTCCAGAGTTTATAGTATTCTCATATGATATGGTCTTTCATTATGTTCTTCCATCAGGAATAGTACTGGCCATTAAAGAATAGAGGCCTAGCACTGGATTGCCCTTCCAATTCCCAGGTGATGCACTCCACTTGATCTGTTCCTGAGGTGTTAGCCTCTTCAAGGATAACCTGCTATGATATCAATTGATGTTTTAGACTTCAATACCACACAAGAGGTGGGGGTGATTTGTGTGGTACCCAAATTTTGCTTGACTTGATAATAGAAGGACCTGGTTCTTTTATGTGTTCCAACTACTACTGTTGTGGAATAATAAGTACAGAAAATAAAGTACACAGAGATTTTATGTGGAAAATAATTGGATCAAAATGTGAAAAAATCACGACCTACCTTCCTGTAGGATTTTCCCAAACTCTCCACTAAAATCACTGAGCCAAAAACTGCATTTACAAAAATTCTTTTGCAAACCTAGGATTAACTCTAATCCCATTGTGGCACACAACCTCAACTGTTGCGAAGCTTCAAATTAACTCTAACATGAAAACTCTAAGTACCTAATACAATAGTTTCTAAATAAGCTGAAAGGTACAATGAAAAATCATCTACTACAATTGAACTAGAATAAAAGATAGACACTTGGAAGTGGTTCTTCTATATGGTTCAAATAGCTTCAGGATTGCACGTTTGAATCACACATAAATTGCGTGCAAATTTGCCTTGCAATTTTGCTCGCAATTCATCTTTAACTTGTGCTTATCTGCATTAACTGTAACATAGAACAACATTATTATTTAAGGGTTTATTAATTAGAGATTGACTAGGATACAAATGCTACCCTTCCATGGTGGAAGAATTCTAGTTGATCTCATACTCTTAGTCTATCCTCTTCGTAAATTGTGTTCTCTTTGTAAAATGAGTCTTTCTCCTTATCCAATATGCTACCTTTTCGATCATGATCAGGAGATTACTTCTAATAAGTTAGATTTATCTCTTTCACATGCATCTCACATGTTTGGGTTGATCATGATTGTGCTTCACAAGATGGACCTGGCCCATTTCTAAGTTATTTCGTCAGTCTTCAAAACTTCACATTTACGTGGGCCAAAAATTCTAAATAATTTAAATATCTAAAATAAGCCAACTTCAAAACCTTATTTGTAGTAACCAATAAAATACTGCTATGTTTTTATCAAAAACATCTGAATCTTAACCCACCGACTATGTCTATGAAGCCTTTACTGATAAACTGATGCACTTCTCGGGACATGAGATTTCCTGGCCATCTCTCTAAGTAAGCAAGAAGTTAGTTAAAAAAATGACTCTAAGGAATACTCCACGAACAAAAATGGAGCTCACCAATAGCATTGGAAGAGAAGGAAGTCCTAACTCGTAGCCTGGTCGCTTGCAAAATTGGTTCCTATGTTGTACCACAGACCAACGTAGGTTCCCAAAAGAGAACGTCAGGGTTATCCATTTTACTTAGTCAATGACACGGTTTGAAACTTTAATTGCATATAAATTACGAGCAAAGATTATAAATGCATGTAATACATAAAGCATATAAGAAAAATTCCAATATAATTGCATAATAGAAATTTATGAATATTATAAAAGAAATTCTTTTCTTGTTCTTTCCTATAAAAAAATACTTCACTTCATCTGTTGGGAGTTCCAATATCCTGACTTAAATTTGTCCTAGTCACCGTGTGATCAACAGGGGTTCAATTCCAACCTAATCCATAGGCACAATCCACGAGGTTCCACTCGATTCATGGTTCTCAGTGCTCATGAACCATACCTTAGCATGGCTAAGTAAATTCTCAAAAATGAGACCCTCGGCTCGTGTTCTCCGTACTTTGGCATAAGAAGTTTCAGGAAGTCAATGCCTCGGTAAGGACCCTTGCTGAGGAGTATTACAATCTTCCCTCTTTAAAAACATCCGTCCTCGAATGTTGCTAGGGCCTTATTTTTAAGCTAACAATCATTCATTAGGTACTTGAACCTCTTAAATTTTTTTAGCACTACTCACTCTTCCAAAGGGACTCAAAATTTTTGCTAACTCCTTAAATTTTCAAAATTTTCGGCAGAGTTCCCTTGTAAATTGGACCATTCAAAGAAATATCCATGTCATAAATACCATAACTACACATACAACAACCAAATATATCATAACATTCCATTCATAGGCACCATGCACAGCTCATAAACTAGTTACACACACTCCGGCAAGGAGGTACCATAATAACATACCAAATTCTAAAGCACAATACTTTACAAAAAGTAAATAACTTTAATGAATTAAATATACTCTGGAATGATACTAAGTTATTAAATAACTAAAAATACCCTGACAAAAACTAAATTATTTCAGCAGCTAAGTATAATCTAGCAAGGACATAAACACATGCTAACTTGTATTTAATAAATAAAATATAAATGTCAAACTAAACGTAGGTTCACAAACTAAACATAGGTTCACATACCTTTTTCCTCAAATAAATATGTATATTTCTCTCTCATATCTTCCTCGACCTCCCACGTAGCCTCTTTTGAATCATGATTACTCCACAAAACTTTTACCGATGCTAAATCTTTTGTTTTTTATTTTTTTTACTTTCATATCGAGAATTTCTATATATACCTCTTCATAAGTCAAGCCTTCTTTAATTTCTATGGTATCGGTAGGTATTATATGCGACTAATCATGAATGTCCATTCTAAGCATAGACACATGAAAGACAGGATGAACAGAGGACAACCGAACAGGCAACGCCAGCTAATAAGCCATGATTCCCTTCTTTTCTGTATTCTCATAAGGTCCAATAAATCTAGGACTAATTTTACCCTTCTTACCAAATCTCATAACTCCTTCCGTTGGTGAAACTTTTAAAAATATATTGTCACCAACCATGAACTCAATGCCACGATGCCTCTTGTCAGAATAGGAGTTTTAACGACTCAGAGCCACTTTTAGTCTTCCTCTAATTAGATGAATTTCTCTAAGTTCTCACAAATAAACTCCGGACCAATTAATGACACCTCTAATGGTTCAAACCAACCCACTGGAGACCTACATCTTCGCTCATACAGTGCTTCATAAGAAGCCATAACAAAGCTGGCCTGATAGATGTTATTGTAAGTAAATTCCGTAAGTGTAAAGTGAACATCTCAATTACCTCAAAAACCTATAACACATGCTCTCAACATATCTTCGAGAGTCTAAATGGTCCTTTCTGCCTAACTATCGATCTGTGGATGGAAAACAATGGTGAAATTAACCTTGGTACCTAATCTTTTCTAAAATGCCTGCCAAAAATGTGTTGTGAACTGAGGGCCTCTATCATATATGATTGAAAATGGAGTACCATGCAATCAAAATATTTCTTTGATGTACAACTACGCATACTGCTCAGCAGAATCTATCATCTTTACTGGTAGAAAATACATGGACTTTGTTAGTCGGTCTACAATAACCCAAATTTAATCATGCTTACGGTATGTGCAAGGTAGACCTACTAAGAAAACCATATTAGCCATCTCCAATTTCCACTGTGATATTTCTATATCTTAAGCTAGGCCACTAGGCCTATGATGATTGATTTTGACATGCTAGCAATGAAAAACTTTAGCCACATGTTCTGCTACTTTCTTCTTCATACATTTGTACCAATACAACTCTCTCAACTACAGATACATTTTGTAGCACCTAGGTGGATAGAGTATCTCGAACTGTGAGCTTCTTCAATTATGGCTTTCCTAGACCATCTACATCAGGCACACATAACCGATCATTCAACTTCAAAACTCTGTCACTTTCTAGAGTGAAAGTGGTGATTTCTTTGTTTCTAAATCCTTCTTTTAACTTCACTAAGTATGGATCTTCGTCTTGCTTATCCTTAACATGCACAACAAGGGAGGATTGTGCTAAGGTATAATGAGTTATACGTCCTTCTTCGGTCTCTTCCAATCTAATTCCATCATTTGATAGTTTTTGAATTTCTCAACCCAAAGATTGCCTTTGTACTGCAAAATGGGCCAAGACATCCATTGATTTCCTACTAAGTGAATCTGCTACCATATTAGCTTTGCCTGGTTGATAAAGGATCTTGATGTCATAATCTTTCTATAGCTCGAGCCACCTTTTATATCTCAAATTTAATTCTTTTTGCTTGAAAATGCACTGGAGGATTTTATGATCTATAAACACTTTAGAATGCTCTCCACAAAGGTAGTGTCACCATATCTTTAATGCAAACACCATAGCTGCAAGCTCAAAGTCATGTGTGGGAGAGTTATTTTTATGATTCTTTAATTGCCTAGAAGAATAAGCAATAACTTTTCTACTTTGCATAAGAACACAACCAATACCAACTCTGGAGGCATCACAATACACTGTGAACCCACCCGAGCCTATCGACAAGGTTAACATAGGTGTGGTGGTTAACCTCTTCTTTAACTCTTGAAAACTCTACTCACAAGCATCTGGCCACTGGAACTTAACTGATTTCTGAGTCAACTTAGTTAATCAAGTTGCAAGTGAGTTAAACCCCTCTACAAACCTTCTATAGTAGCCAGCCAACCCCAAGAAACTTCTAATTTTGGTTGGCGTTGTCGGCCTAGGCCAGTTCTTTACTGCTCTATCTTCTGAGGGTCTACTTTTATGCGTTCACTAGATACTAAGTGGCCTAAGAATGCCATTGAGTACAAACAAAACTCACACTTAAAAATTTGGCATAGAGCTAATTCTTGTTCAAGGTCTGCAATGCTATTCTGAGGTGTTCCGCATGATCTTCCTTGCTTTTAAAGTATACCAAAATATCGTCTATAAAGCTGATATTAAAAGTATTGATGAATGGCTTGAAAAATCTGTTTATGAGGCCCATGAGAGCACCTGCATCATTTGTCAACCCGAAGGACATCACTAGAAATTCATAGTGCTTGTAGCGAGTTCTTTAGGCTATTTTAGATATATCCTCTTCTCTGATTCTCAACTGATGGTACCTCGACATCAAGTCTATCGTTGAAAATTACTTTACACCCTAAAGTTGATCAAATAAATCATCAATTCTTGGCAGTCGGTACTTGTTCTTAATGGTAACTTTATTCAACTGTCGATAGTCGATGCACATTCGGAGAGGCCCATCTTTCTTCTTGACAAACAGGATCGGGGCACCCTACGCTGAAACACTCGGCCTGATGAAGGCCTTGTCAAGAAGGGTTTTCAATTGTTTTCTCAATTCATTAAGTACTGCTGGAGCCATCCTATAAGGAGGTATAGATCTGGGCTGAGTGCCTGGCGTGTGATCAATGCAAAAGTCTATGATTCTTTGAAGAGGAAGTCCGGGAAGGTCATCTGGGAAAACTTCTGGAAATTCTCTAACAATTGGCACTGATTGAAGAGCTGGTGGTTCTGATTCTGGATTAATTATGTGAGTCAAATAGGCGAGACACCCGTTACCGATCATTCGCTTGCCTTAAGGTAAGAAATAATATTACCTACAAGTGATGCTCAACTACCCTTCCACTCTCAGACTTCTTCATTTGGAAATTGGAACCTGACTATGTTGGCATAACAATCTAAAATGGCATAGCCGGAAGACAACCAATCCATACCCATGATCACATTGAAATCCGCCATTTCTAATTCTGTGAGTTTGGCCTTGATATTACGACCTTGGAATGAAAGTACACAACCTCTATAGACTCTTGTGACTTTCATTGACTCGCCAACTGGATTAGATACTAGTTATGGCTCACTGAGTTGTTCCGGTTCTCGCCCGAGTTTAGTTGCAAAGTATGGAGTCACATATGAAAACATTGATCCTGGATCCATTATGGCATAAGCATTATGTGAGCAGACTTGAAGTATACCTGTAATAACTTCTACAGATGCCTTTGCACTCTGATGAACAAGTGTAGCAAACAAACGGGGTTGTCCCTCTCCTTGAGTAACTCAATCTGCACCTCTGCTTGCTCCATAACCAGTCTGATTATGAGAACCACGAGCCTGAGGTAGTGCAAGTGTAGTAGCTGAGGAACTAGAAGGATGAGTTGATCCCCACTACTAAAATTACGTCGCAACTTTGGGCAGTTGGCCTTTATATGACCAATGTCCATAATGATAGCAACTATGAAACTTGAGCTAGCACTGACTTGAATTTTTCCGCTTACATGTTCTACAAAGACCTTATTGGTGTGAATGTTGCTCAGCACGACTCTGGCTATGTGATGATGATGTCCTAAAATTTTGATTCTGGAGAGACTAATTTCCGTAACTCTGAGTATGTCTGAAGGCAGACCCACCACCTGGCCGATGACTGGACTGAGCTATGCTAATGAATCCTTATTAAAGGAATCCCTTCCACCTCCACTAGATGTACCATTAAGCCTAACCGTTCTCCATGCTTTCTTGCTATGCTCTTTTTCTTCTCTCCTTTGTTGTTTGTCTTTATCTAGGTGCTTGTTGAATCGCACAACAGAGGAGAAAGCTGTCATTCCCACCACTGCAGCTGATGTCATATCCTTAATATGGTAATCCAAACCGCCAGCAAACCTGTAAATCTTTGCTTTTTCTGTCTGAACCATGTGAGTAGCATGCTTAGCCAACTTTATGAATTCCACGTTGTACTCTTGCACACTTTTATTCCATTTCTTGAGCTGTTCGAACTATGTAGCCTTAACATTCCTATCCTTTTTTGGGATAAAGTTAGCCATGAAGGTCTCTTCAAATTCTTCCCAAGTAGTCGAACCATCATCTTCATCTCTTTCCTTTTCCCACATCTCAAACCAAGCATCGGCCTCATCTCTAAGCTGATAAGCAGTCAGCTCTACAACTTCATCATCAAATGCTTTCATCGCTCGGAAAACCTTCTTTCACGCCCTCCAGCCACAAAATTGGATCTTTATCAACTATAGATCCATGGAGCATTAGAGGACTCAACATCAAAAATTCATTCACTCTTGATGACTCATGTAATGACTCGATCAGTTGTTTTGAGCATTTTGCTCTTTGCTCGCCAGTTCTCGGTAATGAATAGCCCTATGTGATGTATTATGGCTCATATGAATTGTCGATTTTGGTTTTCAAGATAATCAGAATAGATTTGGAAGAACAAGTTTCCGTTCGAAGCTTTAAATTTGAAGGCTTGATCATGTTTTGACTTCTTAGTATTCAATCTTGGATTTGGATTTTTATGATTTGGTTAGATCTGTTAGGTTATTTTGGGCTTGAGAGCACATCCGAAATCTATTTTGGACGTCTGTAGTAGATTTAAGCTAGAATTTGCGAAATTGGTAATTTGGCATTTTCTGGTCGGCAATGAAAATCTTGATATAGAGTCCGGAATGAAATTTTGGAAAGTAGGGTAGGTTATTGTTTTATTTTTTATATGTATACAAATTTTCAAGTCATTCGGACATGATTTGATATGGTTCAGCATCGGTTATCGAAGTTGAAATTTCAAAGTTCTATGATTTTGAATTAGAGGCGTGATTCATTGTTTTGATGTTTTTATGTCTGTTTGAGGCCTGGAGAAAGTCTTTGTTATGTTATAGTACTTGTCGGTATGTTTGGACCGGGTTCCGAGGGGCTCGAGATTTTTTCAAATTGATTTCGGTCTATTTTACCTATGATGCTGGTATGATTCTGCATCTGGTGTCTTTTCCCTTCATTGCAATTGCGGAGAGATGAATGCAGTCGCATAAGGGAAATACCTGAGGCTATTTGTTTCTTCTTCGCATTTGCAAACATGGGTCCGCATTCGCAATATTGAGCACACATTCACATAGTGTTGGGTCTGAGATAAGGCAGCATGGTTACCTCTTCGCATTCGCGAGGTCAGTTTTATGAATGCGTAGTTCAATAAATGCAGCAAAGTCTATTATGCGATCGTGTAGGGTTATTCAGAGGCATCTTCTTCTTTTTCTTAGCGATTGTGATGGTTGTTCTGCGATCGTGATGAATGAGTATCTGGGCAGATTGAAAAGATACAAACGAGGGTTCTGAGTTCATAACATAAAATGGAAGTTGGATCTCGATATGAGGCAATTTTTTAAGGAATGTTAGGAGAAGTGATTAGGGTTTGTGTTCTTCACTTAATTTTGGTTAAATTCCATGATTGTATCTTCATTTTTATAATTTAAATTGGAAATTTGGGGTGGAACTTGGGGGGAAAATGGAAGAGAATTGGAGATTTGATTCAGGGGATTTTAATGGGCATTTGATGTTAGATTTCGATGATTTTGGTCTGTATGGACTCGTGAGAGGATAAGGATTCTAGTGCTGTGTTTTGTAATCAGATTTCAAGTCGTGGGCCCAGGGGCATGGTTTGGCCAATTTCAGGATTTTGAGTTTAATTTGATAATTTTCGTGTGTGCTTTGCCCCTTTAGCATATATTGATATTATGATTTTGATATTGGTTAGATTCGAGGCAAATTGAGGCTGAGTCGAGAGGCAAAGGCGTTGCAGAGTAGGATTTTCATTCAGTTTGAGGTAAGTAATGATTGTAAATGTTGTCCAAAGGGTATGAAACCCCAGGTTCACATCGTCGTGCTACTTTGAGGTGACAGACACACTATATGACGAGCGTGAGGTCATGCAAGATTGGGGATTGTGACTTGGTCCGTCCCGTACGGCTATTAAATCATGTACTGGATTGAAAACTATTTGATACTATTGTGTTTTGAAAATTATTATGTCTTGAGCTGAATGCCATATTTGGGCATCATGCCAACTGTTTGGATCCTTAGGGCATTTTTCTACTACTATTCCTCATTATTTTGACTTAATAATTTGTACCCAATCATGCTGTGTTTTAATGATTCCATAAGTCAGCCTATTTACTCAATTTGATACTATAAATGATATTTTTGGCCGAACGCCCTATTTTGCTGATTGCCCGAGTGGCTTGTGAGGTTGATGACTGAACGAGGCCAAGGCCCTGGTTGTGATGATTATATATTTATGGATCGGGCTGCGTGCCACAACGTTGTGTTAGATCGGGCTGCACGCCATAGCGATATGTTGGATCGGGTTGCACGCCATAGTGATATAATGTTTGGAATGTAGGAACCCTTTCGGAGTATGCACACACCCAATGAGAACAATCAACTACATATTTATTAATCGGGATGCACGATGCAACGGTTATTATAAAGTACCTATTGAGTGTGAGTACTGAGTGTATGTGTTGATTGATGAGGGCTGAGTCTCGAGTGACTGAGAGCTTGCTCGAGGGGCTATATATATACATGAGTGATGCTTTGCCCGTGGGGCTTGTTTCTATGAAATTACTGTTTTCACTCATCTTTATACTGAGCCCTCTATATACTGAGCCTCTGTTGAAAATGTTGAATAAACATTTTTTTTAAACAACTTTCATTGACACTGGACTTTTTACGAGATGTTCAGAATTTAATCACTAATTGGGCTTTGTTATTTTCCACTGAATCTTTATGTTATAAGACATATATAAGTGACCGACGGGTCTGCCTGAAGGGCTGCTTATGATTCATGTTTTGCCCAAAGGGCTGTATATGAACTATGTTTTGCCCAAAGGGGCTATTATAATTTTCATCGCTTTTAGAATAAAAAGTATTGAACCTCTATTGAAATTGTTGGAAAGCATATTCAAATGATTTTTACCAAAAAACGAGATTTTAAAGGAGATAATTGACTCATATTCCAAGTTAAAAGCCTGATATGCTTGTTGAGTTTACCATGATGTAGATTTATTTTGTTTCCTGCCGCTCAGTCTTTATTTACTTTTATTACTTACTGAATTGGCATACTCACATTAATCCCTGCACCTTGCATGCAGATTCAGGTATTTCTGAGCTCGGTGGCAGGTTCATCAGAGTTACTAAGGTAGCTACCTGGCGATCACAGTCTTGCTTTCATCCCTCCTTGTTCTCCCTTAGTGTATTTTTGTGATTTTCCCGACCATGTTGGTCTTGATGTTGTCAGTCAGTTATAGCAGGTGCTCATGACTAGCGACAACCTAATGTCGGGCTTTCTTTCCGCATTGTTGTTTATTTTATACACTATATAAAGGTTTATTGTTAACTAGATTCGATTTTATCCTAAGAATGGAAAATATTGTGATTGGTTTTGGGTTTGTGTCGACTGGCCTAGTTCCGTTGTAGGCGCCATCACGACCGAGTTGGTTTTGGGGTCGTGACAAGCTGTTATCAGAGCCTAGGTTACATAGGTCTCATGACTCATGAGTAGGTTTAGTAGAGTCTGTACTTATCCTCATAAAGCTGTAGAAACTTTAGGAAATCCCACATTCTTGAATTCTTATCATGATATCTTGATTAAGCTTGAAATGTAACTCTTGAAATTCCTTCCATGTATGTGTTTGCGCGCATGAGCGCTTGGTATCAATTGTGCATCGACGGCTTGTGATTCCCTAATAAAGGGACGATATGTGATTTATGTGCATTGATGTTGGGCCAGTCTGGAGGACTTGAGGCCTAGTTTTGTCTGTAGCTTAAACATTGAGGTGCTGATTGTGTGAGCACGTGCTTTTTTTATATTTCGATAATGTCCACATTAAGGGAAGTGATGACTGGATAACTACGTGATGAGCATGATGTGACTGCGAGATGTGTTCATATGATTTGAATGAGACAAGAAGGGTCTGCTTGGGGTTACTAAGAACTATCTAGTGCTTGATATCCAGCATGATTTGATGTATAGCCCGAATTGTTCGCGTGTTAAATGATCTTTTCATGTTGTCTAATTGGGAAGTGAAGTAGATTTCATATTGTAATATGATTTCAGACTAAAGAAGATTCAATGATTGTATGATACTTATGACGGTGGAAGGGTATAAAGAGATGTTTGTTTGAAGAGAAGCAAGTGAGTTATCTCCTGCGGAGTGTTTTGAAGTTTGTGTGATCCCTATGATCTTTGTTGTAAGTCCAATTTTTCCACTAAAATATGTGTGATGCAATTTGAGTTTGGATCGTGTATGAGACTGGGCTTGACTGTTACGAGGGTGAATGTGAGATTTTCAAAAGATTTGAAGTACTAGATGGTATGTGTTGCACGAGTTTATGAAAGATTGAGTTTAATCTAACTATGGTATTAAGAATTATGAGTTATTGCGTGTTTTGGTCTATGGTTTTGAGCTAAGTGGGAGAGTCTGCTATTGATTAGTTGATTACTCGGTTATGTGCTATGTTGGTTCCAGTTTGGGGCATACTAGTGAATCAGTTATGGCTTACAGAGGTTGAGATCGAGGATGACCTGAGTAAATGGGATTTTGGATCGGGGTTGTGTTATGCTTTATGGACATATTAATATTATGAAATGAATCGAGTTATTATTGGTGAAGGATGTAATTTACATTAAGCATGGATTTATTTAGTTGAATTAAGGTGGGGTTACTTTCTGGGGTGTTGGAGTGCTAAGGGAGCACATGTCGTCCGGTTCGTTTGATCAGTCTAATTAAGGTTTAGTAGAGTGGGTGACTCTCGAGAATGGTTCTAATGGATATAAGATTTACATGAAATAATTGGAGATTTTTAGGATGTGTATTTGGGTAGAAACTGAGATTTATATTGGAGGATGTCATGACTTGTGGCATTTCTGTATCATTATAGACTCTATATATCAGTATCACGAAGGCAAAGGTAATGGCTTTAGATTAGCAGAACATCTCTTCAGAGCGACTATCTCCGTTATGGTATTTTTAGAGGTATATAAGAGAGTATTTAATGACATATGAATCTTTAGATGGTGTAGTTTTATGCTTGCGGCTCGTATGGTGAGTGTGAGTTGAGGATTGTGGTATTATGGTGAGGAGAAGTATCAATTTGAAGGTAATCAGAAGAAACTTGGATAAATAGGATAGCTTGGTAGTAGGTAAGATTGGTATGTTAAGGGATAAAATTAATTCTTTGGGTGCTTAAGAGGTAATGAGTTTCTACCGGTGTTTCATGGCAATGCTTTTAGGTTTTGGTGACCTACGCAACTTGGTTAAGTTAAAAGGATCGGTCCTGACGGTTTCGCTTTGTGCAAATGAGATCAAGAAAGTTCTTGATGGTTTCCACCGCGGTTAGAGATGTATATTTTCTACTGGTGTGAGGAACATGTGATGTATAGTGATTTTCTTCTAGATGAGATCAAATGGAAAGTTTTTGGCTGGCTGAGTACGTAGTTTTTTGTAGCTCAGAGTGGATTATAAAGTTCTCATATTTATCATAGGATGGTAGGGTATATGCGGTATATTATGTGGGGTTAAGGTTTGCATGTTAAAGGTCACGGTTCAAGTTGTAAAGATGGTCATAATTCTTAAGGAGCATCGATAGTTTCAGATGACTAGATAAATGAGATCACTGATTGGTGTGGCTTGATGAGGGAATACATTTCAGAAAGAGGGAGATGTGTTTGAGTTATGGATACTTCATTGGTATTGCGACACTATCTTGTTGATCAAATACTGATATTCAAAGCTTACTTAGTGTCACAGAAGAATTCTAGAAGTATCCTCGTGGGATGATCGAGTATAGAGATGTAATAGACATTCAGGTGGTAGAGTTGGGATCAGATATGGTGATTCATATGCTTTACGAATTTGGAGGTTGCGAGTCCTCATAAACAAGTTATGTTGTGGTTGTGGACTATGAAGATGTATGCAAGCTAGTCAGATGATAGTATGTGCTACGGTTCAGTCATTGTGAACTTTTGAAGAGTAAATTATCTATTGTGGGAGACCAGAGTTGATTGGGGTTCATTAGTAGGCCAACATGTATGTGTGTTCTGCATCGAGTTAAATATGTTAACTCTGATATGCTATTGTTGAGAGAGGCACCATTTGGTTGTTGTTAAGCTTATTCATGTTCTGAGGTTATTTGTGAGCTACTCTTATATTCTACGCGGTATTGGGATTCATTGGTTATATGTACAAGGATATAGTCTATTTGGGCTTTATGATGGAAATTGAGCAAGATGAATATTCAAGTATTGTATGATGGATTGTGCGTTAGCTATCTTCTTTCAGATGATGGCATTGCCTTATTTGACCTTTGCGGTTGTGGTAATGTATTTTGGGGTTCTTGATGTCAAATTTCGAAATGGTATGGTTTTGAGTAGGGTGGCTCAAGGTGTATATGCATGTCAGTGTTTGGATAGGATCGCGCATTGCAGCGAAATTATATGGAGGTATGATCCTTTGGGTTAGATATGTATGTTTTGGTTCTACAATGTATGATGGATTCTTTGCATCGTGTTGCGGTTGTACTGGTGAGCTTGCGGTACAACGCTTTCATTTGAGTCACTTTCCATGATTTTGTATATTTGGAATGTTACTTATTGGTGCGCGGATTGCACAGATTGTGGCTTTTGATTGTATTGGTGTGTCATGTCACCAAAGTAGTCGTGATGGTTGAGATGAGGTCACTGGGATCTAGAATGAATACTATCAGATTCAATTTCAGCATGTTAGAAGGATAATATCGAGGTTCGTCTTAGAAATTCACTATGGTCCTTACCGAAGGAGAGGGGGTTTCATGACTAGTTGATATGAGGAATGGTTATTACTTTTTGCGTGTTTTGTTCATCATTGGCAGTATAGGAAAGTGTTGTATCGAGGCTTTGGTTGGATAAAAAGTTTATTTCCAGTATTGGGTTATATGAGGAGTTGTTGTGATTAGACTGCTATGAGCGATTGAGTTGTGTGGTATATCATGAGATTACATTTTTGGGTTACAGATATGGGTTTATACAGCTTATCGAGCTTATACAATGCATAGATGTGAGATTCTGTTTTTATAGATGATTACGAAAGTGGAAATTTGGTTCTAAGGATGATGGGCTAGGATTGATTGCGAAATATCAGTTATATTGTGCTATCGGACGGATAGGGTGATGTGGGATTGCCCCCAGGTATGTGCATAGTGAGGTTACATGTCAATTTGTTGGCTTTTGGAAAAACTCTGGGCACGTTCCAGGACGAACGTATGTTTAAGTGAGGGAAGATGTAATGACCCGACCGGTCATTTTGAGCATTTTGCACTTTGCTCGCCAATTCTGGGGCATGAATTGCCCCTTGTGATGTATTATGACTCATGTAAATCGTCGGTTTTAGTTTTCAGGATAATCAGAATAGATTAGGAAGAACAACTCTCAGTTCGAAGCTTTATATTTGAAAGGCTTGACGAAGTTTTGACTTCTTAGTATTCGATCTTGAATTTGGATTTTATTATTTGGTTAGCTCCGTTAGATGGTTTTGTACTTGGGAGCATCCGGAATGTATTTTGGAGGTTCATAGTAGATTTAAGCTTGAATTGGCAAAATTGGAAATTCAATGTTTTCCAGTCGGTAGTGGAAATTTTGATATAGAGGAAGGAATGGAATTCAAGAATTGGAGTAGGTCTGTTGTGTCATTTGTGACGTGTCTGCAAAATTTTAGATTTTTCGGACGTAATTTGATATGATTCGGCATCGGTTGTGGAAGTTGAAGTTTCAAAGTTCAATGATTTTGAATTAGAGGTGTTATTCGTTATTTCGATGATTCGTAATTTGTTATGTGTGTTTTAAGGCCTTGAGCAAGGTTGTATTATGTTATGGGATTTGTCGGTATGTTCGGACGGGGTCCCGAGGGGCGCGGGCATGATTGAGATTGATTTCGGGCTATTTTTCCCTATGATTTCGTTGCTGGTATGATTCTGCATCTGGTGTCTCTTCTCTTTATCGCAATCGCAGAGAGATGAATGCAGTCGCTCAGGGAAATACCTGAGGCTGTTTATTTTTTCTTCGCGTTCGCGAACATGGGTCCGCATTTGCATAACTTATAGCAGATGGAGCATCGTGTTCACATTGTAAGCACACGTTCATGTAGTGTTGGGTCAGAGCTGAGGCAGCATGGTTACCTATTCGCTATCGAGAGGTCAGTTTCGCAAATGCGTAGCTCAGTCAGTGGAGCTTAACGCGACCGCAAAGTGTATTATGCGATCGCGTAGTGTTATTCAGGGGCTTCTTCTTCATCTTCGCGATCGTGAAGGTAGTTCCGCGATCACGATGAATGTGTATCTAGGCAGATTTAAAAAATTCAAACAAGGTTTCCTAGTTCATAACATAAAATGGGAGTGGGAGCTTGGTATAAGGCGATTTTTGAAGGGATTTTCAAAGAAATTATAGAGGTAAGTGTTCTTCACTTAATTTTTGTTCAATTTCATGATTGTATATTGATTTTTATCATTTAAATTGAAATTTTAGGGTGGAAATTGGGAGAAAATGAAAGAGAATTAGAGAGATGATTTTGGGAATTTGACTGGATATTTGATGTCGGATTTTGATGATTTTTGTATGAATAGACTCGTGAGAGGATAAGGATTCTAGTGTTGTAATTTTTATCAAATATCGAGTCATGGGCTCGGGGTCGGGGTTTGGCCAATTTCGGAATTTTGAGTCTAATTTGATAATTTTCGCGTGGGTTTTTCTCCTTTTGCATATATTGATGTTATGATTCTAATTTTGGACAGATTCGAGGCGAGTTGAGGCTGAGTTGAGAGGCAACGGGCCGCGGAGTATGATTTTTGTCTGATCTGAGGTAAGTAATGATTGTAAATGTTGTCCTAAGGGTATGAAACCCCAGATTTCATTTTGTCGTGCTACTTTGAGGTGACACACATGCCAGATGACGAGCGTGAGGTTGTGCACCATTGGGTAGTGTGACATGGTCCCTCCCGTACAACTATTAATCGCATATTGGATTGAAAACTATTTGATTCTATTGTGTTTTGGAAATTATTATTATGTCTCGAGCTTAATGCTATATTTGGGCCTTGTGCCAAGTGTTTGGACCCTTAGGCGCTTTTTCTACTACTATTCCTTACTGTTTTGACTAAATATTTGTACCAAGTTATGCTATGTTTTACTGATTTCATAACTCAGCCTATTTACTCAATTTGTTACTATAAATGATATTTTGGGACTAACGCCCTATTTTGCTGATAGTCTGAGTGGCTTGTGATGTTAATGGCTGAGAGAGGCCAAAGGCCTGGTTGTAAGGGATATATATTTATTGATCGGGCAGCATGCCACAACAATATATATATATATATATATATATATATATATATATTGACCGGTCTGCTTGCCGTAACGATATATGGATCGGGCTGCACTCCTCAGCGATATTGTGCTTAGGTTGTAGGAGCCCCTCCGGAGTCTGCACACCCCCAGTGAGCGCAGTCGACTATATATTTATGGATCGGGCTACATGCCACACTGGTTATTATAAGGTACCTAGTGAGCGTAAGTGCTGACTGTGAGCATTTATTGATAAGAGTTGAGTCTCGAGTGACTGAAAGGCTTGCCCTAGGGGCTATGTATATACATGAGTGATGCTTTGTCCGAGGGGCTTGTTTTCCTGAAATTACTGTTTTCACTTCTTTTTATACTGAGCCTCTGTTGAAAATATTGAAGAAATTTTTTTTAAACAACTTTCATTGAAACTGAAGTATTTATGAGATGTTCAGAATTCAATCACTGATTTTGCTATGTTATTTTCCGCTAAGATATTTAAGTTATGAGATGTATATAAGTGACCGAGGGGCTGTTTATGATTCATATTTTTCTCAAAGGGCTGTATATGAACTATGTTTTTATGAAGTGGCAGATTATGGTTTTTGTCCCTTTTACTATAAACTGATTTGAACCTCTATGTGGAAATTATCTTCAAGTGATTTTTACAAAAAACTAAATTTTAAAGGAGATAATTGACTCATATTTCAAGTAGAAAGCCTGTTATGCTTGTTGAGTTTACCATGATGTGGATTCTATTTGATTCCCACTGCTCAGTCTTTAATTACTTTTATTACTTACTGACTTGGTGTACTCACATTACTCCCTGCACCTTGTGTGCAGATTTAGGTATTTCTGAGCTTTGTGGCAGGTTCATCGGAGTTAGCAAGGTAGTTCCATGCCGATCGCAGCCCTGCTTTTCTCCCTTACTGTATTTTTTTTATTTTCACGACCATGTTGGTCTTGATGTTGTCAGTCAGTTGTAGTAGGTGCTTATAACTAGTACACATAGATGTCGTGCTTTCTTTATGCACTGTTGTTTGTTTTAAACACTATATAAAGGTTTATTGTTAAATAGATTCGATTTTATCCTAAGAATGTAAAATATTGATTTGTATTAGGTTTGTGTCGGCTGACCTAGTTCCATGATAGGCGCCATCACGACAGGGTTGGTTTTGAGGTCGTGACAACTCAGAATTTTTCTTTCTATTTGATTGAGGTGGAATCTCATCTCTTCTCTCGTTATGGTTTGCAATGAAAGCTTTAAACATCTTAATAGTGTTGTTGATTGCATCAAACCTCTAACCCTAAATCTTGAGATATAGTTGTCTGAGCCTGAGTTGTTGTTAGGGGCGGCACTATATCCTAGGGTACTAGATAATCATGTTCCACCCCTTATTCATTTTCAACCCAGGGTACTTGAACACACTTTGTGGATTTACCCTTCCTTTTTTGAGTTGGATCCTTTTTAGTTCTGCCTTGAGCCACAATAGTAGCAATCATTTCTTGAGCAGCATCCTGAGTGTCGATGTCAGAGTTGCGAGTACGATCCATTTCTTTGAGTTTTGGAGAAATGAATACATTATATAATTTATTAGATATAGGATCTAGTACACGATCTAAAGTGTGAGAAAAATGAGACTTTTCCTAAATGCTTGTAGCCTCCTGTTTATAAGTATGGCGCGCTTCATACCCATAAACAAGACTCTACTAGCACGGCTTCATAGACCCCTTGGACTTCATAAATCTGAGGCTCTGATACCAAGTTTGTCACGACCCATTTTCTGAAAATCACTAAACATGACCGAGCGAACCATCTGCACTTATCAAATCTATTATAACTTCAAACTTTATATGCCACAAGGCACTACTGTAACTAAATACATTTAAATCAATTAAAAATCTAACATAAGCCAACTTCAAAACTTTATCTGTAGTAGCTAATAAAATACTGCTAAGTTATTATCTAAAACATCTTAATATTAACTCACTCACTATGTCTATGAAGCCTCTACTGATAAACTGACGCACTACTCAGGACATGAGATTTCTGGGTCAGTTCTCTGAGTAAACAATGAAATAGATAAATAAAAATGACTCTAAGGAATACTCCACGAACAAAAGCGGAGCTCACCAATAGAACTGGAAGACAAGGAAGCCCTAACATGTTGCATGCTCGCCTGCAAGATTAGTTCCTACAGATCATCGTAGGTTCCCAAAAGAGAACGCCAACACCATCCATTGTACTCAGTGAGTCTCAAAAAAAGTGGATGAAACTTTAATAACATATACTTTATACATTGGGAGTTCCAGCTATCCCGACTTAATTCTGTCTCAGTCACCATCTGATCAGCACGGGTTCGATCCCAACCTGATCCAATAGGCCCAATCCACGAGGTGCCACTCGTTTCTTGATTCTCAGTGCTCATGTATCATACCTTAGAGTGGTTAAGTAAATTCTCATCAACGAGACCCTAGGCTTGTGTGCTCCCTACTTTGGCACAAGTAGTTTCAGAAAATGAATGCCTTGGTCAAGACCCTAGGCCTGGATGATGACCCCTTCTCAGAATAAAGGATACTCCCAAAAATCTTTTCTTTCTAAAACTTCTTTTTGTAACTTTTCAAGTCTAAACATTTTACACATACTCATACTAGTATCCTTAAATGTAAGGCATGTCATAAGAATGAAATAAACTTTCAAAAGTATTTATAAAGAATCTTGGTCCATCATGAATTTTTAACATGAAAATGGCAAATAAGAATTACACAAAAAACTGAAATATATGCACATATATAAAAATAATCATCTAAACTTTAGCTGGAAAAATAATTCAAAGTTAATAGGTACTTACTACTCCAATTAAGTATATATTAACTCTTTTATGCAATTAATCAAACACCTTGTATGCGTGCTTTTGTGAGTTAAACCCCTTTAGTAAAGGGTTATATCAGCTCACCTTAAAACTTCTCGAGCCAATACGTAAGACCCAGTCCAATTGGTATGAGTCAAACAATTGATTCTACAACAACCAGTGCATTTTAATTAATTTTAGAGTTTCACATCTAAACATGAAATTTATTGTTGATATAGAGAAAAACAAAAACTAACTATTCAATTCTTACCTATTACTATTGTAGAGTAATTGACAATATGGAATTTTTTATACATGTGTTCAAGAATTAGTGATTTTTAAAGAGCCCTAGATTTTCTGTTGCCTGACTCTCTATTTCGTGAGTGAATAGAATACAATTTTGCCTTCTTCCCTTTTTTACGTGATACCCACTTTTAATAATTAATAATATTAAAATTATTAATATTTCCCTAATTTTATATCTAATTATTTATGTATATGTTTGTATGTACGAGTGTGTGTATATATATATTCACTATAGACAAGAAAAATAATAATAATAATAATAATAATAATAATAATAATAATAATAATAACTTGATTATTATTTACACCCTTGGTGGAGTGTCTTCTGTATACATGTTGGAATCACGTACTCACTTTTCTTATGCAATGACTTTGATTTACTTGTGCTTCTTAGTCTTACATACGTAGTACATTATCATTATTGACACCCTTTTCTTTTTGGGCATTGTGTTTGTACTACTCCTCAAATTTGTAAAGGTTTCGAGACACACTAATTATAGAATTATATTATTATTTTTATTTTTATTTTTATTGCCCATATATACACACACACACACACACCCTCTTCAACCACAGTTTGGGGCAAATTTTTCATCAATCCATACACAGCCTCATAAAGAACTCGGTCCTACTCGGACTCAAGAGGTCTCGGCTATAACCGGTCTCAGTAAAATTCAAGAGGACTCGGTATCCTCACATCACACAACATCGTGCCCGGTCACACATGGGCTCGATAATATCTCACGTCATGCCTCAACATACCCAACTGATTAGTGGTTGCACAATAGATGACGTACTCAGACAATTATAGAATGACTTGATGATGAGTGTTACAACAACGATTATAAGTTCCTTCAAGCTAACTCTCACTAAATCCAGATTCACCATCGATCTTGTCTTAATTTGCTATGAAATTCTAAAGAGGCATTGAGATGACTTGTTCCGGTGATATTTCTAGAATGAAAGAGACTATTACTCCCCTTTTATATTTTATGGAGCATAGAAATTTTCACCACTCCCACATGCATAATGGGTCACCCCGCTCCGGTTGCAGTGCCCATGAGATACTTGGCGCAGATCTAGTGAAACGTGTGACCACCATTTGGCTTCAAACGTGCCTCTAGCTAATTGGCCACTAGAATCCATACTATCAACACTTTAGCTAAATGTGGGGTGTTACATGATCCCCTCTTTCAAAATATTCACCCTCAAATATTGAATCATGGACGATCGTGACAGTCAGATTGTTGCCTTCCATAGGGGAAAGTAGATTGGGGAGGGGGGGGGGGGTATAAAGATTTCATATCTTCTTTATCTTCCCATATCCTTTATTTCTTATTTTCATGACCTGGAATTCTTATTCTCGGGACCGTGATGGTCCATATCATTTCATTTGCAAGGTAAGCTAAAGTTATCTATATCTATTATTTTTAAAGATTTCCAATTTAAATGATAATAATAAATCTAAATAGTTACAACTAAGTTAATAAACTAATAATTGACGAAATCTAAATACAACTCCCGAAACGAGTGTCAAAAATACATGAGCGTCTAAACTAACAGATAATGGTCTGAAATAAAAATAACAGTCTGAATCTAAATAAATAGCTAAAATTATGTAGAAGGAGACTTTAGGGTTTCAGACATCGTGCAGCTATACCTTAAGTCTCCACTGATAGAGAGATCTGAGCAACCTCACTTAGCTTATCTGGGACCAACTCCAGTATCTACACAAGAAGTGCAAAGTGTAGTGTGAGTACAACCGACCCCATGTACTCTGTAAGTGCCGAGCCCAACCTCGACGAAGTACTAATGAGGCTAAGGCGGATCACTTACAATAATAATAATAATAATAATAAATAAATAATAATAATAATAATAATAATAATATTAAAGAAATGAATTGAAATAAATCAGTTAATTCATAGCAACTAACCCAAAGTCCAACTACTAGAGGGCCCAGATTAACAAGTGATATAAACCCATCTCAAATACCGAGGCAAATCCAATAGTCACCAAAAAACATATCTGTATACAATTCATTGCGGTATTGATCTCGTCCAAGTAACACCTCACTTCAAGGTTATGAAATAGTCTATTGCAATAGTAATACCTAACAAAACGTCGGGGTAGATTTTCCACACGGAGCTATGAATGGAGTACGGAGTATATATTTTGGCATATGAGCTTGAACTATCTCAATGTACACTTCAACAAAGTTGGGTCATTTTTAGGTCTATTTTAAACGAAGTTTGCAAGGTTAAGAAATGAAACTAAGAAATTGTTTTTGTTGTTTTTCAAGGTTTGTAAAAATCCTAGGGCTATGACCATCACCTAGGTGTTTGCCTAATGAGATATAAACATTAATGATTGTTTTGTTGGTTGGGATATATTATAGCTATCAACACTCAATTACCCACTCAATACCTCTCGGTCAGAGAGTGATTTTGCTCAATTCAACTTTCTCAAGTCCAAATGGGTATTGCACAAAATAGTTAATAAAAGCTCAGGTTGGGTTGTTGCTATCTGTAGGCTAAACCCTTTAATTGAATTATCAATTTCTCAATTGACCTAATGTCTTGTTAGGTAAGTTTTCCTAGACTAAGTCTCTTTATCAAGTAGAGACTAAGTCAAATAGGCATGAACTAATATTTGCAACCATTAATTCCACAAATTAAAGCATGAACAAGGCTAAATAATAAACACCTAATCATAAACAAGCACTAAATCAAACACTCATAAGGTTTACACGCTAGGGTTGGGTCACAACCCTAATATAAGTCTAGCTACTCATGCTTGAAATAGAAGAAATAGAAAAAAAGATGATAATTAAAATCATATTACAAATTGTAAATGACAAAATACTCAAAAGATTAAAAACTACTAAAGGAAGTAAGGAGAAATGGATACTGTAGCTGCTGATGTCAAAAGTTAACCTAAAAATATAAAACTTGTCAATTTATACAAGGCTAGAAATTTCGGACAAATATGCCCTTTCAGAGGCTCTGATGCCGCACAATTCCATGTGTGGTCCACAGTTTCCTTCAACTTGAAAGGATTGGATGTTGATACCCAATTTTTTCCTATGTATTTTTGTATCCAAAATACTTTTAAAATAGTTTGTGAATGCATATATAACCATCCACAAGAGGTTTGGTATTTTTCTATAATTTTTCAAGCATTTAATACAATTTATAGTTTATTCTTGTACTATAAAATCCAATACTTAGCATCAAATCTTGTTGTTTTAATAAATAAATTATTTTTTTCTCTCATCCACATAAAAATATAATTTTATGTAACTTTTACTGATTTTTTACAAAGCCATTAAGTATTTTAAAATTAAAATTGCATTAAATTGCAATTTTAGCCTATTTATCAATTAACGAGTATTTCAAGTGTAAAATCGTCTCTAGTATTTTTAATTAATTCCTAAATGTATTTTATTAGCATAGTAATTTTATTGGATATTAGCAAAAGTTTTTGCTATTTTTAAATATTAAATTTGGGAAAAATTGTTTATTTAAATTCTAGCCTATTTATCTTTCAAAATCAGTCACATTTTTAAACCCAATTTGCCAATCCAATATCCCAGCCCAATCCTATAACTAACCCAACCCATTTTCCCCCATTTGATTATGGCCGTTTATCTTATAGATTAACGGCCCATATCATTTCTTACCAAATTAAACTAGCAAAACCCTGAAACCTAATCACTTTCATTTGGACGCCGCCTTTCACTCTTAAAATGCTCTCTAAACTCTCTCTAAGCCTAGTCACTATTAGGCTTCTTCATTGGCTTCTATGGCCATTCTATGGCTTGAAATTCACATGCTCGTTCATCTATCACCGTTCCTGGCCTTTGGGTTCGAAGAGCGGGGTTTGTTTCAACGTTAACTGGACCAGAGGTCCCTTCAATGGAGTTTTACGGTTGTTCTCCGGCATGTCTTTAAAGCCTTGGATCTTTGCCAACCTCAGATGAGCCGTTCAGGCTTTTCTCGTCATTTTTGAAAGTTCCTCTGAAAACCCTAATCAGTTCGAGATTCTTTCTCCTACTTCTGTGTATTATTTTATGATTTTATCTGAGTTTGTTTGTTTTCTAAGGTTTGTATGTACCTCTCGTCCTCTTCTCCACCTAGTCGTGTTTTCAGAAGAAACTGTTCGTCTTCTCAAGACTTAGGGTTTTTGTGATTTCTACTTGTTTCACTGTGATTTCTTCCATTATTTTATTTCGCTGTAATTCCTAAGTGTTTATCTGTGTTTTTCTATGTATCCTCCTCACTATATTTTCTAGGGTTTTCGAGTAGTTTCTTCATTGTTCTTCTTTCATCAAGCTTTCACGAATGTTTGTGTTCTTTGGGCTTTCTGAATTTACTCTTTGTCTGATTCACTATTCTTTTGCCTTTTAGACTCGATTTGTGGAAGAAACCCTAAATTTTGGGGGTTTTACATTATTTGTGTGCAATTGTTTGCTGCGTGTTTGATTTCGAAACCCTAATTCTCTAAACTCTTTGATTCTTGCTAAGCTTTGTAAGACCAATGGATTTTGTGACTGTGCTCTTCTACTCTGTTTATTTAGCCTCGCATACTTAAATATGTGCATCTCTTTATAGTCAGGCCATTCCTTTCAAGATAACCTTAATTCTGGGGTACAGATGTTCTATGTAACCTTATTTGATTCTTCCCTCGTTCGATCTGGACCTATTCTTGACTTAGTTCATTATTAAGTACGAATCTTTGAATCCCTGATTTACTAGGTAATAATTGATTTAGCCTTTACCTTATTTACCTAACCGTGTAGTATTAAAAGCTTCTCTCATGTATTTACCCTAGATTTCACCATGCTTTATTGATTTTCTTTCCTTAAATACAACTATATCCTCTCCTATTCAAATTTGAACTCCTTAATTAAAGGAGTTCCCTTCTTCTGCTTGATTCTAATTGGTAATGAATTTTTCTTGCCTCATTTGCTTGCCTGTTTTCAAACTATAAATACCACCACCCTTTATTTTCAAGAACAACTTCAGTTAAATAAACACACACATAGACTGATTCTCGAGTCCTCTCTACTCTTTCTTACAAAAAACTCTCTATTTGCTACTTGCTCTCTTTGTCAAAGTCTAGCCGGCTGCAAGCCAAGGCTAGTTATACAACTTCTCTTTACTTTTGTCACTCAAGTGCAACTGGTAGGTTCTAATCTGAATTACTAATCCTTCAACTATTTGTTTACTTTCACCCTGTCTTTGTCTGACATACTTATACCTTAGTTTCAGCATGTAAATCCTTTCCCCTTTCTCTTTGCTTGTTTCTTTCAATACTTTGGTTAAGGTCTAGCATGCTTAATTCCCTTCCCTTTATTCCCCTTGTCTGATAAATTCATATTTCATGTAAATTTAAGTCCCTACCCCCTTACTCCCTTGTTCATACTGTAGATTTTAGTTATGTTAAACCCCTTTCCCTTTTACCCCTCACCTGTTTATGTTAAATCTCAGCATGTTAATACATGATTCCCCTTTTCTTAGGGTGCTTGCATTCAATGTGTTATTAAATCCAGCCTACTGAATACTCTCCTTTGATTGTGCACTATTATGCTTTAATTTAATTTTGTCTGCTAAGTGTTTATATGATTCCCTTGCTCTTTGTTTGTATGTGAGTCTGTTTTGGACAAGGGTGGCACCTTATTGCCATCTCTAGTTTGGAACCAAGGCTATCAATAGCCTTGACTCAAAATAATCCCATCCCTCATCCCCTTTCTTATGTGTTTGAGCTTGGACAAAGACCTGTTGGTGTCTTAATCACCTTCCAGGCCCTTGTCTGACTTGTTTACAAGTATACTCGTGTTTGTAACCTTTGTAAGGAGTCTAGGGTGTGCCAGTCTTATTCAATAGGCTGGGTATGACCACTTCATACACTGGTTTCCTATTAATCCCCACATTGCACTTATTCTTAGCCCCTTTAAGTTCCTACCCTCTTTGGGTAAGCCATGCTTAGGGACCTTGGAGTCTCCTATGAACTTGGATGCCTTAGGGCTGGTAATTCCACACTTTCAATTTTCCAACTAGGGTGTAAGCAATGGCTGGGTCTCTTTTGAAGGCCTTTGGAACTTTGTAACACTCTAAAAATGAGAAAAGCCTTGGATCAGAGGACCTCGGATTTGGTAGAAGGCATACGTCGGACATTAAAGTTGCTTCGAGACCCCTCGGGACTGTTATAGTTGCTGATGTACTTTTAAATTTTTTACTTCTTTAATGTCTTTACTTTTTCTGCCCAGTTTGTAATTGTGTGTAATGTAAAAACTCGGGGTATAGTGAAAGGGACATGGGGGGATTTACATTTATCATATGCATTAGAAATCATGCCTATAAGACTTTCTCATCTCATCTCATCTCATTGCATCAGTTCTTTATGTTGTTACCATGTCTATATGTTTGCATCAGTCTCAATTCAAGGTGACATGTCTATATTTTATCACTATTGCATCCATGTAAATAACATGCCTATAGGAGTCTACTTTTCTTGCACCAATAATCATATAGAAACCATGACTCTAGGATTATTCATCTCTGCATCAGTAGAAACCATGACCATAGGACCTTTACCTTACCTATATGTGCTGTTACCATACCTTTTTCCCACATTGTTGCGTATCTCATAGATACAAAGTGTGTAGGCTTTTCCATACCTAGTACACAGGAACTCTACAGCCTATAGACCTTAGATGAATGGAGCTGTGGAAGCAGCCAACAGGAACATCAAGAAAATACTGAGGAAAATGATCGAAAAGCCTAATAAGTGGCATAAGAAGTTGTCATTCGCTCTACTGGGATATCGTACTGTAGTTCGCACATCTACCGAGGCAACTCCCTACATGTTGGTTTATGGTACAGAGGCAGTAATTCCCACTTAGGTAGAGATTCCATCCTTGAGAATCATACAAGAAGCTGAGTTAGATGACACATAATGGGTCAATGTTCGATACGAGCAGTTAGCCCTTATAGATGGGACAAGAATGAACGCCATCTGCCATGGACAATTATATCAAAATAGGATGTCTAGAGCCTTCATTAAGAGAGTTCGACCGATATAGTTAACACCAGGATAGCTGGTGTTGAAAAAGATTTTTCTGCATCAAGACGAGGCTAAAGGAAAGTTCTCTCCCAAGTGGCAGGGTCTGTACATGGTTCACCAGGTTCTAAATTGAGGAGACTTATTCTTGCAGAAATGGATGGAGAATCTGGCCAAAACCGATCAACTCGGATGTAGTGAAGCGATATACATTTAATCAGTACGATTTCTTTATGATGTAATTTGAACTACGTCTGACCTGATTCCCGTTTAAGAGGGGATACGTAGGGAGCCCTATGAGTTTGGTCACATCATTTATTAAATTTCATTTTCCCCCGCATTTGGAACTGGGGAAGAATTTTGAGGAGGACCCTTAAAATTCCGAAGTCGATTTTTCAACTTTCGTATCAGCATCGACCTAGAAAACTGGGGCAGAATTTCGAGCAGGACCCTCAAAATTCTAAGATCGATCAGCTTTCGGTCATTCAGCGCCGCCTTCAAAATCACAGGCCCAGTAAATTGGGGCAGAATTTTGAGGAGGACCTCAAAATTCCGGAGCCAGCGAGGTTGTCGTGCCTTGAACCACGTTACAGTTGTGGTTCATCATAAAACAAAAACTATCTTTTGCTTTACTTATATACATACATTTGCATCATATTTGCCAAATTTTTGCATAAAATCATTTGGATCGCTATCGTTCAGCAACGCTGCCCCAAGGGGGTACAGAACGCCACGGGTCGAAGGATTCGAACTAACCTCTCCTTTTCTGAACTCACAATTTTTCTTTGGATGCAGGAACCCAGGATGCAAATAGGCGATGCAGGAGCCTTACAGAACCAGAGCCATCATCTACCTAACAAAGGCTTACTGTTTACATTCAACACTTCCCCAGTTGTCATCAATAGCACGATCATCTACCAACTAAGAAAAATCACCATTATCATCTCTTTTATATTCCTGTATTGCATAAGGCTATTTTCTGCCTTCCGAGGTTAAGCTCTACCTCCATCATTGCACAAGGCTATTTTTTGCCTTTTGAGACTAAGCTCTGTTTCCATCTTGCATTGCATAAGGCTCTTCTCTGCCTTTCGAGGTTAAGCTCTACCTCCATCATTACATAAGGCTACCTTTTGCCTTTCGAGACTAAACTCTGTCTCCATCTGCATGTTTTGCATTGCATAAGGCTATTTTCTTCCTTCCAAGGTTAAGCTCTACCTCCATCCTTGCATAAGGCTATTTTCTGTCTTTCGAGACTAAGCTCTGTCTCCATCTTGCATTGCATAAGGCTAAACTCTACCTTCCGAGGTTAAACTCTGCATCCATCCCTGCATAAGGCTATCTCTGCCTTCCGAGGCTAAGATCTACCTCCGTCGTTGCATAGTGCTATTTTCTGCCTTCCGAGGTTAAACTCTACCTCCATCCTTCATAAGGCTATTCCCTGCCTTTTGAGGCTAAGCTCTGCCTCCATCCTGCATAAGGCTATCCGCGGCCTTTTGAGACAAAGTCCTATCTCCATTCTTTGTATTGCACAAGGCTATCCTCTGCCTTCCGAGGCTAAGATCTACCTCCTTCATTTTGCATTTTGGTTGGAATATCGCCACCCTATTTTCAGTTTGGCTGAAATATTGCCACCCTGCATTTTATATTCTTGCTCGGCTGAAAGATCGCCGCCCTTTGAATTCATTCGGCTGAAATATTGCCACCTCTTCATGGGTTGAAATATCGCCATTCAAAAGCGTCATAGTTCGGAGGCACCATCTGCACAGCCCGAGAACACCATTTCATGGCCAGCAAATCTTTACTTTTACGCTCTTCATAGCTCGGACTTCATAGTCTGAGGACGCCACCCTGATCGTCCGAAGATAGCATTCATTGTCCAACGGGATCCTGCATCATGTTTAAATTATGCAAAATATCCGCATATCATTCATTGGCAGGTACGACGGCTGGCGCAACTGTCTCATGCAGGAGCGTTCCCATTCTAGTTCTCCGCTCCATTCCTCCGCAGCTCACCCGATCCTCGAACCCTTGCCAAATCTCAACCCGTTGCACACACCTATTAAAGTTTCTTTGGCATATTCCGCCAATGGCTCCTGAACTACATACGGCCTGATTCCTGTAAAATCAGGGATATGTAGGCAGCTCATAAGCCAGAGCGCGGTCAAAATCCTCGCACAACAATCACTCCAGGTCAAAATTGGCCATCTTGTCTTTACCCGACAACTCTTTCATCCTCCTCGGGTAGAGAGGGGCAGCTGTTGATACCCAAATTTTTCCTACATATTTTTGTACCCAAAATGCATTCAAAATAGCTTCTGAATGCATATATAAGCATCCACAAGAGGTTTGGTATTTTCTATAATTTTTCAAGCATTTAAAACCAATTTATAATTTATTTTTGCACTATATAATCCAATACTTAGAATCAAATATTGTTTTTTAATAAATAAATTATTTTTATTCTCTCATCCACATAAAAATGTAATTTTATGTAACTTTTACTGATTAAGTATTTTAAAATTAAAATTGCATTAAATTGTAATTTTAGCCTATTTATAAATTTAATAGGTATTTCAAGTGTAACATCGTCCCTAATATTTTTAATTAATTTCTAAATGTATTTTATTAGCTTAGTAATTTGATTGGATTTTTACAAAATTGTTTGCTATTTTTAAATATTAAATTTGGGAAAAATTGGTCATTTAAATTCTAGCCTATTGATCTATCAAAATCAGCCACATTTTTAAAATCCAATTTCCCAATCCAATAACCCAGCCCAATCCTATAACTAACGCAACCCATTTTCCCCTTTTGATCCTGGCCGTTGATCTCTTAGATCAACGGCCCATATCATTTCTTACCAAATTAAAGTAGCGAACCCCCTAACCCTAATCACTTTCATTTGAATGTTGCCTTTCACTCCCAAAATGCTCTATGAACTCTCTCTAAACCCTAGTCACTTTCAAGCTTCATCGCCGGCTTCTATGGCCATTCTATGGCCGGAAATTCACATGCTCGTTCATTTATCACCGTTCCTGACCTTTGCATTCGAAGAGCGGGGTTTGTTTCAAGGTTAACTAGACCAGAGGTCCCTTCAATTGAGTTTCACGATTGTTCTCCAGCAACTGTTTGAAGACTTAGATCTTTGCCAAGCTCCGATGAGCCGTTCAGGCTTTTCTCTCCATTTTTGAAAGTTTCTCTAAAACCCTAATTGGTTCGAGGTTCTTTCTCCTGCTTCTCTGTATTATTTTATGATTTTCTCTGAGTTTATTTGTTTTCTAAGGTTTTTTAAGTACCTCTCATCCTCTTCTCCACCTAGTCGTGCTTTCAAAAGAAACTGTTCGTCTTCTCAAGACTTAGGGTTTTTGTGATTTCTACTTGTTTCAATGTGATTTCTTCCATTATTTTATTTCGCTGTAAATTCCTAAATGTTTATCTGTGTTTTCTATGTATCCTCCTCACTATATTTTCTAGGGTTTTCGAGTAGTTTCTTCACTATTCTTCTTTCATCAAGCTTTTACGAATATTTGTGTTCTTTGGGATTTCTGGGTTTACTCTTTGATTGATTCGCTATGCTTTTGCCTTTTAGACTCGATTTATGGAAGAAACCCTAAATTTTGAGGGTTTCGCATTATTTGTATGCAATTGTTTTCTGCCTGTTTGATTTCGAAACCCTAATTCTCTAAACTCTTTGATTCTTGCTAAGCTTTGCAAGACCTATGGATTTCGTGACTGTGCTCTTCTACTCTGTTTGTTTAGCCTCGCATGCTTAAATCTGTGCGTCTCTTTATAGTCAGGCCATTCCTTTCAAGATAACCTTAATTCTGGGGGACTGATTTTTTATGTAGCCTTATTTGATTCTTCCCTCGTTTGATCTGGACCTATTCTTGACTTAGTTCATTATTAATTACGAATCTTTGAATCCTTGATTTACGAGGTGATAATTGATTTCGCATTTACCTTATTTACCTAACCATGTAGTTTGAAAAGCTTCTCTCATGTATTTACCCTTGATTGCACCATGTGTTATTGATTTTCTTTCCTTAAATACAACTTTGTCCTCTCCTATTCAAATTTGAACTCCTTAATTAAAAGAGTTCCCTTCTTCTGATTGATTCTAATTGGTACTTAATTTTTCTTGCCTTATTTGGTTGCCTGTTTTCAAACTATAAATACCACCACCCTTTATTTTCATGAACAACTTCTGTTCAATACACATACATACACTGATTCTCGAGTCCTCTCTACTCTTTCTCACAAAACACTCTCTATTTGCTACTTGCTCTCTTTGTCAAAGTCTAGCCGGCTGCAAGCAAGGCTAGTTATACAACTTCTCTTTACTTTTGTCACTCAAGTGCAACTGGTAGGCTCTAATCTCAATTACTAATCCTTCAACTACTGGTTTACTTTCACCCTGTCTTTGCCTGACATACTTATAGCTTAGTTTCAGCATGTAAATCCCTTCCCCTTTCCCTTTTCTTATTTCTTTGAATACTTTGCTTAAGGTCTAGCATGCTTAATTCCCTTAGCTTTATTCCCCTTGTCTTATTAGTTCAGTATTTCATGTAAATTTAAGTCCTTACCCTTTTACTCCATTGTTCATGTTGTAGATTTTAGTTATGTTAAACCCCTTTCCCTTTTACCATCCACCTGTTATGTTAAATATCAGCATGTTAATACCTCATTCCCCTTTCCTTAAGGTGCTTGCATTCAATGTGTTATTAAATCCAGCCTACTGAATACTCTCCTTTGATTGTGCACTGTTATGCTTTAATTTAATTTTGTCTGTTAAGTGTTTATATGATTCCCTTGCTCTTTGTCTGTGAGTCTATTCTGGACAAGGGTGGCACCTTATTGCCATCTCTAGTTTGGAACCAAGGCTGTCAATAGCCTTGACTCAAAGCAATCCCATCCACCATCCCCATTATTATGTGTTTGAGCTTGGACAAAGGCATGTTGGTGTCTTAATCACCTTCCAGACCCTTGTCTGACTTGTTTACAAGTCTGCTCCTGTTTGTAACCTTTGTATAGAGTCTGGGGGTGTGCAAGTCTCATTCAATAGGCTGGGTATGACCACCTTATTCATTGTTTTCCCTTTAATCCCCACTTTGCACTTATTCTTAGCCCCTTTAAGTTCCTACCCCCTTGGGTAATCCATGCTTAGGGACCTTGGAGTCTCCTATGAACTTGGATGCCTTAGGGCAGGTAATTCCACACTTGCACTATTCCAACTAGGGTGTAAGCAATGCCTGGGTCTCTTTTGAAGGCCTTTGGAACTTTGTAGCACTTTAAAAATGAGAAAAGCCTCGGATCTTGGGAGCTTGGGTTTGGTAGAAGGCATACGTCGGACAGTAAAGTTGCTTCGAGACCCCTTGGGTCTATTATAGCTACTGATGTACTTTTATATTTTTTACTTATTTAATGTCTTTACTTTTTCTGCCCAGTTTGTAATTGTGTGTAATGTAAAAACTCGGGGTATAGTGAAAGGGACATGGGGGGATTTACATTTCTCATATGCATTAGAAATCATACATATAGGACCATCTCATCTCATTGCACTAGTTCTTTATGTAGTTACCATGTCCATATATTTGCATCAGTCTCAATTCAAGATGACATGTCTATATTTTATCACTATTGCATCCATGTAGATAACCTTCCTATAGGAGTCTACTTTTCTCGCACCAATAATCATATAGAAACCATGACTCTAGGATAATTCATCTCTGCATCAGTAGAAACCATGACTATAGGACCTTTACCTTACCTATATGTATTGTTACCATACCTATTTCCCACATTGTTGCATATCTCATAGATACTAAGTATGTAGGCTTTTCCATATTGCATCAACCCATATAGAAACCATGCTCTTAGGTTTGCATCTTATAATCTCACCTAGAAAGCATGCCTATAGGAGATATATAAGTGATAGGCAAATAGTAGGACGTCTAATGGTCTAAAAACAACAACTCAAAGGTTAACAGATTAAGTTTAGACCGTTAGTGTTTCCCAACAACTCAGTTTTCAACTCATCCTAAATCTATTTACCTTCAAACCAGCCCAGGTCTGCTTCCCCCCTTTTCTTAAAACTCTGAGTCTATAGGTTGTGTTCTATGCTAACCTGTAACTATTTGTTGTGTTTCAAATTATTTCAAGACTTCCTATAGTCTGTTACTGAACTTTTACAACTTATTTGCATACCTTTTTTTCTCAAACTCATCCGTAGTTTTTAAAATCTCCTGTTTGAAACTTGTGTTTTCCTTTTGTAAAACTTGTCTGCAACTCCAAATATTTTAAGTCGACTCATGTCTGCAACTATCATCTATTCCTCAAAAGTCTTACTGATTTTACAAAGCATGTCTACTTCTAAAACGGACCCGGGGAGCTCGGATTTTCTATCCTAATGCTTATATGTTAAACTAATCTGCCCGCTCTCCTAATCTTTTTTTTTAAAAGACTTAATCAGTATTTGATTCATGCTAAACTATTTGTTGTTTGTTATGGGGTTTACTTCAGCCTTAATTGTTTACGTGCTTCCCTTTTATTTTCTACTTGATTTCATTTGACTGTCGCTCTAGTATTTTACCTTTGAATACTCCATATATGTATCCTACTTCCTTCTCCCCATTTCTTAGGATTAGAAGTCCTAATACCCCGGGACTAACAGGTTGGGACGAGTATTAGCATGCAATAAGTAAACAATACCAACGCGCTTTAATACCTTAACGGTGCGGGAAGGGTAGAATATGGAGATGATGACGATGCGATAATATCATGAAGCGACCCCTCTTTGGGATACGAGCTAGATATTGCATCAAATGATCCATATAATAGTCAAACCTAGGATCCCTGGTTCTCTTACGTGTTTTATTTAAATGCTTTCCTGATGCTTTTCAAACAAATCCTCTCTCTTATTTCAAACTTATGCCCTTTTCCTTAAAGCTTTCAAATTATGTGAATATGTGCACTTCATTTGTCTACTTGCTTCATCTTCTTTTTAAAGTCACAATTAGCACGGTCGGGAATCACATTTGTGGATCTTGATGGGTGCCTAACACCTTCCCCTCGAGATAATTTCAAGCCCTTACCCAACTCTGGTTTCTCTCTCAAAACACTCTCTTCATCTTAAAGTTTCCTAATGCACTATAATCATTAGGTGGCGACTCTTCCAATTTCGTAACCCAATTACCAAACAGAAAATAGAGTTGTTTTGCCCATAATGTCGTAAAACCCGACTTTTCCATTGAAAGAGGGGGCGTCGACATTAGAAATCTGCGGTAGCATAGTTGTGGATTGCAGCTGCACTGTACTGTAGCCACACCTTGCTCTTTTGTGGTCCGCACAATTGTAACTACGGCCGCATAGCTCTTCTTCTGCGGCCGCACAATAATTCTGTGGTCTACACTTTCTATGGTCTTGAAATGCAAACATTCTGAACTTTGCTCATGACCCATATTCTGATGCCGCACAATTTATGTGCGGACCGCAGTTTGCAACTTTTTCTACTCGCCTTTCCTTCATACTCTACTCCCACAGATGATATTCTGCGGTCCGCACTTCTAAACTTCGGTGCCTTTTGTATCCTTAAGTTCATATTACTCCTTCTTGAGGTGAATTTTATCTTGGGAGTTCCCTTTCAAATATTCCTGCAACTAAGCACATTTCATTAGTGTGCAAGAACACAATTGAATGCTTTTTAGACTAAAACAAAAGCTAAAAGGCGCTAATAATAGTCAAAATCCCCACTTATCAACTCTCCCAAACATAAGTCTTTGCTTGTCCTCAAGCAAAAAAAAAACTTTCCACCTTTAAAAGTTAAAGGATATTATATCCACCCATGGGGGAATCATTCACACCTCAGTTGGGACCGATAATTACTCACACCGCTCATGCATTATTGACAAGGTAACAAGTTAAACATTTACACACATATAGCTCTAATTTGACATTCGAGCATTAAGGGTTGTCTTAGCTCATCAAGGACTTCTGCTCTATCTCGTATATCATGGTGGATCCCAAACTCCTCCTCTTCTACTCTCATTTTCCAAGCTCGCTTAATAATTTAGCACCCAATTCAATTTTACGAAAGGTTCACTCATCCTCTCAATAGGATGTCACAAGTGTGGCTTCCAGTATCGTAAGTTTGTCCCTCATGTATATCAACGCTGATGTAAGCTCACTCATGTTGAAATCACGTAGGGATTTTTCGAAATGTAATGAAGGCTTTTGGACAAAGGTTTGATATGCTTATGATAGAACGGGATTATCTTTTCTTAAGCACTCCATTTTCTTTTCTCGGATCATATTTTGCCAACTCTTTGAGGCATTTTCTTTTCCTCAGGGGAACTAGAGAAACTTAACATCACTCGTTCTTGGTTATGATATTTAATTTCTCCTTCTCTGACTTGTCCATACTTTGCATCATTTCTGTTCTTTAAATCCTTTCAGCTCTTAAACTTATTCACTTTGTTTTTGCAATTTCTTTTTTTTCCTTGCCTTTCCTTCTCTTCAATTCTTTTCTCTTTTTGTGCCTTGATACCTTTTTAACACTCCTTGTCTCTCATCCAAACATAAGTTTTTAGCCAATTATTTCACAAGATTGTTAAGAAAGCTCGGGTGCCAAGAGAGGATCATGACAATATGGGTAAAGGCTTGTAACATGGTTATCAAATGAAATAAGGTTTTAGGCTCAAATGGGTTGACTAAGGATAACAACTGGTGGACAATGGAAATTTACAAGTATGTCAAGGAGAGCCTACAATCACTTCTCAAGCCAAGCAAAACTTAAAATTTCTCCTAGAAACACATTCGGGGCAAATGCTAGACCTTTCGCACAAGTACTTGGACTAGCAACAAAGCATCTTACCCCTCACACAACTAGATGTTTTAAGAGGATAGAGTTGAGGGCCCACAATGATCACATTCAAGATTATATATCACTATGGTCCACTTAGACCACTCTATGGTATCAAAGTCAACACAAGAGTCACAAAGTCACTAACTAGAGCTATTTTCTTTTAAAAATCCTTGTCTTCAACCATAAGCATGTAGTTAAATGTGTTTTTCCAAATGAAGCATGTTTGACTCTCTAAGTTTGACTTAAGCAAGTCTTTTTATTCATTATTACTACCTACTCATCAAAGGCGGAGTCAATCCTTTAAAAAGGTTGTCATGCCATTCATCATTGGGAAGAGTCACCCGGTTCACACAAAACTACCTTTGGAAAGAACCGTGGCATTAAGAAAACCAAAGTCTTATTGTCCATTAAAACATAAAAAGAAGTTACTAACTCAAAATAGAAGCTACTAAATTAAACATTAACTAATAAGAAAACAAATTAAAGAAGCTACAAAGCAAAACTACATAATGAGAGAGGAAAAGAGAGAATATATACATCATGAGAGAAAGCAGAACATATACAGAATAAGGAGAAAAAAGAAAATACAGTCAATTATTACGAACTAAATGTCTAAGAATCATCCAAATAGCTCAAATAAACTCCACCATCACCAACCCCCCCCCCCCCCCGGAATAAAAAAAAAGTATTGTCCCTAATGCTTAACAAAATATGAATAAGGAAGGGTAAGAGTGAAGAAGACCCCATATATCTCCTTGGACATCTCTGTGTCCATAGCAGTATCACCTCCCTCGGTCTCCTCTAGCTAAATCTCACCATCCTCAACTGTGGGAGTAGATGGGTTGGTGAACATTTGGCATACCACCTCGACAGAGTTGGCAGTCAGGTATGGCTCCTCAGACTGGGCAGCTAGTGCACTGGAGCTTATGGTGTTGCTGGATCTGCTGGTGCTATTGGATCTGACTCTATCAGCATGTCAAATGGAAGATCACCAGCTGATGCTATCTTTGTCACCTCTCTCCTCAACCTGTCAACTGATTTCTTGGATGCCTGCATTCCTCATTTTCTTTACTTTCTTTCCCAACTCCTCATCATTGATCCATGCTCTACTAAGGTGTTCATTATAGTGGTCTGGTTCTCCGAGAGCTTCTTCAACGTCTCCTCCACTATCGGAGGAATTTGGGATGCCGGAGTGGATGCCTGAATTGCACAGTACTGGATATGTCAGATAGCTTTGCAGTTGTTGTCTGCATCTAGTTGTTGAGGCATGGCAATGTCTGGAAGACTTGCAGCACAGATAGTAGAGTAGTAGTCATAGATACTGGCTTCAAAGCCAATATGGAAGGCAATGAGGTTGAAGATGGTGGCATGGTAGTTGCACTAGCCGAAGGCTTTGGTAAAGTGGATGTCATATTAGTTGTCCCTATCGATATCGCCGATGGCTCATCAGAGTGTCTAACGGTGATAGTCGTACGACCCTTTCTCTTAGGGTTGTGTGCATCCATCAGATAATACCATGAGAAGGGCTTCTTTGCCCGAACCTTTGTGTCAAAATCCTTCGGCTCTACTCGCGCATCCATAAAGTAATTAGTGTTGGCATTGGGATACAAGTAGGAGGTATCAGCATGCGTGGCGACCACAGAAATTTTGGCCGACATCATGACACATACATTAATCGGGTACCTGACCGTAATATAGGTGACTAGAATTGCCCGCTAGATAGATAGGTTTGTTTCATTCTGGCACGGGCCTAGTCAGATACATACGAAGGTCTTTTATCCCTTCGCCTTAAAGTTTAGTGTATTCCACTGAATAGGAACCCCTGTTGTGATCTATGGTGGCGATGGCTCCGGGGCTGCAAGAATCTCAGAAAGACATGGTCGTGTTGCATCTACCATTGCTATATTTTCCAAGTACTTCTTAGTCGCAATGTCCTCAAACCCCAAGTAGGTGTTCAGTGTGTTTTGGTCAAATCTCACCTTCAGGTTCTTCACTTTGGTAACTTTGGCTATTTTTTTTATGTGTGCCAGATTAGTGTAGAATTCACGGACCAGATAATCCTAGGCATCTACACTCTGGTGAACCACATCCACACTTTACGCTCTCGGAACTATATCAAGACTGTTTGATTATACTTGTCAAGGTCTTTCAATTAGAACTGTCATTCAAGTGTGAGTTATCTCACCGGCCACCACTCTCAGAAGTTAGTAAAGGCCTCTAGACTGATGAACCGGTTCTCCCATACCTCTTTCTTCTTTGACCTCTCTGGACCAGCAACTAGGGTATCACCCCCTCAGCCATCATCTAGAATATCATCAACTGAAGTCTATGGTGCCTTAAGGAAAGGTGTAGAGGAAGGCTCCAAATCATGACTAGAACTCTCCAACCGTCGAAGGTGCTTTGTGATGTGGAAGGCTAGTCTCATAGTTGAAATATCCTCGGTAGCTTTGACGGACAGTCGGATGCTCTTCAATTGAGTTGCCCTCCGATATTCCCCTAGAGGGGACATAAGAATTGGATTCGGTGGGCTCTATATTTCTACCTCGCCAGACTGTAGCCTTCTTGGTTATAATATTTTGAAGGCCGAGGGGTAAGGCACTTTTGCCTCTACCTCTGGAAGGTTCACCCCTCCCCTTTGAAGTATCTTCACAACCTCGTGATCTAACAATTTTCTATAACTACTACTAGCAAGATTCAGTTGTAATTCAAGTTCAAAATAGAAAATGAGCACATGGTAAAATATGATTGCACGGTGGGGAAGAGCGGTTTGCACAATTACAAGTACAGCCATAGACTGGGTTGTACGGACAGTACAATTTAAACTTCCGAACCGTAGAGATAGAACTACGATCCGCATATTTGTGAGTGCGAACTACAAATTTTAAGTGCGGTCCGCACAATTATCATTGTGGCCGCACACTGGATATCCTAAAATGTCAACTCTTTGAAGACAGAGAGCAGGCTATACTGCGGTAGCATACACTTTTCGACGGCCGCAGTGGGATTTTTGCGGTCTGCACAATTTCAAGTACGGCCGAAGATTCAACATCTCATACAGTACCCTAATCTTGACTTCTGTGGATCACAAAATTTCTTGTGCAGCCGCAGGTTTCAAACCAAAGGCGATCACACCCCTGGGGTTTACAAAATTTTGCAAGAATTGACATGGTATTAACAAGTAAGCATGCAAATCAATTTACCTAGTCCCCATAAAGCAATTAGCAGTGTAACCATAATAGATTAAACCCCACATGGTAATAAAATTGATATTTATTGAAAAATGGCCTACACTACTTAAAAATTGTAAATTAAATTATTGAAAGATTCTACCAGAAATTGAATCTTACTAGATATGAAGTAGTGCAAGTGAGTGAACACAGATGTGGATTGAGTGTGGAAGATGATGGAACAAACGATTTCAACGATTTAGAACTTTGAGTGCTCAAAGAAGGAAAACAATGTATAGTAGCCCTAAGGATACTATTTATACTAATGCGCAGACTTGGGGATCAAGAGGACGAGTGCGGCTACAAGTTTCCTTATGCGGTTTGCACTTTGTTACCTAGGGTTCAAATGCCTTTGATAATCTGCGGTTCGTACAATTTGGGGTGAGACCGTAGTTTTGACTGCGGATCGTAGAATTTAATATCGGGCGCATATTGGCCATTTCTCAAACAGACCAAACTTCAGAGAGTTTGCAATTTCCCATATTAATTTGTCTGTTATGCACTGAACTTGTGCGGTGGCAGTTCCTTTCTGATGTAGCACTCACAATTGAGCGGTTGGCACAATACATATGTGGTCCATACTTTTTTCCAAACACTAAATTTCTAAGCACAGTTCCTGTAAAGCACACTCATCCCTACAACACACTTCAAATCCAGTTAGCACCAAAAATAACGCCTATCCACAAAAGGAAAATAGAAATATGGGTTGCCTCCTAAGAAAAGCCTGATTTAATGTCGCGGATCACGGCCACAACGTGGCCATCACCAACTTTTCCCAAATAATGCTGCATCCGGTGGCTATTGACTCGAAAAGCCTCATCATTTTTATTCTTCGAGTCCAATGCACCAAAGAGTGTCACAGCCTTAACTTCAAATGGGCCACTCCATTTAGACATTAATTTCTCGGGAAACATCCTCAACTGTGCATTGAAAAACAACACAAGATCACCGTCTTTGAACTCTTTGTTCAAAATGTATTTGTCATGAAGATATTTTATTTTCTCTTTTTATAAGGATGAAGTTGGGTATGAATGGTACCGAAACTCATCCAACTCATTTAAATGTGTCACCCTTAAGTTAGCGGCAAAATCCCACTTAAAATTCAACTTCTTTAAGGCCCATGTGGCTTTGTGCTCAAGTTTCATCGAAAGATGACAAGCTATTACAAACAACAACCGATATGAAGAAATTTTGATGGGTGTTTTATAAGACATCCTATAAGGCCATAAAGCATCATCAAGTATCTTGGACCAATCCGTCCAGTTAGCATTCACTGTTTTAGACAAAATTCTCTTTATCTATTGGTTGAAAACTTCTACTTGACAGCTTGCTTATGGATGATAGGGAGTCATGAATTACTGACTGACACTATATTTGGTGAGTAAGGTGTCAAAATCTTGGTTGCAAAAATGTTCTCCCCCTGCCATCGCTTATGATAGTTCACGGTGTACCAAACCTTGTGAAAATACTCTTCTTCAAGAATGTCATCACACTTCTTGCCTTATTGTTGGGTAGAGCAACGACCTTAATCCATTTGGACACATAATCAACCATGACCAAAATGTAGGTATTTTCACAAGAACTCACAAAAGAACCCATAAAGTCAATACCCCACACATAAAAAATATCAATCTCCAAAATGGTGGTGAGGGGAATTTCATTATTCTTCGAGATTCCACCGGCCCTTTAACATTCATCACATCATTTCACTAGATCACTTGCATCCTTGTAAAGAGTGGGCCAATGGAAACCACAACTTAGCACTTTGGCTGCCGTTCTCGCTCCACCATGGTGACCACCATATGGCAAAGAATAACAAGCCTCATGAATTTCACATTGTTCCTTCTCTTGTACACATCTTCTATCACTCTATTCGTACAAATCTAGAAAAGGTATGGTTCTTCCAAATAAAAGTCTTGACAATACCTTTTTAGCTTCTTCTTCTTTTGGTTTGAGGAGAACTCATCAGGATGATACCACTCACAAGGAATTTTTCTAGATCCGCGAAGCATGGCACCTCCTTCATTGAAATAGCCAAAAGTTGCTCATTGGGGAAGGAATCATTGATTTTAAGTCCATCATGTGGCGTCCCCTCCTCCTCCAAACGAGACAAATTGTCTGCTACTTGGTTTTAACTTCCTTTTCGATCTTGGATGTCAATATCAATCTCTGGCAGAAAAAGCATACATCTTATCAATTGGGCTTTGGAATCTTTCTTGCTCATAAGATAATGAAGTACCACATGATCGGTGTGGACAATCACTTTTGTACCCATCAAGTACGGGCAGAACATCTCAATAGAAAATATAATGGCAAGGAGCCATTTCTCCATAACGGTGAAGTTGACTTTGGTACTATTCTTGGTCTTACTAGAAAGTAGACCGGATTAAAAATCTTGCTGAATGTTTCCCCAAAACAGCCCCTACCGCTACATCACATGCATCACACATGACCTCAAAAGCAACACTCCAATTTGGAAGGGTGATAATGGGAGTAGTAGTCAACTTGAACTTTAGAAATTCAAAATCTCTCATGCAATGATCATTAAAGTGGAACTTAGCCTCTTTTTCCAAAAGCTTTCACAATGGGTTCACCAATTTAGAGAAATCCTTGATGAAACGCCGGTAAAATCTTGTGTGGCCTAAGAAACTCTGCACGCCCTTCACCGAAGTTGGAGGTGTAAGTTTGGATATCACCTCAATCTTTGCCTTGTCAACTTCAATACCATTCTTTGAGATCTTGTGGCCAAGGACAATGTCTTCCTCGACCATGAAATGACATTTCCCCCAATTGAGCACCAAATTTGTTTCTTCACATCTTGCCAACAGTTTATCCAAGTTTTTGAAACAATCATCAAAACTTCTCGACCACCGAGAAGTCATCCATGAATACTTCAAGGTAATCCTCCACCATGTCCATGAAGATACCTAGCATACACCTTTTAAAAGTCGTTGGTGTATTACCCAAACAAAATGGCATCCCCTTGAAGCAAAAAGTACCATAAGGACATGTAAGGATAGTTTTCTCTTGATCCTCCAGAGCAATAAGAATTTGGTTTGTAGTTGGAATATCCATCAAGGAAACAATAGAGAGCACGACCAACCAATCTATCAAGCATTTTATCTAGCAAGGGAAGTGGAAAATGGTCCTTCCTTGTGACATTGTTGAGCATACGATAGTCCATACGCACTTTCCACCCGGTCGATGTTCTCGTAGGAATCAATTCATTCTTATTATTGGTGACCACCGTCATGCCCCCTTTCTTTGGGACACATTGGACTAGAAAAGTCCATGAACTATCATAAATGGGGTAGACAACCTTGACATCTAACCACTTAATGATCTCCTTTTTGACAACCTCTTGCATGCCGTCATTGAGTCTCATTTGATGTTCAATAGATGGTTTGGCACCTTTCTCCACGTTTATCTTCTACATGCAAAATGCGGGACTTCTTCCCCAAATATCCGCCAATGTCCATCCAATAGCCTTCTTCTTCTTTTGTAGCACCGCTAATGCAGAATCTACCTACACGTTAGTCAAACAAGAGGAAATAATAATTGGTTAAGTAGAAGAAGGGCCAGGAAATTCATACCGAAGATGTGGAGGCAACGGCTGCAACTCCAATATGGGAGGCCCCACAATTGAAGGCTTTGTTGAATGAGTTGTTCTATTTTCAAGATCCAAGGACAATTTTTGGGGTTCATAAGTATGTAACCTCATTCCTTGCAAAGAGTTCACATATTCCACGAAGCCCTCCATCTCTTCATCATCAAAGTTGAGCAAGACGGCCTCCAACGTATCATCAACATTTATCACGGCTTGTTTCATCCACAATCACATCGGTCACCAAATCAATGAAAGATCGCACCTCATTGATATTGGGTTACCTCATGGACTTACTCATATGGAAAACCACTTTTTTATCGGAAGGTAAATTCTCTAGCTTCCATATCAACAAGAGCCTTCCTCGTAGCAAGAAATCTCTACCAAGAATAATCGGGACCACATAGTCAACTTCACAATCAAGAATGATGAGATCCTCCAGAAGAATAAATCTATCAACATAAAACAATACATCTTGAATTACTCCTAATTGTATCTTCATGGTACGATCGCCTATTTTCAATCTCATAGAGGTGGGACTTGGTTTCCCAATTCTCAATGTTTTGAAAACCGAATAGGACATATTATATATTCCCTAAGATCACAATGAGCTTTTTCTAACTCGACGCTTCCAATTGTACAAGGAATCATGAAAGCATCTGGATCTTCCAATTTATGAGCCATTAAATGCACAATTTCACTCACTTGATGAGTGACTTTGATAGTTTCAAATTCATCGACTGCTTCTTTGTCACCAAATCCTCCATAAACTTTGCATAACTGGGCATTTTCTCCAATGCTTCAACTAATGGCACATTTATCGATAGACTCTTCATCATGTCAATGAACTTTTTGAATTGATTCTCGCCATTTTGCAAGGCAAGCCATTTAGGATATGGAGGAGGAGGCTCAGGAAATGGTGTCTTAGAGTTTTGTACTACTAATTTCGATATGTCAAAAACATGATCCCTAGACAGGTTCACTTCCTCTTGAGTCTCTTCCACATTATAATCAATATCAATCCGTACTTCATCATTTCTTGTACCATATTGTTCGGGGTCTCATTTTCTTGTACCACTTGCTCATCATCTACAAGTTTCCTTTGACTTGGTGTGTGTTCATCCCCATCTTTTATGCTCCTTGTAGTAATGGCCATGGCATTATTCGTGTTGTTCTACCCATTGGGTTCACCACTATGTCACTTGGTAGTGCCCCCTTCGGGCGAGTATTTAGAGCTTGAGAAATTTGCTCCATTTGAACTTCCAAGTTACGTATTGATGTATTGTGAGAGGTAAGTTGGGCATCAGCCTCATCATTCTTCTCTATTATTTGACTTGAACATGTTCTCAATACGCCTCATTTTATTGTTGGAAGAACTTGGACCATGGGAAGGATAAGGAGGCGGGTTGCTCGGTTGTTGATATATCGGGAGCCTTTGAAAACCCGACCCCTGATTGCCTTGGTTATTGTTCAATCCTCTTGATTGTTATCTCCCCAATATTCATGGTTGTTACCATTCCAATTACCTTGGTTATTTCCACCACTCCAATTTCCTTGATTGTTGCTAGTATTCCAATTCCCTTGATTGTTGCCACCACTCCAAGTACCTTGGTTGTTAGAATTTAAATTACCTCAATTACCTTGAGGTCGTCATTGATGTTGATTTGGTCCTTGAGAGTTGTTTCTTTGCTCTTGAAAGTTGTTCACATATTGCACTTCCTCCTCTTGTTCATTGCAAGATTCATCTTGGTCAAACCCACTATCTTCTTGCACATAATGTTTTAGTCGTTTTTGCACTTGTGGAATCTTGATCCTTCTTTTGCTCACCATCATGATTATCCTTCTTTTGTTCACCATCATGCATACTCCCTCCATCGCATTGTCTTTCTTAGGACTTTGTACTTGTTGAAGTTGAGCCTTAGCTAATTGATAAATTCAGGTGTCAATTCGGCAATGGCTTGACCCTGATCGTGCGACTCTTTATGGAGGCGAATCACATTCGGATCACCTTGAGGAACATTTGCCTTACTTTGCCATGCTGATGATGTGTCTGCATACAGCATTGTCATGATCCTCCGTCATGTAATTATTAGGGCACTCTTTGATTATTATCCTATACCTCCCCCATATCTCATGTAACGGCTAATTGGGCTCTTGTTTTAATCTGTTTCTAAGAGTAGCCATATGCCCGGGAGAAAAGAACTTGGAAATAAATTTCTCTGCCAACGCATCCCACGTATGGATGGAATGATTTGGAAATCTTTCCAACCAATACAAGGCTTTCCCCCGTAGAGAGAAAGGAAATAGCCTTAACCTTAATGTATCCTCGGAGACGTTTATTTGCTTACTCCCCCAAAAAGTGTCCACAAACCCCTTCAAGTGTTTGCATGCATTTTTACTCAGAGCATCGTTGAGGAATCTTCATTGCGCTAGCAATGTGTATGTTACATTTTTTATTTGAAAGTTGCCCGCCCTAATGCTGGTCCGGACTATGGCGCTTTCATACCCCTTTTTTCGGCAACACTCGGTGTGGAGCCATTCTTGGTGGAGCGGGGGTGGAACATGGACATTGTCTTGGGGGGCCCGGCCTCATCTATTTGCTTGAGGTTTAAGAGAAACCTCTTAGACTTGGTCATTATCAATGTACACATACCCCAAAGCCATATTTCCGAGTTGATCATTGTTGAGAGCCATTGTTGCACCTATAATTGATTCACAAAAATCAGTAACAACAACAACAACAAACCCACTTTGATACCAACATGTGGGGTATGGGGAGGAAAGTCTGTACAAAGACCTTACTCCTACCTAATGCAGGTAAAGAGGTTGTTTCCAATAGACCCGCGGCTCATGAAGGGTAAGAAGAAGAAGAGGGAAGCAAGGAAGGAAGAAATATGGAAGAGAAAAATGGGAGAGAAAAAGGATAAGTAGTATCGTATAATAGCAACATGGAATATAATACCTGAGACGAACAAAATCACATATCGTAATTAAGAAAAATCTAAGAATATGAAGGGACATGCACGCTACTAAGCCTATTGATGAACACTATAAACTACCTACTAACGTTCTACCTTAATTTTCAACCTCCACACCCTCCTATCAAGGGTCATATCCTCAGTGAGCTGAAGCAGCGCCATGTCCTGCCTAATCACTACTCCCCAATACTTCTTAGGCTTGCGTTGACCCCATCTCAAACTCTCCATGGCCAACCTCTCACACCTCCTGACAAGGGCATCAATTCTTCTTCTCCTAACATTTGTGAACCATCTCAGCCGTAACTCCCGCATCTTGTCCTCCACGTAGGCTACTCCTACTCTGTCCTGGATAGATTCATTCTTAATCCTATCTAGCCTGGTACACCCACACATCAATCTTAACATCATAATCTCTGCTACTCTCATATTCTACATGTGGGAGTTCTTGACTGGCCAACATTCAGCCCCATACAGCGTAACGGGTTGAATCACCACTCTATTAAACTTACCCTTAACTCTTAACGGCATATTCCTATCACATAGAACATCCAAAGTGAGCCTCCACTTCATCCATCCCCCTCTGATGTGATGTGTGACAACTTCTTCAATCTCCACGTTACCCTTAATAGACCCGAGATACTTGACACTCTCTCTCTTTGGGATAAATTGACCATCAGGCTTAACCTCTATGTTTGTATCATGGGTCTCACTAAATTGGCAGTCCAAGTATTCTGTCTTGGTTCTACTTAGTTTGAAACCTTTAGACTTTAAGGTCTGCCTCTAAACCTCTAACCTCGCATTAACTCCGCTACGCATCTCATCAATTAACACTATATTATGAGCAAATAGCATGCACCAAGGCATCTCCCCTTGGATGTGATGCGACAGTACATCCATCACCAAGGAAAGCGAAAATGGGCTAAGAGGCGATACCTATTGCAACCCCATTACCACAGGGAAATACTCTAAGACACAACCCACAGTTCTCACTCGAGTCTTAGCATTATCAAACATAGCCTTAATCACCCTAATGTAAGTTACCGAGACGACGTTAACATCCAAATACCTCCATAGTACCTCCCTCAGAACTTTATCGTATGCCTTCTCAAGGTCAATAAATACCATATGAAAAAATCCTTCTTCCTCTCCCTGTAAATTTTCCCCTAATCTCCTTAGCAGATGAATCGCTTCTGTAGTCGAATGCCCCGATATGAATCCAAATTGATTCTCGGAAATAGACATGCACCTCCTCACCCTGGCCTCCACCACCCTTTCCGAAACATTCATACTATGACTCAATAACTTGATACCCTTATACTTGTTGCATTTTTGGATATCACCCTAGTTCTTGTAGAGTGGAACCATCTTACTCCACCTCCATTCTTCGGGCATCTTTTTTGTCTTAAAAATAACATTAAATAACCCAGTGAGCCACTCCAAATCTGCCCTTCCCGCCCTTCTCCAAAACGCCACCGGGATTTCGTCTGGCCTTGTTTCTCTGCCCCTGCACATCTTATCTATCACCCTTCCACCTAATCTACCATAATTTGCCTACAGTACCCAAAATTCCACCGACTCTCGGAGTTCTCCAACTTATCTAGCACAATATGTCTATCCCCTTCCTGATTCAATAGTTTATGGAAGTATGTCTGCCACCTTCTCCTGATGAGTACCTCGTCCATCAACACTTTGTCATCCTCTTCCTTGATACACTTGACTTGTTCTAAGTCACGGGATTTCCTCTCCCTCACCTTGGCCAACCGGTACAACCTCTTGCCCCACGCCTTTGCCCTCGAACTCCTCATACAAATGAGCAAACGATGTGTTCTTAGTGTCGTAACTACTAACTTTTCCTCTTTCCTCGCCTTTATGTAACACTCCTGATAAGTCCTTTTTCCTCCTTTTTTGTACTATCTACTAGCTTCAAATAAGCAACTTTCATAGCTTCCACTTTACCTTAAACCTCTCCATTCCCCCACCTGTCCCCTTTATGACCCCCATGAGAACCCTTCGTTACCCTAAGACTTCTCCAATAGCTACCCTAATGCAATCTGCATTCATGGACCAAACACTAGACGTGTCCTCCATACTCGTCTAGGAACTCTAAGTCAACAACTTCTCCCCTAACTCCTGAACTTTGTCCTTGGTCAAGTTACCCTACTTCATCTTATGTTGCCTGCACCCTGCCATGTTCTTCCTTCTCCTCTCAATCTCCAGGTCCATAACTAGGAGCCTATGTGGGGTCGTAAGGTGCTCACTCGGGATGACCTTGCAGTCAGTGCACAAACCTTTATCACATTTCCTGTAGAGAAGATAATTAATCTGAGTTTTGCCCATTAAATTTTGAAAAGTGACGAGGTTCTCTTCCCTCTTCGAGAAAATCAAGTTAACTATAACCAAATCAAAATCTCTAGCAGACTCCAACAGTGAATTACCTACCTCATTCCTATCCTCAAAATCGTATCCGCTATGCACATCTTCATAACCCCCATCACTATTCCCATTATATCCATTGAAATCTCCACCAATGAACAACTTCTCTGCGTGTGGGATACTATGCACCATGTCATCCAATTCATCCAAAAATTGCTTCTTCACAAAAATCAATAACATAGAAAGAAAAAAACAATTCACATACAAAACTAAATATATAGCTAAATCTATTTTTAGTTCCTCCACAACGACATTAAAATTAATCTCGTCCAATTCACACCTTAATTCAAGGTTATGAAATGATCGATTCCAATAGTAATACCCAACAAGGAGTCGGGGTTGACTTTCCACAGGGAGCTATGAATGGGAGTTAGTAGTATATATGGTAGTTTATGAGCTTGAACTATCTCAATTTACACTTCCACAAAGTTGGGTTATATCTAGGTCTATTTTAAACTAGGTTTGTAAGGTTAAGAAGTGAAACTAAGAAATTAGTTTTGTTGTTTTTCAAGGTTTGTAAAAATCCTAGGGCTATGACTATCACCTAGGTGTTTGCCTAGTGGGATATATATCTTAATGCTTGTTTTGTTGGTCGGCTTATAGTATAGCTATCTACACTCAATTACACATTTAATACCTCTTGATCAGAGAGTGGTATTGTCCAATTTAGCGTTCTCAAGTCCAAATAGGTATATTGATAAAAGCTCAAGTCGGTTTATTATTATCTATAGATTGAATCCTTTAATTGGTATTATTAAATTCTCAAAATTGACCCAATTTGTTGCTAGCCAAGTTTTCCTATATTATGTCTCTATTTCTCAAGTAGAGAATACGCCAAATAGGCATGAACTAATATTTGCAAACTTTAATTTCACAAATTAAAGCATGAACAAGGCTAAATAATAAATGTCCAACCATAAACAAACACTAAAACAAACACCCATAATATTTACACACTGGGGTTGGGCCACAACCCCAGTAAAAGTCCAGCTATTCAAGCTTGAAATTGAATAAAAAAAAGAAAATATGTTAATTAAAATCATATTACAATTGAAAAATGACAAAATCTATGTTAAAATAACTCAAAAGATGAAAAACTACTAAAAGAAGTAAGGAATAATGGCTATTGTAGTTGCTGATGTCAAAAGTTATCCTAAAATATGGAACTCGTCAATATATATAGGGCTTGAAATATCGGACAAAAATGTGCTTTCAGAGGTTCTGCCTCCGCACAAATCCATGTGCGGTCTGTACTTTTCTTCAGCTTTGTAGGATTGGAAATCTACGGCCGCATAATTCTAGATTGCGGCCACACGTCACTCTTTCTGCAATTCATAGATTTGTAACTGCGGCCGCTCCTTACTCTTCTATGGTCCGCACAATTGTAATTGCGGCTTCTTCTGCGGCCGCAAAATAATTTTGCGGTTCACACTTTTGATGGTGTTGAAATGCAGATATTTTTTAACTTTTCTCCTGATCCAACTTCTAAGGCCGCACAATTCATATGCGAACCGCACTTTGCAACTTTTTCTACTGGCCTTTCCTTCATACTTTGCATTGCAGATGATATTTTGCAGTCCACACTTCTGAGCTTTTGTGCCCTTGGGTTTAGATTACACCTTCTTGAGTTGTTTTTCATCTCAGAATTTCACTTTTCAACATTCCTGCAACTAAGCACATTTCCTCAGCTTTCAGGAACACAATTGAACGCTTTTAAGACTAAAACAAAAGCTAAAAAGCACTAATAAGTAGTAAAAATCTCTACTCATCAAGAGCGCAACCTAATCAACCATGTCATCATCTATCAATATCATAATCTGTCCTTATTCTATCATTTCAATTCATCACCTTTCAAATTTTCGTTGCGGTGTCACAACTGAGGTGCCGCCTCATATTAACATTTCACAATTTCAATCACAATCTTTCCTTATATCATCGTCTGAGCCTTACATTTGGTTTTAATAATTATTTTTTCGAAAATAGCTACTCGCGTTTTAGCCCACCTTATCTAGTTGTGTGGCTTCAAGTAGTTTCCCTACTAGCAACACCCGTATCAAGCCCACTTTATCTCACCACATACTTATCAACCCCTAGCCTTATATCCCCGCATGCATATTAATATCACAACACAATCATAACTCGCACCACAAGTGCCTATATGCCACAACTTACCACAAAGTCAATAACACCAATATTTCCACAATAAATAGCACTTAGCTCAACCACAATGTGTACAAGAATTTCAACATAACAAAATGAATGAGAATTCTCAATAAGGAAAGGTATCTCAACAATTAATAACTTCGCCTAAATGTGATAACGGCTATTACAACTTCGACACCAATAACTTAACAATATGATATTCCACAAAATAACAACTTCAATTAAAAGTGATTCAACAATTAAGAGGTAATAAGACATTAAGGTATGTAATAACTTCATCTAAAACATATAAGATCAAAATAACAAGTAAGAGGTAGAACAAGTGCTAACAACATCAAATAGAGCGTGTAAGAGTAGATTAACAATTAGAGATAAAACATTTTATGGTAATTCAATTAAAGGCATAGAAAGAGTCAAGATAATCTAAACCGTTCAAATACCACATATAGCCTGTGTACCCACTCGACACTTTGCGTACACGACTTTCATATAATACAAATAGCACAATCAAACCAAATCCTAAGGGGTATTTTTTTCCCACACAATGTTAGGCAAGATACTTACCTCAAACAAGACCAATCGATATGCTAGAAGTGCCATCCTGCTCAAATCATCCTTCGAACGGCTCGAAGCTAGCCAGAAGCAACTCAAAATTATCAAATAATGCCAAAGGAAGAAAACTCAATCGATAAAGGTCGAATCATTACACATATACCAAAGTCAACCAAAAATATAAACCCGGGCCCGCACTACCCGAAACCTTACAAAACTCAAAAAATTCGATAACTCATTCAATGACGAGTCCAACCATATTAGATTCACTCAAATCCGAATCCAAATCGGTGTTCAAAACTCAGAAATTGACTTTAGACAAATTTAGACATAAACCACCAATTTCTCTTTGAAATCATCAATCAAATGCTAAAAACGAAGTTGGAATCACGGAATATAATCAAAATCGAGTAGAAAATACTTACTCCATGGAAGAAACATGAAGAATATCCTTGAATTCTCCAAATCCCAAACATTCAAGATGAAAAAAACTCCAACAATATTAATAGCCAAAAGCACCCAGTTGTTCTGCCTCGTTTCTTGTGTCAAACTATCCGAAAACTCAATTTGATGCCTCTAATGGATTCCTCATTAACTCTAAGTCAAGTTGCTTTTTTGAATCACTCTATTTGACCTTATAATGAAGGAGATATGTTGGTTTCAATATTTAAAATAGTTCAGATTTTTAAATAAAAATTCAGTGGCAGTTTCGTAGTTAATCTGAAAAATCTAGCAACCCAATTCTTAGAAAAATGACCATAAATTCCTCATTCGATGTCGAAACTTGATGATTTTAGCTGCTATGGTTCTAAAATTATGATACGGATATAATGGTTTAGTCGAAACACGAAACAAAGGGCCATTTGCTCAAGATGGTAACCGTTATACTCAAATCAACGTACAAACCGATAGCATTCACCATATAACCCAAACTTATCCAAAACTCATTGGAATTAGACCAAACCTTGTGGGCATGTCCAAATTTATCACACAAACTTACTGGAATAATTAAAACCTGATTCTGAGTCTGTTTACGCAAAAGTCAAACTTTGGTTAACTCTTCCAACTTAAAGCTTCTAAAACGAGAATCATGCTTCCAAATCAATCACGAACAACTTAAAAACCGAAACCAATAATACATGCAAGTCATTTAAGCTACTCAAAGTCTAAAATCGAATGGGACACTAAAGCTCAAAATAACCGGTCGGGTCGTTATAAACACTGAATGAAAAAAACTAAAATAATGTAGAACAAAAGCTAATGTATAAAAAGCAGAATAAATATAATGTAACGCTATCCACGCTTTAAATTTATTTAATAAAATGAAATAAATAAATAAATAATAGTTAAAAATATAATTGATAATTTAAATATCAAAATAATTATGATAAAGTCATACAAAAGACACATAACTAAAACATAATAAATAAATAGTTATGAAGGAATAATACTAAGAAAATTAATTTCAAGTGATAGCGTAAAATGTATATACTAATTAAATTTCTCATGTAGGAAATTTTAGTTAATAAATAGAATTCATAATTTCATAATGAAAAATACAAAAATATAAAGATACTATTAGGATATTATACATAAGATAAGTATATATATATGTGTGTGTGTGTATATTGTATATATACAAATTAATAATTATTAAAAAATTGGTAGATTTTTATAAAAATTTAATAAAAATTATTACATTATTAAATTTTCAGTATACTACACATGAGAAAACTGATCAAATGTACGAAAAATGGAGGATAAAGGTAATTTTTTTATGTTTATATTTTGAATTAAATAAAAATAAAAGATAAATAAATAACACTCAAAAGAATTGTTGACAAATTTAGACCATTGAAATTTTTTAAATAGTATGTACAGTACTAAGTACTTGCTACTAAATAAATAATGGATAAATAATTTATTTGATTATTATATGATATGTATTCGTTGATTTTGTAAAAAAAATAAAAATTCAGCACACTATATTAAATAATAAGACCAGCTAAGATTTATTAAAAATAATACATGATATATTAGATTATAATTTTGTAAAATTAATATTTTGTCATATTATTCATGTATTTTGCAGGTTCTAACACTAGTTGGAAGAACTGAAAAAACTCGGCTCCAGATGGCATAAACTGCCTAGCAAATAAATACACCAGTATATACATCTGTCACTAAGCTAGGGATGGTTTTACTTTATATATAGTTTGTAACGCCACCATCAATTGCACTCATGCAAGAAAACCAGCAATCTTTGTTCTTCCTCGTAGAAAAAGAATAGAAATCTTGAAAACACAAATATGGTGGTTTCATCTAAACCAATTCTTGAAAATTCTTCTCACATTAATACATGCAAACCTTATACCTCTGATGAAAATATTCCAGTGATAGACATGTTAGACCCTCAAGCTAAATTCCATATTATAAAAGCATGTCAAGAATTTGGATTTTTTAAGGTTGTCAATCATGATGTTCCTACAGAAATAATGACCAAATTAGAAGGTGAAGCTGTTAAGTTCTTTAATTTACCGCAGTTTGAGAAGGACAAAGCTGGTCCTGCTAATCCTTTTGGTTATGGTAACAAAAGAATTGGCTTAAACGGTGATGTTGGTTTGGTTGAATATCTTCTCCATACTACAAATTCTGAACTCATTTCAGAAAAATCCGTTAATATTCCTGGAAATTCTCACCTTTTCTGGTAAGTGCAACAAACTCTTGAAATTTCCGAATGTGATGGTTCATTTTTCTTCTTTTTTTTTTTGGACAAAACCAAGAACGTGTTTTCTACTATTTTTCCTTTTACCTAAGTATGCTATTTTTGTCAACGGATATTGCCGTTAGGAAATCTCTTTCAGCAACCATACTCTTTTTAGTAAAAGTAACAAGCAACATTGATTGGAATAGCTCAATTATTCGTATATTCATTTATGCGACTTTCTTGAGTTACTTTATGATAAAAAATTCGGTCAATATTTAATGTGTGTCGATGTGTTTGGACTTTGGCCATGACTTCACTTGCGAAGCACCGCGTCATTATTTGCAATAGTTGAAGTATACAAAATACGGAAATTGTTTTGTATTTGAAACATCATTGAATATTAGATGCTAATAATGAATTAAAAATATTTGAATGATATTTCAAGTGAAACATTCTCTCTATTTTAATTTAGATGACACATTTTTCTTATTGACAATTAATTTGACTAAATTTTGAAGTTAAATTAAATTAGTTCAACCTAGTATTTCAATGTTAAAATTTAAATATTTAAAAACAATAAGAAAAATGTTATAAGTTGCAATTTTCTCATGAAAATATAATAACAAATTATATTTTAAAATATTAGTCAAATTTTTATACAGTTTGAATCTTGATAAGCGAAATATATTATCTTAACTAAAACAGATGGAGTAATAATGACTTTCACTCCAAAAATTAGCTGTTTTTGAGTGAAACTCATGTTTAAAACACAACTACAACAACAAAAAATCAACTTCAAATACCATTTTTCTTGGAATTTCATTTTCTTCTGCTTTTTAAATAGTAATAGGAGAATTGAGTAAAATATTCTTGTTCGTAATTTCAGTAAATTCTTTTTGGTCTTGCAAATTCTTTATTCTGTACTTCCCTATTCTTGAAAACAAAGATTGCTATGCACCTTCACCTTTGGCTTTTCGTTCTTTCTGCTGCAAATTTCAACCAAATATCATCTGCACACGCCTACTTATATCTTTTGAAGGAGATGTTCCGCCTTCTTCGATTTCTACATTTAGGGTTCGAATATATAAAATTATTACTCCTGCACAATAATTAAACATCATCACGTAAATTGGGAAAAACACCATTTCTTTTATTTTTTCTAACTTTATTTTCCTTTTGTGTTTGTAAACAGGTCTGCTCTGAATGAATATGTGTCAGCAGTTAGAAATACAGCATGTCTTGTGTTGGAAATGATAGCAGAAGGATTAACAATTGAGCCAAAGAATGTGCTAAGTAAGCTGCTGAGGGATCAAAAGAGTGACTCTTGTTTTAGGCTAAATCACTATCCGCCATGCACACAACTTGAAGCATTGAGTGGAGGTAGAAATTTGATTGGTTTTGGAGAGCATACTGACCCACAAGTAATATCAGTTCTAAGGTCTAATAACACCACTGGTTTGCAAATTTGCCTCAGCAATGGGACATGGGTCTCAGTACCACCTGATCACTACTCCTTTTTCATCATTGTTGGTGATTCCTTGCAGGTAAATTAATTTTAACATGTATTTTAAGGGTTTTCTCACTTTTTGCTAGCGTCAGGAATTATTTATATTCGATAGTCGAAAAAATATATTTAATTTATATAATTATTGTATATATATATAGGAGATCGTCAGCTATAACTTACAGTCTAGTGGTACTAGTAGAAGCCATTTACAAAATAACAATACGTTCAATTCTCACTATTTGCTGTCATTTTGCTGCTCCTTAAAACAACAACAAACCCACTATAATTTCACAAATGGGATTTGAGTCTTTTTGTGATCCTTGTGTACTAAAAAGAATTTAAAATAAAAAAATCATAAAATGTCAAAGCTTTTCAAGATTTTGTAATGCTAGAAAATGTCTGTTTTTCCTCTATCCTCCCCTACCCTCGCGACGTGGATTCTAGCTAGCGTTTGAACAAAAAGTTGATTGAAATTTGAAAAAAGAATTTTTGAACTTGTATTGGAAAATAATTTTTGAAAGTTAAAATTGTATTTGGATATGTATTTTATTTGAATAAAAATTGAAGTTCTGTGAATGAAGAAATAATTTTATTCAAAAACTACCCTAAACCAGTTTTTGGGAGCTTAAAAATATTTCAAGCTTAAAAAAACATGATCATATTTCCTAAACAAACAATGTTTTAAAAAAATTGAAAATAAAGCCAAAATCTGTGGTCAATCGGGATCTTAGTTATTGCTTATTCGTTACATCAAAGTCTATGGCGGTTTAGTTTCTTTCTTCTGTTTTTCATTCTTTTCCCTCTTACAAAATTATTGTTTTTAGTGTTTATGCACTAACAAAGCAAAAAGTATCCATACAATTAGATTATTTATATGATAATTACAAGTAAATATCTATATAAGCACAAACTTTTTTAAAATGGTATAAATTAAATGGTAGTAATCTTCTATAATTGGTTAACTTTATTGATTTGGTACAACACTTTTGATGATATCCGTGCATATAACGTAAATACATAATAATAAACTACATATATACCTTATTACTCTATCCGTTGCAACTTACGTGAACATGTTTTATTGGGCACGGAGTTTAAGAAAAAAATGAAAGACTTTTGAAATTTGTGATCCTAAACAAGTCAAAAAGGCCCCCGGTGTATTTGTGTAGCTATAAAAGCTTCTCGTTATGGATTCCAAATTTAGAAAGAAATCGTTCTTTTTGGAACAAACTAACAAGGAAATATGTTCACATAAACTAGAACGAATGAGTGCTAATTACTGATTTCTTTTTCTCATTGAAATTTTTGATTATTTTATCTTTTGTTTATCTGTATTTTGATGGCAGGTAATGACTAATGGGAGATTTAGGAGTGTAAGGCACAGAGTGTTGGCAAACAGTTTGAAGTCAAGGTTGTCAATGATCTATTTTGGTGGACCGCCCTTGAGTGAAAAAATAGCACCTTTATCTTGTTTAATGGAGGAAGGAGAAGAAAGTTTGTACAAGGAATTTACATGGGGTGAATATAAGAAATCAGCCTACTTGACAAGGTTGAGTGATAATAGGCTAGAACTATTTGAGAAGAAAATTAAAATACAACATGGTCAAAATTTGCTAATTTAGGAAAGATATTTTAGGATTTTGTCATCCAATAGACAGGTTTGGAAAGATTTTTGCCTTGGTTGGAACCCCTAGGTAGAGAAAACCAAGATTTTGTTTTGTTGTTAATTTCATCACCTACTTTTTATTTTTGGTGTTTAAATAAATAAAAAAAATACCCCTGTATGGGTACTAAAGTTGAAGTTGAAAAAGAATACATCAATTCTTATGTCTTTTCTCATGCCAGTAGTGTTCACTTTGTACCGAGACTTCAACATATCCAAATTTGTATCGTGTAAGGCCCATCAATGAAGGAAATACTAGTGGTTTCATTCTCCGGACTCAATCTCAAGATCTTTGATTGAGGTCGAAAAATTTTATTCATTCCATCACAATCTTGATGATTTCGTATCAAAGCATATATAATTAAGATGCCAGCTCGTTAGGTTCATAAGGATGCCTTAATAGTAAATAAGAGGAAAGGATAAAACTAGGGAGTTTCTTGCTTCAAGTGGCGATGTGGCAAGAATTCTTGAAACCATCAAATAAGAAAAACCTTGTGGATAAAACAAGTAAAATTCCATACTTGAGAAAGACCCTGAAAAACTCACCTTCATATTTAAAAGTGTGACTAGATTCCATGAATGTTTGAGAGTTTAAAAATATTCCTAGTACATAAAACGAATTGCTCAGATCTACAAATTTATCTTCCCAAATTCAAGAAAGAATGTTTAACGAAACAACGATCTGGATTCAAACTATCGTGGCAGGAGAAGAATTATGCCACTCAATTTTCTTTTTTAAGCATTTAAATTGGTTCTGAGAAACACAAAATGAGGGGTGAGGCAGACACATGCCCCAGGCCAGAATGTAACACGCATCATCTTTAGGCGGAACATTTAGTTCCTACATATTAGCCACCAAACCAAGAATCTGTGCTTTTCGAAATTGAGCAACTTTTGTTATTCGTTAAATTTTTTATCTAGTGTTATCTTTTGTTAGAAAACATCTTATAATTTTGTTGTTGACGCCTAAAGGAGCTCTAATTTAAAGGTAACTTTAACCTATTGTCATAGTTAGGAGTAAATTTAGATTTTTTTCTTGAAAAATTTAAACGTACGGAAGTTTATAAATTTTATGTTGGAGTTCACCTAATGATAAGGGAAATAGGGGGCTATCCGCTAGCAAGGATATGGTGAACAAAAAGTATAATTTTGGAAGGAATTAAAATTGAATAATTTCGAATAGTACGAGGACAACAATACCTTAGACCACTTGTAATCTTGCCCAAGAAATGTCCTCGGGTAGAACGTCTTCTCTTGGTGTTGCCTGCATAGAGAGACACAAAGCAAGCCGTGGCGGTCTTTAGCTAAAGCGTCCTGGCAGTCGAGCTGCAAGACGTCCGAGGATTGATATATAGGAGGCCTTACAAATAGCTACACAAAAACTACGTAGCAATTACCTTGGAAGTAAACAAGCTATTCGTGTCTTTGTCCAAAATGCCTGGATATAAGATGTAGAGGGTTTCATTTTTTTCTTTTTAACATCTCTAAACTTTACTAAGATTCAAACTATGGATATCACAATTTAAAGGGCGTGTTAATTAGTAGTATAGAAAGTTAAATTATAAAAGAAAAACTACTAGTAAGTTGTTTATCAAAGGGTGTGTTAAGTACTATGGAAGTTAAATTACAAAATAAAACATTTTACTAGAAAGTTCGGGGATAGAGTTATCCCTGATTTTTCGTTGTGAAGCGAGAAACAATGTTACTGACAAGTGAGATCAAAGGTCCCCACAGATCGGAACAGGGAGTGGACAAATGATACGTCGGGCATCGAGCATGGCCGGACCCAGAGTGAATTTAGCTCGAGCAGTATGAAGAATCAAGGATAAAGAAAAGATAGTTACAGAAGACAAATGGAGAGCCAAAATATCTGCCATCACCCAGATATTACGGTACAGATCACGCTCGATATTGACTGTGGATCATATTCTCGTGGGAGAAAAGGAAGAAAAGATTTTTACCTTATTTAGACTTGTATTAGAGTTAAAACTCCTCCACTTTATAAAAAGGAGGACCCCTTTTTTTTTTGACACTCTTATTTGTACACGTATCAAGGCAGTAAAATTTACTTTGGCTTTCAGCAATTGTTTAAGCGTTCTTCAGTTATTCACTCAGTTAGTTGGATCTGAGCTCTATCTCGAGGGCTCGATTCAAACCAACTATTAGCATTTAAGAATGATACATGGCTTAATTACTTCGCCACATGAGTTTGATTATTTTATTTCATTTCAATTTAATTATTTACTATTTTTGATAATTTGTGTTAATTAAACCACATATCCTTTAAATCGCGTACAAATTTAATTGTTATCCTTCTTAAGGATAAATAGTTTGGCACCTACCATGGAACTAAGGATAATAGTGGTAATTTAATACGAATCTTGATAACAAAAACTATCTTACACTTGTTCATTGAAGTTTGATCTCAAGACTATTCAGTAGATCAGATTCTCAATTTTCTAACTTAAGTGTTGACGCCAAATTAGGCCATCATGGTGAAAATAACAACGAGGTACTGAGAAACAACGTACCCTCTGTCGGCCCTAATGGAATTTCAATCGTTGATCCAGTCAATGCCAATTCGCAGGTTATTGTCAACACTAGCCTACCAACTAACCCAAATAATAGCATTCATGGGGCACCTCGGCTGTCAGTTCGCGAGGCCCCCAAATGGGAAGGCGATGGAGTTAGATTACGTTTGATTTTGAGATGTTTCAACCCCAAAAAGTTGCCATATCACAACTGCACAGTCAAAATAACAACGTGGTTGAACCCAAACGGGTTGCACAAGATACTCTGAAAGAAGAACATATTGTGAAAAAACTCAATAGGCCGAATCTGGGGAAACTTTCAAGATGATAAAAATGCTCGAGGCACTGACAAAATGGGTAAATCCAGCGAAAAAAGATAGAGGCAAACGATAAGAAAGTGAAAACTTACAAGTCGAGGGTCGATCAGATGTAGGAGGCACCTCCGATAGTGAAAGGACCGGATTCCAACAAGTTCATTCAAAATCCTTTCCCCCCGAGGCGCGGCTCCAACGTCGATTTTGAAAAGATTCTGAATGTCTGATATTCCCAGATAAAATGGGATCAAAGATCCAAACGAGCATGTGATCTCTTATATATGTGCAATAAAAGGCAACAACCTCGAGGATGACGAGATCAAGTTGGTATTGCTGAATAAATTCGGGGAAACCCTATCTAAAGGAGCAATGATATAGTATCACAATATACCTTAAAACTCTATTGATTCGTTTTCTCTGCTTGCAGATCCCTTCGTTAAAGAGCACGGTGGGGCAATTAAAGTTGAGACGAGGAAATTGCACCATTTCAAAGTCAAGATAAGGGGTAACGAGATGCTTATTGAATTCCTGTTTAGAATCTAATTGGAACGGACTTGCCACCGATTGCAGATGATTAAGTCGTTAAGGTATTTACTCAAGGGCTCAACTTCTGAAGTTTTGTTGTGTCTCAATAACTGAAGCAAAATTTGGTAGAGTATCCAGCATTTACCTGGGGTCAATGTCCACAACATGTACCAGTCAAGATAAGAGTCGAGAACGGCTAATTAGGGACCCCCTCGGGGTCGGTTTATCCCAGTAGAGTGAACAACAAGTCTAAAAGTGTAATGGATCGGGAGTTGAGGCCACCCCAAGACTGATGTCAGCTTTGCAATTTAGATATAAAGGGAAATGAACCAGTTGCTATTCAGCCATGAATGATAGAAGAATGATCATGGTCTAAGTAATCGAGATCTGGTGAATAGAAACGGGTTCAACAAATCATTCAGAATCAGAGATTCCCCGAGGCTTTTAGAATATAACTTTAACTTAGATGCACCGAGTATAGTATCATCCATTGGTTGCATCAAGGAGACAAAATAACTGAGGCCGCTCTAGTCTGATCCAGCATAGAGGTATCACAATTTGATATGAAAATATCACGGCACTCACGTGAATAGAACCAAGGATTGTTTACAATTAAGGGAAGAAGTGGCTCATTTGTTCAATAATGGGCATCTTCGAGAATTCTTATGTATGCGAGCCAAAATCCATTTCAAGAACAGGGATGCCAACAAGCAAGTCGAGCAGGAAGAACACCAATATGTGATTAATATTATTATCGGAGGAGTAGATGTTCCCCAAGGAACGATGATAAAATGTGACAAAGTCTCCATCATTAGAAAAAATGAACTCGAGAATATGTTTCGGAAGGATCCATCTTGTTTTGTGACGAGGACGTTGAGGGCATCATCCAACCTCACAACAATGCATTGGTAATATTTGTAGTTGTTAATAAATCTCTATTTAAGAGTGTGTTAATTGATCTAGGTAGCTCGGCTAACATCATCTGATGAAGAGTTATGGAACAACTGGGTTATTGGATCATATCGTACTAGTAATTTGAGTACTGAACAGGTTCAATATGGCGTGCGAGACAACAAAGGGTGAAACCACCCTACCGGTCAACATGGTCGAAACCACTCAACAAGCAATGTTCTATGTGATTGAAGGGGACATGGGGTACAATTTCTTTTTCGAAAGACCGTGGGTTCATAGCTTGAGGATGGTACCATCGACCTTGCACCAAGAGTTGAAAATACCAACTCCATGTGGAATCAAAACGGTCTACAGGGAACAACCGTCCGCAAAGGAGATGCTCACCGTTGAAGAAGTGATCCCAGTACCCATGAGCATGACATCAAAAGATAAGGGATTGATGGAAGATAAAGCCAACAAATAAAAACCACAGGTCTCGGCCTCGACCGAGTTGGAAAAATGTGAGGAACGTCCAACAGATGAGGACGATGACTTCGGGGTCCCTAGATCCTTCATAGCACCAGATGAGGTTGATGTCACCAAGTCAACAATCAAGGAACTGGAACAAGTCATATTATTCGAGCAACTACCGGATAGAAAGGTATACCTGGGCGCGGGGCAAACCCCCAAGCTCAGGAAAAAACTCACTGATTTTCTTAAAGCTAGTGCCGATTGTTTTGCCTGATCCTACTTAGATATGACAGGAATCCCACCGGAGTTTAAGAAAATGGCAACGTGTTATGAGATCAAACACTCATTATACAAAGATGAGGTATTTAAACTATAAAAAATAGGTTCCATTCAGGAAGTTAAATACTCGGATTGGCTAGCTAACGTAGTCGTCGTACCATAAGAATGGGAAACAAACTTATAATGTGCGTAGATTATAGGGACTTGAATAAGGCATGCCCCAAAGACTCGTTTCCTTTGCCTAACATCAACCGGATGATCGATGCAACGGCAGTGCACGAGACACTGAGTTTTTTCGAAACCTATTCTCAGTACAACTAAATACGGATGGACCCGGAGGACCAAAGGAAAACTTCTTTTATAACTAGGTTCGGCACATATTGTGTTAACGTGATACCATTTTGGTTGAAAATGTCGGTGTCACATACCAATGCCTAGTTAACTGAATGTTCAAAGAATAAATAGGGAAATTCATGGTGGTTTATATTGACGATATGTTAGTTAAGTCCCTGCGAGCAGAGGACAATTTGAAACATCTGTAGGAAACCTTTGACATACTAAGGGAATACAATATGAAGTTGAACCTGGCAAGTTTCATGGTTTCATGGTATCTAATCGGGGGATAGAGACTAACCCAAAAAGGATAAAGGCCATAGAATATATCACTGTAGTCAACAATGTCAAGCCAATGTAAAGACTAACAAGGTGAATAGCCGCATTAGGCCGATTCATTTTCCAGGTCATCGGATAAAAGCCACTAATTTTCTCGTTATTAAAGAAAACGAGCGACTTCGGGACCTCAGAGTTCCAAAAGGCTTTGGAGGAACTCAAATAATACTTATCAAGTCCTCCTTTGCTGCACACCCTGAAGGCAAACGAGTAGCTATACCTTTACTTGGAAGTATATGAGACAGCAGTAAGTGGTGTACTGTTTCGAGAAGAAGAAGGTATGCAATTTTCTACATATTATTTTCGTAGAATCTTAGATAATGCCGAAATGAGGTATCCACACCTAGAAAAATTGGTGCTTGCCTTTCTAAGAACATCTAGGAAACTAAAACCACATTTTCAATGAACCCTATATGTGTCGTGACTTCACACTCGTTAAGGAATGTTTTGCAAAAAACCGAACTCTGATACCAGCTAGAAAAGTGGGTCGTAGAGATTAACGGGTACGATATTAAGTACAAACACAAACCCTGAACAACAATAAAAACCTAGATATTGGAAGACTTCGTGGCCGATTTCACACTGACCCTAATTCTTGAGGTCGATATAGAATTATTACTTGTTCGCGACTAGCACGTGGCTTTGGACACCATTTACTAATGATTCTTCCAAAGCGAAAGGGTTCGGGTTGGATATCATTCTAACCCCCCCCCCCCCAAACAGGTAGCATAATATGGAAATTAATTAGAACTATGAATTTGACTAACAATGAAGATGAATATGAGGCTATTATTATGGGCCTAGAATTGGTAAAACCCAGTGATATGAGGTTAGCAAAGCCAAGTTCTATTCTCTCCTCATTGTTAACCAGGTCAATGGAACATTCAAAGTCAAAGAAGACTGGATGCATAAGTACTTAGCCAAATTGCAAGCAGTGTTACATCAGTTCAAAGAATGAACCCTATAACATGTGTGTGGAGATCAAAATAGGGAGGCCGATGCACTGGCTAATTTAGGACCGTCAGTGGACCTCAAAGTATTCAACTCTGGAATGATTGATGAGCTCCTTAATAGAGTCCGGTCATGCTGAGATAAACTCAAAAAATTTGACCTACGATTGGAAAATAAATACATGGACTACCTTCGAAAGGAGAAAGCCATCGGATCCTTAGAAAATAGATGGCTTTTTGAACTAAAGTTGCCAGGTTTTGCTTCGTCGAAGTCCAACTGAACCAAAGATCATTTTTTGGACCATTAGCAATATGTTTGGTGTCCGGGGAAACCGGTTATGTGATCAGGGAAGTCCATGAGGAGACTTGTGGAAACCATTTGAGAGCGGAAATGTTTGTCCAAAAATTGATCAGGACCGGTATTATTGGAATGAAATTGAGAATTATGCAAAGTACTTCATTCAAAAGTGTGATGAATGTCAGAGACATGCCCTGAAGATCTACCAAGGGAGATGTTTCACCCGGTCCTTTCCCCTTAGACGTTCATGCAGTGGGCAATGGATATCGTAGGTCCTTAACCATGGCTCCCTGTAAGATTCGGTACATTTTTCTTATGACTGATTACTTCTCCAAGTGGGTTAAAGCATAGATGTTTTAGAAAATTAGAGAGAATAAGGTTATCGACTTTGCCTGGGATAATATAATCTGCCAGTTCGACATACCAACCAAAATTACGTGTGAAAATAGAAGACAATTTATCGGCAATAAGGTCAATAAGTTCTTTAAAGATCACAAAATCAAAAAGATTTTATCCACCCCTTATCACCCGAGCACGAACGATCAAGCAGAGTCACCAAACAAGACCATACTGTAGAACCTAAAAAAAATATTGACCGACTCAAAATGAAGGTGAAAAGAAATTATGCTCGAGGTCCTTTGGCCATATCGAACAACCTCAAAGTCGAGTACCAGTGAGACACCATTTTCTCTAGTCTACGGTACAGAGGATTTGATTTTAATAGAAGTGGTAAAAGCCGGATTAAGGTTCCAATATGCTATGGAAATATCAAAAGATGAGGCCATGGCCATTATTTAGCGGATGAAGGGCGAGAAGCCTCCCTGGTCCGGTTAGCAGCTCAAAACCAACGTATGGGAAGATATTACAACCAAAGGGCAAACCTTCAACACTTCCAAGTCGGGCACTTAGTATTGAGAAAAGTCACACTACACAACAATAACCCAAATGACGGGAAACTAGAACCAAACTACGACCATACATAGTCATTGATATAATCAGAAAAGGGTCGTACCAGCTTGATTTCAAAAAATGGCATACAAATGCAGAACAACTGGAATGTGATACACTTAAAGCGGTAATATTGTTAAGGTATGAATATCTAATTTTATTTTAGGTTTATTATCTTTTGTACTAACCCGTCTAGGTACTCAATCAAAGTCAAGTCCAAGAATTAGGTCTGAAAGCACATGTTGCACTTTTTTCCCTTCGACCGTTTTTTTCACGGAGTGGGTTTTAACAAGAAGATTTTTAACGAGGAAATAGTAAGTCTTCTACTATGTTTTTAAAGAACTGTCTAGGACCGAGGATTGGGGACTGCCCGCATCGAATTAATAGTACTCGAACCCTCAAAATTTGGCCTCGAGTACTAGGGACTATCACGTCTTGAATCAAGAATCGAAGATCTAAGTACGAAAGTTTTGAAGATAATTTCATTCGACATTGAAAGTCAAGGCTTGAATAATAGGATTTATTATAAGGGTCAAATGATCAGATGAATCATTCCCAAATAGTTCATTATCGCCATGGTGGATAATGTTTCTATCTTTGATTATTTACACTATATTTGAAATAATAAAGTGAGAAATTCACCTTCTATGCTTCATCGGTTCACGCTTACATGAGCGATGTTAATATAATGTCACTTAGAATAAATATTGAGTTCTAAACCTTATAATCCCATGGGCCACCATTAACTAAGGTCATAAAACCCCAAAGCAAGTAAGATTCTACGAGACCGTGCCCAGTTATTTAGAGACCCTGAAGCCTACGGGTCGCACTGAAATAGGGACTGCCATCTGATAAAAGACCGGTTAAATAGGGTTACTAAACCCTAAGAGGCACCAAGCCTATGAGGCAAGGCCTAAATACGAAAGGCTACGACCAACTAAAGGTCTGAAGCCATTGGAGCTTCAACTCTGATGTATAAATAACAGAGATACCTGAGTTGGTAAATATAAAAAGTAAGGTCCATACAAATTTTAAGTATTTAAAAATTATGTCCGGTATGATCAAATCAATTGGTTTCGAATTATGTCCAAGGAAAGTGCCACCTTTGGCAAATATTAATTGTGTCCAAATATATTGTTGGACTTCATTTACTTTTGTCAGATCCTCCAAAGTCAAATTAACTCAGAGTCGTTGTTTGACCCGAACATTATTCGGGCTTTAAAAGTTGAACAATTTGAGAAATGATAAAATTTATGCTAAGGCATCGATGATATATTAATTATGCTGAATCAGAGATACAACTTATATATTAAGAAAATACGGAAAAGTTAAAGGACACAGGATATATCCGAAGTGCAATTGTATATTGACCAAAAAATATTTACAGAGGCACGAGAAAATGGCCCCAAAGTACAAAATATACTAGTACAAAAAATAACACGAACTAACTAAGGCATTGCCTGCCCAATATTCATCAGAGCCCATCTCCTATTTTACCCTTCGGGCTAATACTTTGTTTTGGCCTCAGCTTCAAACCTCTTGTCCTCTTCAACCTTGGCCGCTACATCGACCCCCTCGACTTAGATATCCTCGAGGGCCTCCCTTTGAGATAGCCACTTCACATACTCAGCCTTCGTTATTATCTGAGCTTCATCTATCTTGACATTAGCTTATGCTAGGATAGCGTATCTTGGGCTTCCAAGACCTCATTTGGTGCCACATCCAATTTGCACTTCAGTGTTGTTTTTGTTTTTCCATGAGCGTCACGCTCTACAATGGTTGAGTTAAGTTATGCCTGTAGTTCCTCGTTCAACCGAGCCTATTTGTCGGCCTTTTCTTCCACCACTCGAAGGTTCACTTTGGTCAACTCCAAGTCCTGTTTGGTGGCATACCGCTCTGATGCTAGGCAGTCAATTTTGCCTCTCAGCTCATTAGCTCAAGCCTTCACCCCATCCATCTCCGTCTTGAGATGGTCGATCAAATTATATTATCTTGGACCTGTGAGGTTGTGGCATTAGAATTGGTATCTAGCCTCTCATTATCAATCTCAAGCACACTTACCTTCTCAACCAGAAGAGCATGGTCCTATTTTGATTTTGAGACCCTTCTCCAGTTTTGCCTGAAGGGTGGGGCGGTCAACTATGTCCCTAAGGAGTTCGTCTTTCTACTCATAGATAGCTTTGTGCATCTTCATTTGCTGGACTTGTTCCTTGAGCATGAATTCCAAGGTGGCTCACCTCCATCCTGGATCGGTGAAAGCTTTCATGATGAAGCACCAAGGCCCAAGATATAAAGAGACAAAATTTTTAAAATGGTTAAGACAATAGGAAATAGGTAAAATAAAAAGGAAGAGGTTGTACCCAATTCAGCACCTACCGGGCTTTGTTGAAAAGGTTTGGCCCATCTACCTAATTCATCTTCGCTTTGTCTTATTTGGTTATCAAGGAACAGAGCTAGTTGGCCACCCCAACTTTTCGGATAACATGTCGGTGTCCTTCGGAACCGAGAACATTATCGTTGTCTTTTGTTCGGGATCAACACTCGGGATAGAAAAATAATTCTCATGGTTAGATCTAAAACTTGGTCCACCTGATCCCGATTGTGCGACTCTTAGTGACCTCTGTACGAGGCAGTGACTCTTGAATATGGATAAGGTGTTTCTTTCAGAAATGGCCCTCCTCGGGATCGAAGGAGCTTCTTGCGAAGCAATTGCCACATTATCTTCTTCGGGCCCCTAAGCAAAGGAAGATTCAAACTTACGAGTGTAAGGCTCAATAAAAATTTACCTAAAAACCCAAAATTTCATGGTGTCGAGATAGGCTTATGTGTTAAAAATAATAAAAAATCAGCCTTTAGGATCGGTACGGTAACTTTAAATTTCTAGTAATGTCTTTTATGCTGACAAATTCCACAGAAACTTTCATGGATCTTATGAATTGGTTTTCAAATATTTTCTTGACTGTTTTGTGATAGTGTTCATTGACGATATCCTTTTATATTCACGGAATCGAGAGGCCCATGCTGATAACCTCAAGGAAGTTCTGCAAACTCCTCGTCAGTACCAATTGTATGGAAAGTTTTCAAAATGTGAATTTTGGGTTGATTCTGTCACGTTTTTTGGGTCATGTTGTCTCCATCGATGGAATTAGGGCCCTCAGAAGATTGCATCAGTGAAGAATTGTCCTAGACTTACATCTCCAATAGAGATTCGCATCTTCTTGGGTTTGGTCGGGTATTACAGAAAATTTGTGGAGGGGTTCTCTAACCTTGACTCTCCGTTGACTAAATTGATGCAGAAAATGGTTAAGTTTCAATGGTCTAATGCTTGTGAATGGAGCTTCCATGAATTGAAATCAGGATTGACTACGACACCCGTGTTGACTCTATTAGAGGGTACAAATGGGTTCGTGGTATATTGTGATGATTCAAGGGTCGATCATGGGTGTGTATTAATGAAACCTGGCAAGGTTATAGCTTATTCTTCTATACAACTCAAGAATCATGATAAGAACTATCCAACACATGACATAAAACTTATGACTTTGGTTTTTGCACTAAAGATTTGGCGTCATATTTGTATGTGGTCCATGTTGATGTATTCACGGACCACCAGAGCCTTCAATATATTTTCAAATAGAAGGATTTAAATCTGATGCAGAGAATATGACTTGAGTAACTCAAAGACTATGACTTCGATATTCTATATTTCCCGAGAAAAGCCAATGTTGTGGCAGATGCTCTTAGCCAGAAAGCAATGGTAGTTTGGCTCACTTGGAGGCATGTCGAAGGCCATTGGCCAGGGAGGTTCACCAGTTAGCTAGTTTGGGATTTCGTCTTAAGGACTCTAATGAAGGTGAGGTACTTGTGCAAAATGGGGCTAAATCATCACATGTGGCGGAGGTCAAGGAGAAAAAATACAACGATTGATCGTTAGTGCAGTTGAAGGAGGGGATTCATAAACATAAAACCATAGCTTTTTCCCTTGTCATGGAGATGGTATACTACGGTACCAAGGGAGACTAAGTGTTCAAAATATAGATTGTCTTCAGGAAAGAATCAAGGTTGAAGCTCACACTTCTAGGTATTCTGTGCATCCAGGTTCCACAAAGATGTATCACAATCACAAGGAAGATTATTAATGTAATGACATGAAGAGGAATGTGGCAGACCTTGTGGCAAAATATCCAAACTGTCAGCAGGTGAAGGCCGAACATCAAAGGCCTGGTAGGTTGGCACAGACCATAGAAATTCAATTGTGAAAATGGGAAATGATCAATATGGACTTTGTGGTAGGACTACTGCGCACTCCGCGTAAGTTTGGCTTAATTTGTGTGATCGTGGATCGACTTATAAAATCAGCACACCTCTTTATAGTTAAATTTACCAACACAACTGAACAATATGCTCAGTTGTATATCAATGAAATAGTCATGTTACATGGTACTCACATCTATCATTTTGGATCGACAGGAACAATTCATAGCTAACGTTTTGAAAATATTTCAACAAGGTTTGGGTACTCAGGTAAATCTTAGTATAGCCTTTCATCCATAAACCGACAAGCAGGCTGAGTGAACTATTTAGGCGCTTGAGCATATGTTGCTTGCTTGTGTTCTTGACCTCAAGGGTAGCTGGGTTGATCATTTGCCACTCATAGAGTTTGCTTATAACAACAACTTTCATGGTAGTATTCATACGATACGATTTGTGGCATTATACGGTAAGAGATGTAGATCTCCAATTGGGTGGTTCAAGATCAGGGAAACTGAGTAGATAGGACCAGACCTCATGCAACAGTCTATGAAAAAGGTTAATATCATTAAGGAGCATTTGAAAACCGCTCAAGATTGTCAAAACTCCTATTCGGATGTTCGCAACAGAGAATTGGAGTTCAAATAAGATGATATGGTATTGATACACTCAATTGACACTTTAATAATAGTGTTAGGTGTTCGGTGTCAAATATAATAACCCAACAAGGTTAGGGTCGAATCCCACAGGGAATAGATGTGAAAAGGCTACTCGAATAGTGTGTTTCTCGACTAAAGTCGTAATTCTATTCAGTTAATGGTGACAAGAGTATGAATTAATAGTAAAAAGAGTATGAGTTGAGTTTGTTTTTAAGTAACAACTAGTTGGAATATTGAGAATGTAAATAATTGGATTAAAGAAACCAAGGTTGTGTCCCCATTAATGAAGTGTAATGCTATTAGTGTTAATATGATATATTTCTAATGGAAGGTCCTTTTGATATGCAAATGATGTCGAAATGACTATCCAATATTCCCCAATAGTTGGGTAGTATTTCCTCTTAATGATTTTTCCAAATATAAAAGAGTTGCAATTAAGAACAATCAATATATGCCAAATAAAACACACTTATTCCTAAGCGGTTCTATTAAAATAAGGTTTAAAGTCTTGAGTCTTTGATATTTACTTCTATCAAATTCGAACCCACTTTCCCAATCGAAGCAAGAATTTATGGAACCTTTTAATGTTTGCAACCACCAACAATAAATGAAGAATGAGAAGTAAATAAATATCGACCAACCATTATATATATATATATATATATATATATATATATTCAATATCGGACACTCATTTGGGGTTCACAACCTTAGTATTTAAAGTTAGCTACTCATACTAAAATACAAAAGCAAGAGAATATAAAATATCATAAAGCTTATAAAGTGAAGATTCTTGACCCAAAAGCTTCAAAAAGTGAAGAATATTTAAGTCTTAGAATGTAGCTCAAAAACTAGACAAGATTAGCCCACAAATCACAATAAATCTATTAATAGAAGGCTGAAAGTCGGGATAGAAAACAAACAAAAAATGCCCTTTCAGGTCAGAAATACGACCATATTATTATCGCAAAGAAGACATGCGGTCCGTATTTTGACAAGTCCTTTGCAGATTGTAACCCTAGTTTCCATGCCTTCACCACATTCAATGTTTGTGGTACGCATTGTGGAAATACGACCACATTTTGCATTGCATTTTCTTCCTTCAGCAGCTTTACTGGTTGGTTTGCGGTACATTTTGCGGCTCGCAAACAAGTTTTGCGATTGCAAAAAGGACCGAAATCTTGACATTGAACTTTTCCCAGAACTCTGTTTTGATCTGTGATCTCAGTGTAATTCATGCGGTTCGCATGTGGGTTTTGCGATCGCATTTCCTCCTTTGCGATGCCATTTTGCTCTTTCTTGTCTTTTTGTGACTTTTTGCTTTCATTGCCATGCCCTTCGGTTCTTAAATCTCATGTCCCACAAAAACACTAAAATTGCACAAGTAAAGGAGATAATTGCATCTAAAACAAGCTAAAATCTAAGCAAATAGTATTGAAATGTGCCAAAATTCTCTGGCATATCAACACCTCCAACTTAAACTCTTGCTTGTCCTCAAGCAACTAAAACGACACTAGCCTATTCTAGACTCTTTTTTCAAAACAAGAACCAAGAATGACCATGGATGGTGTTTGTTGCTAGTACTTCAAGCATGCGCCTTCTATTGTTTTACCCTTCCTGAACCAAAAATATATACAAGGAAAACTAATCAACTTATGCACTTTGAGCCTCACACACTGTGACAAAATTCTACCCTCAATTGAGTGCACTTGCATTTGACTCAACAATCCAACTTTTGTTCTACCTTACAGTTCATATGCCCTCACTAGAAATAAAGTCCCAAATCACAATATGTACAATGACAACCAAAAAGGGACGAATTCACAAATACACTCACTCTCAGAAAAGAATTTCAAGTATTTCAACATAACATACCATAGGCTTGCCTTTATTTTAATTCATCACTTTATTCTAAGAATGCTTGGTCAGAGATCCCATAAAGACTTGTTAAGTTTGTAATGCAGGTTTAGGGAAGGGTCGAATAAGCATTTGGATACAGGTGACTACATCCTCCTTGAACACTACTCACATTTATCATTCTTTTACGGTTTGTTTCTCTTCAACTCACATAGACTCAATGGCATCTAATTCCCAATATAGAACCACCTTAACTACCTTTCTAATTTTCTTCAAAGCTCCAAGATTTATATATATATATATATATACAAATATTTCTCTCTTTTTTTGTTTGATTTATTAATTCGAATTTTTTTTCTTTTGGAGATTGAATAATTTCATATTGTAAGGTTCACTTTCATACGCTCATTGTACAATCATGCCAATTTCCAACTTTACACCCCCACCCCCACCCCCAACTTAGTCTTTTAGCCTCATTTTCAATATTCAAGGAGGGATGATTTCAAAGAAGGAATTATTTCACAAAAAAGGGAAAATATTTGTAATGAGGTAACCAAAGAAAAGGTTAAAGGATCAAATGGGGTGACTAGTGATACTATCTGTACAATTGGTGGCTTGAAAGGCTAACTAATTTTCCAAAAATCACAAAGACTACCTAAGGTCATTTCTCCAACCAAGTATAATTATTATAAGCATAAAAAAACCAACCAGGAAAGTCCTAGATAATAGAAGCAAACACAAGAATTATTTTCACAAAGAACATACACACACATGGCACACGAACTGTTTGGCTAACATAGTTTGAAGCCCTCGAGTCAACACTTGGCAACTCAAAGCTTTCATCATACATAAAAGTATAACTCTAGGTAGACTGAGAATCATATAGCGAGCCTTAAATTCACACAATTGATCTCTTCTTTTGTATATATGGAAGGGTATATGCTATATACAGGGACACATGCTTGAGACTTGGCAATTACACCAAACCGGTTAGTAGGATTCATTTTACTAACCTTGTTCTACTATTACACCCTTGGAAAAGAACCTAAAGAAGAAAAATCAAGTGGAATTCATTACTAATTACTATCTACTTGTTTTTGTTGCTTTTATTTTATACATGAACAATGGTATCATATCTTATGCACTGAAATCATAAAACACTAATATAAACATAATCACGAACTACACAACACCAACTTATATACGGAAATCATACTAACATATATAGAGCACAAAATACTACATGAGTACATAAGTTTGTATATAACAAATAAATATCAATAGGTACAACAGGTTTTTATGTCGCAAAAGTATATACAATGCTACCACCCACCCCCAATTAAAAGTATGCATTGTCCCCCATCCATAAGAATAGAGAGATGAGGTTGAGGGGCTCCCTTAGGCACACTAAGTTCTATTGGAGTCGGCAACTGGCTGAGTGATAGCAGGATCACCCTCTGATGTGGAAGATGGGACCGACGAGAGCTCGACCTGATGAGTGACCTCCACTGATGGCGGAGGCATCTCTGGCTGGTCCAGAATTGGAGATGGGTCCTGTGAGCTGCTAGCCTCACCCACTGATGGGTGACTGGCCTATGGAACTATAGGGATGACCAATTCTGCTAGTGATTGTCTGATCGCTCTCAGAAATTATGCCCGTTGTACTTCCTCAACAGTAGCATCCTCAATAGTTGCATCTGCAATATGCTTGCCCTTATTCTCAGGGACATCATCCTCCGAGGACCATGAGCTCTCCTCATTATCTCCCTCATAAGGGATCAAAATATGGGCAGGCGGAGTTGGAGGCTGGGAAGATCCGGAAATTGGAGGGGAACTATCAGTCATAAGTGTAGAGAAGTTAATGCCCAAATCTGGTGTAGCTTTGTTTGCACCCTACTCACCTCTCATGGGCATAAGGGATGTATTTCGAACTCCAAAGTCTGCATCTTATGGAGTTCCGTCTTCATTGAAGAAACCTCTTCTCGGAGCATCGGAAAATCACTAACCTCACCTCGCTCAATCTTCTTAACCCTCAACTCAAGCTACTTCAGCCAATCCCCATACATTGTTTGTTATTTTTGGAGTTCTGTTACTGATGATTATATATGGCCAGAGCATGTTTGATGAGGTTAGGAAAAGTCTATAAGAGCTGGTCTACTTTGGTATTGGCATGCTGAGCAATGAGACCAAGCCAAAGTGTCGTAGGAGGCTGAACAGTTGTGGACTGAGATGCAAGCTTTTAAGTAGAAGTGGATGCCACAGTAACCTGAGGTGTCACAGGAGGTTGGGAGTCGGAAGGCTATACATCAATTGGATCCTGAATAGGAATCTCTGGTGGGGAAACAACATCATTAATCCTTGTGATATTAATGTCCTTTGTCTCCTTCCCGGTCCTGTTAGTGTGTTGCACGATAGGGACCTCCACGACTTTATAGAGGGTTGTGATTAAACAAGGGAACGGAAGCAAAGTGGCATGCTGCTTTGCCCGGATCCCTATCTCTTGGAATATCAGTGCTCCCACATCAATATTGATTTCCGCCATGATACATGCAATGATAAGATCCTTTTCAAGGGTTACGTCAGTCTTGTTCCTGGACGGTATCAAACTATAAGTAAGAAAGCTGAGCCAGAATTGACCCTCTCTTGAGAGATCCTCCTTTAATATCTTATGCCCAGGGTTGATCCAAGCGGTGGTCCTCTTTGCTATCACTGAAGCAATCCAGCCACGCTCATTCTTCTTGTCTACAAATTTGGCATAATATTAAGTTATGCCTGCTCTCCAACCAGGGAAGTACAACTCATTAATAGCCTCACTGTTGCAGAACATAGTCTTTCCCCGAACAAGTACAGTGTCAATGAAAATTTTGTTGCATTTGTGATACTTAGTCTTGGAGGCCCCATATGATGCATAAAATTCATGGATGAGGGACTCGTTATACTCAGCAGGTGACTCAGTGAAGCACTCCCATCTTCTTGTTTTTATGTTCTCTAAGATGTGGGAGTACTGTTCTTTTAACCCATTAAAACTCAATTGCTTCTCGCCCACGATTTTTTGTTTGACGATCACTTCTTTGTACAACTCACTGGATCCCTCTACCCAAAGAGGAGGTGGAAGTCATCTTCTTGTTTCCTTCATGCCTCAGCCTATAAGTTAAACTCAGGCAAAAGCTTCTCCTCATCAGACGGGGCGGAGCGTGGCTCATTAAATTTTGTCCGTGATCGCTTCGCATATGACTAGTGATGACTGGAGAATGCCCTTTTTTTGTAAAAGGAAGCGTGATTCTTGGGAGCCATATCTGCATAAAAGGTGAAATGCAAGTAACCTTGTAAGCATTAGTGAAAAGAACAGTAAAATTCAAAGAAGAACACAAAAATGCGACGTGGTTTGCGGTTGCATAACCATTATGCAGACCGCAAACTGATCGCAAACTAGATGGTATACTATTGGATCTCAGTAGGCGATGGTTTATATGATCGCATAACCACTATGTGGTCCGCATAACCATCGCAGGACAGATTTTCTCGCAAAGTAATCGAACAAAATTTGATCGCAAACATCACCACAAAGTGTGAAATAGGATTGCAAAATAGCCGCAAAATATCAAGTGTTCCACTGGGAGGTCTGTTTCAGTTTGCAGTGATCTTACAGTCCACATATCAATTATGAAATCAAAATAGTCACCGCATTTCACCATCTTCATCAGAAGACTAGGGTTCAATTATGCGGCCAAAATATGGACCGCGTTTCTTTTTTGCGGGCCGCAAATGCCTTCATCTTGAAGATTCAAACCATCACTTCAACAATGGTGGTCCTATATCCTTCTATCCATTATGCAAGATATATTTCCTACCCATAAGAGACTATGCTATGGGAAAATAGTACAAAAAGCAAAACACAATCACACTTTCCAGAACGAGAATAAAGAAAATCAAAGATAAGACAAACATGAATCTTAATAGGAAGATTGGGGAATGGGTACATACCAGTGAGGTTGAGTGTACACACTACAGAGAAGGGAGTGGGAATTAATTGCTTAAACTATTCGATTACTAGCGTGTGCATTTGCCCCCGTTGTTTACTTCCCTCTATTTTTCGTTCTTTTCTAATTTTTTGTTTCTTTGGTTTTCTTTTTACTGTTTTATTTGTTTTCGTTTTGTTTTGAATAACTGAGACATGAGAGAATGCCACTACTTACCTGTCAGATTTTTGATCTGCGGGGGACCGCATAACACACTATGTGACCGCATATATTTTATGTGGTGGGTTCAAGTGAGATGCTGAAGAGCCAAAAATGCGGTACACAATGTGGTCGCAAAAGTGAAATGTGGTCCGCAGAGTGCATCACCGTATCAAGCTTTGACCACAAATTTGACCCAAACTCACTGGTTGGGTTTGCGATCAAAATGGTTAGTATAGTGAAAATGTGACCGCATCTTTGCAGCAAACTTCACACTGTGGTTTTTCTTACCCTTCCCCTGCAGTCCCACCAAGTCTTGTGATCTTTTGAATCTCCTGCACTCTAGAACACACTTTGAATTACTCAAGTAAATCTATCAATCAAAAAGTAAAAATTTAAACAACAAAAAGGGTGTTACCACACATGGGTTGCCTCCCATGAAGCGCTTGATTTAACGTCACGGCACAATGAAGTTGGTGTTCCTTTGGATTCACTCAATGGTCAGGCACGGACCATCTTTGAGAGCCAGCTGCTCCACCACATATTTTTCTCCATCTGTGCAAAAGTAGTGCTTGATGTCTTGACTATTTACTTTGAATGTCCGGGACTCATCTTCCAATGCTTGTTCCACAACTCCATAAGGAGAGACATTGCCCACTTTGAATAGACGGGACCATTATTATTTGAGCTCGCCTGGAAACAATTTTAGCCTTGAGTTAAAGAGAAAAACTAGGTCACCCAACTTGAACTCTCTTTTGAAAATCTTCTTGTCATGGACTAACTTCATCCGTTCTTTGTACTCAGCTACACTTTCATAAGCATGGAATCGGTATTCCTCCTTCATTGAGTTGTGTTAACCTCAAATTTGTAGCTTCAGCCTAGTCCAAGTTCAAACTTTTCAACGCCCGCAAATCCTGGTGTTCCAATTCCACTAGTAGATGACAAGCTTTTTTGAAGAATAACCGATAAGGAGAAGTACCAATAGGTGTCTTATACATCGTGTAGTATGCCCATAATGTGTTATCTAGATTCCTTGACTAGTTGGTCCTGTTTGCATTAACCGTTTTTGCTAGAATGCTCTTCTCCTAGTTGGAAACTTCTATTTGACCACTTGATTGTGGTTGATAAGGTGTGGCCACCTTGTGCTTGACTCCATACTTCTCAAGTAGCCCGAGAAAGACTTGTTACAAAAATGTGATCCACCATCACTAAGAATGGCTCTAGGAATGCCAAACCGAGCGAATATGTTTTTCTTCAAGAAGATGGTCCCACTCCTTGCCTCATTTTTTGGTAAGGCAATTGCTTCAACCCATTTGGACACATAGTCCATAGCTACCAATATATATTTCATCCCGCAAGACTTACAAAGGGACCCATGAAATTATTTCCCCACACGTCGAAGATCTCTATCTCCATCACAAAGTGCATTGACATTTCATGCCTCTTGGAGATTGAACCTTTTCTTTGACATTGGTCACATGCCTTGACTATTTGATTGGCATCATGATATATGAAAGGCTAATAGCAACCACATTCAAGAACTTTAGCTGCCGTTCAATTTCCTCCATGATGACCCCCAACCAGTGAGTCATGGCATGCCTTTAGAATTTGCATGACCTCTTCTTCGGGAACACCCTTCGATAATATTGTCAGCACAAACACAGAACAAGAATGGTTCCTCCCAATAGTATTACCGGCAATCTCTCAAAAACTTCTTCCCTTGATAGGATTCCAATCCGTCCGGGATGAGGTTACTAACCAAATAGTTAAAAATATCGGCATACCAAGGAGCAAAAGTGCTAGATAGTGCCAATATGTGTTCATCCGGGAATGCGTCGTTGATTAAAAGAACTCACTTTGGTCTCCCTGCCTCCTCAAGACTTGACAAATGATTTGCCACTTGATTTTGAGTTCCCTTGCGATCCTTGACTTCAAAGTCAAATTCTTGCAACAACAAGACCTATCAAATTAGTCGAGGCTTTGCATCCTTCTTTTCCATGAGATAGCGAAGAGCCACATGATCTGTGTACACTACTACCTTGGATCCCAACAACTAAGCCCGGAACTTCTCAAAGTCATAAAAAATGGCAAGAAGCTCTTGCTCAGTTACCAAATAATTCATTTGTTCCCCATTGAGTGTTTTACTTGCATAGTAGACCGGATGAAGAACTTTGTTGTGATGTTGGCCATGCATTGCTCCAATGGCTACACTACTAGCATCACACATGAGCTGTAAAGGAAGAGACCAATTGGGTGTGACAATAATGGGTGTCGTGGTGAGCCTTCTTCAGTTCCTCAAAGGCTTTGAGGCATTTCTTATCAAACACAAACCTGGTATCTTTTTCAAGGAGTTTGCACATAGGATTAGCAATCTTGGAGAAATCCTTGATGAAGCACCTATAAAACCCGTCATGACCCAAGAAACTTCGAACACCTTTCACGGAGGTAGGTGGAGGAAGCTGAAAATAATCTCAATCTTTAACCGGTCGATCTCAATGCCATGTATTGAAATTTTGTGCCCCGGCACAATGCCTTCGTCCACCATGAAGTGACATTTTTTCAATTGAGCACGAGGTTGGTCTCTTCACATATCTTAAGCACTTGTCTAAGATTGTTAAGACAATGCTCAAAAGAATCACCAACCACCGAGAAATCATCCATGTAAACATCAAGAAATTCCTCCACCATGTCAGAGAAAATGGATATCATATTATCTTTGAAAAGTGGCTGGAGCATTGCACAAGCCAAATGGCATCCGACTAAAGGCAAACGTACCATACGGGCAGGTGAAAGTTGTTTTCTCTTAATCTTCCAAAGCGATGTTGATTTGGTTGTAGCCAGAATACCCACCAAGGACGAAATAGAATGACCTCCCTTCTAGCCGATCAAACATTTGATCAATAAAAGGCTTGGGGAGTGTTCGTTGCATGTAGCACTGTTAAGATTCCGATCATCCATACAATCCCGCCATCCAGTCATCATTCTCATAGGTATGAGCTCATTCTTATATTTTCGATCACGGTCATGCCTCCCTTTTTTTGGCACACATCGAACCGGGCTCACCCAAGAACTATCGGTAATGGGGTACACTACCCCAGCATCCAACCACTTGATGATCTCTTTCTTGACCGCCTCTTGCATTGATGGGTTCAGCTGACATTGATGTTCCACACTTGGTTTTGTCTCTCTCTCTCTCCAGTTGGATTTTATTTGCACAAACACCCTCGGGGATCCCACAGATGTCCACAATTGTCCATCCAATGGATTTCCTACGCTCTTTCAAGACTTCCAACAATTGGCTTACCTGCAGATCATTTAACAAAGACGAAACTATTACTGGTAAAGTATCATTAGAGCCAAGAAATTTATACCTTAAATGCGATGGAAGTGGCTTGAGCTCTGGTTGTGGTGGCTCAATGGTAGATGGCTTTGCGGGTGTGTGGCTTTATTCTCCAAGTCAAGAGAAAGCTTTGTGGGAGTATAAGTATAGGATCCAAGACCCTCCAATGCGTTTACCGTCTCCATGTACCCATCCATGTCTTCACCATCTAAGTTTACCAAAATAGCCGTCAATGCCTCTCCAAGGCATTGTTCTTCCATTTTCATTTCGAGGGCATCTTCCACCTCATCAACAACATCTATCATTAAAAATGCTTTATACTCATGGGGTAGTTTCATACCCTTGCTCTCTTGAATTGTGACTTCTTCAACGTTCACCTGGAATTTAATTTCGTTCCGCTCCGAATCCATGAGACCTCTTCCCAAAATGATAGTGATTTCTTTGTTCACCGCATAGTCAAGGATTACAAAATCGGAGGGAAAATGGAGCTCTCCCACTTTTACAATCACATCATCAATAATTCCTAACGGTCGCTTGATGGAACGATCGGCCATTTTTTATCTCATGCTTGTTGGCATTGGCATCCCTAATACTGCTTGCTTGTAAATAGAAAGAGGCATCAAGTTAATGTTAGCCCCATTGTCACAAAGGCCTCTTGCAAAATCAGGCGCCCCGATAGTGCTAGTAAAGGCTCTCGGGTCTTCTTTCTTTTGGACATTGGTTGTGGAAATAATGGAGCTAACCCAGGGAGTCATGTTTACCACCTCATTCTTTGCGGTCCTCTTTTTGGTTATCAAATCCTTCAGATATTTGCAAACCCCGACATCTCTTGAAAAGCTTCTAAGAATAGAATGTTTACTAATGATTGCTTTAGAATGTCATAGAACTTCTCAAGCTTGCTATCATCAACCCTTCTCACAAGTCTTTGAGGAAAAGGATGAGGAGGTCTAGGAATAGGAGGTGGAGCTTTTGATGTCCCTTTCACTTTTTCCTTTACCCCTTCTCAGTTCACTTCTTGCACCTTCTTTTCTTCTAGAACCTTTTCAACTTCAACAACCCTTTGCTCTTCCGCTTCAACTTTTTGTTCGGCCTCTTCTCCTTCAACTGCTTGCTCAATTTCTCCTTGTAGTACCTTCTCACTTCGAGTAGTTATTTCCATGACGTGAGAGGTTGGACCACTTCCACCACCCTTTGGGTTCGCAATAGTGCCACTTGGAAGTTTCCCTTTTTGCTTTAGGTTTTACTCTATAGAAAGGTCTCTCATTTGCATCTCTAATTTTTGAATGGATGTGGTATGAGAGCCAACAATCTCAGTCATGTTCCTCATGGAAGCATCAGACTTTTCTTGGTTTTGCAATACTCTTTCAAGCATGCTCTCTAATTTAGTATCAATTGAGGACTCTTGATTTGCATATTGACCCTTTGGGGGAACATAAGGGTTAGAGCTTTGATTTGCGAAGTTGTTGTTGTTCTAGTTTCCTTGTTGTGAGCCACTTTGGTCATTTGTCCACTGTTGGTTGCCTTGCCCTTACAGGTTAGGCCTCCATTGATTTTGTTGCCCTTGAAGATGGTATTATTGACTTTGATACCCTCTTTTAGGGTTGTTGACACAATTTGCATCCTTAAAATCCTCATTTGATATGAGCTGCACATCTTCCACCGCATTCACTTTCTTCGTTTGGCTCTCGGTGAACATCTTTGTCAACACATTGACATTTGTAGCAAGCCCTGTAATCACCTGATCCCTCTCTTGGTTTTCCTTGATCATGTTGCTCAAAGAAGGAGAACCATATGTAATTCCACCTGTTGTGTCCTCGGAGTTCCATGCTTGGTTATGCTTTTCCATTTTGTCGAGGATTTGTGTCACCCTTGTGAATGATTTGTCCATGAAAGATCCGCCAGCTGCATTCTTGGCTATAGATAATAACATAGAATCCGGAAAACCATGGTTTGAAGACCTCACCAAATATAAGTTGAAACGATCCCATGCCTCACGCAATTGTTCTCCCTGTATTTGCTTGAAAAAGAATATTTTTTCCCTAAGCTCAGACTTCTTTCTTTGCAGGAACCACTTTGACAAGAATGCTTGGACAAGTTTGGGACAAGAATGGATGGAGTTTGGTGGCACATTCTGGAGTCATTTCCTTGCATCCCCAGCTAAAGAGTAATTGAAGCATCTCAACCTTAGGGCATCATCAGAAACATTATTCTTCTTGTGCATTGCACACATACCCAAGATGTTTCTAAGGTGTAGTGTTGGATCATCATCGGTGGAATTTCTGAAGAACCCCTCTGCTTTGAGCAAAAGGATTAAACTGTGTTCCACTTTGAACATTGCAGCGCCAACATCCGGAGGTACAATAGAGTTTGTATCCTCGATGTACTCCCTGATGTTTGCAAAAGGATTCTCTCCCATTTCTACCTCTACGTCATCATCATATTCTGACATATTTTCCTATCAACATCAAGAGCAACAAACAAAGTGTGATGGAATAGAATAAGACGTAAAGTAAAGCACACACCACATAGTAACTTCAAAACCGTATTCCCAGGCAACGGCGACAAAATTTGATACAATCAAATTACACTTTAATAAATAGTGTAAGGCGGTCAGTGTCAAATATAATAACCCAACAAGGTTGGGGTCAAATATCACAGGGAATAGGTGTGAAAAGGTTAATCGAATGGTGTGTTTATTGACTAAAGTCGTAATTCTATTCAGTTAACGGTAACAAGAGTATGAATTAATAGTTACAAGAGTATGAGTTGAGTTTGTTTTGAAGTAACAACTAGTTGGAATATTGAGAACGTAAATATTTGGATTAAACAAACCCAGGTTGTGTCCCCTTTGATGAAGTGTATTTCCTCTTTATGATTTTTCCAAATACAAAAGATATGCAATTAAGAACAATTAATATGTGCCAAATAAAACTCACTTATTCCTATCTGATTCTATTAAATAAGGTATACATCCTTGAGTCTTTGATGTCTACTTCTACCAAATTCTAACCCACTTTCCCAAGCAAAGCAAGAATTTAATGGCACTTGTCAATATTTGCAACCATCAACAGTAAACAAAGAATGATAAGTAAATAAATATCAACCAACCATTATTTATATATATATATAAATATATATATATATATATATATATATATAAACACCCATTAATATAATGCTCATTTAGGGTTCACAATCTTAGTACTTAAAGTTAGTACTCATAATAAAATACAAAAAACGAGAATATTAAATGTCATAAAACTTACAGAGTAAAGATTCTTGATCCAAGAACTTCCAAATGTGAAGAATATTTATGTCTTGGAATGTATCTTAAAAACTAGACACGATGTGCCCCAAAATCACCATAAAGCTATTTATAGAGGGCTAAAAGTCGCTACAGAAAATGGATAAAAATGCCCTTTCAACTCAGAAATGTGACTGCATTTCTGTCGCAAAGAAGACATGCGGTCCGCATTTTTGACAAGTCCATCACAGATTGTAACCATAGTTTCCATTCCTCACCGCATTCAAGGTTTGCGGTACGCATTGTGGAAATGAGACCGCAATTTGCATTGTATTTTCTTCTTTCAGCAGCCTTCATGGTTGGTTTGCGATACATTTTGCGGCTCGCAAAGTGGTTGTGCGATCACAGAAAGGACCAATTTCTTGACATTGAATTTTTCCCAGAACTATGTTTTGATCTGTGAACTCAGTGTAATTTATGCGGCTCGCATGTGGGTTTTGCGATTGCATTTCCTCCTTTGCGATGCCATTTTGCTCTTTTCTCGTCTTTTGTGAGTTTTAGCTTTCATTTTCATGCTCTTGGGTCCTTAAACATCATGCACTGCAAAAACACTAAAATTACATAAGTAAATGAGATAATTGCATCTAAAACAAGCTAATAAATAACCAATTAGGATTGAAATATGCCAAAATTCTCGAGCACATAAGGTATTCTTGAAGGTTTCGCCCATGACGGGTATAATGTGGTTTGGAAGGAAAGGGAAATTGAGTCTGAGGTATGTCGGGCTGTACAAAATTATTCATAGGATCGGTCAGGTGGCGTACAAGCTTGACCCGATATGTCACTAGTGCACCTAGTATTCCATGTGTCTATGTTGAAGAAGGTAGTTGGAAATCCGTCAGATATTGTGCCGGTCATGACCATCGAAGTTAATGAAGAACTGTCATATGAAGAAAATGCAATTGCTCTTCTTGATAAGCAAGTCCAAAAATTGAGGAATAAAGAAATTGCCTCCGTGAAAGTGTTATGGAGAAACCAGAAAGTTGAAGAGGCTACTTGGGAGGCCGAGGAAGATATGAAGAAAAAGTATCATAACTTGTTGAATAGCTGTGTAATCCTTTATATGAACTTGTCAACTATCAATTTTAAATCACATGTTCAGTTAATAAAAAGGTGTTCCTTTTGATTATATGTTGCTTATACACGATTGGTGTTGTTTTGGTGTTATATTACGTCATCGGGTCATGAATATCGTGTTAGGATGTGTTTTTGGGGTTCTCTGACAGGTAGATAGACCCAGTTACAAGTAAAACTCTAGCGAAAATTTTTGCAGTCTAGGGAGTTATATAAATTTGGGACAGCGGGTGTATGGTATGAATAACTAAGTTTCATAAGATGCTAATAGTAAAACTTGATCTTTATTCTGGGAAAAACGATCATAAGTGGGGGAGGATGTAAGGCCACGTAAAATTTTACCTAAAACCCCAAAATTTCATGGTGCTGAGATAGGCTTATGCGTTAAAATAGTAGTTCAGACTTTTTGGGTTGAACAGTATGTTAAAGAGTTAAAGGAAAAAATTTTGCAAAAGTTGGAGTTTCTACGGCTCATTATGCGGCTGCATAATCACTCCGCGAACCGCAGAATGGCGGCAGAGTGAGGCAGTCTTTTGGGCCATTTTTATATCATTTTTGTAGCCTATTACGCGACCGCAGAACCATTGTGTAAGCCGTACTCTGATCGCATATCCAACTAGAAGTATTATGCGATCGCAAATCTGTGTCGGGGCTCCTATTTTGCTAATTTTTAAACCCAACCCTATTTCTTTTAAAACATATGACCTAGTCAATTTTCGATATATTTCCGATGCTTTTAGAGTGAGCGAGGACTCTTAGGGTGGGGGAGTAACCTTCAACATATTATCCAACAATTCTTGCTCACACTTTGAATATTAACAAGGAAAATTCACTAAGTCTTCATCTTAAAGGTTAGAATCTATGCCCTAGCTCTTAATTTCGAAATTCTACTAAAATGGGAATATTTATAAAGACAATTATTGGGTATGGGGCTGTTATCTTGCATGCATGTGCTATCAAAGAATGTGGGAAGGCTGTGAGAAAAATATAGTAGAGAGTGGGTCAAGGAATGATGGAATCTTTCACAGAAGGGCTTTAAAACACTAATGCACACCTAGTGATTGATAATATGCTCAAATAAGTTAGAACCATGATATTCCCCTAATTTTAGTTCAATTCGTCATATTTCTAAAATATATTGGTGTTGCTACGATTCCCAAAATACTTTAGAGTGTAAGGGAGCTTAATTGAGGTATGTGTGGCTAAACGCTTCTCTTAGAATTGAACCCCCCAATATCCATGTAAGTCCCAAGTTTCTATGAGTTGAACTTTCCGAGTAAGCTTGTGCCAAAATATATCCATGTTCAATATGCAATTTAAATGCTCTTGTTATTGTTTTACTCTTATTTGAAAATTGTGTTCAAAATGTAGGTTGCATGTTTCAATGTTTTGACATGAAGTTGTGTTTCAAGTTAAAGCTAATGACAATTCTGTAAAAAAATTCAATGTACCTAAGACTCTCAATTGCTCATATGTGTGCTTAAATTTTATGAAAAGAAATGTCTTGTTATTGAAATTCTATGATAATTGTTGAAAACAAAATATGAAATATGAGATACAAAGCGAGGAACACTAAAAGTGAAATAGGAATGTGAAATATGAAATATGGTCAATGTGCCAAGTGAAATAATATAATTATGGTTGATGTCTCATACGATATTGCCTAACTGATCGGATCATGATCGGATGCCAAGCCGTAACATAGTTGTGATTCTATTAGAAATTGTAATTGAAATTGCAACAGCGGTTGATGTCTCGCGTGAGATGGCATAGCCAATCGGGTCATGATCGGATGCCATGACGCACACATGGTGGTGACTTTATTGGAAAACTGTAAATGAAATCATGATTATGGTTGACATTTCACATGAGATGGCCTAACCAATCGGTTCATGATCGGACACCATGTCATACACATGGTGATGACTGTATTGGGAATTGAAATCAAAGTAGTGAATAATGGCATATTGGTACTAAAGACTCCCCCGACTTAAAATGTGGAAATTTAATTGGAAACTTATCTTAACCCTTGTTTCATGTTTGGTAAATGTACACTGTTTTAACTGCTATTATAATTGTTCTTACTTGTATTATTGTTCATTCTATAGAGGTGATATTTAGTTATACATGCTAGTACTATTCGATGGTACTAATTGGGGGTGTTGCATCTTTAAATGGATGCAGGTAGTTCCACATCAGGTAGCATTGATCAGTGATAGCGGTACAACCTCCTCCTGGCAGTCTTGATGAGCCCCATTTCATTTCGGGGTTATGCATGTTTTGTTCCTTATGTATTGTACTTGAGGTATAGCCGGGGCCTTATTGTCTGCACTTTTGTTGTAGTCTTCGTATCTACTAGAGACTCCATAGACAAAGTGTGGGATGTATATGGGTGTTGGGTGATCGGTGCAGACTCAATCCTAAGAAAGGGTGGGCGTGGCTACTTAAACCAAATAGTGTTATCTGGGTCAAAAATTCCACAAAGAGCTTCAAATTGGAGTTGAGTATTTGCTAAGCCTAGAAGTGCGTTTTACCTTCTAATTGATCTTCTATCATTTTTGGTGTTTCTTTTGTTAACAACTAAATTTATCAACTATTATTGTAAACTACATTATGCTAAGTTATGATGCTAGTTGTATGCAACAAGAGAAAAGCACTAGGGTCGTAGCACTCACCTAGGTGGCTAATTAACGGGTATAAAATACTAACACAAGGATGATAATTATGGTGAATATGGATAATCATTACACTATAGCACTCACTCTTACACCTCTTGGTAGATAGAGTGATTTTACCCAATTGACTCTCTCGAAACCAATTGGATAGGCTAATTTGCCCAAGAAACTTATAGTTCAAGTGGGTAATTACTCTCTCGAGGTTTAACCCGTTACTTGGGACTATAATTCTCATGGGTCCATCCCAAATCCTTGTTTGGCTGAATGTGAGGTCATAGACTCTCTTTCTTAAGAAGGGTCAAAACTCACTAAGCTAGACTTAGTGTTTGCAACCACCAAATCTAAGTAAAACACAAAAACAACCCAAATACCAAACACTCAATTCAAGTATTAATCAAAAACATCCATTAATTATCCACACTAGGGTTGAACCACAACCCTAAATAATGGGTTTACCTGGACATGGAAGAAGTAGAAATAGAAGAAATACTAGAAGAAATTAACATAATTATTAACTACAAGATTAATCTACTTGAATCCACGTAAATAATAATAGAAAATTGCCTAAAGTAGGCTAACAGAGAGTATCACGAGTGGAGCTGCTACAGAGATCATAAAAACTTGACCTAAAAAAGTAAAGTGTTCTATTTATACTATACAGAAAAAACCAGACAAAAATACCCCTGAGGGTCTAGTGCGGACCGCATAGAAATGTCATGCGGCGACGTAAGGGTTGTGGTCTTCAGATCTGGGCTTCTGGAATTGAGGATACGAACCGCGTAGAAATTTCATGAGGCCGCATAGGTCAGGACATGCGGACGGCATGGAAATGGTATGTGGCGGCACACGTTAACTTGTGAGGACCGCGTAGAATGATGTGCGGCCACACTGTAGAACTTGGCAAAGTGTTGACTCTTTGAACTTTTACCAACGGGGACCGCACTATTTTGGTGTATGGCCGCGTGGTTGTGCCTTATATTTTTCAGCCTTCAATCTCTAGTCAATGGGACCGCATTGAAATGGATACGGGCCGCATGGGATTTCTTCACTTATGGGTCACTCTCTGAATTATAATGCATGGCTGCGTGGCAAAACAGGGTGGTCTGCGTAGGGCAGACTGGACTTGGCATCATGCAAAACTACTATGCGCGGCCGCACATCAGAATAGTGCGGTCCGTGCAGGTGACCTTTTTCCCACTTTCAGCTATCTTTTGGCGCTTAGCAAGTTTCACTGCTCTTTTGAGCCGATTTGTGATATGTATCATATAGTCACCCAAACCTGCAATCAAACGCACCTTATAAGCAATTTAGGACTAATTTAAAGCAACTTATGCACAAAGCTCAGGTAAGAAGGGGTATAAGACATGTATAATTCACATATATCAACTCTCCCGAACTTTAACCTTTGCTTATCCTCAAGCAAATAAAAATGAGACATATCCCTCAATGAAACACTCCAGTAATTCATGTTCTTCCTAAGGTAACCTCAACGAGCCTCAGATGGGACTAACAATTGCCCTCAATGCATACGTATTATTAACACATTTAAAACTTTGAACACTTGTGGGTCAAGTGTGACACAAGAGCATCAAAGGTTGACAGAACTCATCAATCAACCTTTCTCAAGCACTTCGGTCATTGTGGAACCTAAACTCACGCATCCTCGACTTTTCCTAAGTGAATCTCACCTGTTTGAATAGTTGCACACAAATCAAGGTGAATGAACTCTCTCTTATCTCTCATAAGGAAACGGCCCCAAGTCCGGCTCTAAGCAACATATGTTTGCCCTTCATGTAAGTATCCACTAATGTAGCCTTCTCCAACTCAAGATCACATAGCGCTTTTGAGGGGTCATTGTGAAGGCTTTTGGGTAAATGTAGGATATGATGTTGTCCCAATGGTTTCAACCTTCCCTTAGGTACTTCATTTGATTCATTTTGACTCAATTGAGTAATTCACTTCTTTCGGGGGCTATAGGGATACAATATGATTCTTTCTTTTGAAATTCAAAACCTTTCTCCTTTTGTATACTTTTCCACACCTTTTTCACTTTTTTGTTGTCCTTTTGATTCCCTTTTTATATTGTTATTCTCGTTTTATCTTTCTTTTTATCTTTTTCTCTTTTCATTTCCTTCCTTTTCTTTTGCTTTGGTGCCCTTTCCACCACATTGATACATTTCTTGTTTCCCTCCCCCAAACTTAGTCATTTGCCACTACTCAAGGGAAGATTTTGAATCCAAGAGAATGTCTAATTGAGAACGGGTATAGGCTTGTAATTTGGTTCATGAAAGAATAAGGTGCAAGGCTCAAAAGGGGTATACTAGGGATAATTTGATTGGTAGAATTGTTCAATTTTACACATTTTGGATCAAGGAGAGCCTAAGATCATTTCTCAAGTCAAGTTCCACCTATGATTTCTCCTCAATAAACACTCGGTGCAAGTTCTACGGCATCGGTATGGTACTTGGGGTCAATAAATCGAATTCTCACCACGTGCGCTCAAGGATTTCCAAAAGCGGAGTCGAGGGCCCACAATGAACTTAGATACGATTCAAGCGCACAATGGCCCAACATGACCATATGATGATTGTTTGGTCAACACAAGAGTCTTAACGTCACGACTTTCACATCCTAAACACAACTTAATGTCTTTGACCATACGATCAAAGGAAAATGTGCTAGGCCCTATAAAAACTTGAAAATCAAAAAGAAAAATCGAAAATTGATTCAACCCTTAAGAAAGTTGTGATGCAATCTATCACTGGGAAGAGCTAGCCGGTTCGCACAACATTCTACCGTTGGAAAGAATCGTGGCATTAAGAAAACCAAGGGCTTATTGCCAACGCCAAAACAAAACCAAAAATAGGCTACGAGCCTAACTTTGCAACTAAAATTAATACTTTAACGAAAATAACGAAAATAGAAAGATAGCTCAAATGAAAGCAAAATAAATATGTACACGGGGTAAGTAGAATATACAATTAAGGGAGTTCAGAATCAACTTTATATACAAATCAACTATACCTACAAATGTACCGATTTAGTGCATATATATACAATCATCAAAAAAAAATCAAAAAGCGGGGCCCCACACCCACGAATAAGAGCTAGCATTGTCCCCAATGCTAACTACCAAATAAAGCATCAAAATAGAGGCAAAGGATATAGAAATGGCCCCTCAAGCCTCATCAGTGGTGCCCCTGTCCTCTGCACTGCGGGGACCTCAGGTCCCCAACCTGTTGCTGATGTGCTGCTGGGATAGGTGCCTACTCCAACTAAGGCTCATGAACTACCGGCTCTGAAGAGAGCTTAACATCTGCAGTACCGAAAGGGCCCTCCTGGATTGGAGCCACTGCTATCACTACTCCCTCAGTGTTAGGGAGCTTTCTCTTCTTCCTTGGCCTATCCTCCTCTGCATGTGGCTGCACATCTGATGGCTCTACGGATGGATCTACAAACAACAAGTCAATTGGTAGCTGATCTACCATCAGCTTGTCCACCTCCACCTGCAGCTTCGCCACCGACTCCTTCGAGTCCTTAGTCTTCCTCAGTTTCCTGTGCTCCTTAACCAAGTCCTTGAGTGCTTTTCTATGCTTCCTGACTGCCTTTGCCAAATTTCCCTGCTCCGCTATCATCTTTTCCTGGTTAGCCAGGATCTTCTTCAAAGTCTCATCAATCGAGGTAGGTATCTCAACAGTCACCGGAGCTCCCTGTTCCTGAATGGTTATGTGCAATATGAACAACTTGAATGTCGAAGCCGACATCCAGTTGTTCAAACTAGCAAGTGAGTGTGTGAGCTGGTTGGCGGTGAATCTGTGATTCTTTGACACCGGAATCACCGGCTCATCTGTGGCAGTAGGGGAGCTATGGATGGGCCTAGAGGCAATGTCTCCGTGGTGGGCAGCTCACTGGCAGCTGGCTCATCAGACTGGCCACCTACGGAAGAAGTAGAAGGTTGACTCTTCTTGGTGCCCTTAGGGTTGTCTGGTCACTTTTGATCATACTAAGATTAGGGGCTCACCGGAGGCACCATGATATCATATTTCTTCCGTTTCACTTTCATTTCTTTGAAGTACAAGGTTAGTGTGTTGGGGAAGGGTAATTTGTCTTAGTCTCGTTCGCCACAGTAGAGATCACCCGTGACATGATGTTGCCAACATTCAACAGAAAACCCACCATGATGGAAGCAACTAGGACAGTACGATCAATAGGAACAGAGTAATCATGTGTGGTCGGGTCAAGCCAATTTCACACAAAGGTCAATCACCCTTTGGCTTCAATATTTAAGGTGTTTCTCAATATTTTCTCATGTGCCTTCTACCACACAGGGACTGTACCTGGAGCAGCTACATTCCCGGCTAACCACGAGCAAGCTTCTTCTTTCATCAGTTGCTTCTCCAAGTACTGAGACTCATCTTCTTCCCCAAACCCCAAAAATCATTTAAGGACTGCCCATCAAATACCACTGTCGTGTCCCTCACTTTAGTGGCTTTTGTATCCAAAATTACATGGTGAACATTGTTGTAGAATTCTTTCACCATGTGCTCGTGTGCCGTGTCCACTTTTTCTTTGAAGAACCCCCAACCCTCTCTCATATGGAATTGAGCTTGTAGGTGACGGTTGTGAGGGAGAAAATCAGCATCAATGAATCGGCGCTCCAGAATCAGCTTCCTCTTGGGCCACCACTCCCTGTACCAGTGGAAAACAACCTCACTCACAAACCTATTTTCCCAGGCCTCTGGCTTCCTAATTATCTCTATCCCCCAACTTTAGGTTCTCCTCCCTCGGCATACCCCGCACTCTCCTCTGATATTGAAGCTGTGGGAGATGTGGAGTATTGGCCCTCCTCTTCGTCACAGTCCCGAACTCATTAGACGAGCTCGGGATTACATTTACTGGCTTCTTGGAAGTGGCCACAGATGCATGCTCTGGAGAAGAGCCCTCAGGAACTGGGACCTCTACTGACATATGCGTGGGGTCGGACTTTGAAGTTATATCCCGGGAGGGTTCGTACTCACTCCCTGTTGAATGAGAAGCAGCCCTGTCGGCTGCCCGAATGATCTTTCTATTTTTCTTCATTGTCTCCCTGTCTTTGGGAGTGCGTTTCACCACCCTTCTCAGTGTCTTCCCTCGGGAAGCACGACCCCTCCCGGGTTGTTTCCCGTGCCCCCACGTTGTATTTTCTTTCCTCCACTTTTATGTACCATTTTCTGCAAAAAACAAACACCTAACGATGTTAGTAGAAGCACAGAAGGAGAAGCAGATAGATCTAGTTTCTTTTCAAAGTTGCAGACATCATGTTGCATACAAGGGTCACGCGGACTGCAAAGAAAAGTAATGTGGTCTGCACAGGGAAAATTATTTCACACTCAGTTCTCAGTAAGGACCTGTGCAGACCGCACAAAAGTGGACTCCGGCCGCGTAGGATCAACGCGAACCACCCAGAAATGGACGCGGTCCGCACAGGTTGAGCCTCAAAATTGTAACTTCTCTAAACATTGGTCGTGCGGTCCACAGTGATTTGGACCGCGGTCGCTCTAGGTTTATGCGGACCGCACTAAAATGGACGCGGTCCGCACAGATCAAACTTGTAAAATGCACCCTCTCATAACATCTAGGCACGCGGTCCGCACTGATATGGACCGCGGCCGTGCTGGTCTCACGCGGACCGCATTGAAGTGGTCATGTAGATGTGCTGGAAGGGTGCCACAATGTCAATCAAACACACGCGGACCGCACAAAACGCACAAAAAGGTTGTGCCGCCACGTAGCGCTATCATAACTGGCAGGTCTTAATTGATCTTTTCTGTCCAAATTCTAGAATTAAGGGTCCTAATTGTTCCTACTCACTTGTTTTTAGAAGAATACATGCCCAAGGTTCAACAAAATTAAACAAACCCTATTCTAATCAATTAACTAAGAAGAAGAAGAAGAAAGAAAGAAAATAAGAAGTTAAACTAGTGGAATTTAATGAAAATAAACGAAAATTAAACTATGAATTGACATGAATGTGAGTGGTCAACAGGAATTAATGAGGATGCAAAGATGTTTGCAATTGATGTGGGTGAACTGTAAAGATGTGTGCTCTGATGAAATTTTTCAAAAAGGGTTTAAGGAGGCATTAGGCTTCTATTTATAGAAGATCGTGGGGCCTAGTTCTCACCTACCTTCGCACCCACACAAAAATGGCACGCGGACCCCGCATGATTTTCATCCCTCACATCATGAACACAGCCCACGCAGACCGCACTGCTTTGGTGTGCGGCCACGTGGGTAACTTTAGAGACTTGCATAATTTGGCCGTTCCCATGAAGACCGCACTGCTTTGACTGTGGTCGCGTGGGATATTTATCGGAGAGATGGCTATTTTTATTCTCCCAGCCACAAAAATGCTATACGACCGCGTGGCGTCTTCTGAGTTTACACCTTTAGTTTATCAAGCCCACGCAGACCGCATTGTTTTGGAGTGTGGCCGCGTAAACACTGTTCAGAGACTGTTCATTTTTTCATTTTACCCTACACTGGTTCAACGGTATTCCTGCAACACTTCACAAACTATAAGCTCAAAAATCCTATTCTACAACAGAAAAATAAAGAAAAACAAAAGACATGGGTTTCCTCCCAAGAAGCGCCTAATTTAATGTCGCAGCACGACGCATGTTACCATCATAGTCATTTCAAATAAATTAGCGCCACCACGTGGCTATCATCAAACTTGCCCAAATAATGCTAGAATCGACGCCCATTGACCCGGAATATCTCACCATTCTTGTTTTTCAGATCAGTGGCACCAAAAGGAGTAAAACCAACAACTTCAAAGGGACCGCTCCGCTTGGACTTTAGCTTTCCCGGAAACAACTATAAGCGGAATTGAAGAGAAGAACCATATCACCCACCTTGAATTATTTCCCCCGGGCATACTTGTCATGAAGATACTTCATCTTATCCTTGTATAAGAACGAGCTGGAGTATGCATGAAACCGAAACCCATCAAGTTCATTCAATTGTTCAACTCGGAGATTGGCCGCGACATCCCACTCTAAATTCAACTTTTTCAAAGCCCACTTCGCCTTATGCTCTAATTACACAGGGAGCTAACATGCTTTCCCAAAAACCAACCGATATGGCGACATAACAATCAGAGTCTTGAATGTTGTACGATAAGCCCAAAGAGCATCATCAAATTTCTTGGACCAATTGGTCCTATTTGCATTGACATTCTTGTATAGAATACTCTTGATTTCCCACTTTGAGACCTCAACTTGGCCACTCGCTTGAGGATAATAAGGAGTGGTCACTTTGTGGTTTACCCCATACATGCTAAGTAAAGAATCGAAAGCCTTGTTGCAAAAATGAGAGCCACCATCACTAATTATGGCACGAGGTGTGCCAAACCTATTGAAAATGCTCTTCTTCAGGAAAGCCACCACACTACGAGCTTCATTTTTGGGTAAGGCGATGGCCTCAATCCATTTTGACACATAGTCCACCACACAAAATGTAAGTGTTGCCACAAGAACTCACGAATGTCTCCATAAAGTCAATCTCCCAAACATCAAAAATGTCGACCTCAAGAATCGTGTTAAGGGGCCACTCATCTTTCTTTGAAATCCCTCCAGCACGTTGACACTCATCACACCTTTTCACGAATTCATCGGCATCCTTGAACAATGAAGGCCAATAGAACCCACAACTCAACACTTTAGATGACATCCTCGCCCCACCATGATGGCCTTTGTAGGGCGAAGGGTGACAAGCTTCCACAATACTCAATTGCTCTTCTTCGGGAACACACCGGCAAATTAGACCATCGGTGCAAATTTTTAAAATATGGCTCATCCCAATAGAAGTCCAAAGCATCCCGCATAAGCTTCTTCCTTTACTTAGAAGAGAGCTCATACGGGACCACACCGGCAACCAAATAATTTGTAATATCGGCAAACCATGGCATGTCAAGCATAGAAACTGAGAGGAGTTGTTCATCCGGAAATGAGTCAATAATCTCAAGGCCATCTGAAGGCCTCCCTTCCTCCTCCAATCTAGACAAGTGGTCCGCCACTTGGTTCTCACTTCCCTTTCTATCGAAGATCTCCAAATCAAATTCTTGTAGAAGAAGCACCCATCTCATCAATCTTGCTTTTGAATCCTTCTTAGCCATCAAGTACCTAAGGACGGCGTGATCGGTATGGATAATCACTATGGCCCCATATGGTACGGGAAAAACTTCTCCATGGAAAATACAATGGCAAACAATTCCTTCTCAGTGACCGTGTAATTTTTTTGCGCCTCATTAATTTTCTTACTAGAATAATACACCGAATGGAATAATTTGCTGATTTTCTGGCCCAAGACCGCCCACCACAACATTGCTAGCGTCGCACATAAGCTCAAAGGGTAAGCTCCAATTGGGTGCGGTTATGACGAGGGTAGTCGTCAACTTTTGTTTTAGAAGCTCGAAAACCTACATAAACCTGTCATCAAACACATATTTTGCATCCTTTTCCAACAACTTGCACAACGGGTTCACTACCTTAGAAAAGTCCTTTATGAATTTTTGGTAGAACCCCAGTCCAAGAAAACTCCTCACCCATTTGATAGAGTTAGGGGGAGAAAGCCTTGAGATCACCTCCATTTTTTCTTTGTCGACTTCAATCCCCTTTTTTGAAATTTTATGACCCAACACAATTCTTCTTCCACCATAATGTGGCATTTCTCCCAATTAAGCATCAAATTTGTGTCTTCACAGCGAACCAACACACGATCAAGATTTTGCAAACATTCACCAAATGAATCCCCGACCACACTAAAGTCATCCACGAAGACCTCCAATATATCTTCCACCATGTCGGTGAAGATTTCCATCATATATCTTTGGAAGGTCACTGGAGCATTACATAGTCCAGACGGCATGCGCGACAATGCGAATGTGCCATATGGACATGTGAAAGTTGTCTTTTCCTGGTCCTCTAGGGCAATATAAATCTGGTTATAGCCGTAATACCCATCTCGAAAAAAATAGAATGCCCGACCCGTCAGACGATCAGGCATCTGATCCAAGAATGGCAAGGGAAACTGGTCCTTTCTTGTAACCTTGTTCAGTTTTTGGTAGTCGATGCATACCCTCCAACCTGTCACAGTACGAGTCAGAATCAGCTCATTATTATCATTGGTCACTACCGTCATTCCTCCCTTTTTTGGTACACACTGTACTAGAGAGGTCCACGAACTATCAGAAATTGGATATACCACACCGACATCAAGCTATTTGATGATTTCCTTCTTAATCACCTCTTGCATGGCCTCATTGAGTCTCATTTTATATTCAAGAGACGGTCTCACATCCTCCTCCAATATTATCTTGTACATGCAAAACGCGGGGCTAATACCCTAAATATCCGCCAAGGTCCATCCAATCGGTGGCTTGGGCTTTTGAAAAACCGCCAAAGTGGTGTCCACCTGCACGTTATTAAAGCAAGAAGAAAGAATAACCAGAAAAGTGAAATTAGGACCAAGAAACTCATACCTGAGGTGAGGAGGAAGTGGTTTCAACTCCAACACTGGTGGCTCCTCAATGGATGGCTTGGTGGGTGGAGTTTTGCGATTTTAAAGATCAAGAGATAGCTTCCTCGACTCATAGGAATACGAGCCGATGCCACGAAGTGCATTCACACACTTCACCCTTTTAGGAATATCATCAACCTCCATGTTCAATATCACGGACTCGAGTGGGTCCTCAATATTTGCCATTGCGCTTGTGTTATCCACCATCACCGCCGTGACAATGTCAATAAACGAGCACACTTCGGTGCTATTTGGTTGGTGCATAGACTTGCATACAGGAAAATAACTTTTTCATCACGAACACAGAAGGTCAATTCTCCCACCTCTACATACACCAAGGCCTTCCCCGTAGCAAAGAAATGCCTTCCAAGAATAATAGGCACCTCGAAATCCACCTCGCAATCCAATATCATGAAATCCACCGGCAATATGAACTTGTCAACACAAACAAGGACATCATAAATAATTCCCAAGGTCCTCTTCATGGATCGGTCTGCCATTTGAAGCCTCATAGAAGTCGGGTGAGGTTTCCCAATCCCCAAAGTTTAGAACACATAATAAGGCATGAGTTTGATATTTTCCCCCAAGTCATATAAGGCCTTTGCAAAATCTGTGCTTCTAATGGTACATGGCATTGTAAATGCACCGGGATCCTCTAACTTTGGAGTCATTCACAATGGAACTCACTTGATGCGTTATTTTGATAGTCTCGCACTCCATAGATCTCTTTTTAGTAACCAAGTCCTTCATAAACTTTGCATATCCGGGCATTTGTTCGAGTGCCTCCACCAGAGGCATGTTGATGGCCAAACTCTTCATCATCTCAATAAACTTTTTAACTGGTTGTCACCCTTTTGCTTGGCCAATCTTTGAGGATATGGCGAATGAGGCCTAGGAAAATGTGCTTTGGCTTTTGGCACCATAGGTTCCGGCATATCAATAACGTGTTCCCTAGATGGGTTCACGACCTCTTGGGTCTCCACCCTATCCTCTTCAATATCTATTCTCACTTCATTCCTTACACTTGGTTCAACAATATCTTCAACCACTAATCGGACATTATCTTCCCGCAACTCATCCTCGTCGACCCTAACTTGACTTTCTTGCACATGACCCCCTCTCCCACTATGCGTTTTCACCACCATGACATGGTTATGGTACCCACCCTTGGGGTTCACCACCGTATCACTAGGTAGTGCACCCTTCAGGCGAGTGTTGAGAGAATGTGATAATTGTCCAAGTTGCACTTCTAAGTTACGGATCAAAGTGTTGTGGGAGGCTAATTGGGAATCCGAGACTTGATTCTTCTTCATCATTTGTTCGAACATGTTATCAATTCTACCCATGTCTTGAACCGAAGAACTTGACCCATAATATTGGAATGGAGGTGGGTTGTTCGGTTGTTGGTACATCGGGGGCCTTTGAAAGCCTTGCCCCTGATTACCTTGATTACCTCCTTGATTATTGTTCCACCCACCATTGATATTGTTGTTCCAATTATTGTTCTCCCTAATTGCCTTGGTTTCCTTTATTATCCCAATTGTTGCCTTGATTGCCTTGATTACCCCAATTATGGCCTTGATTACCCCAATTATTGTTCCAATTTCCACTACTTTAATGGCTCCCCCAATTGCCTTGGGAACGCCGTTGTTGATTCCCTTTATTTCCTCTATTACCTTGGTATTTATTTACATATTGGACCTCCTCACTTTGGTCCTCATAACATTCATTCGAATAACCACCATTCCCATCATCAAAGTTGTCCAAATTTTCTGTAGGTTGTTGTTGCCCTCTTTGCCTTCTTTTCATCATATGCACTCCCTCCATGGCATTGACTTGGTGTGGATTTTGAACTTGTTGAAGTTGCGCCTTAGCTAATTGGTTCATTGTTGTTGTGAGTCCGGCGATGACTTGGCCATGATCATGCAACTCCTTATGCAAGTGTATAACCTTGGGATCACATTGAGGAACATTAGCCCAGTTTTGCCATGGCGAATAAGTATCGGCCATTTCATCAAGAACAACACAAGCTTCGTTGTATGGAAGCTTCATAAAATTACAACCGGCCAACTGACTAACAATGCACTGCTTTGTTGTGTTTATAACCCGATAGAACACCTGTTGGATCTTATCGTTGTTGGAGCACTCTTTTACCATTGTCCGAAAACTCTCCCATATCTTATGTAACAGCTCCTTCGACTCTTGCTTGAAAGTTAGGATCTCATCTCTAAGAGCCGCCATATGACTATGTGAGAAGAACATCATAATGAATTTATCCTCCAACTCATCCCAAGTAGTGATGGAATGATTTGGAAATCTCTCCAACCAATCCAATGCCTTCCCCCGAAGTGAGAAGGGGAAAAGCCTCAACCTCAGTGCATCTTCCGAAACATTTATCTGCTTTCTCCCCCAATAAGTATTCACAAACCCTTTCAAATGCTTGTAGGCATTTTGTTCCGAGGAACCTCTAAAATACCCTCGTTGTTCGAGCAAAGTGAGCATGACATTAGTGATTTGGAAGTTCCCCACCCGAATTCGGGGAGGAACAATCGCACTTGCGTACCCTTAATTGGGTAGAACTCGTGGAGCTACTCTTGGTGGACGTGGAGGAGGGTCTGGTATGCTGTCATTAGCATTAGCATTTCTACCCCGTCTTTGTGCTTGGGGTAAAATCTCATCTTGTTCCACATCTTCCACCTCCTCCACTCCCACATTAATAGGATCATTTGCATATAAATATATTGGCACCTGAGTGAATTGAACAAACAAAGTAAGTAAAAAGAATAAAAGAGAACAAAAAACACAAAACTAGCAAACAAATAGTCAAACACCATAAAGATCCTCGGCAACGGCGCCAAAAAGTGATCGGTGCGGACTCAATTCTAAAAAAGAGTGGGCATGACTACTTATACCCAATAGTGTTAGCGGGGTCGAAAATTCCACAGATAGCTTCAAATTGGAGAGTATTTGCTAAGCCTAAAAGTGCATGTTAGCTTCTAATTGATCTTCTATCATTTTTGGGTTTTTTTCTGTTAACACCTAAATTCATCAACTACTATTGTACACTAAATTATGCAAAGTTATGATTCTAGTTGTATGCAATAAGAGAAAGGTACTAGGGTCGTAGCACTCACCTACGTGGCTAATTAACGGGTATAAAATTCTAACACAAGGATGATATTTATGGGGAATATGGATAACCGTTGCACTTGAGCACTCACTCTCACACCTCTCCGTAGGGAAAGTGATTATGCTCAATTGACTCTCTCGAAACCAATTGGGTAGGCTAATTTTCCCAAGAAACGTAAGGTTCAAGTGGGGTGATTACTCTCTCAAGGTTTAACTTGGGACTACCATTCTCATGGGTCCATCCCAAATCCTTGTTGAGTTGAATGTGAGGTCATAGACTCTCTTTCTCAAGAAGAGTCAAAACCCACTACGCTAGACTTAGTGTTTGCAACCACCAAATCTAAGTGAAAACATATAAACAACCCAAATACCAAACACCGAATATCATCCCAAGTATTAATCAAAAACACCAATTAACTACCCACACTAGGATTGAGCCACAACCCTAACTAATGGGTTTAGATAGATATGGAAGAAGTAGACATAGAAGAAATACTAGAAGAAATTAACATAATCATTAACTACTAGATTAATCTACTTGTATCCATGTTAATTACAATAGAAAATTGCCTAAAGTAGGCAAACACAGAGTATCATGAGTTCAGCTGCTACAGAGATCATAAAAACTTGACCTAAAAAAGTAAAGTGTTCTACTTATACTATGCAGGAAAAACCAGACAAGAATACCCCTGATGGTCTGGTGCAGACCGCATAGAAATATCATGCGGCCGCGTAGGGCTTATGGTCTTCAGATCTGGGCTTCTGGACTTGAGGATGCAGACCGCATAGAAATGTCATACGGACACATAGGTCAAGCCATGCGGACTGTGTGGAAATGGTGCTCGGCCGCTGTTGATACACAATTTTTCTCTATATATTCTTATACGCAAAATACTTTCAAAATAGCATGTATATGCATATATAAGCATTCCCAAAAAATTTGGTACTTTTCCCAAATATTTTACGATTTTAAAAACAAATTTGTGGCCTATTTTGCACTATAATATCTAATAATTATTTCTAAAACTTGTCATTTTTGGTGAATAATTTATTATTTTCTCACATTTACATAAAAATATAATGCACATGATTTTAACATAATTTTACAAGTCCATTTGATATTTTTAAACTAAAATAGCATGAAATTTCAACATTAGCCTAGTTCCTGATTTAATAGCATTTTCAATCATAAAATTATTCCCAATATTTTTAAATTAATATCTTACATTTTTTTTATTAAGAAGTATTTTTAATTTGATTTTTAAACGTTTTTTGCTATTTTTATAAATTCAAAAAAGGAAAAGTGGCTATTTCACTTTTAGCCTTATTTGCTTTCAATTATAGCCTATTTGCACCCCCAATCCATCCCCTCTAATTAAACGACAAAATTTCATTTCCTACCCGACCCAGACCCAACTAAACAAACCCGCCTATACTCCTTTTTAAATCATGACCGTTGATTGTTTTGATCAACAGTCCACGTTTGCCCTTTCCCTTTTTAACACAGGTGGCCCCCCAACCCTAATCATTCTCATAAAGCAGCCGCCTTTGAATCCCTTTGTTCTCTCAGACTCTCTCAACTCCTATACAAAACCCTAGCCCCTTCCCACCGGTTTCCACCTTATATCACCGAAAACCATGGCATTTCAGGCCTGGGTGGCCTGTACTCACCCCTACGTGCCCTTATACTCCTATTACGTGAAGTTTCAAGGTCCGACCTTGAAGACCCTAGCTCAGAGTTCCTCCGATTCAGGTTTTATGACCATCTCCGGCTCATCTCCGACGTGTTCTAGCCCTACAGGTTCATCTCCCACTCAGACCAGCCCTTTCCAGGGCTTTCTCATATTTTTAGGGTTTCTCTGAAACCCTATGCCATTTCAAGGTTTTCTTGTTCCTCTCTAAATCTATTTTAGATCCGTGCTATTTGTGATGTTTTCAAAGTATTTCTTACATCTTTTCCGATTTTTGCTTTCAAAACTGTTCGTCTTTTCGAACCTAGGGTTTGCTTATTTGTTTACTTGTTCTACTGTGATTTCTTACTGTATTTTGCTTTGCTTTAACTCCTAAGTGTTTTCACTGTGGTTTCAATGTATTTTTCTTTTACTGTATTTCCTCCTAGGGTTTCTAGTGATTTGCTTTACTGTGTTTTATTTCATTATGCTTCCATGAAATGATTAGGTTCCTTGTATTTTCTGAGTTTACTTTGCCTGATTTTCTATGCTTTCGTCTTTGCATTTAATCCATGGAGAAAACCCTAGATTTTGGGGGTTTTCAACAAGTTATGTGCGATTGCTTTGCTTCTTGTGTTGCTTCCTGTTTGATTTCAAAAACCCTAATTTCTAAGCTCGTCTCATGTGCTCTGATTCTTGATAAGCTTTGCAAGATCTTTTGATTTCTCTCATGGCTATGTTCTTCTACGTTTGATTGCATGACCACTCTGTTTGTTTAATTCTAGCCTCGTATGTTTAAAGTTAGACACTCTTTATAGTCAGACCTTTCTCTTTCAAAAACAACCCTAATTTTTGGGGATTGATTTCAGACCACCATTATGTGAGCTTATTTGATTCTTTCTTTGTCTAATTTGGACCTACTTTCTGAATTGATTTATTATTGATTTTGAGTCTTTAATTCCTTGATTTACTATGTGATAGTTGATTTACCTCTTATCTAATTTACCTAAGCCGTGTATTAAAACTTCCCTTATGTATTTACCCTTCATTGCACAATGTGTATTATTTTTTTCCCATAAATAAAACCCTGCCCTTTACTATTCAACTTCGATTCCTTAATTAAAGGAATTCCCCTCTCTTGATTGATTTTGATTGATATTGAGTTATTTCTTGCCTTGCTTACTTGCCTCTTTTCAAACTATAAATACCCTACTCCTTTTCTTGAAAACATACAAACAATTGAGTTAAAACACACACACACTCAAAGCTTCTTCTTTGCTTTCTAGTGAGCATTCTATACAGTCTGATGCTTGATCTCCTACACATTTGGGAGTTTTTCTTGAGTCTGTTCATGTTTATTTCCGGCTATCTGTTTGCTGCTCTTACTCTGCTATCCTAGAATTATAACTGGTATGCCCTTCTATGTTCTATAAGCATCCTTATTCAATTTCTCTGCTTCTGCCCCTTTCTTTGTGTGTTCATTTACGCTTTCCTGCACTATTTTATTTCTTTCAAGCATGGTAATTCCTTTCCCATGTTCCATGTGTATGTGAGTTTGTCCTGGTTCTAACAGCATTATGAATTGTTGTATGTGATTCAGGACTAGACTCTTTGAGTCTCTACTCAATTGCTTTGCCATTCACTTTTTCCCAATGTGCTAAGCTCTAACTTGGGTTTGTTGATGCATTATCATCATTCAGGCCTGAGTTTGACTCTTTAAGAGTCTTCTTATTTGTCTGAATCTAAGTGGGAGGTTAGGGTTGTGCCAGTCTATGCCATGACTAGGTATGACCACCTTCTGCCGAGGTTTCTATCTCACTTTATACCTAATCCTAGTTCTTAAGTTCTACCCCTCCCCCCCCCCCCTAATGGTAATCCATGCTTGGGACCCTAGTGTTCACTCTGAACTTGGATGCCTAAGAGTTGGTAATTCCACACATTGCACTACTCTGTTACAACTCTCCATCTTTAGAGTGTAAGCATTGCCTGGGCTTTTGAACCCTTGGAACTTTGAAACATTCTAAGAGAAGGCCTTGGAATCTGGAACCCGGATTAGGTGAAACACATGTGTTGGATGTTGAAGGTTGCATCGATTCTCCTCGGATCTGACTTCAGTTTTGAAGTACCTATTTCAGTCTTCTTCTTTCCCGTTTTATAATAACCATGTAATAAAACTCTGGGAAAATATTAGTAAAGGGTCTGGGATGGGTTTATGTTGCCTACATAAGGTAAAGGGTTGATATCCTGCCTATAGGTCTTTTACACTTTGAATCATGCCTATAGGATTTTCTAATGATTAAAATCCTCTAGTTACCATGCCTATAAGACTTTTACTACTTCAACTCATCTAGATAACATGCCTATAGGGTTTAAAATTTAATCATGTTGCAAACCATTAGAGATCCTTCCTATAGGACTTTAACATTCGCCTAATCAATTGCATATAGAACCATGTTCATAGGAAATGCATATGCGTTAGACAAACTGTAAGGTAACTAAACATTCATATATTTATCAACTCTTTAACAGGCTTAAAATAAAACTCCATCTCAACTTGTCTTATTCGTTTTAAGCAACAACAGTCCATTAACTGGCCCTTAATGTCCTAATGTATTGTTTTCAATAAAGCCCTTGTAAACCAGTATGCTTTTTAAACTCTGCAAATCTGCATCTTTACTAAACGGTTCTTTTAAACATTCTGTCTAAACGTTTTACTTAGTCCCTGAAATTTTCTTTTAAAAAATAGTCCTGTTACTTACTCTTTTTTTGTAGACATTCCTGCCTCTAAAAAATCATTCATAACTCTTCTGCATTTTTTCCTACTCAAACAGTATGCTGATCTCAAATCCATTTACAAATTTACTGCAATCTTTACTTTCTTTTAAACTCTTCTGCATTAAGACCTCAATAACTAACAATCAGACCCGAGGGGCTTGATACAGACTTTCATCTAACTTTATGAGTTAAACTGATTCGTCCGCCTCTTAATTCTTTAGCTTTAAAGACCAAACCAGTATGTGCAAGTCATGCTAAATTAAATGGTGTGTGATCTACAGGGTTTTCATGAGCCTTTAAGTGTTTGCTTCGTACCCCACTTGTTTGCTATTTGTTTTGATTGATCTCTTGGTATTTTATCCCTTTAAAATCCATATATGCCTCCATCCCTTTCTCCCCTTTAGGATTAGAAGTCCAAATACCCCAGTACTGATAGGTCGGGATGGGTATTAGCATGCAATCAGTCAACAAGACTAATCACGTAAATACCTTAACGGGGGTGGGAAGGGTAGAATATGGAGATGATGACGTTGCACTAATATCTCGGGTGAGAATGATTGCTGGGTATTACACCGAATGATCCATATTATTGTTAAACCTAGGACCCCTTCTTTATTTGCTTTTCCTTTATTTTAAATGCTTTCTTCAAACTAAGCTCTCTTCTCACTTGTGCCTTTCTTCTTTCAAAATTGTCAACTTTTTTATATTTCTTATGTGTAAACTTTGCTTGTCTACTCCTACTCTACTTAAAGTCACAATTAAGAAAGGACGGGGACCACACTAGTGGATCTTGAGGGATGCCTAACACCTTCCCCTCGAGATAATCTCAATCCCTTACCAAAACTCTAGTTTCTTTCAAATCCTTCATCTTTTCCCTAAAAGTGTCCTAATGCAATATAATTATTAGGTGGCGACTCTCCAAACTCCATGACCTAAATTCCCCGAAAGGGGATAAAAGAGTCATTTCACCCATAATGTCGTAAACCATATTTCTCCTCGAAAAAAGGGGCGTCAACAGCATGACGACTCTACTGGGATTTTCTTTAAGGCTTTTACCCTTACTTGTTTTTGTGACTTTATCGCCTCCTTAATTGCAGTTATTTCTTGCCCTTGGTTATTTCATCATAATTACTAACTTGGCTCTTCATGTTTTCCTTTCCTTTTAATTTCCGCTTTTACTGCCTTATTATTTCAATTTTGCTGTAATTTTTGAGAATTTATTGTATGAACGTGAAAATTCATGCAACTTGCTTCATTATTGTAACTGTATTTCTCAACATCATATTCCACTCGTGCCAAAACAAAACCCATATCAACGCTTATAATGAGTGGTTACGCCCTTCCAATGTTATAACCCTCTAAATGTGGCAAAGGCACATTCGAGGTAAAACCAGTCGATCAACGGTGTAGTCGACGATTCCGCGCCTTTCCCTCTTGAGTTGTCCGCTCAAGGGTACCTTGTCTAACACTTCAAAGTAGAAACCTTATCTCTTGAAATTGTTCATGCATCATGGTCAACCCTAGCCGAGTCAGTTATGTTGTCCACATAATGACTCCATAAGATATCATAAACCAAAGTCCACCGGGTTTCCTCGAAACCCAAACGGACACCTTCACGTAATGTGCATTTATTCGGAGAACTAAATGCCTTCTTCTAATTAATTATTTAAACAGTCGAGCCTGGTGGGGTAAGGGCCTAACACTTTGTTTTGCAGAAAATTAGGCACGAGGTCCGAGATTCAGTGTGATATCCAAGTACTTAGGGAACTTGCCCTCACTTCTGATAATTCAGCCTAACAACAAGATCATAACGGAAAGCCACTTTGTTTTGGGATAGCAATCGATCAGTGTTCCGCTTCGGAGACTTGGAAATGACCCCCTTGCTAGAAGAGATAGGAGTCCTAGCTGGTATATCTTGGGAGACTCCGGGTTCGCTTATGCCATAAAATCGCAAAGGTAAAGGCTTTCTTAAGATGATGGGGCTCAAGAAAAATCCTGACCTCGCTTGCTTGAAGGATTTCTACATACCCTTTGACTTCTTGTACGAGAGATATAGCCACAGCAAGTCCTATCGCACCTATATGGACGAGTTTACCCTCACTTATTTAGGACATATACATAGAATGGTATTTGTGTTCATGTTTTGCTTCTTGGGTATGATAATTTTCCCCATGAAGAAGGCTAGGATCCACACCAGACTAGCCATGGTGACCAAGACCTTAATAGAAGGAATCGACGGGAAGTCTTTCAGCATAGTGCCTATCATCGCTAAAATCTATCGAGCCTTGGGAAAGTGTCAGCAAGACGCTCCACATTTCGAGGGTTGTAATCTGCTACTTCAACTCTAGCTCATAGAACACCTTCAGAAAGGCAACTACAGACAAGAAATCATACGTAGGGATTGGGATGACCATCTCGCTTTTCATCAGCGAAAGCGAATGAAATTCATGCCCACATGTTCACTCAGTCAGAGGACGCCAGTGGATAGGTAGGGTTGTTCGAGAATCTAAAGGAAAAGCAAGTTAAATGGATGTTCGAGTGGTTCCCAACAGGAGAATTCATTGTCCGCTCTTGGGACGCGCCATTTCTTGTACTCATCGGTCTGAGGAGAACTCATCCATATGTCCCTCTGCGGGTCATGAGGCAAGCTGGAAGAAATTATATCACACCCAGGATAAAGAAAATGAGTCATTTCAGGGCTGACTTTCAAGATAATGATATCCCACACAGGTGTCACGCTTAGCATATGTGGCACTGCAAGCTCATCTTAGGGAAGGAGTCTCTTGAACCAGAGAGGTATCATGTCGGGTGTGTGCCGCAATACACGGATTGGTTGGAAGATGATCACATTACTTTGGGTCGTTCAGGATTCGGCCATGGTCATAGGTTTATTGATGAGAAAACTTAAGCATAGGTCAATTACAATCAGCTACGCGAGAGGATACAGGAATGTGAGAATGAACATCGGGAAATACAGGAAGCCCACGAGAAGCTGATCAACGAATGGAAGGATATGGCTATAATGTCAACAACCTGCTGGGGTATTTGGAGCGAGATCTAGTAGAGTTGGAAGGAAAGTTCTTGAAAAGAATCAAAGACTGCCAGAATGCCAAGGTAACTGTAGGAAGACATCTAGCCCAAGCCTATCTGCTGTTAGGAATGCGCGAGTTGATGCAGCTGTACAAGGGAGGCGAGAATACCGAATCTGGGGAAGGTCCTTCTGGGACCATGTAGTTAGGATTTTTGTTCCTTGCTTTATTAATGTAATAAGGCCACTGGCCATTAATGACGTCTTTATCATTCAGTTGTTTTGTTTTTATCAATAAAATGAGGCATTTAGCATTATAAGTTCTTCAAATTTAATTTGTCGCTAGGCCTACCTCTAGCACAATGAGGCACCCAAAGTAGGAAGTGATTTATATTCCTACACAATGTGTTTAAATATCGCAATATTGTTTATCAAAACCCGCACTAACTTGTTACCTTTTATTTTTATTTTGTTTTATTATTCCCCTCCCCAAAGGTTAGTCCATGCATTCTGGCACCATCAGCATACTCAAAAAGATCCAGGGTCCTCCACCTCCTCCTCCCCCAAGTCCTACCAGAAACAGGAGCAAAGGCAAAGTGGGAGATACAAGCGCTAGAAAGGAACTTCAGGAAACTTCTCAGAATGTTGCAATTACCAAGGAAACTGTTGCTCATCTGGATCAAACTTTACTAAGATTCCGAGAGGAATTGAACCAAGTTAAAAACCTGGCAATCCTGTCAATCACTCTTGTCACTCCTGATGTTATCACCCAGAACCCCGCACCTCCACAAAACACCCCAACCTCCAATGGGACCAACTCACAACACTCCACTGCTCATTCCTGAACCACAAAACACCACAAAAGACCATAACACTCCTATCTTTGTGGACACTATAATACAATCAACCAATCACAAGTGCATTCGAGTCAGATGACAAGAGCTCCCTAATTTTCAGAATTTGGCCGCTGAGATCAAGAAGCTTACTAGCCGGGTTCAAGGTTTTGAAGGTAACAAAGGTATCGAAGGTTGAATTATGAAGATCTCTGTGTTAAGCCAGATGTCGAGCTCCTGGATAGATACAAACCTCCCAAGATCAAGATGTTCGATGGTACAGGTGATCCTAGGGTCCACTTGAGAATGTATTGTGACAAGTTGGAAGGAGTCAGAAGGAACAAGAAAATCCGCATAAAGTTGTTCATGAAGAGTTTGAAGGGTGATGCTTTATCATGGTATATTAGCCAGGATGCAAAGAAATAGACTAGTTGGGTGAACATGGCATCTCACTTTATGGATCGATTTAGGTTCAACACTGAGAATGCACCAGTTGTTTTCTATATCCAGAATCTCAAGAAGAATCCCACAGAGACCTTTCGCGAGTATGCTACTCGTTGGAGGTCAAAAGCTGCTAATGTCAGACCGGCCTTGGAGGAAGAACAAATGAACATGTTCTTCGTCCGTGCTCAAGATCCGCAGTACTATGAGAGACTGATGCTAATAAGGGGCAGAAAGTTCTCCGACATCATCAAGATGGGAGAAAAGATTGAAGAAGGCATAAAAAATGGTATGGTCACTAACCTCGAGAGATTGAAAGCTACCAACAAGGCTTTACAGTCTGGTGGCTCATCAAAGAAAAAGGATATAAATTTCGTAATGGCTACGCAAAGTAACAATTCCCCTATGAAGTACCAAACCTATCCCCCAGCTCCGCTCATATGTCAACCTACCCTAAACTACCAAGCACCATCACCCACTTACCAAATTCCATCACCCGCTTACCAATCACCCCCACCACCCACATATCAACCCACTTCACCCAGATATTCCCAACCCGCACCTGTATACCACGCATACAACTCCCAGCCTTCTCACTACCCATCACCACCTACCCGCCAAAACTTTCCTCGGCCCAGACCAAACTTCGACCGTAAACCTCCAAGACAATATACCTCTATAGCCGAGCCAATTAACCAATTATATGAAAAACTCAAATCATCCAGTTACATTACCCCAATCCCAGTCGTAACTCCAGAAAATCCTTCCCAATAGATCAACCCAAACAAGACTTGTGCATACCATTCCGCGATGAAGGGCCATACCATCGATGTGTGTCACTCGTTGAAAGATAAGATCTAGAATCTGATTGACAACAAGATCATAATAGCAAAGGAGCCCACTCCTAATGTCCGTAACAACCCTCTGCCTGACCACAAGGGTAGAGGCATCCATATGATCGATATTGAAGATGATTTGGATCCCAAAAGGTCAATCGATTTGATAGTTGAAGGAGACGAACCAAATAAGCCAGCAGTTCTACCATTAATCCCGTTATTGTTTAGATTCAGCCCTCTGAGGGCGATGTGGTAAATGTGTTTGTGCCGCTCGAGTTTGAATCACCTACTTCAAAGGCGCCAAAACCAATTGAGGTTGAGTTCAGGGTTCCAAAGACGCTTGCATCGCTTGAAGTTAGTGTGTTACCTCCTAGGGTACCAATTCCAGTCTCCATGACAGATGCCACCCCCATTAAGTCGAATGTCTTACCTTAGGATTATAGAACCGAGGCTAGAAGGAAGGGAACGACATATATTGAGGAAGCAAGTTCCGCACAGGGCGTGACTAGGACATGTAGGGTATGCACCCCGGAACATTTGGCTGAGTCCAGCAAGCAAGCCTCCGGTCGGGCTGTTGAAACTGGACCCGATGATCTTTGGAGGAAGGCACATGCCAAAGAGCACTCAGTCATCGAGCAACTGAACAAAATTCCAGAACAAATTTCTATTCTGGCTCTTCCGCAAAGATCTTAATAAAAATGCCTTAATGAAAATACTAAGTAAAGCTTATTTTTCCAGCAACATAACAGGAGGGAAATGGAAAACATGGTGGGGCAGGTACTGGAAAGCCATAAGATCGCCTTCCACAAGGACGAGTTACCACTGGAAGGGCTCGGTCACAACAAAGCATTGCACATCACTGTGCAATGCGAGGATCACTTTATCACCAGAATTTTAGTCGACGGGGGATCCAGCCTCAATATTTGTCCATTAATAACTCTCAATATATTGGGTAAAGGATTGCACGAGATCAAAGACGGAGCTACCAGTGTCAAAGCTTTTGATGGATTTCAGAAGTCCACCATTAGAGAAATTAGCCTATGCCTACAGATGGGACCCACCTGGTTCGATGTTGAGTTCCAAGTCATTGACGTGCCAGCATCCTACAAGTTGTTGCTGGGACGACCCTAGATCCATGTCGTTGGGGCTGTAGCATCAACTTTGCATCAAGTTGTAGAATTTGAATGGAATCATCAGGAAATAATCATTCATGGGGACAGTAGCAGCCCTATATACAGTCGCAAGGCCATCTCGATGATCGGAGGAAGAAGGAGAATAGGTGGATAAACATACCATCACATCGAGCGAGTCAACTCCATAGACAAAGACAAGTGGTGGGATAACAAAATTGAGAGCATTTTGAATTGGAGCGGGTATGAACCGGGAAAGGACTTGGCAAGAATCTCTAGGGCATCACCAAGCCTATCAAGTTGAAGAAGCACGGTACCACTTTTGGCCTGGGTTATGAATATACTTGGGAAGAGTTTGACCACTGGTCGCCACCATGGCGCGGTCCCTACTACCCACTTGAGCACCCTCTACCTCAGTTAGAGTAGACCTTTCAGCTAGATAATGTCATATATGGATCAGAGGAAGATGAGACACTGGCAGTAATGAAGAACCCATTTTTAGAGGATGATATGGATTGCTGTGTTATCTTTGAGGAGGACGGGGAGGAAGGCCCTTCCATTAAAGCTGTGAACTGAGGAGAACACCTCACCAGTTGGTCAGTTAAGACCACCGGATCCTGCAGAGCCTCAGGGTAGCAAGGCTAAACAATGCATATGCATCGCATTTTATTTTTTAGTTTTTCGCATTGGCTTTACTTTTGAAAAGGGCTCGGATGTTTCCAACAGTTATGAATGTAATCAAAATAATTTCCAATTTTATCTTTATATCTCGCTCTCATTACTTTTCTCTACCATTTACTTTTATTTTACACAGCTTTATTATTACATATCTTAATGATGAACTAACGACCGTAACTTGCAATGAGATAATGCGACAAACAGACATAGATTCAGAATAGGATGAAATACTAGAAGAAGTTATCAGAGAGGTCGAGAATTTTGAGAACAGGCCTAAGTCTAACTTGGACGAAACATAGGTTGTTAAATTGGGAGACTTAGAGAATGTCAAGGAAACACGTATTAGCGTACATTTGTCATCCCCAGAAAAGAAAAAGTACACATAGTTCTTAAAAGAATATGAGGATATCCTTGCCTAGTCGTATTATGATATGACTGGTCTCAGCACATCCATTGTAGCCCCCAAGTTGCCGACAGATCCGGCATGCCCACCGGCAAAACAGAAACTCAGAAAGTTAAAGCCAGACATGAGTTTGAAAATCAAATAAGAGGTTATCAAGCAAGTCAATGCCAGGGTTCTCGTAGTGGTAGAACATCGAACATGGTTAGCCAACATCGTGCCGGTACCAAAGAAGGATGGGAAGGTTAGAGTCTATGTCGACTACCGGGATCTCAACCGGGCCAGTCCTAAGGATGAATTCCCTTTGCCAAATATACACATATTGATTGATAACTACGCCAAATATGAGTTGCAGTCATTCGCCAATTGTTTTGTTGGATACCATCAGATATGGATGGACAAAGATGATGCAGAGAAAACGGCATTCATCACGCCGTGGGGAATCTACTGTTACAGAATGATGACGTTCAGTTTGGAGAATGCAGGTGTTAGCTACACGAGAGCCATGACCACCATCTTTCATGACATGATACATAAAGATATCGAGGTGTATGTGGATGATGTCATCATAAAATCTAAGAAAGATGAAGATCACATGGAAGATTTGAGAAAGTTCATCAACAGACTTAGGAGATACAACTTGAAACTGAATCCCGCCAAGTGTGCATTCGGGATCCCAGCCAAAAAGCTATTGGGTTTCATTGTGAGTCGTCGGGGAATAGAATTTGACCCGTCAAGGTCAAAGCCATTTAATAGTTGCCACCGTCAAAGAACAAGAAAGATGTAATGAGTTTTCTGGGACGACTCAACTATATTAGTCGATTCATAGCTCAGTCCATTGTTATTTGTGAACCCATCTTCAAGATGCTAAAGAAGGATGCTTGTCGATGACCCATTTTTCCCTCCCAAAAGAAGCGAATTCGAGTTTACGACATTATGGACAAAAATAACTCTTATTCCCTTTTGGGAATTGGGTTATGGAGTTCTAAGAGTCGCCACCTAATGATTATAGTGCATTAGGACACTTTTAGGAAGAATTTGAATGAAAACCAGAGTTCGGGTAAGGGCTTGAAATTATCTCGAGGGGAAGGTGTTAGGCACCCCTCAAGAACCACTAGTGTGGTTCCCGGCCTTGCTTAGATATGACTTTAAGAAGCGTAGAAATAACAAGCAAATATGCATATAAGGGATCTAAAACTAGTGGGCAAATTTGAAAAAGAATAGCACCAGTAAAAGGGAAATTTGGGAGAAAATATTTAAACAAAAGTAAAAGGTAAGGGGGTCCTAGTTTAAATATAATATAGATCGTTTGATATAATATCTCGCTAATATTCCCAAAGAGGGGTCGCTTTATGATATTATCGCATCGGCATCATCTCCATATTATACCCTTCCATTGATTAAACATGCATAACCCTCGCAAATCACTATAACCCCCATTGTTCTTTACAAATTATTACAGCCCAAATAATTAAATTACAACAACGATAAAAGAAAATAAGAAGTTATTCTATAGAGAGCCTTCAGCCAGGCCCAGCATCTCCAACCTCACTTCTTCCAAGTTTCGCAGCCAGTACCAAGGGTTGGGTGCGGCAAAGTTCCCTAAGGGTTCGTTTGAACCCCTGGCCAATACCAAGCACCCAAAATGTCATTGTTTGACAAGTGCAAGTGTGGAAGTGCCAGCCTTGTGCATCAAAGTTCAATGGGTGCTCAAGGGATCCCAAGGCAATGCTTACACTAAGGGGCAGAACCTAATGTTCTAAGAATAGTAAACTTGTGACAGAATTGAGAGAGTTTGAAACGGTCAGTTTAAGAAGGAAAAAAAATTGAGAGGCAGTTTGAGAAAACAATGATTACAAAAAAGTTAAAAGAGCTCCTTTGAATTCATTTAGAACTGACCAGAGCATCACACAAGCAAGGGCAAAGGGGAAGGGAACAGATAAGCAAGTGACTGCTCACACATAGACAACATATTAAAGAAAAGTAATCGGACAATGGTTGCAAATAGAATTTCAGTTCTTACTGCACCAAATTCCAACATAGTCAGCCTCAAGAAGAGGTTTCAGGCTAACCAAGTAGCCAAGCAAACCAGGATACATGATAGTAGTACATAAGGAAAACAGAAAACATACATTGAGACATGGGAAGGGGTAGGGAATATGCTAAGTCAAACTAGGCAGGCTACTAATTACATGCTAGTGGTAAGAAGAGCAACAGAACCATAAGTAAAAGCACAAAAAAAAAAATATAAAGTGCAAAACTAATAGAAACATGTTGTTTTGGGAACTATATCTTAAATAGGTGACATACCAGTTGCAAATAATAGAACACAATAGCAGTGAGCAATACTGCACAAGAAGAGCAGAGTGAGCAGAGGATCTGAGCAGTAGTGTGAGAACAGCAACGCAGAGAAGCAAACAGCAGGCAAAACCCAAGTAACCAATGCAGTAGAACCCCAATACTGCAGTAAAACAAACCCAAGTTTTATCAATCTTGGCTTTCAGCCTATTGACTATTGAAATAATAGTAGAGAAAATGATAGAGAGTATTCAGAGAGTTTGAAATTGTGAGAGATATGCAGTATGTGTTGGTGTCTTTCAAAGAGAATGGATGAGGGTACTTATAGTACTATAAACGAGTGCACAAACAAGGCAGCAATCATTGATTAAGGAACCAGTCAATCAAAATCCAATTAAGATCAGGACTCCCCGTTAATTAAGGAGTCAAAGACAAACGGTAACAAACATTGATTTTCAAAAAGGAAAAGAATCAATTAACTATTGTATTTACCTTAGTGAAAGTAGCAAGAATATAACATGCAATAGGGGTTAGATACATAATAATTTAAGTAAGGAAAATATATATTGAAGATTTGAAAGCCTATTCATGCACAAATATGGTAAGAAAGTACCAATTAGCTCCGAAAGTTAGTCAAAGAATCACTGACAAAACCAAGTATAGAGAGCAATCTCACAAGTAAGGAAATAATTAAAAACCAGTGTAAGAACCTTTAAGAAAAATTCATACAAATTAGGGATTCAAAGAGATGCACAAAATCAGTAGAATATTGCATGAACGATGATCAATTGTACCTATAAACCAAAATAGACATGAAAATCAGTGAACCATAGGCAAGACAGCATGGAAGCAGTAAAGGGTCGGGACCCTATCAAGGAGTTAAAGTATGGAACTCGGATTAACAAAGAAACAAACAAACCCGTAACATGAACAAACACAAACAACCACATAATACTCAAGAAAAGCAAATGATATAACGACTTTGAAAAGGGTAAGAAACCCTAGTTTTGAAAAAGAGAGAAAATTGTCGGAAAACTTTGAATAATAAGAGATACTTAATGAGAAATAGAGTAGAAAACAAAGGTTAAACTAAAAATAATTTTTTTTAAAAGAACACAGATAAAAGAGATTCGAGCAAAATTAGGGTTTGCAAACAAATTAGGGTGAGAATCTGGTCGTGAAACTTATCCATAACGCCATATCGAGTATTATTGTGCGAAAAACCACCGGAAAGGAGGTCGGAGATAAGCCAAGCAAGGTTTCCAGGGAACTCCTTTCATGGTGAAAGTGTCTGGGACTTCAAGGATCAAAGATAAGCAATGAGACAAGGTTCCATGGTGACTGATGGTCAAAAGAAGTGAGGGTGGAGGTGGCTGGAACGGCGATGAAGGCATTAGAGAAGAGAGAGAGAATAAGAAGATTCTAGAGAGAAGGAGGAGACGAAGGGTTAGAGAGAGGCCTCTCTCTTGAAAATGAGGGTGAGGGATAGGGGTACATAGGTTATAATTATGCGAATTAAATCTGGGCCGTTGATCTCGTTTGATCAACGGCTCAGATCAAATCTAGGCTGGGTCAGGTATTGGGTCGGGTTATTTTGCAAAGTAAGTCGTATAATTGGGTTCTAAAATTGGCTGACATAGGGGCTCAATTTACGCCATAAATTAAACAAAATTTGGTTAACTTTTAAATAGTCAATTTTCCCAATTTATTTTATAAAATAGCAAAAATAGTTTAAAATGCAACATTGAAAGCACAAAACTAATTAATAGAATATAAAAATTAAAATAAAAATATTAAAAATAATTTTATAACTATGAAACATAGTTAATTGCAAAAGTAGGCCATAATTGCAATTTTATGCAATTAGCTATAAAAATTCCAAATAAATTTGTAAAAAATGTGAAAAACTACATAAATTATATCTTATAGTAAATATGAGATTGAAGCACATTATTTGCTAAAAATAATAATTTGGATATAATTTTGGCCTTTATATAATCAAAAATAGGTAGTAAATTGATTTTAAAAAAATTATAAAAATTAAAGAAAAATACCAAATTTCCAGGCATGCTTATATATGCATATATATACTATTTTGAAAGTATTTTGGGTGAAAAATATATATATAGGGAAAATTGAGTATCAACAATGCTGCCACTAAATGGACTAGTGACTGTCAAAGGGCCTTCGACAGAATCAAGGAATCTCTGTCGACACTATCAGGCATGGTTCCACCCGAGCTAGGGAGATCTCTATTGCTTTATCTTGTAGTATTGGATGGAGCATTTGGGTGTGTTTTGGGACAACAGGAAGAAACAGGAAGAAAGGAGCAAGCCATCGACTACCTCAGCAAGAAGTTGACCCTGTACGAGGCTCGTTATTCCTTATTAGAGCGCACTTGTTGTGATTTAACCTAGGTAGCTCATAAACTGAGGCATTACTTCTATGCTTACACCACTTATCTCATATCGAGGATGGATCCATTAAAATATATCTTTTAGAAGCCCATGTCCACCAGCAAGCTCGCCAAATGGCAGATACTGTTAAGTGAATTCGACATTGTTTATGTTGCCTAAAAGGCAGTCAAAGGACAAGATCTGGCAGATCATCTCGCCGAGAATCCTATAGGAGGAGAATACGAACCTCTGAAGATGTATTTTCCTAATGAAGAGATAGCTTTCATAGGAGAAGTCATTGCAGAATCCTATGATGGGTGGAGGATGTTTTTCGACGGAGCTGCAAATTTCAAAGGAGTCGGTATATGAGAAGTCTTGGTGTCACAAACTGGTCAGCATTACCCAGTATCTGCAAAGCTCTGATTCCCGTGCACCAACAACATGGCCGAATATGAAGCCTGCATCTTGGGGCTTAAATTGGCAATTGACATGAACATTCAGGAACTACTAGTGATCAGAGACTCGGACCTACTCATACATCATGTTCAAGAAGAATGGGCAACCAAGAATTCCAAGATAGTCCCCTATCTACACCATGTATAGGAGTTTAGGAAAAGATTCAGAAAGACGGAATTCCAGCAGTTCCCATAACACAGAATGAGTTCACCGACGCCTTAGCCACTTAATCGTCTATGATCCAGCATCCAGATACAAACTTTATTGATCCCATCCAGGTCAAGATTCATGAACAACCATCTTATTGTGCTCATATCGAGGAAGAAGCCGACGAGAAACCTTGGTTCCATGATATCAGAGAATACTTGACAACAGGAGAGTACCAGAGCTTGCCAATGCTACTCAAAAATGCACACTTCGGAGATTGTCCAACAACTTCTTTCACAGCGGAAGAAACCTGTATAGGAGGACTCCCAATTTGCGATTAATAAGATGTGTCGAGGCAGAGAAGCAACCAGAATATTGGAGGAAGTGCACGCAGGGACCTACGGACCACACATGAACGAATTTATTTTGGCGAAGAAGATACTCCGAGCAGGGTATTTTTGGATGACTATGGAAACGGACTGCACCCAGTATGTCCCGAAATGCCACCATTGCCAGATACATGCAGATATGATAAAAGTACCTCCAAATGAGCTTACTGCAACAAGCTCACCATGGTCGTTCGCTTCTTGAGGAATGGAAGTTATTGGACCAATTGAACTCGCCACGTCAAATGGGCACAGGTTCATCCTAGTGGCAATTGATTACTTTACAAAATGGGTTGAAGCACCATCACACAAAGCCGTCACCAAGAAAATAATAACAAAATTTGTCTGTGATCGTATGGTTTGTCGATTCGGGATTCCAGAATCAACCATCACCGATAATGGTTCCAATCTCAACAGCGACCTGATCAAGGCAATGAGTGAAATATTCAAGATTAAACACAAGAACTCTACGGCTCAGATGAATGGAGCTATAGAAGTAGCTTATAAGAACAGCAAGAAGACACTAAGGAAGATGATCGAAAAGCATAAACAATGGCATGAGAAGTTGTCATTCGCATTACTGGGCTATCGTACCACGGCCGGCACATCGACCGGGGCCACTCCCTACATGTTGGTTTATGGTACAGAGGCATTCATTCCCGGCGAAGTAGAAATTCCCTCCTTGAGGGTCATACAAGAAGCAGATTTAGACGATTCAGAATGGGTCAAAAATCGCTATGAGCAATTAGCCCGTATAGACGGAAAGAGAATAAATGATGTCTGTCACGGTCAATTATATCAGAACAGAATGTCCATAGCCTTCAATAAGAGAGTCAAGCAAAGGAAGTTCACGCCAGGATAGCTGGTATTGAAAAAAGTATTTCGGCATCAAGACAAAGCCAAAGGGAAATTCTCCCCTAATTGGCAGGGTCCGTAAATGGTTCATCGCGTTCTAAGTGGAGGAGCCATTATTCTTAAGAAATGGACGGAGACGTCTGGCCGAAGCCAATCAACTCAGACTCAGTAAAAAGATACTACAATTGATCATATGCTTTTCTTTCATGATGTAATTTGAACTACGCCTGACCTGATTCATGTTTAAGAGGGGATACGTAGCCTAATGGGTTCGGTCACATTTTAATAAAAATCCCATTTTCCTAACATTTGGAACTCGGTAAAATTTTGAGGAGGACACTAAAAATTCGGAAGTCGGTTTGTCAGCTTTTACATCAGCATCAACCCAGTAAACTGGGGCAGAATTTTGAGGAGGACCCTCAAAATTTTAGGGTCGATCCGTTTTCTATCATTCAGCACAGTCGTCAACAGCGCCAACCCAGTAAACTGGGGCAGAATTTTGAGGAGGACCCTCAAAATTCTGGAACAAGCAAGGTCGCCACGTCTTGAACAACGTTGCCATTGTTGGTTCATCCAGAATAAAATAATTGTTTTTGTATATATATTTGCATTTACTAAGTCATGCACAAATATCATTTGCATCACCATCGTTTAGCATGCTACCCCCGTGATACGCGACGCCAAGAGCTAGAGGGTACGACTAACTCCCCTCTACAAAACTAAACCTAATCATTCTCACAAAGTAGCATCCTTTGAATCCCTTCGTTCTCTCAAACTCTCTCAAATCCTCTCCGAAACCCTAGCCCCTTCCCACCTGTTTCGACCTTATGTCACCGGAAACCATGGCATTTCAAGTCCTGGGTGGCCTGTACTCACCCACACGTGCCCTTATACTCCTGTTACATGAAGTTTCAAGGTCCGACCTTGAAGACCCTGGCTCAGAGTTCCTCTGATTCAGGTTTTATGACCATCTCCGGCTTGTTTCCGACGTGTCCTAGCCTACGAGTTCATCTCCGACTCGGACCAGGCCTTTCTCATTAGGGTTTTTCTGAAACCCTATGCCATTTTGAGGTTTTCTTTTTCCTCTCTAAATCTACGTTAGATCTATGCTATTTCTGAGGTTTTCAAAGTATTTCTTACATCTTTTCCGATTTTTGCTTTCAAAATTGTTCGTCTTCTCGAACCTAGGGTGTCCTTGATGTTTTTTACTTGTTCTACTGTGATTTCTTACAATATTTTGCTTTGTTGTAAATACTAAGTGGTTTCACTATGTTTTCTATGTATTTTTCTTTTACTGTATTTCCTTCTAGGGTTTCTAGTGATTTCCTTTATTGTGTTTTCTTTCATTATGCTTCCATGAAACGATTAGGTTCCTTGGATTTTCTAAGTTTACTTTACTTGATTTTCTATGCTTTCATCTTTTCATTTAATCGATGGAGGAAGCCCTAGATTTTGGGGGTTTTCTACTACTTATGTGCGATTGCTTTGATTCTTGTGTTGCTTCTGTTTGATTTCAAAACCCCTAATTTCTAAGCTCGTCTCATGTTCTCTGGTTCTTGCTAAGCTTTGCAAGATCTTCTGATTTCTCTAATGGCTATGTTCTTCTACTTTTGATTGCAAGACCACTCTGTTTGTTTAATTCTAGCCTCGTATGTTTAAAGTTAGACACTATTTATAGTCAGACCTTTCTCTTTCAAAAACAACCCTAATTTTTGGGGATTGGTTTCAGACCACCATTATGTGAGCTTATTTTATTCTTTCCTTGTCTAATTTGGACCTACTTTCTGACTTGATTCATTATTGCGTTCGAATCTTTAATTCCTTTATTTACTATGTGATAGTTGATTTACCTCTTACCTTATTTACCTAAATCGTGTATTTTTAAAACTTCCCTTATGTATTTATCCTTAATTTCACAATGTATATTCATTTTTTTTTCCTTAAATAAAACACTGCCCTTTACTATTCAAGTTCTATTCCTTTATTAAAGGAATTCCCCTCTTTTGATTGATTCTGATTAATGTTGAGTTATTCCTTACCTTTCTTACTTGCCTATTTTCAAACTATAAATACCCTACTCATTTTCTTTAAAACATACGAACAACTGAGTTCAAACACACATACATACACACACTCAAAGCTTCTTCCTTGCTTTCTACTGAGCATTCTATACTTCATGCGGCTTGAACTCCTACACATTTGGGAGTTTTACTTGAGTCTGTTCCTATTTATTTCAGGCTATCTATTTGTATTTGTTAGTCTGCTATCCTAGAATTATAACTGGTATGCCATTCTATGTTCTATAAGCATCCTTATTCAATTTCTCTGCTTCTACCCCTTTCTTTGTGTGTTCATTTATGCTTTCCTGCACTATTTTTATTACTTTCAAGCATGGTAATCCCTTTTCCCATGTTCCTTTTGTATGTGAGTTTGTCCTGGGTCATAACAACATTATGAATTGTTGTATGTGATTCAGGACTAGACTCTTTGAGACTCTACTCAATTGCTTTGCCATTCACTTTTCCCCAATGTGTTGAGCTCTAACTTGGATTTGTTGATGTCCTGATCATCATTCAGGCCTAAGTTTGACTCATTAAGAGTCTGCTCTTATTTGTCTGAATCTAAATGGGAGGTTAGAGGTGTGCCAGTCTATGCCATGACTGAGTATGACCACCTCCTACTGAGGTTTCCCTCTCACTTTATACCTATTCCTAGTTCTTAAGTTCTACCCCTCCACCCAATGGTAAGCCATGCTTAGGGACCCTAGAGTTCCCTCTGAACTTGGATGCCTAAGGGTTGGTAGTTCCACACATTGCACTACTCTGTTACAACTCTCCATCTTTAGAGTGTAAGCATTGTCTGGGCTTTTGAACCCTTGGAACTTTGAAACACTCTAAGAGAAGGCCTTGGAATCTGGAACCCGGATTTGGTGAAACACATGTGTTGGATGTTGAAGGTTGCACTGAGCCTCATTGGGTCTGACTTCAGTTTTGATGTACCTATTTCAGTCTTTTTTTTTTCCAGTTTTGTAATAACTATGTAATAAAACTCAAAAAAAATTATTAGTAAAGGGTGTGGGATGGGTTTATGTTGTCTGCATAAAATAAAGGGTAGAAATCCTGCCTATAGGTCTTTTATGCTTTGAATCATGCCTATAGGATTTTCTAATGATTAAAATCCTCTAGTTACCATGTCTATTAGACTTTTACTACTTCAAGTCATCTAGATAACATGCCAATAGTGTTTAAAATTTAATCATGTTGCAAACCATTAGAGATCCTGCCTATAGGACTTTAACATTCACCTAATCAATTGCATATATAAACCATGTTCATAGGAAATGCATATGCGTTAGGCAAACTGTAGGGTAACTAAACACTCATCTATTTATCAACTCTTTAACAGGCTTAAAACAAAACTCCATATCACCTTTTCTGATTTGTTTTAAGCAACAACAGTCCATTAACTGGCCCTTAATGTCCCAATGTATTGTTTTCAATAAAGCCCTTGTAAACCAGTATGCTTTTTGAACAATGCAAATCTGCATCTTTTCTGAACGGTTATTTTAATCATTCTGCCTAAACGTTTTACTTAGTCCCTGAAATTGTCTTTTAAAAAATTGTCGTGTAACTCACTCTTTTTTAGACATTCCTGCCTCTAAAAAATCTTTCGTAACTCTTCTGCATTTTTTCCTACTCAAACAGTCTGCTGATTTCAAATCCATATACAAATTTACGGCAATCTTTACTTTCTTTTAAACTCTTCTGCATTAAGACCTTCTTTAACTTTAAAGACCAAACCAGTATGTGAAAGTCATGCTAAGCTAAATGGTGGGTGATCTACGGGGTTTTCATGAGCCTTTAAGTGTTTGCTTTGTACCCCACTTATTTTCTATTTGTTTTGATTGACGCCTTAGTATTTTATCCCTTTAAACTTCATATATTCCTCCATCCCTTTCTCCCCTTTAGGATTAGAAGTCCAAATTCCCCGGGACTGATAGGTCGGGATAGGTATTAGCATGTAATAAGTAAAGGAGACTAACCGCGTTTAAATACCTTAACAGGGTGGGAAAGGTAGAATATGGATATGATGATGGTGCGCTAATATCTCGTGTGAGAATGATTGCTGGGTATTGCACCGAATGATCCATATTATAGTTAAAACTAGGACCCCTTATTTCTTTGCTTTTCCTTTATTTAAATTATATGTTTTCTTCAAACTAAGCTCACTTTTCACTTGTGCCTTTCTTCTTTCAAAATTGTCAACTTGTTTATATTTCTTATATGTAAACTTTGCCTGTCTACTCCTACTCTTCTTAAAGTCACAATTAAGCAAGGCCGGGAACCACACTAGCAGATCTTGATGGGTGCCTAACACCCCTCGAGATAATCTCAAGCCCTTACCCGAACTCTGCTTTCTTTCAAATCCTTCTTCTTTTCCCTAAAAGTTTCCTAATGCACTATAATTATTAGGTGGCGACTCTCCAAACTCCATAACCAAATTTCCTGAAAGGGGAAAAAAGAGTCATTCCACATATAATATCGTAAACCCAATTTCTCCTCGGAAAAAGGGGGCGTCGACAGCTACACGGGTTGACTTGTGCGGACCGCGTAGAAGTGATACACGGCCGCACTGCAGAATTTGGAAAAGTGTTGACTCTCTGAATGTTTACCCACGCAGACCACACTGTGTTGGTGTGCGGCCATGTGGGTTGTGCCTTAAACTTTTGAGCCTCTGATCTCTAGTCAGTACGGATCGCGTGGAAATGGATGCGGTCCGTGTGGGATTTCTTTACTTTTTGGTCACTCTCTGAACTATCCTGCATGGCTGCATGGCATAACAAGGCGGTCCGCGCAGGTCAGACTGGACTTGGCATCATGCAGAACTGTTCTAACTACCGCACATCAGAACAGTATGGTACGCGCAGGTCAGACTGGACTTGGCATCATGCAGAACTGTTCTGCGCGGCCGCACATCAGAACAGTGCGGTCTGCGCAAGTGACCTTTTTCCCACTTTCAATTGTCTTTTGGCGCTTAGCAAGTTTCACTCCTCTTTTGAGCCGATTTGTGATATGTATCATCTAGTCTCTAAAACCTGCAATCAGACACACCTTGTAAGCAATTTAGGACTAATTTAAAGCAATTTATGCACAAAGCTCAGGTAAGAAGGGGTATAAAACATGTATAATTCACAGATATCACTGGTAAAGTCAGACGAAACATTGTTATGTTTGAATCATTTATTCCATTTCTAACTGTGAAAAATATTTTTATTTTAGGATTTTAAGATAATGTAACTAATGAAATGATATATTACGGTATACATGATCTCTCTATTATGAAATTGATGAAGATATGTTCTCTCCTTGTTCATGAGTGAGTTTGAGTAGAAGGAATCTAATAGGCTTGCTCATCCAGGTTCACTCAGTTGGGCGCCGGTCGCACTCCCTATGTTTGGGGCGTGACAACGAACAACCCCTCGGGAGCCACAAACTCTTGATCGGAATCAATCGTTAAGCGGTGACGAACTCATGTCCTAGTCATCCTCGGTAAAATCCTTGAGCTAACGAAGAGCTTCATAATCCGGGACTCAGGCATCAGAAGTCTTTTTGGTGCTCTTTCTGACCTTGAGCACAATCTTTTTTCTCTTCTTGACCTCACTAGGAGCATCCGAGGAGTCAAGGGATCTCCTTTTCTTATTTTTTTCTCTTCCTTCTTTGCAGCAACTTCAACAATGGGCTGCAGAGAGCAGGAGTGTTTGGAAGATGGGATCGAGATCACGGTATCGGTGATTTCCCGAAGCTTGGTAGTCTTAGAAAAAATTTTGAAAGAAGGATTTAGTCATGACAATAACAGAATAAAGAACGAAAAGATCAACCATAAAAAAGTACTCCCCATAGAAACGAACCTCCCATTTTCCCTAGGAGAGATTACACCACATACACTCAGAATATGTGAGTTATTTGCATATGACTTTGATCCCCTCCCTCCAATGCAGGACCTCATTGGGGACTCTGGGTACAACTGCATATCAAATGAGACATGTTATGAGTATGAAAGTAGATATAAGAAAAATTTTTGAATGAATCAAGAGGAAATAAACTTACGATTCCGGTTCCACTTCTCGGGGAAGGATATGAATTTGGGTGGGAAATAAACTTACGATTCGGGTTCCAAATGAACCTACCTTTCTAACATTAGTCCATGTCTTCGTCTATAGAGGAGAAGGGAGATTTCTTTACCCGACAGGGGAGTTTGATTAACCCCCCTCGAAAGGTTCGGGGACTTTATACTCGGAGCAAGTGATCGACCGTGAACAGTGGCTCCTCTATATTGTTTGTAAAATGGCGGAGAAGAGTCATGATCCTCCAAAAGGATGGGTGAAAATTTCATACCTCTTATAAAACTCGAGTACCAGTGTATCAACAGGACCAAATGTGAAAGGATACATGTAAACACGTAAGTTTTCTTCCACATGTGTCATGATGTCCTCGTGAGGACTGGGAACGACTATGTCCTTGCCTTCCCATTTGCAATCCTCTCGGACAGCTTTGAGAATCTCCTTAGCAATGGAGCAAACATACCTCCATGCTTCCTCACCCCGAGCTCCTTGTACGGAAGCTTTCTTGACTTTGAATTCGTTATCTATGGAGCAGCCACCAATGATGAAATCTATAAGGGGAGGTCACGGGGCTACTACAGGAGGCACTGCCTTGGTGGCGGCGGTCGAGGGAGATATCATCGGTGCAGTGTTTTAAGGTACCAATTTTGAGATCTTCGTTATTTCTATCTGAGTATATGAAAATTTGGAATGAAGCTATGAAGGTTTGAAGATGAACTGTGAGGATATGAAGATATGAAGAACAAGTAATGAAGATTTAAAGGATTGATGAACGGATGAAGATTTAAAAAACTCGAGGGTGACTTAAGGAAATTTAAAGTCAGAAAGTAGAAAAGTGAAAATAGGAAATTGGAACTTTTATAGCGAAAGAGTAATAATTGCGAGACGCTTTGAATTCAGTAACAATTGGGGGAGTTCAGTCGGCGGCTGGCGCGTGTCCAAAATCAGAGTGACGTGACTATGGGACATTTCGGTCTGTCAGCTTGATCATGATGTACATGAGAAGGAACATGTGTCAATTAGTCACTTCTCTTTGATCCTATAATCTACACTCTAAGAAGTGAGGGGACTATCTATATACGGATAAAATCGGGGATATGGTACACCCGATTTTTCGTTCTGAAGCAAGGTACAACATTACTCGTTACTGGCTCGAGAGAGACCTAAGTTTCCCATAGATCGGAACCAAAAGCGGACGAATAACACGTCAGGTATTGAGCATGGCCGAACCCAGAGAGAATCCATCTCGAGCAGTATAAAGAATCGAGGGTAAAAAAAGACAGTTAAAGAAGACAAATGGAGAACCGAAATTATCCGCCATCGGCCAGATATTACTGCAAGGATCACCCTCGGTATTGACTTCGAATCATATTCACGTGGGAGAAAAGGAAGAAAAAGATATTTACCTTATTTACACTTGTATTAGGGTTAAAACTCATCTACTATATGAAGAGGAGGACCCCATTTTTTTGGACACAGTTATTAGCACAGAGATCAAGACAAAAAAATTTACTTTGGATTTTAGCAATTGTTTAAGTGTTCTTCAGTTATTCACTCAGTTAGTTGGATCCAAGCTCTATCTCGACGGGTCGATTGAAACTGACTGTTAGCATTTAAGCCTGACGCAGGGCTTAGTTACTTCGCCACATTTTGTTGATCGTTTTATCTCATTTTAATTCAATTATTTTTTTTTTTGATCGTTTGTGTTAAATTAAATCACACATTCTTTAAACCGCATATAAATTTGATTGTTATTCTTTATAAGGGTAAACAAGTTACTAACAATATTTTTCAGTAAAAAGAGGAAAAATTATGACTTTTCTTGGGGTAAATGTCCCAAATAGTCATATAACTATGATTTCTTTCATCAAAGACATATAAGTATAGTTTCTGACATAAAAATCAAAGTAACCGAAAAAATACAACTTTTCAATAGTATTTTCTCATTCGACGATTTTTATTGTTTACTTTCAGCATATAAAAAATAATCCAATTAAAAATTGGAATGGCCCAACTCGACCCACCGATACAATACTCATATGTATAAATTAAAAAAAATACTAATAGTGAGTCTTTCAAAATATGATACTTCTAAATATTTCCAAATTCAAACTAGTAGCATTTTTGTTTCAAGTTCTCTCTAATTATACCTTTTATTTCTTTATTTTTTATCAGATTCTCTTGTATTCCGAAGTACTAAATTTTTGTACGAGAAAATTTCATATTTAGTATTATTTTAATTTATGTATATGAGTATCTAGTCAGGTATGGGTTGGGTCATTCCTATTTTAAGAGAAAAATATAAAATTGATCGATCGATCAGAACTACTTTCATTCACTAGCCAAAATATATATAAAATATGTACTATATATACATACATATATATATATATATATATATATATATATGGGAGCAACTAAAAATATATCTCTCTCATATTTTATTGGATATTTATTATACTAAAAATAAAAGAAAAACGTGGAATAAGAGAATACTACCAAAAAATTATGTTTTTCGGTCACTCTTATTTTGTATGAGTTAGTGAAAGTTTTATGATTTTCATTAAGAAAATAAAGTGATATAACTTTGGTGGAAAAAAATCACAGTTATATGATCATTTGTGAAATTTATCTCTTTTCTCACCGATAAGGGAAATTATTTGCCTTACCCCTATTTTGACCTTTAAGTTTTTTGGGAAATTACCAGCCATGTCTACTTATAGGTAGCTTATTACAAAAATTGGCCAATTGATAAAATATTATTAATATTAGCCAAATTAGCCAATTAGCTATTTGTAGCCAAAAAAATCAAAATTTTGCTTTGTTTTGAGTAGTTGTTACTAGAATAGATTGAGCACAACTTAAGGAGCTTGAATATCAGTTTTGGGATAATACGATAAAAACTAAACATGAAAAAAATGATATATGTATCACACTGTGTATCATTTATGTATCATATTTGTATCTATTGTGTATCACATGTATATCCACGTATACGTGTGTGCGAGATACATGCGTGATACATGTGTCGTAGAAGACTTTTTCGAACTCAATTTAATTACAAATTTTGATACAAAACCAATCTAAATCACTTCCATCTTCCTCAAATTCTGTATGTTGACTTATCTATATATTTTCAATGAATTTCAACTATACCCATTGAAAAAGTTCCTTTTTAATTTAGATTTTGGAATATTGTATATATTTTTGTATTTCATCACCTTATTTTTTTTAAACCCCTCCCAAATTAGGAGGATCTATAGTGTTTCCACACTTCCCCTCCCTGGTGACTCGAACCCAGGACCTAACGGTCGTAGGTGGAGGTGCTTTACCAACTGAGGAAGCCTCACTTATCTCATCACCTTATTTGCTACCTCATCCATAAAATTTCCTTTCCGTCTTGTATGTAGTGTTGCTAATCGCACTTAAAAATATGGAAAGTGATTATTGCATGTGATTCTTTGAGATAAAGAACCCTATTATTTAGTTTTTCAATTTTTGTTGGTTAGTTTTGGTAAGTCTATGATTAACGGTTAGAAATTAGTAAGTTGAGATTTATTTGAACTATTTGTGGAAGTTCCCAAATTTATTTGTATTACTTGCTTCATTTAACACAAACATTAATATTAATCCTTATTACCCCAAGAATAATCAGAATACTCCCTCATTTGCTAATAATATTATTATTTTCAACATAACTTTCTATAACATATATTTAGAAATAACTTCTCATAACAAACACACTAACTTGTAAATCTTAGACTATTGAATCGTCCCCTTGACAGTAAAATGTGCCAGTGAACCTATACATTTTGGTAAAAATTTTGTGGTACTAGTTATATATTTTGTACCTTTTAAAACAAATTGCAAAATTAAACTTACCAACATATGACCGCTTCCGTTTCATCAGATTGCTCTTTAGGGGTATATAAAGAATACCGATAAAGCATACCAAATTAATAATTCGAATTAAATCTAGAAAAAAATTTGATTGTAGTTCGGTATTGAGAAAAAAATCTAACCATAATTGATTTGGTTTAGTTTTAACTAAAAAAAAGTCAAACCAACCCGATAGTATATTTGTATAATTTTTAAATATTTTATACATACAAATATTTATTGTTATAATTTATAAATATTTCTTAAACTTTTCACAATTTTATCTTCTAACGTATTATTTCAAGTTTGTACTTAACATTCTTGAATAGTAAATAAATTTTATAACTCATAAAAGTAGTAACTCAAACAAAGATCAAATCAATACTAATGCTAATAAAAGAAATTCAATTCAACATTAGGAATGATGATAGTATTCGATATCTTTTTTAGTTTTACATTGGTTTATAATGAAAAGGGATAACTTTGTTTGTCTTTTTTTTTAGTGCTTAATTATATAATTAAGTACTTATTGGCTATACATATTTTAGCATGACCTATATAGTATTTTTAGATTATGTTAATTTTTTATGACTTATTAATTAGTAATATTTGCTTTATGCAATTTTATTATCTTTGTTATTGAATATTTTTGTGTAATGCTATAATTTATCTCATATTATTGCGTTATTTTCTTGAAAAATAAAGTATATAGTTGTATCTTATTAGGACTAAAGAAATGTTTGAAACACAAGTTATATGTTTTGTGCTATGAAGACTTTAACGAAAAATAATCTAAAATTCGAAAAAAATAAAAAAAATTGAGATTGAAAAACTTGATTTTGTTGGTTTATAAATTTAAATATTCAATATTATTAATTTAGTTTAATAAATAAAAAATTCGAACCAACCGCCCGTACTGATCTTCTCAATTTTTCCCTCTTCTTCTCCTACGTCATGGGAGGATGACCTTTCACCATCACGCTGTCCACTCCTACCGCATAGCCACATTATTCGCCACTACCATAGCCACAATTTCATAATTAACATTGTCAACCACACTCGGTGCTATCACGCTATAATCTCTTCACGCCCTTTGTAAAACAACAAAGAGACAAAAGGATAAAAAGCAATTCTAGAATCAACAATTCGCCACATGTTATGAAATAATATAAATACAAGAACAATAACTCAAGAACAAGAGCAAATAGAGAGAGAATAGGGAGAGAGAAGTATTCTTATTAATACTTGGGGGTTGTTAGGGGTGATTTACAATGGGGTAAGACCCCTCTATTTATAGGAAGAGGAATGACTTAGCTTCAAGCTAAAACTCTTAGACATTCACTCTAAATAGACTTCTATTTTATAACACTCCCCCTTGAATGTCTATTCAATAATGTGCCTCATAAAACCTTAAAACCAAAACCCAATGGGAAAAATTAAAGTAAAGGAAAAAGAGTACACATGTTTGAATATGCGCCTATTGGTTGCCTCGTTAAAAACCTTGCAAGGAAAACCCAGTGGGACAAAACCTTGTAAGGGAAAAAGAGTGCAACGCGCATTAACTCCCCCTAATGAGTACATCAATTTATATCCTTGAACATTTGCATTCCAATCTTGTGCATCATCTTCAAAACGATCTTTGATAGAGATTTGATAAATAAATCAACCATATTGACTTAAATGAGTATTCCGTACCTTGAAATCATCATTCTTGATAGATATGAACATCTTCATATAATGTCGTGGAATAACTCTTCAATATCTCCATTGATGCATTCTCAATGCCATCATGCTTATAGTTATAGCAAGATTCATATGTACACAAATTGTACTTAGGATGTGGTACTTCAAGACCAAGAATTGCATATGCTTCAAGCAACTTAAATCTTTCAAGTTAAGTCATATAAGCCATATAATAGACTTTAGATGCATCTCAAGTTTTCCATGTCATGCTAGACAAATAAGATATCGAAAACTGACTATACATACCTTTGACCTTATACTTTCAAGCATTTGAACTATAGGTTCAAAACTACATGTCTTTCATATGGAATCAATTCTTCTTGAATAGTATCTCTTCCATTTAGTTACTTTCTTTGGGTCAGCAAATGCGTATAGCATGCTTTGCAATATGTTGCAATTGAATTATCCCTTTTATGAACTTCAGGATCATATCATGATATTCGGGGATATACATATACAAATGATAATTCATCCCATGTAACCTTTTCTCAAGTGTTTATCATGTCTCCCCCTCATGTTAGTAAAGCTAACTTGTTTCCTCAACTTTGGGAAATCATCTTTGTGCATTATCATGTCAATATACACGGCACATTAATAATAAGAAGAAATTATTTGGTTCCTGACCTTGAACCACTTGTGAGGGGAGAATATACTCTCGTATACAACGTATATCAAACTGATATATATAACTTTGTTCTCATAAGAAACAGTTTAGCTATTAAGTGGAAGCACTCAATAATTATATTGCTAAACCAGCTTTGATATAAACCAACTTATCAAGATGAACTATCTTGAGTAGGAAATCTGGAAATTATGCTCGAAGTTAGATTACTGAGCAATTTACCTCGCAAGCACCGACCAGGCTGCGGGTCAATAACAATTGCGCATGTAACCATATCATAGATGCATCATATGTGGTATACATGGCAGGTGAATGGGCCCATATTCACCTTTGATATTTCCAGAATTTATGGGCTTCAACCCGAACTCTTTAGTTGGTCAGTTCATTGATGAGAACAAGTGATACAAGAGAATTCGTAAAGAACTTTCTAGTTCTTTGATATTCACCTGTGTGAATTTGCACATCATACTTAAAATGAGATGGCTAACACGAATGCCAACTGAATAAATTATCAATATTGGTAAACTTCAAATTTACACCATGACATGTGCACTTATCAATAAACTTCAGGTTTATTATGACATGGGTTTTTATACCAATAGATATCCACTTTATCGTGGCATTCTTTCTTTTGTGTAGTACAATCTGGAGAACAAAGCGGGTAGTTTTTCATATGCAAATTAACCCGCTACAAGTTGTAGTAATAGGAGATATCAAAGCCTTCCTTTATATATAGTCTCAATATAATCAATCGCTTTCGCGTGTACTTTGGAAACTGAATAAGTTTCTTTGAGACTTACTACATCACAATACTCAATTATGTTTCTCCAACATAGTAATAATTGGCTCTTCTAGAGCTCTCAATTAATTTTGTACTACCACAGATTCATCAACATCCATGTGGTGAATATCTTTCTTAAAGAGAAAGTTATACCATTATGGTCATGTCAAACTTATATGCAAGATATGTTTCTTGCATTATCGTTGTCCTTTAATAGTCATATTTCCAAAATACTTTGGCGTACAATAGGTACGTGAACAACGACCATTCATGCCATATATCATCTCAAACCTCCTTCTAGGGGTGAGTGTGGTATATTTAATACCAATTTCATGTTCATATTCTTCCAATAATGAATATGTATTCGTGAATCAGATGTTGTCACATTCACTTCGGGGATATGTGATTTTGTTATCCTTTTCAAATCTATAAATGCGTCAGGCATTTGATTTGCTATTCTTTGCAAATGGATAATCTTTTGTTCCTCTTTCTCACAAATAGAGGTGTGTGGATCAAGATGAGATAATGATGCATTTTTCCACAAAAATTCCCGTTTGGTTTCACCAACTTCTCCCCCTAATTTTGGGAAAAGTGTCTCATCAAATCGACAGTCTGCAAATCGTGCAGTAAACAAGTCGCCTGTCAATGTTTCGAGGTAGCGAATGATGGAGGGCGATTCAAACCCAACATATATTCCTAACCTTCTTTGCAGACCCATTTTGGTGCAATATGGCGGTGCTACAGGCACATCTACTGCACATCCAAAGATTCTTAAATGGGATATATTGGGTCCATGACCCAAAACCAATTGCAACGGGGAATATTTGTGTCAATTCGTCAGTCAGAGACGAACTAGTATTGCTGTATGTAAAATGGCGTGTCCCCAAACCGAAGTGGGCAGCCTACGAACTAGCATTGCTGCATGCAAAATGGCGTGAACCCAAACCAAAGTGGGCAGCCGACGAACTAGCATTGCTGCATGCAAAATGGCGTGAACCCAAACCGAAATGTGCAGCCTCGTTTTCATGAAGAATTCAAGATTATTCTCATCTATTGTCTCAATATGATATCCATTTTGAATGATATCTTTAAAACTCAACAAGTTCTTCTTAGACTTGGAGGAGAATATTGCATTCTCTAAGATAAACGTCATGCCTTTTGGGCAGAGTTACAGTTGCTCTTCCGGAGCCTTCAATCAATTTACTTCCCATGGTTTGACATATACACGAACATAAGAATAAATAAGTTCAATTCGTTTGTGTCACATAATATTTTCAAAATCTGCTGATGTCATTTGACTAACAAAATCAGATAGTTGATTATATGTTTTCCATAATCGATTACTATGCAGTTTGAAAATTTCAGTTTAAACGTTTTCATAAAACAATCGATTGTTAAACACACACAATCGATTGTTGAACATTGACAATCGATTGTTAAACATAGACAATCGATTATTTGCTATTTTTGAAAAACTTCAGATCAGTCTTAAGACAATCGATTGTTAGACATAGACAATCGATTGTTGGTTATTTTTGAAATTCCAGACCTCACTGTATAACGACAATCGATTGTTAGACATAGACAATCGATTGTGGATGATTTTTGAAAAATTCCAGATTACTGTCTAACGACAATCGATTGTTAGACATAGACAATCGATTGTTGATTGTTTTTGAAAAATTCCAGATCACTGTTTTAAAGACAATCGATTGTTAAACATAGACAATCGATTGTTGACTGTTTTTGAAAAATTCCAGATCACTGTTTTAAAGAGAATCGATTGTTAAACATAGACAATCGATTGATGACTGTTTTTGAAAAATTCCAGATCTGTTTTAAAGACAATCGATTGTTGATCATTGACAATCGATTGTTTTGCAGTTTTTATGCGAAATATGAGATAACCGACTAGTTTTTCAGGTTAGTCGATTACCTCTACTGGAAAGTAAAAATATTATTGATATTTGAGCATATTGATACATTCTAAAGAACTAATACTAACATTACGTCATGAACTAACTAATACGAGCTAATACTAATGGCTATTAGTTTATTCATTCACTAATACAAACAAGTAAAATAAAATCAAATAGCTCCATCTTCTTTCATCACGGATCCATCACCGATTAGGTGGTCTATCTACCCCTCGGGTTGCTCAAAGAAGTCTGCCACATCCAAGTGGGTGATGTCAAAGTTGTCGTCAGAGACAAAATTCGTTTCAGGGCGTTTACTCTTTCGAGATGCTTGATAAAGGTCAACCAAATGTCATGGTATACGGCAAGCCTTTGATCAGTGCCCGTTTCCACCGCAACGATAATATATAGTTTATAAACTATTTGCTTTTGGATTCTTATCGTATCGTGCTTGTGGCAGAGTGACCAACTTCAGGTTGTCATATCTCTTCTTTAAGCCATTCCACAAGATAGGTGGATCCTTGACGGTGAGATATTCAATCTTCAAACCTTCATCAAGGTGATGGCGCAAGAAAATCAAGGCCTTAGCATAGTTTTGGGTGGATGCATTATTTCTGTCTTTAATGGCGTCTCCAAGACCCATAGCATCTAAGTGGATTTCAGCATCCAACACCCATGTCATACAGTTCTTGCCCGAAATTTCAAGGGCAACGAACTTTCTTTTCATAATGTCAGACATAAAACAGATTTACATCAAGAGCGTGTTCATACTTACAGGCTCTATTACAATTATCACATTCACTTCAGGGAATGGATCAAAATCATGTGCTTTACACAATCTCATGTCAAATATTACTTTCATAAAGTGAAAGATTATTTTGAGAATCCTTATTGTTCTCATTACCACAATAATGACGATTATAACTTCGTCTATTGCCATGTCCACATCCGTTGATACCTTTACGGTAATTAGTCTTCTTTCAGACTTATCACATACTGCTACCACATTCTCTAAAGGGAATGGAGCAAATTCAATTGGACGGAATTCTTTGCCACGTCCACATTCATTGATACCTTCATGGTAATATTTTAGTCTTCTTTCAGACTTATCATATACTGCTTCCACATTCTCTAAAGGGAATGGAGCAAATTCAATGGGACGGATTTTCAATTATTTGCCCACAATCATACATGAATTTAATCATGGCAGGACATAGAGATTTAACCACTTCATGTGGTTATAATTTCTTACAAACTCCATTAGAGTTATAATCGAACTTTGTTTGTATATTCAATCAAATCGTAGAATTTCAAGAATTTGAAAGGGAAAAGTAAATTACTTACCTTTAAGGTATACCAATTATATTTTCAATGTTTTCTTCCTTTTCTCCACTGATGCAGACGGCGGCGGCTTAATCTTCTTAAAGAGCTTCTTGAGACGGTAGAGTCTCGTGCTGATAACGTGTTATGAAATAATATAAAGACAAGAACAATAACTCAAGAACAAGAGCAAATAGAGAGAGAATAGGGGGAGAGAGAAGTATTCTTATTAATACTTGGGGGTTGTTAGGGGTGATTTACAATGGGGTAAGACCCCTCTATTTATAGGAAGAGGAATGACTTAGCTTCAAGCTAAAACTCTTAGACATTCACTCTAAATAGACTTCTATTTTATAACACCACAAATTTTTTCATAACAAAAGAAATAGGCGAAATGACTTTTTGGTCATTAAATTTATCGGATTTTTTAAGCCGATATATAAATTTATAATTTTCCCATTCGAATATTCAGATTCAATTTTTTCATAACTAATAAATACATTTGATCATTGGCCATGCTAATATGGTGTCAATTGGTCGTAATCTGCAGCCCGCGTGGGTAACACGGCGCACAGGAGCGTGATAATCCACTTCCCAACGCCCAACGGTACATAATACCCCTTCCCCCATTTTTAAAAATCTGAAGCCCCATTTTTTTTCATTTTTCAAACCGTGAAAATGGTGGAAAACTTGTATATTTTGTCATTTTAGAGTTGAAACTAAGTTTTGAACTTCTATATACCTTCCCTTCCAAGTTCGTTGATTGAAATCCTTCAAATCTGTACTCCTTCTGGATGTTCAAGGTGATGATGATAGCCCTGTTGAGGAACTCGGCACTCCGCTCGAATTCCTTCTTGAATTAGAATTAGTTTGAATTTTCTTTCTCGGATAAAAGAGTAAATAAACAATAATATTCTTAAATCTTAACCAAATGTAGAAAAATCACATGGCGATGAGGATAAGATTCTGAATATCAAAACCAAAAAAGGAAGAGTTGTTGATGAATTGAAGATGAGCAAAGAGTGAATTTTCAGAGGAAACTAAGGTCGTAGATGTGATTGAGTAACCATAGCCAACTTGTTGTTGAGCTTCTTTCTCTTTAATGGATATTACAGAATTGAGCGAAAAGATTGATAACTGTAGCAAAAGGAAGACAAAAAAGAAGGTATTTTTGAGTAAAGATGAAAATTGTGTTGTTTTTATTTTCTCAACCGAGGAAGAAAAGCACAATCTTTTGGGAAAGTGGTCATCTTATGTTTGGTTTGGTGGAAAAAACTTTACCCAGAAGAACGCTAAAGCAGTCAAAGAGAATAATTTGTTGCGTAACGTCTTGTGCCCTTACGTGTAAGATATCCATTGGCCATTTGCTAACTGGATGGACACGTATGTGTATGTGTATACACACGCATATGGTCAATGGTCAAATGTGCTTATTAGTTATGGAAAAAATGAGTTCAGGTGTTCAAATGAAAAAGTTATAAATTTATGTATCGCTTTAAAAAATCCGACAAATTTAAGTGGCCATAAAGTCATTTCTACTAAAGGGAAAAAGGCATGTTAGCGGCACAATGCGAAAGTCAACGATATGAGGGAAAACCTGATCGACTAACATAAACACGCAACATGGGTCTCACAAATTTTTAACAACATAATGAAAATTGAGATTTTTCTAAAATTTGCAATATAATACTTAAATTTATTAAATTCCAAATAAAAAACTCATACACATTCAAATATTAAGAAAAATTCTTAATTTTTTTATTTAAGTTAAGTTTGAACAATCGTTATTCAAATTTAAATATCTTAATGTTACTCTCTCCGTCTCATTATGTTCGTTAATAAATATTAATTATTAAAAATATTAGATTATTCTATCTTTATTTATGTCTTAAGATATAATCTCTTTTTATCTATTATTTATTTTATTTATGTGTTAACTTATTTCTATCTTTAAGAATAATATTACTAAAGGGTAATAAATAAATAAAATATATTTTAATAATCATCACTTGAGACGGAGGAAGTAAAAGCTAATGTTAATTAGGCACTTGTACAAGTTATTAAAGTTGGCAAAAGTAATTTAAAAAAAAAGTCAATAATTAGACAACCGCTACCTCTTGGCCTCACGTTTGTGCTTCTATTATACACGACAGCTCAAATATATTGAGGTCCACTCCACAGCTCTCACTTGAAGATTCTCTCCCTATTTTTTAAAGCTAAGCATGTGCCTGATTCTCACTTAGCACTACTCTAGCTGAATATACTTCTCCGTTAATAATTGCGTACGTACACATAGTGTAGCGTGTATCTGCGTGCTTTTGACGCTGGATTAGAGAGAGAAAGTTCTGTAGAGATCTCTCTCTTTTCTGTCGGAGTTTTCAATCGGAAAAAAAAAATACAAATGGCCGACGAACCTTCTATCACGCGCTGGTCATTTGAGGTACTCGAACTCTTAGTTCTGAATGTTTAATTCGTGTTTGTGTCGTTGATTGATGTTGAACTTAGAGTGAAGTTCAGAGTGTGCTTCGCATTGTTTAATTTCTTGCATGTATTGATGATTGTGTGTGTTTTACTTTGAGCTGTTGAATTAGTGAAGAAATATTGTGAATTTTACTTGTTTGGTTTTAATTTGATTTTTTTTGGTTACACGCTGTGTCACATCTGGATTATCCCGGACATTTTGGAAAGGAAACTAAAACAATGTTCAGACAAAGTTCCGAATATTGACTTTTTTGGTTGAATTTTGACTTTTTTCAGTTTTAATTTGATCGTGTCACGTCTGATTATTCGAATTTTTTTGAAAGGAAACTAAAGTAAAGTTCAGAAACTAGGAATTTTATTTTGGACTGTTTTTTTTTGGTCAATATTTTTGACTGTTTAATTGGTGAGAAAATGTTGCTAGGAGGAAATTAGGGGGATATGAGTTGTTGTGTTTAAGTTTTGATATGATTTTCGCTTTGTATATTCTAGTCCTGTTCCCAGACCCCACTTTGTGGTATTATACTGGGTAGTTGTTGTAGTTGTTGTTTATATTCTATTCCTGTGTAGAATGAAATGGCAATGATGTTTCAATAATCAATAGGAATAATTATTAGCTTAGTTGATGTAAAGTGTTCTTAGCACTGTAAGAAAGAAAAAAGGACTTTTGAAATTTGGAGTCTAAAACAAGTCATAGTTATTTCTGTTACTATAAATCATCTCATTAGGGGTTAGAAGAAAATTTTTAATTTAAATTGTTTCTAAAATAGAGTTGTGTCATTCTTTTGGGAGAAAATAAAAAGGAAATAACATCACATAAATTCGATGGAGGGAGTATTAGCTAAAAATCATGAGAAGACATTTTGTAATGCCTTCGTTAGAAGATAGAGGACTTAAAAGTATATGCTCGGCATTGTGTACATTTGTACAGGTAGTGATAATTGTTTGTTTGAGCTGTTTATTGCTGAAAAGAATGCGGGACATTGGGATGCATGACTGTTGTTATGCATCAATTTGAACAGCTTAGGTCTTGTTTGTTTCTCAATCATTCATAACATTCTGGTCTTCCAAACAATTTTGTAGTGATTTTTTCCAATCCACCTAAGCCCGGGTGGGCAGAGTTACCCGGTGCACTGTGTAAGTGGGAGGTAGCAGGTAGCCGGAGGAGTAGTTGATACAAATGTTATCAGTTTTAGGAAAATTGGTGTGAAGTTCAAAAGAGTGAACCTAAATAATTAATTTTTCTTTTTGTAAATGAGCGAACCTCAGTAATTTGTTATACCTAGTTGAAAGTGCTGAATGATTTCGTAAGCCTAAATGTTGTCTCTTGATGAAATTGACAAATTTCAATTAGGAAGCACTATATAAGATACTTTGTTTTGTTGTCATATTCAGGACTTCAAGTTGTGTTATGATGCTAAGTTTGGTAGGAAGAAAGATTCTGCTGCAGAGCATGCAGCTGAAAATGGTCAAGCTGTATATAATGGAAATTCTTCGACTGTGACATCAAATGGAAATGGACATGTAAAGAAGACCTCAGATTTGTCCATCTATGAGCAGTACAATCAGGTGTTTTTCTAATATTGATCACATAATCCTACACTTGGTGCATGGGTATCTGTCTGACATGCTTAACTGGTTTGTCTTGGTTTAGGCAAATAATGGGAGCTCAGCGCACTCTAATGGAGTTTCATCTATCGGAGGGGATGAAAAACCGTATGATTCGCAAAATAATGACCTTAATTATTTTGTGTTTGGTTGCTGGTGTTCAATACTGCACTACTATACAACAACAACAACAACACCCAGTATAATCTCACTTAGTGGGGTCTGAGGGTAGTGTGTACGCAGACCTTACCCCTACCCTTGGGTAGAGTTGGGTAGAGAGGCTGTTTTCAAATAGACACCCGACGTCCTTCCCTCCAAGAACTTCCCACCTTGCTCTTGGGGAGACTCGAACTCACAACCTCTCGGTTGGAAGTGGGGGTTGCTTACCATCCGAGCAACCCCTCTTCCCACCCTGCACTACTATCTTCAATTAAAAACATGTATATTGTGCATGTTCTACCGCTGAAATATTTTCTTTCCAATAACTATTTGACATACTCATTGTTGAAGATAAAACAACTATTAACTTCTGGAGCATCATTCTCTTTCCTGGTTTAACAGATTTTGATGCTTGCTTTTCAGGCAGAGATCTCTGCTTCCTCCTTTTGAGTCAGCAGAAATGCGTGCTTTAGGAGAAAGCTTAATTAGGTAAGTGACTGAAAATGACCTGAACCTCTTGCTGTTAATTGAACCTCATTTTCCATCTTGCTCACATATTTTCCCAAATTTCTATGTTTTTTTACCTTATCAGGGATATTATTCGTGGTAGCCCTGATGTTAAGTGGGAGAGCATAAAGGGGCTGGAGAATGCCAAACGTCTACTTAAAGAGGCTGTTGTCATGCCGATAAAATATCCAAAGTAGGTTTTAAAAACGAACGCTTATCTATGTGCTACTTTAGTTCCAAGTGGAATACACAGAGATTCTAATTTTGTGGTACAAACCTAAAGAATGAAATTTTCGTCTCTGCAGTATACCCAACAATGTTTTTCTGGGATTTTTGCTGATTAACTTTTTTCCCCGAACTACTTCCTTAGGAGATCAAAAGAGAGACTGGAGTCCTCATAACTGAGACAGGTTCTCTTTTTTGTTTTTAGGTACTTTACAGGCCTTCTTTCTCCATGGAAAGGTATCCTCCTTTTTGGCCCACCAGGAACTGGAAAGGTTTGTGATCACTTTTTCTTCTGCTTGATATGCTACTGAAATTAAATGTTGTGTCCTGCTTCAGTGATTTTGAATTTCACTCTTTTTTTTTTACAATTTCTACTGTTTATTTCCGATCTTTGGTACTATTATTATGTGATATGTCCACTCTTTGTATTCATCTCATGTTGGTATGAGATATTAAAAATTTCAGTAACATGATATGGAAGATGAACCGAAATGAAGGATTATTAACTAACTAGTTATCTTGTTCCATATTCATGTTGATTTTCTAGACCATGCTAGCAAAGGCTGTTGCTACAGAGTGCAACACCACTTTCTTCAACATCTCAGCATCATCAGTCGTCAGCAAATGGCGTGGTAAGAACTAGCTTTGTGATTTACTAATAATCTTTTACCAATTTTCCAAGTTGGACAATCTGATTTGTCTGGCAAAGCTATGCATATAACAATTGAAAATCAATACTGCGTTAACATCGACTTAGTGAGTTAAGGTAGTAAAGGCCTTCTGATTCAAGTCCTGTTCCAATCGTCTGTCCCGTACTACGATTCTGCATAATAAAAGAATCATCAATAAAATATATACTACAATGGAGGGCACAAGTCAAACGACTAACATATGCAAGATTAAAAGGACAACCGGGGACATAAAGAAGGGAATCTAGAGTGACAGAGGGTAGGGGATTTGCTTGTCCAACTCCTTTTGCTTTAGTTTGAGACTCCATTGGCTAAAGTAACAGTGGCAAGAGACTGTCAATACGCAATATTTGACAAAAGTAATTTATTACCAGAGATATGATCAGAAGCGGCTGAGTCTACAACCTATTATCCAAGAGTACTAGACCGGGAAACATGAGCAAAAGAATTACCAGCAGCATAAGTATCAGTCTGAGCAATAGAGGCTACTTGTGGAGATGTCTGCTTACTTGCTCGATTTTGAAGGAACTCAATGTATTCTCCTTCAGATAAAGAAAATCCCTGGTTATTTGTAGTCTCGGTATGAGCAACATAAGCATTTTTGGGTGGGTTAGTATGAGATGTCCGATTGTCCACTGTCTGGGTTGAGATCACTGGGTGACTTGGTGCTGCAGCAAGGGGAAGTAATCGAGAGAATAATTCATCAACTGTGGGGACAGTCGGACTAGCCAAAATCTGATCGCGTACTAAGTCAAGATCATTAGGAAGCCCAGCAAGAGTAAGATTTAGAAACATCTTTTGTCGCTGTTCTTGCTGCTTTTCAACACTAGTAGAAACTGACATCAACTTCTCAAATTCCTCCATGATTGCCTGTACTTGTCCCAAGTAAGTAGACATATCTAATTCATGTTTCTTTAAATTTGTCATCTGCAATATCACATAATAGAAACGAGATATGTCATTAGTGTATAAAGTGCAAGCCTTTTCCTACCAAATAACATGTCTGGAATGGACGAAACTAGGGCATCAACTAGAAATCAATAGATCGCCACAGAATACTGCATAATTGAGCATCGATCTTCTCCCAAAGTGCTTTGGCCTTTTTATCTCCTTCACTAGACTTTGTGATTAGATGATGTTAAACACCTTGACCTTTACACCACAACTTAATTGATGAAGCTCACGCTAAGTAGTTTGCATTTCCCATTAAAGGTTCTGAGATAATCATAACACCAGAACCGTAAGAACCCGGGTTTTTAGTCCCGAAAGCATCTGACTTCCAAAGACATCATTGGATTGAAGTGAGGTCTATAAATTTATCACCAAATAACAGAAAAAATCAATTTAAAACTCGCTGAAACAGATGAAGGAAATACTGTTTTTGCCGGAAAATTACCGTACATGCCGAAAAAATATCAGTGTAGTCGCCGGAAAAACTCAAAGTGATCAGAATAAAAAGAAAATGGTATGGGTAGGCTCGGAATTACTAGGGGGCAGGCTGTTCAAAAGGATTATTTCCAAAATCTGACCGGAAGAGGGAACACGCGCCTGAAGCAGATCTCCGACAGGTGCGTGGGGCGCGTGGATGAGTATTTTCCGGTGAGTTTTTGTGGGGTTTGGTCGGATCTATCTTGCGAACCTTGTGGTGGTGTTGGATTTTGCACAAGACTAATAAATAGTGTTGGATTTTGCACAAGACTAATAAATAGTGACTTGACGCAATCAGTCATTTAGGTTACCGGAAAATTGCACGGTGACTGAGTTCTTTCTTCCCGGATGTCACTGGAATGACGCACGATGATCTCTTCTCACCGATGCTCTGATACCATGTGAGAAAGCACGGGAAAAATACTATTGATATTATTCTCATATATTAAATATGATACAGTGAGCCCTATATACATATACATAACATGTCTTACTCCTAATACATATGAGATTAGGGTACAACAACAACAACAACTACCCAGTATAGTCCCACAAAGTGGGGTCTGGGGAGGATAATATGTAGACGGGCCTTACCCCTACCCGAAAGGGCAGAGAGGCTGTTTCCAATCGACCCTCGGCTCAATGAAGGAAAAGAACAACAAAAACAATAACAACAACAAAAGAACATTAGTAGCTTCAGCAGAAATAACGTAAATAATTATCTAAGCATAAGAACCATAAATAAAATAGCATGCAATAATATCAGACAGTAACTACCATAAATAACTACTATAAGGGAGACACAATCCAATACACAAATCGTCTAAGGATAGCCCTGCCAAGCCTCACCCAACCCCGGGTGAGGAGTACGAAAAACACTAGGGGCCCCTATCCTACAACCCTGATACTAGACCTCCAGACTTTCCTATCAAGGGCGATGTCCTCAGAAACCCCCATTCTAGCCATGCCATGCCTAATCACCTCTCCCCAATACCCCTTTGCCTCGCCGTGCGCCGACCATCGCCAGCCGCTCGCAACTCCTCACCGGGGCATCAGGACTTCTCCTCCGTACATGTCCGAACCACCTTAGCCTCGCTTCTCGCATCTTCTCATCCACCGGGGCCACCCCCACCTTCTCTCGAATAACTTCATTCTTAATCTTTTCTAACCTGGTGAGCCCGCACATCCACCTGAGCATCCTCATCTCCGCAACCTTCATCCTCTGAACATGAGAGTTCTTCACTGGCCAGCACTTCGCCCCATACAACATGGCCGGTCTAACCACAGCTCTATAAAATTTCCCCTTGAGTTTCTGTGGAACTTTTTTGTCACACAGGACTCCTGATGCGAGCCTCCACTTTGACCACCCCGCTCCTATACGGTGAGTGACGTCCCCATCAATCTCTCCGTCCCCCTGAATCACCGACCCAAGGTATCTGACACTGTCCCTCTTGGCGATGACCTGAGATCCAATCATCACGTCCCTGCCTTCTTTGCTCGGCTCGGTGCTAAACTTGCACTCCATGTATTCTGTCTTAGATCTGCTTATTTTGAAACCCTTAGACTCGAGAGCCTGTCTCCATGCCTCTAACCTCTCATTAACACCGACCCTCGTCTCGTCTATCAAGACTATGTCATCAGCAAATAGCATACACCAAGACACATTCCCTTGAATATGTCGGGTAAGAGCATCCATCACCAAGGCAAACTAGAGATGGCTAAGCGCCGATCCTTGATGGAGCCCCATAACCACTGGAAAATGGTCTGAGTCGCCACCCACCGTCCTAACCCTAGTCTTAGCTCTATCATACATGTCCTTAATTACTCTAATGTAGGCTTCTGGCACGCCCTTCGCCTCCAAGCACCTCCATAGCACCTCCCTTGGGATCTTGTCATACGCCTTCTCCAAGTCGATAAGCACCATGTGCAGGTCCTTCTTCTTATCCCTGAACTGCTCCACCAGCCTCCTGACAAGGTGGATAGCTAGTGGAGCGACCCGGCATGAAACCGAACTGGTTCACAGATATAGATGTCATCTCCTTCACCCTTGCCTCGATCACCCGCTCCCAGACCTTCATGGTATGACTTATTAATTTGATACCCCTATAGTTGTTGCAGCACTGGATGTCACCTTTGTTCTTGTACAAGGGCACCACTGTACTCCACCTCCACTCTTCCGGCATCTTTTTGGTCCTGAAGATCACATTGAACAACCTGGAGAGCCACTCCACTCCTGACTTACCCATGCATTTCCAGAACTCTACCGGGATCTCGTCAGGCCCGGTCGCTCGGCCCCTACTCATCCTACGCAAAGCTCCCATGACCTCCTCCGCCCTAATGCGCCTGCAGTACCCAAGGTCTCTATGTTGCTCTAAATGCCTCAACTCCCCTAGCTCTATGTTACGATCCCCCACGTCGTTAAGTAAGTCCCGAAAGTATGCCTGCCACCTCTTCTTGACTTGAGACTCCCCCATCAGAACTCTACCATCCTTGCCCTTGATGCACCTAACTTGGTCAAGATCACGCGCCTTCCTTTCCCTATCTTTAGCTAACCGGAATAACTTCCTGTCCCTGCCTTTCTCCCCTATTTCCTCGTACATGCGACCAAACGCCGCGTTTTTGGCTTCCGTAACCGCCATCTTTGCTACTCCGAGCACATCCCGTGCTACCTCCCTAACCAAGTTCGCCGTCTCTGACCACATAACATCCGCTTCCCCAGAACTTCTCCAAGCTCCGCCCTCAGCTAACCTCCTCTCCAACTCCTGTGCTTTCTCCTTATTCAAAACACCCCATCTAATCCGCGGTTGTCCCCGAGCACCCCTCCTCTTCCTCTTCACCCAGAGACGGACATCCATCACTAGGAGTCTATGAAGAGTCGAAAGGGACTCCACCGGAATAACCTTGCAGTCCTTGCACATACCCCTATCGCTCCTTCTGAGGAGGAGGTAATCAATCTGAGTCCTCGCCGCCGAACTCTTGAAGGTGACCAAATGCTCCTCCCTCTTCTGAAATGCCGAGTTCGCAATCAAAAGCTCGAAAGCCCTGGCGAAATCAAGCAGTGACGTGCCTCCTCCGTTCCTAACCCCAAAGCCGGAGCCACCGTGCACCTCACCATAACCACCAACATCAGCCCCAATATGACCATTAAAATCCCCTCCAATAACTAACTTCTCAGATTGGGGAATACTACTCACCATATCATCCAAGTCCTCCCAAAAACGCCTCTTAACCTCGTCTAAGCCCGATTGCGGCGCGTAAGCGCGGATGACGTTAAGGACGCAACCCCCAATAACCAACTTAATAGACATTAACCTATCATTCACTCGCCTAACCTCGACCACGGACTCCATTAGATCCTTATCAACCAATATGCCCGCTCCATTCTTACCTCTCACTACCCCAAGAATACCACAACTTAAACCCGTCTGCATTCCTCGCCATCAGCCCTTTCCACCTAGTCTCCTCGACACAGGCTATGTTAACCCTCCTCTTCTGAAGAACCTTCGCCAACTCAATGGACTTACCCGTCAGAGTGCCTACGTTCCACGACCCGATCCTTAATCTATGAGCGTCCGCTACCCTCTTCCCACCCTTGCCTCCGGCCCTACCCGCAGAACCGCTCCCAGCCCCCCTGCTCGCCCCTGCCCCCACCCCTGCCCCCCGAGGACATGACCTTACTCTACCATCCCCGCCGCGGCCACTATCCCCAACCGAATATGGAAAACAGTGATGCACTCACGTAATACAGCGGAGTACGCAAAATGATGCAAGCTAGGAATCGACAAAGTAAACCACACGCAGGGTGCTTAGATAGAAAATGTAAAAGGGTGTACAGAGTAAAAAAAAGGAGGTCAGGAGGTACCACTATTTTACATAACTATTCTAACAGTTTTCAACCTTGACGGGAATTGGCATCTCACGGGATGGTCTCATACTGCAAAACCTGGATATGTATGGGGCCTGGGGTTCCCGCCGTTCAGCTTCTGTACAAAACAGTTATGATGTCGGTTTTTTCTGGTAAACCTGTTTGTTTATCTGTTAATATGTAAAGAAATACATAATTAGAGGTAGCTTAATCATGTTTATTGGATTTTATATAATCAAAGTCGAGGGAGATCATCCCGAAGGTATCTCATCTGCAACTAGTTTAATAAGTTATTAGATACATGAGTTCAAGAAAAATTAATTTGTTCTATTTCCTTTGGAAATCTCCACTATGATACAGGTGATTCAGAGAAATTGATAAAAGTGTTATTCGACCTGGCAAGGCATCATGCACCTTCTACGATATTTCTGGATGAAATTGATGCAATCATTAGCCAACGTGGTGAAGCACGTAGTGAGCATGAATCTAGTAGGCGTTTAAAGACGGAATTGCTCATACAGGTGATACTTGACTTTCGGAAGTGCATTGAGGACCTGCAAAAGTCCAATTTACTTACCGCAGATGTATCATTGTCCTTGTTAGCAGTGACCACACTGTGCAAAAAGTAGCAACAATCAAAAGCCAATTACTAACCCTAGAAGATGATGGCCACTTTGTCTTTTTCTTCTTCTTTGTGTGATGGGGGTACACGAGGTTATAACACTCCATGAAATGCTTCAAATACATTCCTCAAGATAGATGAACCTGAGAGATTGCATCTTACAGAATCTTATCCTTCTATTATGAGATGTAAGGTACCTGAAGCTAAACCCCGTTTGAATGTCAGCAAAGAGCAAGAATTCTGTTGGTTTTCCCACCCTATTGAAGTAGTGAGCTTAGTTTTGGACTCTGAAAATACTTTGCTCCTGTATGATCTCCATGTTCCATTATTAGGGTCAATCATGTGGTGCTATTATGGTACGTTGTTATTTTACGAGTACTCAAGGAAATAGGGTTATTTTGGAACTAAAAAGAGAGGACTACCTGTAAAGAGGATGTGAGAATGTGTGATATTAGAAAAATCGGACTAAACTTAATCATGCAAAGACTAGGACAAAAAGTTCTGAAGAAAATAAACCATGCTTAATGTATCCCCCCCCCCCCCCCCCCCCAACCCAAAAAGGAGGAAAGGAAAGAAATTCAAACCATACCTCCTCCAAAAAAGAAACAAAGAGAAGAGAGAAAATCAAACCATACCTATATGTAAGCTTAGAATGTCTTCAGATAGTGATTCGTCTTCTATGTTACTATGGGCCCTAACTAAGAAATTGTTTGCTTATAGCCATACTTTTCGCGAAATTATTAATTTGGATTTGGTTGCAGATGGATGGTTTGATGCGGACAAATGAACTTGTTTTTGTTCTGGCAGCAACAAATCTTCCCTGGGAACTCGATGCAGCTATGCTCCGGCGTCTTGAGAAGCGGGTACTCTTTCAAATCACCTGAAACATATTCTGCTTGATAATGAGACCATCGGTCAAATGAAAAAGAATAAAGAACAATAAGACAAATTTTAACTGAATTCTAGCTTTAACAAGTTTTCTGTTTCAAGACCACCTAGTACACTGGGGTCGAACATGTGAATTTGAAGCTAATGTGAATTTTTTTACCTAGTAAATTGGTATTCCAAATTTGGAGGCAATGGAAGCTTTTATAGTGGTAAGAGCTTTGAGTCTTTAACTAGAAGGTGGTGGTTTGAGTCCCACCTAATTTGTTTGTTAATCTTTTAAATTTTATTTGGTATTTGGTCCAGTCGAATGTTGGTTCAGTGCTGGTCTCAGTGTGAATCATTATTTTTGTTTTTAATAGGGTAATAACCTCCTTCCTTATTTTGTACATTTTAAGGGGTTGGTCAGTGATGGGAAGGATTATCTCTCTCCGAACACATGTTAGATATCTCCTTAAAGTAAGGAAAGAACGAAACATCAGGAAAAACAAATTTATGTGATTTTATTTATTCTGATCCACTACAATGCCAAATCCTATCTGACAAGTAAACTCAGCTTGCCAAAACTATCAGTTACTTACCTTCTGACTCTATTTTAGATTCTTGTGCCTCTACCAGAGCCAGAAGCAAGGAGGGCTATGTTTGAGGAATTACTATCATCGGCGCGTGAAGAGGAGACTCTACCCTATGACTTATTGGTAGAAAAGACAGAAGGTTTTTCAGGTTCTGATATCCGGTTGTTGTGCAAGGAGGCTGCAATGCAACCATTGAGACGCCTAATAGCACAATTGGAAGAGAAACAAGAAGTGGTGCCCGAGGATGGTATGCCATGTTTACATACGTCGTGCCTGCATTGATCTTTTATTATTTGCCACCTACTCCCTCCATCCCAATTTATGTTGCAATATTTGACTGGGCACGTAATTTAAGAAAGAAAGACTTTTAAAACTCGTGGTCTAAATATTTTTGTGACTGCAAATAATCTCATTAAGAGTAAAGTAGGAAGTTTGGAGTTAAGTTATTTCTAAATAAGGAAGTATCACATTCTATTTGGGACAGACTAGAAAAAGGAAAGGATGACACCTAAATTAGGACAGAGGGAGTACATACTATGGATTTGGTGATTCCTTAGAAATATATCAACCCGACTTTGATTTATGCTTCCAACAAATTCTCAAAATAAGACTATTATTAGATTTCCTTTAGCTCATGGCCTGATAGAGAAATATGTGGTCTGGTAGAAAAGTAAATCTCATACCTTCATGAAACTCTTTCTAGAGTCAATGTTACAAACAGTAGTGCATCTCTCCTTGTTTCAGTTGCCTTCTACATTCTATGATCTTTGATGGTCAGAACTCAGAACTCTTCATGTATCTGCTTTCTTTTATGAGTTCTGACTCTTGATTGTGGTCATGTGGTGCTCCATGTCCAGAGGATAAAAACTTGTCTCTATATTATTTATGTTAAATATTGCGCAAATGTTTTTTTATGAAGCTATTTCTGGATACTTGAGCATTTCCTATGCAAACAGCACAGATGCAAATGCATGTGATAATAGTCTTATAGAAGTCAACATCAAATTAGAGATCATAAAAGTTAACTTTTTACTGCAACCATCATGTCTAAATATCTGTTATTCAACTCTCCTGCTTTTGAGAAGTTGATCACATTTATTATTGATTATTGAGTAATTCTTTGTCAAACTGATCCTGTAAGTCGTGTATTACTATTGGAAGATTTTCTATTGAGCCACGTCCTTGAAAGGTTTCAGGAAGACACATTTGTAATCTGTGGAAAAAACTTCATTTGGGATTACAACATGCGAAATCTGTAACTTCACTTTACTACAATTTGTGGAGTTTTAAATGGTTTGCTGAGATCCTATTCATGATTATTTAGCCTGGGCTTCAGGCATTAGTACTGAAATCTGCTTTCTTCTGCAGAGCTGCCGAAGGTTGGACAGATTACGGAGAGAGACATCGAGATGGCATTGAAGAACACAAGACCATCCGCTCATCTCCATGCACATAGGTATGACAAGTTCAATTCTGATTATGGCAGCCAAGTACTCCAGTGAAGGCACACTATCATTGATCATCGTTGGCTGCTTTTAGTCATAATCTTGCTTAGTATTCCGTTTTACCAACTCATGTGCAACTCCCGGTGTTGTTCCTTCTACTTGTTATTAATGAATTTGTCGTGTTTGTATAATTTATGAAACTTGTGCTGCTTTGGTCATTTAGACTGCATTCCTTTAACTCCTGATGCGTCGTTTCTGTTATGAAATAATATAAAGACAAGAACAATAATGCAAGAACAAGAGCAATAGAGAGAATAGAGAGAGAGAAGTATTCTTATTGATACTTAGAGATTGTTAGGGATGTATTACAATGGTAGAAGACCCCTTTATTTATAGGGAGTGGGATTATTTAGCTACCAATAATAGGACTCTAGAATCTCTCTAATTAAAGACATTCACCTTAAATAGAAGTGTAAAATCTCTCTATTTATAACACTCCCCCTTGAATGTCTATTCAATGATGTGCCTCGTTAAAACCTTAAAACAAAACCCAATGGGAAAAATTAAAGTAAGGAAAAAGAGTACACATGTTTGAATATGCGCCTATTGGTTGCCTCGTTAAAAACCTCGCAAGGAAAACCCATTGGGACAAAACCTTGTAAGGGAAAAAGAGTGCAACGCGCATTAACTCCCCCTGATAAGAACATCAATTTGTATCCTTGAGCATTTGCATTCCAATCTTGTGCATCATCTTCAAAACGATCTTTGGTAGACGTTTGACAAATCAACCATATTGACTTCGAATAAATATTCCGCACCTTGAAATCATCATTCTTGATAGATATGAACATTTTCAATAATGTCGTGGAATAACTCTTCAATATCTCCATAGATGCATTCTCAATGCCATCATGCTTATAGTTATAGCAAGATACATATGTACACAAATTGTACTAAGGATGTGGTACTTCAGGACCAAGAATTGCATATGCTTCAAGCAACTTAAATCTTTCAAGTTAAGTCATATAAGCCATATAATAGACTTTAGATGCATATCAAGTTTTCCATGTCATGCTAGACAAATAAGATATCGAAAACTGATTATACATACCTTTGACTTTATACTTTCAAGCATTTGAACTATAGGTTCAAAACTACATGTCTTTCATATGGAATCAATTCTTCTTGAATTGTATCTCTTCCATTTAGTTACTTTCTTTGGGTCAGCAAATGCGTATAGCATGCTTTGCAATATGTTGCAATTGAATTATCCCTTTTATGAACTTCAGGTTCATATCATGATATTCGGGGATATACATATACAAATGATAATTCATCCCATGTAACCTTTTCTCAAGTGTTTATAATGTCTCCACCTCATGTTAGAAAAGCTAACTTGTTTCCTCAACTTTGGAAAATCATCTTTGTGCATTATCATGTCAATATACACGGCACATTAATAATACGATGAAATTATTTGGTTCCTGACCCTGAACCACTTGTGGGGGGAGAATATAATATACTCTCGTATACAACGTATATCAAACTGATATATAACTTTGTTCTCATAAGAAACAGTTTAGCTATTAAGTGGAAGCACTCAATAATTATCTTGCTAAACCAACTTTGATATAAACCAACTTATCAACATGAACTATCTTGAGTAGAAAATCTGGAAATTATGCTCGAAGTTAGATTACTGAGCAATTTACCTCGCAAGCACCGGCCAGGTTGCGGGTTAATAACAATTGCGCATGTAACCATATCATAGATGCATCATATGTGGTATACATGGCAGGTGAATGGGCCCATATTCACCTTTGATATTCCAGAATTTATGGGCTTCAACCCGAACTCTTTAGTTGGTCAGTTTATTAATGAGAACAAGTGATACAAGAGAATTCGTAAAGAGCTTTCTAGTTCTTTGATATTCACCTGTGTGAATTTGCACATCATACTTAAAATGAGATGGCTAATACGAATGCTAACTGAACAAATTATCAATATTGGTAAACTTCAAATTTACACCATGACATGTGCACTTATCAATAAACTTCAGGTTTGTTATGACATGGTTTTTATACCAATAGATATCCACTTTATTGTGGCATTCTTTCTTTTGTGTAGTACAAACTGGAGAACAAAGCGGGTAGCTTTTCATATGCAAATTACCCTGCTACAAGTTGTAGTAATAGGAGATATATGAAAGCCTTCCTTTATTTATAGTCTCAATATAATCAATCGCTTTCGCGTGTACTTTGGAAACTGAATAAGTTTCTTTGAGACTTACTACAGCACAATACTCAATTGTGTTTTTCCAACATAGTAATAATTGGCTCTTCTAGAGCTCTCAATTAATTTTGTACTACAACAGATTCATCAACATCCATGTGGTGAATATCTTTCTTAAAGAGAAAGTTATACCATTGTGGTCATGTCAAACTTATATGCAAGATATGTTTCTTGCATTATCGTTGTCATTTAATAGTCATATTTCAAAATACTTTGGCGTACAATAGGTACGTGACCAACGATCATTCATGCCATATATCATCTCAAACCTCCTTCTAGGGGTGAGTGTGGTATCATCTCAAACCTCCTTCAAGGGGTGAGTGTGGTATATTTAATACCAATTTCATGTTCATATTCTTCCAATAATGAATATGTATTCGTGAATCAGATGTTGTCACATTCACTTCGGGGATATGTGATTTTGTTATCCTTTTCAAATCTATAAATGGGTCTGGCATTTGATTTGCTATTCTTTGCAAATGGATAATCTTTTGTGCCTCTTTCACAAATAGAGGTATGTGGATCAAGATGAGATAATGATGCATTTTTCCACAAAATTTCCCGTTTGGTTTCACCAACTTCTCCCCCTAATTTTGGGAAAAGTGTCTCATCATATTGACAGTCTGCAAATCGTGCAGTGAACAAATCTCCTCTCAATGTTTCGAGGTAGCGAATAATGGAGGGCGATTCAACCTCAACATATATTCCTAACATTCTTTGCAGACCCATTTTGGTGCGGGATGGCGGTGCAACAGGCACATATACTGCGCATCCAAAGATTCTTAAATGGGATATATTGGGTCCATGACCCAAAACCAATTGCAACGGGGAATATTTGTGTCAATTCGTCAGTCAGAGACGAACTAGCATTGCTGTATGCAAAATGGCGTGTCCCTAAACCGAAGTGGGCAGCCGACGAACTAGCATTGCTGCATGCAAAATGGCGTGACCCCAAACCAAAGTGGGCAGCCGACGAACTAGCATTGCTGCATGCAAAATGGCATGACCCCAAACCGAAGTGGGCAGCCGACGAACTAGTATTGCTGCATGCAAAATGGCGTGAACCCAAACCGAAATGGGCAGCCTCGTTTTCATGAAGAATTCAAGATTATTCTCATCTATTGTCTCAATATGATATACATTTTGAATGATATCTTTAAAACTCAACAAGTTCCTTTTAGACTTGGAGGAGAACATTGCGATTGATATCATTAAAACTCAACAAGTTCTTCTTAGACTTGGAGGAGAATATTGCATTCTCTAAGATAAACGTCGTGCCTTTGGGCAGAGTTACAGTTGCTCTTCCGGAGCCTTCAATCAATTTACTTCCCATGGTTTGACATATAAAAGAAAATATACGAACATGAGAATAAACAACTTCAATCCGTTTGTGTCACATTTAAATAATATTTTCAAAATCTGCTGCGGTCAGTTGACAAACTAAATCAGATAGTCGATTATATGGATTACTATGCAGCTTGAAAATTTCAGTTTAAGCATTTTCATAAAACAATCGATTGTTAAACACACACAATCGATTGTTGAGCATTGACAATCGATTGTTAAACATAGACAATCGATTGTTGACTATTTTTGAAAAATTCTAGATCACACTGTTTTAAGACAATCGATTGTTAAACATAGACAATCGATTGTTGACAATTTTTGAAAAATCCCAGATCACACTGTTTTAAGACAATCGATTGTTAAACATAGACAATCGATTGTGGATGATTTTGAAAAATCCCAGATTACACTGTCTAACGACAACCGATTGTTAGACATAGACAATCGATTGTGGATGATTTTTGAAAAATTCCAGATTACACTATCTAACGACAATCGATTGTTAGACATAGACAATCGATTGTCGATCAATTGTTTTTCAGCTTTAATGCGAAAATATTAGATAATCGACTAGTTTTTCAGGCTAATCGATTACCCCTACTGGAAAATAAAAATATTATTGATATTGAGCATCTTGAAGACATTCTAAAGAACTACTGCTAACATTGCATCATGAACTAACTAATACGAGCTAATACTAATGACTATTAGTTTATTCACTAACTAATACAAATGAGTAGAACAAAATCAAATAACTCAATCTTCTTTCATCACGGACCCATCACTGATTAGGTGGTCTATTTTCCCCTCGGGTTTCTCAAAGAAGTCTGCCACATCCAGGTGGGTGTTGTCCAAGTTGTCGTCATAGACAAAATTTCTTTCAGGGCCTTTACTCTTTCGAGATGCTTGATAAAAGTCAACCAAGTGTCTTGGTATACGGCAAGTCTTTGACCAGTGCCCTTTCCCACCGCAACGATAACATATAGTTTCTGAACCATTTGCCTTAGGATCTTCATGATCCCGTTTCTGCTCTCGACGGTTATCTCTCCTTGGGGGTTGACGGACTTCATTGGAATTTCTCCCTTGTCTACGTCCCTGGCTATGACCCCGTTTACGACCATGACCATGGCCCTTTTCATGTTTGGCATAATGAGAGTGCACCTTATCTGCTTCAGGCAGTGGTGTAGACCCAGTGGGTCGATTTTCGTGATTTCTCATGAGCATGTCATTATTTCGCTCAGCCACTAGTAGAAGAGAAATCAGTTCAGAGTACTTTGTAAAGCCTTTCTCTCTGTACTGTTGTTGCAGTACCATATTGGAGGCATGAAACGTTGTAAATCTTTTATCAAGCATATCATAATCGGAGATTTTATCTCCGCATAGCTTCAATTTAGAAGTAATTCTGAACATTGCAGAATTATATTCAGAAACGGACTTAAAGTCCTGGAGCCTCAGATGAGCCCAATCATATCGTGCTTGTGGCAGAGTGACCAACTTCAGGTTGTCATATCTCTCCTTTAAGCCGTTCCACAAGATGAGTGGATCCTTGATGGTGAGATATTCAATCTTCAAACCTTCATCAAGGTGATGGCGCAAGAAAATCAAGGCCTTCGCACAGTCTTGGGTGGATGCTTTTTCTCTATCTTTAATGGTGTCTCCGAGACCCATAGCATCTAAGTGGATTTCAGCATCCAACACCCATGTCATATAGTTCTTGCCCGAAATTTCAAGGGCAACGAATTTTCTTTTCGTAATGTCAGACATAATCGAAAATTAAATTAGGAAGAGGGAAATACCTTAGATTTTTCGAGAATGGTTCTTGAGACGGTAGAGTCTCGTGCTGATAACGTGTTATGAAATAATATAAAGACAAGAACAATAATGCAAGAACAAGAGCAATAGAGAGAATAGAGAGAGAGAAGTATTCTTATTGATACTTAGAGATTGTTAGGGATGTATTACAATGGTAGAAGACCCCTTTATTTATAGGGAGTGGGATGATTTAGCTACCAATAATAGGACTCTAGAATCTCTCTAATTAAAGACATTCACCTTAAATAGAAGTGTAAAATCTCTCTATTTATAACAGTTTCACGTTTCTTTTAAGCACTATAATGTTTGTTTCTAGAGGAGATTTTAGAGTCTCAGCTTTCCTTATTGATTAAAAAGGAGCACCTCATCTTTGTGAAAAGGCAAGGTGGTCCCTGCTATTACCACGAATATATATTGCAATAAGCATTTCCGAATAAATAATAAATAAATATATCTGTTGCACACGAGAAGTGTAAAAGAGTAAATAAATCTAACCTAGAACAGTTGTCATTTTTACTGACAAATAAAAATTATGGCTTCAAAGTTGATTAGATGAAAAGTGAAAGTATAAATTGACTAGTATCTTAATTGGTAGGACGAAGGCCGTTAAATAGGTAATTTATCTGCTTCCCTGAAGGGCTAAAATGTTTTTCTAAGTATCTAATGTTAATGAATTTGAAAGGGCAAGATTGTTTTTGGTTTGGTATTTATTAGTAGTAAGACTTAAGAAAGAAAAAAGAAGAAAAATTCTGGCGGGAGTTGTTCTACTGCTAGTATTGAGAATGTCTTCTGCCAAAGCTATCTTGTGAAGTGAGAGCTACTGAGCTGTAGCGATAAGCACCGAAAATTCTCTCTTCTCTCTCCTCCCCAAAGGCTGCCTCAACCACATGGATCCCTCCACGATCAAACCCCCACTCTCCCCTCCTCCCCCGAGCCCCCAGATAAGGAAGTAGCAATGGAGGTGGAAGAACTCCAACACTCCTACAAGGAAATGCTCCTAGACAAATACACGGCTAGCCAATCAATCTACTACGATACAGATAGCCACCGGAAACATGCCAAAGGGAAACAGATAGAAGGCTCAATCCCTCTATCAACTGAAGAAAAGGAACGCATGTATGTTCCCTGAAGATACTCAGTCATCATAAAATTTTCAAGAAAAGGATGTCTTACCATATGTTACGCTCTAAACTAATTGACATATGGAACCCATCTGAAACGTTAATCTTGATTGACCTAGGATGAGATTTCTTCATAGCAAAATTTAACTTAGAGGAGATTATGGTTAAGGCACTATACTTGGGGCCATGGTTTGACTCAGGGCACTTCCTTTCAATCAGGAAATATGAACCAAAGTTCGTGCCTCAGGAAGCCACCCTCATCTCTGCTGCAATTTGGATATGACTACCATAACTCCCAAACGAATTCTACGACAAAGTAATATTGGAACAGGTCGGAAGGAAACTAGGTAAGCTTCTAAAGATTGACCGATGCATATCCTCTATCCTTAGGGGGAGATATGCCCACGTTTGTATTTAGGCCTCTGGAAACGCTAGTAGAAACCTCACTTATCATAGGTGATCTCAAACAATCAATGGTCTACGAAGGCGAGGGTATGCTATGTACCAGCTGCGACAGACTAGAATGCACAGCCCGAAGGTGCAGCTATAAAATTCACTACACACCCAAAAATGGCACACAGGAAGAAACAAACCATGCAGAGCCACCACCAGAGGATAGTGAATGGAAAACGGTCACCTTCCCACGGAGACGACAACAAGCTTTTCCAAAGACACCCACCCCAAGGATGACAAGGCTACGAACCACCAACACAACCAACATGCAAACGAGGTACATGTAAATATGTTTGACGCAGTACCAGGTAAATTTCTTCAAACAAAAAGTTTTAACTAAAATGTAATGAAAAACCGTGCCCACAACACCCACAAGAGTAAAAACACTTGTGGGCTCTTTTAGAACTCAAACAGGGAGCCAACGGATGCCCAATCGTGGGCCGAGAAAAAATCATTTGGAACAACTCACAATGGGGGCCAAGAGAAAAGCGGGTTCAGACTCTTAAGACCCCACTAATGAGCCCTCTTCCCAAATGGACGTTGGGCCAACCCCAATGTATTAATCATCAAATCTGGGGGAGCTTCTAATGGGGCCTCTGCTCTTACCCCAACCTGATCGTCCTTAGTGGATTCCACCGTGACCCTTTTCCCACACCCAATCCCCAATTCCTGTCCCCCACTACCGAATCTACCCCATCTCACGATAATGGAGAAATCCCAAACGACCGACATGGTAATCGATTACCCTATCTGCAACCCTCCCCAATCGCAGTCGAAAGACTACAACCGTCGCCTCCACCATATCCCCAATTAATGACCAATATTCACCCCTAATCCCAACACCCCAAAACTCTTCCACTGTCTAAGATATGACAACGGAGGGTTTAACAATGAGGGATCAGTCATTAAACCCAAATCCCAGTCTTACCCAAAGTAGAAAACAAAAGAAAAACAAAAAAAGCAAAAAACACCAATGCGACCACCCTTCCGACCATCCCCGGACCACCAACAGGCCTCCTGGTTGGAGGTATCTTTGCAAGGTTAGGGGATTTTCTACGAGTTCACTCTGGACAACAAGAAGGTGAAGGTGATAGTCCAAAATCCGGCTAACCTTTCCAGAGTAATTGTGGAAGCTCTAAGCAAAGCGCTAGTGGCGTTTGGGCCTCTCCTATGGCAGTCGATGGCAAGCTCAGACATCCCATCGCCAATAACAGACCCTCAAGCCCTCAACAACCATATTTTCCAAAGTTTCGAGTCCATTCCCTTCTTCCGAGACCTAATGAAGGAGGACCCAGCAGCGGAGCCAATTTTTACTCAGATCGAGTCCCGAGTGACTCCATTGTCGTCCACACCAAAGAGAACAAACATACCCCCCTCCCCCTCTCCACAACATCCGGCAAGGAGTTTCCAAAGCCGTGGAAATGCTGAAAAACAAGGAATCAACAGAGGATGTGGAGCAAAACTATCCAAACACCAAGAATAAAATCGATCGTGCTGGATTCGGTAAGATCAATAGAGTTCAATCTGCAATGAGCGAAATTGTGGTGCTGCTCTGCCCCAAAACCATGTCCAAATGCGGTTTGAGCCTAGTCTCAGCCCACACCTAGGGTCAAGTCAAACCCCTGCTCAACCTCACTCCTATCCTGAGTTTGAAAAGAAAAGTACCCCCCTCAAGTACCATCTTTGCCAACTCAGTCGAACCCCAAAGAGAGAGCTCACCCATTCCCCACGTTTCCAATGATGAACTACATCATATGGGATGTTAGGGGGTGGGAATAGTGCAGATTTCAAAAGGCATTGCAAAGAGATGGTCAAAATGCACAAACCCTCTATGTTGGTCCTGCTCGAAACTAAGATGGTAGATCAATCGCCCTCGATTTCGACATGATCATCCAATCATCTGCGGTGGGGATTGCTGGTGGGATAGTGTTTATGTGAAAGGAGGAGCAGGTTGCTGTGGAAGAAGTGGCCACCACACCCCAAGGTATACATGCAATGGCGAAGGTAAGACCAAATCAACCCCCTTAGCTTTTTTCTGCAATTTATGCTAGCAACTTGTTGGTAGAAAGGAAAAAAAATTATGGGATCACCTTATCATGATCTCCAGTACCTTAAAAAATAACTGGTTCGCGGGAGGAAACTTCAATGAAGTTCTAAAGGCTAGGGATAAATATTGGGGAAACCCTATTAACCTGAGTCGTATTAGTCACATTTGGAACTGCATTAACATGTGCTAGTTAATTGACCTAGGGTATAAAGGAAGTAAGTTCACTTTGACTAATAAAAGGTACGAGAATATGAATGCACTCATCTTAGAAAAAATTGATAGGTGTTTTGCCAATGAGGGTTGGATTGATCAATATCTCGAGGCAACTGTCCAACACCTACCTAGGACCCACTCGGACCATTGTCCTTTACAAATCCAAATTGAAGGCCCCCCTAGATCAAAATCCCCCAAACCTTTTAGATTTAAAACAATGTGGGCTAGCCACCCTTCCTTCCCCTATGTCGTTAATCAAGACTTTTCTGGCCAAGCTCATCTAATCCAATCCACTACCAAATTCAAAGAACTGGTATCCACTTGGAACCATCAAGTTTTTTGAAATATTTTTCACCAAATAAAGACTTCTAGCCAGAATCTATGGCATCCAGAATTCCCCCAGCTACCAATTCAGTAGCTTTCTCCAGAAGCTTGAATCTAACCTCAGTGAGGAGCTAAACAACATACTCAAAAATGAGGAAGGCTTCTGGAAGCTGAAGTCTAGAATAAATTAGCTCAATGAGGGTGATGCCAACACCAGATTCTTCCACACCTTCACTCTGAATAGAAGGAGGAGAAACAAAATTCTCTCTCTCAAAGATGAGAATGGTAGCTGGATTAATGACCAATCAGAGATCCAGTCTACTATTCTCACTTTCTTCAAGGAATTGTACACAACCTCTCAATCAGTACTTCCTTGAGAATCTACCCCTATCCACAATGGAACCAATCCTGCAACAAAATCCATAAGGTTTTCATGGATAGGCCCCTTCACATGAGTGAAATTAAAAGAGTTGTCTTCTCCAACAAACCCTTTAAAGCCCCTAGGCCAGATGGGCTCCATCCTTTATTCTACCAAAAATACTGGGACATTGTGGGGGAATCTGTCATAGAGTTATGCAAAAAATGCTTCAGTACTTGCTCAATGGACAAAACCATGAACCAAACTCTTCTGTGCCTTATTCCTAAATGCTCCTAGGCCTCCTTGTTAAAAAACTTTCGACCCATTGGTCTTTGCAACATCATCTAGAAAACTATTACAAAAATCATTGTGAATAGGATCAAGCCCATTATGAACCTCATCATAGGACCAAGCCAGGCTAGTTTTCTAAGCAACAGAAGAGCTTGTGATAATGCCATCATTGTCCAAGAATATATGAACCATTTCAGGAAATTGAAAGGAAGAAGTGCCAACATGATTCTTAAAATAGACCTTGGAAAAGCCTTTGATAGATTAGAATGGTCCTTCATTAGGGATACCATATACGCTTTCAATTTTCCTGTGGGACTGTCCAATTTAAACATGTCATGCATCAGTACTTCCTCTATCCAAATCCTAGTTAATGGAGGGAAAACTGAAGAGTTCACCCCCTCAAGAGGCATTGGGCAGGGTGACCCTATGTCACCATACCTGTTCATTCTGTGTATGGAAAGGCTCTCTAGAGCCATTGACAAGGCACTACCCAAAACCAATGGCACCCTATCAACATAAACAGGGATGGTCCAAAAATCTATCACCTTTTCTTTGCTGGCGACCTCACCCTGTTTTCCAAAGACAACATCAGGAACTGTAATACAATCCTATCCATATTACAGAATTTCAATAGCCAGTCAGGCCAGAAAATGGATCTGTCCAAATCAAGGGTCATGTTCTCCTCAAACATCACACAGGACACAACCCAACATCTCTCCAATACACTATCTATCAACCACTACACATTCTTTAGTAAATACCTTGACTTTCCTATATTTACTAAAAGACATGCTGCTTCTGATTTCCAATTCATAACATGCAAAACAAACTAGCAGGCTGGAAAACCAAATTCCTGAACATGGCTGGTAGAGCTGTGCTGCTAAAAGCCACCCTGAGTAGCATCCCAAGCCATGTTATGCAATTCATAACTCTACCCACTAAGACAACCAACCAAACTGATAGGATTCAGAGGAGCTTCCTCTGGGGAACCACCCAGGAAAAGAAAAAAATGTACATGATTAAGTGGGAGGTAGTTACTAAAACTAAAGCTGAGGGAGGGCTAGGGCTGCAAAAAGCAAGCTTTAAAAATAAAGCAGCTTTGACAAATCTAGCTAGGAGAACTTATATAAGTACCAAAAGTATCTGAGCTCGAGTCCTTATCCACAAAAACTGTAATATGTCTAGACCTGCCAATGCTGGTAGGCACCCTGGCAGCATCAAATCCACTACTTGGAGGGGCCTGCTAAGTGGTTGGGAAACATGCAACAAAGCCAGTAGATGGATTGTCAATAAAGGTAATAGGATGAATTTCTCCACTGATACATGGATCCCCAACCAGCCGGCTATTAGGCATTTAATTAAGGGACCCTTAACCCAAAATGACCTCCACAATAAGGTAGAATCAATGTACAATATATCTTGGGGCATTAGAATCTTCTCCTTTGATATTCCCCCGTATCCAAAACATTCTGAAATCAATGTTCATCCCTATTGTTACAAGTAAGGAGGACACATTAGTATGGGCTTTTACTCCAAATGGATAGTTTTTCCAAAGTACAGGTTATTCCTTCATACACAACAACGCCCAAACGTGCTCTCAAGGGGAGACGGACCACTTCAAGTGGTTATGGAAGCTGCATTAACCAAACAAGATAAAATTCTTTACTTGGCTCTTAACCCACAAATCTCCCTACTAGAGCATTTCTAAGCTCAGTTGGAGTCAACTGCCCCGCTCAATGCCAATATTGTAATGATGGACAAGACGATATTGAACACATTTTCTTCCTATGCCCTAATGCTGCCCATTTTTGGGATGCAATCAGGTCAAAATCCTCACCTACACCCCCTCCTAACCTACGAAACTGCAACCACATTTGGCAGACATTTTGGCCAGCTCTCAAAGAAGAGAAAATCAATGAATACCTTTACTGGGCAATTTTTATTCCCTTCTGGCTCTGGCATATCTAGCTAGCAAGAAACAACAATGTGTTTAACAATAGGAAAGAATCTATCAGTGCTAATAACACAATTGTCAAAGCCACTGAATACCAAGCACTCAAGTACAACAACAACTAGGGTCGTACCCGTCAAATCATGCTCAAATGGTCTAGCCCGCCTAGAGGTTATTTCAAATTAATCACTGATGGTGCAGCTAAGGGCAAGCCTAGAATTAGTGGTGCTGGGGGAATTTTCAGAAACCACAATGGTAGCTGGGTGTTAGGGTTCATGGAAAATATACCTTATACATCCAACCTAGGGTCTGAATTTCGAGCCCTCATAAGAGGCCTCCAGTTAGCTGAACAAAATATCTTTCTACCGCTACAAGTTGACACAAATTATACGGAAGTAATCAATATGTTGGAAGAAGATAACTTGATTTTCGACCCTCTAATTTGTGAATGCAGGTTGTTGATCCAAACGATGGGCAGCATAGTAGTGAGACACTCGTTCAGGGAACAAAACAGGGCTACTGATGCACTGGCGAAGGAAGCAGCTAAGGAAACTTTTTTGAATAGATCTGTACTTTTAGCAGTCCTTCGGTATTTGCCAATAATATATTTTGGACACACCCTAGGAATTGAACTACCTCGAAAATTTTTGGGTTGTAATATAGACACAATTATATAAAACATTGCAGCCATGGGTAACTCTCAAGGCAGTGTAATATCGTTATCTTAATTAGCTAATATATTCCATTTTGACCAGAAAAAGAGAATGTCTTCTGCCAGCCACCATTGTTTTTCCTCTTCAATTATCGCGAAAGCAGCAAGTATTTCTTTGCACATTGGAAGGCTTGAACCCTTATTTTTTTCTTTTTATACAATTATATGATTGCTTTTTATTTCTTTAGTAAATATTGATTGAATCTCTTAATTAAAATACTTTTAATAGATGAATTTCTAGTAATTTTTATTTTTATCTTTTCATACTGTTGGTTTCATTCTCTACCACATGCTTACAATATAATTGCCAGTACATCATCGCGTGGTAAAAAAAAAAGATTGAAAAAAGAAACTCAAAACCAAAAAATGCAGTAGTAGGTAAATTAAATAGTGTACTAGTTTTGTTTATTTGAATTTATCTAAATCCTAAATATTACTAATCCGACCGCAGAAGGACAGTGAACATATGTTTTGAGAAAATACCTACCAAAAAATACAATAGAAGTTTATTACCTAAAAAATAGAAAATGATAATATTTAATTAAATTAAATAATTGACAGTACTATATTAAAGATTAAAGAAAATGGTGCCGTATGGACGGGAATACACTCGACACAGGCAGTAGAATTGGTAACTCATTTCTATTGAAAATAATAGTAATATTTTGACAAAATTAAACAATCAATGAAATTGTAATGAAGAAAAAAAAAACAATGATGCCCATTTCAGTTTGGCCAGTTTCTTGGATTCCAAAATTAGTCTTTTTCCTTAAAAAAGTACCTTTATTTAAATTTAAGGTTGCTTGGTTAAAATAGAGAAGTGCTTTTAAGCAACAGCGAAAACAATCTTTTTTTTGCTTTTGGGTTCTTCCTAGAAGCAGAAAACTAATTTTTTTTTAGGCAAAAATTCTTATCATTAAGTTATACTTTCTGAATTATCCCTTAACTGTATTATTGTTATAAATACACTTCTATTTAAGGTGAATGTCTTTAATTAGAGAGATTCTAGAGTTCTATTCTTGGTAGCTAAATCATCCTCCTCCCTATAAATAGAGGTGCCCTCTACCATTGTAAATCACTCCTAACATTCTCTAAGTATCAATAAGAAGAACTCTCTCTACTCTTCTCTCTATTGCTCTTGTTCTTGCATTATTGTTCTTGTCTTTTATATTATTTCATAACACGTTATCAGCACGAGACTCTACCGTCTCAAGAACCATTCTCGAAAAATCTAAGGTATTTCCCTCTTCCTAATTTAAATTTCGATTATGTTTGACATTACGAAAAGAAAGTTCGTTGCCCTTGAAATTTCGGGCAAGAACTATATGACATGGGTGTTGGATGCTGAAATCCACTTAGATGCTATGGGTCTCGGAGACACCATCAAAGATAGAGAAAAAGTATCCACCCAAGAATGTGCGAAGGCCTTGATTTTCTTGCGCCATCACCTTGATGAAGGTTTGAAGATTGAATATCTCACCATCAAGGATCCACTCATCTTGTGGAACGGCTTAAAGGAGAGATATGACAACCTGAAGTTGGTCACTCTGCCACAAGCACGATATGATTGGGCTCATCTGAGGCTCCAGGACTTCAAGTCCGTTTCTGAATATAATTCTGCAATGTTCAGAATTACTTCTAAATTGAAGCTATGCGGGGATAATATCTCTGATTATGATATGTTTGAGAAAATGTTTACAACGTTTCATGCCTCCAATATAGTACTGCAACAACAGTACAGAGAGAAAGGCTTTACAAAGTACTCTGAACTGATTTCTCTTCTACTAGTGGCTGAGCGAAATAATGACCTGCTCATGAGAAATCACGAAAATCGACCCATTGGGTCTACACCACTGCCTGAAGCAGATAAGGTGCACTCTCATTATGCCAAACATAAAAAGGGCCATGGTCATGGTCGTAAACGGGGTCATAGCCAGGGACGTAGACAAGGAAGAAATTCCAATGAAGTCCGTCAACCCCCAAGGAGAGATAACCGCCGAAAGCAGAAACGGGGTCATGAAGATCCTAAGGCAAATGGTTCAGAAACTATATGTTATCGTTACGGTGGGAAAGGGCACTGGTCAAAGACTTGCCGTATACCAAGACACTTGGTTGACCTTTATCAAGCATCTCGAAAGAGAAAAGGCCCTGAAACAAATTTTGTCTATGACGACAATGAGGACATCACCCACCTGGATGTGGCAGACTTCTTTGAGCAACCCGAGGGGAAAATAGACCACCTAATCGGCGATGGGTCCGTGATGAAAGAAGATGGAGTTATTTGATTTTGTTCTACTTATTTGTATTAGTTAGTGAATAAACTAATAGTCATTAGTATTAGCTCGTATTAGTTAGATCATGATGCAATGTTAGCAGTAGTTCTTTAGAATATCTTCAATATGCTCAAATATCAATAAAATTTTTATTTTCCAGTAGGGGTAATCGACTAGCCTGAAAAACTAGTCGATTATCTACTATTTTCGCATTAAAGCTGAAAAATAATTGATCAACAATCGATTGTCTTTGTCTAACAATTGATTGTCGTTAAGACAGTGTAATCTGGAATTTTTCAAAAATCATCAACAATCGATTGTCTTTGTCTAACAATCGATTGTCGTTAAGACAGTGTAATCTGGAATTTTTCAAAAATCATCCACAATCGATTGTCTATGCATAACAATCGATTGTCTTAAAACAGTGTTCTGGAATTTTTCAAAATAGCCAACAATCGATTGTCTATACTTAACAATCGATTGTCTTAAAACAGTGTGTTCTGAAATTTTTCAAAATAGCCAACAATCGATTGTCTATGCATAACAATCGATTGTCTTAAGACAGTGTGATCTGAAGTTTTTCAAAATAGCAAATAATCGATTGTGTGTGTTTAACAATCGATTGTCAATGTTCAACAATCGATTGTTTGTGTTTAACAATCGATTGTTTGAAGAAAATGTTTAAACTGAAATTTTCAAACTGCAAAGTAATCAATTATGGATAACATATCTGATTTTGTTAGTCAACTGTTAGCAGCAGATTTTGAAAATATTATGTGACACAAACGAATTGAACTTGTTTATTCTTATATTCGTAAATCTCTTTTGTATGTCAAACTATGGGATAGCAAATATGGATATCTCACAAAGCGAACTTGGATCAACGTCCAACTGTAAAAGTATTTGCCTAGTTGATTCATGTACTACACATACAATACTCAAAGAAAGGAAATATTTCTCTCAACTAAATATGTGTAAGGCAAACGTTACTACAATCTCTAGAAGTAGTAAATTGATTGAAGGCTCCGGAAGAGCAATTGTAACTCTGCCCAAAGGCACGACGTTAATCATAGAGAATGCAATGTTCTCCTCCAAATCTAAGAGAAACTTGTTGAGTTTTAAAGATGTACGCCGGAATGGCTATCATATTGAGACAATGGATGAAGATAATCTTGAATATCTCGTCATCACAAAGAATGTCTCCGGCCAAAAGAGGGTTATTGAGAAATTCCCGTCTTTATCTTGTGGCCTGTATTGGACAAGAATTAGTGCAATTGAGGCACATTCAACAGTAAACCAAAGGGTTACTGATTCCAATACCTTTGTACTTTGGCATGATCGATTGGGACACCCAGGATCGGTCATGATGAGACGGATTATAGAAAGCTCATATAGGCATCCGTTAAAGAATTTCAAAATTCTTTCGAATAATGAATATCCTTGCACTTCGTGTTATCAAGGCAAGTTGATTATCAGGCCATCACCAACAAAGGTTGGGACTGAGTCACCCACGTTTCTGGAACGTATACGAGGGGACATTTGTGGACCTATTCACCCACCTAGTGGGTCGTTTAGGTATTTCATGGTCTTGATAGATGCATCCTGTAGATGGTCTCATGTGTGCCTGTTGTCATCACGCAACCTTGCGTTTGCGAAGTTAATGGCACAAATAATTCGACTACGAGCACAATTTTCAGATAATCCAATCAAGTCCATTAGACTGGATAATGCTGCTGAGTTTACATCCCAAGCATTTAATGATTATTGCTTATCAATCGGGATAAAAGTTGAACATTCTGTAGCTCATGTTCACACTCAAAACGGTCTTGCAGAATCGTTAATTAAACGCCTGCAGTTGATTCCAAGGCCATTACATATGAGAACGAGGCTACCCACTTCGGTATGGGGTCACGCCATCTTACATGCAGCAATGCTAATTCGTCTCAGACCGACGAATTACCACAAGTATTCCCCGTTGCAATTGGTTTTGGGTCATGAACCCAATATATCCCATTTAAGAATTTTTGGATGCGCAGTATATGTGCCTATAGCACCGCCATCCCGCACCAAAATGGGTCCGCAAAGAAGGTTAGGAATATATGTTGGGTTTGAATCGCCCTCCATCATTCGCTACCTCGAAACATTGACAGGCGACTTGTTTACTGCACGATTTGCAGACTGTCGATTTGATGAGACACTTTTCCCAAAATTAGGGGGAGAAGTTGGTGAAACCAAACGGGAAATTTTGTGGAAAAATGCATCATTATCTCATCTTGATCCACATACCTCTATTTGTGAAAGAGAGGTACAAAAGATTATCCATTTGCAAAGAATAGCAAATCAAATGCCTGACGCATTTACGGACTTGAAAAGGATAACGAAATCCCACATTCCCGCAGAAAATGTTCCAATCCGTATTGATGTCCCTGTTGGACAATCATCTAGTGTCATATCCAATGAGTCAAATGCACACCTGAAGCGTGGCAGACCATTAGGTTCCAAAGATCGAAATCCTAGAAAGAGGAAAAAGAACGATCAAAATGACACCACGAAAGAATCTCATGATTTAACAAATTCTGAGATTCATGAAGAATCCATTGAGCCCGAGACTCTGGAAAATACGGAACTATCCCTAAATCCAATTAATATTGAGGCAAATATTAATCGAGTGGATATTGTGGTGGATAATGCCTTTGCTTATAATGTAGCATCTAGCATTATGCAAGAATGTGAGGATCTCGAACCTCAATCTGTTGAAGAATGTCGAAAAAGACAGGATTGGCCAAAGTGGCAAGAAGCAATTCAATAAGAATTGAATTCGCTGGCAAAACGTGAAGTTTTTGGCCCTATAGTTGAAACACCTAATGGTGTTAAGCCTGTTGGCTATAAATGGGTCTTTGTACGCAAAAGAAATGAGAAAAACGAGGTACAAAGATATAAGGCACGCTTGTTGCACAAGGTTTTTCTCAAAGGCCTGGTGTCGATTATGAATAGACATATTCGCCGGTAATGGATGCGATAACCTTTCGTTATCTCATAAGTTTTGCTGTCCATGAAAAGCTTGACATGCACTTAATGGATATGGTTACTGCCTATCTTTATGGCTCACTTGATAATGAGATATACATGAAAATTCCCGATGGACTCAAGATGCCAAACGCGCATAATTCGAAATCTCGGGAAATATTCTCAATTAAATTGCAAAGATCCTTGTATGGACTAAAGCAATCTGGACGAATGTGGTATAATCGTCTTAGTGAGTACTTGTTAAAAGAAGGCTATATAAATGACGCCATTTGCCCGTGTGTTTTTATAAAGAAAACAACATCGGAATTTGTTGTACTTGCCATATATGTTGATGACATAAATCTTATTGGAACCCCTATAGAACTCCAAAAGGCAATTGATTATCTAAAGGATGAATTCGAGATGAAAGATCTCAGAAAGACTAAACTATGTCTTGGTTTGCAAATTGAATATTTGGCAAACGGAATTTTTGTTCATCAATCTACCTATACAGAAAAGGTACTGAAACGGTTTTACATGGATGAAGCACATCCTTTAAGTACACCGATGGTTGTTCGATCACTTGATGTGAACAAAGATCCATTCCGACCACAAGAAAGGAATGAAGAGCTACTTGGTCCTGAAGTACCATATCTTAGCGCAATTGGCGCACTAATGTATCTTGCAAATACTACAAGACCTGACATATCCTTTTCAGTTAATGTCTTAGCAAGAATTAGCTCGGCTCCTACGAGGAGACATTGGAATGGGATCAAACACATATTGCGGTACCTAAAGGGAACTACCGATATGGGCTTATTTTATGGCAAGAATTGCAGCCCGGATCTTGTTGGTTATGCTGATGCTGGATATTTGTCCGACCCACACAAGGCTCGATCTCAAATGGGTTATGTGTTTACCTGTGGAGAAACCGCCATATCTTGGCGATCGACTAAGCAATCAATTGTGGCTACCTCATCTAATCATGCCGAGATAATTGCTATTCATGAAGCAAGTCGGGAGTGTGTGTGGTTGAGGTCTATAATACATCATATCCAAGACAAATGTGGTTTGAAGTGTGATAAACTACCCACAACTTTGTATGAAGACAATGCAGCATGTATAGCTCAATTGAAGGGAGGATTCATAAAAGGAGATAGAACGAAGCATATTTCACCAAAGTTATTCTTCACACATGATCTTCAAAAGAATGGTGATATCAATGTTCAACAGATTCGTTCAAGCGACAATATGGCTGATTTGTTCACAAAATCTCTACCAAAGTCAACCTTCAAGAAGCTAGTTCACAAGATCGGGATGCGAAGACTTAAGGACATAAATTGATGTTCTTATCAGGGGGAGTTAAGGCGCGTTGCACTCTTTTTCCCTTACAAGGTTTTGTCCCACCGGGTTTTCCTTGCGAGGTTTTTAACGAGGCAACCAATAGGCGCATATTCAAACATGTGTACTCTTTTTCCTTACTTTAATTTTTCCCATTGGGTTTTGTTTTAAGGTTTTAACGAGGCACATCATTGAATAAGACATTCAAGGGGGAGTGTTATAAATACACTTCTATTTAAGGTGAATGTGTTTAATTAGAGAGATTCTAGAGTTCTATTTTTGGTAGCTAAATCATCCTCCTCCCTATAAATAGAGGTGCCCTCTACCATTGTAAATCACTCCTAACATTCTCTAAGTATCAATAAGAAGAACTCTCCCTACTCTTCTCTCTATTGCTCTTGTTCTTGCATTATTGTTCTTGTCTTTTATATTATTTCATAACAATTATTCTTTTTTCTCTACTATAACAAGTTCTTTTTCTCAATGCAAATTCTTGTCACCCACTCTTATTCCTCTTTTTTTGTGTATTGATAAAATTCGGCCTTACCACGTACCACAAAAAAGTAATGACACGTGATGGAAGTGAGTCCAGACCCATGAACATGAAGGCTGTGATCGAAACTGCCTCTTCAACTCGAAACAAGAGCAGCCGGAGGAACCCGTGCTCGAAGCATGTCAAATGCATTTGGTATAAAATTTAGCTGTACTCGGATCCTTTATGAGATTGTATCTACCATCTGTTATGAAACCACAGTGATCGTTGGAGAGAATCTCGCCACCTCACCAACCACAAACCTGGCGTGGAAGCTGGGAACTCAAAACAACCCCATCCCCTCTAAGCTATAAATACCCTATTCTATTCATTTGTAAAGGATACCTAACAATATATAACACTTTATAATCATTCATTGAGTTCTTATTCTGTTCGTTACTGTCAGACTCTAGTTTACCACCCGCGAACATGTCATGACGTCACCTAATCCTCATGATCAGGTAAGTCTAACATTTTCGGAAACATAATAATTACGAAAAAATAAAACTGCCAAATTTAAATATCTAAAAGGAAATTGTACTGAATGCCGCTCGGAATATACAATTCAATATCACAACACTAAAAACAATCTCAAAATCTCGAAACTCATGGGAAGGCTACAGAAATGTATAGTAAAGGCGCCAAACTCCAGAATATCTAACAAACGGAAGAAAAGAGAACTAAGTGCTAAAGATAGAATAAAGAGGGAGACTCGTCGTTCTGTGGACGCAGCAGATCTACCTCGAAGTCTCTGTAGTCCTCCTGCCTCACTGATAGTGCGCCTTCGTAGAGGTACCTGGATCTACACGTGAAAAATATGCCTAGAAGAGGCGTGAATACAGCACAACAATATTTAGTAAGTGCCAAGTCTAACCTCGATCGGGTAGTGACGAGGAAGGTCAATTCCCTACTAAGATAAAACAAAATAAATAATAAGATAACGACAACAGTTTAAATAAAGTCTACAGTGAGAATCTAAACCAGAAAAATACGGAAACAATAATAAAAAATAAAGGTAACAATACAAGGAATACTGTTCTTAACAAGGAATAGTAGCCGGGTATCTCTCGGTGTCCCGAGGATCTCTTGGTATCCTCATCATACACACCAGGGATCTCTTGGTATTCCGAGGATCTCTTGGTATCCTTATCATATATGATGGGGATCTCTTGGTATCCCAGGGATCTTTTGGTATCCTCAATAAGTAAGCTGGGGATCTCTTGGTATCCCAATATATAGAAATACATGTGCCAGGGATCTCTTGGTATCCCACACTCTCAATCCAGAACATACCAAGTACATGAGAATCTCCCGAGAAACCGTCCCGTAGTCCCAAATTAAACACACAACAACAACAACTCATATTGTAAGAATAATTGCTGAATCAAAACAAGTAATGGTAAATTCTAGCCTAACATGCTCTACAAAGTGCAAATAATACATTTAATCAGTTAAACAAATCAGCTAAACATGCTTCTCTAAGCTAGCACAGGTTGAACTAACAGTATAAAATGAACAAGTAATCATGAATCTCAATTTAAATATTTCAAGTAGAAACGGGTTTGCAACAATTAGCTCAAGTAAGCGGTCGTCAGCTCATGTACGGGGCATTAAAATACCAAGAATCATGTCCTAAGGGGAAAGTCCCCCACACAAAGTTAGACAAACCACTTACCTCGAACCGACTCAATAATCAACTAAGAACCACACCCTTGCCACGAGTATCGGACTCTAAATGGCCCAAATCTATTATATTCAATTACATAGCGTAAATAATATTGCAAACGACTGATTCCACTATTAAATTCAAACCTAAGGCCCGAAAATAGGTAAAATGAGCAAAACGCCCCTCTCGCCAACGTCTTGGAATCGAATTATTTTTACATTTTCAGAACCCTTCGTACTCTCACGAGTCTAACCATATAAAAATCTCTCAAATCAAAGGTCAAATGACCACTCAAAACCCAATAGCTAGGTCTAAGAAGTGTTGCCAAATTTTCATTCAAAATCCGAAATTAAAGGATGAATTCATGATTAGATTAGTGAGTTTTAGTCATACGAGAGTAGAGAATCATTCCCCAGTGATTGCCTTTGAAAAACCTTCAAAATTGCTCCCAAATCCGAGCTCCTAACCTTAAATTTTGGTAAAAATGGCCGACTCTCAGATTTTTGAAATGTTTATACTGCCCAAGTATTTGTTCAATGCGATAACATGAAATAGGGTGCGATCACGTAGAGTAAAAATTCAAAAGCCCAAAAATTGGCCTATGCGAATGCAGAGAAAGTCTTGCGATCGCATAAGGGAAGGAAACATGCCTATGCGATTGCAACCTGGGTCCTGCAATCGCATAGAAGGAATAAGGCTCTGAGACACCGGCTCAGCTTATTCGGTGCGAACACGGGAAGGGGATTGCAAACGCGAAGAAGGGGGAGACAATGTTATGCGATCGTGATCAGGTTCATGAGATTGCATAAAAGGAATTTGCCTCCTCTGCAATTTGCACTATGCAATCCCCTGGATAGGAATGCGATCGTAGTGAAGGAAAGTTCTGCAACAGCACAACAGAGAAATCTGCAACTTTTTTTCACTACAAAAATTCCCCGTTGAGCATACGAAACACACTTGAGGCGCGCGGGACCTCAACAAAACCCACGAACATATCCCATAACATCATTCAAACTTGTGCCAACCTTTAAGCCACCAAAAACTATGCCGAAAACTCGAATTCATAAATGATTTGAACCTAGGAACCTCAAATTTCAACCAAACTCGCTTTCGATCTAAAACCTATTCATAACACGTCCGATTGACTTGATATTTTGCACGCACGTCCCAAATGACATGGCAGTGCTACAAAAACTTTTAGAATTCCATTCCAACCTTTCGATAAAAAATTCACTATCGAACCGGAAACTTCAAAGATTCAAACTTCGACATTTCAAGCCTAAATGAGCTACATGCTCCCATAATACACTCTGAACACGCCCCCAACCCTGAAATCACCTAACAGAGCTAACAAAACCATCTGTTTTCCATTCCGAGGTCGTCTTTACACTGTTCAGACTACGAACCACTTTCTAACACTCAAGATCTCATTTAGGGACTCAGTGTCCCAAAATACTCTGAATTCTAACACCGAACGTCCCGACAACCCAAAATAGCAGAAATGAACTTAGAGGAAGCGGTAAATGGGGGATCGTGGTGTAAATTCCAAAGATAACTGGTCGGGTCGATACATCCTCCTATACTGAAATATTAGTTCATCCTTGAACGAGCATAGAGAACATACCTGAAGTAGTAAAAAGATGAGTGTATTGGCTGCTCATATCCCGCTTGGTCTCCCAAGTCGCCTCCTCGGCGGCTGACCCCTCCACTGAACCTTGACTGAAGCGATGTTCTTTGACCTCAACTTTTTGATCTGCCTGTCGAATATAGCCACTGGCTCCTCAATATAAGATAAATCTTTGTCCAACTAGACTGAAGTGAAATCCAACACGTGCAAGGGGTCACCGTGATATCTTTGGAGCATCGAGACATGAAATACCGGATGAAATTCTGCTAGGCTGGGAGGTAAGTCAAGCTCATAAGCAACCTCCGCAACTCGACTCAAGATCTCAAAAGGGCCAATAAATCTCGGACTCAATTTCTGTTTCCTCCCAAACCTCATGACGCCCTTCATAGGCGAGACCCAAAGCAGAACCCGCTGCTCACCTACCATATAGGAAACATCCCGAACCTTTCGGTTCGCGTAACTCTTCTATCTGGACTGGGGTGTGTGGAGTCTGTCCTGAATCACCTTAACCTTCTCTACCGCATTCTAAACCAAATCAGTGCCCAATAGCCTGGCCTTATCCGACTCAAACCAACCCACCGAGGATCTGCATCTCCTACCATATAAAGCCTCATACGGTGCCATCTGAATGCTGGACTGATAAATGTTGTTGTTGGAAAACTCCGCCAGTGGAAAGAATTCATCCCAAGACCCTCCGAACTCAATCACGCATGCACAGAGCATATCCTCAAGAATCTGAATGGTGCGCTTGGACTGTCCGTCTGGGGTGAAATGTTGTGCTCATCGTCTCCCGAGTACCTAACTCCTGTTGAACAGCTCTCCAGAACCGCGATGTAAACTGAGTACCTCTATTCGAAATAATAGAAAATGGAATTTCATGCAGACGGACAATCTCTCTGATATAAATCTCTGCCAACCGCTCCGATGAATAAGTAATACACACAGGAATGAAGTGAGCGTACTTGGTCAGTCGATCCACAATCACCCAAATGGCATCAAACTTCCTTGCAGTCCGAGGGAGACCAACTACAAAATCCATAGTGATCCTCTCCCATTTCCACTCCGGAATCTCCATCTATTGAGGTAACCTTCCCGGTCTCTGGTGCTCAGCCTTTACCTGCTGATAGTTGAGGCATCTAGCTACAAATCTCTCTATGTCCTTCATCCGTCTCCACCAATAGTGTTTCCTCAAGTCCTGATACATCTTCGCGACACCCGGATGGATTGAGTACCGCAAACTGTGAGCCTTTGTCAATATCAATCCCGAATATCATCAACATTGAGTACACATATCCGCCCTGCATCGTCAATACCCCATCAGCTCCAATAGTTACATCCCTAGCATCACCAAGCTGAACCGTGTCCCTGAGGACAAGCAAATGAGGGTCATTATATCGTTGCTCCCTAATATGATCGAACACTAAAGACCGAGAAACCACACAAGCTAGAACCCGACTAGGCTACGAAAGATCCAATCATATGAACTGATTGGCTAAGGCCTGAACATTCATCGCAATAGGTCTCTCTGAAGCTAGTAAATATGCCAAACTCCCCAAACTCTCCGCCCGGCGACTCAAGGCATTGGCTACTACATTGGCCTTGCTTAAGTGATAAAGAATAGTAATATCATAATCCTTCAGTAACTCCAACCATCTCCTCAGGTGCAAGTTCAGATCTTTTTGCTTGAACAAGTACTGTAAACTCTGATGATCCGGGTAAATCTCACAAGGCATGCCGTACAAATAATGGCGCCAAATATTCAAGGCATGAACAATAGCAGCTAACTCAAGGTCATGGATAGGGTAATTCTTCTCATGTATCTAGCTTTCTGGACACTTAGGTAATCCCCCTACCATCTTGCATCAACACCGCTCCAAGTCCGACCCATGAGGCATCATAATAAATTGTATAGGGCCTTGAACTAGTAGGCAATATCAGAATAGGGGCTGAAGTCAAAAATGTCTTGAGCTTCTGAAAGCTCGCCTCACACTCATCTATCCACTGAAATAGAGCACCCTTCTAGGTCAATCTAGTCATAGGGGATGGATTAGATGAATACCCCTCCATAAAATGACGGTAATAACCCGCCAGGCCAAGGAAACTGCGGATCTTTATAGCTGAGGAGGGCCTGGTCCAGCTCTGCACGACCTCTACCTTCTTCGGATCCACCCGAATGCCCTTACTCGACACCACGTGGTCTAGGAATGCCACAGAACTCAACCAAAACTCACATTTTGAGAATTTTGCATATAATTTCTTATCTCTTAGGGTCTGAAGCGCTATCCTCAGGTGTTGCTCATGATCTTCCTAACTCCGGGAATATACAAGAATATCATCTATTAAAATAATGACGAACGAGTCGAGATAGGGCCTGAATACACTGTGCATCAAATGCATAAAAGCTGCTGGGGCATTGGTCAGCCCAAATGATATCACAAGGAACTCGTAATGACCATAGCGAGTCCTGAAAGCAGTCTTCGGGACATCCACCTCCCGAATCTTCAACTGGTGATAACCTAAGCGCAAATCAATCTTAGAAAACACATGTGCGCCCTGAAGCTAGTCAAATAGATCATCGATACGAGGCAAAGGATAATAGTTCTTCACTGTAACCTTGTTCAGCTGACGATAATCAACACACATGCACATAGAACCATCCTTTTTCTTCCCAAACAAGACAGGAACACTCCACGGTGAAACACTGGGCAGAATAAAACCCTTATCAAGCAATTCCTATAACTGGTCCTTCAACTCAGGAGGAGCCATACGATACGGAGGAATGGAAATGGGCTGAGTTCTTGGCAACAAATCAATACCAAAATCAATGTCTCTATTCGGTGGCGTACCTGGGAAGATCAGCTAGAAACACATCGAGATTATCCCATACCACTGGGACAAAATCAACAAAAGGGGTATCGGCACTGACATCTCTCATATAAGCTAAGTACGCGGTGCACCCCTTCTCAACCATACAGTGAGATTTAAGAAAAAAGATAAATCTACTGGGAGTGTGACCAAAAGTAACACTCCACTCAATACGTGGAATACCTAGCATAGCCAGTGTTACTATCTTGGAGTGACAATCAAGAATAGCATGATGGGGTGACAAGCAGTCCATGCCAAAAATAATCTAAAAGTCAACCACACCGAGTAATAATAAATCCGCTCTGGTCTCAAAACTACGAATAGTAATCAAACACGACCGATAAATACGGTCCACAAAAAGAGAATCTCCCACGAGAGTAGAAACATAAACAGGAGAGCTTAATGAATCTCGGACTATACCCAAATGTGGAGCAAAATAAGAAGGCACATAAGAATAGGTAGAGACTGGATCGAATAGAACCGATGCCTCTCTTGACTAACCTATATAATACCTGTAATGAATAATTGGAGGCAACAACCTCAGTGCGAGCAGGAATAGCATAATATCTGGCCCGACCCCTCCCTCGAGGGCAACCTTTATCTCCCAGACCTCCACCCCAAGCTGGCTGGGCAGATGGAGTGGCAGGTGGAGCTGTGACATAGCCTAAGAACTCTGAGAAACACGCTGTGGCTGAGCAGTCTGTGGAGGTGCACTCCTCCTTAGTCTAGGGCAATCCCTCACCACATGAAGGGTGTCACCACAATCAAAACAATCTCTGGGTGTACATGGTGACTATGAATAGTTGGGGCCAGGTCTGCTAGACTGACCTCTGAAAGCACCCCGCGTAGGAGGCGTGCTAGATGTAGGCGAAGTTGGAGCACTGCTGGCTGCTGGAAGAGCTAAATGAATGGGGCGACCCACAAAACCCCTACCATGTCACCTGCTGCTAGAGTACGGGTACCAGATAGTGGCCCGACTCTTGAGACCTCGTGGACTCTCTCTCCTCTCGCTCCTTAGCGAGCATACCCTCGATTCTCCTAGAAATTATCACTACCTGCTGATAAGGAATGTCCACCTCCAACTCTCGAGCCATGCTAGATCTGATGGGTGGAATAAGGCCCTGAATGAACTGACGAACCCTATCACGGACTGTGGAAATCGAATCTGGTGCATGCCTAGCAAAACTGGTGTAACAGATGGCGTACTTTGAAACTGTCATAGTACCCTGGTGCAAGTGCTCAAACTCTGCACGCCATGCGTCCTTGAGGCTCTGGGTAACAAGCTCTCTCAGAAACATATTTGAAAATTGGGTCCAAATTAGTGAAGTAGCCTCCTCCGGGCTGTCTATCTCATAAGTGCGACACCAATCATAGGCGGCTCCCTGAAGTTGAAAGGCAGTGAAGGAAACCCCGCTGGACTCTACTATACCCATAGTGCAAAGAATATGATGACACTTCTCTAGAAATCCCAAGGCATCCTCCGATGCTAAACCGCTGAACATAGGATGCTTATATTTCTTAAACCTCTCAAGCCCCATCTGCTCGTCCTCTAATACAGCTGACCCATCCTCGGCCTGAACTGGCGCTGCAGTCAGTACATGAATAACCTTTGGACCTGCTCCATTGCACTCTTTGCTCCGTAGTGCGGGCTGCGGGAGTCTGGGCCCCTCCCCTGGCATGGGATGTGGTTGCAGAAAGGGGAAGAAACCCTGCTAAGACAAAGTGGTGTACATAGACATGAACTGAGCTGATGTCTCCTACAAGGCTCGAGTGGTAGTGGTGGTAGGCGTTCCAGGTTCCTAAACTCCAACTAGATTTGCTGGCGGTACCTTAGAGACAGCTCGTGCAGGTGCTCTAGCTGCACCACGTGCATGTCCACGACATTTGCCCCGGCCCCGGCCTCTAACGGCTACAGCAGGAGGCACGGGTGCCTGATCATCCCGAGTAGCACGTGTCCTCACATATGTGAGAGAATAGAAGACATATGTTTTAGAATTGATGTCAAAATATAGCATGACAAGGAATTCAATGAAGGGAAGTTTTTTCCTAAGCAGTTACAAAACTCTCGTTGATAAGTACAGACGTCTCCGTAATGATCAGCGAGGCTCTAATAAACTGGCATGTGTTCCGTGACTCCTATTTACCTAGATCTCTGATACCAACTTGTCACGACCCTAGTTCACCACCCGTGAACATGTCATAACGGCACCTAGTCCGCATGACCAGGTAAGCCTAACATTTGCGGAAACATAATAACTGCGGAAAAATAGAACTACCAAATTTAAATATCTAAAAAGGAAATTGTATTAAATGCTGCTCGGCATATACAACTCAATATCACAAGACTAAAAACAATCTCAAAACCCGGAAACTCACGGGCAACACAGGATACAGAAATGAATAGCAAAGGCTCCAAACTCCAGAATATCTAACAAATGGAAGGAAAGAGAACTAAGTACTAAAGATATAATAAAGAGGGAGACTCGTCAGTCTGCGGACGTAGCAGAGCTACTTCAAAGTCTCCGTAGTCCTCCTGCCTCACTGAAAGTGCGCCTGTGTAGTGGTACCTGGATCTACACATGAAAAATATGCGCAAAAGAGGCGTGAGTACACCACAACGGTACTCAGTAAGTGCCAAGCCTAACCCCGATCGGGTAGTGACGAGGAAGGTCAAGGCCCTACTGAGATAAAACAAAATAAATAATAAGATAACGACAACAATTTAAATGATGTCTACAGCGAGAATTTAAACTAGATAAATACGGAAACAGAAATAGAAAATAAAGGTACTATTCAAGGAATATTGTTTTCTTCAAGGAATAGTAGTCAAGGATCTCTTCGTATCCCGAGGATCTCTTCGTATCCTCATCATACACACTGGTGATCTTTTGGTATCCCGAGGATCTCTTGGTATCCTTATCATATAAGCTGGGGATCTCTTGGTATCCTCAATAAGTAAGCCGGGGATCTCTTGGTATCCTAATATATAGAAATACATGTGCCAGGGATTTCTTGGTATCCCGCACTCTCAATCCAGAACATACCAAGTACATGGGGATCTCTCCGAAAACCGTCCCATAGTCCCAAATTAATCACACAATAACAACAACTCATATTCTAAGATTAATTGCTAAATTGGAACAAGTAATGGTAAATTCCAGCCTAACATGCTCGACAGAGTGCAAATAATACAGTTAATCAATTAAACAAGTCAGCTAAACATGCTTCTCTAAGATAGCACAGGTTGAACTAACAGTCTAAAATGAACAAGTAATCAGGAATCTCAATTTAAATATTTCAAGTAGAAACGGGTTTGCAACAATTTGCTCAAGTACGCTGTCATCAGCTCACGTACGAGGCATTCAAATACCAAGAATCATGTCCTAGGGGAAAGTTCCCCCAACAAAGTTAGACAAGCCACTTACCTCGAACCGGCTCAAAAATCAACTAGAAACCACGCCCTTGCCACGAGTATCAGACTCCAAGTGACCCAAATCTATTCAATTCAATTACATAAAGTGAATAGTACTGCAAACAACTGATTCCACTATTATATTCAAAACTAGGGCGCGAAAATAGGTAAAATGACCAAAGCTCCCCTCAGGCTAACGTCTCGGAATTAAATAATTTTTATATTTTCAGAACCCTCGTACTCTCACGAGTCTAACCATATAAAAATCTCTGAAATCATAGGTCAAATGCCCACTCAAAATCCAATAGCTAGGGCTAAGAAGTTTTCCCCAATTTTCATTCGAAATTAAAGGATGAATTCTTGATTAGATTAGTGAGTGTTAGTCATAGGAGAGTAGAGAATCATTCCCGAGTGATTGCCTTTGAAAAACCTTCGAAATTGCACCCAAATCCAAGCTTCCAACCTTGTGTTTTGGTAAAAATGTCCAACTCTCGGATTTTTGAGATGTTTATACTGCCCAAGTATTTGTTCAATGCAATCCCATGAAATAGGATGCGATAACGTAGAGTAAAAATTCAAAGGCCCAAAAATTGGCCTATGCGAACGCAGAGAAAGTCATACGATCGCAGAAGGGGAGGAAACAAGTATATGCAATCGCAACCTGGGTCCTGCGATCACATAAAAGGAATTGGGCCCTGAGACACCGACTCAGCTTATTTAGTGCGAACACGAGAAAGGGGTTGCGAACGCGAAGAAGGGGGAGACGGTGTTATGCGAACGCGATCAGGTTCATGCGATCGCATAGAAGGAATTTGCCTCCTCCGCAATTTGCACTACGCGATTGCATGGATAGGAATGTGATTTCAGTGAAGGAAAGTTCTGCAACAGCACAACAGAGAAACCTGCAACTCTTTTTCAACAAAAACAAATGCCCCGTTGAGCATCCGAAATACACCCGAGGCCCCCGGGACCTCAACCAAACCCACAGACATATCCCATAACATCATTCAAACTTGTACCAACCCTTAAACCACCTAAAACAAAGCCAAATACTCGAATTAATCAATTATTTGAACCTAGGAACTTCAAATTTCAACCAAACTCGTTTTCGATCAAAAATCTATTCAAAACACGTCCGATAGACCTGTAATTTTGCAGGCGCATCCCAAATGACATGACGGTACTACAAAAACTAATGAAATTCTATTCCGACCCTCAGATAAAAAATTCTCTATCAGACCGGAAACTTGAAAAATTCAAACTTCGACATTTCAAGCCCAAATGTGCTACGGGCTCCCAAAATACACTCTGAACACGCCCCTAACCCCGAAATCACCTAACGGAGTTAACGGAGCCATCAGTTTTCCATTCCGAAGTTGTCTTCACACCGTTCCAACTATGGACCACTTTCCAACACTTAAGCACTCATTTAGGGACTAATGTCCCAAAACACTCCGAATTCTAATACCGAACGTCCTGGAAACCCAAAATAGCAAAAATGAACTTAAAGCGGTAAATGAGGGATCGTGGCATAAATTCCAAAAACGACCGGCCGGGTTGTTACAGTTAGCAAAATTATCTCTCTATGTTATGGTGATTGTATTCTATTTCAACACAACTTCAGAGGGCAGCGATGAATAAGATTTTTTTTATCTTAATTTTCGTTCTACTTATTGTTAATATGATTTGATTTGCTGTATGCACTTTGGATTAACCTGTTTGCTAAATAAAAATTCAATTGTTTATTCTAAAATTAATTATTCGGTTAACATTTTGGCGTCCACTGTGAGTCCCTATCCATTGAGTGTTTGATCTAAAGTCACACAACTGCTTTTTTATTTTCTGTTATTCTCAAGTGTTGATTATTTATTCAAGGGAAACCCATGTTTGGGATCAACAACCAACCCATGGATGTAACCGTTCAACTAGTGGAACAAACTTGGAGAACACGGACTTCAAACGATCAATCAACTGGACCTTTATTTCATTCCAGGAAAATCTCCATTGCAAGATCTACTAGTAGTGGGTCATGAATGATGAGGGTTGGAGAAGACGGTGAAAGAATTAATCATGTAGAAGCACTAGTTGAATGCCCAAATCGGATCGGTATTGAGGGCTCTGGCAAGTGGTGCAACAGTGGCAACACCAACCCCGCCTCTGAGGGTGCATGCATGTTGTCATGGAGACTCACAACTTTAAATTGATAAATATGGAGCAGGGGGACTCACGAATGATACCGAGGTTAGGGTTCGGGCATGTCCAAAAATGCTGAGTAATATAATTTAATTCTTACCGTACAATAACATGTCAAGGAATAGAACGAGATGATTGAACAGATCTATGGAGTTCGACTTATTATCAAGGGAATAGAAATAAATAAACACTCTCAGCAGCCGTGGAAGCCGAGTGCAGCCTTACTCTCAATTTCGAAGAAGTTCAAAATGTCAGACATCCTGATCGAACCTGAGACTTTTGTGTCATGTCATGTATTATATAACTGGAATCAAAGGGAACGATCTCACGAAGGAAGAAATCGAGTCTGTACTCGTCAAGAATTTCATAGAAACCCTGACCAAAGGAGCTCTAACTTTGTACTCTCACTTACTAGAGAACTCGATTAATGTTTTTGCTGAACTTGCATATACTTTTATCAAAGCATATTGCGAAACGCAAAAGGTAGAGAGACAAATGAAGGACATTTTTAAAACCCAACAAGGAGACATATAGTTGTTTCGAGGCTTTAAAGATCAATTCTCGAGAGAAAGGATACTGCTCCTTACCGTGCCGTACAACTAGGCATCCACGATTCACAAGAAACCTGAATGAAAATAGTTAGGAAGCTATGAAAACCTTCATGAATTTCCAGTCAAAAATGGAATGACGTGTATCATAGATACATCAGGAAGCTCAAAATAGAAAATTTTATTTCAACACTCCTCGAATTTGGAAATAAGGAGACAAAGGGAAACGACCATCGACTGGAAATAATCGGTGGGTGAGAAGATCCCAGACATCTATACTCCAAAGTCTTGTACAAGCCCTATTCTGGGCCCCTGCATTGAGAAAATAACTGGAGGGCACATGCCAACTCATGCCGCCAAAGGCCCTGGACAAAGAAATAATATTGTACTATATCAAGCGAGCTGGGAAATAATCAGAAGCACCAAAAATCAGTGGCTATCACCACATGCCAAGTTAGGCGACTAGAACTTCAATGTCAAGATGTCAGAATTGGTAGCAGCAGTCAAAGATATAGAAAATAAAGTGAGACAGCCAAAAGGAATGAGGATGGATCCAAGAAAATATAGCCAAAAATTCTGGTGCAAATTCCGTAATAATCATGGTCACAGGACCACCGACTGTTGAGTCCTTCAAAATGAAGTAGACTGTGTTCTCAAACAAGGGTATTTCACTGAACTCCTTAGCGAAAAGGAAAAACAATGGTATATGAAGAACAGAGGTATAGAAGAGCCACCACGAGTCCCGTCACGAAGAAGTGATCTTGACAACCTTTTCAGAGGGGGTGGTCAAAGAAACCCCATTCCACATCGTAGTTGGAGACATGTCTACAATGCCATCCTAGGAAGACCATGCATTCACAAAATAGATATAGTCCTATCAATGATACACAAAGTTATTAAATTTCCATCAAAGTGGTAAAGAAATCCGAGAGGAACGAAGAGCATCCAGAGAGGTCAACTCAATTGCAGCTGCAAGCAGTCTCCCCAAACACGAGCCGACCAAATATCAACCAAAGCAGCTTGAATCCCAAAGCGTTAAGGCACCGCCTGCGAAAGTTAAGTCTAGTGATTTTGAACTTGAGATCAAAATGTTTTTGATAAGATTTCTGAACCAGAAGAGACTGATGCCCCAAATTGAGTGTTGTGGAACTAGAAGTGGTCCTCTTTATCGACTTCCCGGAAAGGAAGGTGTATGTGGGGTTGGGACTTAACCCTGAGCTAAAATACGATTTAATTAAACTTTTATACGCTAATGCAGATTTTTTGCTTGGTCACATGTAAACATTATAGGGATTCACTTCGAAAGTAATGACTCACAAGCTCAACATAGATCCCAATTACCGACTAATCAAGCGGATAAAATGGACGCAAGGTAGTACTGGAATGAAGTCATTAACAACAAAATCTCCATACTATTGAAGATCAATTCAATAAGAGAATTCAAGTATCTGGCATGGTTGAAAAATACCGTTGTCATTTCAAAGAAGAACGGCAAATGAAGAGTGTGTATCGACTTCACTGAAATAAAAAAGTATATCCTAAAGATTCTTTTTTCTTTGCCCCAATTGATAAACTTATAGACGCTACTGCTGGCCACAAACTACTGAGCTTTTTGGCCATCTACTCCTAATATAACCAAATTAGAATGGACCTAGAAGATCAAAAGAAAACGTCCTTCATAATTAAAAAGGGATCTATTATTATGACGTGATACCATTCGATCTAATGATTATGGGAGAAACATATTAGAGGCTGGTCAATATGATATCCATAGTTTACATTCGAAAGTCTATGGAAGTTTATATCGACAACATGTGTTGGCCCAAGAACAAGTGAAGTTTTGAAGAATGACAACAGAACTCAGTCATAGACCAGGTCCATCATGTAAAGCACGCTGTTTTATCAGCCTATACATGTGAGATGCACGTGAAGGAGATAAGTCCTATTGATCAAGCAGCAATATCTCTTGAACTGACTTAATAGGTTGCATATGGGATAAGGAGAGAAAGTCTCCTTATGTGAAGAGAACACAATCTGAATAAAAGATAGTGTTGGAGTTTGTGTTGTTCAAGGACTCAACTTCGATTAAAGATCACCAATCGAGTCTCGATCAACCTGTAATTACTTACTTATTAAATAACAGTAATTGTTCTCTTTTATAGGTATTACACATATGTAGAAGTTAAACTAAATTGAGAGCAAAAGAGCAAGGCGATTTTGCAAGCAATTTACGTGAGATTTAAGTGTGCACGCCTGAAGCTACTTGAACGAGATAGAAGAACCAGTTCAATTGTGTTTTCCTTATTCTAGTTCAATTGTAGTAGGTGGTTTAAAGTTGTACCTTTCAGCTTTGCCACACCTCCTTTTTGCACACCTACCCCGAGGGATAAATGCATAAGGGAGTTTTTTCAATTTAAGTTACAATATTTGAAATGGGATTATTTTATTTATTTAGAGTCGCCCTTGGGAAAGGTTTGGCTTTTGGTGTCCCAAGTCACGGGTTTATCTTGAATCCCAATTCGAGGAAAATATTCGACTTTCCAAATGAAGCCTGCGAACCAGAATTTCTAAGTAAGGAATTTTGTTGACCCGAGGGAAGGTGTTAGGCACCCCTGGATCCCGTGGTTCTAGCACGGTCGTTTAAATTGTTGTAAATGGCTAAATATATGATTTTAATACATGTCATAACTTATGTGCTTTTATTTAACATTAAACCGCTTTTATTATTATTTTTAATAGAATTGTAACGTCATGAAAATGAATTTCGAACCACGTTGCAATTAATGCACCCGTCGTTGTTAATATATTCCGACTCCGTTGAGATTTGAATTTGGGTCACATAAATGAGCGCCCGAGTTTAAGAAGGTAAATTATTAAAAGCGCGTCTAAAGTGACTAGCGCATTATTATCTTTGAGAAGGGCCGTGAAATTCACTAAATGGCCCATCCAAAATTCTAAATATTTTATTTCAATTGTTGAGAGCGTCACAATTTGTGTATTATTTGTTTAGTGAGGCTTGTCTCATTTTATTTTTAAAGGAATATTTAACTAAAGCAAACTAAGGATGTTCAAGATTATTCTCCTAAGCTAGTGATTATTAGAAGGCCATGGATTATGGAATTAAAATATTTGGCTTTTCTTACATGCTATTTCGGACCAGATAACAGATAGCCTAATTAATTTGAAACATTCCCCATAGCCCCCGAATCATTCTGCCTCTCTATTCTTTATTACCAAATTATTCTTCAAGAATTAATATGAATCTAGGCACATGGAAAGTTTTCAAACACTAAAATTATATAGAATAAATTCAACACATAAAATAACAAATTAGTCTATCTAACATGTTTCCAAACAAATCAAGCAAATATATGACGGAAAAGAAAAGGAGCAACTAGAAATAAGAATTAAAAAAAAACGTAAGAACAGTTGATCAATAAAGGATAAGAAGAACTAACTTTTCAAATTATCAAAGACCTTTCTGCTTTGGATTAACGACGAAAACTCAATACGAGTACATTGAAGAAGAGAATACATCCATATCTTGAATTCTAACAAAACCAATCGACCAAAGACCACGGAAACCTCAAACCGACGACCTCGAATGGAATAGCGAACAAAACCTTGGAGATAAACAATCGATGGAGGACAGTCAGACCAGAACTCGACTCGACACCGGAATGATGACCTCAAACCATTTTGAGCTTCGACGGAGCTGGACTGGTGTAGTTTTCCGGCGGAGTTTGACGTGATGAAGCTTGTCGCGGATGGGGTGGAGAAGCAGCAACGGCAGCGTGTGGAAGCAGGCTGGAATAGTGGTTTCTCTGCTGCTGGTGGCGTCGTGGTGAGCTGAAGAAGAAAGCAGCAACATTTGGTTGAGGAAAGGGGTCGTTGGGTTGAAGCTAGCAGGAGGTGGTCGCTGGACTGTTTGGTTCCGGTGAGCTGTTTTGGGCAGCGGGAGGTGGGTTCAGCTGGTTTCAGGCAGGGGGGAGATAGGGACGACGAACTGGTGGACTCGCTAAGGTTCTTGCTGTTGTTTTGTTTTAGGGGTTTTTAGAGGTTCATCAAGAAGAGGAAGATGAATAGTGATATGGGTCTTGTGTGTTGTCTGTCTCCAAAAATCTGACGAAGAAGTGTGTGTATTTTAAGAAGTTGAAGAATGAGAAGGAAGGGGCAAGGTGAAACGTGGGTGAGTTGGGGAAAAGGGATAAAGTGAGGGGATAAGGAAAAGTGGGGGACATGAGTGGGGAATAAAGAGAAGAAGGGGTTATGAGTGGAAATGTGAGTTGTAAAGAGTAGAAGTAGGAATGTGAGGGAAATCATGGGGTATTGGTGACATAAGAGGCAAAAATTCAAATATGGTCAAAAATTAGATGTTAATAGCTGCTCCTCTTTGCTCAGCAACACGAAGAGTTTTCGGGCAAGGATAAAGTGAACCATGTGACTAATTTTTGACAATATCGTTATTCAAAAGAGGAAGAAAAATAAAAGAAAACAAGCGAGTCTTGATTTTGGACAACCTACATATCCCGGGTTATAAGGGAAACAGGCTCAGAAGTGCATGAGGTGATGGAGCGCCGAGGTTGAAAGTCGAGCGAGGTGTTGTCCTGTCGAGGTTCCGGTCTACGGTGCTGTTATTACATCAGAATCAAAATGAAAAAGACTAACTAAATCTATCAGCTACGAATTACAAGATTCCTATCTATAAATTTCTTGAAGCTTGATCTTGAGTCTTAGTTGATTTTGCTGTAGACTTCGATTTGAATCTTGATGCTCGCAAGTTTTAGGTTCTTGTTTCTTTGTGCGGCATTGAGTAAAACAAGATTGGCGAAACTTGTGACTTCAATCTGATTTCGAGCAATCCGCACCTTTATTTTCTCCAATATTTTAGCTCATTTCTTTTTTGTTCTTTTATTCTTTTCATTATTCTCGATGGAGACTCATTTCATTAATCATCTTGCGCCTTGTGTTTTGAGGTCAACCTACTTAAGACATCAAAGACAAACAAACAAACGAATTTTTTTGCCCCAGTTTTCACTAGGAAAATTCGTGAGTTAATTGTGACACATATCTAAGCAGTCAAACTAGGATTGTGTATCCTTGTGAATGGATCCAGGTTGTGCTGGGAAATGGCCAGGTTATGCCGGAAAAGAAAGTGGGGTCCTCGGGTTACGCCAGGAAAGTCATTGGGTTATGCCGGAAAAGTTCCACAGGGTATGCAGGGAAGAATCATCGAGTTATGACAGAAAATGTCCACGGGTTATACCGGAATAAATCATCGGGTTATGCGAAAAAGGTCCACAGGTTATGCCAGGATTTGGAAAGAAAAGGGTGCCTTGGGTTATGCCATGTAGATCCACGGGTTATGCCGGGAAAAATCATCGGGTTATGCCGAAAAGGTCCACGGGTTATGCCGGAAAAGTCATCGGATTATGCCAGAAAAAGTCCACGGGTTATGCCGGAAAGAGTCATCAGGTTATGTCGAAAAGGTCCACAGGTTATGCCAGAATAGTCATCGGGTTATACCGAAAAGGTCCACGGATTATGTCGGGAAAGTCTTCGGGTTATGCCGGGAAAATCTTTGGGTTATGCCGGAAAACGTCCACGGGTTATGCCGGAAAAGTCTTTGGGTTATGCCGAAAAGGTCCACAGGTTATGCCAGAATAGTCATCGGGCTATGCCGAAAAGGTCCACGGGTTATGTCGGGAAAGTCTTCGGGTTATGCCGGGAAAATCTTTGGGTTATGCCGGAAAACGTCCACGGGTTATGCCGGAAAAGTCTTTGGGTTATGCCGAAAAGGTCCACGGGTTATGCCGGGAAGAATCATCGGGTTATGCCGGGATTTTTGAGGAGTGGGATCCTATGCTATCATGATTTTCCTTTGGGATTTTCATTTTTATTTCTTTTGTTTCTTTTACTCAAACTCGTTCTTCTTCTCCCTTTTTTTGTTTTTACTTATCTATGATGGAACAAATGAGGGGATTAGAGGCCCTATGTCTAAAAGACGCAACTCAGGGATTGAAGCTCTAATGTTGGCGAAATGTAAAACGCTACACTCAGGGATTGAAACCCTAATGTTAGCAAAAGGAAAAACGCTCAACTCAGGGATTAGAGCCCTAATGTTGGCTAAAGGGAAAAGTGCTCAACTCAAGGATTGAAGCCCTAATGTTGGCTAAAGGGGAAAAATGCTCAACTACGAGATTGAAACCCTAATGTTGGCTAAAGGGAGAAACACTCAACTCATGGATTAGAGCTCTAATGTTGGCTAAAAGTAAAAACGCTCAACTCAGAGATTAGAGCCCTAATATCGGCTAAAGGAAAATCATCCAACTCAGGGATTGGAGCCCTAATGTCGGCTAAATAAAACTCGCTCAACTTAGGTATTGGAGCCCTAATGTCGGCTAAAGAAAACTCACTCAACTAGGGGATTGGAGCCCTAATTCCGGCTAAAGAAAAACCTCACAACTCAGGGATTGAAGACCTAATGTTGGCTAAAGGAAAACCGCTCAACTCATCGATTGGAGCCCTAATGTTGGCTAAGGGAAAACCGCTCAACTCAGGGATTGGAGCCCTAATGTTTGCTAAGGAGGGATTGGGGCCCTAATGTCAGCTACGATGACTAGGTAATGGAGGCCCCATGTGTAAAATGGCACGAATTAGGGATTGGAGCCCTAATGTTGGCAAAAGGCGTCTAGGGAATGGAGGCCCTATGTCTAAAAAGCACAACTCAGAGATTGGAGCCCTAATGTTGGCAAAGGCGATTAGGGAATGAAGGCCTTATGTCTAAAAATCTCAACATAGGGATTGGAGCCCTAATGTTGGCAAAGGCGACTAGGGAATGGAGGCCCTATGTCAAATTTCAAATTTGGGATTGGAGCCCTAATATTGGTAAAGGTGACTAGGGAAAGGAGGCCCTGTGTCTAAAAATCTCAACTTAGGGATTGGAGTCGTAATATTGGCAAAGGCGACTAGGGAATGGAGGCCCAATATCGAAAATTTCAACTTAGGGATTGGAGCCCTAATATTGGTAAAGGCGACTAGGGAATTGTAAGGCCCCAGAAAATTTTGCTAAGTAATTTAGGATTTCGTAGTATCACGCAGGCTTATTATAATATCTTTATATACAATTAACATGGTGGACGTCAATTAGACTTGGTAAATATGAGTATAGGTCTTATGGTAAGTGAAGTGAGGTCCAAATGGAAGCCTAGGTGTATGTCAAATAGGAAATTTTTTGAAATAGGCCAAAATTCCAAATGGATTCGCACAAGGCTCCACTTCAAAAGAGGATATATAATTATGTATAAGGTTTTATGTTGCATAGCATATCACATGAAATCTCTTTGAGTCTAGTTTCCAACGCTTCAAACCGTTTGTCATTTAGACATTCCTACACAAAGTTATGATCAAATTACCAAAGGCTGGAAAGTGCAATTCTGTGTTAGGTCAAATCTGTGATCCGCATTTTGACCGCAGATTGAACCAGTTTAGCTCATTTTTGTGCACCGATTTTGCGGTGCATTCTGCATCCCGCATGTCCATTCTGCGGTGCATTTTGCTATAACACAATTGACATCGGAGGGTTATTTTTTATATTTTCATAACCTTTGGGGCTTCATTTGGGGTATTCCTACTGATTTTAGAGAGAGGTGAGAGTATTTTAGAGAGAGAAGGAGGAACCCAACATCTAAATCATCCAAATCTTGCATCAATCTTCAAGAATCAAAGTACCCAATCGCAAGCTCTTCATCTAAGAGGTAAGATTCTATGCCCAAGGTTTTAATTTCGAGTTTAGAGTATAAGATGGGTTATTGAGGTATGATTCTTGGTTATTTTAGTATTGTGTATACATGCATGTACAGCTTAGGTTTATGGAAAGATTGTTTAACATAGATTAGTAAAGAGATTGGGTTAGGGAACGAATGAAATCATAAAAAGAGGATTCGAAATCAAGATGCTCAACTAGTGTTTGATAAAATGCTCAAATGAGCTAGTTTCATGAATATCTTTCTAATATGTGTTTAATTTTGTTATGTCTCATAGTAGATTGGAATTGTTAGAGTTTTTGGAGTGTTGTAGTAACTTAAGAAAAGCTCAATTGAGGTATGTATGACTAACTTTGATCTTTGTGAAATTAACTTGTTTGAGGTATGAATATTTGGTATGTGATAGCTACGTGGATTGTTTGTGAAATTTTTGTGATTGTTTTGTTGGGTGTTTGATTGGTTTGATTAAGTGTTATGTGGTAAGAGTTGAGAAATAAATGATAGAAGGAAATCGTAAATGTCATCGATGTGGAATTGTGAAAGGAGACAGCAGGAGAGTTTGTAATCTGTGGGGTACTGGTTGCCCCTTTGTTTGGCTAATTGAACCTTCTATGGGTGTTTGGTTGTTGTTTCTGTTGTTGTTTCTTACTTGTGTTTGGTTGAGTTTACTTGTAACAAAGTTAGATTTTGAATTTTTTTTGGCTTGATTGTTCCTTTGCTTGTGCATTTGATTGTTGTTTCTATAACTGTTATTCACTTGTGTATGGCTTGAGTTTACTTGAGACAAAGTTTGTTCATACATACCAGTACAATTCAAATGTACTGACGTCCCTTTTGCCAGGGGCGCTACATTCGTATTATGATTGTAGGTGGATCCATAGAAGGTACTCCAGTCCACCGACCGTAGCTCCTCATCACTTCTCGTCAGCTGATTCAGCGAGCCCCTTTTATGTGGCTCACGCCACTTTCTGTTTTGGGGTCTTGTTTTGATGTGCATAAGGTATAGCCGGAGCCTTGTTGCCGGCATTTCCATATTATTCTTCAATTGTATTTAGAGGCTGCGTAGACAGGTTGTGGGTAGTGTCGGGCATGGTAATTTAAAAAGATAAATATTGATGTTTGGCAATGTTGTATAAAAAATTTGAATACTTTTATTATGGTGAATGAAGTTACTAATGGAAATTGTTATTGTTATGTTTATAAAATTTGGTTAATGGAGTCCATATCCTATAAATGGCTATTTCACTTGGTTATTTGGTAATGAGAATGAGGGGTAACAAGTGGGATAGGAAAGGCACCCAGTCCCGCTTGACTGGGGATACCCGGTCGAGCGCCGGTCATGTCCCTCGAATTTGGGGCATGACAAACTTGGTATCAGAGTCTAAGGTTTTAAAGTGTCCTAATATGTCTCGGAGCCGTGTCTAGTAGAGTCCTTCTTATCTGTGTGTTGTCGACCACATCTATAAGTTGGAGGCTATTTGGACATTTATGAATTTCACCCTTCTTTGATAATCCAAATCGTGCGATATTGCTCAAGATAAGGAGTTGATTTCCTCTCTAAGTCTTATTTTCAAGATTGGTAGTTTTGATGCCATAATCCGTGAGTTTGAAGATTGTAAGGAGGGATTAATCCCACCATTGAGTCCGAGTGGATTCTCAAGGACTTGTTAGAAGAATATGTTAAGCCGTAGAGGGATTGGTGGAACTTGTTGATAAGAGGAGTACCCTTGTTCTACTAATGTCACTGCACCACCAGATCATGTAGTATATTATCTGTATGTATGGATAAAATATCGTCTTTTAGAACTTAAGCTTCCATGGTGCCCACGTAAATGTTGTAAGTTCAAAATATAATTGATACAATACTCGTTTTGTTATGTTAAGCTAATTATTGTTGTGAAAATATATGTGGGAAGTACTTCTTCATGAGTTTAATATATTATTCTTGGTAAATGAGGATATGTTAAGAATGTGAGTTATGTGCTAAGACAAGAGGGGTTGCTCTGATGGTAAGCAACCCCCACTTCCAACCAAGAGGTTGTGAGTTCGAGTCTCCCCAAGAGCAAGGTAGGAAGTTCTTGGAGGGAAGGATGCTGGGGGTCTATTTGGAAACACCCTGTCTACCCAATGGTAGGGGTAACGTCTGTGTATATACTACTCTCCCCAGACCCCACTAAGTGGGATTATACTGGGTTTTTATTGTTGTTTTTGTGAACTATGTGCTAAAATGCCTAGACTTCAAGTCAAGTGTAAATTGATATTTTGATGCCAAATTTTGTGAGAAAACTTGTTATGGTTGATTCCTCCAAAATCTTCTTATGTGTACCAATGGTATTTGATTGATTGCGTCTAGTTGTTGGTAACGTATAAAGATGTTTGGAAGTGAAGTAAGTGGCTATGTAAATGTGGTAAGACTAAATGTTGGATTCTAGCTGTGATTGATACTTTACATGAATGAGTGTTGTGACCTGATGTTTGTGAAAGATGCATTCCAATATGATCAATGTGCTATTATTGACAACATAAAATGGGCGCAAGGAATGTGTATCATGTATTGAAATGCGAAGGCCTTAAATTGAAATTGGAGCAGCATATATTAAATAAAACTGTGTGAAATCCTCTGTGTATAGAGATGTTGAAATAAGTCAAATGTTTTTGAGAAATAAAGTATAGACAATGTGTCGAGAACTCGAAATGAAATTTTACCTGGTGATACTTGTGACATGAGGGAATATGAAACAAATTATGACATTGATATGAAATATGCGAAAATGATGTGAAATGCGAGGAAGACGAGTCTGTGTTATGAAATGTGGCATAGTGCCAAGTCTAATGTGATAATTGCGGCCCCAAGAGCTGATGTACTAATATACGTAAAAATGGCGTGATTCTTTTATTTGATAATGTGGTGATCATTTAAATTGTTTGATTCGTACATATGATTGCAATTTTATTGCATGAAGCGCATAGGTGTATAATTTGATATGTGAACAGGGCTATGAAATGCAGCCTAGAGGTATGGAAATTATGTAAAAACTATGTGATCCATTCTATTTAGTAATGTGGTGATTGTTTAAACTTTTTGTTAGACCTTTATAACTCCCTTATCTTTGAATAGATTTGTTCTTAAAAAGAATCTAAATTACAAAACATTTCATGCACCATCATAGAGTTTGTACATGTGGTGTCGAGTTCAATGCAAATTATTCAAGATTTGTGATCCTTCTCGAGTCACTCTTGTACTCAATTGTGTATATGGCTTATATGGATTAAACAACCAATTCACTCTCTTGCAAGTAACATCATGAAAACCTTCTTACTATCAAGTAACATGAGAGCATGCGTCAACACATATCCTACAAGTACCTATCAATTGAAATGGTCACTGCATGCATAAAGTTTTTTTGAATATTGAGATCCTCACATCCCATCATAGGAAGATCTTGTGTCGCCATAATTTTCGTGTCCACTTGAGATATCCCGTAGTAAGTAGCTCACTTGGTTTCTAGTATTGTAGTTGCCTGTTATGTGGAATTGTATTGCACTTTGGAAGTTAGTATAGCATAAGCATGTCCAACTCATAACGAATGATTATTTTCTCTTTGTCTCCACAATGTGTTACTTGCATTCCTTATTTAGTGAATTCGGTGTGCTATTACCCAACACTTGTACGATAACCATGAGAGAACATCCCCTCTATGTGTCACTATGACACCTCATTTTTCCTTCAAGTCAAAACCTATGGAGATCCCATTATGAACATCTGCAAACCTTTAGTAGTTATTGTGCACTGTCTCATTGAGTTTGGTTTTCTTTACACCCTCAACTTCTGAAATCCTTGACTATGTCATTGTCATGTGCGGGGAGTTATACTACCCTTGGAATCTCGCCTTGTTGGCTGTGTAGGAGTGTTATATTCCTTATCTCTGGAGCATCGTGTTAACTATTAGGACCATCTAACCAATTCATGATTGTGTCCCAATATCAAAATTTCCTATTTATGGAGTTTCACTCGTGAAAGGTTGAGATTAGATGACTTCGGATTTTGTACATATCATGAACCTGTTGATTTGAATGACAAATGGTCGTATTTTTAGTTCCCTCACATATGATCAAATACCAAGAAGTGTTAAGCTGTCTAAAATATGGTAGTCTCATAAACGTTCAATTCTTTTTATCCTTATAGGCTTATGGCATAGATTCTGTGCGTCAAGTAATGTTAATTGTGTAATTCAACTTCATGTATTTCAATATGAGTAGCTCATGTACTTGAGTATTCCTCCTTAATGATTCATATTTCCAATGTACTACTTACTCTTATGCCTCAATTGTGTAATTATTGAGGTAATCACAATGATAAACCATGTAAGTATTGTTAGTAGTAACCTCTTGTGTCTGTTAGTATATGACCTCATAATGTACTCTAGTCAGCTCATTAATGTATTCCTGAATAATTCCAGCCTGATCTTGAACTTTGTTGTTCCTTATTGTATTAGATCCATTGGGTATTTTAAGTTCAAACAAGTCAAGGATAAAGCTTCATAGTGTGATCAGATATACACATATTGGATGGTCAGTCTATGGTATCACATCTTAGAGTAACTATTAAGGGTCATCGAGGGTTTAGTGTATGTCCCCCTGAAAATGTTATGTGAGTTGATAATAAGGGTAACATAAGTGTATTACACATTAGGTTGCAATAGGTGTATGATATTCCCTGTAACTGTTCCTCATATACTTTGTGTTTGCAAATGCTTAGATTGAACTATATGGTCATGGTAATATCCTATATGATGCACTACTAGAAAGAATCATGATGGCTTGGCTTCATATGGATTGTTGATTGAAACAAAATTATATTCTTGTTGATGAACACCTTTGCGATTATATTAGTGGCTAGTAAGGACTATTATGAACACATGATTGTTTGTTTACTATGAAATGACATCCTTGAGGGTATAATGCCATGTTATGGAATTGTGGGTTATTATTGTTATCATGAATTGCAATATCCAGTGGAGTGTAAATTGTACAGTGGAAGTTATCAAAAGGTAAATTCAATGGATAGTTATCTCATGCAAGATGTTTATCTGTCATCCTTGTTATGTATGTTTGGGAGTTGATGTTAATTTTGAGAAGGTGTCATGACAATACTTGTAAGTCGATAATGTCATATGGAAGGCTAAATGTGTCGTGGTAGGAAAATATTTTTGCTTGATTTAATACTAGTTAGTTTTGGCTTGGAATGTACCATATAGGTGTTTTGGTATAAAGTTGTGCGGTCCATATTCTGGTATCCTTATGATAATGCAGTGCTCGTAATAGTGGGATTAGGATTGTGGATATACGCGTTCTGGTGCTATGTATAGTTGTGGATGGGTTGTTGAGACGAATTTGGTGATTCTCTGGCAGGTGGATAGGCTTAGTTAAAAAGGAGACTCTGCCGAAATTTCCGAAATTTTTTTGAGTAAGTGAAAATTAAGAGAATTGAGGTAGGCTAGAAAAGAGATGAGTGATTTTAAAGTGTTTGGGGAAGACTCTACTCCTCATTCAAGGACGAATGATCCTAGGGGGGGGGGAGAATGTAAGGCCCCGAAAAATTTCTAGGTAATTTAGGATTCCGTAGTGTCACACAGGCTTATTATAATATCTGTATATACTATTAACATGGTGGACATCAATTAGACTTGGTAAATATGAGTATAGGTCATATGGTAAGTGATGTGAGGTACAAATGGAAGCCTAGGTGTATGCCAAATGGGAAAATTTCCGAAATAGGCCAAAATTCCAAATGGATTCGCACAAGGCTCCACTTCAAAAGAGGATATATAAATATGTATAAGGTTTTATGTGGGGAATAGCATATAAAATGGAAGACCTTTGAGTCTAGTTTCCAACGCTTCAAACCGTTTGTCCTTTGGACATTCCTACACAAAGTTAAGACCAAATTAACAAAGGCTGAAAAATACGATATTGTGTCAGATCAAATCTGCGATCCGCATTTTTACTCTGCGGTCCACATTTTCATTTTGCGGTCCGCATTTTGACCGCAGATTGAACCAGTATAGCTTATTTTTGTGAACCGATTTTGCGGTGCATTCTGCAGCCCGCATGTCCATTCTGCGGTGCATTCTGCTATAGAAGAATTGACATGGGAGGGTTATTTTTTTTTACTTTCATAACACGACCCCATTTTGATATATAACCTTTGGGGTTTCATTTGGTGTCATTTTCTACTGATTTTAGAGAGAAGTGAGAGTATTTTAGAGATAGAATGAGGAACCCAACATCTAAATCATCCAAAAACTTGCATCAATCTTCAAGAATCAAAGAACCCATTCGCAAGTTCTTCATCTAAGAGGTAAGATTCTATGCCCTAGATTTTTATTTCGAGTTTAGAGTATAAGATGGGTTATTGAGGTATGATTACTGGGTATTTTAGTATTGTGTATGCATGCATGTACAACTTAGGTTTATGAAAAGATTGTTTAACATAGATTAGTAAAGAGATTGGGTTAGGGAATGAAGGAAATTTTAAAAAGGGGATTCGAAATCAAGATGCTCAACTAGTGTTTGATAAAATGCTCAAATGAGCTAGTTTGATGAATATCTTTCTAATATGTGTTTAATTTTGTTATGTCTCATAGTATATTGGAATTGTTAGAGTTTTTGGAGTGTTGTAGTAACTTAAGGAAAGCTCAATTGAGGTATGTATGGCTAACTTTGATCTTTGTGAAATCGCCTTGTTTAGTGTATGAATATTTGATATGTGATAGCTACGTGGATTGTTTGTGAAATTTTTGTGATTGTTTTGTTGGGTGTTTGATTGGTTTGATTAAGTGTTATGTGGTAAGAGTTGAGAAATAATGATAAAAGGAAATAGTAAATGATGCAATTGGAACAACTGTGGTAGTAACATATTTGGCTTCTTGGGGGTAATTATTGCAATAGCTTGAATTGCTTATGATGAAACTATACGGCGGGGTCGGGTTGCGCGCTTCAACACAGTGTTATAAGGTGGCGGGTTGTGGTGATAAGGGTGGCCGATGTAATAAGGGTAGGCGAGGCAATAAGGGTAGATGAGGTAGTAAGGGTGGAAAAGTGATCGAAATCTTATTGATATATACACTTGAACAAAAATTGTGAAATCATTGATGTGGAACTGTGAAAGGAGACAGCAGGAGAGTTTGTAACCTGTGGGGCACTGATTGCCCCTTTGTTTGGCTAATTGTACCTTCTATGGGTGTTTGGTTGTTGCTTCTGTTGTTGTTTCTTACTTGTGTATGGTTGAGTTTACTTGGAACAAAGTTAGATGTTGAAAAATTATTTGGCTTAATTATTCCTTTGCTTGTGCATTTGAGTGTTGTTTTTATCACTATTATCCACTTGTGTATGGATTGAGTTTACTTGGGACAAGTTTGTTCATACATACCAGTACAATTCAAATGTATTGACGTCCCCTTTGCCGGGGGCGCGATATTCGTGTTATGATTTGATGTGGATCCATAGCAGGTACTCCAGTCCATCGACCCTAGCTCCTCATCACTTCCCGTCGGCTAATTCGGCGAGCCCCTTTCTATTCGAGGCCCTATGTGGCTCACGCCACTTTCTGTTTTGGGATCTTGTTTTGATGTGTATAAGGTATGGCTTGAGCCTTGTTGCCGGCATTTCCATATTATTCTTCAGTTGTATTTAGAGGCTCCGTAGACAGGTTGTGGGTAGTGTCGGGCATGGTAATTTGAAAAGATAAATATTAATGTTTGGCAATGTTGTATAAAAATTTGAATACTTTTATTATGGTGAATGAAGTTGCAAATGGAAATTGTTATTGTTATGTTTATAAAATTTGGTTAATGGAGTCCATATTCTATAAATGGCTATTTCACTTGGTTATTTGGTAATGAGTATGAGGAGTAACACGTAGGATAGGAAAGGCACCCAGGTCCGCTTGACTAGGGATACCCGGTCGAGCGCCGGTCATGTCCCTCGAATTTGGGGCGTGACAGGAATGGAGGCCCTATGTCTAAAAATATCAACTTAGGGATTGGAGCCCTAATATTGGTAAAGGCGACTAGGGAATGGAGGCCCTATGTCAAAAAATCTCAACTTAGGTAATGGAGCCCTAATATTGGCAAAGGTTGATATTGGGGATTCTAAACTAACTTTTTTTGGAATTTTCTTCTTATTTCTTTCGTTTTTTTTCTCGTTTTTTTTTGTTTAGTAAAAATGCAGGAAAGAATTTGGAGGAAACTTCCCTTTTGGGTTTATTCCTTGCTGCAAAGCTATTTCTTGCACTTGTGCATTTCTTTTCCTTTTTGGTTGCACCTACTTCTTGCACGGTTGCTTGGATTGCACATGTTTCAATTTTTCAAACAAAGAACAACTGTTAGTTTGAAACAGTGGTTGGTTTTGTGGCCTTGATTAGTTTTGATCACTCAATCCCGACCCAACTTCTTTGATGAAGATCTCAACTGCAACTATCTGCTCCCTGAGGATCGATTCATTTCAGGCCCTGGAGAACCTCTGATTATTCCAGACTTTGCCATGATGGTTGGTCGGTGGAACTCATTTTCCAACTTTATTTCGCCTTCGTATACCTTTCCTTCTGACTTCCTTTTCTTTTTTTTGGAGCATTGGGGAACCTTTGGCTCTTCAAACTTTGCTAAACGGCTAGTCACGTGAGACTTAACCTCTTTAAACTTTATTTCGCCTTTATAAGCACTTCGTTTTGATTTTCTCCTTTCAAGAGTTTTCAATTCCGGAGCACCGGCCCGCATGGCCAATCGAGATCGACTTGATGCACCTGTTAAGGCCGAGTATCTTTTACACATTAGCCCGCACCAAATGAAAACTATGTAAATCAGTCTTGCCATCCTCTCTTTGTATCAGTTTTGGGAGAGTGTTAGACTGAAAGGGATTCAAAGAAAACAAACAATGGAATGGAGAATGAGTTTAGCACAAAAAGTGTCCCTTCCGGGGAAAGGAAAGAAGGACTTATCTGGAGTGCATGCGAGCTTTAATGAACATGACATGCCTTTTGGACTGGATACGTGATATGTGTAAACCGTCTGAGTCTAAGAAATTCATCACAACTTTGCCTTGAAACCGAGGAATCTTGCCAATACTCTGTTGATGCCGATGGCTGTGAGGATCTTATTTTCGATCATTGGCGCCCTTTGTGGGTTTTCACGAGCTGACCCACCTCGTTTCTCTTCTCATTGTCGTCTTATAGTGCTCTTTGCGAGTTTTCACTGACAAGACTCTCTCATTTTCCATTTCTCTGCTTACCATCGCCTCACGGTGCCCATGTGGGTTTTCACCAATAAGACTCTCTCATTTTATTTCTCTCATTTTGTTGTGTCAGATCCAAGTAGTTGTATTCCCTGATCCTTGAACATTCTCACTGATTGATTAGAAGGACTTGAAAGGATTCGGGTAAAAATGATTTGGATTGAATTATAACTTTGGAACCAATTAGGCGGGATCATCGTCGAACCATTATAACACTTGCCCTAGTTTCACTTTCGGGGGACTTTGAATTTTTATTGTTGTGACTTAACCCCAGAGAGAGGCTGCCTACGTATCCTTTTGGAATCAAGTCGAACGTAGTTCAGGAAACTTTGTTTTTCAGCTTTGTTTTATTTTTTCTTTCTTTTTCTTTTTCTTTTTTCTTTTTTGTCTTTTTTCATTTTTTTGTTTTTGTTTTTCATTTCAATTTCTTTATCTTTTTTTTTTTCATTTCATTTTTCAATAATACTTTCAGGTTCTAAAGAGGGTAGTCAAAAAAAGAGTAACCGACTCAAATGGGTTTGTAAAGGGTTAAGTGTTTGAGTAGCAAGAATAAAAGCCTTCGTCATCCCAATCGGAGAATATTAGAACTATATGGAGGATCCAACATATTACTTTTTGACTACATTTGCGTTGATAGTTATTTCACGGAAATTTCCTTCGATGTGTCCCAAGTAAAACACACTCTTTTGGCAGTACTATTGTTGCAATATATGGACCTTTCCAATCCGGGAACCAATTTTTCTTCAGTTGTTCCAAATCTTTATTTTATTTCCTCATGCTAATCTTCATTACGACCCTATTCTTGATTTATTATTTTGAGGTCTGACAGCATTTTAGAATTCGGGCATGAAGTCCGCAAACATATCATGTTATTGAAATCTGCATTTAACAGAACTAAAAGAGAGTGAGAAAATTGACAAGATTAAGAAAAGTGACATTCCTGGACCATGAAATGTTAATTTCATTTGAATTTTTTTTAATTTTTGATTTTTTAAAATTTTTGAAGAAAGAAGGGTTCACATTGGAAAATAAGACAATAAAGTAAAGCATCCGGATCACACCATGAGATAATCCGGACGTAGAGAGGATAGCAAGACTGGCTATCGAGACTCTCGTCTGATGGGGAACCTTCATGCTTGATGACCATTTTTCGGATTTTCTATTGTCTTGGCAATGGTTGCAATGGCCTTGAGTATCAGATTAAATTCCTCATCTTCACAAATCATTTCGATTATTGGCCTGTTGTTGTGGGCAGGCAACAGATTTTTCATCACATCAGGAGCTTATTTATCCTGAAAGACAATTCTTTCAGCTTCGATCAAATCTTCAACTGCCCTTTTGAGGGTCAAACATTCCTTTGTACTGTGTCCCACTGCTCCAAAGTGGTATTCACATCTAGTATTAGCTCGCTGCGAGGGGGACTAGGGATTCGACTGGTTCAGGGCAACTGCTGCAATAGATCTAGCCTGATTAGCTTTTGGAATAAGCTTGAATACGATTCACCAATAGGGGTGAACTGATTCTTTCTGAAAGGCTTTCTTGGGCGAGGATTGTATTGGAGATCATTTGGTTGAGGATTATATGGAGCTTGGTAAGGATGGGAATTTCTGGAGGTGGAGCTCGACTTTGTGTATAATTTTGTGGCCGCGTGCAAAGTTGTGCATTCATCACTGCATTCCAACAAAACCAACCACCTGAACAAAACATGGCTAATTTTCTTACGCAAACAACCTTGTTAGTTTTGAGACATTGAACATATATGAAATCACATTAGGATGCAATGCACCTAACAGCTAAACGCTTCTACCCTGTGGTTGAACGGTTGCATGTGTCATCCCGACCTTAACTAGCTCTTCCAGTACGGACCTCTTTTCTTCATATTTGTTTCTCTCCAATCACTCTTGATTTTTGTTTTGTTTTTGTCGCTCTTTTTTTTGGAACTCTTTTTTTTCTTGTTCTTTTTTATTATTATTTTTTTGTCACTCTCTTTTCATTTTCACTCGTTTTTTTTTCACTTAACTTTCTTTCTTTTTTTTTCAATTTTTTTAACTCAACTAATTTTATGGCAATGATCAAATCCGATGGAGATTGCCTACGTATCATAACCCCGCATGAATCAGATCTTGCGTAGTTCAGTGTATTGAGAATGGAGTAAGTAAGCTAACTCTTTTTTTTGGAATTTAATTATTAAAAATGCTTTAAAAGAATAAAGGAGATTTTTTTTGATTTTTTTCTTTCTTTTTTGGAATTTTCTAAAAAAATGCTTTAGTTGGAACTATCAGAAAATAATTTTTTTGAATCTTTGAAAATTGGTGTCGGAACCGATGAGATTTACCTACGTATCTCACATCTAGTGAAAATCAGACCCGCGTAGTTCGGTCAAGAAAAAAACTAACTCTTTTAAAAAACAAGACTCTTTTATTGACAAACACCATTTTCTGGAAATACTCTTTTTGTATTTTCTTTTTTTAACAAACTATTTAAAAATGAAACTTTTTTATTTTTTATTTTCTTCATTTTCTTGACCAATAAACAAACCATTTTTTTTTAATAAATTCTCTTTTTTTCATTTTTTATAAAGATTCGGCAGAGTTTCAACACTATTTTGACATTGGTTATTTTTGTAAAACAGATAATCAACTCTACGCACTCTATTTCTCTCCCCCCCCCCCCTTTATTTTACTTCCAAAGCCGGTCAGCAAGCAAGTCCGAAATAAATAAATGCACGGAAAATAAGTAGGATGAATCAGGATGGTCTTTTCATTTCAGGTTGCTAGTCCTAGACGGACATCGTATCGGGGATACAGAAGCTCAACCCGGCTTTGCAAAATATCCGAACTTCGTTCTAAAAATGGGACCGAATCTAAACAGAAAGGAAGCCACACGAAGTGCACCCTTCTTCATGATTTAGAAGACTTAGAGAGAAAATAGGGTTCGCTACAGTTTATATGTACAATTCACCAAATATCAAAGCGGTAAAGTATTTAGCGCATCTAGCATGAAACATGTAGAAAAATCAAATAAAGCCAAATATAACAGTTATTCTGAGCTCGAATTCTTAAACCCTGAACCAAAGTTCTGGGTTTCTGATCCCCAGCAAAGTCGCCAGAGCTGTCACACCTCCTTTTTGCGCACCTACCCCGAGGAATAAATGCATAAGAGAGTCTTTTCAATTTAAGTGGCAATATTCAAAATGAGATTATTTTATTTATTTAGAGTCGCCACTTGGGAAATGATTGGCTTTTAGTGTCCCAAGTCACCGGTTTATCTTGAATACGGATTCGAGGAAAATATTCAACTTTCCAAATGAAGTCTGCGAACCAGAAATTCTAAGTAAGGAATTATGTTGACCCGAGAGAAGGTGTTAGGCACCCCGGATCCCGTGATTCTAGCACGGTCGCTTAAATTGTTGTAAATGGCTAAATATATGATTTTAATACATGTTATAACTTATGTGCTTTTATTTAACTTTAAACCGCTTTTATCATTATATTAATAGAATTGCAACATCGTAAAAATGCATCTCGAACCACGTCGCAATCAATGCACCCGTGGTTGTTAATACATTCTGACTCCATTGAGATTTGGATTTGGGTCACATAAATGCGCACCCGAATTTAAGAAGGTAAATTATTAAAAGCGTGTCTAACGTGACTAGCGCGTTATTATCTTTGGGGAGGGCCATGAAATTCACTAAACGGCCCATCCCGAATTCTAAGTTTATTTCATTTGTTGAAGGCCCCACAATTTGTGTATTTTTTGTTTAGTGAGCCTCATCTCACTCCCTTTTTAAAGGGATATTCAACTGAAACAAACTAAGGATGTTCAGAATTATTTTCCTAAGCCAGTGATTATTGGAAGGCCATGGATTATGAAATTAACATATTTGGCTTTTCTTACATGCTATTTCGGACCAGATAACAGATGGCCTAATTAATTTGAAACATTCCCCATAGCCCATGAATCATTCTTCCTCTTTATTCTTTACTACCAAATTATTCTTCAAGAATTAATATGAATCTAGGCATATGGAAAGTTTTCAAACATTAGAATTATATAGAATAAAGGCAACACATAAAATAACAAATTAGTCTAACTAACATGCTTCTAAACAAACCAAGCAAATATATATGACGGAAAAGAAAAAGAGCAACTAGAAATAAGAAGAAGAAAAAAAATGTAAAACAGTTGATCAATAAATGAGAAGAAGAACTAACTTTTCAAATTATCAAAGACCTTTCTGCTTGGGATTAATGACGAAAACTCAAGATGAGTACATTGAAGAAGAGAATACATCCCTATCTTGAATGCTACCAAAACCAATCGACCAAAGATCACGGAAACCTCAAACCGGCGACCTCGAACGGAATAGCGAACAAACCCTCGGAGATAAACAATCGACGGAGGACAGTCAGACCAGAACTCAACTCGACACCGGAATGATGACCTCAAACCATTTTGAGCTTCGATGGAGCTAGACTGGTGTGGTTTTCCGGCAGAGATTGACAGATGAAGCTGGTCCTGGATGGGGTGGAGAAGCAGCAGCGGCAGCGTCTGGAAGCAGGTTGGAATGGTGGTTTCACTGCTTCTAGTGGCGTCGTGATAAGCTGAAGAAGAAAGCAGCAGCGTTGGTTGAGGAATGGGGTCGTTGGGTTGAAGCTGGCAGTAGGTGGTCGCTGAACTGTTTGGTTCCGGTGAGCTATTTTGGGCAGTAGGAGGTGGGTTCAGCTGGTTTCAGGCGAGGGGGAGATGGGGACAACGAACTGGTGGACTCGCTAAGCTTCTTGTTGTTGTTGTTTTGGTATAGGGTTTTTTAGAGGTTCATCAAGAAGAGAAAGATGATGAATAGTGATATGGGTCTTATGTGTTGTCTGTCTCCAAAAATCTGACCAAGAAGTGTGTGTATTTTAAGAAGTTGAAGAACGAGAGGGAATGGGTAAGGTGAAAGATGTGCTGTTGTTGGAGTGTAACGTGGGTGAGTTGGGGAAAAGGTATAAAGTGAGGGGACAAAGGAAAAGTGGGGTACATGAGTAGGAAATAAAGAGAAAAAGGGGTTATGATTGGAAATGTGAGTTGTAAAAAGTAGAAGTGGGAATGTGAGGGAGAACATGGGGTATTGGTGAGATAAGTTGGAAAAATTCAAATATGATCAAAAATTAGATGTTAACAAGTTTTTATAGAAGTAATTGTAATAGTTACTTTGAGTGTTCAAGTAATAGGCTAACTTGAAGTTATCGTAACAGTTGAGGCTGTGTGCTACAAAGGAATTAGAGTTAATCCTTATGTTTACAAAGAATTTGTGTAAATGATGTTTTGGCTCAGTGATTTTAGTGAAAGTTTGGGAAAATCCTATTGAGTAGTAGGTCATGGTTTTTTCACCATTTGAGCCAGATGTTTTCCACTCTGTGTTCTTTATTTTATGTACTTTTAATTCCGCAAACAGTAGAACCTTGTTCTTCTAGATCAAAAGTTGGGTACCACACAAATCACCCCCTCCCCCCTTGTGTGGTATTGATGTTTAGAACATCAATTAGTATCAGAGCGGGTTATCCTTGAAGAGGCTAACACCTTAGGAAAGATAAACATAAGTGCACCACCTGGGAATTGGGAAGGACAGTCCACCGCTAGGCCTCCACTTTTCAAAGGACAATACTATTCTTGGTGGAAGAACAGGATGAGAGATCACATCATAGGAGAAGACTATGAACTCTGGGACATAGTCACTGATGGTCCTCTAGACTAAAAAGAAAAATGCTGAAGGAGTGGATATGCCAAAGACAAGGGTTGACTGCACTGCTGAAGACGTGAAGAGGTGGGAGAAAAATGCTAAGGCCAAGTAATGACTTGTGTGTGGACTAGGTCCAGATGAGTACAGTAGGATCCAAAGCTGTGCCACTGTGAAGGAAATCTGGGACACTTTGTAAGTGGCTCATGCAGGAACACCTCAAGTGAAGAGATCCAGAGGAACACTGCTGTATTCTCAATATGAGAACTTTACTATGAAGAAAAGAGAAACTATCCAAGATATGTATACTAGGTTTGCTACACAGACTAATGAACTTAAGTCTCTTAGAAGAATAATTTTTGAATAAGACAAGGTTGAGAAAATCTTGACAATAGTTTTGCCAGTGTCATGCGAAAGCATAATCCCTGCTATTCAGGAATCTAAGAATATTGCTACCCTCATGCTGGATGAATTAATTGGAAATCTTACTGCCTATGAACTGAGAAGGCAAATCATGAAGATGGATATACCCAAAAAGGAAAAAAGTATGGCTCTCAGAATTGTTGAACATTTAGATCTGGAGGATAATCAAATGGCTATGATCAGTAAAGATTTCAAAAAGTACATGATGAGAGGAAAGGGTTCTTGAAGAGGTACAACCTTCAACAAACCAAGGGATCCTGAGAAATGGACCAATGAGGGTTGCTACAAGTATGGTAAGACTGGTCACATGATCAAGAACTACCCCCAATGAGAAATATATTGGAAGAAAGAAAGGGATGAATGAAGGAACAGGATGAACGAACAAGTTCAACCAAAAAGGAACAAAGGATCAACAAAGCCTATGGTTGCTGTCTGGAGAAAAACATTAGATGAGGAACCAGAGGATGAAGCTGGAGATGAACATGATCTTATGGCCATTGGAGAATCAGATAATGAACAAGAGGTAAGTATTCTTCATCTCAAAGACAGGATTAACTTCATGTCTAAAGAAAGGTTATCTGAGCTATTACTAGACTTCATTGATGAGTCTGAGATAATTAACAATGAAAAGGAAGATTTTTCTACGGAATCTGTAATCATAAAAGCAAAATACAAAAGTCTATAGTCTAGGGCTAATGAGAGTGACAGCAAAAATGCTGAGTTGAAGAACCAAGTTATTGAACTTGACACCAGTGTTCTAGAACTTAGGTCTGAAAACTTAAAACTGAAACTAGGAACAGGAAAGAAGAAAGCTGATCATACATATCTCATTCTAGAGGAAAACTTAGGAAAAATGAAGAATGAGTTGCATAAGAAGGATGAATTGATTAAAGTCCTAAAAGAAGATCTAGTAAAGGTGAAGCATGAACTAGACAGAACTTGCAAATGAAACAAGGCTTCTGATGCACTTTCTGAAAGTACAAGAAGGGGGTAAATTGTGGATAATTTAAACTTAATCATAAATAAGTCGACTTAAAACTTTATTCGTCGACTGAATGTGTCAATACTGTAGATGAAGATATTTAAATTATGCAGAAATATAAAGACACCCAGAATTTTATACTGGTTCGGATTGAATGTGAATCCTTATCCGGTCCCCTTGGGTTTTAAGCGATTTATCTTCGGATCAATGATTTTATTTTGAGTACAGATACAATATTTGTCGCACAGTCTTCTTTCACTCATTTGATACAATGCCTCACTAGTTGAGAACTCTCTTTCTATCTCTGACTTGTTACACAATTAATCTATCTAGACTACTATGCTTGTTTGCAGTAAATTGAAGAGAGCTATTTTGGTTTGATCAAAGTATACTAATGGTACGGAGAACTAGGAATTTATACAGCATGGAGATGGTGAAGTCTTGTCAACCCAAGGGTTTTGATCCTTCGAAAGGCGTTGATTCTTTCCAATAATAATACACTAGCCATTTCTTTGATGAAGATAATTTTCCTTTGGCAAGAGATATGATTGAACACAGATTGTCTTTGATTGCGAGCCTTCCAGTCTTGATTTCCGTCCAGATCTTCCTTATTATTAATCATCAGAGATTTGCGTTGAATCTTTTGTTGTATCTAGGTAGATATGATTTCCTCGAAATCATGGGAGAATTCCTGATTTGCTGATGAGATGCTGATATTTTTCCTTGAGTGTCGACAGCTTCCTTTAAGGAAGATTTCCTTCCTTATTTGCTACATCAATTTCGTGTCTTTGTTTGAACACAACGGCAGCTTTGCTTTTATCTATTTCCTTGTTTTCTACATTAGTTTCAATAGTTCCGCTTCCTTTTTTGAATACCTACACATGTACATTAATTTGCATTATTAAAATCTAATCTAATAATATCCTCCTTTTTATGATGCCAAAAGTAATATACAAGAGAGAAACAACAGTTGACTTCCCTATTTATATGAAGTTGAATTGCTCCCCCTCAATGTATGGTCAACTCGACTATGTGCAGTCGAATTGCTCTCCCCCTCATTGGGTGCGGTCGACTAGTACCTATCAAGTATTATCTAACATAAACAAAGAACATATTTATCCAGCATAGTCGACGTGTCATCAGCAAAGAGGGAGCTTAAGAAAAAATATTATCCACAAACAAGAAAAGAAAAATTAGAAAAGCATCCACGGGCATAGCCCAACCACAGCCAAAAAGTTAAACAACCAAATAAAAAATACTGTCTGTAAACCACAACCATCAACGACGCAAGAAGTAAGTAAGCATGTTGCATATATCCTCTTTCATTTGGTCAAAGCTGGTGTTGGCAGCAATGTTCATTCCATCCAGCCTGTCATGCACCTCTTTGAATATTTTGACTACATTCTCTCAACCTTTGCACATCCACCCTGATTTTACAGACATCAAACCATGTAACCTTGGAAATAGCGTGAATGGCATCCACAGTCGACTTGATAGCGGAGAGTTGAGATTCAAAGGAGCACTGTTTTTCACTGAGGTCTCTGGGAATAGGAGAGGGTGGAATGATAGAAGACGGCTTGGTTCCTTCAGGAGTGGGTTTGGCATCACTTTCTCCCTTTTTGACCCAGACCCCTTTGATATTCACATACCCCATGATAGATAAGGCTCTAGAGTTATAGCATTTGGACACAGAAACAAAGGGGTAGTCATAAAGAAAAATTTGGTGGGCGTCCAGAATGTGGGTAATGGACATACAGTACGGAAGGCTGGTGGGGTCTTCAGCACTCTCAATCATAAAGTTGATAACCTAGGAGGACAACTTGATTTTGAGTTTGGAGATGAGACAATAGACGAAGAAGGTATCCCTTTGCGAGAGAGTTGAGAAGGAACCAGTTCTTGGAAGGAGAGTGATTGCAACAATGTGAGCAAGAACCCTAGTTTCGAAGCTAACATCACTGGGCCCTAATTGATTTGGAAGATTGTCAGAAGGGTTTTCTGCAATGATCTGTTTTGCCTGATCAAAAGAGATTTAAAAATCTTCAGGCCACACATTTTTAAACATAGTAAGGAAGCCAGAATATCAGCAGAGAAAAAGGGAATCAAACAGGCTACAGTCAAGAACAATGCATTTACCAAGGACAAGGGTTTCAAGTCTATCAAATTTGCTACAGCGAAGATTGGCATAGAACATACAGACCATATGTTCATACACTTTAGGCGGAGAAATAGAGAGAAATTTGTCCCAACCTTGATAAACAAAAAGTTCTTTACCTTACAGTTGAGGAATTCCATACAATCGAGATCTACCAAACGGCCATGGGCTATGGGCCTGTCTTTGAGGGAAATAAAGAGGTCCCTATTTGGGGAGTCCCAGAAATTGTGGTCCGATTCAAGAGAGGTAGAGAAATCAAACTTGGTTTTCGTGGGTGTATAGACGGGGTTCATCCATGGGTCATTACCAGTGGCTTTGTCACCAAGAAGCAGGGAGTGCTCAGAATATGCACCTTGAGAAGAGGCACACTCCTCAGACCGGTCATACACTAGGTCTAATTGATCAGGTGAAGCGAATGAAGGTTTTTTTTTAGAACAAGTGCTTTTTTTTGTGGAGGCAGAGGGATTTTTGGAGGTCTTGTCCATGGCGGAGAGAAGGGTTTGGAACTGAAAGTGTAAGGGTTTGTTAGAGAGGATGAAAAGAAGAGAGATGAAAGGGACTATCTAAAGAAGTTGTATTTGATGGTTGAGTGGAAAAGGAAAAGTTGTCACTTGGACCGATACAGTGATTGGTTTTCCATCTGTGGCTGCAACTGATGGGAAATTAGACAAGAAAGGGAGGGAAAGGATGACGGCATAATTAATGGACGAAAAAAACAATTATGCCAAATTTTTGAAAACGGTACTTTGACCCTAAGGGTTTTTTGTAAGACAAATAATTTCAAGAAGTTCCCTTAGAGAACAAAATCTTTCCTCCAACAAATGTTTAGTAAAAATATCGGCTAATTGAGCAAAAGTGCCAACAAAAGCTAATTCTATATCACCTTTGAGAAGATGAACTCTAATGAAATGATGTTTCATGTTTATATGCTTAGCTCTAGAGTGATGCACAATATTTTTCGAAAGACAAATATCACTAGAATTATCACAAAAAATTTGTATAGGTTTGAAAGAGAGATCATAGTCACCCAGTTCATGGGACATCAATAGCAATTGTGCACAACATTGTCCAACAGCAATATACTCAGCTTCAGTAGTCGATAATGCAACTGATGTTTGTCTTTTACTATTCTAGGATATTAGAGCTTTTCCTAGTAGTTGACATGTGCCGCTTGTGCTTTTCCTGTCTTTTTTATCACCTGCTAAAGCTGCATCTGAGAAACCTTCTAATTTAAAGGAATTAGATCGAGGATACCATAATCCATAAGATACTATGCCAATAAGATATCAAATAATTCTTTTTACAGCAGTTAGATGTGACTCCTTAGGAGCCGACTGGAACATGGCATATTTACAGACGCTGAACATAATATCTGGTTGACTTGCGGTCAGATATAGTAGCGATCCAATCGTTTCTCTATATTTGGTTTCATCAACCAGAGTACCCTTTTCATCATTATCTAAATTTGTAGCATGGCTCATTGGAGTTCCAATAGATTTTGCATTGCTCATACCGAATTTTTGAATCAGCTCATTGGTATATTTAGATTGACAGATAAAGATTCCTTCTTCAGATTGATGAATTTGATGTCCAAGGAATAAAGTGAGTTCGCCCATCATGCTCATTTCAAATTCGATTTGCATGAGATTTCCAAATACCTTACACATAATTGGGTTAGCACTACCAAAGATAATATCATCAACATAAATTTGAATTACAAGATTACCCTCTAATGATCTTTTACTGAAAAGAGTGGTATCAATTTTACCTCTGGTGAACCTAAATCAATAAGAAAGGTACTTAACCTGTAATATCAAGCACGTGGAGCATGTTTTAACCCATACATGGCCTTAGTAAGCTTGTACACATGATATAGGATTTTGAATTATCAAACCCCGGAGGTTTTCTCACAAACATTTCTTCTTCAGTGAATCCGTTTGGAAAAGAACTTTTGACATCCATCTGAAATAATCTGAATTCTTTGAATGAAGCATAAGCTAACATGATTCGTATTGACTCTAATCGGGCTACTAGAGCAAAAGTTTCATCGTAGTCGACTCCTTCCTGCTGTGAATAACCTTGAGGACTAGTCTAGCTTTGTTCCTTTTAACTTGTCCTTCTTCATTTAACTTGTTCCTGAATACCCATTTAGTTCCGATAACTAGAGCATTTTCAGGTCGGGGTATCAGCTCCCACACTTGATTTTTGTTGAATTGATCTAGTTCTTCTTGCGTAGCATTTACCCAGCTTGAATCCTTTAAAGCTTCCTATACATTCTTTGGATCTTCTTGGGATATCAGTGCAATATTTGCCTTCTTTTTTAGAGCTGCTCTGGTCTTCATCCCTTCGTTTGGATCTCCAAAAATGAACTTCTATGGATATTCAGTTTTCTTTCTCCACTCATTTAGTCTAACCGTATTTGTAGTTGATCTACACGTTGCTCTGGAGTGTTATCACTTGCTTGTTCAGTCGACTCTACTGCTCTTCTGAGAGTAGTTGACTCCTGTGATTTTCCCTTGTCCTGGGCCTCTTGAGCTGGATCTTCATCACCTGCGTTAGATCCTTTCTCGACCAAGGGATTATTTTCATTGAATATAATGTGAACTGATTCTTCTACACATAAAGTGTCTTTATCAAAAACTCTAAAAGATCTGCTATTTAATGAGTAACCAAGAAAAATACCTTCATCGCTTCTTGGATCAAATTTTCCAAAATTAGCCTTGCTATTGTTATGAATGAAGAATTTGCTTCCAAATGGATGAAAGTAGCTGATGTTGGGACAGGTACCTTTCCAGAGTTCATACGGAGTCTTTTTCAGAATGGACCTTATAAGGCAGCGATTACGAATATGGAAAGCAGTACTAACTCCTTCAGCCAATAAGTGGTTTGGAAATGAGTGTTCCAAAAGCATAGTTCTGACCATGTCTTGCAACGTTCTATTCTTTCTTTCAACCACTCTGTTTTGTTGAGGAGACCGGGGAGTAGAGAAATCATGGGTATAGCCTTGATCATTACAGAAATCTTCAGATGCCTTACTTTCAAATTCGCCTCCATGATCACTTTGAATTATGGAGATTTGATAGCCCATCTCTCGTTCAATTTTATTACAAAAGATCTCAAAGTTTCACAAGGCTTCATCTTTGTGAGATAGAAAAATCACCCAAGTGAAACGTGAAAAATCATCAACAATAACAAACGCATACGTCTTGCCACCTATGCTAGCAGTTCTAGTTGGGCCAAATAAATCCATATGAAGTAGTTGCAAAGGTTTTGATGTAGAAACTATGTTTTTATTTTTGAAAGAGTTCCTAGTTTGCTTACCCATCTGACATGCATAAGAGATATGAGTTCTAGAGAAGTTCAGTGTGGGTAACCCGATGACTAAATCAAGTTTAGACATATTTTTTGATTAAATGCAAGCTAGCATGTCCTAATCTTCTATGCCCATAACCAAGGACCATCAGATATAGATGTTAAGCATATATGACCATCTATATTTTCAAAACCATCAAGTATATTAATGTTTCCATACCTTTTTCCTGGAAGAATTATTTTACCTGATTCGTCTTCGATGGCACATCCAGTTCTCTTGATTTACCTCATATCCTAAGTCACAAAGTTGACTTATGCTGAGGAGAATGTAGTTTAGTCCATCAACTAGATATACTTCAGTAATATCACAGCTGTTGTTGAACGGAACAGTTCAAGTGCCAACTATTTTGCCTTTTGAGTCATCTCCAAATTTGACACTTCCTCCATCAATTTCTGTGATATGTTTAAACAGGTTTTGTCACCTGCCATGTGACTGGAACACGCACTTGTCTAGATACCACTTTCCTTTGCATTTTATTTTGTGGCGTTCCTGCAAAATAGAATTATTACTTTCTTTTAGGTATCCAAGCTTGCTTGGGTCCTGGAGAGTTAGAGTTACTAGATTCGGATTTCTTAGGTTTCCAAACCCATCCAGACATATGAGATTTCTGAAAGTGACAAATAGAATATTTTTGCTTGCTTTTATTATAGTAATGGCATTTAATACTGGACCCCTTTTCAGGTCTCTCATGAGAGTTGGAGTTAGCAGTTCTAGGATTTGCTGACTCCTTTCTAGTTGACTTGTAAGTCGAGTGTTTTGATCGACTGGTCGATCTACTTGTGATAGGTTCTTTTTCAGTCGACATTAAAATCGTCTGATTAGACCTAATAGAACAGTGACTGGTGGATTTTCGCAAGCTGTTAAGCTGTATTTGCATTTCCTCAAACTCTTCTTGAAGTGATTCTTTTTCAATTTCACATACTTCATACTTGAGTTTCCAGTATTTGACTTCCCTTGTGAGTTTTTTAAGCTCATTCATCATCTTTTGAGATTTCGATAGGTTGGAGTCAAGCATGTCTTGTAATTCATTGCATCTTTCACAGTCATAAGATCTTACCTCGCTAGTTCTCCTTTTTCCATGAAGCAATTTTCATCTTTCAAATCGTCTTCATCTGTCCAGCATCCTAAAGTTTTGTTGATCTCATTTTCTAGAATTGTCATGAAGCATAGATTTGCTATCTCTTCTTAGTCTGAATCATCCTCATCACTCCAGCTTACAAATGATCTGTTCTTGTTAAATCCTCTATAGATCTTTTTCTTCAGTTCTGGGCACTCTAATTGGATATGCCCAAATTTCCCACATTCATAGCATTTTCCATCGTTCTTGTCATGGTCATTGTATTGTCTGGATCTTGTTGGTGGAAATCTTCATTTCTTTGTATTTCTATATCTTCTCACTAGCATGTCCATATTTCTAGACATTATAGCAATTTCTTCTTATAGGGCTTCAGAATCATCAATTTAATTTTCAGCTATCTCAGTGGTAGCTTTGAATGCAACAATTTTATTTTTCTCTTCTTTAGTTATCTTCTTCAAATGTATTCTTTCGAAGGCAATGAGTTCTCCTCACAGTTCATCATAAGATAATTTATTCAGATCTTGAGATTCCAATGTGACGACTTTAGTCTTCCAGGTGGTTGCTAGATTTCTGAGAATTTTCCTGACTAGATCGCCACAGGTGGGGGGTTCGCCAAAAGCTTTTAAATCACTTATTATTTTACTGAACCTGGCAAACATTTCTTCGATGGATTCTCCTTCTTTCATAGAGAAAAGTTCATAGTCGTGAACTAGCATATTTATGCGAGATTATTTTACTTTGCTGGTGCCTTCATAGGTGAGTTCGAGTTTGTCCCACATTTCCTTTGCCGTATCATAATTGGAAATCTTCTCATATTCTTCACCACTTATTGCATTGTGAAGTAGATTCCTTGCCTTATGATTTATTTGAACAGCTTCCAATTGCTCCTTTGAATATGAATCAATGTCATCAGGGTCAGCGAGCGGAGGAGTGCTGGCAGGCAATGGCTAATTCCCTTTCTTGATAACTCTCCATACTTTGACATCTTATGCTTTGGTCAAAATTTCCATTAGAATTTTCCAGTGGGAGAAGTGTTGTCCAATGAAGTAAGGTGGTCTTACTTGAGAAGTTCCTTCCTAAAATAGGGCTCCAACAATAACCTGATTTACCATGATCTTTTTCTCACAAACTGTTAGGCAAAAATAAAAATATGAGCCAAGCTCTGATACCAGTTGAAAGTACAGGGGGGTGAATTTTGGATAATTAAAACTTAATCGTAAATAAGTCGACTTAAAACTTTATTGGTTGATTGAATGTGACAATACTGTAGATGAAGATATTTAAAGATAATTATGCAGAAAGTAAGTGCAGAAATATAAAGACACCCAGAATTTTATACTGGTTCAGATTCAATGTGAATCCTAATCCAGTTCCCTTGGATTGGAAGGATTTCTCTTCAGCTTAATGATTTTCTTTTGACTACAGATATGATATTTGTCACACAGTCTTCTTTCACTCATTTGATACAATGCCTCACCAGTTGAGAACTCTCTTTCTATCTCTGAATTGTTACACAGTTAATCTATCTAGAGTACTATGCTTGTTTACAGTAAATTGAAGAGAGCTATTTTGATTTGATCAAAGTATACTAAATGTACGAAGCACTAGGAATTTATACAGAATGGAGATGGTGAAGGCTTGTCAACCAAGGGTTTTGATCCTTGGAAAGCATTAATTCTTTCCAAGAATAATACATTAGCCGTTTCTTTGATGAAGATCATTTTCCTTTGGCTAGAGATATGATTGAAGACAGATTATCTTTGATTGTGGGCCTTCCAGTCTTGATTTACGTCCATATCTTCCGTTATTATTAATCATCAGAGATTTGCATTGAATCTTTTGTTGTATCTGGGTAGATATGATTTCCCCAAAATCATAGGAGAATTCCTTATTTGCTGATGAGATGCTGATCTTTTTCCTTTAGTGCCGACAGCTTCCTTTAAGGAAGATTTCCTTCCTTATTTGCAACAGAAATTTTGCGTCCTTGTTTGAACACAACGGCAGCTTCTCATTTAGCTCTTTCCTTGTTTGCTATACTAGTTCCAGTAGTTCCACTTCCTTTTTTGAATGCCTGCACATGTATATTAATTGCATTATTAAAATAGTATCTAACACTTTCTTGGCTGCAAGAGCATCACAGTAGCAACAAAAGAGGACTTGGATATGGACTCAGGCACCAAAGTGGGACCCTAAAAGCAAGTACCTCACACTTCCTAAGAATAAAATCTGCACACTTACCATTACAAAAATGAATGTAATGCAAAAGAAAAGGTCAGTCAAAAGAACAAAACCTTTGTTCATGATAAAAGCAAGCTGCCTGGGTGGGCAAGAAGGAATTTGATTCATCCTTTTTCCTACAGAAAGGGACCCAAACTAGTTTGGGTTCCTAAGACTAACCTCTAATTTCTTTTTGCAAGTCCAAGTGAAAAGAAGTAGCCAAATATGGTATATGGATAGTGGTTGCTCAAATATATGACTGGGAGGAATGACCAGTTCCTTGCACTTGAGGACATAAAAGGAGGTAATGTATCCTTTGGTAATGGAAATAAATGTGAGATTATTGGGATTGAAAAGGTAGGTAAGACATACCCTCACTCTATTGATAATGTCTACTTGATAGATGGCTTGAAATATGCCCGGATCAGTGTGTCACAACTGTGTGATAAAGTAACCTTGTAGCATTCACCTCTACTAAATGCTTTGTGATTAATCTAACCACTAACAAGATTGTTTTGCAGAGAAAGAGAGATAACAATATTTACATTATAGATTTGTCCATTCTTTCAGAAAATGAACTCACTTGTGTAAGTGTGTTAGCTAATGATCCCTTCCTATGGAACAAAAGACTTGGTCATGCCAGTCTGAACCAGCTGAACAAATTAGTCTCCAAAGACTTGGTAATAGGGTTACCTAACATTAAGTTCAAGAAAGACAAAGTTCATGAGGCCTGTGCAAGGGGGAAGCAGGTAAGATCATCCTTCAAAAGCAAGAAAATGGTAAGAACAACCAAGTCATTGGAACAGGTCCATATGGATCTCTGTGGTCCAATAAGAACCATGAGCAGAGATGGAAAGAAATATGTAATGGTGCTTGTTGATGATTATTCTAGATTTACCTTTGTTCTATTTCTAACTTCTAAAGATGAAGTATTTGACATGTCTACTGAATTTGTTAGAAAAACTCTGAAACAATTAGGAAATCAACTTGCATCCATTAGGTCTGATCATGGAACTGAATTTGAAAATTCCATGTTTGCTGAATTCTGTGATGAAAATAGTATAGATCATAATTTCTCTGCCCCTAGGACTTCTCAACAAAATAGAGTAGTTGAAAGAAATAATAGGACTCTTGACGACATGGCTAGGACCATGTTGCTTTCTAGTAAACCGCTTCACAGCTTCTGGGCAGGGGCTGTAAGCACTGCATGTTATATAATCAATAGATGCAAGCCTAGACCTCTTGTAGAGAAGACTCCCTATGAGTTACTTAAAGGGAGAAACCAAACATATTCCATCATAGGATATTTGGTTGTAAGTGCTATGTGAAATAAAATGGAAAAAACTCCCTAGGTAAGTTTGATCCCAGAAGTGATGAGGGAGTATTCTTGGGATATTCTTCAAATAGCAAAGCATATAAAATGTTTAATAAAAGAACTTTGTGTGTAGAAGAAAGCGTACATTTAGTATTTTAATGAACTAACATTCTTTTTTGAGAGACAAGGACATGAAGATGAATCCATTGAATTGGTAAAGGACTTGACTGAAGCCTCAACACAGGTCAAAGTGGCACCAACAGAAGGAACAAGTGATGGAACAGGTTCTTCCATCCAGGGAAACCTGACAGGGGGAACTAATCAAAGAGGAATTGAAATAAATCCCTCGAAGGAACCTATTCACTATCATGTTCCTCAACAATAGAACATGGGAGAAACATATAGAAACAACTAGTTGGTTGTGAAACCTCACAAGTATCAAAGTTCTCATCCCATTGAGAATATTATCACTGATCCAATATCTAGAGTTAAAACTAGATCATAATTAAAGAATATATGTGCTTTTTATGCCTTTTTGTCTCTTATTGAACCTAAAAGGGTTGTTAAGGCTTTGTAGGATGCAGATTGGGTGATTGCTATGCAAGATGAACTCAATCATCTTGGAAGAAATCAAGTTTGGAATCAAGTTGCAAGACCCAAGGACAGATTAGTCATTGGTACAAAATGGATCTTCAGGAACAAGCTTGATGACGATTGAACAGTTACAAGAAACAAGGCAAGACTGGTGGTCCAAATTACAGCCAAGAGGAGGGCATAGGCTGTGATGAGACTTTTCTCCAGTTGCAAGACTAGAGGTACTCAGACTCCTCATAGCCTTTGTAGCACACATGGAATTTACTATTTATCAAATGAATGTCAAAAGTGCCTTCATGAATGGCTACTTGAAAGAAGAAGTGTTTGTAAAACAACCTCCAAGGTTTGAGAGCAAGGAATGTCCTGACCATGTGTACAAGTTAGACAAGGTTCTCTATGTACTCAAACAGGCCCTAAGAGCATGGTATGAAATTGTAGAAATTCCTGATGGAGCATGGTTACAAAAGAGGTAAAATTGATAGTACATTATTCTTAACGGAAAAAGGTATGGACATCCTTGTTGTACAAATATGTGACGATGACATAATATTTGGGGCCACTACTGATAAGCTAAGTAACAACTTTGCAAAATTAATGGGGAGTCAGTTTGAAATAAGTGTGATGAGTTAGCTTAACATCTTCTTAGGCTTAAAAATCAAATAGAGTCCAATGGAACCATGATCCATCAGTAGAAGTACGCAAAAGAGCTAATCAAAAAGTTTAAAATCGAAGAATTAAAATAAATAGACATACCCATTGCAACTGCTACTAAATTAGATGTTGATGAACCTGGTTCATCTAATGATCAGAAGGCTTATAAGGGTATGATTGGTTCATTTTTGTATCCTACTGCTAGCAGACCTAACAATGTTTTCAGTATAGGGCTTTGTGCTCACTTTCAAACAAATCCTAAAGAGTGTCACCTGACTGCTGTCAAAAGGATACTAAGATACTAGAAAGGCACCACTGATTTGTATCTTTGGCATCACAAAGGTAGAAATTTTAATCTAGTAGGATATACTGATGCTGATTATATAGGTTTTCTAGTGGATAAGAACACCTCAGGAATGGCACACTTCCTTGGTTCGTGTCTTGTGTCATGGGCTACCAAAGTGCAAAACTCAATGGCCTTATCTACTGCCGAAGCTGATTATGTTGATGTTGCCTCTTGTTGTTCTCAATTGCGATGGATCAACAGCAGGTGGTAAATGTTGGTATTGAAGTTGGTTGTATTCCAATATTCTATGATAAAACTAGTGCTATAAGTATGACAAAGAACCTTGTTCATCATAAGAGGACTAAGCACATAGATATTAAGCACCACTTTTTAAGAGATAACTATGAGAAAGGATTGATCTCCATAGAATTTGGTGGTTCTGATAAGCAAATTGCTGACATTTTCACTAAAGCACTAAGTAGAGAAAACTTTCAGAGGAACAAGTTGGAATTCGGGATGATTAAGATCACCTAATGGGTCCAGTTCAGAATGCACAATGAAAAAAATGAAAAAAAATTGAAAGAAAATTGGTTAGGAGTTCTAATTGTGTGTAATTATCTAGATTATTTATTACTCAGTTTTATACTTTAATTAGTATACTCCTGTGACATGTGTATATATGACTCACTGATCTCTTACAAAGTTTTTTCTACTATGGCATTTGAGACATGTTTAAGAGAGTTCTATATCAAGAACCTGGTTCATAAGTATGATTTCATATGAAAATTTAGGTATGTTTTCAATACTTTGCATAATTTGAAAGATTAACAATTCAATCATGAGTAGAAGTCCTATACTTGCCAAATTCCTAGAAAATTCTATCCGTTGAGACATTGAACCAGTTTCGCCCATTTAGAACTCTAAAATCGTGATTTTTTCCTAATATCTAGAGAAGCCAAATAATCATTAAAAGTCTTGAATTACACTTTGATTAGACTTCTAATTGACCCTTAAAAAGTTGATGTTACTGCATTAATGTCTAATTGCCTTTAAATACACACCACATCTCTAATCTTCTTCATTATTCTAAAATTGTCAAAAATATTTCTCCAGTTCTAATCACTTCTCTTCTCCAGAAATTCCCAAATTCTATCAAGAAACAATCAACCATGTCTAACCCACAAGATCATCCTAGCAGTCATCCACCACCATCACCCTCAAATTCATCCTCATCTACTCTTCCTAGTGAATCCCCAAAACCTAGATTTTGAAGGCAAAAAATGTTGGCTAGAAAAATTGTAGCGTCTTGAGCTTTGAGGAAAGTTTTAAATGAGAGATTGAAAGCTAGCCAGATGAAGAAAGCCCACCACAAGAGTCTGACTCCATTTCTAACTTCGAATACTTTATTTTTGCCAGTGAAGGTGAAGGACATGGGTCTTCTGACACTGAGAAATTCAAGAAACCCCTAATGATGTAAGTTTTTCTGTGGTTGAAAACCTAGGAAATAGGTTTGTTCTAGTTGGACCTATTAGAGATGTAAAGTTGGCTGAATCGAGTAGGAGTGGAGGTAAAACGAACGGAAAGAGAGGGGGAAGCAAGTGGTGAAGAGAGGGGAAAATGGAAATGAGAACTTCTTGCTATATGTGGCGGTGCAGAAGAGGGTGACATAAAGTCAAGGGTAAATGGTTTTAGGAAAACAGCTAAATCGTTGGTTCATCTAAGCAATGAAAGAGATGAACATGGTTCGTCTACTAAGAAAACTCTGGCTGATCATATGTAATGGGCTGGGACAAGTTATGACCCAAAGAAATGCAAAGCTACCTCAAAAAAGCCCCAAAGGTACCCAAACCAACAAAGAAAAGAAAACCTTCATCCCCAAAATTTACTGCCCCTTCACTGCCTAAGGGAATAGCCACAAGAAGCAGGGTAAGATAAAGTGAAGCTGACCTACAAAAAGCTATAGAAGAAAGCAAGAAAGAAAATGGAGAAGGAAAAGGGAAAGGTTATAGAATCCTCTGAGGTTGCATAAGAAGAGGAGATGGAACTAGTCCATCAAGAAAGGGGAACAACAGTGGAGGTTCCTACACCAAAACCTAAAAAGTCCAAGACTTCTTCCAAGAAGTCTTCTTCGATACCTGTGTCTGCTGAACCCTCATTAGCCGAGAGGACAAGATCCGCACTGAAAGGCAAGCATGTAAAAATTACTGAAGAAGATGATGAATGGAGTGGAGAAGAAGAAGAAGAATAGGAATCTGAGAAGGAACATGACAAGTTTGCCATTTTTGGCAGGAGAAAAATCTTGAAAGGTAGGCTGTTGAAGGACATGGATGAACCGGTGATGAAGAGACTGGTGGATGCTTTAGCTGCACAAGGTTTGAAGGACATAGTCCACAAAATGGATGGGAGGCTGGCCAGGAATGAACTGATTGAATTTATGGCCAATGCTGCTATGAAGGGTGGAGTAGTCACCAGCCTGGTGAAAGGAGTCAAAGTGAAGTTTGATGCACTCAAACTGGATGAGATCCTAGAAGTACCTACTAAAGGTTATGATGACAATATGAGGAAAAGGTGGCTATGTATGGATTCTCTCCCTACTGCTCTTGAAATCACTAGGAGGTTTTGTGACTCTAGAGATGTGCCTGAAGCCAGATTTGTGCAGAAAAGTGAAATAAGGCCTGAGCGCAAGGTCTTCCTTGAATTTGTCAACAAGTGCATATTACCTAGACAGGAGAGAAGGCACACTAAAAATTACATGGACCTGAATCTTATGGAGTTCCTGGTGAAAGGAATGCAAATCAACTGGCCTGCTTTCAATTTCAAATTGCTAGACAGCATCATAAATGGCTCCAAGGCTCATTCCACTTCACATAGGTTCATACTGACTTCAGTTCTGGATAAATTGAATGTGCCTTTGAAGAAATGGGAAATGGCATCAAGCACGGAACATTTTGGTGATAAGACTCTGATGGCTTGTGACTATCCAGTCAATGCCATCCCAATTGAACCTGGTTCATCTCTGAGGACACCCATCAATAGCAAGGTTAGGGCATTGATTCAGGAATGTGGAACTAAGAATGATGAAATTGCTAGGCTCAAGGCTCGTGTGGCTGAATTGTAAACTGAGAAAGATGGCCTTAGAACTGAGCTAGCAAAAGAAAAGGAGAAGAGTGATTGAATGCTTCAGAATATACTGAACCTTCTCCAATCTCAACCCTCTAGTTCTTCCAGACCTTAGGTCTCCTAGCACTTGTCTTCTAAACCAATCTAGTACCCCAAGTGGCCCTGATTAGGGATTTTTCTATTTTTTGTTCATGTTTTGAAAGTTTTTCTTTCTTTTTGTGGTCTATTTGTGGAAGTATATCTCTGTCAATGAAAACTGTTGTTTTCTCTTGTTTAATGATGATTTTGATCTTGATATTTTAAATATTTTTGTTGATTATTGATAATTGCACAATGATTTCACTTGCAGTTGCCCCAGTGGCCATGGGTACTTATTAAAATCTGGGATTCACACTGTGTATACAACTTTTCGATGACGCCAAAAGGGGGAAGAGATATTGTGCTTTACTCATTATTCTGAATTAAGTGATATTTAAAACCTAATTAACATGGTCCGCGATTATAAGTAAAATTTATAAGTTAGGTGTTGATTGTTAAGCTGAGTTCTTACAGGTTCTTTGATCAGTAAAAAGCACAGAGTCTGTCATCATCAAAAAGGGAGAATTTGTTGGCCCAAGAATAGGTGAAGTTTTGAAGAAAGACAACTGAACTCAGTCATGGACCATGTCCATCATGTGAAGCACAGTATTTGTCAACCTATACATGTGAGATGCACGTGAAGGAGATAAGTCCCATTGATCAAGCATCAATATCTTCAGAACTGATCGGAAAGGTTGCATATGGGGTAAGGAGAGAAAGTCTCCTTATGTGAAGAGAACACAATCTGGATAAAAGATAGTGTTGGAGTTTGTGTTCTTTAAGGACTCAAATTCGATTGAAGATCAGCAATTGAGTCTACATCAAACTCTAATTACTATCTCATTAAATAACAGTGAATTTTCTCTTTTACAGGTATTTCACATACGCAAAAGTTAAACTAAATTGAGAACAAAAGAGCGAGGCGATTTTGCAAGCAATTTATGTGAGATTTAAGTGTCCACTCCTGAAGCTACTTGAACGAGATAGAAGAACCAGTTCCATTGTGTTTTTCCTTATTCGAATTCACTTGTAGTAGGTGGTTTAAAGTTATAACTTTCAACTTTTATAGAAGAAATTGTAATAGGTACTTTGAGTGTTCAAGTTATAGGCTAACTTGAAGTTGTCGCAACAGTTCAGGTTGTGGGCTACAAAGGGATTAGAGTTAATCCTTAGGTTTACAAAGAGTTTTTGTAAATATTGTTTTGCCTTAGTGATTTTATTGAAAGTTTGGAAAAATCTTGCTGAGTAGTAGGTCTTGGTTTTTTCACCTTTTGAGCCAGGTGTTTTCCATGTAAAATCTATGTGTTCTTTATTTTATGTACTTTTCATTCTGCAAACAGTAGTAGTTAGAACACCTAGAAAAACTTGGTTCTTTTAGATCAAAAATTTGGTACCACACAAATCACCATCCCCCCCCCTCCCGCTTGTGTGGTATTTACGTTTAGAACATCAACATGCTAGTCAAGTCACTACATGCGAAGGACCACTTAGACCACCTGAAGAAAACGTTTGCTGCCCTTGGGAAGTACAACATGAAGATGAATCTAGAAAATGTGCTTCCAGAGTAGCATTAAGTAAGTTCCTTGATTTCTAGTATCTAATGGAGGGATAGAAGTCAACTTATCACAAATCAAAGGCCGTTGAAGACATACCCGGTATGGGGACTAGCAAGAAGAAAGTGCAAAGATTAATAGGGTGAATAACAACGCTTGGTCGATTCATATCCCGATCATCAGACCAGTGCCACAAATTCTTCTTAGTCCAAAAAAAAAGAAAAAATATTTCGAGTGGAATCCAAAATATCATCAAGCATTGAAGGAGTTAAAGAACTATTTTTCAAACCTACCAATATTAGCCAAACCCCGAGAAGGAGAGAAAATATTGATCTACCTAGTGATATCTAAATTTGATAAATGTAGTACTAGTACGAGTAAACAATGGTATGCAATCCTAATTTATTATATCAACAAACACTATTAGAGACTAAAATAAGATATCCTCATATAGAGAAGTTAGAGCTAGCACTCCTTGTAGTGGCCCAACAATTAATTAAGGCCTTACTTTCGGTGTCACACTATTTCTGTAGTTACCACTTTTTCGTTACAAAATATCCTGCACAAGCCGGGTATCTCTGGATGACTAGCCAAATGGGAAGTCAAGTTGAGTGTATATGACATGTCATATCAATCCTATATTGCCATCAAGCCATAAGTCTTACAAACTTTGTCAAGAATTGATCATTGCTTTCGAGACGATTCAGGAAGCTACCCATCCCGAACTAAATCTAGTCTAGGAAGCTAATACAAAAACTCAAAGTTCTTGTGCTAACCTATGAATACATGCAACGAACCAACTGATCATTTTGAGCATTTGTACTTCGCTCGGTAGTTTATGGGTAAGAGTAGCTCCGTAATGTATTATAACTTATGTGAATCATCGATTTGATTTTCAGGTTATTCGAAATTGATTTGGAAGAATGAATTTGTTGGTTTAAGCTTTAAGTTGGAAGAGTTGAATAAGTTGGACTTTTTCGTATTTGACCTCGGATTAGAACTTTAAAGGTTTCATTAGGTACGGATAGAGATTTAGACTTGGATGCCGAGATTTACGTTTGGATGTTTCTAGAAGGTTTCGGTATAAATTGGAAAAGATTAGAAATGGAAAAGTTCATAAGTTTGACCGAGAGTTAACTTTAAAGATATTAGGTTCAAATTGTGGTTCTGGGGTTGTGTGCAAAATTTGAGATCATTTTGAGTTGACTTGATATATTTCGACGTGAGTTTTGGAATTTGAAAGTTTAAAAGTTATTAATGTGTGATTTGAGGTGCAATACGTCATTTTGATGTTTTTATGCATGATTTGAGGCCTCGAGTAAGTCCTTGTTATGCTATTGGATTTGTTGGTATATTCCGACGGGGTCCCGAGGGGCTCAGGTGAGTTTCGGACGAGGTTCGGAGCACTTTGGAAATTTTCGCTAAGGCTGGATTAGCAGAGGTTCGGGCGTGATCACACCTACGGAGCTATGGGCGTAGGTACATAGCCCAAAAAGCGGCAGTGTCATTGTAGAAGCATGAAAAGGGAGTTGCGCATGAGGCTCGCAGGTGCGGATGCTTGGGCACACCTGCATGATCACAGATGCACATCAATGTGCACAGGAGAGCGATTGCAGAAGTTGTGGTTGATGGTTCATAGATTTCTTCACATAAGCGAAATTTGTTCCGCGGAAGCGAAGGTAGCAAATGCGACATTGTGACCGCATATGCGGAAACTGTTGGGCAGAAGCTATAAAAATCTAGGTTTTAGTTCCTTTATCATATTTTGAGATGTGGGACTCGGATTGAGCGACTTTTGAAGAACCTTTCATCATAAGGATTGGAGTAAGTGTTCTACACTTGGTTTTGATTTTATTTCATAAATCTATCTTCATTTGGCAATTGGTTGATGAATTTTAAGGAGAAAATGGGGGATTCTGTGTAAACTTCATAGAGCAACGTTTTGACTTTTCAATATCGATTTGAACTCGGATTTGAGTGAAACTAGTATGGTTGGACTCGTAATCGAATAGGTCATCGAATTTTATAAGTTTTTTGGTTTCCGAGGGTCGGCTAGGGTGTAACTTTTGGCCAGTTTTGGGTTTTGATTAATGACCCAACCTTTATCATTTGGAAATATTTTCTTAGGCATTATTTGATGTTGTGGTTTGCTTTTGGCCAGTTCCAAGCCATTTGGAGGTCGGTACGTGTGAGATGGCATTTTGGAGCATCGCTTGACTTGCTCGGTATTAAATTTGACTTGTTCGGGGAATGTAACACTTCTAATCTTGGTGCTGAGGGTATGAACTCTGAATTCTGTGTTATGTGATTGATATTGAGGTGACGTGCATGCTAGGTGATGGGCGTATGGGCGAACACCGTAATAACTACGATTTAGTTGATTCCACGGAACTGTGTAGCTATCTTATCTAAATATTTTAGCGTACTCTATGTGATAGAGAACTTGAGCTGTGATCCATGACGACTCTAGGCTACATGCTTATCCTGTTGGGACCCATTGAGGTCATTTATGCTGTTGAGTTATCTGCTTACATTGCAATTACATACTTGATCACACTCAACTATGCTTTATAAAAAGGACACGCGGACGTTGCAAATATAATCTGAGTATTTAGCCCAGAGTCAAACTCACAAGGAATTAACCTATCAATTACTCTTGTTGGACTTACTAAATTCTATGGAATCAACTTCCCAATTTTTGTAAATAACAGTTGAAGATATTTCTACTAACTAAGAATGAATGTAAATAGCCAGCTAAAAACTAACTATTATTAAGTTGTAAACAATTAAGAGAAGGTTCTAAGATTATGATTTCCCCTATTGTTGGAATCCTCTCCGGTTATGCTTCACATAGATTCTCCTAATTGTCTCTATCAATCATGAGAACTCTTATTACCATAAATCTCTCTCGAGTAATCATAATAATTTACTAAATGTACTCTCGCGAGTTACGCTAGCTGGCTTTGTTTATTATAGCTCACTTTAGATTGCACTCAAGGCTTCGTTATTTCTAATCCCACCTTTAAACCCTCGATTATCGATTGTTCATATACTTTGGGAGCGGTGTTGTTATAAAATTACCTAAATATGCACTCTCTCCCGAGTTATGCACACTAAATAGGCACAGCTAATTGAGGATCCTGTCAATTAACTACAATAAGCACATAGTTGAATAAATAGATATTAAACGGGGCAAACTATATTGACATAATAAGAAGTTCATCCTTCAATAGGTTCCATCAAAACCTTAGACTAAATATTTAGCTACTCATACTAGTGTTTATCATAACAATATTCAAATTCATCACAAATCGTAAAACAAAAGGAAGAAAGGAAGAACTCGATGTTAAATTATCCTCCTTGCCTCTTGCCTCTCCTTGCCTTGCACTAAACTATGAAAACCTTGATAATAAATCCTTGGGCGAGCTGGACCTTCTATAGATTAAGTGAATTTACCCCCGAACATCCAAGTTTAATATTGAAATTTACTTTTCCAGAACTAGGCTAGTGAGGTCGTGCTAGTGGGCGCGCTAATGACCACACGTATGCCTCCATTTGGGCTAGCGCGGCCGTGCTAATGGACTCGCTAGTGGCCACGGTAGTCCAGGTCTTCATTTCATTTATTCTTTTTCTCGTCTTCATACGTACTCAGCTCCTAGGCGTTTTTCTCGCTTAAATTTATCTCCAATCACAACTTTAAGGCCTCATACATGCTACTCACTCCTGCAACGTGTGAAATTCACAATTAGAGCCCTTTTATGATCATTTAAACATATTATCACATTGAAACATAATCAAGCTGGGGCTTAAACAATCACCAAATTACATAAATCTAGCCAATTATCAATACTCAATCATATGCATATCATATTTTAGTCTCTTTTAGCATCTATTAATACATCACATCATTACTGTTGGGCTGATTTCATGACATTGTGAGCCCGAAAGACTAGAGAGATCAATGACTGAGCGAGGCCAAGGGCCTGGTTGTTAGGATATTAATTTTTATGGGAGTGGGCTTCACGCCACAACAGATGTTACTAATTTACACCATGATTGGATGATTATAGCGCTCAGGCTGAAGGAGCCCCTCCGGAGTCTGTACACACCTTTAATGAGCGCAGATACCTATTAATTGCTAACGTCGAGCTCGAGTGATTGGGATGACTGAGTGGATATGAGGACTAAGTGACTAGGAGGAATGAGTGCACTGATACACCGAGAGTATGCATATAATTTATCACTACATTGTATTACAGTCGGCATGCATACATTGACTTGTAGGCATAGAGATGTATTTTCCTCATACCTGTTGATTGAAAGCTTTTGGGACAAATCGTAGTTTTACAAACTTACTCATATTTTTGGTTATTTCGATAAAAGTTTTGGGTTTTCACTGAGATGCTTGAAAAGCATGCCTATTTTTAGAAACTGTGAAAGAGTTGAGCATTTTGATCTCTGAGTTACTTCTTTAGCACTGTTATTATGATATGAGCAGTTGTTGGTTATTGGTGTTGGACTATGACCTTTGTTTCAGCTTGTCACTACTTTCAACCTAAGGTTAGGTTTGTTACTTATTGAGTATATGGAATCGGTTGTACTCATACTACACTTCTGCACCTTGTGTGCAGATGTTGGAAGCCGATGCTGTTATGCACGGCAGGAGCTAGATCGAAAGATGTACCTGCATTCCAGTCATAGCTGCCTCTTTTCCTTGGCAGCTTTAGTATTTTAATATATTCATGTATATTTCATACTAGATTTGTAAACTCTAAATCTTAGAAGCTATGATTTGTACTATCAGTCCTTGGGAAATGTATAATTTTCAGATATTTTATCATTTATTTGTCTTAATAAATCTCATTATATTGGATAGTTGTTAAATTTCTTATCTAGCGCGTCAGATTAGGTCCCATCACGACTACTTAGATTTTGGATGGTGACAAGTTGGTATTAGAGCTCTAAGTTCACGGGTTCTACAAGTAATAAGCAAGTGTCTAGTAGAGTCTTGCAGATCGATATGATGATGTCTATACCTATCTTCGAGAGGCTACAGGAACTTAGGATAAACTTTACACCTTTGTTTTTCATATCGTATGGAATTGATTTGGCTTGAAGTGTAACTTTTTGGATTCCTTTCACGCATTCATATGCGCGTGTGAGCCTCAGTATCGATTATGTATCGATGACTTGTGATTTTATGGATGAGGTGCGAGATGTGATTTCGGTGTGCTGATGATTGGCCAATTCGGAGGACATGAGACTGGGTTTTGACCGTAGCTTTAGCATGAGGATTTCGGTTATATTAGCACGTGCTTTTGGACTTATATGTCTGGTAGTGTCTCTATGGATGGAATTTATGGCTCGATGAGTGGTTGGATAACCATATGACGAGTATGATGTGACTGCAGGATGCGTTCAAATGGTTTGAATGTGATGGGAAGAGTTTTTTTGGGATGTGAAGAGGATTATTGGGTACTTGATTTATGTCTTGATGTGATGTATAGTCTCGAATCATGAATGTGGTTAAGTATCTTTCATGTTGTTTAATTATGGAACGAATTAAGTTCTCATGCCTTGATGGTGAGTTCGGACCTAGGAAGAATAAATGATTGCATAGTGGTTGTGGTTGTGAAGGGGTATAAAGAGATGTCAGTTTGAGGCTAAGCATGGGGGTTATAATCTGCAAGGTAATCTATAGATGTGTGATTTTTATGATGTTGAGTGGAGACTTTCTTTTCTACCAGTGGGTTATATTTGTGCGATTTGAGTTTGGATTGGTTATAATCGTTGAGCTAACCGTCATAAGGATGAATGCAATATTTTCAAATGATTTGAGGTATTAGATGATTTGTGTTACATGAGTGTATGAAGGATTTAGTTGAATCTCACCGCAATATTATGGCAGTAATAGGGTGTGGTCATTGTGAGTTATCAAATGTTTTATTCTGTGGCTTTGAGACAAGTGGGGGTGTCTGTTATGAACGAGTGAATTGCACGATTATGTGTTGTATTGGTTTCGGTTTGAAGTATGCTTGTGAATAAGTTATGACTTGTAGAGGTTGAGATCGAGGATGACTTGAGCAAGGGCATTTCTGGATATGTGTTCTATTACACTCTGTGGGTATATGTGAAACATGATATGACTTAGTGGTTATCCATGAGGGTTATAGTGCAATTGGAGTAGAAGTTTACGTTGTTTAGACATATTGATTACTTCTTTGGGTGTTATTTTGCTAATGGGTCATAGGTCGTTCGGCCCGTTTGGGTGGTGCAATTGAGATTTAAGCATAATGGATGAATCTAGAGAAGGTTCTAATGGATTCAAGATTTATATTAGTCAATTGAGAATTTTTTGAACTTGCATATGAATAGAATCTGAGATTGCATCGGATGGTGTCGGGACTTGCGGTATTTGTCACGACCCAAATTCCAAACGCGGTCGTGATGGCTCCTCTCGTGAAGACAAGGCCAGCCAACCAATTTAAGCAGCCTTTTCAAGATAATTAAATAAAATGATTTGGCGGACCCAACACAGCCTAAATCGGGGTATCACAAGTAACGAGCATCTAAAGAATCTAAACACTAATACATAGCAATATAGAGAATGAAATTTAGAATCAATGAAGGAATACGGTGTCGTGAACGCTGGTGGTCACCTTGCTCATCTACAATAGTATACTTTCAGTTCGCTAATAACCCGCTAACGAGTGAACAGTACCTAAAACTGCACGCGAGGTGCAGGGAGTAAAGTGAGTACTTCCAACATCAGTGGTAATAAGAGTAAATAATAACTGAAGGCAAGAAATCACCCAAGAGCACTCCACCATGCAATATGGGGTAACACAACCATTTGAGAAAAATAGTAAGTCCAAGAAATTCCATAGAAAATGTCGGCCTTAGTTTAAAATCGCTTTCGAAAATATCCTTTTTCATACAATTTAAGCAAGTAAATGCAGGACATGTAGTGCAAGTTAGCACGAAAGTCACCCTCTCGGGAACAAGCAAGTATGTCTAATTGAACCCATAACTCGCCTTTCAGGCAATATTCTTACCACCGGTCAGCCATTGTTACCTGACACATATACATCATACAGTGTCACTGTTACCATTGTCTCAAATTTATCCACTTTGAAAGTGATCAGACAACCTAAGAACATCAAATAATTATCTCAAGAAATGACATAAACAACAAATAGTGCACAAATATATGAATGCAATGCAATGCATATGATGGTACACTCCGGTACCCACTGCGGCGTGCAGCCCGAGCCAATCATATTTATTTATCGTCGACGACGCTCACTGGGGGTATGTATAGACTCTGGAGGGGCTCCTGCAGCCCAAGCACAATATACTGGTCAGTCAATATTACCTAACCGGTCAGCCAATGTTACATGACAAATTTATATCCTACAGTGCCGTTGTTACCACTGTTCCAAGTATATATTTCAGTATCATTGCCACTGTTTCAAGTATAACATACAGTGTCATTGTTACCACTGTTTATAGTATAACATATAGTGTCATTGTTACCATTGTTTCAAGTATATATATTACAGTGTCATTGTTACCACTGTTTCAAGTCACTTTATTATCAATCCAGAAAATAATATAGTAAGCCCCTTGGGCATTTATAAAATCAAAGTTTCTAGCCCGAAATGCATTTAAAACGTCATTTAAGTTTTCAAAACTTAGAAATACGGCTGGGTTTGCAAAACATCAATTAAAACCTTGGACTGAAGTTAGATGATATGCAAATCATGCTAACCAGTAATATCAATCCTCGAAGGATTATACAAGTTGGCACAAGGCCCCAAACGTGGAAATCAGCCCAAATTATGATGATAACAAGTAATTTTCAGTCAAATATGCAGTAAAATCAACAACCGGGACGGATCAAGTCACAATATCTAATGGTGCTCTAATATTCGGCTTGCAAGTCACCTTAGTATAGCACTATGATGCGCAAATCCGGGGTTTCAAACCCTCAGGATATCATTGACAAGTATTACTCACCTCAAGATGGCCAAAAGTCTAGCTCGCTATGCCCTTGCCTTTCGAATTGGCCTCCTCGTGCGACAAATCTTCCCAAAACTACACAAACATCGATGAAGCTCGATTTATAATAGATGGGGTTTTAGCCATATATATCTGGGACTTGCCCGTACTATAATGATCCATTACTCTTAGGTAAACTTCATTCCACAATACAACATTCATAGGACCAATATTAGTAATAAATTCCATAAATAATGCCATTTAGGCATATTATCAAGCACCTTGTAGGCATAAATATTTACACCTCTTAACTATAGCATGAGTTCCTCCAACTATCACCAGTTAACCAACAAATTCACTCCATCATCATTCCTAACCAATTTATAACTTCCAATAACATATGTATGACCATTCATTCATACCCAACCATCAACCTCCTTATTTAAACCATTTTCACTATCTCTACAACCAACACAACCTAGGTTAGGCATTTATGGTTTTCCATCATCATCCCATGAGTTCTAATGTATATATCATACATAAATAATCACCATAGAGTAGTTAGAGATGATAGATATACCTCCTGTAGTAAGAATCTTGAGAATCCAATTTGGAGTATTCTTGAATCAATTTAGGGATTTGAATGAAATCTATCGATTTTCAAGATCAATCCTTGTTAATATAAGTGTTTGGGAGTAGTAATCAACTCAAAATACTCTTAAAATCTTACCTTAGGAGTGCAATTGGGTGCCTTGATCAAATTGAGGGTGTTGGGGAAGCCCTAGGCTTGAGAAATGACTCAAAGTCCGTCATTTCCCGTCCTTATGTGTATTTAGAGGCCTGACACTAGCGCTCCCGCGCTAAATCCCGTGCTAGTGAGGCAGAATAAAACTCAATTAGCACTGGCTATGCGCTCCCGCGCTAAGGCCGCGCTAGTGACAGATGCCCAGTAAAATGATCATCACTTTCTGTATACAACTCCAAATTACGAACGGTTTGTAGCGTTAGAAATTAGACTCAAAAAGAGCTTTAATTTGATAGGTATATCCTCACAAAACTCAGTATATAACTAGAGATATGATCGTCCAAAGTGAGGTCTTGTACACACTCATTTACAATTCCGTCTATTATGAAATTTTCTAACTTTAAAAGTTCCCGTTAGTCATCCGAAATTACCCCGAGGCCCCCGGGACCTCAATCAAACACTCTAACATATCCCATAACATTATTAAAACCTTTTCCATTCAACAAAACTCCTCAAACAACACCAAAACCATCAAATTACATCGAATTCTCTCCTAAGTTCTTCCAAACTTCCCAAATACACATTTGATCAAAAACCCGACCAAATCACCTCCGAATAACATGAAGCTTTGAGCACACATCTCAATTCACCTAATGAAGCTACAACAACTCTTGGAATTCCATTTTGACTTCCAATCAAAATTTCACCGATCAACCGAAAATCGCGAAAATACTAACTTCGCCAATTTAAGTCACAAATTATCCCCAAAACTAACCGAATAATCGGAATTCAATTCCGAGCCCTCTAACTCACAAGTCAATATCTGGTTGACTTTTTTTTCCAAATTGATCATTCCTTAAAGAGACTAAGTGTCTCATTTCTTATCAAAATCACCCCCAAATCAATTCTAACGCACCTCATACCGGTAATGAAACATAAGAAAGCAGAAAATGGGAAGAACGGGGTAGTAACTCATGAGACGACGGGTCAGGTCGTCACAGTATTTCTATATCATTATGGATTCTAAATTAAAGTATCACGAAGGTGAAGGAAATGACTTTAGATTCGTAAAAGGACTCTTCAGAGCGGTTATCTCGGTTGTGGTACTTTTGGGGTGCTTAAGAGGGAATATAACGACTTATGGGTTTTTAGGGCGTGCGATTTTATATTAGAATCTCTTGTAGTGAGTTTTGGTTAATGATCGTGGTATTTTTGCAGGAGAAATATCAATTGGAAGGCAATTTTATTTATATATTAAAAAATTACATAAAAAATACTGTAAGTCACAATAGTAAATCGAAAATACAATAATAGTCAATATTTTAAAACATTTAAGAAATATTTATTATAAATGTGGTCGAATTTTTTAATGGATTCTACACATTAGTATGGTTACAAAGTAACTACTGTTCACATAAGATGAAACAAAGTAAGTACTTATATTTTATGAACTTGCAATCATCTAAGGACATTAATATATAAAACATTTAAAAAGATAATAATAATATGTAAAACGCAAGAGAATGCATACATTTGGAGGGTAAATAGGAAGTATATTCTCAAATAGTATTTTTTTTTCTTATCTAAGTAGAAATATTATTTATTTACTGGTACAATTTAAATAGAGAGAACTTCATTTATAGCCCGTCGGACAAAACTAATAGCATTCGGTAGCGCACAAATTGACCTATACAAGTCATAGCCCAAAAATAATGACAAGTGCTAGCCGGAAACTTCATTTCTGCTCAGTTATATTTTCATTTCATTTCTAGATCTCTTTTTTCCTTTTCTATTCCTTCTTTCGTTGTTTGAATAAGCAAACATCATAAAACAATACTATAAATTAGTAAATAATAACTTCTAATATGCAGTTTTTATTATATTTTGCTTAAATTTGGTAACAGACAATTTCTTCAGCTGTCTGAGCAAATCTTTTACTGCTCCAAGATTTCATTTTTCTAAATTTTGGATTTTAGGGTTGGAATAGATCAGTGCGACACTTCGTCGAACATGTGGAAGGAGTAATAGAGGATGTACTGATTGGAGCATTCTGGTGAAAATGGGGGTATTGAGATAGAATTCTTATGGTACCATTGAGTTTTGACAGATTGTTGATAGTTTGTTTGGAAACTAAGTTCTTCATATTCATTCCCGATTTTCAGAAATTTGGATCGAGGAAGTGAGAAATAGGGTTTGTGAAATAATAAACAATTGTAAAAATGGAGAAAGAAAAGGTGTCCTTGGAGCTGAACATGTTCCTGTACATCAACATATTTCAGTAGCAGCAACCTATAGGGAAGAACAGGAAAGCGAGATGAGCAGTGTGTAGGCAATGAGAGAGACAGCCTTTCCTTCTTTCTCTCATTTTCGCTTATCATTTTTGGCTAAAAATTTAAAACTACGGAGATCTTGTTACCATTTTCGGCAACTGTGAGGCCATGGACATCGGTGGTTGGTTTCTCAATGAGAGGAAGAACAGAGGAGATAATTATGAAAAAAGTTGAAATATCTAAAAAATAAACTGGTATTATACAAAATAGACTATCACTATACAACTTATATATAAAATAAACTATCACTATACGATTTATATACAAATAGAGAATCACTATGCAAAATAGATGTAACTATACAATTTATATACAAAATAGATGTAACTATACAAAATATATACAAAAAAGACTGTCAATATACAAAAATACATGATACACTCCAAATACACAGTGTGCACATATTACACATACAAAATTGTATATAATTTATATACATTATGTTTACATATTATAAAATACACATTATATATAATTTTGATATATTTTTCCGAGAGATTATACATTCACGATACAAAATACATTTGGGGTACACAAATATATACACTTTAGATACACAAGCACACTCGAGATAGGCTCAATGTACAGCAATAGGGAAGAAGAGGAAAGCGAGAGGAGCAGTGTAGGCAATGAGAGAGACATCCTTTTCTTCTTTCTCTTATTTTTTTTTATTATTTTTGGAGAGAAATTTAAAACTCTAGCGATCTTATTATCATTTTCGGCTACTATGAGGTCGTGGATGTCGGTGGCTGGTTTCTTAATGAGAGAAAGAACAGAGGTGATGACTATGAAAAAAGTTGAAATATCTACAAAATAAACTGGTATTATACAAAAATTACACAAAATAGACTGTCACTATATAATTTATATACAAAATAGACAGTTACTATACAATTTAGATACAAATATCGTGTCACTATACAAAATAGATGTAACTATATAATTTATATACAAAATAGATGTAACTATACAAAATATATACAAAAATACTGTCATTATACAAAAATACATGATACACTCCAAATACAGAGTGTGCACATATTACACATACAAAATTGTACATAATTTATATACACTATATTCACATATTATAAAATACATATTATATACAGTTTTGATACATTTTTCTGACAGATTATACATTCACGATTCAAAATACATTTGAGATACACAAATATATACACTTTAGATACACAAGAACACTCGAGATCGGCTCAATATACACCAATGATACATTGTCGAACTTAGGATACAATATTTATACATTTCAAAAAAGGGTTGCTCTATTGAGCCAGGCAGTAGTCCAACTTACGAACTTCAGCTTAGGAAGCATGCGCTCTATCTACTAAGCTACAAATGCTTATGTTGTCATACTCATTCCTTTCAAGTATTATACAATATTTTTGGGCGGAAGGGCCATTTTTGAAGGGATTTTTTCCTATCTATACCATACACCAAACCTTATTACCAAAATATTCATAATTTGGTATTTACCCGCCTAGTCCACAGTTTCACTACAAAATATATACCAAACCAAAATAGGTAGATTCTCCCCTAAAAGCGCGTGAAATTGTAGGAATCAGATCTGCGTGTGATGCTATCACCATTAAATTTGAAATATGAAACTGAAGGAAATCTCATTGCTGCGTAATTCTCTTATTCTCCATATATTTTCCACCATTGATAGCCATTAAAAAGCTTGAAAGCTTTGAATTTAAATTTGGGCTTTCAAAAATCATTATTTTTTTGGATTGAGTGTTATTGTAAACAATTCAGAATATATTTAGGAGTTTATATCTCAATTTTAAGGGGTTTTGGTGACGATTAGACTTGGTTTTGACTGAATTTAAGATTGAAACTCGAAGAAGAAGAAGACATTATTTTCAGAAATTGTAGATAAATTGTAGTTAAATTGTAGAATTATAGATAATTATAAAATTGTAGATAAACTGTAGATGAATTGTAGATTGGGAAGACTAAAACTTCTACAAATCTTCTACAACTATGTCGAAAATGCCAATTATGCTACAATTGAAATGAGAATTTGGATATTAAAATTCAATATATCTCTTTTGTAGATATCTTGTAGATAAATTGTAGATTATTTGTATTCTAATTGTAGATGCATTATTTTCTGTTTTCACAAATCCAAAACGACTAAAGTTTCTACAAATTCTTATGCAAAAAACAATCTACAATTTTTTTTTTTAATTTGACTACAAAATATATACAAATTTTGGAAATATTTCTTCATCTTCTTCTTCTTCTTTGAGTTACAATCGATTGTGTTAACCAGTAACCTTCAACCACTGCCCAAAAGAAAAAGAGGTCAAAGAATTTCGAACTCTCTGCCATTATTATTTCCAGTGGTAATTCAAGCGGTTCGATCAAAAGAATTTAATATTTTCTTGTAAATCTGAAAATATGATATTCTTCGACGGTGGTGGCCAGTTGGGGATGATCAACTAGAGGAAGCATATGAGCATTGTAAGTTGTGTGTGTGTTGTGAACATTTGAGATGAAAGGAAAGAGAAAGTGTGAAGATACATTCCTATAACTTAAACCAGCATGTTCATTAGTTTGTACGCAAAAATGGTTTCTTCCTGAAAAAAGCATGCCTTTTAGTTTAATGTCTTGGTCAATCTAAAATCAAGAAAAACAATCTCGTTAGGATCGACTGCTTCTATCATATTCCTTTTAATTATAGAACTGTTCCTAATTTAATTAAGTAATTTCCTTAATATATCACGAAGAAAATCAAGTTGGTTCTTTGCGAAAAGATTTTTAATCGACCATTGTTATTCGTTAATAGTATTGATAGGAAAAGTGAGAAGACACAGTCCTATAATTATGCATAATATAAATGAACCCTTAATTATATTCCTAATTTGAATTATAGTATATAAATAATAATTTGGTATGCTTAAATGCAATAAATATAAACCTTAAACATTGAGTATAATAAGGTTTAATATATAATACATATAGGTAAAAATTCCTTTTTTGAAAGTGATACAAAACATAAACTATTAAAATTTTGAGGAGCTGTACAGCATAGTTTTCTCATTTAAATACGACTAGATCATCAGGCTTCCTGAGCCAGGCCGGCTAACTTTGATTATCCAGCCCATTAAACACATCCCACGCGCCACTAGGTCTGGAAACTTCCTTCTAGAACTTTCAGATAACAAAGTAAGGAGTAACCTTTTTTTTTTAAAGAATGTTGTCAGTTTCTAGCATTTTTGTCGTAATATAAGAGACCTCAGAAATCTTCTAAAACCTAGGGTTCAATATTCTTTTTTTTTTTTCTGAAAGAAGAAAGTAGAAAATGGCAGCAAACGATTTAGCAATGGATTTGGAGGAACTCAAGCGTCTTCAGAGCATAGCGAAACGACCTCGTATTGTTTCTCTCATTTCTTCTGAGATTCGTAATTTGGAGAAGGTTTTTTCAACTGTCACTTTCTTCTCTTTTAGTTTCTCTTTTGTTATTTCCATGTTTACGATTGTTTGACGAATGGTTCTTTTCTAATGTGCCTTTTATTGCATTTTACGGGGAAAAAATGATTCGTTTGTACCAAATCAATAAACTGAGTTAGATTAATAGATTCTTATTAATGAATATGTCTTCTCTTAATCGACTATTTAGTATGATAATTACTAATCTGTGCTTGTATTTTCCATGTGTGGCTGCAGTTATATCTAGCTCTTCTAATGTTTACACAATTAATGGAGTGTCTCCTTTAGACTTTAATTTAGCAGGTTTAATCGTTGAACAATTAGGGTGGAAGTAGTCCAAAGTTCCTGTAGTCCATATCATTTTAGAATGATTTACAATGTAATGAGAAGAATTAAGTCTGGTATTTAAGTGAAGAAGGGTTGATATCCCGAGTTTTGAAGGTTGTAGTTAGTCTAAGGTTGGTCCCGGACAGATTTCTCGGTCATAAAAATAATTGTGAAAAGGAGGTTTGTTTTTGTCATTTCACGGCTCCCTTCAAGTGTTACCAGACAAAAATCCCTTAAAATCCTTGGAGTTTGTAGGATGGGGTCTGGAAGGTATGTTGAGGGTGCTGTTGAAGTGTTTTTGGAGCTGATTGTTATAGTTGTATTCAGGGATCTATATATGTTTCTTTTTGCTGTTTGGTAATTCCAAACTAATTTTAGTCTAAGGTTCTTGGACTTTCCACTTTCTGTGCCGCTCTGGTGTCGACACGAAATTTGTGTGGGTGATTATTTGGTCACTATTTTTGGGTACTTTGACCGAGAAATTTGAGACAGATACATTGATTTCTGAAACCAAAACAGAAGTTAGAGTGAAATTGAAGAAAATGGAATACCTGGTATATAGAGTATATAGAAATTTCTGTGTCCGTCCTTTTCCTTTTATCTCCTTCTCGAATCTCCTCTTGATCAATCTTCTTCTTGGAATAATGTCTCATAAACATGTTGTTGTAACTCTACTTTTAGATATTTGAATTATTTTTTGTTGAATCCTTGCACCCGTATTTGTACATGGATTTGTGCCCCCGAATCTTAGAATATAAACCGTGAAGAATCCGACCTCTAGATTTGCACCCATATCGAATACTCTCACTTGCGTCCCGAGCAACTTAGATTATAGTTCCTTAGAGGTATTTTAGTGATTATATAATGGGTCTTGTATTACCAATTTGTGACACATCAGTTGGCTATTCTAGAGTTAATGGTTCGAGTCCTGTCACTGGAAAATGTGTTGCCATACACAATAATATTGGTTGAAGTAAAATATTGCAGATAAACTAAGGAAACACAATACACTAATCCCTAGATACTACGGAGAATTGTGAAATGATCTATGTCATTTATTTAATCTTTACAAAGGTTGTCCCTTCCAGAAATAACTTGAGGAATACATGAATGGGATTAGAACTTTGTGGCAAGCCTTGCTCCGTAGTAGTCAAGCTTTAGATGTTGCTTATCAGTTGGACATAAAGATAGTGAGAGCTGAGCTTTACTCTGTTGACGTAGTCATTCTTCTTGAATCTGATGTATGCAGAAGAGATTCATCTGTAGTTGTTTGGTTGCTGTTATAAGAGGGTTATACGTGTGAATATGGTGCTCTATGTGATCTTTTCTCCTTATAAGGTTATCTGTGAACAATGTTGAAAATTCTGAAAAGGTATCCAGCTCCTTAACCTCTTTTTGCTGTTCTGCAGCTGTCAAAAGAAGGTGCTTCAGTGCCATCTTCGCAAACACCAGCTCCAGTTTCAACTGCAGCAAAGGTGACCCGTAACCCATTACTGAACTATGTCTCTGTTGCATCGTTCAGTTGGGATCAGGACAATGACAAAGTGAAGGTACGATCTTTTCATTAGAAGGGTTAAGGTTGAGCCCCTCAATTTATATTAGGAAGTGTAAGAGTTCTTGTATACAAGTTATTGTTTCCAAAACAGAGATGAGATAGGTGGATTTTTGGCCTTTCGTAACAGAACTCATCCATCTTATTCTGAAATACCTTTACTGGACCATATAATAGAAATATGGAAACGAGTTGTTAGTTTAACTGTAAAATTCCTATCAGTTCTTGGCCAGTTCTGCAATTATGAACTCTTGGAACGCCTTCACTGTTGTTTCTCTCTTTCTCATGGCTCACTGTGCTCCTATGCAGATTTATCTCTCTTTGGAAGGAGTTGATCAGGAGAAAATGGAAACTGAGATCAAGCCTATGTCATTTGATGTTAAGTTCCACGATGTAAACGGGAAGAACTACCGCTTCTCATTACCAAAATTGAACAAGGAGATTGTACCTGAGAAATGTAAGGTGCTTGTGAAACCCACAAGGGTTGTTATCACGCTGGCCAAAGCCTCCAAAGGAAACTGGTTGGATCTGCATTACAAAGAGGATAAGGTGACTATCCATTCCATGGATTCATAATTCACTTTTCTGATGATGGTGCTTGTTTTATAACCATGTCATGCTTGTTATCCTGCAGTTCAAGCCAAATTTGGACAAAGAAAAAGACCCCATGGCTGGAATTATGGATTTGATGAAGGTAACAGCTTTTATTGGCAGCATCTAATCATGTGGACTTATCACTTCTTTGCAAAAGTTCCGTTTTTTCTTGTTTGTTTTCAAGTACGATGTGATGAGTACTGTTTCATTTTCAGAACATGTATGAGGATGGTGATGAAGAGATGAAACGGACGATTGCAAAAGCTTGGACCGATGCAAGATCTGGCAAGGCAGCTGATCCATTGAAGAGATTCAGTTGAAGGCTGAAATGGGTCCTTAGATCCAAAACCCATGTCAATTCTTTAGGTTTAGTATCAGCTCGGTAGCTTTTACAGATTTTGGGGGCTTTTTCTTGGTGCTGAGCAGAGATGGGCACTAGTCTGTTACCATTTGAGTAGCTTGTAATACTGGACAATTAGGGATTTCTATGTTGAATGTTTACAGCATGTTGCTTGGATGGATCTTCTGTGATCTTAACTAGAAGACAATTGGAATGGGTATATATTCAGCTGGTGTTAAGTAATTGCACAAATGGGAGTATTTTGACATGATAAGCCTCATGATTGCATGCAATGCAAAAAAGTTGAATGATGTTGCAAGTGACTGATTTTCATCATGTTTGATCTATAATCCTTAGGGGGTCGTTTGGTACTCGGATTAATTATTTCGGGATTATAATCTTAGATTATAATTTGTAGACCAATTTTTTCCACTCCCAAGTGGGATAAAATAATATCAAGTTTGATGGGATAAGGTAGGATATTCGAGATTACATCTATATTTATACCATCAACCAAATATAATATATATTTAGTATCACATTTTATACCACCTTATCCTGCGTACATAACGACTCCTTAGGATCCGATGTGCGTGATCATCCTACACTCACCTGATCAGTTATTAGATCTCCACTTGCCCAGCACTTCTTTTGGACAAGTGGATAATTCAATGTGCAGCTGCAAAGGAATGTGTAAGTGACCAACCAGGTAAAACTATGTACAATCCGGGTCGCAATACTTGAATAAGGAACAAGGCCATCTTGGTTCTTAGCACGAGAGAGAGCTCCATTTACCAAAATCTTTTTGTTCAACTCCAGTTACATATAAATGTAGAGAAGTAGAGTTAAAAAATGCTCTCACCAGCGCAAATTGTTCCATGTTAAAGAAACGGCATTTAACGCCAAGATATTATTTCACCAAAAACACTAGTATCCTAGATTTGAACTGATGTGTTCTCTTGACTGGTTAATCTTCAGAATAAATAATGGCAGAAAATTGCTGTACTAAAACGACACATACTCAGAAAGCATTGACCAACCATTATGTAGGAAAGGTTACTGCTACAACTGCAACACCTTAAGTTCGCAGAAACATTTGAGAAACAGAAGTGCGATCTCAATTATTTTCTTGAATATTTTGGATTTCAATGTATGGTGAGAGTCACATTTTTCAATATTTTCAGTGTGAAATGGACATATGCCTACATCAGCAAGAGGCCTACTTCTAAGCTGGGCAAGATGGGGATACTCAAATCAAAAGAATTTAAAACTTTGCACCTACAAATGAGATGATTCGAGAGTAAAGGAATATCTGTGTTATCATCTTTCTGTTAGCATAGTGGTGTAAATTGGAAAATGTATATTAAGCAGAAAAAAATACACTGATTTGATTAGTACTCTAGGTAAAGCAGTTTAGACTCTGGCTGGTAGTTTAAAAGGCAGCCTGGTGCAGAAACAATTCCGCGTTCACACAGGGTCAGGGAAAGGGCCGCACCCCAGGAGTGCGATGTAGACAGCTTGCTCTGATGCAAGCATAATTCCAGGACTTGAACCCCTAACCTATATAGGTCACACAGAGACAACTTTATCGTTGCTCCAAGACTCATACTCTGGCTGGTAGTTTGTCAGTACTTTAATACTTTATATAACAGCTTTCTGTACATCATCAGCACAACATTAGTGTTATTTTATAAATAATATATTTAGCTTTCCCATCAAAAGAAAAGGGAAAAAAAGGGTGGTGGCATTATCATTTCCCTCCAAATTGGTAACCAACACAATGGAGCTAACAGAAAAAAAGAGCAGTGGCATCTCATAAAGATGCTGCTACGAGATGCAAATAACTCAAGTATGTATGAACAGAGGTATTTGAGAAACTGAAGTGCCATCCCAACAATCTTCCTGATTATCTTGTTAATATATTCCAGGTAATGGAACTCCACTCCATTTCAAAATGCTAAGAGAAAACGAAAATGAATTGTTGAATACTTGCGGTAGGAATGCAAGCAAGGCCTTTGAGCCTTTTCAAAATTCGAAAATGAGCCTGCCCTTTTATTATTTAAGGAGAAGTGCCGATAATAGCTCCTCACAAGGTAAGGGTAAGGTTTGCATACATACTACCCTCCCCAGACCCTACACTGTGGAATAAGACTAGGTATGTTGTTGTAAGCGCCGATAATAGCTAAACTCCAAAACACAGTCCAAAAAGGAGAAGAAGAAATTTTCAAGTGCTTAAAAAGGTTAAAATCAAATGTAAGAGGAGGTAGTAAAACAATACATCAATAGACACTATTTAACATCTTTTTTTCAACAAAGGACTTATTTTGTTGAGTCCGGGATAGCAGGACGTTGGAGCTTGACCTCTCACATGTTAAACAGTTAAAGAGTGAGAGTTCTCCATATTCAAGGATATCGATAAAAGGGCAAGAACACAATCAAAGAATCTTTCCACATAAAATGGAGGGGGCAGGCAACACATCACTGTTCATTTTCAAGGATCTAGTTGTAGATAAAATTGTTTGGTCACGGGAGAATAATGAACACAATTTCAGCCAAGATCAGCGTACAATTCACTTGTATCAGCGCAACAATTTGAAAAACTCCCTGGCCTCGGCCATGGAAAGAATCTCAAAAACTTGTGATACTTATAAAGTAGCATGCTTCAGCTGCTAGTTTAAGGAAAAGCAGTACTGACAAAGAACATTTTAAAGAGAACAGAATGGCATTTATATACAGTAGCAGTTTCATGTGTGAAAGAGCAGTTAGACTCTAGTTTATGATTGAGGCGCAACTAATTAACTGATATAACTAATAGACTAAATTAGCAATTTGATATCTATTGCAACATAGCCACAATAATCCTTTCCAGTGTCATCACGCAATTACATCAACAAAAAACTATTAGAAACCCAAATGAACCAAATCTTTTCTCTTACACTCTGTTACCCAATATTCCAATCAAACCAAACAGCAAAACGATTCAAAAAAAGAATCCATACAGTAAAATTTCGTATTCGGGTAACTCAGCAAGTACCAAAAAGGAGAGCGAGGATAAGATCAGACAGTTTTGACCACAGGGACAGCAGTAGAATCCGAATCCTCAGATGGGTTCGGGTCAGGATTCAGCGGGGCACGTATGTTGTTGTCTTGATCATCCGGGTCGTAATCCGGATCAAGATTCCGATCAATGGCGTCACGGCCCTTTTCAAGACAAGGCTTGCAAGCCATTTCAATGGTAATCCAGCCCAATACCACACCTGCTATTGCTATCAATGCCGTCGTCACTGCCCCCATTTGTTTTTCTCCGTCTCTCTCCTTCTGTTCGCTCTCTAATGGAAAGTGAGAAAATGTGATTTCATTCAGGAATGAAGGAGAATTGACTTGAATACTTTGATAAAAATTGTACTTATTCTCCAAGTGTTTGATAAAATGACATTTGTGTCCTTTGAGAATCTAGTTGTTGGGACTCAGGAGAGCGCATTATTCACATTAAATCAAATGAAATTAGGAGTGGTTTGGTAGGATATATTAGAGAAAATAATGTATGTATTAACTTTTGGTATTATTAGTATGTTGTTTGGTATATTTTTTTAATTTATGTATTATTAATATAATTATTAGTTACATAATATATTTAGTATTATCTTATGGATAATTAATACAAAGCAAATTATAGAATTAGCAATATCAAGGGTATTAATGCATGCGTTAGCATGATTAAGCATAAAATTATTTTTAAACTTTCTTAAAGTTAAAGAATATGAAGGGTATTTTTGTAAACAACTAATTTTCTTAAAAATTATGCAATGCATTTTAATTTTTAATACACTATACCAAATAATGGATAGGAAATAATTGTTGCATAACTAAAGCTTGTATTACTAACTCATGCATTATTAATCCTACATTACTAATACATCCTTCGTTCACTTTTACTTGTTTAGTATTTTAAAAATAGATTTTTACTTTTACTTATTATTTTAACATATCAAGAGAACATAATTTTCTTTTTCTGTTATACACATAACATTAATTACTTATATCAAATTATTTTTTAAAAACATTAAAAATATGCATCAATTAATATGAGTATTATAGTAAATTATGTAAATTATGCAATACGTTTATTATTTTTTAAGAATCGTAAAAAGTTAAAATGTACCAAAAAAAATAAACGGAGGGAGTATTGTGTAATACAAAATCTCTTTCCTAAATTTTCGCTCCTCTACTCAATGTAGCACTTCACAGTTCACACTAAAATCTTTAATTTTCATCACGATAATAATGATAGTAATAGTTTTTGACAAGATAATGCCAAGAGAAAGAAAGCTAGGGTGAGAGATGAATAAAAAAGGTTAAAGATTTACTTTTGAAACAGAAAAAGAGGGCTTGTCAGAGGAATTTCTCCGACAAACTATGTCAATAATGTCCTGTAATTTTTTCGGCCAAATATTCTCACGAATTTTTAATGAAAGTTGCATTCTTTTGAAAATTAAATTTTGAGTGATTGGGAAAAACTAAAATTTGTTATAAATAGAACTCTAATTAGAGTGAATGTCTATCTTATAGAAGAGTTCTACTTTGAGGCTAAGTCTTTTCTCTTCCTATAAATAGAGGGGTCTTACCCCATTGTAAATTATCCAAAGTATCAATAAGAATACTCCTCTCTCTACTTTTCTTCATATTGTTCTTGTTCTTATATTATTTCATAACACGTTATCAGCACGAGTCTCTAACCAATTGAATTTAATATTCAGCAATTATCGCTCTCAGAATCTCGAGTTGCAATCAGATTCACCCACTCTAATTCATGTTCCGTCGTTTGTGTTTTTCTATTCGAGTGAAACGAGATTTGTGATATTTTGGTTTCTGAAATTCTTCAATTTTTTTCTTTCTCGTTGTTTACTTTTGTTTTCTTTTTGAAGGTGAATTTCCAAGCAAAAGAGTGTAATAACGATTGCTACTGCTCCATATGAGAATTTCTATACGGAAAATAGAAGAGATGGTATCATCATAAAATAATGCAACGGGATGGAAACTCAAGAGGTATATTCGATATCACAACATTTATTGGTATACCTTAAAGGTAAGTAATTTACTTTTCCCTTTCAAATTCTTGAAATTCTACGATTTGATTTCATATACAAACATAGACAACAAAGTTTGGTTATAACTCTAATGGAGTTTGTAAGGAATTATAACCACGTGAAGTGGTAAAAGTTCTATGTCTTTCCATGATTAAATTCATGTATGATTGTGGGCAAAGAATTGAAAATCCGTCCCATTGAATTTGCTCCATTCCCTTTAGAGAATGTGGTAGAAGTATGTGATAAGTCTGAAAGAAGACAAAATTATTACCATGAAGGAATCAATGAATGTGGACGTGGCAATACACGGAATTATAATCGTCATCATTGTGATAATGAGAATAATAAAGATTCTCAAAATAATCTTTCACTTTATGAAAGTAATATTTGACATGAGATTATATATATAGCACATACAGATGATTATGATCCATTCCCTGAAGTGAATGTGATAATTGTAATAAAGCTCGTAAGTAGGGACACGCTCTTGATGTAATTTTGTTTTATGTCTAACATTATGAAAAGAAAGTTCGTTGCCCTTGAAATTTCGGGCAAGAACTATATGACATGGGTGTTGGATGCTGAAATCCATTTGGATGCAATGGGTCTTGGAGACGCCATTAAAGACAGAAATAATGCATCCACCCAAGACTATGCTAAGGCCTTGATTTTCTTGCGCCATCACTTTGATGAAGGTTTGAAACTGTGCTAAGGCCTTGATTTTCTTGCGCCATCACCTTGATGAAGGTTTGAAGCTGTGCTAAGGCCTTGATTTTCTTGCGCCATCAACTGGATGAAGGTTTGAAAATTGAATATATCACAGTCAACGATCCACCTATCTTGTGGAATGGCTTAAAGGAGAGATATGACAACCTGAAGTTGGTCACTCTGCCACAAGCACGATGCGATGAGAATCCAAAAGCAAATAGTTCATAAACTATATATTATCGTTGCGGTGGAAAAGGGCACTGGGCGAAAATTTACCGTGTACCAAGACATTTGGTTGAGCTTTATCAAGCATCTCTAAAGAGTAACGGCCCTGAAACCAATTTTGTCTCTGACGACAATTTTGACATCACCCATTTGGATGTGGCAGACTTCTTTGAGCACCCTAAGGGGAAAATAGACCACTTAATCGGTGATGGATCTGTGATGAAGGAAGATGGAATTGTTTGATTTTATTTTACTTATTTGTATTAGTTAGTAGTCATTAGTATCAGCTCGTATTAGTTAGTTTCTGATATAATGTTAGTATTAGCTCTTTAGAATGTTTCAATATGCTTAAATTTCGAAGACATTTTTACTTCCCAGTAAAGTTAGTCGATTAACTAATAAGTTAGTCGACTATCTAATATTTTGTATTAAAAACTGGATTTTTCGCAAGCTAAGTTAGTCGACTAACCAGTTTAGTTAGTCGACTAACCTGATGGCTGTTTACTAAGTTAGTCGAATAACTAATTAGTTATTCGACTAACCAATATTTCGCATTAAAATTGTATTTTTTCCGCAAGGCTAGTTAGTCGAATATCAGGTTTAGTTATTCGAATAACCTAATGACTGCTTCCCAAGATAGTCAACTATCAACTCAGTTATTCGAATAACCTCAACAGATTTTGAAAATATTGTTTAAATATGAAACAAACGGATTGAATTTGTTTATTCTCATGTTCGTATATTTTCTTTTGTTGTCAACCATGGGAATTAAATTGATTGAAGGCTCCGGAAGAGCAACTATAACTCTGCCTAAAGGAACAATATTTATCATAGAGAATGCAATGTTCTCCTCCAAGTTTAAGAGGAACTTGTTGAGTTTTAAAGATATCATTCAAAATGGATATCATATTGAGACAATAGATGAGAATAATCTTGAATTCCTCATTTACTCATGAAAACGAGGCTGCCCACTTCGGTTTGGGGTCACGCCATTTTGCATGCAGCAATGCTAGTTCGTCTCTGACTGACGAATTATCACAAATATTCCCCGTTGCAATTAGTTCTGGGTCATGAACCTAATATATCCCATTTAAGAATTTTTGGATGTGCAGTAGATGTGCCTGTAGAACCGCCATATTGCACCAAAATGGGTCTGCAAAGAAGGTTAGGAATATATGTTGGGTTTTGAATCGCCCTCCATTATTCGCTACATCGAAACATTGACAGGGGATTTGTACACTGCACGATTTGCAGACTGTCAATTCGATGAGACACTTTTCCCAAAATTAGGGGGAGAAGTTGGTGAAACCAAACGGGAAATTTTGTGGAAAAATGCATCATTATCTCATCTTGATCCACATACCTCTATTTGTGAAAAAGAGGTGCAAAATATTATCCATTTGCAAAGAATAGCAAATCAAATGCCAGACGCATTTACAGATTTTGAAAAGGATAACAAAATCACATATCCCCGCAGTGAATGTGACAACATCTGATTCACGAATACATATTCATTATAGGAAGAACATGAACATGAAATTGGTATTGAATATACCACACTCACCCCTAGAAGGATGTTTGTGATGATATATGAAAATAATGTCATTATTATTGCATGAATGATCGTTGGTCACGTACCTATTGTACGCCAAAATATTTTGGAAATATGACTATTAAAGGACAACGATAATGGAAGAAACATATCTTGCATATATTTTGACCATGACCATAATGGTATATTTTTCTCTTTAAAAGAGATATTCACCACATGGATGTTGATGAATCTGTGGTAGTACAAAATTAATTGAGAGCTCTAGAAGAGTCAATTATTACTATGTTGGAGAAACGCAATTGATTACCAATAAGGTATTGTGTGGTAGTAAGTCTCAAGCGATTGATTATATTGAGACTATAAATAAAGGAAAGATTTGATATCTTCTATTACTACAACTTGTAGCGGGATAATTTGTATATGAAAAGCTACGCGCTTTATTCTCCAGTTTGTACTACACAAACAAAAGAATGCCACAATAAAGTGGATATTTATTGGTATAAAAACCCATACCATAATAAACTTGAAGTTTATTGATAATTGCACATGTCATGGTGTAAATTTGAAGTTTATCAATATTGATAATTTATTCAGTTGGCATTCGGGTTAGCCATATCATTTTAAGTATGATGTGCAGTAATAGAGAATTCACATGGGTAAATATTAAAGAACTAGAAAGTTCTTTACGAATTCTCTTGTATTACTTGTTCTCATTAATTAATTGACCAACTAAAGAGTTGGGGTTGAATCCCATAAATTCTGGAAATAGCAAAGGTGAATATGGGCCCATTCACCTGCCATGTATACCACATATGATGCATCTATGATATGGTTACATGCGCGATTGTTATTAACCTGCAGCCTGGCCGGTGCTTGCGAGGTAAATTGCTCAGTAATATAACTTCGAGCATAATTTCCAGATTTTCTATTCAAGATAGTTCATCTTGATAAGTTGGTTTATATCATAGTTGGTTTAGCAAGATAATTATTGAGTGCCTCCACTTAATAGCTAAACTGTTTCTTATGAGAACAAAGTTATATATATCAGTTTGATATACGTTGTATAGAAGAGTATATTATATTCTCCCCTCACAAGTGGTTCAGGGTCAGGAACCAAATAATTTCATCTTATTATTATTGATGTGCGGTGTATATTTTCATTAACACCATAATGCACAAAGATGGACTCTCAAAGTTGAGGAAATAAGTTAGCTTTTCTAACATGAGGCGGAGACATGATAAACACTTGAGAAAAGGTTACATGGGATGAATTATCATTTGTATATATAGATCCTCGAATATCATAATATGAACCTGAAGTTCATAAAAGGATAATTCAATTGCAACATATTGCAAAGCATGCTATACGCATTTGCTGACCCAAAGAAAGTAACTATATTCTCACTGCAAATGCTCATATTAAATCCCAGAAGGACAAAGTCTTTGATACGCTTAAAGCGTATAGACAAATCGGTTTCAAAATAACTTCTTAATAAAGAAGATGAGCAAATGATCAATGTGATCATAATAAGGAGGCAAGTGATCTAGAAGATCACATGACATAACAGTTCATAAAATCTCATGAGAGATTCAGGTACCTGAATATATGAATAAAGACATCTCCATGTTATGTCTTTATGAAAATTTACTGGAACCGATAATAAATATTCGTCGACGACATCTATGATAGCGCTAAATATCGATGAGGATCTTATGTTTGTCGAATACAAACAAAAATATTGGCTAAATGGAAGAGATACAATTCAAGCAGAATTGATTCCATATGAAAGACGTATAGTTTTGGACATGTAGTTCAAATACTTGAAAGTATAAAGTCAATGGTATGTGTAATCAGTTTTCGATATCTTATTTGTTTAGCATGACATGAAAACTTGATATGCATCTAAAGTCTATTATATGGCTTATATGACTTAACTTATATGTCAATCCATGAAAGATTGAAGTTGCTTGAAGCATATACAATTCTTGGTCCTGAAGTACCACATCGTAAGTGCAACTTGTGTACATATGTATCTTGCTATAACTATAAGCATGATAGCATCGAGAATGCCTCTATGGAGATATTGAAGAGTCATTCCACGACATTATATGAAGATGTTCATATCTATAAAGAATGATAATTTGAAGGTGCGGATATTTATTCAAATCAATATGGCTGATTTATTTATCAAATCTCTACAAAAGATCGTTTTGAAGATGGTGCACAAGATTGGAATGCAAATGCTCAAGGATGTGAATTGATGCTCTTTTCAGGGGGAGTTAATGCGCGTTGCACTCTTTTTCCCTTACAAGGTTTTGTCCCAATGGGTTTTCCTTGCAAGGTTTTTAACGAGGCAACCAATAGGCGCATATTCAAACATGTGTACTCTTTTTCCTTTTCTATAATATTTTTCCCATTGGGTTTTGTTTTAGTTAAGGTTTTAACGAGGCACATTATTGAATAGACATTCAAGGGGGAGTGTTATAAATAGAACTCTAATTAGAGTGAATGTCTATCTTATAGAAGAGTTCTACTTTGAGGCTAAGTCTTTTCTCTTCCTATAAATAGAGGGGTCTTACCCCATTGTAAATCATCCAAAGTATCAATAAGAATACTCCTCTCTCTACTTTTCTCCATATTGTTCTTGTTCTTATATTATTTCATTACAAATTTTCTTTAACATATGGGTATTAGATAAAAGACCATGATAACAAAAATTATGGGTATTAAACAAAGAGAAGTTGAAAAGGTGGGTTGAAGAATGTTTGTTACAGAGTTAGAGAGGAAAATAAAAGAGAGTACTTGTAAGATCCGGCCAATTGTTTTAAGAATTAATACTCCGATTTCCTATTAATTGCATTTTCAGTGTTTGTTTCTGCTATTGTGAGTTGCCCAGAGGATTTATTTGGAGCTTCGGAGAGTTTTGGAGTACTTAGTCCCTAAATGAGAGTTTAAGTTTTAAAATATGGACCGTAATAGGAGTAGTGTGAAGACGGCATCGGAATGGAATTTTGTTGGTCCCGTTAGCTTTGTTGGGTGATTTCGGGTTTAGGAGCGTATTCGGTTTGTGTTTTGGAGATCCATAGCTTATTTAGGCTTGAAATGCCGAAAGTTAAATTTTTGAAGTTTCCGATTCGATAGTGAGATTTTGATATCGGGGTCGAAATGGAATTTCAAAAATTGGAGTAGGTCCATTGTGTAATTTGGGACGTGTGTGCAAAAGTTTAGGTCATTCGGACGAGGTTTGATAGACTTTTTGATCGAAAACGGAATTTGGAAGTTTTGGAAATGATTAGGCTTGGATTGGAGAGTGAATTGTGATTTTAGCATTGTTTGATGTGATTCGAAAGTTGGAATAAGTTCGTATGATGTTCTAGTATTGGTTGGAAAATTTGGTTGAGGTCCCTAGGGCCTCGGGTGAGTTTCGGGTGCATAAAGAAAGTTGAATTGGACTTAGGAGAAATATGAAGTTGGCTGAACCTGTCATGACCGCACATGCATATATTGGACAGCATGTGCGTCACCGCAGAAACGATTGAAGTACCACAGATGTGGTTTGAGTCCAAATGGGATTTGGCCGCAGATGCGTCCCAGGCACTGCAAAAGTGGTACCACATCTGCGGAAAGGAAGTCGTAGGTGTAGAATCTCCGTTTAAGGCATATGCAGTTTCACTAGTCAGAAAAGGGCAGAATCGAGGGTTTTGTCTCAAAACCTTAGAAATTAATTTGGGAGCTGGTGATTGGCAATTTTGAGAGAGATTTTTACCTGGGTGTTTGGGTAAGTAATTCTTGATTTTGATTAATTTCCACGATATGCTAAATTCATCCTTTGAATACGAATTTGTGGTGAAAATTTGGGAGAAAAAAGTGGGAAAGTACTTAAGCCTAATTTTAGAGTTTTGATCAATATTTTGATGTCGGATATATGAACTCATGAAAGTGTGAGGATTTCGAAAGTATAAATTATACCCAATTCCGAGATGTGAGCTCGATGGTATTTTGGTCAACTCTTCTAATTTTGCGTATTAGCTTAGAATTAATTAGTTGAACTAGTTGCTTGAAGTTATATTTACATTATGCAATTACTTAAAATATATTCGGGTAATTTGGAGTCGGATACTCGTGGCAGGAACATGGTATTCAGTTGATGAAGCGGGTTCGAGATAAGTGGCTTGTCTAGCCTTGTGTGGGAAAAATCCCCTTAGGACTTGTTATTGTTGATATTTGAAATCCCTTGAATATGAGGTGACGAGTGCGTACTTGTGCTAATTTATGAACATCCTGTTTTCATTAAGCAACTATCATTGTGCTCTCTCTCCTGTTTATACTACTTACAATTCAAGCCTACCGTTAACTAGAGAAATATGTCTAATTGACTTAATTGTTTTACTTGCTCAAACTACTTTATTTGAATTATGTGCAGTCCTTGGCATGAAATTTGAATTGAATTGAGTATTCTTCATGTTGCTACTGTATGTTTACTTTGGGAATACGTGACGGTATCTTAAGAGATCCCCCTGCTTGTTTACTTTGGGACTACAGATTTGTATTTTGGAAGATCCCCGTGCACTTTTATATTGGAACTACGGGACTTCACTTGGTAGATTTTCTCAGTACTGGGTATTTATATTTGGGACTATGGATTAGTATTCCGGGAGATCCCCGCGCACTATGAGTTGGACTACGACACGACACCCAGGAGATCCACTGGATATTTATATTTGGGACTACAGGACGGTATCTTGGTAGATCCACGGTTGTTACCTCTGTGTTGAGCTTTATTCCTTCTGCGATTATTTTGTCTCTGTTGAAGCTGTTGTTCTTACTATCCCATGTTACTTCTTACTGTTTGCACTTAATTATACTATTATACCTTGTTTTTCATCTAAACTCAGTAGGGCCCTGACATTCCTCATCACTACTCGACCGAGATTAGGCTTGGCACTTATTGAGTACCACTGTGGTATACTCATGCCCTTTGTGGGCATATTTTTTATATGCAGATCCAGGTACTTCGACTCAGCCCTACTACCTTTGAGGCGAGGCGATTCTCCTGAGACTTCGAGGTATATTTTTCGTGTCGCAGAACAAGGAGTATCTTTCAATTCTCCCTTATCGTATCAACTCATTTGTATTTACTTTTGTTTAAAACTTCTGGAGCTAGACACTTGTAGATATTAATTAGCTTGTGATTTCATGAAATTTTGGATTTTGAAAAATGTAGTTTCAGTTTGAGAGTTGTATTGTATATGCCGAGCATCATCTTAAGCGATTCATTTTGTTATTCTTGCAGTTTTGGCTAGTTTTACTCTATTGTTTCTTTCTCACAATTTGTTAGGCTTAGCTAGTCGTAAAGACTAGGTGCCGTCACGACAATTCACCGAGGACGAACTTGAATCGTAACAGTGGTACAACAAAAAAAGTATTAAACAAATTATATCTACAATGAAAAACTGGAAGAAAAAGAAGAAGTGGGGGGATGGGGTGTTGCATGAATGAAAAATGGGTGATGAGATGAGGAAGAAGGAGAAAGAAAAGGGCGGCCCACCTTTTTATTTATTTATTATTTTCGCGTTTATAGATTTTTTCTTCTTATTTTTTTACCACATAACCTATTAAGGGAGAAAATAATTTACTCCAAATGCATTTAAGAGGCCACATGGGCCTGAGGAGCTGCCACCGGCTGGGCTGGTAGTGCCCCCAGTGTCTGGGTCCCCACAGTACCTATTCGGGTGCACTGGCGGCGGGAGTCTGAGTACATCCTCTGGCCTGAGAATTGACTACTACGGCCAAAATAGAGACCGCGTGAGCAAGACTTGTGTGCACAGTTAGAATCTGAGCTAAGGCCTCCTGAAGGCCTGAAATCACAACGGGAATGGGCGGTGCCATAGCTGGCCCCATAGACACATCCACAACTAGGACCTGCTCTTGAACTAGGAACTGGTAGATCTGTAGGTGCTGCCCTATCTGCTATGCGAGCTGCAGCTCTGCCGCTACCGTGACCTCAACCTCTCCTAGCCTTGGTTGGTGGTACTGGTGTCTGTCTGTCCTACCCAGTAGTATATGTCCTCACCATCTGTGAGAGAATAAAATAACAGAATTTTAGTTACCAGAATCAACAGATTCACACGATAAGAATTCAAGAATGTGAAGTTTCCTAAGAGTTCAATAGCCTCTCGAAGATAAATAGAGATGTCTCCATACCAATCCGCAAGACTCTACTAAACTAGCTCATGACTCATGAGAGATATGTATCCTAGGCTCTGATACATACTTGTCACGACCCAAAATCAACCATCATGATGGCACCTATCGTGGAACTAGGCCAGCCTCTACTTAGCATCTCAACACAGTAAAAACTTTGAAAATAAATAAGAAAGTAGTTAATATTAAAGAATCTCCTTTTTTGAAAATAAAAAATAATCCAAATTACGATACAATATATCCCAAAATCGGGGTGTCGCTGATTACATGAGCATCTAAACCAGAATACAGTCCACTACAGTGTCTAGAGAATAAAACTAAAATACAAATAGAGATAAAGCAGGATAGTCAAGGCCTGCGAACACCATGCAGCTACCTCGATAGTCTTCAAAGTCTGATGCCTTAATCAACAGCCATCACCATGATCTGAAGCGCATGGATGTGCACATTAGGTGCATGGAGTAATGTGAGTAACTCCAACTCAGTAAGTAACAAGTCCAATATTTGGACGGAAAGGTAGTGACGAACTCAATCGATACAAATAAAATAGAAATAAATGCGCAAAAATGTAGGGATGCTTTCAAATTAAATAGGCAGCTCAAAATAGTAAAGTAGAGCATATCCGAACAATGTAAAGAATATATCTCTTCTATTTCTACATGCGAATGCACATGCTGTACGTGATGCACCATGCTGTCAACCTCATGTGCTCACATTCTCGAATGCTCAACCACTCGATACCGTATATGGCCCATACAGCCTAGGGAAGATCCATCCCGGAATATATACATCACTTACCATAAGTCTCTTGGTACTGAGAAAGGCCAATCCAGCCTTGTGGAAAAGATCCATCTCCAGGTATTAAGTACTTCGAATAAGATCCACGTCCAGGGAAGATCCATCCCTCAACACTATCAACTGCGCTCACTGGGGGTAGGTAAAGTCTCTGAAGAGGCTTTTATAACCCAAGTGCTATCATAATATCATTATAACTGCTGCGATGTACAACTCGATCCCATAATTGTCACTCATAATCCGGCTCTCAGCCTCACTCAGTCATCTATCTCTTCAACATCACTCAAGGGCTCATACTGTCATGAAAAAGTTGCTCGAAACAATGATACGAAGTATCAATAAATAACAACAGAGACTGAGATATGATATGAAATGCATGAACATGACTGAGTATAAAATATCAATGAAATTAGTGAGATAACAGCAAGAAACGACCACTATGGGTCCAAATAGTACCAACACAAAACCTAAATATGATATCTAGAATGAATGACAATTTAATTATTTTATCACATGATAAAAACATAGAAATAACAAGATAGAGAAACTATATAGTGCCATGGAATCAACCAAGTCACATTTCTCACGGTGCACGCCCTGACGCCCGCATACCCGTCACTTATCATGTGCGTCAACTTAACACCAATCACATAGCACATAATTCAGGATTTCGAACCCCAAAAACTAAGTTTGAAAGTGTTACTTACCTCAATCCGAGAAAAACTCTACTCCAAAATGCCCTTGCCTCTCTAATCGGTCTCTAAACATCCCGAATCTAGTCACAAGTAGCAAAATACAATCAATATAGGCTAAAGGTATTAATTCCATAAGAAAACACTAAATTATACCCAAAAATAAAAAATCGGCTCAAACACAGCTCCTGGGCTCACGTCCCGAGACAAAAGTCATAAAATCCGCAAGCCCATTCACTCACAAGTATAATCATACCAAATTTACTCAAATTCGATATCAAAATCCCATTCAAAAACTGAAACATCCAAGTCAAGAACTCTTCCTCTTTCTCCCCAATTTTCACCCCAAATCACAAATTAGATGATAAAATTAAAGGCATAATCATGTAATTTATCCAAAACGAAGTAATAATCACTTACCCTAATCAACTCCACAAAGATCCCTTCAAGATTCACCAAAATCCGTGGTATCTAGCTCAAAATATAAATAATGGGTTCAAACCCTCATTTTTGAAATTTAACACTACTGCCTAGTTATCCTTCATCACGAACGCGACCATCCTGCATTCGCATAGCACAAGCCAGCCTTCCCATCAAATTTAGCTTTACATGAACGCAGAGTCTTCCGCGTGAACGCAAACCATTGATACTGCTAACCTACGCAATCATGTTGTTTCTTACGCGACCACAAAGAACAAAGCGTGTACTCCACTATTGCTTCACTTCTACTACGCGAACACATACATCTCCTCGCTTCCGCGATGCCCAAACGCACCAATCTTAGATTGCGTTCCTCAACTGGCGATCACATAGAAGAAATTCCCCACTGCCCCTAATTTACCTACACGATCGCATTCACTCTCATGCGATCACGTATAAGGAAACCAAAAGAATCACACCTACAGATATCAACCATCAACCAAAGTCCAAAAATGATCCGTTAACCTCTTGAAACTCACTCTAGCCGCTCAGGACATCAACCAATTATACCATCAAGTCCGTCAACCAAACTTACCATCAAGTCTTAAAATACAATACGAATTTACTCAAACCCTCAAATCACCTTAAATAACATCAAAAACACGAATTACACACATATTCAAGCCTAATGAACTTTGAATATTTCAAATTTCTACAAACGACATCAAAACCTATTAAATCACGTCTGATTGACCTCAAATTTTGCACACAAGTTTATAAATGATAGAATGAACCTACTCCAACTTCTTGAAATCCAATCCAAAAATTTCACTCCTGATCAAACGTTCTAAAATTCCAACTTTCGACATTTAAAGCCTAATTCTTCTACGGACCTCTAAAACACAATTTGGACACGTTCTTAAGTCCAAAATTATATAATGGAGCTAACAAAACCATAAAAATTCAAATCCGAAGTTGTTTACAGATAAGTCAACATCCGATCAATTTTTTCAACTTAAGCTTTCAAATAAGAGGCTAAGTGTCTCAATTCATTCTGAAATCACTCTGAACCGGAACTAACTAACCCGGTAAGTCATAATATAGCTGTAGAATACAAAAGGAGCAGAAAATAGGGGAACGGGTCTACAACTCTCGAAACGACCAACATGATCGTTACATACCTAGTCCACGTAAACAACCCATACTAAAATATCCATCTATATGCCTAACAGATGCATGCGCTGGTCTTTTTGAAAACATAATCATTTTAAAATGATTAAAATCATACTTAAAGTAAATCTTTAAATACATCATTTTCAATAATTGAAAACATATTAGGATAACAATGCCTCTTTCATTTCATGCCATATGAATAACCCGCAATTACAACTCTCAAAATAATACTAATAGTATATGGAATCTATAGACATGAGAATAAAATAAACACTTAGGACAACCCCAACCAACAGAGACTAAAGAATCAACATAACAACTACCACGGAATAGAAATGGTGCCTCTCCATACATATCAGAAAGAGAGTCAACGTACCCTCATCCATTCCTCACGTACTACACCTCTTCGTGAAATATGTAAAATAAGCAGGACCCTAGAGAAGGGATCCTTAGGTCTGATTACACCACGATGATACTCAATAAGTGTGATAGACTCTCTTTAGCTCTAGTTCCCGGGATAAGGCTTTACAAAAATAATACACCCAACATTTGATATAAATAATAATAATTTTATCAATTTATGCTCTTTATCATTTTAAATGCAAAGACTAGAAAAACACAAGTCATGATACAAACTTTTAAAATATTTATATCAACACATGATTCTAGTAAAAATCATACAAAACTATTTCAATTTCATTAAGTCATTGAAATCACTTTCGGCTCCTTGAGGCTAAACATAACAAAATTATCTTTTACCTTTTCACCAGGAGTACTTTATTGATACCGACATAATAAACAACCACAAGGTGATCGACCTAGAAATATGTATTTGACTCTACTTGTCTAGGCAAATAGACAAGTAATTAAGCGAGTTTTGATTAATGAACTCTAAGCGTGTTGTTACTTGTCCCTTCCTTGTGGTCCGGAAGGAGTTTAGGACCTCTAGACATAGGTAGTTCTAGACAATCCCGAGGTGTTTAAAAGGCAAAAATCTAGGCGATAAGAAATAACACATAGGACTATCATTTAGGGAAGCAGATAAAGGGATCATGTCCTAGAATAGAGTATCTAGGTAAGCATCAAAACACGGAATATGCAACATTTTTTTAAGGGGGAAATGACAGAACCCTAATCGGTTTGCCTACATGGCACGACACGAATTTTTCACTATCGGGAGTCGTGATGACGCCTACTATCGGAGCTAGGCAAGCCAACTATTTAAACATTTCACACGTTATCATTTGAAATTATATAATAAACTGAAGTAAATACTTAAACATGTGGAAGGCTTCTAAATACTAAAGAATTGAAAACATAGGATAAGAAGTTCTCAGATTACATTTCTACCCAGTATCTAATGTCACCACTCACGGACCACTAAGAAGTACTAAAAACATGATTCTGGAAGGAAATACACATTAAGACTGTCTCAGTACAATAAAACAAACTGAAATAGCATGAAAGAGACTCCGGGCTTGCAGACTAAGCTACCTAAAAGTCTCTGGACTGAAGGTTGTCTCATGGTGTAGAACTGCTGTGGCGGTCCATAAGCTGCTCCCTGATCTGTGCACAAAAAAGTCATAGAAGTGTAGGATCATCACAACCGACTCCATGTGCTGGTAAATGCCTGGCCTAACCCCGGTGAGGTAGTGACGAGGCTAGACAGGACCTACCACAATTTAACCTTTACATATATATGCAATAACAGGAGAATACGCTAGTCTAAACAGTTAAAAGGGGAGGGAAGCATGCTGTGGGGTACAACAGTTCAAATACAAAAATCAGATAACAAGAATGAAAACAGAGCGGATATCAACTGTTAAAGAAATACCGGGAAGCTCAACATACAGGACAATATACCCAATCCATATTATTGTTGCGGTGCGTAACCCAATCCTCAATATTAATACCATTGTGGCGTGCAACCCGATCCTCGACAATTAATCCGTTGCGACATGCAACCCGATCCTCGACAATTAATACGTTACGGCGTGCAACCCGATCCTCAATATTTTCCAAAAAAAATCACTCAACATCATTCTCAACTCAAGTGCGAGGGGACTAACGTCAAAATACAAGAGTCCCGATGAGGGGATATAACTAACAGCTCAATTATCTCGACAAGGGAGGGATCAATTTATACCAAAATCCTGGCAAGGGAAATAATCACTGAAGTTCCACTTCTAACACTTATCTACCAACAACTCTAAGTCGAGCCAATGCTCCAATTTTCTATACAAGTCTCTACTTGTCCTCAACCGGTCATATAATGTGAACTCAATCAATTTAAGCAACAAGTCATACCACATTATTCGAATTAAAGCAATTTAAGACCCACGGTCAATCTAGACTCGGGCGCATAGATAACTGTCACCATGCCGATACACTAACCCCACATAGCACATAGCAAATAATGCCCTAATCCTATTCCCTCAAGAAAAAGTTAGATCAAACACTTACCTCAATTCGAAAATAGCAATCAAATCTCTAAAATCGCCTTTCCTCTAGAATCCAACTCGGAAACAACGATATCTTGGCATAATTAGATTCAATATTATCAATAACAGCTCAAGGATACAATTCCATAGCATAGAAATGAATTTCCTATCATTCTTCCATAAATACAAAAATCCGACCCCGGGCCCACATGGTCCAAACTCGAGGCTCGGACCAATTTCTAATCACCCATAACCCCACAAATTCAAATATATAATTTGTTCTTAAGTTGGACCCCAAAAGGAGGTCTAGATCACAAATTTTTGAAAACCCTAACTATACCCATTTCTCTAATTTTTCTACCCATTTTGAGATGTTTAGGACTAACACTTTGAAGAATATTGATGGAAGATGAAGAAAACGAGTCAAGGATCACGGATCACTTACCCGAGGAGTTTGATGAAGAATCTCCCAAAAATGATGATCTATTTTTCGGAACTTAAAATCACAGGGTGTATTTTGTTCATCGCGTTCGCGACACACAGCCGCGTCCGCGAAGGGTTGGATTTTTCTGGGCATCGCGTTCCCGATGTAGTCACCCGAACGCTTAGAGGAATATCGGGGGGACTCACAAAATGGCCTACGCGAACGCGTAGGGAAAAGGGCAGGGGTCTTGGGCAGGCTTATACGTGAACGCAAAGGGCGTCTGCGAATGCGAAGAAGGGGGGAAGGTTGGGCATCGCGAATGCGAGGCATGGCCGATTCGCAAAGAAGAAGAAGTATGTGCAAAAATTGCAGCAAATCTGCCAGATTGTTTTAGCCCAAAACACCCTGAACCACCTTCAAAACACTCCCGAGCCCACGGGGCTCCCAATCAAGCACACACACTATATAAATATCATCCTACAAACTTGCTCGAGCGATCAAATCTTTAAAATAACATCAAAATCAAAGAATCAACTCTCATAATTTTCATTTCAAAGTTCATAACTTCTAACTTTAGATTTTTAGGCCCAAAACACGTCAAACGACATCCGATTTCAGCCAAATTTTAAAGGAAGTCCTTAACCACATATATGACATGTACCTTGCGTTCGAAACCAAAATACGAGCCCGATACTTTTTGATCAAATTTTATTTTCATTTTCCTTGGACATTCTTAGAAAATAATTTCACGAAAAAATTATTTTCTCGGGTCTGGGACCTTGAATTTCGATTCTGGGAATACGCCCGAGTCCCATATTTTCCTATGTACCCTCCGGTACCGTCACATCGTGGGTCCGGGTCAGTTTACCCCAAATATTGATCAAGGTCAACTATATCAATATTATTATCAAAATTCATAGTTTTTAATACCAAATACATATATAGTTTAACATAAAAATTTTCCGGCTTCGTACCTGAACTGCGCATGCAAATCGAAGCAAGTAAAAGAGAGGTTTTCAAGGTCTCGGAAGCATGGAGAAAAGGAGAATTACGGTGATGACCCTTTGGGTCGGTACATCCTCCACCTCTGAAACAACCGTTCATCCTCGAATGAACAAAAGAAACAAGTACCTGAGTCGGGGAATAGATGGGGATAACGGCTCCGTATCTCAGACTTGGAATCCTAGGTCGATGCCTCAGGAGGCTGACCTCTCCACTGAACACGCATTGAAGGAGAACTCTTTCACCTCAACTGTCGAATTTGCCGGTCTAAAATAGCCACCGGCTCTCCCTCATATGACAAATCCTTGTCCAATTGGACAGTGCTGAAATCTAACATGTGGGCGGGATCGACGTGATACCTCTGAAGCATGGATACATGAAAAATCAGATGCACGACTGACAAGCTAGGTGGCAAGGCAAGTCTATAAGCCACCTTCCCCATGCGATCTAGTATCTCATATTGGCCAATAAACCTAGGGCTACCTTCATAGGCGATACACGGAGAAATACTCGCTCACCAACCATGAAAGCAACTTCCCTGACCTTGCGATCTGCATAACTCTTCCGCCTAGACTGAGCTGATTGAAGTCTGTCCTGAATGATCTTGACCTTATCCAAGGCCTCATATACTAGATTTGTACCCAATAACTGAGCCTCTCCCGGCTCAAACCGTCCGACTGGGGACCGGCACTGCCTACCATACAACGCCTCATATGGAGCCATCTGAATGCTGGACTCATAGCTGTTGTTATAGATAAACTCTGCTAAAGGCAAGAACTGGTCCTACAAGCCTCCAAAATCAATAACGTAGGCTCAGAGCATATCCCCAAGAATCTGAATGGTCCTCTAGGACTGACCGCCCATCTGGGGGTGAAATGCTATACTCAACTGAACCTGGGTGCCCAACTCCTGCTGTACCGCTCTCTAGAAATGCGAGGTAAAGTGTGGACCATAGTCCAAAATAATAGATATAGGAACCCCATGAAGGTGAAGGATCTCTCTGATATAAATCTCAGCATATCTCTCGGATGAATAGGTGGTGGCAACTGGAATAAAATGCGCTGACTTGGTCAGCCTATCAACAATAACCCATATAGCATCAAACTTCTTCCAAGTCATCGGAAGACCAGTAAGGAAATCCATGGTAATTCTCTCCCACTTCCACCCGGGAAGCTCAATCCTCTGGAATAAACCATCACGCCTCTGATGGTCGTACTTAACTACTGACAATACAGATAACGAGCCACATATGCAACAATTGTTGAAACACGTTCTCAAGGCACTAAACTAAACGTGTGTTCATATTTGTAGGTTTTGATAAATGACAAACGATGCGCAATTGACATATGACGAGGTCCAAGCACAAGCGCGCAAATGTCACGGAACGAAGTTCAAGCACAAGACAAACAAAGATCAAGATTAAACAAAGTTATACATGAGTCGCTCTTTAATTGTGATCTTGATCCGACAATTTAACTCAAGACTTGGCTTCTCTCGTAAAAACATTTTTATCAAATCATGCATATTTAATTTAGAGCAAAATTATTTTAAATCATGCATATTATTTTAGCAAAATGATTTTTAAACATGCCTCTAAAATCTGGACAAAGATAATCGATTATGTACTTATGATAATCGATTATGTTAAGGCAGCTGCAAGACAATCGATTGTGTACCTTATGACAATCGATTGTGTTGAGGCAGTGTCCATCAGATGTTTGAAATCTGCATGACAATCGATTGTGTACCTTATGACAATCGATTGTGTTGAGACAGTGTCCATCAGATTTTTCAAAAGCTACAAAATAATCGATTGTGAACCTTATGACAGTCGATTGTGTTGAGGCAGTGTCTATTAGATTTTTCAAGAATGAAAAATAATCGATTGTCCATATAGCATAATCGATTATGTAAATGACCGTTGCCAAAATATTTTCAAACTCCGTCAGATAATCGATTATAGGATTTTAATAATCGATTGTTTGAAGTAAAATCTGAAAAAGATTTTTTGAACGTTGCCAAGTAATCGATTGTATATTTCTGATAATCGATTGTGTGAAGTAAAATCTGAAAAAGATTTTTTGAATGTTGCCAAGTAATCGATTATATATTTCTGATAATCGATTGTTTTAAGTAAAATCAGGAAATGATTTTTTGAACGTTGCCAGTAATCGATTATACGTCTTAGATAATCGATTATGCTGCGTAAAATCTGGGAATGATTTTTGGAACGATTGGAAAACAATCGATTGTGCCAATTAGACAATCGATTGTCGTAGCACAAAGTCAGCAATTCTTAATTGGCAATTAGGCAACGGTTATGCATGTTTTTGACACTATAAATACATCTTCAAATCAGTCTTCTAAACACAACAACTGATCATATTATTGCTAAAGCTTGCATACTCTCTTATTCATCATTTTCTATTCATTACATAAGTTTTTGAGAGCCAAATTCTTGACGAAAGTTGTTGCGCTCTTGAGCGTATTTATTTTACTCATATCTACTCTTAAGGAGAGTCTTGTTTTGAGTGCAAAGTGTTTTTATACAATTGAAGGGAAGTGTTAATCCCTTGTATTGTAAGAAGGAACGTTGTGATTCCTTTGGTTGAAGTCTTGAAGTGTTGTATCTTCGAGCAAAGGTTGTTGAGGCTTGTGTGACTCAAGTTCTCAGTTTGTAACGGTTTGTTAAGCACCCGTAAGCTTAACGAAGTTAGTGGAAATCTCGAGAGAGTCTCTCGGGGACTGGACTAGCCACGGGTTGTGGTGAACCAGGATAACATCGATGCGTTCGTTCCTTATTATTTACTTATCGCACTTATTTCATTCCTGCAATTTTTAAATTCCGCAAGTTTACGCTGTTTTTTATTATAACGCTATTCACCCCCCTCTAGCGTTAAGCGTATATTCTAACAATTGGTATCAGAGCCCAACTCTCTGAAAAACTTAACCGTTTGAGAGTAACAATTCATGGCTTCTACTCGTGATTCTTTTGCAGGAATAGGTGAAGGACAATGCTCCACCCGACCACCACTATTCGATGGCACAAACTATACGTACTGGAAGGAAAGGATGAGAATATCATTTAATTGAATAGTTTTCATCTGTGGAAGGTTATAATGAAGGGAGAACAAATTTCAACCAAAAAGGTTGAAAATGAATGGGTTCCAAAATCCGAAGATGAATACGATGCGGATGATATCTGAAAAGTGCAGAACAACGCTAATGCCATCAACTTATTATATTGTGCTGTAAACGGTGATGATTACAGAAAAATATCATGTTGCACAACGGTGAAGCAAATGTGGGATAAGCTGGAAATCACGTACGAAGGTACGGACCAGGTAAGAGAGGCTAAAGTTGATTTTCTAACCCATGCATATGAACTGTTTCACATGAAGGAAGGCGAAAGGGTCGATGACATGTTCGAACGATTTTCAAAAATCGTTAATGATTTACATGCTCTTAAGAAGACCTTCACTGATAAGGAACTTGTCCGAAAAATTCTTCGAAGCCTCACTCCGGAATGGCGCTCCAAGGCCGACGCGATTCAAGAGTCTATTGGCATTTCAAATGTCACCATCGACGGATTAAGAGGTAACCTTAAAACTTATGAATCTACTATACTTAACCCTCTTGTTAATGATCAAAGGAAACAAAGAATCGCCCTCAAGGCAAGCACAGGCCAACCTCAAAATAACGAGGACGGAGATAACGAGTTCGGACTCGTTATTAAGAGATTTCAAAAGTTCATGCGAAAAGAGTATGAACGAAAAGGCAAAAAACAAGGAGATCAAGTAAAGTGCTATGGGTGCGGAGAAATCGGGCACATTAAATCAAATTGCCCAAATGTCAAAAAGGAGAAGAAACCCGTTAAGAAACAACGAGCATACATATCTTGGGGAGGCGACTCCGGAGACGAGTCGAGTGAGGAAGAAGAAGACGAAACCGCAAATCTCTGTCTCATGGCTCACGAAAACAATCAAGAAGAGGTATGTCAAATTTATTCCAAAAACTTCTATTCTCTTGAGAAAATGCAAAATGCCTTTGATGAGTTGTATAGTGAATTCATAAGCTTCCAAAATTGTTAAAAACATTAAGGAAAATGCTTCTTTGAAAGAAAAAGATTTTGAAAAACAACTCTCTTTGAAAGAAAAGGATTTGGAAAAACTGATTTTGGAAAATGAGAAGTTGAAAGAAGAAAACAATTTTTTCGGCAAAAGAAGCGCCGACAAACCCGAGAGTTCTAGTAAAAATTGTACTTCTTGCATGCATCTAAAAGATGAGGTAGAAAGACTTAAGGGCACCTTAGATAAGTTCAATTCTTCTCATAAAAATTTGAATGAAGTTCTTGTTAATTTGAAATCGACCAAACATGGGATAGGTTTTAAAAACGAGCCTAAAGAAAAAGTTGAAGCCAGACCCCAACCACCTAAGGCTCAAACTAGGACAAATAAAACAAATGTTCATCCTAGTGATAACAATCCTAGAATCAACATGCATGCTAGACCAAACACTAGAAGAAACTTTGAACATTTTAGGACACCTAGAAATGGCCTTCAACCTAGAAATAACTATTCTAGAAATGATGCATATCCTAGACCAAACACTAGAAGAAACGTTGAACATTTTAGGACACCTAGAAATGGCTTTCAACCTAGAAATAACTATTCTAGAAATGCTGCATATCCTAGAACAAATAGTAGGAGAAATGATTTTCATGAAATGCGCAATAGTCATATTGTCGAAAATAGAGTAAACAAATTTCGTCCGTCCAACTACTATCAACCTAGACGAATGTATAATCCTAACGTCATTTGTCATTATTGCAATGGAATTGGACATATTGCTCCTTCTTGCTTCACTAGACATAGACACTTAACTGCATGTCAAGCACAATAGCATGTTACACCTAACTCTCAAGGACCCAAAACAGCTTGGGTACCAAAGACTCATTAGTTTGTCTTGTAGGTATGTTTGAAGGGATCAAGTGTACTTTGGTACCTTGATAGTGGATGCTCCAAACACATGACCGGAGACGAATCCAAGTTCCTTCAACTAGAACACAAGGAAGGAGGAAGCGTTATTTTTGGAGATAACAACAAGGGAAAAATTATCGGCATTGGATCGGTCGGTAGTTTAAACTCAATGAGTCCTCAAGACAAAGTACAAGAGGAAACTCCTAAGGAAATTCAAGATGAAATCTTGGAACAATTATCGGAGGAAGCGCCACAACTGGAAAAAGAAACAAAACTGCCTAACGCGTGGAGGACAATCAAAGACCATCCTCTCGAACAGGTAATTGGCGACATTGAACAACAGGTAAGTACTCGAAGCACTCTTAAGAACACCTTAGGACATACTGCTTTCGTTTCTCAAATTGAACCTTCAACCATCTCGAAGCAATTGGGGATGAATTTTGGACCTTGGCAATGCAAGAGGATCTTAACCAATTCAAACGAAATGACGTTTGGGATTTGGTGCCAAGACCCGAAAAGCATACCATAATTGGTACGAAATGGGTTTTTCGAAACAAACTAGATGAAAATGGTGTAATCACTAGAAACAAAGCTGGCTTGTAGCAAAAGGCTATAATCAAGAAGAGGGAATTGACTATGAAGAAACATATGCACCCGTAGCAAGGTTACAAGCTATTCGTTTATTGCTTGCTTTTGCCTCTTCTATGAATTTCAATTTATATCAAATGGATGTAAAAAGTGCTTTTCCAAATGGTGTTATTCAAGAAGAAGTTTATGTAGAACAACCCCCGGGCTTTGAAGATTTTAAATCTCAGAACAACCCCCGGGCTTTGAAGATTTTAAATCTCCCAATCATGTTTTCAAACTTAAAAAGGCGCTTTATGGTCTCAAACAAGCTCCCCGAGCTTGGTATGAACGATTGAGCAAATTTCTTTTGGAAATGAATTCATTAGGGGGAAAGTTGACACCACTCTATTTGTTAAGCATAAAAACAATGATATTTTATTAGTTCAAATCTATGTGGATGATATTATTTTTGGTGCTACTAACAATGCTTTGTGCAAGGAATTTTCTGATTTAATGACAAGCGAATTTGAAATGTCTATGATGGCTGAGCTAACCTTCTTTTTGGGGCTGCAAGTAAAGCAAATGAAAGAAGGAACCTTCATTTGTCAAGCTAAATATTGCAAAGTATTGCTAAAACGATTTGAAATGAGCAACGCAAAAGCAATGGCCACTCCCATGAGCACATCCGACCATCTAGACAAAGACGAGAAAGGTAAGGAAGTCGACACTAAGAAGAATCGAGGTATGATTGGATCTCTCCTTTATCTTACTGCTAGTAGACCGGACATCATGTTTAGCGTGTGCTTATGCGCTCGTTATCAATCATGTCCTGAGGAGTCTCACCTAACTACGGTGAAACGGATATTGAAGTATCTTGTTGGTACTGTAAATGTGGGTCTATGGTACCCCAAAGGTTCTTCATGCCAACTTGTTGGCTATTCCGATTCCGATTTCGCTGGATGCAAATTGGACCGCAAGAGCACTAGTGGCACTTGCCATTTTCTCGGTAGCTCTCTAGTTTCTTGGTTTAGCAAGAAACAAGTAAGTGTTGCGTTGTCCACAACCGAGGCTGAATATGTAGCCGCGGGGAGTTGTTGCGCTCAAATTCTTTGGATGAAACAGCAACTCTTGGACTATGGCCTAAGTATCGATCATATCCCTCTTAGATGTGATAATACAAGCGCCATATGCTTGACGAAGAACCCCGTTCTTCATTCAAGAACAAAACACATTGAAATTAGGCATCATTTTATAAGAGATCATGTTCTCAAAGGTGATGTCGAAATTGAATTTGTTGAAACCAAAGATCAATTGGCCGACATCTTCACAAAACCTTTAGAGAAAGAGTCCTTCTTCCGAATTCGTAGTGAACTCGGGATCCTTGACTCCACATTGATCTAAGTCATGCATTGCATTTTCCCTTTCACATGATTACTAACTTGAGCGTCGGAGGCGTCTAACGTATTTTTGCAGGTATCGCCCTAAAAGCAGGGGGAATTATAAAGACTGGTGCAGAATGATCGATTCCTCTTTAGAATAATCGATTTCTCTTTAGTATATAATCGATTATAGTATCAGTAATCGATTATGTTGACATTATTTGCTTTATTATCCCTTTTATGAAGTTGAAATTTTTGATTAATCAATAAACAAGTTATTTACCAATTTTTTTTGCTAATGTCAAAAGGGGGAAGAATAAGGGCTATGCACTTAATACTTATTGGCACAAATTGAGGGGGAATTCATATGTTGAGGGGGAACTAATTGCATATATATATACTTGTCTTGGATCGTCATTATGAATTACCTAATATGCATATCTCGATTAAGGTTTGCCATTATCAAAAAGGGAGAAATTGTTGAAACACGTTCTCAAGGCACTAAACTAAACGTGTGTTCATATTTGTAGGTTTTGATAAACGAAAAATGATGCGCAATTGACTATGACGAGGTCCAAGCACAAGCGCGCAAATGTCACGGAACGAAGTTCAAGCACAAGACAAACAAAGATCAAGATTAAACAAAGTTATACATGAGTCGCTCTTTAATTGTGATCTTGATCCGACAATTTAACTCAAGACTTGGCTTCTCTCGTAAAAACATTTTTATCAAATCATGCATATTTAATTTAGAGCAAAATTATTTTAAATCATGCATATTATTTTAGCAAAATGATTTTTAAACATGCCTCTAAAATCTGGACAAAGATAATCGATTATGTACTTATGATAATCGATTATGTTAAGGCAGCTGCAAGACAATCGATTGTGTACCTTATGACAACCGATTGTGTTGAGGCAGTGTCCATCAGATGTTTGAAATCTGCATGACAATCGATTGTGTACCTTATGACAATCGATTGTGTTGAGACAGTGTCCATCAGATTTTTCAAAAGCTACAAAATAATCGATTGTGAACCTTATGACAGTCGATTGTGTTGAGGCAGTGTCTATTAGATTTTTCAAGAATGAAAAATAATTGATTTTCCATATAGCATAATCGATTATGTAAATGACCGTTGCAAAAATATTTTCAAACTCCGTCAGATAATCGATTATAGGATTTTAATAATCGATTGTTTGAAGTAAAATATGGAAAAATTTTTTTGAACGTTGCCAAGTAATCGATTGTATATTTCTGATAATCGATTGTGTGAAGTAAAATCTGAAAAAGATTTTTTGAACGTTGCCAAGTAATCGATTGTATATTTCTGATAATCGATTTTTTTAATTAAAATCTGGAAATGATTTTTTGAACGTTACCAGTAATCGATTATACGTCTTAGATAATCGATTATGCTGCGTAAAATCTTGGAATGATTTTTGGAACGATTGGAAAACAATCGATTGTGCCAATTAGACAATCGATTGTCGTAGCACAAAATCAGCAATTCTTAATTGGCAATTAGGCAACGGTTATGCATGTTTTTGACACTATAAATACATCTTCAAATCAGTCTTCTAAACACAACAACTGATCATATTATTGCTAAATCTTGCATACTCTCTTATTCATCATTTTCTATTCATTACATAAGTTTTTGAGAGCCAAATTCTTGACGAAAGTTGTTGCGTTCTTGAGCGTATTTATTTTACTCATATATACTCTTAAGGAGAGTCTTGTTTTGAGTGCAAAGTGTTTTTATACACTTGAAGGGAAGTGTTAATACCATGTATTGTAAGAAGGAACTTTGTGATTCCTTTGGTTGAAGTCTTGAAGTGTTGTATCTTCGAGCAAAGGTTGTTGAGGCTTGTGTGACTCAAGTTCTCAGTTTGTAACGGTTTGTTAAGCACCCGTAAGCTTAACGAAGTTAGTGGAAATCTCGAGAGAGTCTCTCGGGGACTGGACTAGCCACGGGTTGTGGTGAACCAGGATAACATCGGTGCGTTCGTTCCTTATTATTTACTTATCGCACTTATTTCATTCCTGCAATTTTTAAATTCCGCAAGTTTACGCTGTTTTTTATTATAACGCTATTCACCCCCCCTCTAGCGTTAAGCGTATATTCTAACAATAATGACTTTCTTCATTCTGCACCACTAGTAATGCTGCATCAAATCCTGATACATCTTCGCGGCACCCGGATGAATAAAATGCCGAGAACTGTGGGCCTCAACTAAGATCGACTCCCGGAGACCATCAACATTGGGCACACAAACTCTCCCCTTCAATCTCAATACACAATCATCTCCCAAGGCCATTTTCCTGGCACTTCCTCGCTGTACCGTGTCTCTCAAGACACACAAATGGGGATCATCAAACTACTGCTCTCGAATATGCTCCATCAGCGACGAATGAGCAACTGTGCAAGCAAACACCTTGCTAGGCTAAGAAATATCCAATCTTACAAATAATTTGGCAAGGGCCTGAACATCCAAAGCAAGCGGTCTCTGGCTGACCAAGATATATGCAAGACTACACATGCTGGCGAACTTCCTACTAAGTGCATCGTCCACCATATTGGCCTTCCCCGGGTGGTATAAGATAGAAACATCATAGTCTTTCAACAACTTCAACCACCTCCACTCCCTCAAATTCAACTCCTTATGTTTGAAAAAGTACTGAAGGCTCTTGTGATCCGTGTACACCTCACACGTCACACCATATAAATAATGCCTCAAGATCTTCAAAGCATGAACAATGGCTGCCAACTCTAGGTAATGAACTAGATAATTCTTCTCGTGGATCTTCAACTACCTCGAAGCATAGGCTATGACCCTGCCATTATGCATCAACACTACGCCAAGCCCGATATAGGAAGCATCACAATAAACAATATAAGGCCCTGATCTCGTGGGCAAAATCAATACCGGTGCCGTAGTCAGAGCTATCTTGAGCTTTTGGAAGCTCGCCTCGCACTCATCTGACCACCTGAACTGGGCATCCTTCTGGGTCAGTCTAGTCATCAGGCATGCAATGGATGAAATTCCCTCCACGAGACATCCGTAGTAACCAGCTAATCCCAAGAAACTCCAGATCTCTGTAGGTGAAGCTGGTCAAGGAAAGTTCTTGAGTGCCTCTATCTTCTTCGCTCCACCTGAATACCCTCTATTGATACGACATGACCCAGGAATGCAACCAAACTCAACCAAAACTCGCACTTCAAGAACTTGGCGTACAACTAACTATCCTTCAAAGTCTGAAGAACCACTCGGAGGTGGTGCTCATGCTCTTCATGGCTGCGGGAGTATATCAAAATGTCCTCAGAGAATACAATCACAAACAAATCCAAATAGGGCCTGAACACTCGGTTCATCAACTCCATGAATGCTGCTGGGGCATTGGTCAAGCTAAACGACATGACCAAAAACTCATAATGCCCATACTGAGTGCGAAATGCTATCTTAGGGACATCAGATGCCCTAATCCTCAGCTAATGATAACCAAGCCTCAAATCTATCTTCGAGAACACCCTAGCACCCTGAAAGCTGGTCGAATAAACCGTCAATCCTCGGCAGTGGATACTTGTTCTTTATCATAACCTTGTTCAACTGCCGGTAATCAATGCACATCCTTATCGACCCATCCTTTTGCTTCACAAATAACACTGGTGCGCCCCAAGAAGATACACCGGGTCTAATGAAACCCTTATCAACCAAGTCCTGAAGCTGCTCCTTCAACTCCAGCGGGGCTATGCGATACGGAAGAATGGAAATAGGCTGAGTTCCCGGAGCTAGATCAATACAGAAATCAATATCCCTGTCGGGCGGCATACCCGGTAGATCTGAAGGAAAAACCTTGGGGAACTCCCGAACAATAGGAACAGAGTCTATAGATGGAACCTCTGCACTAGAGTCGCGAACATACGCTAGATATGCTAAACACCCCTTCTCGACCATACGTCGAGCCTTGGCATACGAAATAAAACTACGAGTGGCATGACATGGGGTCCCTCTCCACTCAAGTCGCGGAAACTCTGGTAAGGCCAAGGTCACGGTCCTAGCGTGACAATCCAAAATAGCATGATAAGGGGGGGGGGGACAACCAATCTATCCCCAACGTAATGTCAAAGTCCACTATATCTAAGAGCAATAAGTTGATACGGGTCTCAATATCCTCAAATACTACCACACATTAACGATGCACTCTGTCGAACACTATAGAATCACCAACCGGTGTAGGCACATATACAGGAATACCTAAAGCCTCGCTAGGCATAACCTAATAGGGTGAAAAAGAGGACGACACATAGGAATACATAGATCCCGGATCAAATAATACTGAAGCACCCCTATCACAGACCAGTATAGCACCTGTAATCATAACATCTGATTACTCAGCCTCTGGCTTGCTGCCAAAGTAAAACAATGGGGCTGGCCCCCACCTCCCTGAACTGTGTCTCTAGGATGATCTACTACTGGCTGACCCCTGCCTCTGGCGGTCTGAGCTCCACCTCTATGCTCCCTACCTCCACCCCTATGGCCTCTAGCCCCGCCTCTAGCTGGCTGGGCAGCCTGTAGATCACCTGCTGCCTGAATCATGGGACGAGGACTCTGCTACTTTGACCGAGCACCTCTCAACCTCGGGCAGTATCTCCTGATGTAACTGAGATCTCCACACTCATAAAACCCAGAAGAATGCAGCAATTGAGAAGACTGGGGCTGACCCTAACGCCCTGAATGACCTCTTCGAAGGCTCTGAAGCGGTGGTGCACTGATGAGCTGCTGATCAGAGTAGTGTTGCTGAGAATCGCTACCACCCGCGGTACTATGTAAAACCTGAAGTGTTAACTGAAAAGGCCTCTGAGGATATCCCTTACCATATGAATCCCTATCTCTAGATGAAGGACCACTGAACCTACCAGAATGACAAGGCCTCTCATCTGACCCCTGACCACCTTCTCGCATAAGTGCCATCTTTACTCGGCGAGCCGCATTGGCCGCCTCCTAAAAAGACATATCACTACCAGCCCCCATGGCCATCTGAGGCCGGATCGGCTTGATAAACCCATGAACAAATCTGCGCAACCTATCCCTCTCAGTAGGGAGTATAACAATAGCATGGCATGCCAAGTCAATAAATCGAGTCTCATACTGACTGACTGTCATAGTACCCTGATGAAGACGCTCAAACTACCTGCGTAGAGCATCCTGATGTGTCGCATGGAGAAACTTCTCCAAGAATAACTCCGCGAACTGATCCCATGTCAAAGCTGGAGACCCTGCTGGTCTAGATAGGCAATAATCTCTCCACCAAGTCTTGGCGGATCCTGCAAGCCTGAAGGTGCAAAAATTGACCCCGTTGGACTCCACTATACCGATAGTCCTGAGGATCTCATGACAACTGAATAGAAAATCCTGGGGATCCTCCGATGAAGCACCCATGAAAGTGGTGGTGAAAAGCTTGGAGAACCAATCAAGTCTCCACAAATCATCCAAAGACATGGCCACTCCATCACCGGCATGTGCTGTAATACCTATCTGAGCAGCCACTACGGGCTGAACCACTAGAACCTAAGTCCGGGGAGCTACCTACTCCAGATTACTCGTAGCAAGAGTCTGAACCCCTCCTCCAGCATGAGCAATGGCTGTTCTAGTGACACTGTCCTTAAAGCGTTCCAATCGGACTAGAGCATCTTGGAGATCCGGGGGAAACATAACCCCTTCTGGGACCTGAGCTTGGCCCACTGGAGCTGCTGGGGCTGGAACCTCCTCATCATAATCAATAAAAGGCTCCACATCTGGAACTGGTGCTAGGGTTGAGCTCTGCCCCTACCACGGCCTCTGGCACGGCGTCAGCCCCTGCCCCTCGTGGGAGCTACTGCTGAGGGCTCGGTCTGCTGCGCGGTAGAAGAAGACGCATGTGTTCTCACTATCTGCAAAAGAACAGAGTAGAATGACAATCATTATTTGAGAAACAAAATCGCACGACAAGAATGAACTAGGTATAATTTTCCTAATTCCGTAGCCTCTGGGGAATAAATACAGACGTCTCCGTACCGATCCCTCAGACTCTACCGAGTTTGTCCATGAGTTGTGAGACCCAAGTAACCTAGTGCTCTGGTACCAACATGTCACGACCCGAATTTCCTACCATGGGGAGTCGTGATGGCACCTACTATCGGAGCTAGGCAAGCCAACTATTTAAACATTTCACATATTATCATTTGAAACAATATAATAAACTTAAGTAAATACTTAAACATGTGGAAGGCTTTTAAATACATAAGAATTGAAAAAATAGGATAAGAAGTTCTCAAATTACATTTCTACCCAGTATCTGGTGTCACCACTCACAGACCACTAATAAGTACTAATAACATGAGTCTGGAAGGAAATATACATTAAGTTTGTATCGGTACAATACAACACACTGAAATAGCATGGAAGAGACTCCGGGCTCGCGGGCGTCACCTAAGCTACCTAAAAGTCTCTGGAATGAAGGTCAGCTCCCGGTCTAGAACTGCTGTGGAGGTCCATAAGCTGCTCCCTGATCTGTGCACAAAAAAGGCACAAAAGTGTAGCATCAGCACAACCGACCGCATGTGCTGGTAAGTGCTTGGCCAAACCCCGACAAGGTAGTGACGAGTCTAGACAGGACCTACCACAATTAAACCTATATAGATATATGCAACAATATGAGAATACGCTAGTCTAAACAGTTAAAAGGGGACGGAAGCATGTTGTGGGGTACAACATTTCAAATACAGAAATCATCTAACAAGAATGAAAAGCGGATATCAACTGTTAAAGAAATACCGGAAAGCTCAACATACATGACAATATACCCTATCGATATTCCCGTTGGGACATGCAACCTGATCCTCAACATTTACAACCGTTGCGTGTGCAACGCGATCCTCGACAATTAACCATTGCGGTGGGCAACCCGATCCTCGACAATTCATCCGTTACGGCGTGCAACCTGATCCTCGATATTTACCAACAACACTCACCCAACTTCAGTCGCAACTCAAGTGCGAGAGGAGTAGCATAAAAATACAAGAGTCGCGGCGAGGGGATATAACTAACAGGTCAATTATCCCGGCAAGGGAGGTTTCAATTTATACCAAAATTCCGACAAGGGAAATAATCACAGAACTTCTACTTCTAATACTTAACTACCAACAACTCTAAGTCGAACCAATGCTCCAATATTCTATACAAGTCTCCATTTGTCCTCAATAGGTCATATCATGTGAACTCAATCAATTTGAGCAACAAGTCATACCACATTATTCGAGCGAAAGCAATTTAAGACCCACGGTCATGATATACTTGGGCGCATAGATAACCGTCACCATGCCTATAAAACGACCCCACATAGCACATAGAAAATAATGTCCTAATTCTATTCCCTCAAGCCAAAGTTAGATCAAACACTTACCTAAATCCGAAAATAGCAATCGAAGCTCTAAAATTGCCTTTCCTCTAGAATCCAACTCCGAAACAACGATATGTAGGCATAATTAGATTCAATATTATCAATAGCTCAAGGACACAATTCCATAGATTAGAAATGAATTTCCTATCATTCTTCCAAAAATACAAAAATTCGAACCCGGGCCCACATGGTCCAAACTCGAGCCTCTGACCAAATTCCAATCACCCATAATCCCACGAGTTCAAATATATAATTTGTTCTTAAGTTCGACCCCCAAACGAGGTCTAAATAACAAATTATTTGAAAATACTAAATATACTCATTTTTCTAATTTTCTACCCATTTTCACATGTTTAGGACTATGAATTTGAATAATATTGATGGAAGATGAAGAAAACGAGTCAAGGATCACGTACCCAAGGAGTTTGTTGAAGAATCGCCCAAAAAAGGTGTTGGAGAAGAGAGAGTTGAGAACCGGGATGAAAATCCTGCAAGTGTTCTATTTTTTGGAACATAAAATCACTAGGCATATTTTGTTCATCGCGTTCGCGACAGAGGGCCACGTCCGCGAAGGGTTGGATTTTTCTGGGCATCGCATTCGCGATGTAGTCACGCAAACACATAGAGGAAAATCGGGGGACTAAAAAATGGGCTAGGCGTTCTGCAAAGGGAAAAGGGCAGGGGTCCTGGGGAGGCATATACGCGAACGCAAAGGGCGTCCGTGAACGTGAAGAAGGGGGGGGGGGCAGGCTGGGCATCACAGACAGGAGGCATGGTCGCGTTCGGGAAGAAGGAGAATCCTGTGCAAAAATTACAGCAAATCTGCCAGATTTTCTAAGTCCAAAACACCCCGAATCACCTCCAAAACACTCCCGAACCCTTATGGCTCCCAACCAAGCACACACATACTATCTCAATATCATCCTACGAACTTGCTCGAGTGATCAATTCGCTAAAATAACATCAAAATCAGATAATCAATATTCAACACTCATAATTTTCATTTTCAAAGTTCATAACTTCTAACTTTAGATTTTTAGGCCCGAAACACGTCAAACGATGTCCGATTTCGACCAAATTTTACAAGATGCGCTTAAACCACATATATGACCTGTGCTGGGCATCGAAACCAAAATACAAGCCCGATACCATTACTTTTTGATCAAATTTTATTTTTATTTTCCTTAAATATTTTCAAAAAACAATTTCACAGAAAAATTCTTTTCTCGGGCTTGGGACTTCGGATTTCGATTCCTAGAATACGCTCGAGTCCCATATTTTCCTACTGACCCTCCGGGACCGTCACATTGCGGGTCCGGGTCTGGTAGCCCAAAATGTTGACCAAGGTCAACTGTATCAATATTACTATTAAAATTCATAGTTTTTAACTCCAAATTCATATATTTTAACATAAAACTTTTTCGGCTTCTCTTCCGGACTGCGTACGCAAATGAAGGCAACTAAAAGATAGGTTTCCAAGGCCTCAAAAGCACGTAGAAAGGGAGAATTACGGTGATGACCCTTTGGGTCGTCACACTACTGATTTTAAAACTTGTTAAACTAGAGCAGTTTTATAAATAATTAGAGCACATTTTCCCGGTTTTTACAAGGACATCAATTACCTAAGGCTTGCCTAGACGTGGGACATAAGCAACCATAGTGATATAAGTTGTTCAAAACAATTTGAATTTATTTCAACCTATAGGCATGCTGCTGCAAGTGATGAAGGTTATAACAGGTGATTTTCTACTAATTTTCCCTGCAACATGATTCCTATGCGTGAGGCTGTTATGTTTACCTTTTCATAGATAATTGTTTTTAGGCGATATTGACATGATCTAAAGCAGATGCAAAGAGAATCCTGAGGCAGGATTTCTAATGCACATAGAGATGGTCATTTTATTAAGTAGTATTATTAACGTAATAGCAAAATTTTTAAGTGATAGTGACTTACTCATAATCAGAAGTGAAGTGATGAACTATGACATGTAATATGCAGAAGCAGTAAGCATGATTGTACTAAGACAAGGTATCTAATGCACAAATTTAGCATGGTTTAATGTGAATAAGCATAGAAATCCTAAAGCATGATATCTGATGCATCACACAAACCAAGAACATGATTTCTACAACAACTCAACATAATGTAAAACCTAAAACGAGGTTTCTACCCAGTTTACCTCACAAAATCATATAGCTACCCTCCCCTTTTTACTAGATATACCAATATCTGTTTACAAAGGATTATTATAGACCTGAATTGAGTAAATTACATAAATGAAATGTGAACTTATACTATAGGGAGCCTGAAGCAGGCCCAAAGTAAACTTGGGAGTACTAGGCCTTTAGTGTAGTCACAAGTGCCAAGAATATCATAGCCAATGAGTGTCCAAGTGTGTCAAAGTGGCCTAAGGACCTTAAGGACCCCGGATAGTGCTAAAACCAAGACCTTTCTTAAAATAGGGACTGGTTATGTGCAGTGTGAAAGGGCCAACCCTATTGCGCCAGAGTTCGAAAAATCTCAGGGGAGTCCTAGGCAGTATATATTGGAGAGGTAGAACCTAAAGTTCTAAGAGTAAAGTGAGAGTGCTTGACATAATTTTGAAGGACTTAGTGAAAAATAGTGTGGAGATAACTTTTAGGAGTAAAAAAGATTTTCTAGAATAGACTAGTTTTAAAAAGATGCTAAGAATGAAAAACAATTTTTAGAAGAACATTAAGAACATTTTAAAATCTGTTCTGAAAAGAGAAAATTCAGCAAACATACAAGCACTCATTGAATACCTAGATTCAGAGACAGGCAGATCTCACACAAGAGTGAAGGGTGTTGTGAACATATAAAAATCACATTAAGGGGGCACATGAACATGGCATAGGGAAGACATATAGACAAATGAACAAGACACTTAGGAGTCGTAGAGACTTAATAGGCTAGCCATGATAATAGGCAATTAGGACATAGAACAAAGATGTAGTAAATCATATAGAAAACAAGGGTGTATTTGACAGGATTAAACATACAATTAAGTTCATTAGGGGATTAAGCTACTAATCATGATCACACCAATCTAAGGGAGTAACATAAACATGCTTAGCTAGTGTCATACCATCAAATGAAGTCAGGACATACTGATTACATACTTGAGCAAGAGGAGACAAAATTTAGACATGCATGGTAAAACAGTAAACAAAAGAACAACTTGAATGCATAACCAATCAAACTAGTGCAAAAGTAAATATAAAATAAACAAAGTCGAGTTACAAAATTGAACTAGAGACATACCAGTTGAAGAAAAGAGTACAAAATGCAAAGTAGGTGCAGTTCCATTGTTTAGCCTTGGCTTTCAACTGGCTAGACCAGTAATTATCACAACTAATAGAGAAATAAAAGAGAGTTTTAGTGTGAGTGTGTATTCTTTGAACTTATGTTCGTCTGTTAAGAAGTTAAATAAGAGAGTTTATATAGTATTTCAAGAGTAGATCAAATAAGGTCAAAGAATCAATAATCAACAACTAAGGAATCTCAGAATCCAATCATACAAAGAGTTAAGCATAGTCTTCCCTTAATTATGGGTAATTAGAAAACGGTAATGCCAATATTAATTAAGACAGGAGGTTCAAAATATGACAAAAAAAGGAGTAAATAACGAGGGGTCTAATTAAAGAAAGAGTCATGTAATGAATCAGTAAATATACAATAATCAAATAAGGCAAGAATGACTAATTAAGATCGTAATCATAGAAACAAGCAAGACTTAGGAGTACAGATTCTTATTAGAGCAAATCAATCAACCAGATTAACAACAATTCTGGAAAAAATATATCGATTCCCATAACTAAAGTAGACTAAGTAAAACTTTATAAGCACACAGAAGTTAACGAGAAAATTGATTAAAAAACCTTAGTAGAGATTAGTTGGGGAAAGTAATAGATCAATGCATTTTACAAAGGAAAATCATGTAGTTCAAAGATACAGAGTGAATCAATACAACTAGTAACATTGAAAAACTCAGAATCGAAGCAAAAAAATCAGAAAATTAGAGTTTCACATAAATCGACTAGGGGTTAAGCACATTTTACGTAAATTAGTCAAGAACACGAAAGGATAATCTATTAATGTCACGACCCTAGTTCACCAATTGTGAACATGTCATGATGGAACCTAGTCTTCATGACTAGGTAAGCCTAACACATTGTGGAAGTAACAACATTTACAAAATTTTTAATCCAAAAGCTATATAAAATGAATAATGTATATAGTTGCTGCCTCGCACATACACTTTAACACTTTATATTCTGAAACTATCCCAAAGACCCGAAAACCAATGGGCAACATAGGCTAAGAGTAATACATAATACTGCTCTAACCATCCGGAAAAGTCTATAACACAAAAGAACATAATAACATCTAACTAATTAAAGGGGTAGAGTGAGGGGAAGACTCTCCGGTCTGCGGCCGCGGCAGATATACCCCAAGTCTCCGAAATGCTCCGTGCAACTGCTGATAATGCGCCAGCGTAGAGGTACCTGGATCTGCACATGAAAAATATGCATAGAAGAGGCCTGAATACACCACAACAGTACTCAGTAAGTGCCAAGCCTAACCTCGATCAGGTAGTGACGAGTAAAGGTCGAGGCATTACTGAGATAAAACACAATAATAAGGAAAGACCATATGGATATAATCTACTGCGAGAATCTACCATAAAAATAAATAAGACAGTAATCGAGAACTAACACAGTAAGTAAATAGAAGTGCAAATAACCACCAGATATCTATCATCGGGGATCTCCTGGTATACTCATCATATACTCTAGGTATCTCTTAGTATCCCGAGGATCTCCTAGTATCCTTTATTTTACGATCATATCTATGCCAGGGATCTCTTGGTATCCCGCACTCTCAGTCAAAGGATAAAACACATACAAACGGAGGTTATCGGGATGCCGTCCCATAGTACCAATTCGTAATACCACACAATTAGAATAAAATAAGTTGCTAAGTAAGAATAATTAATAGAATTTGTAGTCTAGCATGCTTCACGTAAGGCATATAATACAATAAGCACTTAAGTAAGTAAGTCAGCTAAACATGTTTATCATAAGCTAACACAAGTTACATTGCAATTAGAATAGACAAATTCGCAAGTAAACAGTTAAATATTCTAAGTAAAATGGATTTTCACTAGCACAAGTACATGCTCGTTAACTCGTGTACCGGGCATTTAAAATAATAAATAATAGATCCTAAGGGGAGAGGTCCCCCATACAAAGTTAGACAATCCACTTACCTCGAACTGATGCAAAATCGACTAAGCAACGATGCCTTTGCCATGAGTATCCGACTCCGAATGGCCTAATTCTATTCAATATAATTATACAAAATAAATAACATCACAAACAAGTGATTTCATTATTAAATTTAAAGTTAGAGTGCGAAAATAGGTAAAATAACCAAAATGACCCTCAAGACAATGGCTCGTAATCGAATAACATTCACATTTTAAAAACCCTCGTACTCTCATGAGTCTGACCATACAAGAATCACCCAAATCGGAGGCTCAAATGCCCCCTAAAAACTCAATAGTTTAGTTACTGAAGTTTCATCCATTTTTCCCAAATTTGACATTGAATTCGAATTATAATGGTGTATATAACTACATAATTGTGGAATCTAACTTTAAAGGATAAAAAACAAACGTTACCCAATGGTTTTCTTTTCAAATCCCACTCCAAATTGCCTTCTCCCAAGCTCCCAAAAGATTTCCCAACTTTTTAAATTAAGCCTCGGATAAACCCTTATCAGAACATTGATTTTCGCTTCTGCGGTCCCGCACATGCAGACAAGGATCCACTTCTGCGGATTTCATTAAAGGGGCCAGAGTCCTCTTCTGCAGACGTACAACCACATCTGCGGTTCTGCCTTTGCGGGTAATTGACCGCTTCTGCCGTCTCCGAAGGCCATGCCCATATCGCTTCTGCGGTGAGCCAGGCTGATTATGCGGCTCACCAATTGCAAAAGAAAAAATACCAGAAGGGAAAACATCTACTGCTGCAACATTTAAAAATCCACCCCGTCGACCATCCGAAATCATCCCGAGGCCCTCGGGACCCCAACCAAAAATACCAATACCATCTAACGCCTTATTTAAACTTGTACCAATCCTTAAAACCTCCAAAATAACATCGAAAATCCGATTAAATAAAAGATTCAAGCCTACGAACTTCAAGTTCATCCAAAGCACGCTTTCAATCCAAAACCTAACGAACACTCGTCCGATTGACCTGAAACTTTGCATGCCCGTCCCAAATGACATAACGGTGCTATAGCAACTTCCGGAATCCCGTTTTGACCCTGGAATAAAAATTTACATTTTTGAATGAGAAGGCTAAATAATTACCTTATTTGAGGAAGTAGCCATGGAAGATTGGGTCTGTATGGCTTCCTGGGGTCGAAAGATCTTCTTTCAGCCTTGAAAGTATGGTGGGGTGTTCATAGAACAGAAGGCCTCGCCCAAGGAGTGGCATATTTGGATGGAGTCTAGCTTTGATGCTGGGGAGATGAGATCCATGGATTTGGATAGAGTATCGCTCATAGAGGAAGAATACGCGCGCTAGCACGTTACGGCTTACGTAGTTGATCGGATCAGATAGCCCTTCCTTCGGGCAAGCAACCAAACCCGGCACATCCAATTCTATTCCGATAAACAACTTGGAGGTATGGATGAGTGGCTTAAGGCATTGATTTGCTAAATCGACATACAAGAAGATTGTATCATGGGTTCGAATCGCATTTCCTCCGGTGCGAAAATGAAAGGGGCGGGCGAAATTACGTGAGAGAAAGAACCTCTTGAGTTCAACAGAAGTCATCTCTCTGACATTGGCTGTTCTTTCTACCTAAACTTGCGGCTTCTTTCATCAAAGATAGGTGTGAGCTAATTTTCTCACAAACCATCAAAGTTTTAGGCAGGCCCTTGTATGATGGTTAGTTTTTGGTTATATGATAAGGGGAAGGGGGAGAGGTGAGGAGGGCTCCCTTCAAGCAGACTACTTTACTAGCTTGAATTCATTAAAAGTACAGAACTGCTTTAACAAAAGGGCTCGAACTACAGTGATCTGAGACCTTCTTCCGGAGGTAGGTTAGGTAGGCGACAGCCCTTAATAGGTTGTTTCGATCCCAAAGGGCAAAATAACCGATGAGTAGTATGCCTGGTAAGAACCTTCTCAAGTAGAGAAAGAGAATCTAATTTTTAATAAGAAAGATGCTAAGGCTGATATTCCTGACGTTAAGATTCTCTTCTTATGCTTCGCCAGCACCCAATAAGGACCACAAAGTGCATTAGTAATGACCAATGGAGAAGATTCCTGCCTCTGCCCAACCACAACTTCCTTTTCCGGGAGAGGGGGATTTTGGGGATCAACTGGCCCCCATCCAACCTCAGTATGCTAGAAATGAACCGCAGTCGCTAGCACATCAGGATCCCAATCCATGTAAGGATCCTGTTTGGATCTTTCAACACGACACCATTAAACATCGTCTTTCAATTGTGACTCCACAACGTGACGTAAACGACGATGAAATTGATGCGATAATAAGATTAAAATGAGTAATGTTAACCATTCCATTATTCACAAAAACCCTTCGATGACTTATAGGCTGCCTTGTTTGAGGAATAGTTCACAAAAATGGAGACGAACCGGGATAACGTCCGATCTTATTTCAAGATTGAGTAGAAAAGGGATATAGAAGTTCGTTCTCTTCCTCTGTGCATCTCTGTGATGGGTAAATCTCCATAAAAAAGGGACAACTTTCGTGTAGTTTGCTTATCCGGTGCCTTCTTTACGACTTTCGACCAAGCCATTATTGAAGAAACTCTTATTTAGTCAGGACGTCGTTCCCGTACCTTGTGGTACTTTTTTTGAATTGAAGGGTGATATGAATCGGTCTATTTCCGGCGTCATATCCATAGTTAGCCCATTCATCCTAGTTAGCAGTTCCAGCTCCGTATCAAGGTCACGATCGATATAGTCACTAGCATCAAGATTGTCACTATCATCAATATCGTCACTATCATCAATATCGATCTCATCAAGAAGAAAACCTTTAGGCTTGTTATCCAGGAACTTGTTCAGAAATACCGTAATGAAAGGAACATAGGAGTTTGTCTCTAGGTATTTGACCAAATAGGATCGTCCAGTTCTGATCGCAGATTTTGCCAGGGATGTGAACAAAGAAAAAGATGTAGTACGGATGGGAAATCGCTTCCCACTCTCTATCCTTATCGATAGGGTTCCCCCATAAAACAATTTCTTCTTGGGGGGAAGGTATGATGAAAGGGGGTCTCCCTTCCGTGCTTTGTGGGATTAATTGATTGGATACCCGAGACCCATAATCTTTCCTAGGAACAGCTTCTGCGATGATATGCATAAATGCATAATTAGTTCCACAAGTCTCACTGCACGACTCTCCTGGGGTTCCCTCATCTGAGATCTCTGGGAAAGAGGATCAAGTTGGCCCTTGCGAACAGCTTGATGCACTATCTCCTTTCAACCCTTTGAGCGTACCCTCGTATCATACCTATATAGCCTTTCCTTCAGCTATATATAGTTTCAGTTCTGCTTCCAACTACCGATGGGAGAAGGCTTGGACGTATAGAAAAATTATATCTTACCATTTCTTCGAAATTGTCCGCTCATAGCACGATGGAAGTGTCCGATTATAGCACGACGCACTGCTTCAATGGCTCGATATGAAAGTTTATGATATGGACAGGAAAGTAAAATATGGGCTTAGGGCTTTTGAATTTGAAATGGACTTGCAACCGGGGGAGAACAAAACTCTAGGTCCCGAATTCCCCCGCCGACTGAGAGATTCGATTTCCAAATCCAAGCTGGCCTCTACTCAATTGATTTGAATATAGTTGCGTGAAGTAGCATAAATGCTAAACTGATCTAAGGAAGGAGGGGGAATGCGAAAGCAAGGCTATTCCGAGGCGTAAAACGTCTGTAGGCCCATCAGCCATGAAGTACGCATACGCGGTAATAGGCTAAAAATTACGGTTATAAGGCATTCTAGAGGGCCTGTTTTCGGTTGGTTATAACCAGAACTCTTAGGTTAGGGGTCCGCCCTTAGCCCAGTACTTAATAAAAGGGAGGCCCCATAGCTTGACCTCCGCCTTTTTCTACCTGCACGGATGCCTTCCCTTCCTTGCAAAGCAAACCTAGTCAAGCAATGGAAGGAGAAAGGAAAAAGACCTTCATCGCGCACAGACAGACCATCTTTAGCGAAGTCCCTTCTTCCCAACCTCTCCTACAGCATCCATTTCGTCAAAGAAGGACGGAGCAGGCACACTGACTACTCTGATTGGGCGTGGACTGGGAAAAAGTAGAAGCTAAAGGAAAGCTAAAAGGTATTAGCGAAGAAGTAATAGAGGATCTGATATAGATTGAAAAGAGGGAAAGCTAAGCTAGCTAACGAAGGGGTTGAGATTCGCCTCGCCCTAGTACACCAACCAGGAAGAAAGATTTAGTGCTTTTCACCTTTTCGCTAAACAAGAACTAGAGCCAATCGGGTCTATCTCCCAGTTCGAAGGACCAAGAACTGGTAAAAACGTATGCTCCAAAGAGCCTTATATTAGATAGGGAATAGGGGTCGATTGCGCTTCGCTTTTTATATGTGTTCTCTATCTTCTCTCTCTTGCTGGCTGTCATGGATCGCTTGCCCCGTCCTAAAAATTGAAAGGGATAGAGAATAAGGATTCGCAGGCAAGGCAGATATTGAATTCACGGAGAAAGGGGAATGTGTAGCTGGGCTGAGAGAGAGATTGCATGGAAAGAATGTCGACTTCTTGGAATGCTATTCGCCCATACCTGAAGACATGGCAGGGAAAAAAGAAGGGGAGAGAACAGATAGGTGATTGTCCTAAGAAGGAAGTTATCGAGGTAAGTAGTTAAGTAGCTAAGTTTTGGAAGGATTTTATAGTATCTCCTGAAATTTAAGCCTCTCGAACTGCGTACCAAAAGCAACTCTATTGTCGGAAAAATAGGCTTGATCAGAGCCCTGCCAGTTCGAGTCTGGCGAGTTGCTGAAATATAAAGGAATTGTTCCGTTATTCCTCATTGATAATAGTGGAATCAATGGCGCAGAGTAAAAAAGAACGAAGACTATTAATACACCAATCCAATAAATTCGCTCATTTTGTAAGAAATTCCTATATGATATCTAATCGGGAAAGATTAAACACAAGCAAATCTGCAGTAACATCTCAAGGGAATGTTGTTAATGGAACATGTAGGAATAATAGGTCCTATTCTTTTTTTGTTGACCCTCATTTCAATTGATTGGATGCTTGAGCACTCAGAGATTTTCGTGAGTTTGCTAAGTAGTTTCTAGCCAGGAATTTAATTATGAAAGTTTGCTGGGTAGCTGACCCTCTTAGTCCGTTCTTGCCAGAGTGGGAGCCTGCCTAATCTTTATGTTTTATGCTTTTTAAATAATATTTCCTCCGCTTAATGGATAACCATTTGTTTCCAATGGAGAATTTCTTATCATCTTATATTCAGGTGATTGGATTTACACCAACGGAAACCATAAACTTCATACACAATATAGGGATATGATAGAGTTTTTTTGAAATAATGAATGGAGTTCCTTCTTCCATGCTATCCCATTCACTGGTACTGATCATTGATATTGTAAAAGTCATTTTCTTGCTTTTGTGCCAGCTCATGATCTAAACGAGTCGCACATACACCCTAGTACATGTTCCTCAACGCTGAGGACACCCCTGAAGAGCGGGGGATTTCCTGACATTTCTGATTGGCTGTCTTGTATTTCTAATAAGTTGTTTAATAGTTGGCATGTTGAATCGTATACATAATATGATGGGTTGGTTTAGATTGATCCTAACCGAATGATACCAGCTTGAAAGCTGAAGTGGGTTTGGGGAATGGAAGAACAAGAACATCTTCTTTACAACCAAAAATGGTAACATATGACCTTTTTTCACTCATGCTTGTCATCTGCTCGTGAATACCATCCAGTCAAGTCTTTTTTCTTTTATTCTTAAATATGGGTGCTAACCAGATTCCCCATGTTATATGCGAGGTCAATAAAATTCCCCAGAGAGTCAGTTTTTGATCATAATGACCACCTAAAGTTGGATTTCCAGTTGTAGTTTTTAGTTTGGGGTGCCCGTTTTCTTTATCTGTTAAGCCTCACTGCTATGGGACTTCCTAAAGAAAATTGCAATCGCAGAAGGGCATAATAGTTACTTTTTTTCTCTATAACAGGATTATTAGCTACTCGTTGGATTTCTTCTGGACGTTTCCCACTAAGCGATTTATATGAATCATTAATTTTCCTTTCATGGAGTTTCTCCCTTATTCATATAATTCCGTATTTAAAAAAAATGTTTTAATTTTAAGTAAAATAACTTTTACCCAAGGCTTTGCTACATCAGGTATTTTAAATGAAATACACAATCTGTAATATTAGTACCTGCTCTTCAATCCGAGTGATTAATAATGCACGTAAGTATGATAATATTGGGCTATGCAGCTCTTTTATGTGGATCATTATTATCAGTAGCACTTCTAGTGATTACATTTCGAAAAAACAGACAGCTAATTTATATGAGCAATGGTAGGCTCGTAGCTTCGCTCAGCAGAAGAGCCTGACATGACCGGAAACCTCCAAATTCTAACTTTCGGCATTTCTTGCGTAAATCAGCTAGGGACATCCAAAATACATTACGAACACGCTCCCAACCCCGAAATTACCTAACAGAGCTAACAGAACAATCAACTTTCCATTTCGTTGTCGTCTTCACACTGTTATGATTATGGAGCACTTTCCAATACTTAAGCTGTCATTTAGGGACTAAGTGTCCCAAATCACTCCGGATTCTAACACCGAATTTACCGGCAAACCAAAATAGCAGAAATGAACTAAGGGGAAGTAGTTAAAAGGGGAACGTGTCATAAATTCCAAAGACAACCGGCCAGGTCGTCACATCCTCCTACACATAAACATTTGTTCATCCTCGAACGAGCATGGAGAACATACTTGAAGTAGCAAATAGATGAGGGTGCCGGCTGCGCATATCCCGCTCGGTCTCCCAAGTTGCCTCCTTGGCCGGCTGACCCCACCACTGAACCTTTACTGAAGCTATATCCTTTGACCTGAGCTTGAAGACATGCCTGTTTAGTATCGCCACTGGCTCCTCAAAATAGGACAAGTGATTGTCCCAGTGGATTGAAGTAAACTCCAAAACATGGGATGGGTCACCGTGATTTATCCAAAGCATCGAGACGTGAAATAATGGATAAACGCAAATCAAAACAGGGAGGTAAGGCAAGCTTGTATGAAACATTCCCAACTCGCTTCAAAATCTCAAAAGGGCTAATGAACCTCGGACTCAACTTCCCTTTCTTCCCAAAACTCATGACGCCTTTGGAAAGAACTGATCCCAAGACCCTCTAAACTCAATCACGCGTGCACAGAGCATATACTCAAGAATTTGAATGGTGCGCTCAGATTGCCCGTCCATCTGAGGGTGAAAAGATGTAATCATAGTCACCTAGGTACCCAACTCCTGCTGGACGGCTCTCCAGAACCATGATGTAAACACTAAACTCCTATCCGAGATGATAAAAGCTGGAATGACGTGCAGAGAGACAATCTCCCTGATATACATCACTACTCCGCTCCGCTGAGTAAGTATTACACACTAGAATGAAATGAGCAAACTTGTCCAGCCAATCCAAAACAACCCAAATAGAATCAAATAATTTTGCAGTCAGAGGGAGTCCAGTTACAAAGTCCATAGGGATCTTCTCCCATTTCCACTCCGGAATCCCATCTGCTGGAGTAACCATCCTGGTCTCTGGTACTTAGTCTTTACCTGGTGACAATTGAGGCATCTAGCTAGAAACTCTTCATTCGCCTCCATAGTACTGCTGCCTTAGATCCTGATACATCTTCAAGGGACAGGGATGGATGGAGTACCGTGAGCTATGGGTCTCTGTAAACATCAACTCCTGAATATCATCAACATGGGGTACACAGATCCGGCCCTGCATCCTCAATATGTCGTCATATCCCAAAGTCACATCCCTAGCATCGTCATGCTGAACTATGTCCCTGAGGACAGGAAAATGAGGGTCATCATACTGCCGCTCCCTGATACGATCGAACAATGAAGACCGAGAAACCATATAGGCTAGAACCCGACTGGGATTCAAAAGGTCCAATATCACACACTGACTAGCTAAAGCCTGAACATCCATCGCCACGGGTCTCTCTGAAGCTGGTAAATATGCCAAACTCCCCAAACTCTCTAAATAGTGACTCAAGGCATTGGCCACCACATTGGCCTTGCCCGGGTGATAAAGAATAGTAATATCATAATCATTCAGTAGCTCCAGCCATCTCCTTTGGCACAAGTTCAGATCTTTCTGCTTGAACCAATGCTGTAAACTCTAATGATCCATGTAAATCTTAGAAGGCATGCCGTACAAATAATGACACCATATCTTCAAGGCATGAACAATAGCAACTAACTCAAGGTCGTAGGCAGGGTAGTTCTTTTCATCTACCTTCAGCTGTCTGGATGCGTAGGCAATCACCCTACCATCCTACATCAACACCGCTCCAAGTCCGACACGTGAGGCATCATAATAAACTGTATAGGACCCCGAACCAGTAGGCAATATCAGAATAGGGGCTGAAGTCAAGGTTGTCTTAAGATTCTGAAAGCTCGCCTCACACTAATATGTCCACTAAAAGGGAGCACCATTCTGGGTTAATCTAGTCATAGGGTCTGCAATCGATGAGAACCCCTCCACAAAACGACAGTAATAACCTGCAAGGCCAAGGAAACCGCAGATCTCTATAGCTGATGAGGGACTGGGCCAACTCTGCATGGCTCTACCTTCTTCGGGTCCACCCAAACGCCCTCACTTGATACTACATGGTCTAGGAATTCCATAGAGCTCAACAAAAACTCACATTTTGAAAACTTTGCATATAATTTCTTCTCTTTCAGGGTCTGAAGCACTGTCCTCAGGTACTGCTCATGATCTTCACGACTCCGGGAGAATACAAGAATATCATCAATGAAAACAATGACAAACTAGTTGAGATAGGGTCTGAATACACTGTGCATCAAATGCACAAAAGCTGCTGGGCCGTTGGTCAGCCAAAATGACAAAACAAGGAACTCGTAATGACCATATCGAGTCTTGAAAGCTATCTTCGGGATATCCGACTCCGAATCTTTAAATGGTGATAACCTGAGTGCAAATAAATCTTAGAAAAGACCTGTGCTCCCTGAAACTGGTCAAATAGATCATCGATACGAGGCAAAGGATATCGGTTTTTCACTGTAACCTTATTCAAGTGACGATAATTGATACACATGCGCATAGAACCATCCTTTTTCTTCACGAACAAGACAGGAGTACCCTACGGTGAAACACTGGATCGAATAAAACCCTTATCAAGAAATTCCTATAACTGATCCTTCAACTCGTTCAACTTAGGAGATGCCATACGGTAAGGTGGAATGGATATGGGCTGAGTTCCCGGCAACAAATCAATACCAAAATAAATGTCCCGATCGGGCGGCATGCCCGAAAAATCAGCTGGAAACACATTGAGAAAATCCCATACCACTGGGACAAAATCAACATAAGGGGTATCAGCACTGACATCTCTCACATAAGCTAAATACGCGGTGCATCCCTTCTCAACCATACATTGAGCTTTAAGAAAAGATATAACTGTACTGGGAGTGTGATATAAAGTACCATTCCACTCAATACACGGAACACCTGGTATAGCCAACGTCATGGTCTTAGCGTGACAATCAAGAATAGCATATTGGGGCGAAAACTAGTCCATGCCCAAGATAATATAAAAATCAACCATATCGAGTAATAAAATATCTACCTTGGTCTCAAAATCTTAAATAGTAACCAAATATGACCGATAAACGTGGTCCATAATAAGAAAATCTCCCACGGGAGTAGAAACATAAACATGAGAGCTCAATGACTCTCGGCCTATACCGAAATGCAGAGAAAAATAAAATGACACACAAGAATAGGTAGAGCCTGGATCGAATATAACCGATGCCTCTGTGCGACTAACCAATATAATACATGTGATAACAGAATTAGAGGAAACATCCTCGGCACGAGCAGGAAGAGCATAATATCTGGCCCGAACCCTCCCTCGAGGGAGATCTCTATCGCCCTAATCTCCGCCCCTGGCTTCCTGGGTTGGTGGGGTGGCAGCTGGAGTTGGAACAATAGCCTGAGAATCCTGCTAGGCACACTGCGGCTGAGAATGCTGTGGAGGTGCACTCCTCCCAAGGCTAGGGCAATCCCTCACTACATGGTGGGTGTCCATGCACTCAAAACAAGCTCTAGTAGGGCGAAGTGGCTGTGACTGACTGGGCCCACCCCTCTTGGACTAACCTCTTGAAGCACCCCGTGCAGGACGCGCACTAGAAATCGGAGGTGAAAAATAAGGCTCTTGAGATTTGGGAGGAGCTGGAGTACTGCTAGATGAAGGAAGAGCTGAATGAACCGGGCGACCCATATAGCCCCTACTATGACATCTTGCTACTGATGTACGGGTACCAGAGTAGTGACCCGACTCTTGAGACCTCTTGGCCTCTCTCTCCTCTCGCTCTCTGGCGTGCATACCCTCTATCCTCCCGGCTATGCTCACTACTTGCTAATAAGGTATATACACCTCCAACTCTCTAGCCATGCTAGACCTGATATGGGGAATAAAACCCTTAATAAACCGGAAAACTCTCTCGCAGACAGTAGCCACCAAGGCTGGTGCATATCTGGCCAACCTAGTATATTGGATGGCATACTAAGAAACGGTCATAATGACCTGGTGCAAGTGCTCAATCTCCGCGCACCATGCATAACTGAGGCTCTCGGGAATGAACTCCCTCTGAAACATATATGAAAACTGAGTTCAAGTCAGGGAGGCAGCCTAATCTGGACTGTCTAACTCAAAGGTGCGCCACCAATCATAGAAGGCTCCCCGAAGTTGGAAAGCTGCGAAAGAAACCCCGCTCGAGGTAGTAATACCCATATGCGAAAGGTTCGGTGACAATCCTCTAGAAACCCCAAAGAATCATCAATAGCTAATTCGCTGAAAACCTGAGGACCATACTTCTTAAACCTCTCTAGTCTACAATGCTCATTCTCAGAAGTAGGTGCTCCATCCTCGGGCTGAACCGGTACTGCAGGCTGGGCATGGATAATATCTGGTACCTACCCCATATGCACTCTCTATTCAACAGTGGGGGCTGCGGGAGTCTTGGATCCTCCCCCGGCCTGGAATGTGGCTGCACGAAGGGGAAGCAACCCTGCCTGTGACAGCGTAGTATACATGCTCATATACTGGGACAATGCTTCCTGAACATCTAGAGTAGTGATGGCTGTGGGCGTCTCAGGTGCCTGAGCCCTGGCTCGATCTCCTGGCGGTACCTCAGCGGCAGCTCGCGCAGGTGCTCTAGCTGCACCACGCGCCCGTCCACGACCTCTGCCTCGGCCCTTGCCTCTAGCGGTTGTAGGAGGGGGTGCGGGTGCCTAATCGTCCGGGGTTGTGCATATCCTCGCTATCTATGAGAGAATAGATGACATAAGTTTATAGTTGATGCTAAAGATATAGGAGGACAAGGAATTCAACGAAGTGAAGATTTTTTTTCCTGAACAGTTACGTAGCCTCCCGTTGATAAGTACAGACGTCTCCATACCGATCAGCGAGACTCTAATAAACCGGCCTGCATCCCGTGACTCCAATGAACCTAGAGCGCTGATACCAACTTTTCACAACCCTAGTTCACACATTGTGAACATGTCATGACAACACCTAGTCTTCACGACTAGGTAAGCCTAATACATTGCGGAAGTAACAACATTTACGAAATTTATAATCCAAAAGCGAAATAACATGAATAATGTATATTGTTGCCGCCTAGCACATACACTTTAATACTTTACATTCTGAAACTATCCCAAAGACCCGGAAACCCATGGACAACATATGCTAAGAGATACATAATACTGCTCTAACCATCCGGAAAAGTCTTTAACAAGGAAAAACAGAATACAATCAAACTAACTAAAAGGGTAGAGTGTGAAGGAGAATCTCTTGTCCGCGGATGCAGCAGATATACCTCAAGTCTCCGAAAAGCTCCCTGCAACTACTAATAATGCTCCTGCGTAGAAGTACTTGGATCTGCACATGAAAAACATCCGTAGAAGAGGCGTGAGTACACCATAGCGGTACTCAGTAAGTGCCAAGCCTAACCTCGATCGGGTAATGACGAGGAAAGGTCGAGGCCCTACTAAGATAAAAACATAATAATCAATAGAATAAGGAAAGACCATATGGATATAATCTACTGCGAGAATCTAGAAAAATAATAGATAAGACAGTAACCGAGAACTAACACAGTAAGTGCATAGAAGTGCAAATCACCACTGGATATCTATCATCGGGGATCTCCTGGTATCCCGAGGATCTCCTAGTATCCTCATCATATACCCGAGGGATCTCCTAGTATCCCAAGGATCTCTTAGTATCCTCCATTTTAAAACCATATATGTGCCACGGCTTTCTTGGTATCCCGCACGCTCAGTCATAGGACGAAACACATACAAAGGGAGTTATCGAGATGCCGTCTCGTAGTCCCAATTAGTAATACCACACAATTCAAATAAGATAAGGTGCTAAGTAAGAACAATTAATAGAATTTCTAGTCTAGCATGCTTTACGTAGGATAGGTAATATAGTTTAAGCAATTAAGCAAGTAAGTCCGCAAAACATGCTTACCCAAAGCTAACATAGGTTAAACTGCATTTAGAATAGACAAGTTCGCAAGTAAACACAGTTAAATATTCTAAGTAAAACGGATTTTCAACAACTAGCACAAGTACATGCTCGTCACCCGCCTACCGGGCATTTAAAATAACAAATAATAGATCCTAAGGGGAGAGGCCCCCCACAAAAAGTTAGAAAAGCCACTTACCTCGAGCTGGTGCAAAATCGACTAATGAACAATGCCTTTTCCATGAGTATCCGACTCAGAATGGCCCAAATCTATTCAATCCAATTACGTAACGTAAATAATACCACAAACAACTTGTTTCATTATTAAATTTAAAGTTAGAGCGCGAAAATAGGTAAAATGACCAAGACGCCCCTCAGGCCAATGGCTCAGAATCAAATAACTTTCATGTTTTCAGAACCATCGTACTCTCATGAGTCTAACCATATAAAAATTACCCAAATCGGAGGTCAAATGCCCCCTCAAAACTCAATAGTTTGGTCACTGAAGTTTTATCCAATTTTTCCGAAATTGAACATTGAATTCGAATTATAATGATGTAATTAACTACATAATGATGGAATATAACTATAAGGGATCAAAGAAACATTACCCAATGGTTTTCTCTTCAAATCACACTCCAAATCGCTTTCTCCCGAGCTTCCAAATGATTTTTCAACTTTTGAAATTAAGCCTCGGATAAACCCTTATCAGATCAGCGATTTCCGCTTCTGCGGTCCCACACACGTAGACAAGGATCCGCTTCTGCGGATTTTATTAAGGAGGCCAAAGTTCGCTTCTGCGGACGTACAACTGCATATGCGGTTCCGCCTTTGTGGGTAATTAACGCTTCTGTGGTCTCTGAAGGCCACACCCATATCGATTCTGCGGTGAGCTAGACCGCTTATGCGGCTCACCAACCGCAAAAGTGAAAATACCCGAAGGGAAAACCTCAACTGCTGCAACACTTCAAAATCCACCCCGTAGACCATCCAAATTCATCCCGAGGCCCCCGGGACCCCAACAAAAAACACCAATACCATCTAACACCTTATTCGAACTTGTACCAATCCTTAGAACCTCCAAAATAACACCGGAAACCCGATTAAATCAAATATTCAAGTCTAAGAACTTCAGGTTCATCCAAAACACGCTTTTGATCCAAAACCTGAAACTTTGCACGCACGTCTAAAATGACATGACGGTTCTACCACAACTTCCGGAATCTTGTCCGACCCTTAGATAAAAAATTCACTGTCGGACCGGAAACCTCCAAATTCTAACTTTCGGCATTTCTAACCTAAATGAGCTACGTACATCTAAAATACATTCCGAACACGCTCCCAACCCCGAAAGCACGTAATAGAGCTAACGAAACTATCAGATTTCCATTCCGAGGTCGTCTTCACACTGTTCGATTACGGGCCACTTTCCAACATGAAGATCTCATTCAGGGACTAAGTGTCCCAAAACACTTCGGATCCTTACACCGAATGTCCCAGCATACCAAAATAGCAGAAATGAACTTAGTAGAAGCAGTTAATGGGGGAACGAGGCATAAATTCCAAAGATGACTGACCAGGTCATCCCAATTAAACATTTAAAAATCAAAAAGATCTTGAGAAAATGACTTATAATGAACGCTACTTTAGGGAAAAGTCGGAAAATCAGTTGAAACAGGAAAATTTCAAGGAAATCAGGTAAGAGTTTCTCGATTCCTCTCAGATCTATACATATCTGAGAAAACTGCAGGTTTAGAAAGCATAATAGAGACTAGAAAATAGGCCTAGAAAATCATGGATTCATAGCAAAATAATAAAGGTTTCTTACTCATGGTTGAGCAACGACCCTAAATAGGCAACGAAATCAAAGGTGCAAACCAGACCGCTCAGGTCCCTTCAGATCTTCTCAAGTATCTAGGAAACCTATGAAACATAGCTAGTAGGAGGCCAGTATAGGCTTGAGACAGCAAAGAAAAATCATAGAACGGAGCGCTAAAGCGGTGACGATGTCTGAGGATTAGGGTTCAGGTATAGAGCGTTTGAGAAGGAAAAAAAGGCTGACGGCGGAGAAAAAGGTGGAAATGAGAGGGTGTAATATGGGTCATTAGGGTTTAGTTATGGTAGGGAAAATTTGGACCATCCATAAAAAATGATCAACAGCCAGGATTGGCCATGGCTTTGGGTTGGGCAAGCTAAGTTTTGCGCTTAAGGAGTTTGGCCAAATTATAACTTTGGCTGGTCTCTTAGGTTAAAATTAAAAACAAAAAGCTATTTCTTAATTACCAAAGCAATTGAGTAAAACTAATTTATAAAATAATTAACTAGTTATAAAAAATGATTTTCATGCATAGAAATATTTTAAAATAATTATTTAGTATTTTAAAAATACAATGGACCAATTTTTGATAAAATAATACAATAATGTATGCATGGGTTACAATTGCACCAAAGAGTGCCAATCTGAATTTATGAAATAATTTGAACTTAATAGGACCATAGATGGTAATATTAAATCAAAAAAATTTTAAAATCATCTTTAATTCAATTTTGTAATTATTTGTATGAACAAAATAATGAGATAAATTAATTTAAAAATGTAAACATTATGAAAAAATACCAATTGATGCTAATTCATAGTATTAAAGGTATATATGCATTTCAATATATTGAAGGAAAAACTAGGTATAAAAAATGACCCGATTTCTCCTATAGGTTGTGGTGGCGCACAACACTACTGCTAGGCAAGCTAATAGTTTTAGTATTTTTAAAATAGCTGGTTTAGTTTGTGTCGAAATAGGAGATAAACACTTAATAAGGTGAGAGATACTAATTTTTAAGAGCAAATGAGATAAGTAAATTAACTGAAAAACCATTATGTGTCTACTAGCATAAATCTTCAAGACATGGTGTTACAAGTGTATGAGCTACTAGTAGAATACACAAAAGAATAATACACTATTGTCTGAAGTGAAATAGATAGAAATAAAAGCAAAAGAAAGACTTCGGCTGCTACAGAACGGGCTCGAAAGGCAGTTCACCGCTAAGTCTAATAGTAATCAACGATGAGCGCCAGACTGATATCCAGATGCACCTGCCTCAAATCCTGCACGATTAGTGCAAAAGTGTAGCGTGAGTGTTTAAACAATATGTACCTAATAAGTATCTAGTCTAACCTCGAAGATGTAGTGATGAGGGGTCGACTTTGACATTTACTATGGGCTAACAATAAAAATACTAAAATAATAATTAAGCATGGGCTATATTCAAGGAAACGTCAATTCTCATTAACTCGTCCAAATCCAAAGTAAATGAAATTCGATCTTTACAATTCCTTTATCAAGTTCCGATATGATTAAAGAATTTAATTTAGCATGTAGGGTACATATATCGTAAGTATCACATGATTTGGGTCCTAAACTACACGGACATAAGCAAAATTAGTATCTATGTACGGACTGTCGTTAGCTCATGTGCACGTAGCCCCAAAAAATAGGAGCACATATCAAAAGGAATTTACCTCTGGAGTTAATTTCCTCTTACAAGGTTAGAAAAGAGACTTATCTCGTATGGAGCTTATTTCCCATTCCGAAATCCTGCTCTAAACCCTCAATTCGGTGCCAAACAACTCGAAACTAGTCAAATGTTATATAAATAGTAAATACATGTTCAAATTCTCATATCACAACTATTAAATTGGTTATCTAACCCCAATTGAAGAATTACTAAAATTCACCCCAGGGCCCACATGCCCGGATTCCGGAAATTTTTGCAAAAAGTTGTTACCCATAACCTCATGAACTCAAATATATGATATTTACCCCAATCCATAATCAACTAGTGAACCTACCTATCAACAATGGAAACTGGCTCCTTCACATAGCCCAAGCTCTCATCTAGCTGAAGTCCAACACCTACAACAAGTCAGATGATTCCTACGGAGCATAGATACATGGAAAATCGGATGAAACAGATAGGTTGGGAAGCAAAGCGAGCTCATACGAAACCTCCCCAGCTCGTCTCAACAACTCAAATGGGCCTATAAACCTTGGGCTCCACTTCCCATTCTTCCCGAACCTCATGATCCCCTTCATCTGTGAGACTTTCAAGATAACATTCTCGCCCACCATAAATGATAAATCACGCATCTTCTGATCCTTGTAACTCTTCTGTCTAGATGTGCTGTGCGAAGTCGCTCTTGAATCAACTTTACCTTTTCCAAGGTATCCTTTACCACATCAGTACCATATGACTTATCCTCGCTAGGCTCAAACCACCGTATGGGAGAATGACATTTCCGATAATATAAAGCCCCAAATGGAGCCATCTCGATGCAGGAACGGTAACTGTTGTTGTAAACAAACTCGGCCAGAGGCAAGATTTGATCCCACTTCCCTCCATAATCAATCACACATACTTTGAGCATATCCTTCAAGATCTGTACTAGCCGCTTCGACTGCCCATCAGTCTACGGGTCAATAAGTATTGTGAGCTCTACACGGGTCCCCAACTCACTCTATACTGTTGTCAAGAAATGCTAAGTAAGCTGAGAGCTTCTATCTGATATGATGGATATAGGCACACCATGCAACTGAACCGTCTCCTGAATATAAATCTGGGCCAACCTCATTGAAATATACATAGTCACGACCGGAATGAAGTGTGCCGACTTGGTCAACCTATTGACAATGACCCAAACTGCATCAAACTTCTGCAAGGTCCGCGACAACCCAACTTTGAAGTCCAAAACAACGTGCTCTCAATTCCACTCAAGTATAGTCATCTACTGGAGTAGTCAACCTGGCATCTGGTGCTCATACTTCACTTTCTGAAAATTAGGCACCTCGCGACATACTCAACTATGTCCTTCTTCATCCACCACAACGAATAATGCTGCTTCAGGTCACTATACATCTTTGTTGCACCTGGAAGAATGGAATACTGAGCACCTTGTGCCTTTTCTAGAATCTGCTCCCTCAAGCCATCTACATTAGGAACACATAGGCGACCCTGGAGTTGTAGAACACTATCTTCACTGATAGTAATCTCCTAAGCACCACCCTGTAGTACTATCTCTCTGAGAACAAGCAAGTGCGGATCATCAAACTCTTGGGCCTTGATTTGATCCAATAGTGAAGACTAGGCAACGATACATGCAAGAACACGACTGGGCTTTGCAATATCCAATCTCAAAAGTCCGTTAGCACAAGGACTGAATGTCTAAAGCTAATAGCATCTGCTCTGCTGAAATAAATGCCAAGCTACCTATATCTGTGCCTTCCTACTCAAAGCATCCGAAACTACATTCGCCTTTTTCAGATGATCAAGAATGGTAGAATAATAATCCTTCAGTAACTTAATACACATATGCTACCTCAAATTGAGATCCCTCAGCTTGAAACAAATACAACAAGCTACAATGATCAATGTAAACCTCACTGGACACCCCATAAAGAAAATGATTTCAGATCTTAAGAGCATGCACAATTGAAACTGACTCTAAACTGCGCACAGGGTAATTCTTCTCATGGATCTTTAGCTGGCGTGAAACATATGCAATCTCTCCCCTTCTGTATGAACACATAACCCAAACCGATGCCTGAAGTATCACAATACATAATATACATCCTTGAACCGGATGGCAATAGTAGAATGGGTGCTGTAGTCGAAGCTTTCTCGAGGTTTTGGAAGCTCACCTCACAATCATTGGACCAACGGAATGGAGCTCCTATCTGGGTTAATCTGGTCAAAGGTGCTGCAATAGATGAGAAGCCCTCCACAAACCAACAATAATAACCTGCTAACCCTAATAATCTCTTGATCTCAGTCGCCATAGTAGGACGAGGCCTACTCTGTACTGCCTCAATCTTCTTGGGATCCACCTTCATACCCTCCCCTGATACAACATGCCCCAAGAATGCTAAAGAATCTAGCGAAAACTCACACTTGGAGAACTTAGAATATAGCTTCTAATCTAGCAAGGTCTAGAGCACCACTTTCAAATGCTGCTCTTGCTCCTCCATGCAGTGAAAGTATATCAAAATGTCATCAATGAAGAAAATGATGAATGAATTAATATATGGCCTGAACACCCTGTTCATCAAATCAATAAACGCCGATAGGGCATTATTCAGACCAGAGGACATCCCTAGAAACTCATAATGAGGATATCTAGTTTGGAAAGCAGTCTTCGAAACATCCAAATCTCCAATCTTCAACTGATTGTACCCCAATCTCAAGTTAATCTTAGAGAACACCCTAGCACCCTGAAACTAGTCAAACAAATTATCAATCTATGCAAATTGGAACTTGTTCTTAATGGTAAACTTTGTTCAACTTGCGATAATCAATGCGCATCCTCATAGTTCCATCTTTCTTCTACAAAAATAACACTAGTGCACCCCAAGGTGATACACTTAGTCTGACGAACCCCTTTGCTATTACCTCCTCAAGCTTTTCCTTCAACCCATTCAACTCTTTTGGAGCCATATGGTACGGTGGGATAGATATAGGCTGGGTACCTGGATCCAAGTCAATAAAGAAATCAATACCATGATCTGGTGGAATGCCTGGAAGGTCATAAGGAAACACATCAGAAAACGCAGGAACTATGGGCATTGACTCAATCGCCGATGTCTCTGCAGTAGTGTCCCAAAAATAAGCTAGATAAGCCAAATAACCTTTCTCGACCACGTGACGAGTTTTCACAAAAGAGATGATCTAACTATGTGTGCTTATACACGAACGCTTCCACTCTAATCTAGGCAACAGAAGCATCACCAAGGTAATACTCTTGGCATGGCAATCAAAGATGGCATGAAATGGAGATAACCAGTCCATGCGCAGGATAACCCCAAAGTCGATCATATCAAGAAGCAAAAGATCCACTCTAGTCTCATAACTATAGAATGTAACAATACAAGACTGATAGATTGATCCACAACAAAAAAAATGCGCACCAGAGTAGACATATAAACAAGAGTACCCAAAGGACTCATGAGGAACATCCAGGAAATAGGCAAAAAGAGATGACACATATGAATAGGTGGAACCTAGATAAAATAATACTGAAGCATCCTTATATTAAATAGAAATAATACATGTGATTACAACATCCGAAGCCCTTGCATCTCGTCTAGCCAAGAAAGCATAGAATCTAGCTGGAGCGTCACCTGGCTGACCTCCACTTCTAGGATGCCCTTGCCCTACGCCTCTGGGCGACGAGACGGTTGGTGTGACTACTGTTTCTAATCATAGGTTGAGAAGCCTATTGCACTACCTTGCCCCAAAGCTTGGGGCGAAACCTTTGCACACGGTGAAGTCCCCGCACTCGAAACAACCTCTCAGTACGAAAGGTTGTTGACCTGAAGTCTAACCCTGATGGCTTTAATGCCTACTGGAGGAACCCTAAATAGCAGGTGAGAGATATTAACTCTCTGGCATGGCACTAATATAAGGTCGAACTTGAGCACCTTGAGGAGGCGGTAGTGGTGGATATGTTGGCCTGCTAGGCTAACCTCTCTCCCCAAATGAAGCACCACTGAACCCTTCAAAATAACGAAACCGCTTTTGTTGCGGCATTTGCTTTCAGCCCCGTTGATGATAACCCTCAATCCTCTGAGCTATCTCTACAACCAGCTGGTAAGAAGTCCACATCTCAACCTCTTAGGCCATACTGGACTAAATATTGTAGTGCAACCCCCAAACAAACCTCCATACTCTCTTCGCCTCAGTAGGAAGTATCATAAGTGCATATCGAGATAACTTAGAGAATATTGCCTCATAATCGGTCACTGATATCTGGCTCTACTAGAAATGCTCAAACTGAAATCTCAAATCTTTCCCCTGGGAGGATGGAATACACATATCCAAGAAAAGGCGTGTAACCTAATCCCAAGTCAATGGAGGAGAACCTGCCGGTCTTCTAAAAAGATGAGACTGACACCATCTACGAGCTCTTCCCTCCAGTTGGAGAGTACTAAAATCCACCCCGTGGGTCTCCAATATTCTCATATTGTGTAGTCTGTCACTGCACCAATCAATAAAGTTCTGGGATCCTCATGTCCGTAACCTCCAAACACATGAGGGTGTTGGCTAGTCCATCTGTCCAATATCTTTTGCAGCTCACCGACCATAGGTGGTCTAGGCTCAGGTATGATTGCCGCCAGTGGCTGGTCTCCGTCCACGGGTAGTGCACCCAGGGTCTAATATACAGTAGTTGTATTCCTAGGATCCAGAGCATTATGGTTATGTGCTCCCCCTCCAGCTTGGGATGTGGCTGGGTTTGTTAGAAATAAACCAACATGGGTCATAATATCCGTGAACCGTATCATATGGACCATGACCTCCTAGAAGCCTAGTGCTGACATAACATCTACCAGAGTTGGCTCTGCTGTAGGCACCTCGTCCTGCTCCACAATATTAGGATCCTTTACCAGGTCTGCTGGTGGTATAGCTGGAGAAATTCTGGTACATCCTCGTCCCCTACCTCGAGCCGGTGCCCTCTCCTAGCCTCTGCCTTGGTCTCTACCTCAGCCTCTAGCAAAAAAAAAAGAGCAGGTTCTCTTGAGTCTGGAACATCCTCCATATGCATTCTCACCATATGTGAGAGAATAAGAGAAAGAAATTAGTATAACATCAACTGCACGATAGGAGATGAAGAAAAAGTAGTTTCCTAACACCTTATAACCTCTCGAAGATAAGCACAAACGTCTCCCCACTGATCTGCAAGACTCTATTCGGCCTACTAATAACTTTTGAGACCTACGTGAACCTAGTGCTCTGATACCATGTTGTCACAATATGATTTCTCCTATAGGTTGTGATGTCGTCCAACACTATCGCTAGGCAAGCCAATAAGGAACTATCCACATGAATGTCTATTTTAGTATTTTTGAAATAGTTGGTTTTTAATTTGTGAAGAAATAGGAGATAAACACTTAATAAGGTGAGAGATACTGATTTGTATGAGCAAATGAGATAAGTATATTAACCGAAAAATCATCATGTGTCCACTAGAATAAATCTCCAAGACTTGTGTCACAAGTGTATGAGCTACTAGTAGAATATATAAAAGAATACTGTCAGAAGTGAAATAGATAGAAAAAAAAATCAAAAGATAGACTTCGACTGCTGCAGAATGAGCTCGGAAGGCAGCTCATCGCTAAGTCTAATTGTAATAAGGATGAGCGTCGGACTAATATCCAGATGCACCTGCCTCAGATTCTGCATGATTAGTGCATAAGTGTAGCGTGAGTATATAAACAACATATACCTAATAAGTATCTAGTCTAACTTCGAAGAAGCTGTGGGGGGGGGGGGTCGACTTTGAAACTTATTATGGGCTAACAATAAAAATACTGAAATTATAAGTAAGCATGGGATATACAAATATAACAATATACTTACTAATATGAAATAAATAATCAATTCTTTCACTAATAGTTAATCTCAATTAATTTCCATCATTTAAGAAATTAATCTCTTAAGCCAATGAAACAATATAAATTATAGTTGGGATTCAAGATTACTACACATGAATTATGCCGAGGTAGTAAGCCCCGATCCAACTTACAAATAAATAAATTGTACACTACTGAGGGTCAAACGACGCAAACCATGGATGCATATATTCTTTTACCGAGGCTTTCGGCCCGCTCAACAAGAAGAGAAAATACTTTATAGATAATCGATTCAACAAAAACATCTATTCCCATAACATTCTAGTAACTCCTCCAAAACTCAATTAAATTAAATTCTACATTTTACTATTCCTTTATCAAGTTCCGATATGATTAAGCACTCAATTTAGCAAACAGGGTACAAATATCATAAGTATCACATGATTTGGGTCCTAAACAACCGGGACGTAAGCAAAATTAGTATCTATGTACGGACTCTCGCCACTTCGTGTGTACGCAACCCCAAAATAGGAGCACATACTAAATTGATTTACCTCTGGGGTTGATTCCCTCTTACAATGTTAGGAAAGAGACTTACATCGTCTGAAGCTTACTTCCCATTCCTAAGTCGTGCTCTAAACTCTCAATCCAGTGCCAAATGACTCGAAACTAGTCAAATGTTATATAAAATAGTCGATACATGTTCAAATGTTCATATCCCAACTATTAAAGTGGTTATCCAACCAAAAGTGATGAATTCCTAAAATTCACCCCAAGACCCTCATACCCGGATTCCAGAAATTTTCGAAGAAAATTGTTACCCATAACCTCATGAACTCAAATATATGAATTTAACCCCATTCCATTGTAATTTTGTCGTTACATCTCATTTTTATCAAAGTCCTAGGTTTTACTCAAAAATCCAATAAATACTACCATTTTTCATTTTAAATCTACTTGTGATTCGTGTATTTAGCTATAGAATTGAAAGGGATCACTTACCTATTGATGTTGATGGAACCCCTTGGTGACGTCCAAATCCACCACTAAAAAGCAATTGACATGGTCGCAGCAACATAATTTACCCAACTATGAGTCGGAGTCGAATCCCAAAGAGAACAATGTGTAGGCGATTAGGATTATAAGAAAACTATTCCTAGTCGCGCATTGTCAAACACTAAGAATTTTAGTTGAAAATTGTTTCTAGATCTAAAATTAAATGTAAACTAACCTAGAAAGCAAGTAAAATGATCAATGGCTACAAGTATAAAAGCATCGGGAATTACACTCAAGTAACGATCCAATGTATTTCACGATTTTACAAATATGAGCGAGTTTATGTTAATTAGCCACGGATAATAACTATTAATTAGCTTCTTCCGAAGACTAACACTTCCTAATTGAATTATCCCTAATCACAATTAGAAGAATAAGCACACCCGGAAAGCTAGAAGTAGTTCAATCCTGTCCCTAGGTAGAATCTATAAAATGAGGGTTAACGCCTCAAGTTCTTGTTAATTAATCTTTCCCAACCCCAAACTATTTTTCCCAAAATTAACTTAGAGTTAATGGGCGATCCCTAGGGTTAGCTAATCCCTTTGGAAACATTAAAGAACAAGAATAATTAATGAAACAATAACTCACTTCATAAATATAGAAATATCATTCAATACATAAGCACAAAAAGGTATAAAATCCAAACTTTAATTATGAATATTCCCATGAACAAGATTTAACTGTTGGATATAATACTACACACTTAGATAAACAATACAAAGCAAGGAATAAAGAAAGAAACATAAATGCGTAAGAAAATCTTAACCACAAGCTTTAATCTTCAAGACCCAAGTGTGTTTGTGCAAAATCCTAGCTTCAAATTTGTTCTCTCTAGTCTCTATGTACTGAAAAAAGGCCAAAGATCCCTACAAATCAGCTGAATTGGGTATTGATGGATTTGGGCTAGAAAATGTGAAATTCTAGAACTGCCCAGTCTTCACGCCTGATTTCTTCATCGCGTTTGTCAGTCTAGCTTGCGTTCGCGAAGGCTACGCATTTCTCCTCATCGCATTCGCATAAACACCTTCGTGTTCACGAAGGTTTCTTTTGCCCTACATCGTGTTCGCGTTTGACCTACGCGTTCTCGTAGGTTTGGCTACTGGTTCATCGCGTTCGTAAAGAACATTTCACTAGGCAAATTATTTTGTCCAATTTAGCTTTTTTTGTCTTATTTTCACTTGGTTTCTTCATCATTACTTCTAAATCACATACAACCTCTAAATAGAACTAAATGACATTAATTGCAGGATATTATCACTCAAACATAGAAATAGTATAAGTTTAAAGGCAAGATAAGTCAGTAAAATACCAACTTATCACACCCCCAAACTTGAACTATTGCTTGTCCTCAAGCAACAAAAGACACAAAATCTCTTCTCAAGTGGCTACTCAACAATATATCTACATCATGCCAAGCCAAAAAGAAAGTCTACTTTGCATACAAATGCATGACTTTGACTGGTACCAACAATTACTCCAAAACATATGAATTATCAAGCACTTCACATGAACTTCATTATACTTCAAGTGCTCACACATTAATACAAATCAAAGTAGCAATCTAATCATGACACTAAAACTTCAAATTTTGCCACTCCATCACAATCAACTTTCTTTGGTCATTCCTCCCAATTGAAAATGGGATTAAATTAACAACTCAAACTTCATGTGCCCTCATATTTAAGAGAGGATCCCATACTCACAAATCTTAATTCAAAACAACAATTGGATATCAAATGGAATGAATTAACTCTCTCTCAAAAAGATGTTCAAATGCGTACAAGTAATACGATAGGCTTGCCCTTTATGTATTCCTCTGCTAATGCAGACACCTTGGTTCAAAATCAATTAGGACTTAAGGGTTGTAGTTTAGGCTTTTGGATAAGGTATGGTACATTTTTGGTTAAAGTGACTCAAAACCTCCCCAAGCACTACACAATTTACAATTAAAGTCCACTTCCTTCAAACACATCTTCCATCCTTTCTTTACTTTTTCTTCCACAACTAGTCTTCCCTTTATTCACAACTTTTTTATCACTTTATTCTATATATATATATATATATATATATATATATATATATATATATATATATATATATATATATATATATATATATATATATATATATTTTTTTTTTTTTTCTTTTCCTTTTTAACTTTTTATCATTTTTTTCTACCTTCCACCTTTTCAACAACTTCCATATCACAACTTTTCCAACATTCACCCCCAAACTTAGGCTTTTAGCCTATGTTTGCACCTTAAAAGTGCCTCGGAAGGTAGTGTGCCAAAAGGTATATCAATTAAGGACAGAGGATTTAAGCTTGTAATATAGTTGCCATAGAATAAGGTTAAATGCTCAAAATGGGTTGATTAGGGAAAATTCTCAAGGATAGGAATTTTTAGGCATACTAGCGGTCCAAGGAAGGCCTAATATCATTTTCAAACCAAGTTAATCTATAAGTTCGCGTTGCAGCACATTCCGGGCAAGTTCTAGACTACAAGTAATGCAAGAGAACTAGCAAATAACTCACCATACATGGCACATGAACATCCAAGTGGAATATCAATACAAAAGTGAATTGAAACCAATGACTCAAAGAGGTTGCATATAGCATATGAAGCTACTTAGTGAATCAAAGAGCCAAACTTTGAGTCTAAACGTCATGACATTTCTACTTCAGTTTTTTTTTCTTTTTCAACGATCAACAATTCATATGACGAGGTTTAACTCGTGTTGGTACCAAGCAAGCCACAACTTAGCCAATGGGCACACATCCCAACTCAAACCATTTATTTTCCTAAATTAACAAAACTAATTCTAACTACAAGACTAATTCCCTTAAGAAAGTTTTCAATCGATTCATCATCAAGAAAAGTCGACAAAAATTTCTAAAATTACCCGGTTCAGCATGAAAATTGGCTCCATGGAAAAAGAACCGTGGTATGAAGAAAACCAAGCATATCACCACTAACATAGCAAACAAAACATAATAAAAAAATTTAAAGTTAATAAAAAACATTAAGAAGTTAAAGTAACCAAAACATCATATATATATATAAACTTTAAGAAATGAAAAAGCTAATATACATACTAATATAACACAGGACATGATAATGTACTAAAAACAACATGAAACTAACTACAATAGCAATCTGCCAAACTAATGTTATACATGAAGTCACCCCCAACTAAAGATGGTGTAATGTCCTTAATGCAACTAAAAATGATGAAGTATAATGGTGGAGAGTGCTCCCTGAATACTGCATCAGTCAGAACGGGATGAGGTGGGAAATTTAAGCTCCAAGTCTGCATGATCATCATCATCATCTGAGTCCTTTGAACCACAAAGTGTACTCAACTTCAGCATCATCTTGGAAAGCAGCTTACTCTTCTTCTTCTCGTGCTCCTTGAATTTTCTTTGCCTTTTTTCGATCTTACCTTTCCTGCGGCTTATGTTTTCTAGCCTAGTGTTCATGGCCTCCATCTGGGTCGTCATATCTTTTTGCTTCGTGACCATCTCTGCCATAGATGATAGGGCTTCAGCTCCAGTAGATGTGCTGGCCCCAGGTGGGCCAGTGGGAAGGCCAGCTATGAGCTGCCTGACATGTATATCAACCCTATAAACCTTGCTAGACAAATGCCGCATAGTGCGCGGCCCAGAGTGAAGGGGTCCCATGGGGTCAAAAGATCCGGCAGGATCAGTAGTGGTCTCTGTGAACTACCAAAATGAAGGGGAGGCTACATCGATGTGCCTCTTTTTCTGCTTGCCACTTGGTCCTATTTTTAGTAGGGGATGGATCATTGGCTTGACAGGACCTTTCTCAATGTCATTGGGGAGTTTAAGCACCCCTGCATCATAGCATAGTCTGGTGATCAATGAGGGAAAGAACAGACTCTTAGACCTCCCATTAGCAGCTTTCTCAATCTCTGGGACAATATGCTCCCCCACATTAATAGGTAATCCATCCACGAGAGCGGCAATCATGAGTGCCCTGTCCATAGTTACATCAGTGTCATTTGCAGAAGGTGACACTCTGGAATAAATGATGGAAATCCATGTCTTTGCTTCCGCTGTGAAGTCATGAGAATCCACTCTCTTCTGTACTGTCAGCCACCTTGGTGTGATCCCGCCATGTAGCTTATCTATCAGCCATTGGTTGCCCCCTGCTCTTGCTATCTCTTTGTAAGCCTCGTTGTCAGCATTGAGGAGGCCATAAACATCATTAATAATATGAGAGCTGAAATGAAAATGTACGCCCCGCACATTAGTCACCAATAACCCCTGGAAGTCAGTCCGTCTGGCATTTGCATAGAACTCCAAAACAATTTTGTGGTTGGCGTTGATTGCTGGCTCAGCAAAACACATCCATCCGCTCTCCATGAAGCGTGCATAAAACTTAGGCATTTTCTCCTCAACTTTTTCTAAATTGATTCCTCTTTCCCGCACAATGGTTTTGGACAGAAGTTCATCATATCTCCGCTCGCATGCCGCAGATAAGAACCGCTCATGATAAAGCTTCCTCTTGTCTAGGTCCGAAAACATGTTCTTGTGCAATTTCAGGATGTATTGGTTCCATTTTAAATCCAAAATACCTGACCCTAGCATTCGCGATGGTGTCACGCGTATGCGAAGGGTATCTGTTTCACGAGGTTGTATATGCGAAGCTCATTCATGCGAACGCGATGGGTAACAGTCCACAGAGGATGCGAATGTGAAGTGTCTTCACGCGTACGTGAAGTATTAAATTCAATGAAGCTTCGCGAATGCGTTGAAGTATATTTTCTGCAATTCAACAGTGCTGACAGCTACTGGTTTTGGCGCTCCGGAACAACCTGACCTGCTCAAATCAACTACAAAAAATCTAAAAAATTGCAAATTATTCAAAAATAATATTCTAAGCTATTCGAAAAAAGAAAATTTAAAAAGTGACAAAAAACCTTGTGAAAAAAATGGGCTGGCTCCCACCAAGCGCCGCATTTAACGTCAAGGCACGAACTACATTACCACTTTTCTCGCCACTTGGATGATATGAATTGGGCCCCTAGATTGGAATCAAGCTTGTGACCACGAGCGATGGGGAGTGGTAAGTTGATGAGTGAGCCAATGCTTAAAATATTCATTTTGCACTTCTTGGCTTTCAAGTGAGGGATGTCGTTTTGATTTATTGTTTCCTCAAATTTTAAAATGTATGGAATGAGTTTTTCCTCCTTACTGTCCTTCATTGATTCATGTGGTTCAACTTTCGTGTCACCACATAATTCCAACGTTGAAAAATGCTTGGAATGTGACTTCAAGCCTTCACTTTGCAAATTTTCTATCTTGACATCCTCTTTTTCCCCCGGATTAGAGTCAACATCAACCACATTTGCATTTACACCGGTTGACCCTAATTCCATTTTTTTCTCGGCATCACTAATGCTCATTGGATCGGTTGGCGGATGTTCAATTCTTGATTCCGCAAAGTAAAGCTCACTTTCTTGCTCGGAATTGGACTCTTCTTGGCTTTCTTCCGCACACTCAAGTTGTTGGGAATAGTGAGCCTCAACCAAACTTTGCATTTGATTTTCCAAAGTGCGGATATGTTCATCGTTGTAATTCAAGCCTTGTTTCAACTCCTGGAGTGCAAAGTTGCGCTTCTCCTCATTTTCAAGAATGGCTTCCAACAAGAGCATTATTTTCTTATTTTGAGCATTTGGGAGTTCTTCTTGGTTTTGATCAAGTGCGAGGAAAGGGTTTTCACTTTCAATCTCCAAGGAAGGATTTTGGTTTTCATTCACTTCCAAGGCTCTTTGAATCCTTTAGGATTCGGTTATTTCATCTATTTGTGAGTGCAATCGCTGAAGTGCTAAATCATTTTGAAGACTAGTCTCCAAAAGATGTTCCAAGGCATTTTTCTCCTTGTTTCCTTCTTCAAGTAGACACTCCAACATTAGCTGGAACTCTCCATTTTGGCCATTCTCACTTTCTTCCATTTCCATAGCCCTATTGTTCTCATCACAAAAAGAAAACTCATCATAGTAGGGGCTTGGGGAAGGGAGGGTCAAATATGCACAATAATCCCAATGACCATTTTGGTAACCACACTTATCACAAATACTCCAACCTTGGGGATGCGATTGTGCGCACAATCCACCCCCGAAAGAATTTAGACAATTTTACCACGAGTGTGGTCCTCCACAATAAGGACATGGGCCATCAAAGTATGTACAACTACCATTTGACCAATTTCTAATATATGATGCCACTTTTCAAAAATAAGAAAATAAACAAGAAACAAACAATAAAAATAGACCCAAGGTAGGAAAACCAATTACAAAAATATTCACAAGTTTGGACCAAAGCACTTTCGCTTACTTCTCAACAACAACAACAACAACAACTACCCAGTATAGTCCCACAAAGTGGGGTCTGGGGAGGGTAATATGCAGACGGGCCTTAGCCCTACCCGAAAGGGCAGAGAGGCTATTTCCAATCGACCCTTGGCTCAGTGAAGGAAAGGAACAACAAAAACAAAAACAACAAAACAGCATTAGTAACGTCAACATAAATAGCGTAAATAATTATCTAAACATAAAAACCTAAAAATAAAAAACATAAAAACTATAAATAAAATAGCACGCAATAATATCAGACAGTAACTAGCATAAGACAAAATCCAATACACAAATCATCTGTGAATAGCCCTGCCAAGCCTCACCCAACCCCGAGTGAGGAGTATGAAAAACTCAAGGGGCCGCTATCCCACAACCCTGATACTAGACCTCCATACTTTCCTATCCATGGTCATGTCCTCAGAAACCCGCATTCTTGCCATGTCATGCCTAATCACCTATCCCCAATACCTCTTAGGCCTCCCTCTGCCTCGCCGTACGCCGACCATTGCCAGCCGCTCACAACTCCTCACCGAGGCGTCAGGACATCTCCTCCGCACATGCCCGAACCACCTCAGCCTCGCTTCTCGCATCTTCTCATCCACCGGGGCCACCCCCACCTTCTCTCGAATAACTTCATTCTTAATCTTATCTAACCTGGTGAGCCCGCACATCCACCTGAGCATCCTCATCTCTGCAACCTTCTTCGCCGAACGTGAGAGTTCTTCACTGGCCAACACTCTGCCCCATACAACATGGTAGGCCTAACCACAACTCTATAAAATTTCCCCTTGAGTTTCTGTGGAACTTTCTTGTCACACAGGACTCCTGATGCAAGCCTCCACTTTGACCACCCCCGCTCCTATGCGATGAGTGACGTTCCCGTCAATCTCTCCGTCCCCTGAATCACTAACCTAAGATATCTGACAATGTCCCTTTTGGCGATGACCTGTGATCCAATCATCATGTCCCTGCCTACTTCGCTCGGCTCGGCGCTAAACTTGCACTCCAGGTATTCTATCTTAGATCAGCTTATTTTTAAACCTTAAGACTCGAGAGTCTGTCTCCATACCTCTAACCTCTCATTAACACCGGCCTTCGTCTCGTCTATCAAAACTATGTCATCAGCAAATAGCATACACCAAGGCACATTCCCTTGAATATGTCGGGTAAGAGCATCCATCAGCAAGGCAACCCACCGTCCTAACCCTAGTCTTAGCTCCATCGTACATGTCCTTAATTACTCTGATGCAGGCTTCTGGCACGCTCTTCGCCTCCAAGCACCTCCATAGAACCTCCCTTGGGACCTTGTCATACGCCTTCTTCAAGTCGATAAGCACCATGTTCATGTCCTTCTTCCTATCCCTGAACTGCTCCACCAGCCTCCTGACAAGGTGGATAGCTTCTGTAGTGGAGCGACCCGGCATGAAACCGAACTGGTTCATAGATATAGATGTCATCTCCCTCACCCTCACCTCGATCACCCGCTCCCAGACCTTCATGGTGTGACTTATTAATTTGATACCCCTATAAATGTTGCAGCACTGGATATCACCTTTGTTCTTGTACAAGGGCACCACCGTACTCCACCTCCACTCCTCCGGCATCTTTTTGGTCCTGATGATCACATTGAACAACTTGGAGAGCCACTCCACTCCTGACCTACCCATGTATTTCCAGAACTCTACCGGGATCTCGTCAGGCCCGGTCGCTCGACCCCTACTCATCCTACGCAAAGCCCCCATGACCTCCCCCGCCCTAATGCGCCTGCAGTACCCAAGGTCTCTATGTTGCTCTGAATGCCCCAACTCCCCCAGCTCTATGTTACGATCCCCCTCATCGTTTAATAAGTCTCAAAAGTACGCCTGCCACCTCTGCTTGACTTGAGACTCCCCATCGGAACTCAAACATCCTCGCCCTTGATGCACCTAACTTAGTCAAGATCATGCGCCTTCCTTTACCTTTCCTTAGCTAACCGGAATAACTTCCTGTCCCTGCCTTTCTCCCCTAAATCCTCGTACATGTGACCAAACTCCGCATTTTTTGCTTCCGTAACCGCCATCTTTGCTTCTTTCCTCTCTGCTTTATAGATCTCCCTGTTCGCTCTCCGTTCTTCCTCGCTTTTGCTCCTTACCATCTTAGCAAACGCTGCCTTATTCGCCTCCACTTTTCCTTGGAATACATCGTTCCACCACCAGTCACCCTGATGTCTGCCTGAATAGCCTTTGGCTACCCCGAGCCTTTCGCTTACTTCTCAGACAACCTAAATTACACCAAATTGTCCCCCGGCAACGGCGCCAATTTTGCGGACATCCAAATCCACCGCTAAAAAGCAACAATAGACACGGTCGACAATATAATTTACCCAACTATGAGTCAGGGTTGAATCTCACAGAGAACAACGTGTAGGAGATTAGGAATGTAAAAAATTATCTCTAGTCGCGTGATGCCAAACACTAATAATTTTTTGAAAATTGTTTCTATATCTAAAATGCAGAAATGTAAACTAACCTAGAAAGCAAGTAAAATGATCAATGGCTACAAGTATGAAAGCATCGAGAATTACACTCAAGTAACGATATCATTTATTTCACGATTTTCAAATATGAGCGAGTTTATGTTAATTAGCCACGAATAATAATTCTTAAATAGCTTCTTACGGAGACTAACAAGACTTCCTAATTGAATTATCCCTAATCAAAATTAGAAGAATAAGTACACCCGGAAGGCTACAAAAAGTTCAATCCTATTCCTAGACAGAACCTATAAAATGAGGGTTAACGCCTCAAGTTCTTGTTAATTAATCTTTCCTAACCCCAAACTATTTTTTCCAAAATTAATTCGGAGTTAATGGGCGAGTCCTAGGGTTAGCTAATCCCTTTGGAAACATTAAATAACAAGAATAATTAAAGAAACAATAACTCACTTCATAAATATGGAAAAATCATTAAATACATAAGGAAAACAAGGTATAAAATCCACACTTTAGTTATGAATATTCTCATAAAAAAGATTTATGTGTTGGATAAAATACTACACACTTAGATAAAAAATACAAAGTAAGGAAATGGAGAAAGAAACATAAATGGGTAAGAAAATCTTAACCACAAGATTTAATCTTCAAGACCCTAGTGTGTTTATGCAAAACCCTAGCTTCAAACTTGTTCTCTCTGGTCTCTCTGGACTAAAAATAAGCAAAAGATCCCTTACAAATGAGCTGAATAGGGCATTAATGGATCCAGAACTGCCAGTCTTCACGCCTGATTTCTTCATCGCGTTCGCGAGTCGAGCTTCGCGTTCGCAAAGGCTTCCTATTTATGCTCATCGTGTTCGCGTAAGTACCTTCGCATTCATGAATGTTTCTTTTGCCACACATCGTGTTCGTGTTTAACCTATGTGTTCACGTAGGTTTGGCTACTGGTTCATCGAGTTAGCGTGACCTCTTTCACGTTCGCGAAGCGTATTTCACTAGGCAGATTATTTTGTCAATTTTAGCTACTTTTTGTCTTGTTTTCACTTGGTTTCTTCATCATTGCTTCTAAATCACATACAACCTATAAAATAGAAGTAAATGACATTAACTACAGGATTTTATCACTCAAACCTAGCAAAAGTATAGGTTTAAAGGCAAGATAAGTCAGCGAATTACCAACTTATCACCCCTCTCAGAAATGCTCTAAAAATTGCCCAAGGCCAAGTGTGAAATGAGGGAATAAAGCTAAGGCCCGCACTAATAGTTGTTGCACAGACTTCTGATGTCACATTTGGGACATTGGTTGGCAGATGCGGACGTCACAAATGCAACAAAATCTTTGAAAATGGAAGCTGAGTCCCCCACTTTCAAGGTCGCAAATGGGGCCAAATATTCGCAAATGCGAAGCCAGGTTGGTCGCAATAGCGACTAAAAATCTTGCAAATGCGATTCCTGCCTTGATTAGGCTTGTTCACAATTGCAAAACCTTTCTTGCAATTGTGATGTTCACAAATGTGAACCAATTCTCGCATTTGCAGTACCTAAGACACCATCAAAGAAAAACCAAAAAACTGAAGTCATCTCATCTATCCGAACATGTTCGAAATGAGGGCTCCTCACCAAATGTCCTCACAAGTTTAAAAAGCATACGAACACACTCGCTCAATCAAAACATTGATATAACATCTAAAATTACAAATTAGACGCAAAAAAACATGGATTAACTCATGAAACTCCAAACTTCTAAAAACACATCCGCATGTTCGATTCTTATTAGATCACGTCCGATTGTACGAATATTTTGCACAAAAGTCCTATATGATATTATGGACCTACTCCAACTTCTGGAATTAGAGTCCGAACCTGATATAAAAATGTCCATCCTTGGTAAAACCTCCCAAAAACCTTAATATTTCAAACTTTTTCCAAATAACCTTGAAACCACCTACTGACCTCCAAATCCACATCTGTATGCCCTCATATGTCCAGAATCACCATATGAAGCTATTCCCAGGTTTCAATTCCCATAAGGATGTCTGTAATTTAAAAATCCACTTCAACAAAAACTTATAAATTTTCCAAAATGCCAATTTTAACTATTAGATACCAAAACGGCCCTAGTTCATCCAAAATTTTATCCGAATATACGCCCATGTCCGAAATCATAATACAAGCCTATTGGAACTATCAAATTTTGATTATGAGGTCGTTTACTCAGAACATTGATCAAAGTCAAACTTAGCGTTTTAAAGCCTAATAAAGGAGCCGAGGGTTCCAATTTCAACCCGAACCCTTCCAAATTTCAAACTAACTATCCCGGTAAGTCATAAACTAGTTAAAACACATACAAGAAGTCTTATTTAGGGGAATAGGGTTCTATACATCAAAACGATAGGTCGGGTCGTTACATCTTCCCACATACTACGTTCATACTTGATTCCAATTTGGATACGTAGGCAACTTAAAAGGGTTTGATCATAACCTTAGGAAAGCCTTTGTAATGCTTTAGTTCTAATTAGTATGCAATCACAAAAACAAGAAGCTGCATTGTTAGAGGTGTCATGGAAGATCGACATCAATAGGACAAAGCTCTCAAAGGAATACGTTCGCGTGTGGAGAACCTTTCGTAACATGTCATAATCCAGACAATAACATTTTCCTCAAAAGAAACAAATATTTTTAAAATGATTTCTAATTATATATATTTAGAAACATTTTGAAAATACTTTCCATCCATATGTGTGTGTGGGGTGTGCGTATAGTACTTTGTTCCATCTGTCGAACTTCATGGCGCAATCATGTCAAAGGCTGGGAAAACAAACACTATGGCCGACACAGACCAACTTCCCCCATACTAAGAAGTTTTATTAAAGGGAAAGGTTAATAGGTAATTAGGAAGCAATTGTACCACACTGGCTCAAATGATGGATCTGCCACTTGTCTAAGTGCCTCTGAATCAGACAACTAATACGAAAATTTGTACATAGCAAATCGTCCGCTCACTTAATTGGAGCATTTTGTATTAAATGGACTGTCGGCTTAATCATTGGAAGTCCTGTATATAGCAAACCAAATTCTAAATCAATCAGAGCGCCCAATACAAATCAAATGTTTGCTTCACCAATCGAACTCCTGTATATAGAAAACTGTCTGCTCAATCTATTGGAGTGCCTTATAGAAATCTAACGTCGGCTTCACAAACTAAAGCCTTATATATCACAAACTGCAAACTTCGCCAACAAAAGCAATCCGCAACAGCTCTCCACCAATCATGTACATTGGAATAGACATTCGCAAACCTTGTCGCCAATGTTTGCCAATCGATGGCCACGACCTAGCTTCGCAGTCAAGAGTATCTTTTGGGCATGATTTTATTTCATTTGTTATTACTTTGAATGTTTTAACATTTTGTTCGTGCAATTTTAGGCATTATTATGATGTTAATCAATCACTCCCGAGCGGAGAATACTTTATATTTCAGTGCAGAGCTCTCAAACAACCAGAGACGCACTTTACAAATCAGGATCTCTCGACAAGCGGATACATCGATGTGCAAAACTCTCCCAACAAGCAATGATGCACTTTACCAATAAAGATCTCCAAACATGAAAAGACAACTTTCAAATGCTCAGACAGCTGCGGAATGGTACACATCTTGGCTAACAATGTTGCACCCTATATTTTCATACGCAAAAGTGCGCCGTAAGCAAACTAATTTAGGACCAAAAATGAGATAATATTTAAAAGTACATAAAATAAGTTAATCATATTACCTAGAGGGTTATAAATATTGAAGATCATGAACAACTAGTACAAAGAGGGTTGGAAGGTTCAAAAGCTAAAGAAATTGAAGAAAATAATGTTTCGTTGAAAGTTGACAAATTGGGAATGTTATAACCCATACCTTTTGTGTGAGACTAGGTTTATTACCATGATAAGGAGGTTGTGTTATGAGTTATGGTAGTGGTATGATATTCGTGTCTTAGGTTTTGAAGTTAGGCAAGTAGTGGTACAAAAGTCAATGAAAGTCATCACAAGTTACGTGCATAAGTTTTACTGAAACTTGGGTTAAATGTAACTACAATTTTATCCAAATATACTTAGATTTATGAGGTTTTATAGAAATTGAATTGAATATCTATGAGTCTATTTTATAAAACATTAAACCATTAATCAGTACGTCATCGGACTAAAGAGATATGAGAATTTGGGCGAGACAACGCAAACTGCTAGGTGACAAGTATGCGTGTCTCCTACCTGCTTAAATGAGAGTCCAAAAAGAGGATATTTAGGGTCGGTCAAAGATCCCATTTAAGGGTTTATCTACTAAAACATAACACTCATAATATAGAACAATTAACCACATCTAAACCCATGCAAATATCCTTCCGAAAATTTCCTACAAATCCTAATTGATTTTCTCTCTTTTTCAAGTTCTAAATAGAGGTAAAATCTAGAGTTTGAAAAACCAAAGATAGGAGCTGATTTACCTAAAAATAAGGTAACTTTACTGCTCACTTTCATACATTTTTTGTCACACCCCAAATCCGTGGGCATGACCAGCACTCAACCGGGTATCCCCGGTCGAGTGGACCTGGGTGCCTTTCCAATTCCCCACGCGTTACCCTACATTATTCAATGATATTTAACCATAGGATACCAAATTTAAATTAAAAGAATGTAGGATTTCTCTTTTATAACCACACATTATGATTAACAGGGGACATTTTTTACAAAACATATATTTGATTAGCAAGGAACGTGGTACACAAGTTTACAGCGCCCAAACATACACTTTAATACATAAGTACTGACCCACATACCACTGTCTAGGGAGCCTCTACGAGAATAGTAGTACAACACTTGCCGGTGACAAGGCCCAGGCTATACCTTTACCAAAAGATACAAACTCCAAAATACAACAACAGGTGTGGCGTAGGCCACACATGGCCTCAAAAGGAAAGCGGCTCACCAAACACGAATACTTCCGATAGAGAGGAGGAGGAGGAGCTACGAACGGTGGACTGTAGTGCCTTCTACGGATCCACCTACAATCATAACACAAATATAGCGGCCCTGGCAAAAGGGACGTCAGTACATTTGAATTGTACTGGCACGAAAGAACAATTGATGAAGAAATAGCTTTCTCTTTCTAGAACCCTCTCTTTCTCTCTCTTATTTTGTTCAAAAAATGGGTTAAAATGAGAGACGGGGTATTTTATTAAAAGAGGGTTCAAGCTTAGAATATTAGAAAATAACTGAGCGAACACAATCTTCGACACCTATCAGCGATCGCACAACTCACATGCGATCCGCAGAATGTACTGCAGAAATGGCTCAAGTTTCAAACCTCTCGGGTTGGGAATGCAGTGACTATGCAGTCCGCAATTGCGTTATGCGGTCGCATAATGCACTGCAGAACTGACCTTTGAATTTCTTTAGGGAAAGTATGCGATCACTCTGTGATAGAATACAGTCCGCATATTGATTATGCGATCGCAGATTTGACCGCATTTTCAACATCAAAATTTGGTTGCTTTCTGATTGATTTTGCGCTAGGAATGTGGTCTGCTTAGCTGATCTGGAACCGCATTCTGGACCGCATTTTGACACTTTTCTGAAAAAGTTAATTCTTTCAAATTTATAAAGGCTTAAATCACTACCAAGGGTCCGAATCAGAGTAGACACCACAGTTTACTAAGTTCTCAGACAAAATTATTTGCAGGACCTTACATTCTCCCCCGCTATAAATGAATGGTTAGTCGTTCTATATTTATAATAAATCACACGACGGTGATCGGAAGCGGTGAGTTCGAGTTATTCACTTGTAGCGGACTATTTTGTGTAGCTATTGGCTCTGTGTTTTACTACTATTTGTAGAGTTTTTGAGCTGAAAGGGTTCGGAGAAACACCACATAAATTTTGTGTGGTGGGCTGGTTGTTCGTCGTAAATATTTGGGCTTTTTGACGCTTCTATGGTGGTTGTTTTATGTATTAAGATATTGGGTTGTGTTAGGCTGTTTTATTGTATTATTGATGTACATAACGTTGGAAAATAATGTATATATTTTGTTATCGTTGTGTTCTTGTATTTTTGGTATTATCTTGAATTTAGAGGAGGTAAGGATTATAGGGGAGATGCTGCCCGTTTTAATACAAAATAATCTTTTCGTTCGTTGTGGGATAGTTGTACCTTTTGTAACTTACTGATAGTATTATAACAATTGTTGTAGATTAAGGTGCGAAGGGGTGAGTTCAACTTGGTGATTGGAAAGATTGTGATAAGGTATGTTAAGGATAAGCCCTTCCTTTATTTTGGCATGATTTCCTAACTACATATGTTTGATAACGAGAAATAAAGAGATGTTCATAGTCTCAAATTTATATACATTATTCTAGTCTCATAAGTTACAGTATTCTCCCTTATCGAGACTTTATATTCAATTGAGTATCTTTTTCTTCTAGTCAAGAGAGCAGAGGATATATATATATATATATATAAATATATATAGTGTTACAATATTTTCACCACCATCGAGCTCGATGGGCAGGCCCCTATTGGGAAACCTCTGATCAGATGGTAAGTCATATACCAAGCCTAATGTGGCTGAGTGCCTATGAGCGAGTCCTGGATGGCCGAGAAACGAAGCCTAGTATAGCTGAGTGCCTATGAGCGAGCCTACTACAAAAGAGCAGTTAGACGTTCCTAGCCTTATAGGGCCGTACATTTATTTTTCTTACCATATTGAGAGAGTTGAGTCAGTATCAGCAAATAAGTATAACTACAGATCATATTTGACTCCCGGTTGCTTTCAATTACTATATTATCAGTTCAGTTTCTATTTTGAGTTAATTTATTATCTTACATACTAGGTACATTACTTCTTAATGATGTCCCTTTTTGGGGATGCTGCATTTCATGCGTGCATGTTCATACGGGTAGACCTCCTCAGTAGGTGTTGCCCAAGATCAGCTTGATCGGTATGATCCACGTCTTTCGAGGTTATCGAGTCAAGAGTTTTGTGTACATATTATGTATATATATATATATATATATATATATATATATATATATATATATGTTATGGGTAGGTCGGGGCCCTATCCCGATTACGGTGCATCCATTAGTAGAGGCTTGTATAAATATCGTGTCAGTTAGTGTAGTATGTTGGGCTTGTAGGACTTGTATTTAAAGTTTGTTTATTTACCAATTGTAGTAGTTATTACGGCCTTGTCAGCCCAACTTTATATTGATGTTTAGCGAGCAGTAGTTTCTTTTTAGTTTTATATTTTGGTTCGCAAATTGTATTGAAATGTAGCCTCATGGCAAAAGTATGAAATTATTTGTTTAGAGTCCCTCAGTTGTAAGTTGGTATACTAGGCTAAGTGAGGCATCGAGTGCCGGTCTCGCCCCCCGGGTTCGGGGTGTGAAAAACTTAGTGTTAGAGCAGTTCTGTCCTAGGGATTCTACAAGCCTTATCTTGTAGTTTCTTGTTTATAGATGTGTTTTGCACCACATTATTTAAGTAGGGAAGTACATGGCACTTATGAGTTGGATACCCTTCTTTCAAATCTAAATCGTGCTATAAAACAGAGTTATTAGAAATTTGAGTTAAACTTATGTGTTGGTGTTTTCAAGAACAGATGACGGTGACAAGGAAAACTACGACTAGCCAATGGAGAGATACAATAGTAGGTGGGGGGACCACCAGGGTGCCCCGAATAGATGGGGCCCAGTCTGTGGCCTAGGGCGAGACGCCTACCCTCCTATTACAGGCTCCTCCACCACCGGAGGATATTCCTAGGGATATCGCACATTTAATTCCCCTTCCACTTCCATCATATGAGGGCTTGAGGAGTGTGGCGAATGTTTTGGCATAGTTGGTAGCTACCTAGTAACAGGCTAGGGCATCAGGTAGTACATGATCTTCTGAGGGGTCTGGGTGTTTAAGGGCTCAAGAGTTTATTACTTTAAGTCACCTGAGTTCATGAGGATATATCAGAGGGAGGACTCGTAGGATTTCATAGATAAGCTTCACAGGATCTTTCAGGTTATGCATGCCACGGAGAAAGAGGTAGTTGAGTTAACATCTTTTCGACTGCAGCATATATCCATCTTTTGGTACAAGAGATGGGAGAGATCCAGGGGACGTGATGCACCTTCCTTGGACAGCACCTCCCCTGGGAGATCTGACAAGGTTGAGTTGATCATTTTCTAGCCCTCAAGCAGGGAAATATGAGTGTTCGAGAGTATAGCCTTCGTTTTGACTCATTGGCCAGATATTAACCGTCTATAGTTTGTACTCTGCGAGATAGGATCCACATGTTTATAGCAGGGTTGTCTCCAAATGAATGAGGAATATGTCACCGCTGCATTGCAGGGTAGTATGGATATCCTATGAATATAGGCATTCGCCCAAAATATAGAATTTGGTAGGTGGTGAAAATAGGGTACAGAGAGGACTGAGCAAGGGCAGCATAAGAGGATGAGATTTTCCAAGTCTCAGGAGAAGTCTCAAGCCATTTATAGGCCCTAGTACTTTGGATGGCCACCTAGGTCTCTTCCACCTCAGTTACAGCAGTACATGTATGATCGCTATGCTCTGTTAGGACCAGGTGAGATCTCATGAGCGCCGGGTAGCAGTGACAGCGAGGTTCCGAGCAGAAATGGTCATTTCATGGTGTGACATCTATGGTAGAGGATACTTAGGCCAATACCAGATCGGTTTTGACGCTTGTTATACATGTAGGCGTCTGGGTCATGTGATGTGAGATTTCCCAAATAGAGATTTTTGGGTAATGGCACAACCAGCGATTTCAACAACGGGACTATCTATGTCCATGCTTCCTTCAGGGTGTGATCTCAGTATTCGGCTAGTAGAGTTTGAGGTAGAGATAGAGGTCTCAGTTCAGGTGGTAACTGGCTTTAGCGAGTCGAGAGGACCAGGAGACTTCACCAGATATTGTGACATGTATATTGGCCATTTTCTCTCACAATTTTTATGCCTTGAAAGACCCAGGATCTACTTTTTCATATATTAGCCCATTTGTCGCGGCGAAGATTGATATAGTGCCTGAAATACTAAGTGATCCTTTTGTTGTAGCTACACCGATCAGAGAATCCATTATTGCTAGATAGGTTTACCAAGGTTGTACAGTGATAGTTTGTAGTCATCAGACCTCAGACGACCTAGTTGAGCTAGAGATGTTGGATTTTGATGCCATCATGGGCATGGACTGGTTGGAAGCTTGCTATGCCACAGTTGATAGTCGAGTAGAGGCAGCCAGATCTCATTTTCCGGGTGAGCCAGTCCTTGAATGGGGTATGAAATATAATGACACCTATTGATAATTTTATTTCCTATATGAAGGCGAGGAAAATGATCGCAAAATGGTGCATTTATCATGTTGTGCAAGTTAGACAGGTAGATGTTGAGATACCTACACTTCAGTCTATTCTAGTAGTCATAGAGTACATAGATGTGTTTCTAGATGAGCTCCTATTCCTTCTTAGCGAGAGATTAATTTTAGCATCGATTTGATTCTGGGAACTCAACCAATATCCATCGCCCAATATAGAATGGTACCTAAAAAATTGAAGGAGTTAAAGGAGCAGCTAAAAGATTTGCTAGAGAAATTTTTCATCGGGCCTAGTGCTGACTTTAGGATGCACCAATACTATTTGTACGGAAGAAAGATGGCTCGCTGAGGATGTGTATCGATTATAGGCACAAGAATAAGGTAAATATTAAGAATAAATATCCATTTCCAAAAATCAATGACTTGTTTCATTAGTTGCATTGGGTTAGAGGCTTTTCAAAGATAGATTTGAGGTCAGGATACCACCAGGTTAGAGTTCTTGAAAAAATATTACGAAGACAGCCTTTGAGACCCGATATGGCCAATTCGAGTTCCTTGTCATGTCCTTCGAGTTGACGAATTCACTCGCCGTATTTGGATTTGATGAATAGCATATTCCATCCATTTTTGGTCTGTTTGTGATAGTATTTATTGATGATATTCTGGTTTATTCACGTTCAGAGAAGGAGCATGTGGGCCATTTGCGAGTGGTATTCCAAACTCTTCGTGATCGTAAGTTGTATGCTAAGTTTTCTAAATGTGGTTCTGGTTGATGTCTGTAGAATTCTTGGGACATATTGTATCCGAAGAAGGTATTAAGTTAGACACTCCGAAGATTAAGGACGTGAAATCTTGGCCTAGACCTACCACTCCGACAGAGGTTTATAGCTCTCTAGGCTTACAAATGAGGATTTTAATTCCCTTTCAGCACTATTGACGAAGTTGACGTAGAAAGAAAATATGTTTTAGTGAACGGAGGCTTGCGTGCAGAGATTCCAAGTGATTAAGAGCAAGTTGACCTCAGCGCCAGTTCTAACACTTCCAGAGATTCCAGAGGGTTTTGGCGTGTATTGTAATTCCTCAGATGTCGGGGTTAGGATGTGTCCTGATGCAATATGGTAAGGTAATTGCATATGCTTCAAGGCAGTTGAGGAAGACCAAGAGGAATTATCCGACCCTCGACCTTGAGTTAGTTGCAGTTGTCGATGCACTTAAGATATGGTGGCATCATTTATATGGTGTTCATGTTGATGTATTTACAGATCATAAAAGCCTGCAATATATCTTGAAGTAGAAATAGTTGAATTTACAATAGAGGCGATGGCTAGAGTTATTGAAAGATTATGATGTTAATATTCCCTACCATCCAGGGAAAGCTAATGTTGTAGCAGATGCCTTAAGTTACCGATCTATGGGTAGCTTAGCATATGTAGAAGATGAGAAAAGGAAATTAGCTAGAGAGATTCATCAATTGGCTTGTTTGGGAGTTCGGCTAGTAGATTCTGACGAATGTGGATATGTACTCCAAAAAAATGCGAAATCATCTCTCATAATTGAAAACAAGGAAAGGCAATACGAGGACCCAGAGTTGGTCAAGTTGGGAGAGCGAGTTTTTCAACAAAAGAAGTTGTTGTTAGAGATCAATGGAGATGGGGGTCTTAGATACAAGGGTCGTCTGTAAGTTCTAGTTGTAGTAGGACTACGAGATAGGATTACGTCAGACACGCATTATTCGTGGTACTCCATTCATCTTGGGTCGACGAAAATGTATCATGACATTAAGGAAGTACTCTGGTGGAGTCATATGAAGAAGAACATTGTTGAGTTTATCGCCAGTATCCTAGTTGCCAGCACGTGAAGGTAGAGAACTAGAATCCCCGAGGGCTAATGAAGAATATAGAGATCCTGACGTGGAAATAAGAGGCGATAAACATGGACTTTGTCACAGGTTTACCTCGTTCTCATCGTAGGTTCTTCTCTATATAGGTGATAGTCGATAGGCTCGCGAAATCAGCTCATTTCTTACTGGCAGGATCCACATATACAACAAAATATTATTCTCAGTTATATAATAAGGACTAGTGCGACTACACAGAGTACCAATATCTATTATATCTAACAGTGGGGCCTAGTTTAAAGCACATTCTTGGAGGTCATTTCAGAGAAGTATAAGGACCTAGGTGAATCTCATCACAACCTTTCATCCACAGATTAATGAACAAGTCGAGCGCACAATTTAGACGCTCGAGGATATGTTACGAGCATGTGTGTAAGATTTTAAAAGAAGTTGGGATGAACATCTACCTCTTATCGAATTTGCACATAATAACAGTTACCACTCCAATATCCAGATAGCTCCGTACGAGGCTTTGTACTGGCGTAAGTGCAGATCTCTTATAGGGTGGTTGGATGTTGGAGAATATGGGTTACATACGCAAGACCCGATTTACCAGGCCGTAGAGAACATAAAGCTTAACTGGGAGCGACTCAGATTTATGAAGGTGAGAGGGTAAGAAAATCAAAGAAAATGAGTTTAGTCGAAGGTTTTCATTTTGAGATAAAATGCGGTCCGAGCTATAATACCCAGTATTTATGAACTAGTTCCATACAAAGTATCCCATGACCATAATAGCAAGATATTTAAAGTGTGTTGAAAGTGAATAGTACAATAAGTAATTTGATATAATTCTTAATTATTTTGATAATTCATTAATGATGGGAATAATTATGATATTAAATTGGATTAAGTGGATAAATATTTCTTTTGTGTGGGCTGCCACATAGCACTAAGCTAGGCCAAGGTGGCGCCAATGTCCATGATGAGTCGTGACACATGAATGCCTTGATTACATGTAAAGGTTTTTTTTTTTTTTGGATAATTACCTTTGCTTGGTCTCTTTGTGTTGTAATGTAACTTAGAAAATAGAGAAGTTATGGCATGCTTAGAATTAGACCAGCGACATTATGCTAAGCTTGCTAACGATGTGAGTCCCAATTTATTTCGTTTGAATTCATAAAGCGATAAAGTGTGAGATTTGCGATTCTAAGTGAGAACAATATAATTTTTCGCAAAAATATCATCAGTTTTTTTTCTACTTCGATCTGTCGTTATATATTTTTGGAAAAGACGTGTGCTAGAATGATTATCAAGAGCATCGGGTCTGGTATGTTAAGGCTATTCCTTCTTTCTTTTAGCATGATCCAAGCAAAGATATTGTTACATCCCGTATTTTAGCTTTAGAATTCGCCAAAGTAATAACATATCAGTTGGAAGGAATTAAGGTTATACATGAAGATAAGAATATAAGACCCTGTAAGTTTGAAACTTTTCGGAATTGCTATATATTATCTTGAGATGTACTTTCTTTAAAGTTAACTATTTGTGGTTTATAGATATAATTTTATATGGTTGTGATAAGTTTTAAATTATATACATGACATGTGAGAGTTTATAAATAAGGTTTTATTTATTATAAGAATACATAATATTTTATCATAAGAAAAGTTATTTTTACGTTTTGAGAATTATAGTACAAAAAGAATTTCTTTATTATAAAGATGAAAATTTTTCTTTCACAAGAAAAGAAGGTTGTCTTTTTACCATTTCAAGAATTAAATGTACGAAAATTTGTACTCTTTATATGAGATTAGAAAAATTATAAATTGAAAAAATATATGTATTTTTATATGGATAGTTTAATAAAATAATAGTCCATATATTTATTTTAAGTAATTTGAAATAATTTTTAATTACACCTATAATTAATTATTTATTGGATAATGAACATTTTCTAGTTACCCAGTAATTGGATAAAGTTTAACTTATCTACCCTACCCAACCCCACGTGGCAGCGCCCTTTTGATTTAGAGATGACTTATTAGCCATTTATTGACACATTAAGAATTGGTTTACATCTGGTTCACAAAAAGAGAAAAGGAATGGAAGTAATCTTGTTGATTTGGTTACTTTAATCATGGGTTTTGTTATGTTATGCGGAAGGAGTCCTTTGGAGTTTCAGCTTTGAGAGAGACTAAGTGGAGAATTTGCTTTTGTCACTTGGCTATATGAGATTTTTCTAATGGCGGGTGAGGGTCTTCATCTTTATTTGGTAACTTTGCATGACTCCACCTTTAAATTATACAGTATATATAACAATTTGTATTACTTTCAAAATAATAAGAGAAATATTATAATGCTAGCATTTTAATCTTTGTTTCGGGGTGTTTGGACCACTTTCAAAGTCCAGTTGTGTAAACCATTTTTAGTGCAAGTGGAAAAATTCTAATTTCAACTAGCATTTTAAATCATTGAAGACAATACATTCTCATACGGATTTTTTCCTACATCAATCTGCCGTTACGTGTTGTCGTAATGAACACGTGTTAGAGAGATTTTCAAAAAACATTAACTCATGTATGTTAAGGCTACTCCTTATTTCTTTTGGCATGATCTAAGTAACTAAACGTAACATAATATTATTCCATAAGTGTTCCTACTCTTATCAGTTAAGGATGTTTATGTTATTCATTCTGGTAAAGTGATATTCAAGCATATCTAAGTATTTATCTAGTTTCCTATTAAGGTATTTGATAAAGGTATTAATATTTATAATATAGTGATACCTGCATCTTCATACACATGAATTTACCACCGAGGTACGGCCGGTCGCGCAGTCATGCATTTACCATTGAGCTAAGGCCGGTTGGGCAGTTATACATTTACCACCGTGCTACGGCCGGTCGGGCAGTTACCACCGGTTGGATAGTTATGTATCATTATTTACCACCGGTTGGGCAGTCATGCATTTACCACCGTGCGACGGCATGTCGGGAAATTACCACTGATCAGTTGGCAGTCATGCATCATAAGATATGGATAAGAATATTAAAGAGAATCATTACACATATGTAAGTATGATAAGTATGCGTATACGATGGCACTTAAGAGATTCAGTTGATTCTTATATGACTTTAATTATTATTGACTTACTACTATGTTTTAATTATGCCTTACATACTCAATACATTATTCGTACTGATATCCTTTTGTTAGGGATGCTACGTTTCATGCCCGCAGGTGTAGACAATCAGTTTGACAATCCCTCATAGTAGATGAGATTGGCATTCAGCGATTGGTCGGTAAGACTCCACCTTATAGGGAGTGCAGCGGAGTCTATAAGTCAGCGAGTCAGAGTTTTACTACATACTTATGGGTCAACTGGTACCCTATCCCACTTGACTTTAAATAATTTTAGAGGCTTTCTAGATAAATGTTTATTTTGTACAATATGTCTGAGGCCTTGACGGCCCACATGTATTCATGTTTTGAGAAAGATGGTTCATTAATACATCGTGTGACCACTTATAGTTATACACCTTGAGTTCTGTCCATATTGGCCGATCAGTTCTCTCCATGTTGTCCATGTTGGCCTAGTGCCAGCCACGACTCCCCAGGGTTGGGGCGTGACAGATACGTAAACAAAATGCTCTTCCATAAGCGGTTCTACTCTTAGCAATTAAGGATGTCTATATTATCTTTCATGTGAAATGATAGTCAAGTATGTTTCTAAGTCTCTATTGCTGTATTTGATAAAGATGTTAATACTATTAATATAGTGATACATGCATCTTCATGCATTTACCACCGCGCTCCAGCCGATTGGGAAGTTATACATTTACCACCAAGCTACGGCCGGTCAGGCAGCCATGCATTTACCGCCGTTAGGTTTTTTTTTTCAAAAGACGTGTGTTAGAGGAATTGTCAAGAAAATCGGCTCAGGTATGTTAAGGCTATATATTTTTTCTTCTGGCGTGATCCAAGCAAGGATACGTAAACAAAATGCTATTCGATAAGTGGTTCTACTCTTAGCAGTTAAGGATGTCTATGTTATTCTTTCATGTAAAATGATTTTCAAGCATATCTAAGTAAGTTCCTAAGTCTCTTTTGAGGTATTTGACAAAGATGTTAATATTTATAATATAGTGATACATGCATTTTCGTGCATTTACCACCAGGCTCTGGCCGATTGGGTAGTTATACATTTACCAACAAGTTACAGCCGGTCGGGCAGTCATGCATTTACCACTGAGCTATGGCCGATTGAGCAGTTATATATTTACATTCGTGCTACAGCCGGTTTGCAGTCATGCTTCTTCATTTGCCACCGTGCTACGGCTGGTTTGGCATATATGCATTTACCATCGGACTACGACCGGTCGGGCAGTTACCACTAGTTAGAAAATTATGTATTAACTTTTACCATCGGTTGGGCAGTCATACATTTACCATCATGCGGTGACTAGTTGAGCAGTTACCATTATTCAATTGGGCAATCATGGATGCTCACCTGTATGCGTTTCAAAATCAGATCTTTAGAATTTATGTGATATATGTTTGTTTGGTAATTTAGTATTGACTGTATGTTCTTATGTTAGGAGGGAAAATACATATTTTGCGGTGGGCAATGCTATCGCATTTAATTTACATTGGAAAGGCCTCATTGACATATAAACCCGTATGAAAAATATGTTGTTAGTGTTTAAGAGTATTTGGAGTGGAGTTCGACTCTAGGTTGGGCCGCCCTCTCAGGAACAAGCATTGCCCTAGTTCGTGAGTCTCTTGGAAACATTAAAGTATCGGAGGATCCAAGGGAGCATCAACCTTGAGTGGAGCTTCCTCCTTAGCCCTTAATTTATTGACGTATTTAATTCTTTGGAGATTTAATGTTTAATAACAACCGAAGGTTTTCAATGTAAATTATTTGCTAGGTGGAACCACCACATTAGTATTTCCCACAATATTAGATATTTTTCGTTTCAATTATTTGTCTATATGTATGCTGAGAATGTGAAGTATATTTCTAATGCCCTTCTTCGTTCTTTCGGGCATGCGTACATTTGGACCTGCTAAGTTCTTAAGGAACTCAGGCCCAAACCAGCTTTGTCACATCTTTGAAGAGTTCAGTCTTGCCATAGCGGCGGCTCTCATATTGCTACTGCCTTCATTATTTTTTGCTTATAGCTTTTGTTGTCTTATTACATTTTATTATCATATATTCAACACTCATATATTAGATTATATACCTTAATTTGATGCTCTATATTACATAGAACATATGCAAGCTTTAACTAATATATGACTGAAAAGGAAAAGCTAGTAATTAATCTTCTTCTCCTGTTAATTATAACCTATTCATCTTGCATGCTCACTTTTCATAAAGATCTTGAAGCTCTGGTCCTTAATCAGAAAAACAGCCTCTTTGTTTTAAAAGAAAAATTAGGAAATAATCACCGGTCTTTGCTAATGAGGAAGGGAACAAGGTTTTTTTTAAGAATAACAGTAATGAACGATCATCCACCTAAATTTTGAAAGATTTGCTTTCTTCAAATTTTCTAAAGCCAAGGTGCATTTAGAATCATTTTCTTACAAACATCTTTCAAAATTACACTAGCATCTATTCGTCAAAGTATTTACTTTCTTAATTTAATAATTGCAAGCTTAAAATATAAACCATATTCAAAACTCTCATAAACTTCAATAATTCATTTAAAATCCCATACCCCTTTTTAAGTCTTATACATATACATTCGCGTTAGTATACAGTAAGCATGCATTAGTATTAATTAAGCATAATGTAAATAACTAAACTCCTTAAAATTAGTCTAAATCTTATGGAGCTACTCAAGTAGATTTTAAGGGGTGCCTAATACCCTTCCTTCGAAGAACAAAAACTCTTATCCAGAATCTCACTGGTTTGTAGACTTATAATTAACATAACTTAGTAATTAAATAGGTATCCTAGTATACTTTAAATATTGGGTGGCGACTCTATTTCATCAACAATAGAGAATTCACAAGTTGATTTCTGCTTTGACTAGTGCAAAATAGGGTGCAACAGGTATGCCCACAAATCCACCTCAACAACCTCATCTCATCTACTTTTAGCTTCTGGGTATGACAGTTCTTGACCGGTCAATACTCTGCTCCATACAACATAGTCGGTCAAACTATAACCTTGTAAAACTTACCTTGAAGTCTTAGCAGCACATTTGTATCACATAAGACACTAGAAGCGAGCCTCCACTTTATGCTGTTGGTACATAATTTTTTTCCTATGTATTTTATACTCAAAATACTTTAAAAATTAGCATGTATTTTCATATATAAGCATCCCCAAAGGTTTTGATATTTTTTTTAATTTTGTTAAAGATTTTTAAAACCAATTTATGGTCTATTTTGCACTATAAAATTCAATATTTATTCCCAAAACTTATTATATTGGTGAATGATTTATTTTATCCTCATATTTACACAAAAAATATAATTTATATGATATTTACATAATTTTACAAGTCCATTTGGTATTTTAAACTAAAATTGTATGAAATTGAAATTTTAGCCTATTTCTCGATTTAATAGCATTTTAATCACAAAATTATTCTCAATATTTTTAAATTAATATTTACATATTTGTTTTATTGATCCAATATTTTTAATTTGATTTTAAACAAATTTTACTATTTCTAAAAAAATTCAAAATAGTGAAAGTGGCTATTTCAATTGTAGCCCATTTTACTTTCAATTATAACCTAATTCGACCCCAAATTCAACCCCTAATTAAACTAACCAATTTGAATTTTACCCGACCCAGACCCAATTAAATAAACATACCCGCACCCCATTTTAAATTGTGACCGTTGATTGTTTTAATCAACGGTCCACGCTCGCCTTTTCCTTTTTAACTCAGCCCAACCCCCAAACCCCAATCACTTCTCACAAGCAGCCGCTCCTGAAACCGTTTAGTCCCCAAATTCTCTCAAGTCTTCGCCGAAACCCTAGCCCTTTTTCCATTGGTTTTCGCCTTATCTCGCCGGAAACCATGGCCTCCCAAGCCATAGGTAGCCTGTACTCACCCCCACGTGCCTTATTCTCCTTTTATTCAATGTTTCAAGGTCTCACCTTGAAGACCCTGTCTCAGAATCTCTCTGATTCAGGTTCTATGGCCATTTCCGGCTCATCTCAAGCGTGTTCTAGCCTGGTTTATTTCCAACTCGGACCAGCCCTTTCGAGGCCATTCTCATTTTCTAGGATTTATCTGAAACCCTAAGCCATTTTTGAGGTATTCCTATTTTCTCTAAAGATCTACTTTAGATCCATGCTATTTCTGATATTTTCAAAGTAGTTTTTACATCTTTTCCGATTTTTGCTTTCAAAACTATTCGTCTTCTCGAACCTAGGGTTTTCTAGATTTTTTTACTTTGCTATAATTCCTATGTGTTTTCACTATGGTTTTTGTGTATTTTCTTTACTGTATATTCCTAGGGTTTCTAGGCATTTTTTTAACTGTGTTCGCTCCCATGAAATGTCTGTGTTCTTTGGTTTTCCTGAGTTTGTTTTGCCTGATTTTGTATGCTTCCGTCTTTATACTCCATATGTGGAGGAAACCCTAGAATTTGAGATTTTCCAAACCACTTATGTGCGATTGTGTTGTTTCCTGTTCGATTTCAAAAACCCTAATCTCTAAATTCGTCCCACCTTCTTTAAGTTTATGCATCCTTTATAGTCAGTTCTTTCCCTCTCAAAATAAACCTAATTTTGGTAATTGATTTCAGACCACCATTATGTGGGCCTATTTGAACTTTTCCTTGTTTAATTTTGATCGGTTTTCTGACTTAATTCGTTATTAAGTTCAAATCCTTAGTTCTTTAATTTACTATGTGTTAATTGATTTTATGCTTACCTTATTTATCTAAGCCGTGTATTTTTAAAATTTCTCATACGTATTTACCCTTTACCACACAATGTGTTCTTGATTTTCTTGCCTTAAATAAATACTCTACCCTATCCTATTAAGATTCGAACTCCTTACTTAAAGGAGTTCCCTTCCGCTGATTGACTATGATTGATATTGAATTGTTTCTTGCCTTGTTTACTGTCTGCTTATAAATACCTCACTCCTTTTTTTTAAAAGACTGTAACATCCGAGTTCAAAAACACCTACACACTCAAAGCTCTTTTCTTTGCTATTACTTGTGCTATTGTTCTGACTATCCGGCTGAAAGGCAAGGCTAGACTTTGTAATATCTCTTACTTTCCTCATGTGTTTGCTGAAGATTTTTTGGTTGTTTTCTTGCTTTGTTTGTTCTGTTGTTTCAAAGTTGCATTTGGTATGTCCCTTAAGTTAAACACTCTCCACAACTATGTGTTTAATTCTACTTTTTGCATGTCCCTCACTATATGTTTAGCTTTATCGCATTATGTCATTGAGTTTAGTCTGTTATGTTCTTTCGGCATGCTTCTGCACCTTTAAGTTCTGTTACTTGATGTTTCTCTATGCTTCCATCCATGTGAACCCCTTTCCTTTGACTCTTTTATGTGTTAGTATTGTTCTAGGTTAAGGTAGCATCCCAGTGCTATCCCTGATCTAGGACCAGTTTCTCTTGGACCTTTGCACAAATCAGTCCCATTCCCTTCTCCCCATTTATGTGTTGAGGTTTCACTGGGGTTTGGAAGTGTCCTAATCACCACCTAAGCCCATGTCTGACTTCTAGAGTCTGCTCTTTATCTGTTTAAAACCAAGTGGGAGGGTTAGGGGTGTGCAAGTCATAACCATGGCTGGGCATGACCACCTTTTGCTGTGGTTTCTCCCCTCACCTTACATTTATTCTTAGTTCTTTATGTTCTGCCCCCATATGGTAAGCCATGCTTAAGGACCTTAGAGTTACCTATGAACTTGGATGCCTAAGGGTTGGTAATTCCACACATTGCACTACTCTCTTACAACATTCAATCTTTAGAATGTAAGCATTGTCTGTATTTCTGACAAGCCTAGGAACTTTGAAACACCCTAAGAGAAGGCCTTGAAATCTGGAATTCGGACTAGGTGAAACATATGTGTTGGATGTTGAAGGTTGCATTGAGCCTCCTCGGGTCTGGATTTAGTTTTGATATGCTTATTTCACCCCATTGCTTTCCAGTTTTGTAAAAACTATGTAATCAAACTCGAGAAAAATATTAGTAAAGGGTGTGAGATGGGTTGATATTGCTTGCCTAAATCAATGGGTATAAATCATGTCTATATGATCTTTTATGCTTTCAATTATTTAGAAATCATGCCTATAGGATGTTCTAAAGCATAAAATCATCTAGTTACCGTGTCTATGGGTTTAATACTCATGCGTCATCTAGATAACCTGCCTATAGAGTTTTAATATTTAATCATGTTACAAACCATTAGAGATCCTGCCTATACGACATTAACATTCGCCTAATCAGTTGCATATAATTACCATGCTTATTGGGAGTGCATATGCGTTATGCAAACTATAGGGTGACTAAACATTAGTCTATTTACCAACTCTCTAACATGCTTTAAAATTCAACATAGACATCATGCATATAGGATTCCGTCTCAACTAGTCTAATTCATTTTTTTTAAAACAATAAGAGCCCGTTAATTTGCCCGTTAATGTCTTAATACAACCTTTTCAATAAAAACTCTTTGTGAACCAGTGTGTTTTTTTAAACCCTTCAAATCTGCATCTATTAAACATTCTGCTAAACATCCCTGAAATTGTCCTTTAAAATCCTGTAACTCTCTTTTCTTAAGACATTCCTGCCTCTAAAATCTTTCATAACTCTTATGCATTTTTCCTACTCAAACAATCTGCTGATTTCAAATCCATATACAAATTTACTGCAGTTTTTACTTTCTTTTTAAACTCTTTTGCATTAAGACCTCAATAACTAACAAATCAGATCGGGGGACTCGATGCAGACCTTTATATCCAACTTTATGAGTTAAACTGATTCGTCTGCCTATTAATCTCTTTAATTAAAGACGAAATGAACACCCACTTCTTTTTCAAGACTAAAACCCCTAGCTACTTGAGCTTCTTCCTGAACACACAAAAAAATCCTAGACCAGAAAAACCCTAATACTCTTACCCTTCCGGTAGTTAGCCTCGTCGCAGCCTATAACAAAACCAAGTAGCCGCTGCCGCTCTTCTCCTTCACAACAAAACCAGCCTAAGACACCAGTCGCGACACCACCCTAAACGACCACTCCTTCAGCCATGGCTTCTTCCTATTCTAACCTTGAACACCTCTGAGATCCTCTTCATCTTCAACCTCTAAACATGACCCAGAGCTGAACCCCTTCTGTCGTGAACCAGCCATCAAGCGACCACCCGTACACCACCATAAAAATCTGCTGCAATTAGCTACCAAATCAAACCCAAGATGACCCTAAACACGACCCTAAGAACCTGCGAAAAATCAATTAAGACACAGCAAAAACAACTGCAAACTAGATCGAAACCAGCCTTGTTTCTTCTCAGAAATACACATTCATAGACGCACATGAAAATACATACACAGAAGCGAAAATAGATTTCAGCTCATGCAATTCATATGACTTTGAAGCTGTTTTGTGTTCGGGTCGCACAAAGATCATTGGTGGGTTTCGAGTCTGCGATTCCGTTCGAGTTTGATTGCCATATTTTTAAATTTTGGCTGTCATTTTGGTTTACCTAAACGTGCAATTGCTATGAACTTTGATCGGTTAAAGGTTCAGCATTCAGGTCCAGTTCCCGCCCCTCTCTTTTCCCTTGTCTTTTAACTGGACGATTTTATGTTCTTGGTCATTAATTCTGTTGCCTTGTTCAGTTTCGTTGGGGTAAGTTCATAAATTTGAATAGCTAAATTAAAGGTTCAATGTTGTTGCCATGCTTTCGTTAAGAAACAGAGGTTTCAAGGCTTTATACTAACATTCTAATAATAAGGAAAATTAAACTAATTGATTACATTTATTTGTGGTTTGAGTATTAAGGCAAGTGTTAGGCCATTGGGTTTGCGTAATGATGAATGAAAGTAGATATTTAGTCCATGAAAGATTTTGTTTGACTTTATCTTGTTTACATTGTTCTCTAGGAGCATGTTTACGTCGTCATCACCTGGGAAGGGAAACTTTAGGATTTTTGTTAATTTGAGGCGAGAGGTAGTTTCCCGTAGTTAAATTTATCCAAGGAACGCCCCGTGAATTTTTGTATATATATTCTTATCCGGGGTATGCCCCAAAGTGAATGTAAATGAAGGAAAAAATGGAGTGACTCGAGGAAGCATATAATAGCACTGAAAACCGTGCAACTATCCCACCACTATCATAAGCCCAGATTCCCACTACCATTAATCTTTCCCCTCAACATGTACCGGGCTATACCCCTTACCACAATTACCCCGGCCCTTGAGCCCAAACTTCTCATGCTCCACCAGCCAAACCATCATCGTACCCTGCTCCGACATCTGATCCTATTTTCGCACCCCTCCACTAGCTACCCTCCACCGATCCTCTAGTGAGCCCACATTCCATGCTCCAAATGTCCACTACTATGCACCATAGCCCACATTCAGAGTCCCTGATACTTGCCCTTACACCCCCCAGATTAAGCCTCATGTTGAAACTAACAAACCACCCAAGAACGCGGAGCAAGAAGAGATGTTTAGGAAGGTACATAGTCTGGATCAATCACTGAAAAATATGCAAGGTTGGAAAACTAGAGTGTGGCCTATAAGGATTTGTGTTTTTTCCCCGATGTCCAACTGCCTGTCGAGTTCAAGATGCCTAAGTTTGACATGTATGACGGACATAGGGACCCTGAAGCTCATCTGAGAGGTTATTGCAATAAGATGAGAGGCGCTGGGGGAAAAGAAAAACTACTGATGGCGTATTTCAGCCAGAGCTTGCATGGGACAGCTCTAGAATGGTACACCCGCTAGGGCACCAGCGGACGGTACACATGGGACGATATGGCTCAGGACTTCGCGTGGCACTTTCAGTACAATATAGACATTTTCGCGAATCACTTATCTCTGACCAACGTGGGAAAGAGACCCAGTAAAAGCTTTAGAGAATATGGGTTCTGATGGAGGTAGCAAACTACGCGAGTCAATCCTCCGATGGAGGAAGACGAGATGGTTAAATACTTTTTTGGAGCCCTGGAGCCCACTTACCTAGCCACTTGATCTCAGCCATTGGTAAGTCTTTCAATAATGTGTTGAAGATGGGAGAAATGGTGGAATAGGGGCTCAAGTCGAGTAAGATAATGAGCTATTCTGCCTTGAAAGCCACAACACATGCAATTCAGAACGACACAGGAAGCTTGCGGGGTGATAAGAAGCATGATGATGTTGCTATGGCTCTCAAGATCACGATATGGCCCAACGAGTCCACCTCAGCAATATACTCAGCCTCAATCCCGAGCCCAACTCCAAACCTATCCTTGGGCTCCACATAATCCATCTCAGCATTATTCTCCGAGCAATGCCCCGTCATTTGTTCAACCAATAGGTCGCTCATTGTGGGAGCACTAGCACCGCATAATACTCTTTTGCCATCACAACATTTTCTAGCACCCAAAAACCTTACGAAACAGAGGCATAGAGGGAACAAAGGAAAGAAATTGTTTCACTCCAACTGGAGAATCTTACACAAGTTTGTTTGAAAAGTTGAAACAATCTGGCCTAATTGAGCAGCTCCTCGGCTATACCCCTGACCCGTATGTAAAATTTTTTGATCCTACTGTGCGATGCATGTACCACTCTAACGTCCAAAGGCATAGCACTTAAGATTGTCATTCTTTGAAAAGAGAGATAGAAAGAATGATTCAAGAAGGGATAGTTCTGGTCCAAGACAGTAACACACAGAACATTGCTCGTAATCCTTTACTCGTGCATGATGATGCACACTTTGTAGGGATGATGCATGGTAACATGGAATATGAGAATCCTCTTGGGAACTTTCTGGCTAAGGTTAATGATACGGAAACTGATGAAGGTCCCAGTAATTTTGATGTGCAGTCCAGTGGCTAAGATGTCGAGCTTGGTGATTAGAAAGGAACTCCTTTGTTGGCTAGCCAAGGAGGAGATTTGGTGGTTTATTTTGATTTTGTTTCTGTTGTCCGAGTTATTTCAGGGTTGTAACCTGGATATTATCATGTGGTTCAAACTCTTATTCTTTTTTCCTAGTTTGTTTTATTGTAGTAACTCGTCTAGTGTTATCTAAGATTGTTCCAGGGTGTAACCCATATTTATTTTGCTTGTTTTGTTCAAACCCTTTTCATCATATGTCTAACGCAATCTCCTATTTTTTGTTAGTTCTATTCACTATTTGTTTAGGTCATTTTTCCTTTTAAAGTTCTTTTCGTGCCGACTCTAGTGACATGACATGTACGCATAATTCTCAGTCTGATCTTGAAAGTTAGTCTAATCATGAAACAATGGTACAATTTTGAATATGATAAAAGGATGTGTTTGAGGAAACAATTAAAGATTCACGCATTTTGAGATGACTTGAACGTTGAATTGAGTGAAACTGAGGCTGTAAGTCTGGGAAATCAAGAGGTTGATAAGTGCATACAACAAGGAAATGCCTCTCAAGCAGTTTGAGGTAAATCAGTCAGTACTGAAATGCATTCTTCCACATCTAGAGAAGGTTGAGTCAAGTCAGCTTTGGATTGGCAAGGGTCATTCATTGGAACAAAGGAATTGCCCATTGGAAATTTTTGTTTGTGTTGATGCCATAAATAGATACTATGTGTGATTTGCTTGTTTATCTTCAATTGCATGTTTGTACTTGCTATTTTTAAGTTTGGTATGACGAAGGCATTTTATTCTACTACCTAAACACTTTTATCCTTTGCTACCCATTTTGAGCTATAATTTTTTGTTTCATACCCCTCTTTTGGAATAAAAAATAGAGTTAGGAACTAGAAAAGAAAAAAAAAGGAAAAAACGAAGGAGAAAAGAAAAAAGGAAAAAGAAAAGACAAAAAGAAGAAAAAGAAAGGAAATAAAGAAAAAAAGGAAAAAAGAAAAAAAAGACAAAAGAAAATGGAAAAAAACAACTTTGTCTTTTGAACTACGTTTGACCTGATTCTTGAACCCTCTTCATCTTATATTATTTTGAGCCTTCATACCACCCTTTCTTTCCAACCTTGTCCAAAAGTGTACATTACGGTCCAAAGGAAGACCTTCTGTTCAATCTTTGAGGATGCCAAATCAAGTGTGTGATGAAAGTACGATCTTCCTACATAATGGGTAATACCTTGTTCTCATCGCAAAGAGAGAAATTTTAAATGAGAGAGTCTTATCGGTGAAAACCCTCATAGGCACCGTAAGGCGACAGTGAGTTGAGAAAAAAAGAAATATGAGAGAGGCTTGATGGTGAAAACCCTTCAGGTCAGTATAAGTCGATTGAGGATTATGGATCAGATTGGACAATTGAAGCGCGGAAGCCCAGTTTCATACCCAAGAAGTAGAACAAAGAGTTCAATATTAGACATGCTTGAGAGATTACGCCACTTAATCCCAATATGCATGTCGTGGTCATTTGAGTTGGTATCCATGTCTGATTAGTTTCTATATTGTAATTTTCTTGTTAGGTATCATCTCTTTCCCTTGTCCCTTAATTTTTTTTGTTGTTGTTTTTGTTTGAGTCCCTTCTTAAGTCTGTTTTGTCCGAACAAGTTAATAAATGACTTCAAAATCTACTACCAGCTTTCTAATTGCGCGAAGCTGAGTCTGGCTAGCACATCAAAGTGGCATAAATCAGAAAAAAATAGTGTGTGCACTGAGTTGGTATCGATCAACATGCTTTGGGATTCATGTGAAATGCAAAGATTCAGTAAATGTCAATTCATAAGCACAATTCAACAGATAAAGGGTATTGGGTTTGAACGGACTAGAAATATTCTTGTGATAAGAAAGAAAGAAAATAGGCAGTCGACAACAGGCAAGATCCTCCATGTTAAAATTAAAGTTATCTTGGCAAGTGCAGGAGCAATCATCTTCAAAGTCAAGGCCACAAACTAACCACCATATTTTAAACTCGTGAGTTTTCTTTGTCTCAAACAGGGATGAATGATATGTTCATACAAAGCTTGAATTTTTCAGGTGTAATGCCCCAATTCTGCTTACTTAAAGGCTAATGAAAAGATCACACATCACTCGTAGGAGATGCACTTTCTAGTATGGATCTATTAGGTTATATTTTTGTTCTAGGAGACGCCCTTCCTAAATTAAAATTTTACCCCTAAGAGACGCACTTCCTAGTTTGGGCCATGTAAGTTCATTCCTAGGAGACGCACTTCCTAAATTAAAATTTTAGCCCTAGGAGACACACTTCCTAGTTTGGGTCATGTAAGTACATCACTAGGAGACGCACTTCCTACTTTGAGTAATTGAATTTTTACCTTAGGAGACGCACTTCCTAGTCAGGGTCTGTCAGGTTACATTTTTGTTTTCGAAGACGCACTTCCTAAATTGATGTTTTATCCCTAGGAGGCACACTTCCTAGTTTGAGTCATTCAAGTTTTACCCTAGGAGATGCACTTTATATTTTAGTTCATTCAAGTTACAACCCTAGGAGATACACTTCATAGTTTGAGTTAATAAAAGTTTACCCCTAGGACATGCACTTCCTAGTTTGGGGCATTAAAGTTCATTCCTAGGAGACGCACTTCCTAGTTTGAGTCATTGAAGTTTCACCCCTAGGAGATGCACTTCCTAATCTGGGTCTGTCAGATTATATTTTTGATTAAGGAGACGCACTTCCTAAATTGAAGTTTTATCACAAGGAGACGCACTTCCTAGTTTGAGTTATTCCAGTTTTATTCATAGGAGATGCACTTCCTAGTTTTGGTTAATTCAAGTTACACCCCTAGGAGACGCACTTCCTAGTTTGAGTCATTGGAGTTTTACCCATAGGAGACACACTTCCTAGTTTGGTCCTTCTGGTTGTATTTTATTTTTAGGAGACGCACTTCCTATTTGGTTCATTTAAGTTTATTCCTATGAGACACACTTCCTAGTTTGAGTTATTGAAATTTCACCCCCAGGAGACGTGCTTCTTAGTCTGGGTATGTCAGGTTATATTTTTATTTTAGGAGACGCACTTTCTAAATTGGGACTATACCCCTAGGAGACGCACTTCCTAAATTGAGGTTTTACCCCTAGGAGACGCACTTCCTAATTTGAGTTATTCTAGTTTTATTCGTAGGAGATGCACTTCTTAGTTTTGGGTCATCCAAATTACACCCCTAGGACACGCACTTCCTAGTTTGAGTTATTTAAGTTTTACCCCTAGGAGACGCAATTCCTAGTTTTGGTTCATTCAAGTTTCATCCCCGGGAGACGCACTTCCTAGTTTGGGTCATTCAGGTTCTATTATTAGCAGACACACTTGCTAGTAAAAGTTTCTTGGTTTTACTTACAGGGGACGCACATCCTAGTCGAGTCTTTAGCTTACTCTCATAATTGAATCAATTGCATAAGTGGTTTACTATTTTATTAACAACTCACAATCTTCCTAGTGCAAACCGAGGGAGAAAATTTTGTTTGTTTTATGTTTAATTGCAGGAGCCCACCTAAAGAACAAAGGAAAACATTACAAGCTCCAAGTCAGTAGCAGTCACCCACTTAGAGAACAAGGGAAGTCATTTCAAAAGTTAATTCAAGTAGAAGTATCAGAAGCTCGCGGCAAGAATGCGAGTCAAAAATCTTAGGTGCCCACGAAGTAGACTAAAAAAACAAGAAAGAAAAAAAGTAAACCAAAATGCAGAAGCCGAGACAAAAGGTTGATCGTTCAAGACATGACTAAAGTCAGAAGCATGTGTGTCCGGTGTTGATCCAAAATCGGAAGAAGAATGAACTACCACCTTCAACTAACGAGCGCAAAGGTTCAAATATAAAGTCTGCATGAACAACCATTCCAGACTCAAGATCAAGCTTTAGAAGACTTCTAGATAGGAATTTTGTAACTCATAGTTAATAGGCATAGTTAGTCTTTTTTCATTTTTTTGATTTTGATGTAATAACAAGACCGTGGACCGGAACCTCGGCGGAACAGCACCTCGACCGACTCTCCACTCGGTAAACTCTATCACTGTTCCTACTTTTGAACTAAACGTGGCCTGATTCCTTTATAACCAAGGATATGTAGGTAGCTAACATACTAGGGCTCAGTCACATGCCCTCTTTCTCTTACGTTCAGTCTCTCCAAATAGGGGTCGAGTCAAAAAATCTGTCTAGTCGTTCTTTGTCTGGAAATACTTCGTACTTTCAGTCAAAGAGGGGCAACTATAGACTTGTAATTTTTGACCATCCAAAAGATTTTATATATTTTAGCATTTAAATATTTAGTTTAAGTCTAATATGTTACTTCAACAAATTTTAGATCTTTTACATTACTTTAATAATAAAAATAAAAAATTACAAAAATAATTCCATATTTTTCTACTTATTTCGCGTATTAGATATTTTAGGAGGATATATTACTTTAAGCCAATTTTTATTATAATATAATCCTTGAAAATACCAAAAGTAGTTCCAGCTTTAATTTTTTTTTAATACAAATAATAAAATAAAATTAATGTAGCTTTTGCATAGGTATTTAATTTAAATTTTCAATTGTTTTTGGCCCAATTTTGCACATTTTTGGATCCCAATTTTAAACCCAATACCAAAGGCCCAATTTCAAGACCCACTTCTTTTTCAATACTAAAAACCCCAGCTACTTTAGCTTCTTCTTGAACACACATAAAAATCCTAGACAGAAAAACCCTAATACTCTCACCCTTCTAGCCGTTAGCCTCGTCGCAGCGTACAGCAAAACCAAGTAGTCACCACCGCCGCCGCTCATCTCCTTCACAACAAAACTATCCCTAACACAGCAGCGGCAACACCACCCTAAACGACCACTCCTTCAACCATGGATTCTTCCTCTTCTAACCTTGAGCACCCCTGAGATCCTCTTCATCTTCAACCTATAAACATGACCAAGAGCTGAACCCTATCAGCCGTGAACCAGCCTTCAAACGACCACCCTTACATCACCATAAAAATCTGCTGCAATTAGCTACCAAATCCAACCCAAGATTACCCTAAAAACGATCATAAAAACCTGTTAAAAATCACTAAAAAAACACAGCAAAAATAGTTGCAAACTAAATCGAAATCAGACTTGTTTCTTCTCAGAAATACACAAGCATAGAAGCAAACAAAAATACATACATAGAATTGAATACAGATTTTAGTTCATGGAATTCATATGAGTTCGAAGATGTTTTGTGTTCTAGTCTCACAAAGATCATTGGTGGGGTTCGAGTCCGCGATTTTGTTTGAGTTTGATTGCCATTTTTTTAAATTCCGGCTGTCATTTTGGTTTATCTAATTGTGCAATTGCTGCAAACTCTGATCGATTAACGGTTCAGCATTCAGGTCCAATTCCCGCCCCTCACTTTTTCCTTGACTTTTAACTGGATGATTTTATGTTCGTGGTCATTGTTTGTGTTACCTGGTTCTGTTTCGTTGGGGTAAGTTCATAAATTTTAATAGCTAAATTAAAGGTTCAATGTTGTTGCCATGCTTTCGTTAAGAAACAGAGGTTTCAATTCTTTAGACTAACAATCTAACAATAAGGAGAATTTAACTAATTGATTACATTGATTGGTAATTCGAGTATTAAGGCATGTGTTAGGCCATTGGGTTTGGGTAATACTATGAAAGTAGATATATCCAGTTAGGATTTATGCCCGTCACTAGAGGGAGGGGGGGTGAATAGTGCGGCACGAGAATATTGATAAATATTGCGGAATTAAAATTGCAGGAGTAAAGTAAATGCGGTAATTAAAATAGTAAGGAAAGAACACACCGAATTTATCCTGGTTCACCACAACGAGTGGTTAGTCCAGTCCCCGAAAGACTCTCTCGAGATTCCACTAACTCCGTTAAGTTTACGGGTGCCTAACAAACCGTTACACTTGCTCGTAGATGTACACTCTTCAAGACTTCAACTTGCTCGAGGATACCTCACCTCAAGACTTCACCATGCTCGTGGATACCGCACCACAAGAATTCACACACTAAGATTGAGGGTACTTAGCAAACCCGACAATCAATGAGAAGATATGGTCTTCTCAAACGCCTTTCTCTTTTACAACAAGAACTCTCTAAAAAGAGTAGATAAAGAGATACAAGATTAGCTCTATGAACAACTCAAAGTTGTCTCTCAAATGGCTCAACAAAAGCTCTAAAATGATGCCCAAAATAATATCAATATGTATATGAACAATGAGAGGTGTTGTGTGTTTAAAATCAGCTCAAAAGACCTCTATTTATAGGTGTTAGAAGTTATATGTCCGTTGCTTAATTGACAATCAATTATGCTGATTTTATGCAAGATAATCGATTATCCACTTTGCATAATTGATTATCTTCTCAACGTTCATAAAACGGAACGTTGGGAAGGCAACGGATAGTGAAATAATCGATTATTCCAATCACATAATTGATTATGTTGCCTTGCGGAATTTCCAGCAAAGCTGGAATATACCAGAGTATACCAGAATCAAAGCTGGAGTATACCAGAATATACCAGAATCGAAAACTTACTTCAAAAACCATTTTGGTTAAAATGAAGACGTTAAAATCATTTTGTTTGAAGTATATTAAAAATGTTTATGATATATATGATTTAATAAAATGATTTTATGCATATTAATGATGACCTATGTTGAGCCAAAAGACGAGATAACTTAACGTTGCTCTTACATTGGTTCTACCTAGCGACCTATGACTTGGGTCTTCGGTCTTGAACTTTTGAGCTCGTCTTGGCTTTTCCATGCAATCCATTCATCAATATGCTTCTCGGCATTCAATCTTGATTGTTTGCTAATGCATCTTCATTGTTTGTCATACAATAACATTGTTTAACAAGTTGACTTCATTATTTGTCATTTATGAAAACCTATTCCTGAAAATCATGCTAGTACAACCAAAGCGCACATATCATGGATAGAATGATTTTCTACAATTTCCCCCTTTTTGATAATGACAAACAACAGGAGATATGCATATCAGATTCCCCCTAAATTTATGCTATATCTCAACATACAATTCATGCAAACTATTCCCCTTAATGATAATTCCCCCTCAAATAAGGCATATTATAACGTAGATTCATTCCCCCTTATTTGATGCATATCGCCTAATTTCTTCCCCCTTTCGGCATTAGCAAAAAGAAGAGTATACAAAGGCTACTTTCCCCTTTCGACACTTCCCCCTTTTGGGTATATCAATTGTTAGTGTCAAGAATAACATAGGAAATACAATAAGGAATATACATTGACGATATTTATAAAATCATACCAACATGAAATAATACCAAATGTTAGTGAAAACATAACAACCATAATAACGGTTATTTTCGCAAATCATATTACTTAAGAACATATCAACAGTTAATTTTTAACAAACCAATAGTTGTATTAAAAACATGAACCATTTATTTTTCAAGAATATATCAACTATTATTCAAACCAAAAAAATATTCATCAAAACATGAATCAATCATTATTTTTAACAAAAATAATTGATACCAATTGTTATTCAAGATAAAAGTTATCAAAACATGAATCAACAAAAATAATTAATATCAATTGTTAACAAAGATATATTAATTGTTAACACATATCAACTATTATGTTTTTATCAAAAATATGATAACTAACCGAAATTCCCCCTCGATGCACTAAGGTTTCGTGCTTGGTGCATCTACTACGATATTGTAGTCTTCAAGCACACCTGCAAACGTACCTAAAAATAGGTTTTCGGTACCCAGGCACTTTTGGGTCCTTGGGGGTTAGGCAAATAATAATCATAGTCAAAAGATAAATCTCTATGTTTTGCAAAACATACGGGCGCAATGTGTCCTACCCGGTTGCAATAATGACATATAACATTCGGATTGTGCATATGTCTTGGTTGAGCCAAAAATGTTCTAGGTGATCTAAAGTCGTTATTCCTAGACGTATTGCGATTCCTAGAGTTATTTCTAGGTGGTCTAGAATTATTCATTCTAGACTCATTAACAAAATTCCTAGAGTCGTTTCTAGGTGGTCTAAAATGATTAATTTTAGACTCATTAGTGAAGTTCCTAGAATTATTTCTAGGTGGTCCAACTTCATTTCTATCATCCTTTCTAATATTCTTCTTCATTCTTCAATTGTTTTAGGATCATCAACGCTACGTTTTTCTAGTGTGTTCCTAAGTTCTATGTTCTCTATTTTCAAAGAACTACAGGAAGAACAATTGGAACTTTGATCAATTGAAGAGGCTTCATTCATTTCCTTAATTTTATTTCTAAGATCAATATTGTCATTTTCCAAAAATTTATTTTTCTCTTCTAAAACTTTAATTTTAGCCTTGGCCTCTTTGGAGATTTTTGAAGACTTTTTCAATTCATCATATAATTCTTGAAAAGCTTCTTGTAATTCTTCATAAGAATAAGAGTTAGAATTACTTACCTCTTTTTCCTCGTCGCCCATGATGCATAGTGCGGCAGTTTCATCGCCCGAGCTGTCCGAATCCCATGTCACGCGCTTTTGGTGTTTCTTCTTCTTCTTGTCCTTGGGTTTTGGGCAATGTGACTTGGTGTGGCCAAGTTTTCCACAATTTTGGCATGAAGGACTTGGTTCTTCCTTCTTTATTTCCTTTTTCATAAACTTATAAAATTTTTCAATTAAATCATTTGAAGAAGTACCATCATCGCTTTCCGAATCACTTACCTCAACTCTTTTAGACGATGAGGCTTTGTAGGCAATAACTGGACCTTCACTTCTAAGATAAGGATTAAGAATAGTGGTTTCTAAAGTTTCGAGGCTACCTCTTAGTCCATCAATTGTGACATCCGTGATTCCCATCGACTCTTGGATGGCGTTTGCTTTGGAACGCCATTTGGGAGTGAGACTCCGTAGGATTTTTCGAACAAGATCTTTGTTCGTGTACACTTTCCCGAGAGCATGAAGATCGTTGATGATTTTTGAGAATCGTTCGAACATAATACCGACGGGTTCTTTCTCCCTCATTTTAAAGAGTTCATATTCATGTGTTAGAAAATCAACTTTAGATTCTCGGACTTGAGGCGTACCTTCATAAGTGATCTCGAGTTTATCCCACATATCCTTGGCGGTTGTGCAACAAGAGATCTTTTGATAGTCATCCGAATTCACCGCACAACATAATAAATTGATGGCCTTTGCGTTATTTTCAACTTTATTGATGTCCTCGGCAGTATATTCGTCTTCCTCCTTTGGAACCGTGGTTTCTCCAACTTTCTTTGTCGGCATTTGTTCACCGTTCTTGATGATTTGCCACAGACGAAAGTTATTTGATTGGATGAAGATTCTCATCCGTTCTTTCCAATATGTGTAATTTGTTCCATCAAATAGTCGAGGCCTATTGGTGGAGTGTCCTTCACTCATCATTCCTGCGTTCAATATTCTCAACAAAAATATATATCGTTCTCTCAACCGGTTAAGGCTTTCAGAGAGTTAGGCTCTGATACCAATTGTTAGGATTTATGCCCGTCACTCGGGGGGGGGGGGGTGAATAGTGCGGCACGAGAATATTGATAAATATTGCGGAATTAAAATTGCAGGAGTAAAGTAAATGCGGTAATTAAAATAGTAAGGAAAGAACACACTGAATTTATCCTGGTTCACCACAACGAGTGGTTAGTCCAGTCCCCGAGAGACTCTCTCGAGATTCCACTAACTCCATTAAGCTTACGGGTGCCTAACAAACCGCTACACTTGCTCGTAGATGTACACTCTTCAAGACTTCAACTTGCTCGAGGATACCTCACCTCAAGACTTCACCTTGCTCGTGGATACCGCACCACAAGACTTCACACACTAAGATTGAGGGTACTTAGCAAACCCGACAATCAATGAGAAGATATGGTCTTCTCAAACACCTTTCTCTTTTACAACAAGAACTCTCTAAAAAGAGTAGATAAATAGATACAAGATTAGCTCTATGAACAACTCAAAGTTGTCTCTCAAATGGCTCAACAAAAGCTCTAATATGATGCCCAAATAATATCAATATGTATATGAACAATGAGAGGTGTTGTGTGTTTAAAATCAGCTCAAGAGACCTCTATTTATAGGTGTTAGAAGTTGTATGTCCGTTGCTTAATTGACAATCAATTATGCTGATTTTATGAAAGATAATCGATTATCCACTTTGCATAATTGATTATCTTCTCAACGTTCATAAAACGGAACGTTGGGAAGGCAACGGATAGTGAAATAATCGATTATTCCAATCACATAATCGATTATGTTGCCTTGCGGAATTTCCAGCAAAGCTGGAATATACCATAGTATACCAGAATCAAAGCTGGAGTATACCAGAATACACCAGAATCGAAAACTTACTTCAAAAACCATTTTGGTTAAAATGAAGACGTAAAAATCATTTTGTTTGAAGTATATTAAAAATATTTATGATATATATGATTTAATAAAATGATTTTATGCATATTAATGATGACCTATGTTGAGCCAAAAGACGAGAGAACTTAAACGTTGCTCTTACATTGGTTCTACCGAGCGACCTATGCCTTGGGTCTTCGGTCTTGAACTTTTGAGCTCGTATTGGCTTTTCCATGCAATCCATTCATCAATATGCTTCTCGGCATTCAATCTTGATTGTTTGCTAATGCATCTTCATTGTTTGTCATACAATAACATTGTTTAACAAGTTGACTTCATTGTTTGTCATTCATCAAAACCTATACCTGAAAATCATGCTAGTACAACCAAAGCGCACATATCATGGATAGAATTATTTTCTACATTTAGTCCATGATCAATTTTGTTTGACTTTACCTTGTTTACATTGTTCACTAGAAGCATGTTTAGGATGTCATCACCTGGGTAGGCAAACTTTAGGATTTTTGTTAATTTGAGGCAAGAGGTCATTTTCTGTAGTTGAATTTATCCGGGGAACTCCTCGTGAAGTTTGTTTATATATATATATATATATATATATATATATATATATATATATATATATATATATTATCCGGTGTATTCCCCGAAGTGAATGTAAATGAAGTCCAATGACAGAGTGACTCGAGGAAGCATATAATAGTACTTTATTTTTCTTTTGTTTTTTCCTTTATTGGGTGGGAACGACCTCGAGCCTCTTTGATTCTTTGGTCTCTTTTTGCGCATTTTTCCACAATTTGAATATTTTAGTAGGCAACTTGATTATGTACGCAATCGTGAATTTCACGGGACATGGGAAGTGCCTAACACCTTCTTCCCGAGTCACATGAACCCCTTTACCCAAATCTCTAGTGCAGACTTAGCTTTGGAGTCTGAAATGTTTTAAAAGGAATTTTTTTGTTTTTATAAAACAGTGACCTGACACTCCTAAATCAAATGTCAGGTGACGATTCTGAGTTATTTCCTTTTGAATACAATCTTTGTCACTTTCAAAATTGAAAAACCCTTTTCAAGCTTTACTTTAATACTTTTTATTTATTTAAGAGGGTTAAGTGAAGTTTGGTTAAAAACAAGGGGTGTGATAGTATTAGCATGCAATAAGTAAACGAGACTAATCACTCTTAAATACCTTAACGAGGTGGAAGGGTATAATATGGAAATGACGACGGTGCGCTAATATCTTGTGTCAGAATGATTGTTGGATGTTGCACCAAATGATCCATATTATAGTTAGACCTAGGATCCTTTTTCTTTGCATTATTTAAATTAATGTTTTCTTCAAACTAAGTTCTCTTTTCATTTATGCCTTTATTATTTTAAAATTGTCAATTTATTATTTCGTATGTGCAAACTACTCCTACTCTTCTTAAAGTCACAACTAAGCAAGGTCGTGAACCACACTAGTGGATCTTGAGGAGTGTCTAACACCTTTCCCTCGAAATAGTCCCAAGCCCTTACCCGAACTCTGGTTTTCTTCCAAACCCTTGTTCATTCCTCTAAAAGTGTCCTAATGCACTATAATCATGAGGTGGAGACTCTCCAAACTCCATAGCCTAAATTCCCGAAAGGGGATAAAATAGTCATTCCACCCATAATGTCGTAAACCCGATTTCTCCTCAAGAAAAAAGGGGCGTTGACACATCCATCCTGCTTCAATGCGATGCGTGACATATTCATAAATTTCACTATTACCTTTTATTACAGATCCAAGATACCTGAAACTACCTCTCTTGGGAATGAATTACGTATCAAGGACACCTCCATATCCCCTTCTCTGGTACCGTTGCTGAACTTTTACTCCATGTATTCCGTCGTATTCCTTCTCAACTTGAAATCCTTAGACTCTATAGTATGTCTCCAAACCTCTATTCTCTCATTAACAACACCCCCTTCCCATCAATTAAAACTATGTCATCAGCAAATAACATACAACATGGCCCCTCACCTTGAATATGTCTCGTCAATGCATCCATCACCGTACAATCCCATAATAACCGAAAAATAATCTGAGTCCCCTTTTGTTGCCCTAACCCGAGTCATGGCTTCATCACACATGCCCTTAATCACCCCTTTATCCTCCAAGCATCGCTATATCACCTCTCTCGGTACTTTGTCATATGCTTTCTCTAGATTAATAAACACCATGTGCAAGTCCTTCTTTATTTCTCTATACCACTATATAAATCTCCTCACAATTTTAATAGATCACATAGTAAACTGTCCCAGCATGAAACCGAATTAGTTCTCATAAATGGACATACAGGTCCTCACCCTCATTTCAACCATCCTCTCCCAAACTTTCATAGTCTGGCCCCTATAATTATTACAACTTTGGATATCACCCTTGTTTCTATACAGAGGAATCATCATACTCTAACTCCATTCATCAGGCATCTTCTTCATCCTAAAATTGAAGTTTAATAGCCTAGTGAGCCACTCCAACCCTTCCCTACCCTCTTTCTTCCAAGATGCCACAGGTATTTCATTCGGCCCGGTAGCTCTACCCACGTACATCTTACGCATTGCCCTCTTAACCTCCTATACTCTTATGCGCCTACAATACCTTAAATCCCAGCGCATCTCGAACTACTCCAAGTCACCCAGAAAAATGTCCCTATCATCCTCTTCGTTTAGGCGTTTATGCAAAAATGTCCACCATTTAAGTCTAATCTGAGCCTCTTCCATCAAAACTCTACCTTCCTCATCTTTGATACAGTTAACTTGATCCAGATCATGGGCCTTCCTCTCTATCATCTTGGCAAGCTTGTATATTTTCTTGTCCCCGCCTTTGTCCACCAGCTCTTCATAAAAATGCTTAAACACCACGGTCTTAGCAAAAATAATCACTAACTTTGCCTCTTTCTTTGCCCTCCTGTACCCCTTCATGTTCACCGCTTCACCTCCTCGTCCATGCTCTCGATATGCGTCATGTACGCCGCTTGCTTGGCTTCTACTTTCTCTTGTACCTCCTCACTCAACCACCGGTCACATTTGTGGCTGGTAGAGAAACCCTTCGAGACCCCTAACACTTCTCTCGCAGCTATTCTAATACACTATGATGTCGTGTTCTATATACAGCTCGCGTCCCTACTACTCCTCAGGATCCCACAACCAACAACTTCCCCGAACTCATATGCTTTGTCACAAGTCAAGGAACTCCACATGATCCAGGGTATACCATACACGACCCTCTTCCTATTCTTCCTTGCGATATCTAAGTCCATTACAATAATCTATGCTGAGTCTTGAGATTCTTGCATGGTTAAACCTTGCAATCAACGCTCGGGTTCCTATCGCACTTCCGGTGGAGTAGATAATCAATTTGAGTCTTGGCTAACGAACTCCAGGATATAACCAAGTGGTCCTCCCTTTTTTGAAAATGTTGGAAATCACCAAATCAAAGACTTTAGCACAATTTAACAATGAAATACCTCATCCGTTCCTAACTCTAATTCCAAAGCCACCATGCACTACGTCATACCCCCAAGCTATCGCCCCAATGTCGCCATTGAGTCACCTCCTATGAATAACTTCTCGGTGAGCAGAATTCCACTTTTTAACCCGCCGAATTCTTCCCACAAGCTCCTCCTAATCTCCTCGTCCAAATTAGAGTTGGTTTCCAATCAATATGAGAAATAAGGGTTTTGACATGATAGGTGCAAGATTGTTACTTAGGATATGATGTTATATTTTTCTCTTGAGGTTCTGTCAATTTTTGGGAATTCAATAGGTGATTAGATTATACTTCCGATTCAAACTCTTCTATCGATTATATCTAAATCTTTCAATTAAAATAATATGAGGTGCGGTGAAAAATGCAAGAATCTATTGGTAGGACTGATTTAAGAGAAACTTCTCGCGTATATTTATCAACATTAATTTAAACGGTAACTCAAAAAGCGTTGTCAATTACTTCAACAAATCACCAAAATAAAAAAGGCATATGTTGCAATAATATTTAATAAGATGTTTCTCTTTCGATTACACTATAAAGAATAAAATCATAACTATATTAAAACTCTTCCACTAAACTCAAGCAATTAAATAGTAGTCAAATTTATAAACAACAACTAAGTGACCAAATCATGTCAAACCATAAGGTACTCCACAATTATGGAAGAAGTCATCACAAGTATAATTAATGAGTGAGAAAACATCAATCTAATATTACAATCTAAACTCCCATATTGAATTAATGAAAAGATGATGAAGTCCTGTGTCTTGTAGCATTAAGGCTCTCCCAAACCGTTCATGGTCAAAAGTCCACTTACAGTCATATTTGTTTGTATTTATACTATGTAGGAATGATCCCAGACGAAACTAAACTTTTCAAGCCGAAACACAAAAATATTCAGAGAAAATTGTACATGCGCACTGCACTATGCGCCGCCCCATGCGATGTGCTAGTGGAGAAGAGCAGAGAGCTAATTTTGATGGGCAACAATCCCGTGCGCCACCCCACGTGATGGGGCAATAAGGTTTTTACAGAGTACTTCATTTTCTTCGCTTTTTGACATCCAGAACTAGCTCTCGACCCCCAAACATGATCCCGATTTAATTTATTGGGCTTTTACTCAGATTTTAAATCTCCAACTTATTCAGTTTAGCTCATGATTATTTTTTAATTCAGAGTACTTTCTTCAAGTATAAACATATAATAAATACCATTCATTATTATTTAAGTTCAAACACAAGTAAAATACAGTAATTAGAGTGCAAACTATGACTAGGGTAGAAGTTTCTAACCTACCATAAACTTCATTGGTGCCGTCACTAAATTTATACTCCATGTATTTTATCTTTGTCATAATCAACTTGACACCTTTAGGTCTCAGGGTCTGTCTCCAAACTTTCAATCTTGTGTTAACACCACCTCACATCATGTCAATCATTACAATATCATCCGTAACTAATATACACCATGGCACCTAATCTTTAATGTGATGCGTTAGTATGTCCATCACAAAGGCAAGTAAACAAGCTAAGAGATGACCCATGGGGCAACCTCATCACAACTAGAAAAGGATCCGAATCGAATCATACCCTACCTTTGATGTTACCCGGGTTTTAGCTCTAACATACATGTCCTTAATCACTTGTCACGACCAAGTTCCCCAAACTAGTCGTGGTGGTGCCTCTCCAGAAGACAAGACCAGCCCACTAACCCAATTAGATCGCTTCCAAATGAGTAAACATAAATGAAAAAGCAAAAATACAAATCAATGGCATTCATTAACGAAATTTACAACTCAACGCGGCCTGACCTGGGTGTCATAAGTCACGAGCACATAGAAGGATTTTTGATACAACAACCCAATCTAAAATACATGGATATAATTTGGAATCAAAAAAGAAGAAAAGCCAGTGACGCGAACGCTGGCGCCTGTGATGACCCAGCCGGCCGTCTTTGGAATTTATGCCCCATTCCCTTATTAACTAATTCTCCTAAGTTTATTTCTGCTATTTTGTGTTACCGGGATGTTCGGTAATAGAATTGGGAGTGTTTTGAAACTCTTAGTCCCTAAATGAGAGCTTATGTGTTGAAAATTTTTTCGTAATTAGAACAGTGCGAAGAAGTCATCAGAATGGAAATCTAACAGTTTTGTTAGCTCCGTTAGGTGATTTTAGGGTTGGGAGCATGTTTGGAATGTATTTTGGATGTCTATAGCTCATTTAGGCTAGGAATGCCGAAAGTCAGAATATTGAAATTTTCGGTCCAGTAGTGAATTTTAGATTCGAGGGTCGGAACATGATTCTGGAAGTTGCTATAGCACCGTCATGTCATTAGGGATGTGCATGCGAAATGTCAGGTCAATCGGGCATATTTTGGTTAGGTTCTGAGTCGAAAGTGAGTTTGGCTATGTTTTGAAGTTTTTAAGTTCAAATCATTGACTAATTTGTGTTTCAGCATTGTTTTAGGTGGTATAAGTATTGGTACAAGTTTGAATGATGTTAAAGGATAGGTTTGTAGGTTTGCTTGAGGTCCTAAGGGCCTCGGGTGTGTTTCGGATGCTCGACGCGTTGGTTCTTGAAGTTAGAATGGAATTTATGTTGCAGGCTTCTGTTGTTTCCGCTTCTGCGGCTTGGGGACCGTAGAAGTGGTGCCGAAAAATGGCTTGGTAGTCCCAGGAGTAGAAGGGGACATGAGCCAGGAACCGTAGAAGTGGTATGAGATTCCGTAGATGCGAGACCGCAAAAGAGATTGGTCGGTACTTTTTGGAAACCGCAATGGCTTTCCGCAAAGTAGGACCGCATGAGTCATCCCTGGATCTGCAAAAACGGAAATCACTATAATGTTAAGGGTTTATCTGAGGCTTGAATTCAAAGTTTGAAAAATCTAGTTTGAGCTCGGGCAAAAACTATTTTGAGAGATTTCGAAGAGGAAATTATTGGGTAACATTTCTATGATCCTTTTAGGTTGTATTCCATCATTTTGTTGTTAAATCCATCATTTAAATTCAGATTTTGGATAAAAAATTGGATAATTTGGGTAAAACTTCTTTGGCTAATCTATTGAGTTTTGAAGGTGTATTTGAACTCCAATTTGGGAGATTTTTATATGGTTAGACACGTGAGAGGATGCTGTTTCTGAAAATGATTATTCGATTCCGAGACGTTATTCTAAGGGACATTTTGGTCATTTTACTTTTTTTCATGCCTTAGCTTTAATTTTAACGGTGTAATTAGTTACTTGCGATGTTATTTACAATATGTAATTGGTTAGAGTAGATTTGGGCAACCCGGAGTCGGATACTCATGCAAGGGCATTTTTTCTTAGGGGTTTTGTACCTGTTCGAAGTAAGTGGCTTGTGTAACTTTGTGTGGGTGACCTCTCCCCTTAGGATATCTTTGCTGTTATTTAAATGCCTTGTGCGCGAGGTGATGGGCGTATACTTGTGCTAGTTGTTGAAATTCACCCTACTTGGCTCATTTAGACTGTATTTCTTCACATATTTAAATGTTAACAATTCAATTTCACTTGTTTTAGCTTAGGGAAAGCATGTTACTCTACTTACCTAAATTGCATTATCTGTCTTCCTGGTAGAGTATGCTAGACTTTAGTATTTACTTGTCGTCGCACTTAGCTTATTGTTGTTAAATATTGGGTTGTCGTTGCGTGTTTACTATTGGGGCTACGAGACGGCATCCCGGCAGTCTCCCCCTGTTTGTATTTTATTCAATGAATTGGAAGTGCGGGATACTTGGAGATCCCTTGTGTATATGATGAGGACACTAGTAGATTCTCGGGATACTTGGAGATCCCTTGTGTATATGGTATATATACTAGGAGATCCTCGGGATACTTGGAGATCCCTTATGTATTTAATGAGGATACCGGGAGATCCTCGGGATACCAGGAGATTCTCGATAACTAATAGCCTGTAGTGATCGTTCTTGTATTGTAGATTTGCATTTGTAGCCTGTTCAGCTTTACTTGCTGTTTAGTTAGATGCTCGAGCTTTACTGTATTTGCTTTGGTTTATTCATTTATATTTATTCTATTGTTTACCTCAGTAGGGCCTCGACCTTCCTCGCCACTACCCTACCGAGGTTAGATTTGGCACTTACTGAGTACAGCTATGGTGTACTCATGCTACTCTTCTGCACACTTTTGTTGTGCAGATAGAGGTACATCTGAGCAGGCATACCGCTAGTAGCTGTCAGGGGGCATTTTGCTTGCACACTTGCGGTATGCATCTGCCGCGTCCGCAGATCTGAATAGTCTCCTTCTATTCTACATTTTAGTTAGTAGATTCATCCATGTATTCAGTTGTTGTAGACACTTTTGGATATAAGAGCCGTACGTTATGTTTTTTCTCCTAGACTGTGTGGCCCGTGGGTTTTTGTGTCTTGGAAGTTGTTACCTTATTTTGAGTTGAAATGTATGTACCAGGCGACACTCTATACATTTTCTCATTTTATTCAGTAATAGTTTATTGTTTTTGTAAAGGTTGTTTAATTTCTGCAATGTGTTAGGCTTACCGAGTCGCGAAGACTGGGTGCCGTCATGACAGGTTCACGATTGGTGAACTAGGCTCATGACAAGTTGGTATCATTGCCTTAGGTTCATAGGAGTCACGGGACACAGGCCGGTTAATAAGAGTCTCGCTGATCGATACGGAGAAGCATGTACTTATCTACGAGAGGCTATGTAACTGTTCAGGAAAAATCTTCACTTCATTGAATTCTAGTCTTGCTATATTTTGGCGTCGATTCTAAACTTCTATCTTCTATTCTATCAAAGTGGTGAGGACATGCATGACCCAGGATGATCGGGTACCCGCACCTCCTCCAATAGCCGTTAGAGGCAGGGGCCGGGGCATGGGTTGTGGACGTGCGCGGGTTGTAGCCAGAGCACATGTGGGAGCAGCCCCCGATGTGCCATCAGCAGACCCAGCCTGGAATCAGGCACCAGAGATGCCCATAACCACCACAACTCAAGTTGTTCAGGAGGCATTGTCGCAGTTTATGAGCATGTTTACCACGCTATCACAGGCGGGAATGCTTCCCTTTCCTGCATCCACGTCCTAGGCTGCAGGTGGAGCCTAGACGCCCATAGCCTGCACTCCAGAGCAGAGGGTGCACATGGGATGATTTCAGATATTATTCCTATCCAGCCTACCATACCGGTTCAGCCCAAGGATAAGGCACCTGCTTCAGAGGATGAGCATAGTTGATTGGAGCTATTCAAGAAGTATGACCCTCCTATTTTCAACGAACTAGCTAGAGATGATGCTTTGGGGTTTTTGGAGGATTGTCACCACATCTTCCGCACCATGGATATTACTGCTTCGAGTGGGGTTTCCTTTGCAGCTTTCCAGCTTTGGGGCGCCGCCTATGACCGGTGGCGCACCTTTGAGCTAGATAGTGTGGACGAGGCTGTCTCCCTTGCTTGGACTAAGTTTTCAAACATGTTTCAGATGGCGTTTGTTACCCAGAGCCTTCGAGATGCATGGCGCGGAGTTTGAGCACTTGTGCCAGGGCCCTAAGACTATGTCTGAGTATGCCATCGGTTATACTAGATTGGCAAGGCATGCGCCTGCTTTGGTGGCTACTATTTGTGAGAGGGTTCGTAGGTTTATCAAGGGTCTTATTCCTTCCATTAGGTCTGGCATGGCGCGAGAGTTGGAGATGGATATACCTTTTCAGCAAGTGGTGAGTATAGCCAGGAGGAAAGAGGGTATGCATTCCAGAGAGCAAGAGGAGAGAGAGGCCAAGAGATCTCGAGAGTTTGGTCATTTCTATGGTACCCGTACTTCAAGAGCAGGAAGTCATGGTAGGGGCTATACAGGTCGCCACGTTTACTTGGCTCTTCTTTCAACCAGCAGTACTCCAGCTCCTCCCAGATATCAGGAGCCTTATTACGCACCTCCAGTTTCTAATGCGCCTCCTGCGCGGGGTACTTCCAGAGGTTAGTCTAGCAGGGGTGGGCCTAGACAGTCACTACCACCACGCCCTCCTAGAGCTTGTTATGAGTGCGGGGATACCCACCATGTAGTGAGGGATTGCCCTAGGCTCGGGAAGAGTGCACCTCCATAGTTGTCTTAACAGCAGCGTACCCAGTGGGATTCTCAGGCCATTTTTCAAGCTTCAGCTGCCACCCCACCTACACAGCCATCCAGGGGCAGGATTGGAGATATAGAGGTTGCCCTCGTGGTATTGGCCGGGATAGATTTTATGCCATTCCTGATCATGCCAAGGTTGTCGCCTCCAATTCTGTTATCATATGTATTATATTGGTTAGTCATAGACAGGCATCAGTTCTATTAGATCCAGGCTCTACTTATTCATATATGTCATCTTATTTTGCCCCTCATTTGGGAAAAACCCGAGAGACCTTGAGCTCTCATGTTTATGTTTCCAGTCCCGTGGGAGATTCCCTTCTTGTGGACAGCGTATATTGGTCAATTTGGTTACTATTTGTGATTTTGAGACCAGAGAATATCTTTTATTACTTGATATGGTTGATTTCGATATTATCTTGTTCATGGACTGGTTGTCTCCCCAGTATGGCATTCTTGATTATCACGCTATGACCGTGACGCTGGTTATGCCAGGTATTCCGCGTATTGAGTGGATTGGTACTTTTGATCACACTCCCAGCAGAGTTATATCTTTTATTAAAGCTCAACGTATGGTTCAAAAGGGGTGTCTCGCGTATTTAGCCTATGTTAGAGATGTCAGTGCTGATACCCCTTCTGTCGACTCTGTCCCAGTAGTATGGGATTTCCCCGATGTGTTTCCAGCCGATCTTTCAGGCATGCCGCCATGTCGAGACATTGATTCTTGTATTGATTTGTTGCCGGCACTCAGTCCATATCTATTCTTCCTTACCGTATGGCTCCTCCTAAACTGAAGAAGTTGAAGGATCAGTTACAGGAATTATTTGATAGGGGTTTTATTCGACCCAATGTTTCACCATGGGGTGCTCCAGTCTTGTTCGTAAAGAAACACGATGGTTCTATGCTCATGTGTAGCGATTATCGTCTGTTGAACAAAGTTACAGTGAAGAACCGATATCCTTTGCCTCGTATTGATGATCTATTTGACCAGCTTCAGGGCGCACCTATGTCTTCTAAGATTGATTTGTGCTCAAGTTATCACCAGTTAAAGATTCGGGAGCCGGATATCCCAAAGACTTCTTTCAGGACTCGGTATGGTCATTATGAGTTCCTTGTCATGTAATTTGGGTGGACCAACGCCCCAGTAGATTTTATACATTTGATGCACATTGTATTTAGGCCCTATCTCGACCCGTTTTTCATTGTTTTCATAGATGATATTTTTGTATATTACCGAAGTCAGGAGGATCATGAGCAGCACCTGAGTACTGTGCTTTAGACCCTGAGAGAAAAGAAATTATATGCAATGTTCTCAAAATGTGAGTTTTGGTTGAGTTTTGTGGCATTGCTAGGCCACGTGGTATCGGGTGAGAGCATTCGGGTAGATCCGAAGAAGGTGGAGGCCATAAAGAGTTGTCCCAGGCCCTCCTTCAATTTAGAGATCCACAGTTTCCTTTGCCTGGCGGGGTATAGTTGTCGTTTTGTGGATGGGTTCTCATCGATTGCAGCCCCTATGAATAGATTGACCAAGAAGGGTGTTCCTTTTTAGTGGTCAGGCGAGTGTGAGGCGAGCTTCCAAAAGCTCAATACAAATTTAACTTTAGCCCCTATTCTGATTTTGCCTACTGGTTCGAGGTCCTATTTAGTATATTGTGATGCCTCACGAGTTGGACTTGGAGCAGTGTTGATGCAAGACGGTAGGGTGATTGCCTACGCGTCCAGACAGTTCAAGGTACATGAAAAGAACTATCATGTCCATGACCTTGAGTTGGCTGCTATTTTTCACGCCTTAAAGATCTGGCATCATTATTTGTACGATGTGCCTTGCGAGATTTATACGGATCATCGGAGTTTGCAACACTTATTCAAGCAGAAGGACCTAAACTTGCACCAGAGGATATGGTTGGAGCTATTTAAGGATTATGATATTACAATTCTTTATTACCCGGGCAAGGCCAATATGGTAGCTGATGCCTTGAGTCGCAGGGCGGAAAATTTGGGGAGATTGGCATATTTACCAGCTTCATAGATATCAATGGCGATGGATGTTCAAGCCTTAGCCAGTTAGTTCGTGAGATTGGACTTTTCGGAGTCTAGTCGAGTTCTAGCCTGTGCGGCTTTTCAGTCTTCATTGTTTGATCGTATTAGGGAGCAGCAGTATGATGAACCTCATTTACTTGCCCTCAAGCACACAGTTGTGGATGCCGATGCTAGGGATGTGTCTATCAGAGATGACGGTGTATTCAGGATGCAGGGTCGGATTTGTGTACCGATGTTGATGATATTCAGGAGTTGATACTAACGGAGGCACAAAGCTCGTGGTACTTCATCCCTCAGGGTGCCGCAAAGATGTATCAGGATCTGAGGTAGCATTACTGGTGGAGAAGGATAAAGAAAGACATAGTGGAGTTTGTAGCTAGATGCCTCAACTGTCAGCAAGTAAAGGCTTAGCATCAGAGACCGGGAGGGTTACCCCAGTAGATGGACATTCCAAAGTGAAAATGGGAGTATATCACTATGGATTTTGTGACTGATCTCCCTTTGATGGCGAGGAAATTTAATTTTATTTGTGTTGTTGTGGACCGGTTTCACCAAGTCTGCTCATTTCATTCCAGTGTGTACTTCTTACTCAGCGGAGCGGTTAGCAGGGATTTATATGAGGGATTGTGTATGTCTGCACGACATTCATTTTTCTATCATCTCTAACAGGGGTTCAGTGTTTACATCACGGTTCTGGAGAGCGGTTCAGCACGAGTTGGGTAGCTAGGTGACCATGAGTACAACTTTTCACCCTCAAACGGACGGGCAGTCCGAGCGTAATATTTCGATTCTTAAGGATATGCTCCGTGCGTGCGCGATTGAGTTTAGAGGGTCTTGTGATCAGTTCTTTCCATTGGTTGAGTTTGCATAAAACAATAGTTATCAGTCCAGTATTCAGATGGCGCCTTATGAGGCCTTATTTGTAGGAGATACAGGTCCCCGGTGGGTTGGTTCGAGCCGGGTAATGCCAGTCTATTGGGTATTGATTTTGGTTCTGGATGCGGTTGAGAAGGTTAAGGTAATTCAGGATAGACTCCGTGCGGTCCAGTCCAGGCAGAAGAGTTTTGGAAGGTTCGTGATGAGGCCTTTATGGTTGGTGAGCAGGTTTTGCTTCAAATCTCGATTATGAAAGGCGTCATGAGGTTTGGAAAGAAAGGAATGTTGAGCCCGAGGTTCATTGGACCATTTGAGATTTCGAGGCAGATTAGGAAGGTTACTTATGAGCTTGCTTTACCTCCCAGTTTGGCCGGGGTTCATCAGGTATTTCATGTTTCAATGTTTCGGAGGTATGATGGTGACCCGTCTAACATATTGGAGTTCATTTAGTCTAGTCGGACAATGAAACGTCCTATGTTGAGAAGCCAATGGTAATATTGGATAGACAGGTTTGAAAGCTCAGGTCAAAGGATATATGTTCAATGGCGGGGTCAGCCGGCCAAGGAGGCAACTTAGGAGACCGAGCGGGATATGCACAGCCGATACCCTCATCTTATTGCTACTTCAGGTATGTTCTCTATGCTCGTTCGGTACTTTATGGAAACCTTAAAAGCGGTTAGCTTTCCGCAAAAAGTGGGACTGCAAAATCGGTCCCTGGATTCGTTCAAGAGGAAATCGCTATAAAGTTAATGGTTTATCCGAGGTTTAAATTCAAAGTTTAAAAAATCACGTATGAGCTCGGGCAAAGGCGATTTTTAGAGGGTTTGAAAGAGGAAATTATTAGGTAACGTTTCTATGATCATTTTAGGTTGTATTCCATCATTTTGTTGTTAAATCCATCATTTAAATTCAGATTTTGGATCAAAAGTTTGATAAATTGGGTAAAACTTCTTTGGCTAATCTATAGAGTAATGAAGGGGCATTTGACCTCCGATTTGGGAGATTTTTATATGGTTAGACTCGTGAGAGGACTCTATTTCTTAAAATGTGAGAATTATTCGATTCCGAGATGTTGGCCTGTGTGGCATTTTGGTCATTTCACCTATATTCGCGTCTTAGCTATAATTTTAACAGTGTAATTAGTTTAAATCGATTTGGGCCACTTGGAGTCGGATACTCGTGGCAAGGGAATTGTTTCTTAGCGGTTTTGTAGTGGTTCGGGATAAGTGGCTTTTCTAACTTTATGTGGGGAACCTCTCCCCTTAGGATATCTTTGTTGTTTCTTTAAATGCCTTGCGCGCGAGGTCACGGGCATGTACTTGTGCTAGTTGTTGAAATTCTACCTACTTGGCTCATTTAGACTGTATTTTCTTCACATATTTACATGTTAACAATGCTATTTCACTTGTTTTAGCTTAGGGAAAGCATGTTAGTAATTTATTTTCTCTACTTGCCTAAAGTGCAATATTTGTCTTTCTTGTGGAGTATGTTAGACTGTAAATTTTACATGTTGGCCGCACTTAGCTTCTTTCTGTTAAATATTGGTTTGTTGTGGTGTGTTCACTATTGGGTCTACGGGACGACATCCAGGGAGTTCTCCCTATTCGTACACTGTTCCGAGATTTGGAAGTGCGGGATACCAAGTGATCCCCGACACAGAATTGATTAACTGGAAGATACTAATAGATCCCCAGCGGAGAACTAATTACCTTGAGGATATCAAGAGATCCTCGGGATAATTGGATTTGCCTTGTGTATATGATAAGGATACTAGGAGATCCTCGAGATACTTGGAGATCCCTTGTGTATATGATGAGGATACTAGGAGATCCTCGGGATACTTAGAGATCCCTTGTGTATATGATGAGGATACTAGGAGATCCTCGGGATACTTGGAGATCCCTAGTGTATTTAATGAGGATACCGCGAGATCCTTGGGATACCAGGAGATCACCAATAACAAATAGCCTGTAGTAATCATTCTTGTATTATAGATTTGCATTTGTAGCCTGTTCAGCTTTACTTACTGTTTTGTTAGATGGTTGAGCTTTACTGTATTTCTTTCTGTTTATTCATTTATATTTATTCTTTTGTTTACCTCAGTAGGGCCTCGAACTTCCTCGTCACTACCCCACCGAGGTTAGGCTTGGCACTTACTGAGTACCGTTGTGGTGTACTCATGCTACTCTTTTGCACACTTTTGTTGTGCAGATGCAGGTACATCTGAGCAGGCAAACTGCCAATAGCTGTCGGAGGGATTTCACTTGGACACATAAGGTATGCATCTACCGCGTCCGCAGATCCGAAAAGTCTCCTTCTATTCTTTATTTTAGTTAGTAGTTTCATCCATGTATTCAGTTGTTCTAGGCACTTTCGGATATTAGAGTCGTACGTTATGTTTTTGCTCTTAGCCTGTGTGTCCCAGGGTTTCCGGGTCTTGGAAGTTGTTACCTTATTTTGAGTTCAAATGTATGTGCCAGGCGGAACTCTATACATTTTCTTATGTTATTCAGTAATTGTTTATCGTTTTAGTAAAGGTTGTTGAATTTCCATAGTGTGTTAGGCTTACCCACTCGCGAAGACTGGGTGCCGTCATGGCAGGTTCATGATTGGTGAACTAGGATCGAGACACGCTCACCTTGCTCAGCTATGATAGCAAATCCTCAACCAGCTCAACCCGCTATCGGGTAAATCAATACGTGCATCTGCACGCGAGGTGCAGGGAGTAAAGTGAGTACTCCAACTCAATGAGTAATAAACGTAAAAAATAGCTGAAAGCAAGAAACTACGTAAGGCACTCCACCATGCTATATATAACAGTACAACCATTTTTAGAAAAAACAATAATACCGTGAAATCCTTTGTAAAACATCTGGTCTTAGTTATTAACCTCTTTTGAAATTGATCTTTTCAATAGTTGCCAAAAATACATTCAAAACAATTTGTTACGCTATGCATCGAAATCTGCCCCTCGGCAGTATCTTCGTTCCCGGTCAGCCACTCAGGCCCCAAGACTCAATGATCAGATAGCACCAGCAAAAGCAGATACATATCTCTAGAAATATCACAAACAACAAATAATGAACAAATTCATAAATGCATTGCAATGCATATGACGGTACATTCCAGTACCCACTACGGTACGCAGTCCGATCCATTTATCATCGATGGTGTTCGCTGGGGATGTGTTCAGACTACGGAATGGCTCCTACATCCCAAGAGCAATGTTATTGCGGAATGCAGTCCGATGCAAAATATATATGCACTGATGCGTCATGCAACCAGATCTATACTCATCTTAATATAATACTGCTGCGGCACACAACCCAATCCATGCACAGTCCAAAAATCATCATAGGCCCCATGGGCAATTATAAAAAAGTAGTCCTCAGCCCGAAATATCATTTGCGTTTCAAAACATAGAAAATATGGCTAAGTTTGCAAAATAGTGTTTAAACTCTTGGACTGAAATCGAATGGTATGCAATATATGCTAAAATAGAAATCTCAATCCCCGAAGGATTCACATAGTTGGCATGAACCCAAAACATGGCATTCAGCCCAATTTTGATGATAACAAGAAATTTAAGTCAAATACTTAGTAAAATCAACAACAAGGACGGACCAAGTCTCAATACCCAACGGTGCTCTATCTCACGCTCATATCCGGCGTGCAAGTCACCTCAATAGAGCACTATGATGTGCGAATCCGGGGTCCAAATCCTCAAGATAACATTTACAAGTATTACTCACCTCAAACCGGTGAAATCTCTAGCCCACGACACCTTTTGCCACTCAAACCGCTTTCCACGCACATCGAATCTAACCAAAATCAAAGGGAATACATCACAATATGCCAAGGAAAAATACCCAATCGAAAACAACCGAGAAACAACAAATATCTCGAAACTAGGAAAAGTTGAACCTCAGGCCCACTTATCGAAAAATCACAAAACTCACATCACTAGATTCCTCGTCTCTCCACGTGTCCGTATATACCAAGAACTCGCAAATCAAAGCTCAAATTACCTATCAAATCCCAATTTGAAATATCAAAATCCGAAGACCAAATTCATCAATTTTTAGGCTTAATTGCATGAATTCCTAGGTAGATTTCACAATTAAAACGAGTTTTAGGTCAAAACATCTTACCTCAAATCGATTGTCCTTGAATCCCTCCTCAAATCGCTCTCCCAAGCTTCAAAATTGCTCAACAATGGAGGAAACATGACATAAGCTCGTAGATGAAATAACGATATAAACACCGTTCTGCCAATAGCAATATTTGCTTTTGCAGTCCCTGTTCCGCTTCTGCGGCCAAAACAACGCTCATGCAGTTTTCATTAAGGTTCCCAATTCCTGCTTTTGCGTCCAATAAATCCGCTTCTGGGGTAACCCCTTATCGCTTCTGCGGCTGAAATTCCGCTCCTACGGACTCGCTTCTGCGGAAAATCCTCACCAGGCCAAGAGCTGCTTATGCGCTCCTTCACTGCTTCTGCGGAATCGCTTATGCGGTCCATTTCCGCAGAAGCAGAAGTACCAGATGATAGAAATGCAAACCTGAAGCAAACTCTAAAAACTGTCGTTTTAACACTCGATCTTACCCCGAGGCCCCCGTGACCTCCACCAACAGCGCATACATGATCTACTACCTTATTCAAACTTGCTCGAACAATCAAAACACCATCGTTAACCTCAAAATCCACTAATTTCCAAAAATCAAAGCCTAAGTTTTCTTAAAATTTCCGAATTGCATATTAGATCAAAAACCCGACCAAATGATGTCCGAATGACCTGAAAATTTACACACATATCCAAAATCACCCAACGAAGCTACATCAACTCTCGAAATTCTATTCCGACCCTTGAATCAAAATATCACCCATCAACCGGAATTCACCAAAATACTAGGTTCTCTAATTCAAGCCAAATTTCACATCGAACCTCCAAAATAAATTTTGATCGCACTCTTAAGTCATATACCACCTCCTGCATCTAACTGAATCTCCAGAAATCGCATCTGACCCCTACAGCTCATACATTAACGTCCGGTTGACTTTTCCAACTTAAGCCTTCCTTAAAGAAACTAAGTGTCTCATTTCTTTTCAAACCCATCTCAAATAAACCCTAACACACCTTATACCGATAACGAAACATGAAGAAGCATAAAATGAGGAAAACATGTCCGTAACTCATATGACGATGGTTCGGGTCCTTATATCCTCCCCAACTTAAACAAACGCTCATTCTCAAGCGTACCCAGAGTTGTACCAGAAGCAACCCAATAGCTGAATGACCTTACCAGGTACATGCCCGGGGGTTATCCCTCATCACCCTATCTCACATAGGTCCAATAACAAAATTTAGCTAAATTTTTACAGTCCATCTAACCCATAAACCGTAGGACAGCATTGCACTTCCCGAAATCACCCTGGGTTGAGCTTACGAGGACTGTCATTTCAAGGACGATCAGTCCGCATTTGACCGATATCGGGCGCATAAAATAGGGCTGGCCCGTCAAAAGTCTGGTTCCTTCGCGAACGAAGTTCAGAATCAACAAGGGTTCGTAGAACGTGATACGGCATTGCCATTTTCAGCAAATTCATCAGATAGCTTGCCTTCTTTTCGTTTACATGGCTACATACTTGTAGCATTCAAAGGGCATATTTATTATTATTTATTATTTATATAAGGAAAATGTAATTGTATGGGACTTTGCTTCGAGAACAATCGTATTAGCGCCATCGCAGCCTGCCTTTCCATTCTTCGAGTGCAGTTCCTTCTTGAGCCCTGGTCGCTCAGACTCTTGTTTTAGTGTGAGCCTTGAAAGTACCCGAAGTTAGGCAATTAGCATGGGCTCATCATCTGATGCAGAACCGATGCGAGAGGGAGAAGCGGGGAACCAATGAAAATGAGGAGAAGAAGGCCAAGGGTAAGAATAACCCTACAGGCTAAGATCTATCCTGGGCTTTGGAAGAGATGTCTGTTAAGGTCGGCTTCATGAAAGATACCCAGAATAATCCTGAACCACCTGAATTAACCCACACCTGCAACCTCAGGTGAAATCATACAATATACCACGTAATCCAAGCACTCAAAACTATAATTCCTATTCACATCAGTTGCCCACAATAACCAATACCGATAGAAAACCTCTTATTACCTAAGTGCTATTCCAACACTTTCATATACCTTTAACGATAAATAGAACACGCGATAAACCATAGCCATTCATAAGATCATTCATTGATAAAGCCACTTCCTTTTTGACCCATACCACAACAGATTTTTAGGCCAAACTTTGATATTATCCTTCTAAACAGCTGAAGACAAATATGTTCGATTCATTAGTGACTCGAAGGATCACGTCAAATCCTATATACCATTCTAGTTATTTGACACCTCAACACCGGCCTAAGCCACACTTGCATAATACGTGCACCAATAAGAGACGTGAATATACTCAAATCATGAAATTGACTCAAAAGAAAGAGTTTTACCTCAAGCTCGTCAATACCATCACAACACAAAGCTGAGACCCCGTCTCACATCATAGAAATAGAGTACCTGAATCCTCCTTGAGAGGTCATAACTTCACGTGGCCTCACTATAATGCCTAATCCTATCCAAAAACTGTTACACATGAAGCACCTGAAGTCATCATGCTCAAAATAGTCAGCCACGCACGCTCAGATTGATGTATGAAACCAACAAATCAGTTACACCCATGGTGAAGCAAGTAATATACACCATTCAATCCTGAAAGGACACAACCGATGCGCTATTCGCGGAGCAACTCCAAATATGAACTTTCCTCTGAAAAAAGAAGCAAGGCATACAAGGCAACACATGGAAAACTATTCTCCACATCACACTGTTGCGGCGTGAAACCAGATCCAGATAACATACCCGTTGCGGCGTGCCACGTGATCCACAAAAATATCTTACATAGGGAGATGCACATCGAGCCAAATTTGCTCAATATAAAAAAATACCGAGTATCGGTCGTAAGCATACTGAGAGCATAATGATATCAATAGCGTTGTAAGCTACAAAACCCAACTTCCACTATGAATATCGATAGCACCGCACTATACGTGCGCATAGTCTGAAAATTATAACTCTTCACAGCACAGAAAAGAAACTCATAAATCTCTCGAGATCACTGGCAGGTTCAGTAACGATCAAATCAACCTATCCTTCATCAATTCAATTCGAGGTCAACCAAGACAACTCAAGCTAAACACGTATCCAATCAACTTACAAACACAATCATTACATAGAAGCCTGAAGCTGCTCCTTCCGCTACTAGAACTCATGCCGGAGCCGTACGACACGGTTTCTGACACCAAATAAATACCGAAATCCAAAATCTCGCCCGGCGGCATGCCCAGCCACAAGGAACACATCTTAAAAAGTCCTTCAATATTGGAGCTGAATCAATGGTAGAAACATCTGTACTGACATCCGTCACAAAGGTGAAATTAAGGAAAGCAATCCTTCCCAGCCGTCCGCTAGTCTTTGGAACACAACCATTCTGCTAGACCATAGACCGATGCACTCCGCCATGCAATAAGTGGAATTTTCCGATATAACTCGCAGCACGATAGTCTAGAATAACCCAACACTAACACGACCAGTCCACACCCGAATACCATGTCCAAAATCTAAAATACCAAGCAAAGAATGATCCACTCGGGCTTCCATGTCCCAATAGCCGCATAACGGTGCTGATACACACGATCAACCCTCACAAATAGCTCGAATATGAGGACTTTCGCCTCCAATTCGACATAGCACACGAACCATCATACCTGATCCCCATTTTGCCGTCCGAACACATGCCACTGCTCAATGTCAAATAATTCTATGAAACATACTCAAAATCTTCCTGTGCCATCAAGCAACCCGAATGTCACCGGTCGAACTAACAAGAAAGTGCCGCAATATTACCGAAGTACCATTAGTCTAACCATATTACCCTTCTTCCGAGACATATACTATCATCCAATCACTCCCAATTAGAAGTACCATTTCTTTATTATCTGAGGTTAACCGTTGCCTAAGTGCTTCATGAATTTCCTTTCTAACCTGAACTGATACTTACCTAATCACGAACTTCCACAGATTTCATGTAGAAGAAAACTGTTACACATCTCATGCCTCTCACATTCGTAGAAGATGCACCTCTTCAACCATGGTAGCAATCAACAAGAACTCTCCCAATTTCACTTGCACCAACTAAACCACCATGATTGAATCCTTCTAAACAAATCACGCTAAGCAAGTAATTAAAACTCAAGAGCATTGCTGCAAAATTACATATGCTAACTCATTGCCTCGAACACACAAAGAATTAATCACATCCTTACCATACTAATTCTGTCCACTACAAGCTACTTCATTTATATAGGTTTCCTTCTCATTTATTTTCAACTTGATATTCCCTCTTGTTGAAGCACCACAGTTCCTCAATTCAGGCTCACTACACGAGACCTAAGCACAAGACCACACTGTCGAAGACCCACAAGCCACTGAATGCTCTCTCAATTGTTCCCAAAATACCACATTCCAAAATTCCTAACTCTGAAGAACTTCCTGCGAATCGAAGTCCGCTACCTTCACTTCTAAGATACTGATACATAGAATCCCATAATTACCATAAAAATACCACATGTCTTGACATGTACTAATGAAAACACTGTCTTGGTCACATACACAACCTTAAAACACCTGAGTGCTACATGTAGAATCTTGAACATATTAAAACCATTCCCAAGAGTCATCCACTCTTATACACACTGCAAATTACTTGACTTAACAAATCGAACCACTCGTGCCTTATTAGTACTCTGACACCGCATGACATGATCTCATTATGATACAACCAAACAACTTCCTTCTCTTTACACTAAGCATTCTTTATCAAAAACAACTCAAGACATCCTATTATTTTCTCACACCTACGAAGCACCATATAACCTTTGCCCGACTTGTGCAATCCTCGGCTCAATTTCCGCGATCAGAACTTATCTGCCAGCATACCTTGAAACAAAATCACATAACACATATCTGTGCAATCACCTACTCAACAATAACCTCACCAACTTGGCTCTAAGCCATATATCAGGACACACTCAACAACCTATAATACCTTTACTCTAATGATACCACCATGCTATAGTGAGATTAAACTCAAATCATTTACCAGCTTATGAAAAGGCATATCATTTTAGTACGGTAATCCTCCACAAATCTTGCATCCGTCCCCACATCAGTTGAGTCCACACTCTTAAGTGACCCCAGATTCTCAATTTCAACATGTACCTTTAAGTTACACATGAGACCTTCTAACATACGCATATGGATCATACCACCTAAGAATAACCCGCAGTAGATAACCCACGTACATTGCCTCAATTTAGTACTTCGGCATACCTTCCACCATCACATGCACTACGCAGTCAGTTTAGTCTTCCTGAGTCGTAACTCATACCGAAATATGCTATTTGCTTCACACCTAACTAAGAGATCTGAAAAGATTCTTCGCACACCCATAACAAGGGCGACACATCCGATCACAATGGAAATCATACACTTAATTATTCATGTATCACCTAGCAGACCTTCTTTGACACTACCAAGTCGTATGGACACATCACACAACACCAACATACTCATCACGTAGCAATCTAACCGCCATTCACACAATTAGGGACAATACTGAATATATAGGTTCATAACACCACCTCGCAAAATTAGCACCCCGGTTCTCAAGCCATAAGCGAAGATTCGGCCTCGAGTCCTCCATACAGGCCCAACATACCTTCATCCAAATCACATCTCGCCCCTTGATCGGGGAATCACAAGCCGTCAAGGCACATCTGATACTGAGCGCTCACGTGCGCATACAATCGCGTGGAAGGAATTTCAAGAGTTTTCATTTCAAGCTGAATCAAGGATGCACGATAAGAATTCAAGAATGAGAAGTTTTCCTAAAGGTTCTGCAGCCCCTCGAGGATAAATACAGGCATCTCCATACCAGTTCACGAGACTGTACTAAACTTCCTCATGACTCGTGAGACCTAGTAACCTTGGCTCTGATAGCAACTTGTCACGACCCAATTCCCCAAACTAGTCCTGATGGCGCCTCTCGTGAAGACAAGGCCAGCCAACTTACCAAATTAGATCCCTTCCAACTGATTAAACATAAATGAAAAATCAAAAATATGAATCAATGGCATTAATTAATGAAATTTACAACTCAACGCAGTCCGACCGGGGTGTCACAAGTCATGAGCATCTATAAGAATTTTTGATACAACTACCCCGTCTAAAATACATGGATATAATCTTGAATCATAAAGGAAGAAAAACCAGTGCCGCGAACGCCGGCGGTCACCTTGCTTAGCTATGATGCAAATCCTAAACCAGCTGAACTCGCTACCATGTAAATCAATACTTGCATCTGCACGCGAGGTGCAGGGATTAAAGTGAGTACTACAACTCAGTGAGAAATAAAAGTAAATAATAGCTGGAAGCAAAAAATTGCGTAACTACTACAGCCCAAGCGCAATGTCACTGCGGCATGCAGTCCGATCGAAAAAATATATACACTGCTGCGGTGCGTAGCCCGATCCATGCTCATCTCAATATAATACTGCTGCGACGTGCAGCCCGATCCATGCACAGTCCAGAAATCATCATAAGCCCCATGGGCAATGATAAAATAGTAGTCGTCAGCCCGGAATATCATTTAAAATATCATTTAAGTTTCAAAACCACGAAAATATGGATGAGATTGCAAAGTTGTATTTAAAGTCTTAGACTGAAATCGAATGATACGCAACATATGGTAAAACAGAAATCTCAATCCCCGAAAGACTCACATAGTTGGCACAAAGCCCAAACATAGCATCCAACTCAATTATGATGATAACAAGTAATTTATGTCAAAACTCAATAAAATCAACAACCAAGACGGACCAAGTCTCAATCCCGAATAGTGCTCTACCGCGTGCTGATATCCGGAGTGCAAGTCACCTCAATACAACACTATGATGCACGAATCCGGGGTTTCAAATCCTCAGGATATTATTTACAAGTATTACTCACATCGAACATGCAAAATTTCTAGCCAACGATGCTTTTTCCCCACAAACCAGCCTCCACGCACATCGAATCTAACCAAAATCAAGGCAAATACATCAAAATATGCCAAGAGAATAGTACCCAATCGAAAACAACCGAGAAACAGCAAAAGTCCTAAAACTAGCAAAACCCGAACCCCGGGCCCACTTCTCAAAAAATTACAAAACATACATCACCGAATTGCTCGTCTCACCACGAGTCCGTACATACAAAGAACTCCCAAATCCGAGCTAAAATTACCTATCAAAACTCAATTTGAAATATAAAAATCTCAAGCCCTAATTCATCAATTTTTAGTCTTAATTCTATAAATTCCTAGGTAGATTTCACAAATAAAACAAGTTTTAGGTTCTAAAATCTTACCTCCAATCGATTATCCTTGAATCCCTCCTCAAATCACTTTCCCAAGGTCCAAAATCGCTCAAAAATGGATGAACAAATGACATAAGCTCGCGGATGAAATAATAATATAAAAATCCTTCTGCCAATAGTGATTTTAACTTTTGCGGTCGCGTTTCTGCTTATGCGGGACCGCTTCTATTGCCAAAACTCTGCTTATGCGGTTGTTATTAAGGTTCCCAATTCTCGCTTTTGCGTTCAATAAATCCACTTCTACGGTCAACCCTTATCGCTTCTGCGGTTGAACGTTCGCTCCTACGGACTCGCTTTTGAGAAAACTCCTCACCAGGCGAAGAGACGCTTTTGCACTGCTTCACCCGCTTCAGGGAAGCCGCTTCTATGGTCCATGTCTGCAGAAGGAGAAATGTTTGATGATAGAAATGCAAACTTAAAGTAAACTCTAAAAACTCTTGTTTTAACACTCGATCTTACCCCGAGGCACCCGGGACCTTCACCAACAGCATCAATATAATCTACTACCTTCTTCATTCTTGTTCGAACCATCAAAACACCATCGTTAACATTAAAATTCCCTAGTTTCCTCAAATCAAAGCTTAAGTTTTCATAAAACTTTCAAATTGCACATTCGATCAAAAACCCAACCAAACGATGTCCCAATGACCTTAAAATTTGAACGCATATCCAAAATCACCTAACAAATCTACACCAACTCTCAGAATTCTAGCCAACCCTCGGATCAGAATCTCATCCATCAGCCGGAATTCGCCAAAATACCAGTTTCTCCAATGAATGGCAAATTCTACACAGGGCCTCCAAAATCAATTTTCATCGTACTACTAAGTCACAAATCACATCCAGAAGCTTACCAAATCGCCAGAAATCGCATCCGATCCCTATCACTCATAAGTCAACATCCGACTGACTTTCCAACGTTAGCCTTTTTTAAAGAGACTAAGCATCTCATTTCTTATCCAATCCAGTCCAAATCAACTCTAACACACCACATACCGATAACGAAACATGAATAAGCATAAAATGAGGAGAATAGTGTGGTAACTCATAAGACGACGGTTCGAGTCGCTACTGTCACTCTAGTGTAAGAAACATGAACACTTCTAACCTCTAAATATCTCTATTGAATCTCATTTGGGACTTTGTCGTATTCCTTCTCTAGACCAATGACCACCACATGTAATCTCATTTTCCTCTCCCTATATTGTTCCACCAACTGCCTCACAAGATAAATGACTTTAGTGGTCGAATGTCTCAGCATGAATCCTAATTCATTTTCATAAATAGACACACTCCTCGTCAACCTTGCTTCCACCATCATTTTCCTAACTTTCAGAATGTGAATCAATTTCGTGGTACCTTGATAGTTATTATAATTTTGGATATCACCCTTGTTCTTATAAAACGAAATAATCGTACTACACCTCTATTCATCCATCTTCTTCTTCGTTCCGAAACTGCCTTGCCCGTGCTGTTCCAAAATTCTATTGGGATTTCTTATGGCCTTGTCAATATATGCTCATCTTTCGTATAGTCCCCTCGACCTCTTCAATTATTATATGCCTACAATAATACAAATCTCGACAACTTTCGGAGTGCTCCATATCACCTAACACAATATCCCTATTACCCTCTTCATTTGGGAGTTTATGATAAAAATTCTCAAATGATAGAAATTGTCATATGAACTGAAACAAAAAGAATCTTAGCCCCTCACTGAACGCTTATGGTGATAATTGCTATATGAAATCAATCACACCAAAAAATAATAAGAAACAATAAAAGATATAAATTTAAGGAATAAAAGATTTTGTTTGGACATAAGAAAAACTTATTTTTCTCAAATTTATTTTGAAAACAGTTCCAATCTCAATTTAAAATGCATTTTCAAATTTGAAAATTTTGTAATAACTAGTTTTTCAATTGAAAATGGGAAAGTTGCTGGATTTTTGTTGGAAAATATGTTGAAAAAGAGATATCCAAATATGTTGCAAAAATTAGAAGCAAACATAACTCCATCTTAAATTCAACTTTTAATGAAATTTCAAATTTGATTATTTCTTTTGAAATTCATGTCAAAACACCTACTAATTTCAACCCGAAGAATATTTATAACCTCGTAAATAACAATTGTGTTTTATTTTCATATCATTATAATGACTCAAGTTCCCTTAAATTTAAAAAGTAATTTGTTGTGAAAATAACCCTAGATCCTTTTAAATAAGTGGCTAGAAAATAAAAGCAGACATTTTAAATTTATTAATAATATAAGCATTACTATTTTTCAGTTTTATATAAGCAATTTCTTTTGAGAAGGACAAAAAGGTCATGGGCCTTGATTTAAAAATAGCCAGATTTACCATCGGTCATTCAAAAATAGACCAATTTCAAAAGTAATCGAAATTTAATCACTTTTTTTGTAAAGGTAAATCTGAACGAAAACACTATTCAAAGCCCGAAAATACGCTCGTATATTATACTGAAGTTCCATCATAAATATGGTTGAACTCACGCATATTATACTGGAGTTCCAGGATAACTATGCTGGAACTCCAGTATAATATGTTGGAGTTTCAGTTATTCTGGAACTCTCGTATAATATGGGGGAGTTCAAACAAGTATAAATGTCCAGTATAATATACTGGAATTTGGAGCACTAGTGTGTGTGTGTGTGTGTGTGTATATATATATATATATATATATATATATATATAGAGAGAGAGAGAGAGAGAGAGAACGTGAGAGAAAGAGAGTCTCCCGTATATTATACATGAGTCACCAAAGTATATCGGTCCCGCATAATATGCTGAGTTCGCACACAGATGCACCAAACTCTCAGATATTATGCGGGATCGGTCTCTTTGGCGACGAAATAATAGCTATTTTTCATTGACTTCGTAAACAGTGATTATTTTTAACTGATCAGTCAGAAAACTGGCTATATCGTCATATTTTAACCAATAAGAGTTGTGAGAACTAATTAATGGGCCCACAATGTTTTGCAAAATTCAAGGCCTATTATTGCATCTGGTAAAAGATTGTGCTCCAAGTTAACTAACCGTTATCAATTGTTTCTGTCCATAAGCAAATTAGTACAAAATTTGATAAATTTATAAAATATACTAATAATAGTCTAATGATATCAATATTAGCTAATTGTTTAAATAAAAAAAAATCAAACTCTTGCTTTTTTTTTTTGAGTGGGTGTTTTTAGAATAATTTGGATACATCTTACGAGTTTAAATTTCAATTTTGGTATAATTTTATAGACTGTTTGTCACGACCCAAATTTTCCTCGATAAGATGTCGTGACGGTACCTAGTCTTTAAGACTAGATAAGCCTAACAATTGCAGAATACTGAAATAATAACAGCAATAATGACTATACTTTAACAGATATATAATATTGAAAAGTGTCGCTCGGCATGTACAAGTAAGCCAATAACTATGAGTATAAACAAATCTAAAAATCCGGAAGTCACAAGCCACAAGCTATAAGTAACGTACAAATTGTCTACATACATCAGAATCTAAGATGAATAAGAAAAAGACAACATAGTAAAGGTAGAAAGGAACTCCGAGGTCTACGGACGCTGGTAGATATACCTTGAAGGCTCCGTATATTCACTACTCACTAATATTGAGGCTAGTTTGAGGTATCGAAGTTGGCATAAAAAATGTGTAGAATAGTAGTATGAGTACATTGCAACGGCACTCCATAAGTGCCAAGACTATCCTAGGTAAAATAGTGACAAGGTCAAGTTAGGACCCTACTATCATAAAAAGGAAACAAGGCAGAAGATATAGTAATATAATGAAGCTACTGAAAATTTAACAATGAGAAATTCCAAAAAGGTAACAACACAACACATACGGGTAAACTACAAGGGGGCTCCCAAAATACCGCCTCGTAGCCCCAAAGTATATACACAATAGGGGAGCTCTTTAGGTATCACCTCGTAGTTCCAAAAGTAAATATACAACAGAGAAGCTCCCGAGGTACTGCCTAGTTGTCCTAAAAGTAAATAAACAACTCGTAACTAATGGAACAATGAATTCACAGCAAGGAATCCTACATTATAAGACGGAATCATAAATTAAGGAAAGTAGGTATTCAACTAAGTATGTTGCAGAGATTTCAAGTAACCATTAAGGCACGTAGATATGAGATATTAGGCTAAACATGATAACTACATATGCTAAGGCAACTCAGCTAAGGAATTTAAGGAGACTACTCAGTAGGAACAAGATTTTCAACATCTAGCTTGTATATGCACTCATCACCTCGTATACACGACACTCACATAACAAAAATTGTTATAACATTACCAAATATTAATGGAATATCCCACACAAGGTTAGACAAGTTACTTACGTCAAATCAAGCTTAATCAGTCAATAAGAATGCCATTTCCTCAACTTTTGACTATGAATGGTCCAAATCTAGCAAAAAGTAATTTACATACTATAAATATAATTATTATAATCTAATCTAATTAATGACGTTAAGAATTTAACAAGAAATTCAAAAATCGCCCCAAAAAAATAAAGGAGGAACAACATAAAAGGGATAGAAGGGGACTCCGAGGTCTGCTGATGCTGGCAGATATAATTGGAAGTCTCCGGAGCAGCGGCAAGTACACAACTAATAACGAGGTTGGTAGGAGGTACCTGAATCTTTACACAAAACATGCACAAAAGAGTAGTATGAGTACACCACAATGGTACCCAGTAAGTACCAAACCTAACCTCGGTAGAGTAGTGACGAGGCCGGGTCGGGGCCCTAGTGGTATACAATGAATATGGTAGCAGATACAACAATATAATGAAAGATTGAGAATTTAACATCGAGGAATGTAGGAAGATAACAACACAACACATAGAGATAAACAACAAGGGATGCTTCTGAGATATTATCTCGTAGTCCTAAAAGTAAATGCTCAATAGGGGATCTCCCGAGGTACCGCTTCATATTTCCTAGAAGTAAATATGCAATGGGGGATCTCTCGAGTTACCGTCCCGTAGTCCAAAAAATAAAAATGTAGCAGAATCTTCCGATATACCATCTCATAGTCCCAAAATAAATATGCAGTGGGGATCTCTGAAGGTACTGCCTCGTAGTTCCAAAAGTAAACACACAATTTGAAATTGATCGAAATAACAATTACACAAAGAAATCCTACAGTTTAAGACTAAGTACAAGTCAAGAAAAAAGCAGGAATTCAACTAATGTATGTTGCACAGAGTTCGAATAAGCATTTAATATACGTAGACACATATTAGGCTAAACATGATAACTACACATGCTAGAATAACACATTTAAGATAAAACATGCTATTGTTCACTAAAAATTATATTTTATAGCAATTAGCCCGTGTATGCCCTCGTCACCTCGCGTACACAACACTCAAATATTACAAAAGTATCACCACAGTACCAAATCCTAAGGAAACGTTTCCCACACAAGGTTAGAAGACACATACCTCGAACCAAGCTCAATCAATAGAATGCCTTTTTCACGACTTTCCGACTTTGAATGGCCCAAATCTAGCAAAAAGCAATTAAATAAAATAAATATAACTATAAGAAACTAGTCTAACTAATAAATCAAGACTTTAACAAGAAATTAGAAATTCGCCCCAAACCGTCGACAAGGCCCATGTGTCGGAATCGGGTAATAGTAACAAAATATGAACACCTATTCAACCAGTCTATTCGTACAAAGATTACTCAAATCCGATACAAAAATCTCAATCAATATCCAAAAATTCTGTTGAAGAACTTTCTCACTTTCCCCCCAATTTTCTCAACTCAAATCCTAAATTAGAAGGTGAAATGAATGATAGATTAGTAGAATATAACCAAAAGCAAATCAAGAATCATTACTCATTCGATTCCTCTGAAAATCCCTCCAAATCTCGCCCAAATCCGAGCTCTCTATCTGGTGACTTGCATTTTTGAAAAATAAATTGAGATATAGTTCAGCCTTTTGGGACTATAAGTTCTGACAAAATTGTAAAACCTTGATTTTTGAAATATAAATTATTGCCCAGGTAAATCCTTCTTCGCGAACGCGGAATGTCCATCGCATTTGCGAAGAATAAAAATTCCTTCAGTACAAAACCGTCTTTGCAAACTCAAGAGCCCACTCATGAACGCTGAATCTTACAATGCCTGACCCTACGTGAATGCTGGAAGTCATCGCGAACGTGTAGGCTAAATGCCTGGTGACTCATTGGACCAATTCTTCTATGCAAAGCGTTGACCCAATCGCAATCACGTAGGCCTAAGATCACAGTGCTTCGTGAACGCGAGACATAAATCGCGAATGCAAAGGATTAATTCCAGAAGCACTTCAACTTTCTCTACGAAAATGCGGGAGGAAATTCACTATCGTGTATAAGGAAACCAGATTCCAACTATAGGCTGATGCTTTAGCTATAACACTATGTCAAATTCTAGTCGTATAACCATCTGGAATCCACCTGAGGTCCCTGGTACCTAAAACCAACCTATCAACAAGTCCTAAAACATAATACAAACCTATTCAAGTCTTTAAATCGCATCAAACAAAACAATAAATATGAATAACACTCCAATCCAATCTTAATTAATTTTGAATTTTCAAACTTCTACAACCGATGCCGAAACCTATCAAATCACATCCGAATGACCTCCAAATTTGCATACAAGTCATATTCGATATTACGGACCTACTCCAACTTCTAAAATTAGAATCCGGTCCCGATATTAAAGAGTTTACTCCCGATCAAACTTACCAAAAAAATCAACTTTTGTCATTTCAACCCTAATGCAGCTACAAACCTCCAATTCATAATTTGTAGACCAAATAATCATTTGGGAGTCATCTTTACACAGTTCCAACTACTCCTAAAGTCCTAGAACGTAAGCTCCCATTTTAGGGACTAAGCGTCCCAAATTATTCTGAAACCAAAATAAAACCCCCTGGCAAGTCACATAAACGTATAATAATACAGAAAAGCAATAAATAGGGGATTGGAGATAATACTTTAAACAAGATCAGTCGGGTCGTTGCACTATCCTTACTATGTTATATTTGTATTTATTCTCTTAGACACTGATTTATAGAGACAGTTAGTACATTGCTTAGAGCTTGCGGCTTATAACTACCGGGTTTGGGGAGTTTTTTATATGTTTAAGTTTAGTCGTTAGTAAGTAGGCATTTTAAACTATTATTTCCTCTCTTATACTTCTATTTTGGGCCAAAAATGCGTGAAGGTATTCCCAGAAACTAATGTAATATGCTTGCTTGAAAGAATTATTCAAAATGAGCCAAATATGTCATAATTAACTCATAAAGGCGACAGAACTTTAGCAAAAACCAAGATTGTGCAAAAAGATCTGAAATGTGGACCACAAAAATATTGTGTGGCCACGAAAGCCACAACAAGACCGTGATAAAAAATACGCGGTCCACAAAAGGAAAGTTCAAGGAGTTGCATTTTCAGGCTAAATGATAAGTGTGTACTGCACTAGAAATGTGTGACCACGAATGTTTATCTGCAACAACGATGGAAATTATGCGGACCGCGATGCATGAAGTTCAGAGAGCTAACAACTCTAGGACAAGAAAGAAGTGCGGTCCACATTAGAATTGTGCTGTTGTAGAAGTCCTGTACGTCGCCGTAGTTGATATTATGCGGTCCGGAAACTTAGCTCTACCCAAATCCAAATTTGAAGAACATGGATCGTGATCAGAATTACACGACCGCAAAAGCAAAAATGTGGCACCATTTAGAATTACGCGGCCACACAACCTCCGCAAGAGTATTTTTGTCCAGAAATTTCAACTTAGTACATATAGAACTTTTATCATTTTTAGGTTATGTTTTGTATTTAATGAGCAGCAGAGACGACTGAGTTTTCTGTTTTGGGAAATTTTGTACTAACTTTATCTTTTAACATTAGATTTTCATCCTTTAATCTAGTATTATTAATTTTATCTCCATTTCGTCTTTAATTTCTTTTGTTTTCATGAGTATCTAAACCTATAGCTAAGGTTGTGACTCAACCCTAGTGTGAGTATTTGATGGGTATTTGATTTTAAGGCTTGAATGTGAATGGGTTGTGACCTAACCCAACTGCATAATTTCTATTCCGGCTGTGTGAGGAACTTCTGCTGCTGCACAATTCTAACGCGGACTACACTTCTTTATTTTGCTCAAGTTGTAAGCTCGTTGTACTTCATGCATCGCGGTCCACATAATTTCCATCGTATGCGCTATGAGACTTTTGCGTCGGCACATTTCTGGTGCGGTCTGTGCTTCTCATTTAGCCTGAAAATCAAACTCTCTGATCCTCCCTTTTCGCGGACCACATATTTTTTATCGCATTCGCATTGTGGCTTTTGCGGCCGCAAAATATTTCTGTGGTATGTATTTCACATCTCTTTACCAAATCTTGGTTTTTGTTAAAGTTTTGACTCCTTTATGAATTATTTATGACTCTTTGGCTCATTTTGAACAATTCCTCAAGAAAGCATATTACATTAGTTTCTGGGAATACCTTCACGCATTTGTTACCCAAAACAAAACTAAAATAGAGCAAATAATAGGATTAAATTCCTACTTATCATTGGCTAATCTTAATCACATATATATATACACACAGATATATTTTCAGATCTCTTGACCCAAACATGGTTTTTGTTCAAGTTTTGACTCCTTTATGAATAATTATGACTCGTTTGGCTCATTTTGAACAATTCCTGCACGAAAGCATGTTATTAGTTTCTGGGAATACATTCACGAATTTTTGGCCCAAAACAAAAATAAAATAGAGTAAATAATAGGTTAAAATCCTTACTTATCTACGACTAGTCTTAAGCATATATATATATATAGATACATACATATATATATATATACATACATATATATATATATATATATATATATATACATACATACATATATATATATACATACATACATATATATATATATATACATACATACATATATATATATATACATACATACATATATATATATATACATACATACATATATATATATATACATATATATATATATATATATATATATATATATATATATTCAGATCTCTTGTTTGACTCCTTTATGAATTAGTTATGACTCTTTTGGCGCATTTTGAACAATTCCCGCAAGAAAGTATATTACATTAGTTTCTGGGAATACCTTCACACATTTTTGGCCCAACACAAACGTAAACTAGAGAAAATAATAGGTTAAAGTCCCTATTTAACAACAATCAATCTTCAACATATATATATATATATATATATATATATATATATATATATATATATATATATATATATATATATATATATATAACTGAAAAATTATTGCTCAACATGTACAAGTTAAAAGAAATTTGCAACTTAGCGAATAAAAATCGCTCCTAACCTCGTAGCTACAAGCCACAAGCTCTAAGCAATGTGCTAGATATCTCTATACATCAACAACTAAGAAAATAAATAAGAAACAACATAGTAAGAATAGTGCAACGACCCGACCGATCCTTTTTAGAGTATTATCCTCAATCCCCTATTTACTGTTTTTTTCCGTATTATATTATGCTCATGTGACTTGCAGAGAGGCTTTATTTTGATTTCGGAGTGATTTGGAACACTTAGCCCCTAAAATGGGAGCTTAAGTTCTAGGATTTTTACAGTAGTTGGAACTGTGTAAAGACGAACCCGAAATAAATCTGCTAATTTCGTTACATTAGTTTTTGGGAATACCGTCGTGCATTTTTGCCCAAAATACAAGTAAAATAGAGCAAATAATAAAATTCACACTTATCAACTCCCCCGAACATATGATTTTACTTTACCTCAAGCAAATAAGGTAATTTCCACTTCCACTAAAACATACGGATATTTCAGCTGCCCTAAGATGAATCAATCATGCAACAACTGGGACAAATAATTACCATCAACATAAATGAATTATCAACAAAACTATGTTATGACCTTTTGAGTACCATAGTTCTAGAGCATCAAGACTTGACTTAATTTACGAAGGATCTCACTCTATTACGTAGGTCATTGTCGAATCCAAACTTCTCTTCCTCTACTCTCCATAAGCAAATATCACTTTAGAATATAACACTCAAAACAAGGATTGTGAACAAGTACGCTCATCTCTCTCAAAAGAATGCCACAAGCCTGACTCTAAGAATCATAAGCTTGCTCCTTATCTAAGCCACAACTAATGTAGGATCACCCAAGTCGAAATCAAATAGGGCTTTTGTGTGAATATAATGAAGGCTTTTGGATCAAGGTAGGCCTTGTCAGCATATGATGGTTTAGATTTTCCCTTAAGCACTTGATTTTCTCATTTCGGCTCATACTTCCTTGACCATTCAAGTCCATTTCTTCTTCCTTAGAGGAACTAGAGAGACACACTGCCACTCTTTTTTGCTCATGAAAATCATTTTTCTCCTTTTCTAATCATTCCATGTCATTCATCATTTGTTTCTTTGAATCCCTTTAAACTTTCTATCTTATTCACATTTTTTTGACATATTTATTTTTAGCTTTTCTTTCTCTTCTTTTCCTTCCCTTTTCTTCATTTCTTTTTGTTCTTTGTATATTTTATTACTTTCACTTTCCTCATCTCTCCGCCAAAATTATGCTTTTGCCACCTGTCTATCAAGAATGCCAAGGGAAGATCGGGTGACAAGAGAGAGTCATTGTAGAACAGATAAAGGCTTGTAATATGGTTATTGAATAAATAATGATTAGGCTCAAAGAGGTTAACTAGGGGTAACACATTGATCGGCTTTGGAAGCTTTCAAGTTTAAAATTGGATCAAGGAGAGACTACAACATTTCTCAAGTCGAGCTACCTTAAGAATTATTCCTAGACAAACATGGCGGGCAAGTTCTAGACTTATTGGCATGGAACATGGACTTTCAATTCAATACCTCAGCTCTCAAGCTGATATATTGTTAAAAAGAATAGAGTCCATGCCCCACGACAACCCTAGCTAAGATTTAACATCACAAATGGCTCAAAGAAACCGCTAGATAATTGTTATAGTAGACAGAAGAGTCCAAAGGTGTCACGACCCAACCTCCATATCCAGTCATGATGGTACCTTTCGTGAAGACAAGGCCAGCCAACTAACCCACTACTTTTCTTTAACACTTACTAAACATAAATATATGGAAATTGCAACTTAAGAGCATTAATTATCCACATTACAACCTAACTCGGCCAGACCTGGGTGTCACAAGTCACGAGCATCCAGGAGTATCTTTATTATAATTTCAAAGTCTATAATACATAGATTAAAAATCTAGAAAATTAAGAAGAAGAAAAAACTAGGTGCCGCGAACGCCAGCATTCACCTTGCTTAGCTATAATAGCAGTACCTTCAATCCGCTTTAAACCCATTACTGGGTGAGCAATACATGCAACTACACGCAAGGTGCAGAGAATAAAGTGAGTACATCAAACTCAGTGGTAATAAGAGCGAATAATACCTGAGTGATAAGAAAACATGTATGATCACTCCAAAAATCAAGGATTGTGCAACCCCTTTTAAAAAAAATAGTAAAACCTTAACACCGAGAGAAATCCTTTAGAAAATCTCAAGCTCATTTTAAAATCTCTTTTGAAAATATGCCTTTTCAACAGTTGCAAAAATATTTTAAACATGTAGGAAATAATCATAAATCTGCCCCTCGGGATCAATATCAACCTCTCAGTACAGTATCAGCCCCGCGGGCTCACTCCCAACTCACAAGGTACAACATCAGCCTCTCAGGCTCAGCACTACTTAACATTGTAACACCAGGGTATCTGGTCAACAAGGCATGTAATAGCATGTATGCCAATGATATGTGAGTACTAAAGATCATGCCACGTAGTACAAACAAGAATGAATGCATGAATGCACATGATCGCTACGGCGTGCTGCCTGATCCATTTGGGTACCCGACGCTTACTGGTGATGTGTACAGACTTCGGAGGGGCTCCAACAGCCCAAGCGCTATAATACTACAGTGTGCAGTTCGATCCATATAATATACTACTGCGGCGTGCAGTCCAATCCATATAATATACTACTGCGGCATGTAGTTCGATCCATGTATGTATATGTATATACTGTTGTGGCGTGCAGCCCGATCCTTGTTCAGTCCAGCAAGGCACATAAGCCCCTTGGGCAATAGTGAAATAACAGTTCTCAGCTCAAAACATCAGTAAAATATCATTTAAGTTTTCAAATATTAGAAAAAAGGCTAAGTTTCTGAAACAGTATTTATAACCTTGGACTAAAATAAAATAATATGTAAAGTAATGCAAAGTAATCCCTGAATGATTCAAATAATCCGCACAAAACCCATAACTTGGCAATTAGCCCAAATCATGATAGCATCAAGTAGTTTTCAATCAATCACGTAGTAATATCAACAACCAGGATAGATTAAGTCACAATCCCCAATAGTGCTCTAATCCACGCTCCTACCTGGTGTGCAAGTCACAACAATACAACACTATGATGTGCAAATCCGGGGTTTCAAACCCTCAGGATATCATTCACAAGCATTACTCACCTCGCACCGGCAAAATCTCAAGCCTGTGATGCCTCTGCCCCTCAAATCAGCCTGCACGCGCGTCGAGTCTAGCCAAAAACAGAGCGAATACATCAAAGTGTGTAAATGGACGATACAGAATCGAAACTATTGCATTATAGCAAGAACCTCGAAACTAGCAAAACCCGAGCCCCGGGGCCGATTCTCAAAAAATTATGAAACTTACATTACCGGATTGCATGTCCCGCCATGAGTCTGAGCATACAAAGAACTCCCATATCCAAGCTCAAATGACCTATCAAATCCCAATTTTTACATTTCAAAAACCAAGCCCTAGTTTCTTCAATTTTTGCCCAAATTTCAGAAAATCAAAGGATGAATCTTATATTAAATGATGTTTCTAGGCTACAAGACTTACCTGTAATCACTTCTCGTCAAAATCCCTTTCAAAATATACCACCAAGCTCCCAAAATAGGCAAAAATGGAGGAAGTTATGAATGAACTCACGAAATAAATTAATGTTTTAAACCCTCTGTCATTCCGCTCCTGCAGTCCCGTAACCGCTTTTGCGGGACAACTTCTGCGCCCTTATGACTGCTTGTGCGGTTTCTCATTAAATCCCGGCCATCCGCCTTTGCGATCCAACTTTCACTTCTGCGGACCTCCGTTTACTGCTTCAGCGGCTTGCCTTCCTCTTCTGCGGAGCCGTAGAAGCGACTCCGATTCCGCTTTTGCGGAAACCTGCCAAGCCCCCCTATTGCCCTCTTTTTTTATGAACCAGCCACATTTGCGGAACCGCTTTTGCGGCCCCTCTTCCGTAGATGCAGAAATACCAGAAGCCAAATATTAGTTTCATGAAACATCTCAAAAAAACTCTGCTCAACCACTCTAATTCACACCGAGGCCCCCGGGGCCCCAACCAAAAGCACAAACAATATCCCTTCCCTTATTCAAACTTGCTCGAATCATTAAAACGCCATTGTTAACATCAAAATCCTCAATTTTTATCAAATCATAGCCTAAGTATCTAAAAAACTTCTGATTTGCACATTCGATCACAACCCCGACCAAAGGACGTCTGAATAACCTAATAATTTACAGATATATCCAAAGTCACCTAATGAAGCTACTGCAATTTTCAAAATTCCATTCTGTCCCTCAGTTCAAAATCTCACCTATCAACCGGAATCCGCCAAAATTCAAACTTTGCCAATTCAAGCCTAATTCTACACCAGAACTCAAAATTCAATTATGATCGCACTCCTAAGTCACGAATCATCCCTCGAAGCTAACTAAACCACCAGAATTCACATCCGAGACCTATAACTACCTAGTCAACTTCCAGTTGACTTTTCCAGAATAAGCTTCCTTCTAAGAGGCTATGTGCCTCATTTCCAACAAAAACCAATTCAATTCTCTCCGACCAACTCAAATACTGATATTGTAACATAGAACAATATAATATGGGGGAAACGAGAGGTTAACTCACGTGACAATGGGCCGTCACAACAGGTCACACCTAGAGCTATTCTTTGCCAATCAACTTGTTTCTAACCATAAGGTCGAAGGTAAATGTGTTAGTACCAAGTGAATCCTACTCGATAAACTTTTATTCTTTACTACTATATATACCAAAACATAAAGAAATCGAACTTAATCCGTTAAGAAGGTTTCCGTGACATACATCGTTGGGAAGAGCCACCCGATTCACACAACATCCGCCTTTGGAAAGAACCATCGAAACCAATGTTACATCTCACGTATTCGTACGTTAAAAGTTTCTTCTTCAGTTAATTGACATTGACTTAGGGATGAGATTATCTTGATTTTAACGTGTTTGTGCTATTTATAACAAGCAATAAGTAAGTGTCATGAAGGATAAATGGTACACGAATTAAAGAAAATGAGTGTCGTTGAAGGTGGCCGATTTGGGGTAAGATACGGATCAAGCGATTATACCTGATAATTATGGACTAGTACCATGCCAGGTACCATATGATTATGCTAGTATACCATATAAAGTATATTAAAAATGAATAATATGTTTAGGTAATTTGAGATAATTATTAATTATACAGTAATTGGTAAATTATCGGATAGCGAGATATTATCTAATTAATTAATAAATATAATAGATAATATTAAACCCCCAACTGCCCCCCAATTATCGGATAGCGAGATATTATTTAATTAATTAATAAATTTAATAGATAATATTAAACCCCCAACTGCCCCCCAACCAACGTGGCAAGCGTGCCTAAACCCTCTAAATGACCAGAAAAAGAGATGGATATGAGGTTACTTTAAAGGGACACAAAGCTTTCATGAGGGCCCCACCAAAATAACAATAACATTCTCAATATTGACATCATTCCCTATACCTCTTCTGAAAGTGTTCATCAATAATAGGGAAATTTTGCTTCTAATTCCAGCAAGCTTTTTCTAACAGAGAAAGAACATCAAAAGCATTTGTAATATGCAATGTATATTGCATATCAGATAAGCTACGCCCAATCTTTCAAAAATTCAAATTAACGTGAGATTTTGCAATATTAAGGAAATATGGTGTAACTTTTTCAAGAGAATTGACTCAGGTATATTAAGACCATCTCTTCTTTTTTTTTTGGCATGGTCCAAGTTATACAGAAAAAACGAGCAAATGCACAATTTTCATAAACGGCTATATTCATAGAAATACTAGGGGTCTCTTTGTTCTTGATTCCCTATGTGACATATTATTATATCTTCTGTTCATGGGTCTCAGAGTAATACGCAGTTGAAAAAGTTTATTCGGAAGGCATATTGTGATTATTACATATTTTTCATGCATTTCATTTTTTTATACATATACATTGATCTATAACCAGACGGGAATTATATACGTGTATACATATATATATATATATGTATATATATACATATATATATATATATATATATATATATATATATATATATATATATGTATGTATATGGGTATGACGTGGCTCAGTCCCGTCTTTATATAATTGTATTTCTACTAGAGGTCTGTCGATAGTATGTTTAGTTGGATAGTATGTGGCCTTGCCGGCTTCCATTTTTTAGGCACACAATTGTCTTTAGCAACCTTGTCGGATCGCCCTACGTATGTTGTATGTATATGTACATATGCTTTTTCGGCAGGTTTCCTTCTTCTATATTAATCTTGGTATTAAGCACGTATACTTAAGGGTGTTTGACAGGCAGAGCTCGGGAACCCTTCGCGGTCTATCAGTTTGGTTCATGAGAAAGGTGGTATCAGAGCAGCTTAATCGTATGGTTTTCTACAGACTGTGTCTAGTAATGTCTTTTTTATAGGTGTCATGTGCACCACACTTAGAAAGGAGGCTACAGGAAATATAGGATGTTATTCTCTCTTTTTGTCTTAGATCGTGCAATATAATAATTTAGGATCCTGACAATATATTATACTTTAAGCGATGCCTCCCAAAACTACAGCACCCAAAAAGTGAAAGTACTTGGCTGGTGAGACAACTAGTCATGCGCCACGAGTTGCCAGGGCATGAGGAGATTCTCATAGTGATATTCCATCTTAGACTTCACATACCCCACCCTTTCCAGAAGAGTTTCGACGGGCACTAGCTTCAACGCCCGCCTATGTATGTCAATCTCCTTAGCCGAATGCTACGGGTTAGGATACGAGAGATACTATTCGGTGATTAACCCGATTAGTAGTTGCACATGCTCGGCGTCAGGAAGTAGGTATTGTTCATAGGCCTGTTAGTGCGAGGGTTCATGAATTCATTAATTTAGACCCTCTGGTATTCACTAGGGCAGATCCAAATGAGGACTCTCGGGTATTTATCGATAGAGTGTAGTGGACATTAAGGGAAATGAAGGCTACTGCAACTGAGTCAGTTGAGCTAGCTTCCTATAGACTCCGAGATGTTGCAGTTAATTTGTACAAGTCTTGGGAATTATCCATAGGTGATATGCCCCTACAGAAGTATGGCAAGAGTTCACAGAAGCGTTTCTTCGTCATTTTCTACCACCAGAGTTTAGACGGTCCATAGTTGCTAGGTTCTTGACCATTCGAGGGTAATATGAGTGTTAGAGAGTATAGCACTTAGTTTGATTCGTTGGCCAAGTATGCTCCCGCTATTGTATCAAAGATGGAGGATTAGGTTCACCAGTTCATAATGGGATTAGAGCCCCATTTGCTTAAGGATTTTACGTTGGTCTCACGTCAATCATACATGGATATATGTTGTATTCAGGCATATGATTAGGGTGTCCATGAGCTTAAGAATAAATAGAGGGCCGATCATGAGCACGATATGGCCCAAAATAAGAGAGCATGTTCTACAGATACTTCTGGTGATTTCGAGATGGTCAGAGGCAACAATAACTGAGGTATTCAGCCCAGCCATCGGCTAGCGCACCCCTTTAGTTTGGTCGTTCTACATATTCAGGGTTTTGTCAGATTTTTAGGGCCTCAGGTTCTCAGTATAGGGGTGAGTCAAGTAAGATTAGGCCGCCCTTACCATGATGTGCTCAATTTGGTAAGCATCATACATGGTAGTGTCTTATGCGATTATGTGTTTGTTATACTTGTGGTTATTCGGGCCACATTATTTTTGATATCTAATTTTTTTCTATGTATATTTGTACCCAAAATACTTTCAAAATAGCTTGTCAATGCATATATAAGCATCCACAAGAGGTTTGGTATTTTTCTATAATTTTCCAAGCATTTTAAAACCAATTTATGACTTATTTTTATACTGTATAATCCAATATTTAGTGTCAAATCTTGTTATTTTAATAAACAAATTATTTTATTCTCTCATTTACATAAAATATAATTTATGTAATTTTTACAGGTTTTTACAAAGCCATTAGGTATTTTTAAATTAAAATTGCATTAAATTGTTATTTAGCCCATTTTATCAATTTAATAAGTATTTCAAGTGTAAAATTGTTCCCCATATTTTTAATTAATTCCTAAACCTATTTTATTTTCTCAGTAATTTTATTGGATTTTTATAAAATTGTTTACTATTTTTTATAAAATTAAATGTGGGTAAATTTGCCATTTAAATTATAGCCCCTATTCTTTCAATATTAACCCCTATTTAGCATCCAATTCCAACCCAATCCTCCCAACCTAATTTAAATACCCGACACAAACAAAACCCAAACCTAATCCGCCTGGTTTCCCCACTTCTAATTCTGACCGTTGATCTATAAAATCAACGGCCCACATTATTTCTTACCAAATTAAACGCCCAAACCCCCCTTAGCCCTAATCACTTATTTGATTTCGGAGCCTTCTTTCCCAAAATGCTCTCTAGGTTCTCTCTGAACCCTAATCACTTCATGCCCTCTTCGCCGGCTTTAGTGGCCATTCTAGGCAGGAAACTCAGATGCTCGTCCTTATCTCCTTTCTTGGCCTTTGGGTTCGAAGATCGGGGTTTTATTTTGAGGGTAACTGGAGCAGAGGTCATTTAATGGGGGTTTCACGGTCGTGTCAGGCTTTTTCTCCGGCGAGCTTTTAAAGTCATGGGTTCTTACTAAGCTCCGATGAGCCGTCCAGGCTTTTCTCGCCATTTCTGAGACCTTTTATGAAAACCCTAATGTTAGGATTTATGCCCTTCACTAGAGGGGGGGTGAATAGTGAGGCACGAGAATGTCGGTAAATTTTGCGGAATTAAAATTGCAGGAGTAAAGTAAGTGAAGTAATTAAAAGAGTAAGGAGAGGACACACCGAATTTATACTAGTTCACCACAACGTGTGGTTAGTCCAGTCTCCCGAGAGACTCTCTCGAGTTTACACTAACTTCGTTAAGCTTACGGGTGCCTAACAAACCGTTACACTTGCTCGTAGATGACGCTCTACAAGACTTCAATTTGCTCGAGGATACCTCACCTCAAGACTTCACCTTGCTCGTGGATACCGCACCACAAGACTTCACACACTAAGATTGAAGGTACTTAGCAAACCCAACGCTCAATGAGAAGGCATGGTCTTCTCAAGAACCTTTCTCTTTTACAACAAGAACTCTCTAAGAAGAGTAGATAAAGAGATACAATATAAGCTCTATGAACAACACAAAGTTGTCTCTCAAATGGCTCAACAAAAGCTCTAAATATGATGTATAAATGTTATCAATATGATCAAGAATAATGAGAGATATTGTTCATATGAAATGAGTCAAAAAGACCTCTATTTATAGTTGGTAGAGGTTGTACGTCCGTTGCTTAATAGGCAATCAATTATGCTGATTTTATGCCAAGATAATCGATTATTCACTTTACATAATCGATTATCTTCACAACATTCATAAAACGGAACGTTGGGAAGGCAACGGTCAGTGAATAATCGATTATTCTCTAGGGGATAATCGATTATTGACCCTTGCGGAATTTCCAGTTTAAGCTGGAAATTGGCAGATAATCGATTATCCTCTAGGTGATAATCGATAATGCAGCCTTGCTGGAATTTCCCGTTTTGCTGGAAACTCAGCATAATCGATTATCAGCTTAAGGATAATCGATTATCTGGCTGTTCTGTCCAGAATCGAAAACTTACTTCAAAAACCATTTTAGTTAAAATGAAAACGTTAAAATCATTTTGTTTGAAGTATATGAAAACGTTTATGATATTTATGATTTGATAAAATGATTTTATGCATATTTATGATGAGCTATGTTGAGCCAAAAGACGAGATAACTTAAATGTTGCTCTTACATTGGTTCTACCTAACGACCTACGCCTTGGGTCTTCGGTCTTGAACTTTTGAGCTCGTCTTTGCTTTTTCCATGCAATCCCTTCATCAATATGCTTCTCGGCATTCAATCTTTATTGTTTGTCATGTAATAACATTGTCTGACAGTTGACTTCATTGTTTGTTATTCATCAAAACCTATACCTGGAAATCATGCTAATGCAACCAAAGCACACATATCATGGATAGAATGATTTCCTACAATTTCCCCCTTTTTGATAATGACAAACAATAAGAGATATGCATATCGGATTCCCCCTAAGTTCATGCTATATCTCAACATATAAGTTATGCAAAACATTCCCCCTTAATTGAGTATTCCCCCTCAATTAAAGCATACTAGAAGGTGGAGACATTCCCCCTTATTAGATGCATATCGCCTAATTTCTTCCCCCTTTTGGCATTAGCTAAAAGAGAGTATACACATGCTACTTTTCCCTATTGACACTTCCCCCTTTTGGGAAAACCAACAGTTAGTGTCAAACATAAGATAGGAAATACAATGAAGAATATACATGATGACGATTTAAAAAAATCATACCAACATAAAATGATACCAAATGATAGCAAAAACATAACAACCATAATAAAGGTTATTTTTAGCAAATCATATTACTTAAAAACATATCAGCTGTTAATTTTTAACAAACCAATAGTTGTATTAAAAACATGAATCATTTATTTTTCAAGAATATACCAACTGTTATTCAAACCAAAAATAATATTCATCAAAACATGAATCAATCATTATTTTTAACTAAAATAATTGATACCAATTGTTATTCAAAATAAAAGTTATCAAAAACATGAATCAACAAAAATAATTGATACCGATTGTTAACAAAGATATATCAATCATTAACACATATCAACTATTACGTTTTTATCAAAAATATGATAACTAGTCGAAATTCCCCCTCGATGCAATAAGGTTTCGTGCTTGGTGCATCTACTACGATATTGTAGTCTTCAAGCACACCTGCAAACGTACCTAAAAATAGGTTTTAGGTACCCAAACACTTTTGGGTCCTTGGGGGTTAGGCAAATAATAATCATAGCTAAAAGATAAATCCCTGTGTTTTGCAAAACATACGGGTGCTATGTGTCCTACCCGGTTGCAATAATGACATATAACATTCGGGTTGTGCATATGTCTTGGTTGAGCCAAAAACGTTCTAGGTGATCTAAAGTCGTTATTCCTAGAAGCGTTGAAATTCCTAGAGTCATTTCTAGGCGGTCTAAAATGATTAATTCTAGACTCATTAATAAAATTCCTAGAATCATTTCTAGGTGGTCTAAAATGATTAATTCTAGACTCATTTACAAAATTCCTAGAATTATTTCTAGGTTGTGCATCGCAATTTCTAACATGATTCTTAATCTTTTCACGCCTTTTATTTTTCCTGGGCCTTTTCTTTTTACTTTCTTCAACTATTATAGGATTGTCTACACTACGTTATTCTAGTGTGCTCCTAAGTTCTATTTTTTCTAATTTCAAAGAATCACAAGATGAACAATTAGAATTTTGATCAATTGAAGAATCTTCATGCATCTCCTTAATTTTATTTTTAAGATCAATAATATCATTTTCTAAAAATTTATTTTCCTCTCCTAAAACGTTAATTTTCGCCTTGGCCTCTTTGGATTTTGAAGTCTTTTTCAATTCACCATATAATTCATGAAAAGCTTCTTGTAATTCTTCAAACGAGTAAGAGTTAGAAGTACTTACCTCTTCTTCCTCGTTAGCCATAAGGCATAAGGCGGCCGTTTCATCACCCGAGCTTTCCGAATCCCATGTCACACGCCTTTGGTGTTTGTTCTTCTTCTTGTCCTTGGATTTTGGGCAATGAGATTTGGTGTGGCCAAGTTTTCCACAATTATGGCATGAAGGAATTGGTTCTTCCTTCTTAATTTCCCTTTTCATAAACTTATAAAACTTTTTGATCAAAGCATTGGAAATATTATCGTTATCGCTTTCCGAATCACTTACCTCTACTCTTTTAGAAGATGAGGCTTTGAAGGCAATCGAATTTTTCTTGTTTACAAAAGTAGGATTAAGAATAGTGCTTTCATAGGTTTTGAGGTTACCTCTTAGTCCATCAATTGTGACGTCCGTGATTCCTATCGACTCTTGGATGACATTGGCTTTGGAACGCCATTCGGGAGTGAGACTCTGCAAGATTTTTTCGAACAAGATCTTTGTTCGAGTTTACTTTCCCGAGAGCATGGAGATTGTTAATGATCATTGAGAACCGATCGAACATAATATCGATGCTTTCATTCTCCCTCATTCTAAAGAGTTCATATTCGTGTGTTAGAAAATCAACTCTAGCTTCTTGGACTTGAGGCGTACCTTCATAAGTGATTTCAAGCTTATCCCACATCTGCTTGGCGGTTGTGCAACAAGAAATCATCCGATAGTCATCCGGATTCACCGCACAATACAACATATTGATGGCCTTTGCATTATATTCAACCTTCTTGATGTCCTCGGCATTATATTCATCTTCCTCCTTTTGGAACCGTGGTTTGCCCAACTTTCTTTGTCGGCATTTGTTCACCGTTCTTGATGATTTGCCACAAGCGAAAGTTATTTGATTGGATGAAGATTCTCATCTGCTCTTTCCAATATGTGTAATTTGTTCCATCAAATAGTGGAGGCCTAATGGTGGAGTGTCCTTCGCTCATCATTCCTGCGTTCAACATTCTAAACAAATATATAGAACGTTCTCTCAACCGGTTAAGGCTTTTAGAGAGTTAGGCTCTGATACCAACTGTTAGGATTTATGCCCTTCACTAGAGGGGGGGGGGGGGAATAGTGAGGCACGAGAATGTCGGTAAATTTTGCGGAACTAAAATTGCAGGAGTAAAGTAACTGCAGTAATTAAAAGAGTAAGGAGAGGACGAATTTATACTGGTTCACCACAACGTGTGGTTAGTCCAGTCTCCCGAGAGACTCTCTCGAGTTTACACTAACTCCTTTAAGCTTACGGGTGCCTAACAAACCGTTACACTTGCTCGTAGATGTACGCTCTACAAGACTTCAACTTGCTCGAGGATACCTCACCTCAAGACTTCACCTTGCTCGTGGATACCGCACCACAAGACTTCACACACTAAGATTGAAGGTACTTAGCAAACCCAACGCTCAATGAGAAGGTATGCTCTTCTCAAGAACCTTTCTCTTTTACAACAAGAACTCTCTAAGAAGAGTATATAAAGAGATACAATATAAGCTCTATGAACAACACAAAGTTGTCTCTCAAATGGCTCAACAAAAGCTCTAAATATGATGTATAAATGTTATCAATATGATCAAGAATAATGAGAGATATTGTTCATATGAAATGAGTCAAAAAGACCTCTATTTATAGGTGGTAGAGGTTGTACGTCCGTTGCTTAATAGGCAATCAATCATGCTGATTTTATGCCAAGATAATTGATTATTCACTTTACATAATCGATTATCTTCTAAACGTTCATAAAACGGAGCGTTGGGAAGGCAACGATCAGTGAATAATCGATTATTCTCTAGGGGATAATCGATTATTGACCCTTGAAGAATTTCCAGTTTAAGTTGGAAATTGGCAGATAATCGATTATCCTCTAGGTGATAATCGATTATGCAGCCTTGCTGGAATTTTCAGTTTTGCTGGAAACTCAGCATAATCGATTATCAGCTTAAGGATAATCGATTATCTGGCTGTTCTGTCCAGAATTGAAAACTTACTTCAAAAACCATTTTGGTAATAATGAAAACGTTAAAATCATTTTGTTTGAAGTATATGAAAATGTTTATGATATTTATGATTTGATAAAATGATTTTATGCATATTTATGATGACATATGTTGAGCCAAAAGACGAGATAACTTAAACGTTGCTCTTACATTGGTTCTACCTAACGACCTACGCCTTGGGTCTTTGGTCTTGAACTTTTGAGCTCGTCTTGGCTTTTCCATGCAATCCCTTCATCAATATGCTTCTCGGCATTCAATATTGATTGTTTGTCATGTAATAACATTGTTTGACAGTTGACTTCATTGTTTGTCATTCATCAAAACCTATACCTGGAAATCATGCTAATACAACCAAAGCACACATATCATGGATAGAATGATTTCCTACACCTAATTGATTCGAGGTTCTGTCTCCTATTTCTATGTATTATTTTGTGATCTTCTATGAGTTTTGTTTGTTTTCTAAGGATTTTTAAGTATCTCTCATTTGTTTCTTCACCTAGCCGTGTGTCCAAAAAACTGTTCGTCTTCTCAAGACTTAGGGTTTCCGTGAATTCCACTTGTTTCGCTGTGATTTTTCCATTATTTTACTTCCTGTAATTCCTAAGTGTTTATCTGTGTTTACTATGTATTCTTCTCACTATATTTTTCTAGGGTTTTCGAGTGGTTTCTTTACTGTTCTTCTTTCATTAAGCTTCCATGAATGTTCGTGTTATTTGGACTTTATGAGTTTACTCATTGACTGATTCGCTATGCTTTCGCCTTTAGACTCAACTTGTGGAAGAAACCCTAGATTTTGGGGGTTTCACACCATTTGTGTGCGATTTTTTGCTGCCTATTTAATTTCAAAACCCTAATTCTCTAAACTCTTAGATTTCTTGCTAAGCTTTGCAAGACCTGTGGATCTCGTGACTATGCTCTTCTACTATGTTTATTTTTTAGCCTCGCATGCTTAAATCTGTGCATCTCTTTATAGTCAGGCCATTCCTTTCAAAATAACCCTAAATCTTGGGGATTGATTTTCTATGTAACCTTATTTGATTCTTCCCTCATTTTATCTGGACCTATTCAAGACTTAGTTCATTATTAAGTACGGATATTTGAATCCCTGATTTACTAGGTGATAATTGATTTAGCCTTTACCTTATTTACCTAACCGTGTAGTTTTAAAAGCTTCTCACATGTATTTACCCTTGATTGCACCATGAGTTATTGATTTTCTTTCCTCAAATACAACTCTATCCTTTCCTATTCAAATTCTAACTCCTTAATTAAAGGAGTTCCCTTATTCTGGTTGATTCTAATTGGTACTAAATTATTTTTGCCTTATTTGCTTTCCTGTTTTCAAACTATAAATACCCCCACCCTTTATTTTCAAAGGGGAACAACTTCAGTCCTCTCTACTCTGCTCACAAAAACTCTCTGCTTTTCTCTTCTTGCTACTTGCTCTCTCTGTAAAAGGCTAACTGGATGAAAGCCAAGGCTATTTATAAAATTTCTCTTTGCTTTTGTCATTCAAGTGCAACTGGTAGGTTCTAATCTCAATTACTAGTCCTTCAACTATTTGTTTACTTGCACCCTATCTTTGCCTGCTATACTTATAGCTTAGTGTCAGCATGTAAATCCCTTTCCCTTTCCCTTTGCTTGTTTCTTTCAGTACTTTACTTAAGTTCTAACATGCTTAATTCCCTTCCGTTTATTCCATTGTCTGATTAGTTCAATATTTCAGGTAAGTTTAGAATGTTTAAGTCTCTACCCCCTGTTCCCTTGTTCACGCTGTAGATTTAGTTGTGTTAGACCCCCTCACCTGTTTGGGTTAAATTTCAGCATGTTAATACCAGATTCCCCTTTTCCCTTGGGTTCTTACATTCAATATGTTATTAAATCCAGCATACTGAATACTTTCCTTTGATTGTGCACTATTAGGCTTTAATTTAATCTTATCTTCTAAGTGTTTATATGATTTTTCTTGCTATTTGTTTGTATATGAGTTGTTCTGGATAAGGGTGGCACCCTATTGCCATCTCTAGTTTAGAACTAAGGCTGTCAATAGCCTTTACTTAAAGCAATCCCATCCCGCATCCCCTCTCTTATGTGTTTGAGCTTGGACAAAGGCCTGTTTGTTTCTTAATCACCTTTCAGGCCCTTATTTGACTTGTTTAGAAGTTTGCTCCTATTTGAAACTTTTGTATCAAGTTTGGGGTGTGCCAATCTCAATCAATAGGCTGGGTATGACCACCTCATACACTGGTTTCCCTTTAACCCTCAGCTTGTACTTATTCTTAGCCCTTTAAGTTCCTTCCACCTTTTGGTATGCCATGCTTAGGGACCTTGGAGTCTACTCTAAACTTGGATGCCTTAGGGTTGGTAATTCCACACTTGCACTATTCCAATTAGGATGTAAGTAATGCCTGGATCTCATTGAAGGCCCTTGGAACTTTGTAAAAGGCACACATCGAAAATTAAAGTTGCTTTGTGTTTCTTCGGGTCTGTTTTAGCATTGATGTATTTTACTTTTTTTTGATGTTATTTTCTTGTCCAAACTTTGTATGTAACTTGTAATAAAGCACTTGGGGGATCTAGTGAAAAGGGAATATGGGAGGGGTTCATTTTCTTGCATCATCTTATATAGATACCATGTTTGTAGGGTTCATTTTCTTGCATTATCTTATATAGTTATCATGTCTATAGGGATTTTCATTACTGCAGAAACATCAAATAGAAAACATGCCCATAAGAGTTTACTATTGCATCCATATCATATAGAAATCATGACTATAGAAACCATGTCTTAGAACTTTTATCTTATCCATGTACTCTATTACCATGCCTATTGTATGATATTGCACCAATCATATAGATACCATGTCTATAAGCCTCCACGTTGCATCAACTTTACATAGAAATCATGTTATTAGGCTTGCATCTTGCAATCTCACCTATATATCATGCCTATTGGGACTATATAAACGTTGGGCAAAATAGTAGGACGTCTAATTAGGCAAAAAGCTGTAATCAAAGGATAATAAACAATTTTTTTAGTGCAGATCCATTAATTTTTCCAACAACTCAGTTTTCCAACTTGTCTTAATTCTATTTCTTTCAAACGAGCCTGGATCTGCCCCTTTTTCGTAAAATTCTGAGCCTATAAGTTGTCTTCTATGTTGAACCTCCAACTGTTTGTTTAAGTCCATGTGTTTCAATGTATTTCAAAACTCCTTATGAACTTTTATTCAATTTATCCAATTGATTTACAAAACTTGTTTGCAGCTATTAATTTTCTAACAGACTTCCATCTGAAACTCGTGTTTTTCCTTTTCTAAAACATGTTTGCAACTCTATAAATTTTAAACAAACTCCTATTGGAAACTGGCATCTTTTCTCTAAAGTCTTACTGGTTTTCTAAAGGTCCTGTCAACTATTAAAACGGACCCGGAGGGCACAAAGCAAATTTTCTATCTAACTTTCATATGTGAAACTATTCTACCTATCCTCTTTAACCACTTTTAAAGAACAAATCAGTAATTGAAGTCATGCTAAACTATATGTTGTATTTTACGGGGTTTACTTGAGCCTTTAGTGTTTATTTTCTTCCCTCCTATTTGCTATTTTTTTATTGTCGCTCTTGAATTTTTACCTTTGAACACTCCATATATGTATCCTACTTTATTTTCCCCCATTTAGGATTAGAAGTCCTAATACTCTGGGACTAACAGGTTTGGGCGGGTATTAGCATGCAGTAAGTAAACGATACCACCGCGCATTAATACCTTAACGGGGTGGGAAGGGTAGAATTTGGAGATGATGACGATGCGATAATATCATGAAGTGACCCCCCTTTGGGAATATGAGCTAGATATTTCATCAAATGATCCATATTATAGTTAAACCTAGGACCCTTCTTTCTCTTATGTGTCTTATTCGTTTTCCTAATGCTTTTCAAACTAATCCTCTCCCATATTTCAGACTTATGTCCTTTTTTAGCTTTCAAATTGTGTGAATATATGCACTTCATTTGTCTACTTGCTTCACATTCTTTATGAAGTCACAATTAGAACGGCCAGGAACCATATTTGTGGATCTTCAGGGGTGCCGAAAACCTTCCCCTCGAGATAATTTTAAAGACCTTACCCAACTCTGGTTTCTCTTTCAACAACACTCTCATAAAGTGTCCTAATGCACTATAATCATTAGGTGGTGACTCTTCAAACTTCGTAACCAAATTCTCAAACGGGAAATAGAGTTGTTTTGCCCATAAAGTTGTAAAACCAGATTTCGCCTTTCAAAAAGGGGGCGTCGACAGCATGGCGACTCTGTTGGGGATTTCTTTTAGGCTTTTACCACTACGTGTTTTGTGACTTTATTGCTTTATTTATTGCTTGAACTATTTTTTTTTCTCTCACAATTACAAACTTGTTTGTTGGTGTTATTCTTTTTCTTTAGCTGTTTTACTGCTTTATTACATCATTTCAATTTTGTCTTTAATTTCGATCATTCATTGTAACCATTATAGTATGAACGTGAAAATACATGTACTTATTTCCTTATTGTAATTGCATCCTTCAACATTATACTCCACTCGTGCCAAACAAATCCTATAGCGACACTTATATTGAGTGGTTGCACTCTTCCAATATTTACAAACCCCCTGAATTTGGCAGAGGCATATTTGCTGTAAAACCAGTTGATCAGCGGTGTAGTCGACGGTTCCGCGCCTTTCCCTCTTGAGTTGTCCCCTCAAGGGTACCTTGTCTAGCACTTCAAAAGTAGAAACCTTACTCCATTTAATTGTTCATTCATCATGTTAAAACTTAGTCGAGTCAGTTATGTCATCCGCATAATGACTTATTAGGATAGCCTGAACAAAAGGTCCATCAGGTTTCCTCGAAACCCAAACGGACATTCACGTTGTGCGCATTGATTTGGAGAGCTAAATACATTTTGCTAATTATTGATTTAAATGGTCGTGCCCGGTGGGGTTAAGGGCCTAACTCTCTATTTTGCAGGAAATGAGGCACGAGGTCCCCAGGTTCAGTATGGTATCAAACATTCGTCCAAAGTTGCTAAGTTGGTGGGATGATTTGCATGGTAGTAATCGGGTTGTCGTCCGCAAACACTTACGAAATCTTCTTTCACTTCTGGAAGTTAGGCCACATAACAAGATCGTGGAAGCTGGTACTATGTATTGGGATAGTGAACGGTCTGTCTTCTGCTTTGGGATGTTGAAATGACGGCGCTGTTAGAGGAAATTAGGGGTTTAGCCGGAATTCCTTCGAATACCCGGGGTTGCTCATGCCAGAAAACCGAAAAGGTAGAGGTTTCTTGAAAATGATGGAACTAAAAAAGAATCCTAATCTGACAAGTTTGAAGGACTCCTACATATCTTTCGACTTCATGTATGAAAGGTTCATTGGGCATGATAGTTTTTCTGATGAAGAAGGCTAGAATCCATACAAGACTAGCCATGGTAACCAAAGCCGTAATGGAGGGTATCGACGGGCAGACGTTCAGCATAGCACCCATGATCCTCGCAGAACTGTATCAAGCCTTATAGAAATGTTACTAAGGGGCCCCACACTTTGAAGGGTGCAATCTACTAGTACAACTCTTGCTCATTGAACATCTTCAAAAGGGAGAGTATAGGCAGGAGATCATACACCGGGATTGGGATGATCACATTGCTTTGTCCAAAGCGGATGCACTTCATGTCGGGTATGTTTGCTCACCCGGAAGACGCCAGTGGATGGGTGGAACTATTAAGAAATTTGATATAAGAGCAGGTACAATGGATGTGCGAGTGGTTTCCAACCAGAGAGTTTATCGTTCGGTCTAGGGATGCACCATTCTTTATACTCATTGGTTTGAGAGGAACTTACCCTTATGTCCCTCTCCGAGTCACAAGGCAAGCCGAAAGGAAGCAGATTATACTAAGAGTGGAAAAGATGAGTCATTTCCAGGATAACGATAGCCCACACAAGTACCAAGCTCAGCATATGTGGCACACCAAAATCATTTTAGAAAAGGAATCTATTGAGCCAGACAGGTATCAGGGGGGACATGCGCCACTTTATTCGGAATGGTTAGAAGATGATCATATTGGCTTGGAAAAAACAGGTTTCATCCATGGTCACAGGGTTATTGATAAGGAGGATGCAGCGAAGGTCAAGTATAACCAGTTGCGCAAGCGTATGCGAGAGTGTGAAAGTGAACACCAGGAAATACTAGAGGCTGAAGAGAAGGTAATCAATGAATGGAAAGACATAGATGTTCGCGTAAGCAACCGTTTAGGGTACTTGGAACAGGGTATAGTGGAGCTTGAAGGCAGGTTTCTAAAATGATCAATGACTGTCAGGAAGCTGAAGGTAATGAAGGCGGGCATTTGGCTCAAGCTTATTTGTTGTTGGGACTGCGCAAGCTAATGAAGCTGTATGAGGGAGGAAAAGATACCGAATCTGGGGAAGGTCCTTTCAGGACCAAGTATCTTGGGTTTTACTGCTTTCTAGATGTAATGATGCCCTTGGCCATTAATGACAATTTTTCTTCATTTCAATTTTGTTTTGACTCATTCTATTTTTATTAATAAAATTAGGCATTTGGTATTATGAGTTCTCCAAATCATTATTTGTCGCTAGGCCTACCTCGGGAATAACGAGGCACCAAAATAGGAAACGATTTATTTCTTGCAACAACGTGTTTACATACCGCAATTTTTTCTTCCTCAAAATCTGCTCTAACTTTTTACCTTTTTGTTTTCTGTTTGTTTTATCCCCCTCCCCAAAGGTTAGTTCCTGCATTCTGGCACCATCAGCATATTCAACAAGATCTAAGGGTCCTCCTCCTCCTCCTCCTCCTCCTCCTCCTCCGAGTCCTCCCAGAAATAGGAACAAAGGAAAGATGGCAGATAATGAAGCGAGAAAGGAAATTGAAGGAACTTCTCAGGGTACCCCTATCACCAAAGAAACTGCTGCTCACTTGGAGCAAACTTTGCTAAGGTTTCGAGAGAAATTGGACCAGGTCCGTAGTTTGGCAGGCTTGTCCATCTCCCTTGCTGGTGGAGATGTCAACAATAAGGTCCCTGCACCTCCACAGAAGATTCCAACCCAGGTTCGCAACAATTCTCCACAGTTCATCCCTGATCACCAGGATACCCCTATCTTTGTGGATACTATGCCTTACTATACATAACCCATACCAGATATATCAGAATCAGATTCACTCATTCACAACCTGGATGTTGAACTCAAGAAACTCACTAACAGGGTTCAAGGTATGGAAGGTGATAAGGGCGCAGAAAGTCTGAATTATGAAGACCTTTGTGTTCAGCCTGATGTCGACAAACCTCCTAAGTTCGAGATGTTTAATGGTACGAGTGATCCCAGGGTTCACCTCAGAATGTATTGTGACAAATTATTGGGAGTTGGTAAGAATGAGAAGGTCTGCATGAAGCTATTCATGAGGAGTTTGAAAGGGGATGCTTTATGTTGGTACATAATCCAAGATGAGAAGAAGTGGACGAGTTGGGTATACATGGCGTCCGATTTCATGGACCGTTTGAGGTTCAACATTGAGAATGCTCCAGACGTGTTCTACATTCAGAACTTGAAGAAGAAGCCGACTGAAATCTTCCGCGAGTATGCTACTCGATGGAGGTCGGAAGCTGCCAAAGTCAGGCCAGCTTTGGAAGAAGAACAAATGAATAGATTTTTTGTTCGTGCCTAGGACCCACAGTATTACGAGAGATTGATGCTGATAGAGAGGTAGAAGTTAGCGGATATCATCAAACTGGGAGAATGGATTGAAGAAGGAATAAAAAATGGTATGGTTACCAACCTTGAGGCACTGCAGGCCACCAACAAAGCCTTGAAATCTGGTGGTTCATCAAAGAAAAAGGATGTAAACTCCGTAACAGATGCACAAAGAAACCATTCTCCTATGAAATACCAACCCTACCCTCCAACTCCACTCATGTACAAACCCTCTCTAAATTACCAAGCACCTTCGCCAACTTACCAAAATCCACCACCCGTCTACTAGTCATATCCACCACTAACATATCAATCCACCTCGTCAGGATATTCCCAACCCGCACCCATATACCAAGACTACACACCCCAACCTCCTCACTATCGATCACCACCTACCCGTCAAAACTTCCCACGACCAAGACTAAACTTTGACCGCAAACCACCCAAACTGAAAAATTGCTATTGCTGAACCCATTGACCAACTTTATGAGAAGCTCAAAGCCACCGTATATGGTACACCCACCCCATCCATAACTCTAGAGAACCCTTACCAATGGGTCAAGCCAAATAAAACTTGCGCATACCATTTGGGGATGAAAAGCCATACCATTGACGACTGCCGCTCGTTGAAGGATAAAATCCTGACCTTAATTGACAAAAAGGTCACTGTAGCTAAGGAGACTGCTCCTAATGTTCGTATCAACCCTCTGCCAGACTATAAATGTGGGAGCATCAACATGATTGAGGTAGAAGACGATTGGGACCCCAAAGGGTCGATCGGTTTGATATCTGAGGGAGATGAACCCAAGAAACTGTCGGTCACTCTTATCCTATTGTTGTACAAATACATCCATCTGAGGACAATGTGGTGAATTATCAGTACCATTTGAGTTTGAGGCACCTCCTGCAAAAGTGCTAAAGCCAATTGAGGTAGAGTTAGGGAGTCCAAAGACGCCCGCAGCAATTTAAGTTGCTATGTTTCCTCCAAGGGTGCCCATTCCGGTCACCATCTCAGACATATCCCCATCTCAGTCAAATGCCATACCATAGGACTACACAACCAAGGCGAGAAGGAAAAGAAACGCACAGGTGAAGCAATTTCCGCACAAGGTATGACTAGAACAAGCATAGTGTACACACCAGAGCACCTAGCTGAGTCCAGCAAGCAGGCCTCTGGACGTCCCATGGAAACTGGACCTGATGATCTCTGGAGGAAGATACAGGCTAAGGAATATTTAGTTGTTGAACAGCTAAACAAGACTATGGCAAAGATTTCCATCTTAGCATTGTTGCAGAGTTCAGAGGCGCATAAGAACGCCTTAATGAAGATATTGAGCGAGGCTTAAGTCTCGAGCAACATAACAGGAGGAGAAATGACAAACATGATAAGGCAGGTGTTGGAGCCTGAAGGGCTCCGTCATAACAAAGCACTACACATCATCGTGCAAGCGAGGAGGATTTCATCACCAGAATCCTAGTTGACGAAAGTTCTAGTCTCAACATTTGTCCACTGATCACCCTCAGGAAGTTGGGCAAAGGGTTGTACGAGATAAAATATGGGGCTATTAATGTCAAGGCTTTTGTCGGTTCTCAGAGGTCCACTCTCAGGGAGAATAGCATGTGTTTGCAAATGGAACCTACTTTGTTTGATGTTGAGTTTCAAGTCATCGACATACCAACCTCATACAACTTACTGTTGGAACAACCCTGGATCCAACTTTACATCAGGCTGTGAAGTTCGAATGGAACCATCAGGAATTAATCATCCATGGCGACAGTAGCAACCCCATATACAGTCACCAGACCATTCCGAGGATCAGGCAGAAGAAGAATAGGCGAGGAGACATATCATCATATCGAGCAGGTCAACGCTGTGGATAAGGAAAAATGGTGGAGTAACAAGGTTGAAAGCATTCTTTATTGGAGTGGGTATGAACTGAGGAAAGGACTCGGTATGAATCTTCAAGGCATCATGAAACCTATCCAGTTGAAGAAATATGGTACTATCTTCGGACTAGGATACGAGTACATTTGGCAAAAATTTAGAAATTGGTCACCACTATGGCGCGACCCATATTATCCATTGGAACACCCCATACCTCAGTTGGAGCAGACATCTCAGCCAACAAACATTCTCTACGATTCAGAGGAAGATGAGGCTCTTCAAGCGATGAAGAACCTGTTTGTGGAGGATGACATGAACTGTTGTGTGATCTTTGAAGAGGAAGGGTAGCAAGGCCCTTCCATTCAGGTCAAGAACTGAGGAGAGAGCCTCACCAACTGGTCAATTAGGACCACCATCGCCCGGAAACCTTTGGGGTAGCAAGGCTGAACAAGCATCGTGCATCTCTATTTTAGTTGTTTTCTTTACTTTACGCATTTGTCTTTACTTTCCAAAAGATCCCCGATGTTTGAACGTATATGACTTCAATCAAAAGCATTTTCAGTTTTGTCAAATGTCTCATTATTCATTAATTTTCTCTGATATTTACATTATTTTTCACATAGCATTACTATTATGTATCTTGATGATGAACCAACAACTGTAACTTGCAACAAGGCTATACAACAAATGGAAATAGACTCAGAGGAATATGATATACCAGAAGAGGTTTCCAGAGAGGCCAAAAATTTTGAGAATAGGCCTAAGTCCAACTTGGATGAAACCGAAGTCGTTAATTTAGGAGATATAGAAAATGCCAAAGAAACACGCATCAGTGTGCACTTATCACAGGTCGAGAAAGAGAAATACGTAGAGTTCTTGAAGGAGTATTAGGATATCTTTGCATGGTCTTATGACGATATGACTGATCACAGCACGTCCATCGTCGCTCAAAAACTACCTACAGATCCTGCATGTCCATCGGTAAAACAGAAGCTCATAACATTCAAGCCACATATGAGTCTAAAGATCAAAGAGAAGGTTACCAAGCAGGTCAAAGCTAGAGTTCTTCAAGTGGTAGAATATCCAACTTGGTTAGCTAACATTGTGCCAGTACCGAAAAAGGATGGGAAAGTTAGAGTCTGTGTCGACTACCGGGATCTCAACCGGTCCAGTCCTAAATACGATTTCCCCTTGCCAAGCAAACACATTGTGATCGACAACTGTGCTAAACATGAGTTGCAGTCATTTGTCAATTGCTTTGCTGGGTATCATCAGATACGGATGGATGAAGAAGATGCAAAAAACAACATTCATTACGCCTTGGAGAATTTATTGCTACAGAATGATGTCATTCGGTATATAGAACGCGAGAGCTACTTACATGAGGGCCATGACTACCCTATTTCACGACATGATACATAAAGAGATTGAGGTATGTGTGGATAATGTCATCATTAAATCCAAGAAGGCTGCAGATCACATGGAAGACCTCCGAAAGTGTTTCAACAGATTAAGGAGGTATAACTTGAAACTGAATCCCGCCAAATGTGCATTCAGGGTCCCATCGGGAAAGTTATTGGGTTTCATCTTAAATTGCCGAGGAATAGAGCTGGATCCATCAAAGGTCAAATCTATTCAAGATTTGGTACCTCCAAAAAGCAAGAAAGAGGTAATGTGTTTCCTGGTGAGACTTAACTATATCAGCCGATTCATAGCTCAGTCTAGCGTCATTTGCAAACCAATCTTCAAGATGCTGAAGAAAGATGCCGCCACCAAGTGGACCGATGAATGTCAAAAGGCTTTTGACAGGATCAAGGAATACTTTTCGACACCTCCAGTTCTAGTCCCACCTGAGCCTGGGAGGCCTTTATTGCTTTATCTCGCAGTTTTGGATGGAGCATTTGGTTGTGTCTTGGGACAACACAATGAAACGAGGAGGAAGGAGCAAGCTATTAACTACCTCAGTAAGAAATTTACTCGTACGAGGCTCGGTATTCTTTGCTAGAACGCACTTGTTGTGCTTTAAGTTGGATAGCTCAGAAGTTGAGGCACTATTTGTGTGCTTACACCACCTACCTTACATCAAGAATGGATCCACTAAAATCCATCTTTTAGAAGCCCATGCCCACTGGCAAGCTCGCCAAGTGACAAATTTTGTTGAGTGAATTCTACATTGTCAATGTCACCCAAAAGGCAGTTAAAAGACACGCTTTGGCAGATAATCTCGCAAAAAATCTTGTGGAATTGGAGTATGAACCATTGAAGACATATTTTCCCGAAGAGGAAATAACTTTCATAGGAGAAGATATTGCAGAATCCTGTGACGGTTGGAGGATGTTTTTCGACAGTGCCGCGAATTTCAAAGGAGGTGGTATTGGAGCATTGCTGGTATCAGAAACCTGTCAGCATTATCCGGTATCCGCCAAGCTCGGGTTCCATACACCAATAATATGGCCTAGTATGAAGCTTGCATGTTAGGGCTAAAACTGACCATTGATATGAACATTCAGGAGCTGCTACTGATTGGGGATTTAGACCTACTCATTCAATGAAAATAGAATCTTTATTTTCGGGCTCCACCAACACACCAGGTCCGAGAAGAGTTGGCAACCAAGAATTCCAAGATACTCCCTTATATGCATCACATACATGAGTTGAGAAAGAGGTTCAGAAAAACAGAATTCCAGCATGTTCCGAGAATACATAATGAGTTCGCTGACGCCTTAGCCACTTTATCATCCATGATTCAGCATCCTGATACAAATTTCATCAACCCTATCCAGGTCATAATTCAGGATCAACTGGATTATTGTGCACATTTTGAGGAAGAAGACGACGGAAAACCCCGGTTCCACGACATCAAAAGGTACCTGACAACAGGAGAATATACAGAGCTTGCTAATGCTACTCAGAAGCACACGCTTCGAAGGTTGTCCAACAATTTCTTTCATAGCGGAGGAATCCTATATCGAAGGACTCCCGATTTAGGACTATTAAGGAGTATCAATATGACATAAGCAACCAAGTTATTAGAGGAAATGCACTCAGGGACTTGTGGACTGCACATGGATGGTTTTCTTCTTGCAAAGAAGATACTCATGGCAGGATATTTCTAGATGACCATGGAAACAGGCTGCATTCAGTATGTCCGAAGGTGTCACCACTGCTAGATACATGCGGATATGATAAAGGTACCTTCAAACGAGCTCACTGCAACGAGCTCACCATGGTCATTCGCCGCTTGGGGAATTGATGTCATTGGGCCAATCGATCCTGCCGCATCAAACGGACACATGTTCATTCTAGTGGCAATTGACTACTTCACTAAATGCATTGAACCAGCTTCATACAAGGTAGTAACCAAGAAAGTCATGGCAGACTTTGACTGAGATAGGGTTGTCTATCGGTTCGATGTTCCAGAGTCGATCATCACTAATAATGGTTCCAATCTCAACAGTGACTTAACGAAAGCAATGTGTAAAACGTTCAAGATAAGGCACAAGAACTATAAAACATACAGACCTTAGATGAATGGAGCTGTGGAAGCAGCCAGCAAAAACATCAAGAAAATACTAAGGAAGATGATCGAATAGCATAAGCAGTGTCATAAGAGGTTATCATTTGCTTTATTCGGTTATCGTACTAAAGTTCACACATCAATTGTGGAAATTCCTACGTGCTGGTTTTTGGTACAGAGGCAGTAACTCCCGCCAAAGAAGAGATCTCATCTTGAGAATCATACCAGAAGCCGAGCTAGATGACGCAGAATGGGTCAAGGTTTTATACGAGCAGTTAGCTTTTATAGATGGGAAAAGAATGAACTCTGTCTGCCATGGACAATTATATCAGAAACAGGATGTCTAGAGCCTTTAACTATAGAATTTGACCAAGGGAGTTTACACCGGGACAGTTGATGTTGAAGAAGATATTTAAACATCAAGACGAGGCAAAAGGGAAGTTCTCTCCCAACTGGCAAGTTCCGTACATGGTTCACCGAGTCCTAACTAGAGGAGCACTTATTCTTGCAGAAATGGATGGAGAAATCTGGCAAAAACCAATCAACTCAGATGTAGTGAAGAGATATTACATTTAATCAGTATTCTTTCTTTATGATGTAATTTGAACTACGTCTGACCTTATTCCCGATTAAGAGGGGATGCGTAGGCAGCCCTATGGGTTTGGTCAAATCATTAATAAAATTACATTTTCCCCTGCATTTGGAAGTGGGGTAGAATTTTGAGGAGGACCCTCCAAATTCCAAAGTCAGTTTGCCAACTTTCGTATAGGCATCAACCTAGTAAACTTGGGCAGAATATTGAGGAGGACCCTCAAAATTCTATGATCAATCCGCTTTCAGTCATGCAGCACCGCCGTCAACAGCACCATGGGAAGAATTTTGAGGAGGACCCTCAAAATTCTGGAGCCATCAAGGTTGTCGTGCCTTGAACCACGTTACAGTTGTATTTCATCCTAAAACAAAAACTATCTTTTGCTTTATTTTATATACATACATTTGCATCATATTTGTCAAGTCTTGCATAAAATCTTTTTGATCGCTATCGTTCTGCAAATCTACCCCAAGGGGGTACAGAGTGTCATGGGTCGAAGGATGCGAACTAACCTCCCCATTACAGAACTCAAAATTTTTTTTTGGATGCAGGAACCCAGGGTGAAAATAGGTGATGCATGAGTTTTACGAAACAAAGCCACTACCTACCTGAAGAAGGCTTACTATCTAAATTCAATGCTACACCAGCAGTCATCAATATTGCAATCATCTACCAGCTAAGAAAATCAACATCATCCTCTCCTTTATATTTTCTACACTCTTACATAAGGCTATTTTTTGCCTCTCGAGACTAAGCTCTGTCTCCATATTGCATTGAATAAGGCTATTCTCCGCCTTCCGAGGCTAAGCTCTGCCTCCATCACTGCATAAGGATATTCTCTGCCTTTCGAGGTTAAGATCTACCTTCACCCTTGCATAAGGATATTCTCTGCCTTCTGAGGCTAAGCTCTGCCTCTATCATTGCATATGGCTATTCTCTGCCTTCCAAGGCTAAGCTCTTCCTCCATCATTGCATAAGGCTATTTTCTGCCTTTCGAGGTTAAGCTCTACCTCCATCCTTTCATAAGGCTATTTTCTTCCTCTCAAGACTAAGCTCTGTCTCCATCTGTCATTGCATAAGGCTATTCTCTGCCTTCCGAGGCTAAGCTCTGCCTCCATCATTGCATAAGGCTATTTTCTGCCTTACGAGCTTAAGCTCTACCTTAACCCTTGCATAAAGCTATCTCTTCCTTCCGAGGCTAAGAACTGCCTCCGTATTACACAAGGCTATTTCTTCCTTCCGAGGTTAAACTCTACCTCCATCCTGCATAAGGCTATCTCTGCCTTTCCAGACTAAGCTCTGTCTCCATCCTGCATTGCATAAGGCTTTTCTATGCCTTTCGAGGATGAACCCTAACTCCTTTATTTTGTATTTTTGGCTTAAAATCACTACCCTATCTAATTTAGCCTGAAATATCGCCCCCGCATTTAAATTCTCACATTGGCTGAAACATCGCCATCCTTGAATTCATTCGGCTGAAATATTACCACTTTCTCATGGACTGAAATATCGTCAACTTATTCAAAGGCATCGCAATTCGGAGGCACCATCCGCATTGCCCAAGAACACCATTTCATGGCCTGCGAATCTTTACTTTTATGCTCTTCATAGCCCGGAGGTCATAGTTTGAGGACGCCATCCTAATCGTCTGAAGACAATATTCATGGTCCAATGGGAATTTGCATCACGTTTAAATTATGAAAAATATCCCCACATCGTTAATTTGCAGGCACGCCGACTGGCACGGTTGCCTCATGCAGGAGCATTCTCGCTCTAGTTCTCCGCAGCTCGTCCAATCCTCGAAGCTTTGCAAAATCTCAATCCCCGTTGCATCCACCGCTTCAAATTTTCATTGGCACATTACGCCAATGGCCCCTGAACTACATACGGCCTGATTCTTGTAAAACCAGAAATATGTAGGCAGCTCAGAAGCCAGAGCATGGTTGAAATTCTCGTACAATTGTCACTTCCGGTTAAAATTGGCATCTTGTCTTTACCCGACAGCTCTTTCATCCTCCTCGGGTAAAAAGCGACAATTGTTGATACCCAATTTTTCCCTATGCATCTTTTTAACACAAATTCTTTCAAAATAGCTTGGGACTACATGTATAAGCATCCACAAGAGGTTTGGTATTTTTATATAATTTTCCAAGCATTTTAAAACCAATTTATGACTTATTTTTATATTGTAAAATAGAATATTTAGTGTCAAATCTTGTTATTTTAATAAAAAAATTATTTTGTTTTCTCATACATAAAATATAATTTATGTAATTTTTGCAGGATTTTACAAAGCCATTAGGTATTTTTTAAATTAAAATTGCATTCAATTGTAATTTTAGCCTATTTTCTAAATTTAATAAGTATTTCGGGTGTAACATCGTTCATGATATTTTAAATTAATTTCTAAACCTATTTTATTGTCTTAGTAATTTCATTGGAATTTTATTTAATTCTTTACTATTTTTTATAAAATTAAATGTGGGAAAATTGGTCTTTTAAAATATAGCCCCTATTCTTTCAATGTTAACCCCTATTTCACATCCAATTCCAACCCAATCCACCCAACCCAATTTAAAAAGCCGACCCAAACAAACCCAAACCTAACCCTCCCGGTTTCCCCACTTCTAATCCTAGCCGTTGATCTATGAGATCAACGGCCCACATTATTTCTTACCAAATTAAACGCCCAAAACCCCCTTCTCCCTAATCACTTCTTTGTTCTGCCGCCTTAACTCCCAAAATTCTCTCTAGGTTCTCTCTGAACCCTAATCACTTGAGGCTCTCTTTGCCGGCTTTAGTGGCCATTCTAGATCGGAAACTCAGATGCTCGTCCTTATCACCTTTCCTAGCCTTTGCGTTTGAAGATCGAGGGGTTCTGTTTCGAGGGTAACTGGAACTGAGGTCATTTAACGGGGGTTTCACGACCGTGCCAGGGTTCTGTCGCCTGTTTCTCAGTATTATTTTGTGTTCATCTCTATGTTTTTTTTTGTTTTCTAAGGTTTTTTATGTATCTCTCATCTGTTTCCCCACCTAGCCGTGTTTCCAAAAAAGTGTTCGTCTTCTCAAGACTTAGGGTTTCCGTGATTTCTAATTGTTTCACTGTGATTTTTCCATTATTTTACTTCGCTGTAATTCCTAGGTGTTTATCTGTGTTTATTATATATTCTTCTCATTATATTTTTCTAGGGTTTTTCCAGTGGTTTCTTTAATGTTCTTCTTTCATTAAGTTTCCATGAATGTTTGTGTTCTTTGGACTTTCTGAGTTTACACTTTGACTTGTTTGCTATGCTTTCGCCTTTAGACTCGACTTGTGGAAGAAACCCTAGATTTTGGGGGTTTCACACCATTTGTGTGCGATTGTTTGCTGCATGTTTGATTTCGAAACCCTAATTCTCTAAACTTTTTGATTCTTGCTAAGCTTTGCAAGACCTATGGATCTCGTGACTATGCTCTTCTACTATGTTTATGTTTTTTAGCCTCGCATGCTTAAATATGGGAATTTCTTTATAGTTAGGCCATCCCTTTCAAAATAACCCTTATTCTTGTGGATTTATTTTCTATGTAACCTTATTTGATTCTTTCCTCATTTGATGTGGACCTATTCTTGACTTAGTTCATTATTAAGTACGAATCTTTGTATCCCTAATTTACCAGGTGATAATTGATTTAGCATTTACCTTATTTACCTAACCGTGTAGTTTTAAAGCTTCTCTCATGTAATTACCCTTGATTGCACCATGAGTTCTTGATTTTCTTTCCTCAAATATAACTCTATCCTCTCTTATTCAAATTCGAATTCCTTAATTAAAAGAGTTCCCTTCTTCTAATTGATTGGAATTGGTACTCAATTATTCTTGCCTTATTTGCTTGCCTGTTTTCAAACAATAAATACCACGCCCTTTATTTTTAAAGGGGAACAACTTCAGTCCTCTCTACTCTTGCTCACAAAAACTCTCTGCTTTTCTCTTATTGCTACTTGCTCCTTTTGTTAAAGGATAGCTGGCTGAAAGCCAAGGCTAGTTATAGAATTTCTCTTTGCTTTTGTCATTCAAGTGCAACAGGTAGGTTCCAATCTCAATTACTAGTCCGTCAACTACTTGTTTACTTCCACCCTGTCTTTTCCTCCTGTACTTGTAGCTTAGTTTCAGCATGTAAATCCTTTCCCATTTCCCTTTGCTTGTTTCTTTCAGTACTTTACTTACGTTCCAACATGCTTAATTCCCTTCCCATTATTCCCTTGTCTGATTAGTTCAGTATTTCATGTAAGATTAGTATGTTTAAGTCCCTACCACTTGTTCCCTTGTTCATGTTGTAGATTTAACTGTGTTAGACCCCCTCACCTGTTTGTGTTAAATTTCAGCATGTTAATAACTGATTCCTCTTTTCCCTTGGGTGCTTACATTCAATATGTTATAAGATCTAGCATACTTAATACTTTCCTTTGATTTTGCACTATTAGGCTTTAATTTCATCTTGTCTGCTAAGTGTTTATATGATTTTCTTGCTCCTTGTTTGTATGCGAGTTGTTCTGGACAAGGGTGGCACCCTATTGCCATCTCTAGTTTAGAACTAAGGTTGTCAATACCCTTTACTCAAAGCAATCCCATCCCCCATCCCCTCTCTTATGTGTTTGAGCTTGGAGAAAGGCCTGTTGGTGTCTTAGTCCCCTTTCAGGATCTTATCTGACTTGTTTACAGGTATGCTCCTATTTGCAACCTTTGTATGAAGTTTGGAGCGTGCCAGTCTCATTCAATAGGCTGATTATGACCACTTCATACACTGGTTTCCCTTTAACCTTCACCTTGCACTTATTCTTAGCCCATTAAGTTCCTACCCCCTTTGTTTAGCCATGGTTAGTGACCTTGGAGTCTCTTCTGAACTTGGATGCCTTAGGGTTGGTAATTCCACACTTGCATTATTCTAATTAGGGAGTAGGCACTGCCTGGATCTCTTTGAAGGCCCTTGGAACTTTGTAACACTGTTAAATAGAAAAGCCTCGGATCTTGGGAGCTCGGATTTGGTAAAAGGCATACGTTGGACATTAAAATTGCATGTGTTTCTTCGGGTCTGTTATAGCATTGATGTATTTTAATTTTTTTAAATGTTATTTTTCTTGTCCAAACTTTATAAGTAACTTGTAATAAAGAACTTGGGGGATCTAGTGAAAAAGGAATATGGGAGGGGTTCATTTTCTTGCATCATCTTCTATAGATACCATGTTTGTAGGGTTCATTTTCTTGCATCATCTTATATAGTTATCATGTCTATAGGGATTTTCATTATTGTAGAAACATCATAGAGAAACATGCACATAAGAGTTTACTATTGCATCCGCATCATATAGAAATCATGACTATAGGCTCATTTATCTTCATATCAATATAAACCATGTCTTAGGACTTTTATCTTATCCATGTACTCTATTACCATGCCTACTTTATGCTATTGCATCAATCATATAGATACCATGTCTATAGTCCTCCACGTTGCATCAACCTCATTTAGAAATCATGTTATTAGGCTTGAATCTTGTAATCTTACCTAGATATCATGCCTACAGGGACTATATAAACGCTAGGCAAAATAGTAGGACGTCTAATTATGCAAAAGCTATAATCAAAGGATAATAAACAGTTATTTTAGTCCAGATCCGTTAATGTTTTCAACAACTCAGTGTGCAGTTATAAATTTTCTAACAGACTTCCGTCTCAAACTCTTGTTTTTGCTTTTGTAAAACTTGTTTGCAACTCGGAACTTTTTAAACAAACTCTTGTTCGCAACTGGCATCTTTTCCCTAAAGTCTTTCTGATTTTCTAAATGTCCTGTCAACTTCTAAAACGGACCCGGAGGGCACAAAGTAGATTTTCTATCTAACTTTCATTTGTCAAGCTACTCTAACTTTCCTCTTTAACCCTTTTATAGACCAAATCAGTAATTGAAGTCATGATAAACCATTTGTTGTTTGTTACGGGGTTTACTTGAGCCTTTAGTGTTTATTTTCATCCCTCTTATTTGCTATTTATTGAACTATCGCTCTAGCATTTTTACCTTTGAACACTCCATATATGTATCCTACTTTCTTTTGCCCCTTTAGGATTATAAGTCCAAATATCATGGGACTAACAGTTTAGGCGGATATTAGCATGCAGTAAGTAAACGATACCAACGCGCTTTAATACTTTAACGTGATGGGAAGGGTAGAATATGGAGATGATAACGATGCGATAATATCATTAAGCGACCCCCCTTTGGGAATATGAGCTAGATATTGCATCGAATGATCCATATTATAGTTAAACCTAGGACCCTTCTTTCTCTTATGTGCCTTATTTGTTTTCTTTATGCTTTTCAAACTAATCCTCTCTCCTATTTCAGACTTATGTCCCCTTTTTAGTTTTCAAATTGTGTAAATATATGCACTTCATTTGTCTACTTGCTTCACCTTCATTATAAAGTCACAATTAGCACGGCCGGGAACCACATTTGTGGATCTTGAGGTGTGCCTAACACCTTCCCCTTGAGATAATTTCAAGCCCTTACCCAACTATGGTTTCTCTCTCAAAAATACTCTCTTAATGTGTCCCAATGCACTATAATCATTAGGTGGCGACTCTTCCAATTTCGTAACCCAATTCTTGAACAAGAAATAGAGTTGTTTTTCCCATAATATCGTAAAACCCGATTTCACCTTTGAAAAACGGGGTGTCGACAGTAATGATGAATTGTTCGATAAGAGGTAATACAAGCATAGCTCAGCCAGCAGGATCTGTAGCTTGTTCTCATCATTGGTATGCCCCTCTGGGCATGGTCTACAAGCACCAATGCGCCGTGTTAGAGGCAAAGGTGGAGCATCCAGCTGAATCAATCCTCGGAACCACATTTATGCATTGGCAGGACGATAGGACCAGGAGTCATAACCTCTTGTTGTTATAGGTATATTATCAATCTCCTCATATGATGTATATGTACCGATTGACCCAGATTCCACCTTATCATACGTTACTCCATTGGTTGTTAGTAAGTTTGGAATAAATCTTGAATTGTATAAATCGTCTGAGGTTTCTACACCTATTGGGGACTTAGTGATAGCTAAGCGAATGTATAGGGGTTGTATGATAGTAGTGCTTAATCGATCTACCGTAGCTGACCTAATAGAATTAGATATGATAGAATTTGATGTTATACCAGGTATGGATTGGTTGGCTTCTTGTCATTCCAATGTTGATTGTAGATCAAAAATAGTCCGATTTAAATTTCTAGGGGAGCCTATTTTGGAGTGGAAAGGTAATATAGCGTCGACGAGAGGTATATGTATTTCGTATTTCAAGGCAATGAAGGCGATCAGAAAGGGTTGTGTTTATCACTTAGTTCCGGTTCAAGAAATGGAAGTAGAGTCACCAACCATTCAGTCCATCCTCATGGTTAGTGAGTTTTCTGATGTTTTCCCCGATGAGCTTTCGGGTCATCCGACAAAACAAGGAATTGAGTTTGCTATTGACCTACTACCATATACTCATCCAATATCTATTCCTTCCTATAGAATTTCCCCCACTGAGTTGAAAGAGTTGAAGGAACAACAAAAGGACTTGCTTGAAAAAGGCTTTATCAAACCTAGTACATTCCTATATTGACACCTGGGTTATTTGTGAGAAAGAAAGATAGTCCTTACAGATGTGTATTTATTATAGATAATTGAATAAGGCGACAATCAAGAATAAGTACCCGCTCCTGAGGATTGACGATTTATTTGATCAGTTGCAATGTTCCAAGTGTTTTTCAAAAATAGACTTGAGGTACGGGTACATCAGGTAAGGGTTAAGGAGGAAGATATTCCGAAAAAAACATTCAGAACTAGATACGGGCACTTTGAGTTTCATGTTATATCATTCGGTTTAACGAATACCCCAGTAGTACTCATGGTTTTTGTGAACCGTGTGTTTAGGACCTTTTTATATCTGTTCGTAATTGTATTTATAAAATGATATATTGTTGTATTCTCGTTTAGAGGCTTAGCATGTAGATCATATGTGTACAATGCTCAGAGTTCTATAAAAAGTGAAGTTGTATGCAAAATTCTCAAAATGTGTATTCTGGTTGAACTTTATAGCTTTCCTTAGGCATATCATTTCAGGTGAAGGCATCTGGGTGGATACACAAACAATTGAGCGAGTAAAGACTTGGCCTAGACCCACAACACCGACGGAGGTTCGTAGATTTCTCGGTTTGGCAGGTTATTACAAGAGACTTGTAGAGGGATTTTCTTCACTTTCAACACCTTTTGCAAAGTTGACTCGGAAAGGAGAAACGTTTCAATGGACTTATGCTTGCGAACACAGTTTCCAGGCATTAAAAAATAAATTAACTTCGGCACCGATTCTAACTCTCCCAGAAGGTTCTGATGGTTATGTGATCTATTGTAATGCTAGAAGTGTTGGATTGGGTTGTGTGCTGATGCAACATGGTAAGGTTATAGCTTATGCTTCTAGACAACTAGGAAAGCATGAGAAGAACTACCTAACCAAAAATTCAAAATTAGCCGTAGTGATTCATGCATTAAAGATGTGGAGGCACTACTTGTATGGCATTCATATTAATATATGTACGGATCATAAGAGCCTCTAGTATATCTTCAGGCAAAAGGAATTGAATTTACGTCAAAGAAGATGGTTAGAGCTACTTAATGACTATGACGTTAATATTTTATACCATCCGAGGAAGGAAAACATAGTGGCCGATGCCCTAATCCGTAGATATATGAGTATCCTAACATATTTACAGCCAAAAAGAAGGGGAATATTCCATGAAGTTCATCAACTAGCTAGTCTAGGAGTTTGATTACTAGACTCATGTGACATTGGAATTATTATTCAGGATACAACAACATCCTCTTTAGTAACTAATGTAAATGAACGCCAATATGAGAATCCCGTGTCAGCTCATTATAGGGATACCACCCCTCAGAAGGTGAAGACACCATTTGAAATTATAGAAGATGCAATCCTCAGATATTGAGGATGATTTTCTGTCCCTAATGTTGCAGGGATGCGTCGGCAGGTTATGGGAGAAACTCACTATTTTTGTTATTCTATCCATCCAGGAGCGGCAAAGAAGTATCGTGATATTAGATAAGTATATTGGTGGGACGAAATGAAAAATGATATAGCTTGATTTGTTGCTCAGTGTCATAGATGTACACAAGTTAAGATTGATCATCAAAAACACGGTGGGTTATTATAGTCTATGGAGATTCCGTCTTGAAAATTGGAAGTAATCAATATGGATTTCATCATAGTCTTACTCGTACCCATTGTACCTTCGATTTAAAATAGGTGATCGTTGATAAGCTTACAAAGTCAGCCAATTTTTAGCCCGTTAGAACTCCATATTCCTCAGAGGACTATGCAATCCTTTATATTAAGAAGATAGTACGATTGCATGGTGTCCTTGTATCTATTATCTCGTATATAGGAGCTCAATTTATAGCTAACATCTGGAGGTACTTCCAAAAAGGATTGGGGACTCAAGTAAGTGTTAGTATAACATTCCATCCCCAGACAGACGGATAAGCTGAGCGTACTATTCATACACTGGATGATATGTTACGAGCTTGAGTGATGGACTTCAAAGGTAGCTGGGATAACCATCTACCGCTTATTGAGTTCATAAATAATAATAGCTACCATTCCAGTATTCAGATCGTACCATACGAAGCTCTTTCCGGACGGAAGTGTAGATCTCCTATAGGATGGTTTGATGTTGGATAATCTAGGTTACATGGGCCAGACCTAGTTCAATAAGCCATAGAAAAAATAAAGATTATCTGAGATCGACTGTTGATAGCTCAGAGTCGTCAGAAGTCATATTCTGCTGTGCGACATCTAGATTTAGAGTTTGGGGTTAATGATTAGATATTCTAAATGGTATCACCTATGAAGGGTGTGATGAGGTTTCGCAAGAAAGGCAAACTTAGCCCACGGTATATTGGGCCTTATAGGATCATTCAGAGAGTGGACCAAGTAGCTTATGAGTTAGATTTGCCCTCAGAATTATAGTCTGTCCATCAAATTTTTCTCGTATCTTTGTTATATAAGTGCATTGACATTCTTACCCGAGTGGTGTCCATGAATGATGTACAAAGTATAGAGGACTTGTCATACGAGGAAATTCTGGTTGCTATCCTAGACCGACAAATCCGCAAGTGATAGAATAAGGAGGTAGCCTTCATGAAAGTACTTTGGAGAAAGAACAATGTGGAAGAGATGACTTGGGAGGCCGAAGAAGACATGAAGTCTAGATATCCTTACTTATTTCCTCTTCTGGGAAAGGGTCTGGCTGGGACATCACAACCATAAGGTACATGTATGAATTGTTGTGTTGGTTATTGTCATTGGTCGTGTGAGGCCATTGTCGTTATTGATGATTGTGGTCGTATGTGGCGTCGAATAATTGAGTTTCTACAAGCAGAGTGGGTAGTAACGTTCTTACAAAGGCAACTCTGCCAAAGTTATATAGATCACGAGGAATTAAACATTTGAGGACGAATGTTTCTAAGGGTGGAAGGATGTTACATCTCGCATTTTCGTACGTTAAAAGTTTCGTCTATAGTTAATTGACGTAGACATGGGGATGGGATTATCTTGAGGTTAACGTATTTATGCTATTTAGAACACACTATAAGTAAGTGTCATGAAGGATATAGGGTAAAAAAATTGAAGAAAACGAGTTTTGTTGAAAGTGGCTGATTTGGGATAAAATACGGGCCAAAAGATAATACCCGATAATTATGGACTAGTACCATGCCAGGTACAATATTACCACGGTTGTATGACACATAAAGTATATTAAAAATAAATTGTATTTTTAGATAATTTGAGATAATTCTTAATTATACGATTAATTTGTTAATTATTAGATAGCGGGATATTACCTAGTTAAATAATAAATAGTGGATAATGATTAATCCCAACACGAAAATCTTTTCTAAACTCTCTAAATTACTAATAAAAAAGATGTATAAGATGTCACTTTAAAGTGACGCTAAGCTTTAATGGGGGGCCCACCTAGATAAGACTAAACAATCTCAAATATATCATTCCCTACACCTCTTCTGAAAGGGTTCATCAAGGTTAGGTAAATTTTGCTTCTAAGTCTAGAAAGCTTTTTCGAACAGAGAAAGCACATCAAAAGCATTATAATATGAAAATGTATATTGCATCACATAAGCTACGCCCAAGCTTTCCAAAATTCAAATTAACAGTTGTCGATAGCAGTTTTTTTTGTTCGCCTTACGTATGTTGCATGTATGCCTTCTGCGTAGGTTTCCTGATTGTATTGTTGTAATTAAACTGATGTTTTTCGGGTTTATATCTTAGACGCATGCTTAGGGGTGCTTGAAAGGTAAAACTTGGGTACCCGGCGCGTCCCATCGGTTTGGGTTGTGACAACCAAAGGCCTATTCCTCACATATAACGTAAAAAATAAGCTAGCAACTTAAAAAGAATATGCTAAAGGAAATAAGAAGTTATGCTACTAAGGAAAAATAATGAAAGAAGTTATGAAGAAAACTACAGAAATTAAACTGAATCTATACAAACTTGAGGTGAAGAAAATATATACATAAATGGAACTGAATATATACATCAAAAGGGTATATATATATATATATATATATATATATATATATATATATATATATATATATATATATATATATATAACAAAAGTGAAAATAAGATAAATAAGTAAGTAAAATAGTGTAATGGTTGTTACATACCAAATGTGATCAAATTAAAATGGACCACCCCCAAATGAAAGATAGTATTGTCGTCAAACAAATAAAAACAAGGAAAGTCATAGAAAGTAAAAAGAACTCCTTATGTGGAATTTGTTTTCATTGGGTCTTTAATATCATAAACCCTCTATATCCTCTAACTAGATATCCACATCCTCTGACTTGGGAACTATAGGGTTGTTGAGCAGCTGAATTAGCTCCTCAGAAGTATGTGATGTTGTAGCTGGCCCCTCAGACTCGCCGTTTGCTGCCTCTGGTGATGTCTGTGCTGCTAGGACTGTCTCCTCCATGAGAAGGTCCATTTGCAAGTCACCTGCATGTGGAATCTTCTCATCCTCCTTGGCTAACTTATCCACCGGCTTCTTAAGAGTCTCCAGGATCTTCTTCTGATCATCCAAAATCTTTTCCATTTTTCCAAAATTGTATGCAGTGATTCCTCCATTGATGAAGGTACCTGAAGCACTGCTGAGGCCGACGACTGTGGTGCCACTGCACTGGATATAGCAGTCACTTTGTTGTAGCTTCCTGCATCCATCTATTGAGACTGGATAGTGTATGGGAAACCCTTTGTGCAGTCTGAGAGTAAGTGAAAGATGAAGGCACTGGCAGTGACAGTAAGATAGATGGTCTAAAAGACGAAGGATGCATGTTTGCTGCTTTGGTAGAAGTAGCGGTAGCTGTAGAGGACTCGACAACTGATCCATTAGCCATAACCCTAGATCTTCAGACTGGCCAGTGAAGGTAATGGCTTTACCCTTGAATTTAGAGTTGTCCATTCCCTGTATGTGACACTATGATAAAGGTTTTTTAGCCTTTACCTCTATATCAAAGTATCTCAGCTCTACCCCTTGATCTTTGAAACACTTAGTGAGGAAGTTATGTAAAGATAAGATTTTTATTCTTTCAGGACTGCATTGGAAATGTTGTGGGATGCCAAGTTCTCTACATTTATAGGATATCATGTCATAATAAAAGCTGCCAATACTACTCGGGAAATTTGAAGGACATTTTCATGCTGGCAAGGGTTAAGACGACTGTACAAGAATATTTGCAACCCATTTTCTTCAAAGTTAAGGGTGGCTCAGACAATTAGCTCTCCTGCTCTGAACCATACAAGTTTTGTCCCCGGAATAGCAAGTATCTCAGCTAGCCATGGGAGAACTGCCTCACCTAAGGCTAGCCTCTTCAGGTAGTGCACAACCTCAACCTCCTCAAACCCTACTTATTTTTTCAGTGCTTGGCGATCAAACCGGATTTTTAGTTTCCGGACCATTGTCACTTTTATACCATTTAGATATGGGCAACATTGGCATAAAAATGCTTGATGAGGTATTCATTGGCATCATTCGGATGGCCAGTGAACCATTTCCATCCTTTTCTCTCTATGAAGCGCTTTAAGACATTTGGATTGTATTGGCTTAGGTCTTTGGTTATGAACTGTTGCTCAAGAGTGAGCGACCGTTGGTTCCACCATTCTTGAAATTTGGCATAAGCCTTCTTACTGACAAACCTATCAGCCCACACATTTGGGTTCCTCAATCTAGCAAGTCCTCCCACAATTGTATCACCCCATATGTCGTCATCTAGGAATCATTATCATCATCATCTAAATTGACTGCAGTTGGGGAGTAGGTGATCGAGAGGGTTCAAAATAATCACTACCCTCTTTCGAACCTTTATAGGAGGAGGACTCATCAACCAAATGCAATCTTCTCGGGAATAGTTTGGGTATTTGTTTGGAATGGACTCCCGGTTGTGCGTGCTCGGAGTTTCCCTCAGAAGCTTCCCCTCAGGGGGACATGCTTATTAGTCAAAGAAGTTCCCAGGGCTCTATTGGCGGTTGATTTCTTTCCGATTATCGCTTAAATCGATGTAGCTATGTTGGGTTGGACTTGACCCCAGCCTCGAGAGGGTTCTGCCCCTTTTAAAGTATCACCTCAACCTCTTTTGGTACTAGGTTATCAGGGACCGCATAATTTGTTTTTACGGCCGCATACCCTATTGTGCGCCACATAAAAATGTGCACGATCTCGAAGATCAAATTAGTTCGGCATTTTTGGTAGTTAATCATGGAATGCTACTAAACCCAACCCCCATTATGCATAAAAACACTAGCCCAAATGCTTTTAAGCAAAAATTAAGCATTTATTTAACATTATGGCATATTCTAACCCTAACTAAAAAGGAAACTTAAAAGAAAGAGAAAAGAAAAGAAAAAGATGAAATTAAATCATCGAAATGGACATGCCAGTTGTGAAACATAGTACGAAATGAACATTTGATGAAAATTTGGTGATATTAGAAGCAAGAACAAGTGCACAATGGTTTAGGCATGTTTGAGAGATCAGCGTTGGTAAAGTCTAAATAATTCCAAAAAGGTATACTTATGCTCTGAACCCAGTGATGCCTACCGACTTATCAAAGCGGGGTTGCGAAATTTTGTCGCGGTCCGCACTCTTCACCTTTTTGTAGCTCAATATCAGACTCCTCGGAGTGGTCCGCAAAATATTGTCAATGGCCGCATAAATAGTGCAGTACGTGGAATTTTGAATGCGGAAGCAAAATATTAAGTAATTTTGACAGGCACACTTGATAGAGTTGGCAATTTCCATCATCCAGTTACGCGACTGTGCACAGATTTGTGCGCCCGCAAAGTGCTTATGCGATCCAAAAAAAATTTCACTGCTTAGCCAGCTTTTTTCGTCGTCAATTTCCTGAATGCATACCTAATTTCCTACATATACTTCACAACGTGTTAGTCCAAAACGAAGCTTAATCTAAAAAGAAAATCAAAGGAGAGAAAAATACATGGGTTGGATCCTAAGAAGCGCCTAAGTAATGTCGTGGAACGACACATGTTACCATCATTCACTTGAAATGGATCAATGCCATAAAGTGGCGATCATCAACCTTACCAAGGTAGTGCCTCAACTGGTGCCTATTGACTCTAAAGATCTAACATTCTTATTTTTCAAATCTAGAGCACCAAAATGAGTCATATGTACCACTTCAAAGGAACTACTCCACTTTGACTTTAGCTTTCCCGAAAACATCCGTAACCGAGAGTTGAATAAGACAACAAGGTCACCTTCATTGAATTATCTATTATGGATATACATATCATTTAGTTACTTAATCTTGTCCTTATTCAAGGACAAACTGTAGTAAGCATGGAACCAGAACACATAAAGTTCATTCATTTGCTCCACCCAAAGATTGACAGTTGGATCACACTCAAGGTTTAACTTCTTCAACGCCCACATTGCCATATGCTCTAACTATACCAGGAAGTGACATGCTTTCTCAAACACCAACCGATATGGACACATACAATTGGAGTCTTATAAGTTATTCTATAGGCCTATAAAGCATCATCAAGGTTACTTGACCAATTAGACCGTTTTGCATTGACAATCTTGAATAGAATACTATTGATCTCCCTGTTGGAAACTTCTACCTGTCCACTTTCCGGGGGTTGATAGGGGGTCAACACCTTGTGGGTGACACCATACTTGGAGATTAAAGTGTCAAAGACTTTGGTGCAAAAATGAAACCCCTGTCACTAATGATGGCCATTGGGGTGCCGAACCTTGAGAATATTTTTTTCTTCAAGAAAGCTACCACTCCGCGTGCTTCATTGTTGGGAAAACTTACAGGCTCAACCCATTTGGAAACGTAATCCGTAGCAACAAGAATATAGGTGTTTCCACACAAACTCACAAATTGACCAATAAAGTCAATTCCCCACATATCAAAATGTCAATCCAAGTACGGTTGTGAGAGGCATCTCATACTTCTTGGAAATCTAACTGGCCCTTTGGCAATCATCACACTGCTTAATAAGCTCGCCAGTTTCTTTGTACATGGTAGGTCAATAGAATCCAAAGCTTAGGACCTTTGTAGCAGTTCTTGCCCACCATGCAGACCATAGGGTGAAAAATGTAAAGCTTCAGGAATATCCAATTGCTCTTCTTGTGGAACACATATACGTATAACACCATCAGTGCAAATTTTGAAAAGATATTGTTAATCCCAATAATAACCCAAGCAGTCTCGTTTGAGCTTCTTCATTCGGTTTGAAGAGAACTCATTAGGGACAATTCTTCTCACAAGATAGTTAGTCACATCGACAAACCAAGGCATCCCAGTCAAAGACATGGAAAGGATTTGTTCATTCGGAAATGAATTATTGATCTCAAGGCTATCATGGGGCCTCACTCCTCTTACAAACTGGACAAGTGTTCTGCCACTTGGTTCTCACTCCCTTGTGGTCTATGATTTCAAGTTCAAATTTTTGTAGAAGAAGTACCTACCGCATCAACATAGCCTTTGAGTCCTTTTTATTCAACAAATAACGAAGTGTCGTGTGATCAACGTGAACAATCATTCTGGTACCCATGAGGTATGGGCGGAACTTTTCCACATAAAATAGCTAAGAGTTCTTTCTCTGCCATCGTATAGTTGACTTGGGTGTCATTCATGATCTCACTAGCATAGTAGACCAAATGGAATATCTTGTTGATTCTTTATCCCAATAGTGCTCCTACCGCCATGTCGCTAGCATCACATATGAGCTCAAATGATAAGCTCCAATTTGGGGCGGTAATAATTCAAGTGGTAGTCAACGTATACATTAGTAGCTCAAATGCCTTCATACAACATTGAACACAAATTTGGCATCTTTTTCCAACAACTTGCACGAGGGGTTCACTACCTTTGAGAAATCCTTGATGAGCCGCATGGTAAAAATCAGTGTGACCTAGAAAGCTCCTCACTCCTTTGATGGAAGTAGTAGGAGGGAAATTTGATATCACATCAATTATTGCTTTATCCACTTCAATACCATTATTGGAGATCTTGTGACCGAGGACAATGCCGTCCTTGGCCATAATGTGACACTTCTCCTAATCAAGCACCAAGTTGGTCTCTTCACAACGTGCCAATACCTTATCAAGATGATCCAAAAACTCTTCAAAAGAATCCTCCACAACATAGAATTCATCCATGAAAACCTCAAGGAAGTCCTCCACCATATACATGAATATTGAAGTCATACAATGCTGAAAAGTATATGGTGCATTACATAAACCGAACAACATCCTTGAGAATGCAAATGCTCCATACAGTCAAGTGAAGTTTGTCTTTTCTTGGTCTCCAGGTGCAATGATAATCTGGATGTATCTGGAGTACCCATCTAAGAAGCAATAATAAGAATACCGGCTATCCTATCGAATATTTGATCACGAAAATGGTCTTTTCGAGTCACTTTAATAATCTTCCTTAATGCATGCATACTCTCAAATCGGTGACTGTTCTTGTAGGGATCAACTCATTGTTGTCATTTGAATTTACAGTAATGCCCCCTTCTTCGAGACACATTATACTGGTGGAGTCCATAAACTATCAAAAATGGGGTAGACAACCACAGTATCCAACCACTTCATGATCCATTTCTTAAATACCTCTTGCATGGCCTCATTCAACCTTCTACAATGATCCACCAAGGGTTATCGGGTCCAACCCTACACCACTACAAAGTGGAAAGAGCAGTTGTTTACCGTGAAAAGGGTAATAACAATTAAATTTATTGATGGGACTCAAATAATATGTGATTTATTTTTATGCTAGTTTGTTAAGCAGCTTGTGCTAAGTGTATAAGATCTAAAGACAAAATAAAGTTAAGAAAGGAGTTGTAACCAATTCGATAGGGCAGGACATGGGACCTCAGGCTTGTCGGTTATGGGCCTTGAGGTCAATCCCAGGGACTACGCCACGCGTTGTTGAGAGTAATTCGGTATGAATAAAGACAATTAGGTAATTACAAAGGGCTCTTTATGACCAATGATAAGCAATAATTGAAGAACAAGTATGAAGACAATAACTGAAAGCAATAATATCAAGCGAGTGTATGAGAGAGCAAATAGAGAATTTTTTATATTTCTTGTGGAGCAATCGCCAAATCCCTAATAAGTGTCAAAGACCCCATATATATAGGAGGGGAACTCCAACATAGTACAAAAGCATTAATACAAATGTATGGGGATGGGACAACAAGATGAAGCCAAACTTTACTAGTATTAGCTGCATGCTGAGGGAGCTCTCCAGTCCCATCATGACCGCAGACAACATTGTCGTTAGGCCAGGCATCATCTAATCTCAAGGAAAGGATATCGACCATAGCCATGTAGCCTTGAGGTCTCAAAATGATCCCCTGAAATGCCTTAATGACGAGAACTTGGACCTTCTGATTTTGCCGTATAGAGATAGTCTCCGCATTTCCTAGAACAAAGTGATACGAACCGATTTTTAACCTTCGTTTTGAGCGAATCATTGATGTGACATCAGCCTATCCGGTCATTAAATGCCATGTCCCAAATAACCGTGCAAGAGTCGCCATCAAATGCCACTATCAAGAGATTCACGAACCGCTATTGGCTCGTCCCTTCTGGTGCCCATATGGTTCCTATAAATATATAAAACTGTTGATAATCCTTTTTTCCCAACATATTCAAATTCACGAATCCAAATCCATCTCTTTATACCTTCTTCCCTTTCACTTTCTTAGAGAAAACCTCGCTATCGCAATGGCCAGAACTTCAAGGGTAGTTCATCGGCAGAACAAAGTCGTCTATTCATCTCGTTCGTCCAAGGAGAAAACAAAGGTGATACCCTCTCAAGAACAATGCACTCCCCCCAGAATAGACATGTCGAAATATTATACAATCGATGCACCCCTATTACACCATTGAACGCGGGTTCCGGTATGTGAGCATCATGACAAATACAGAGATGGTAAAAATCGACTATCGATAGAAGAAGGCGGTGGAGGTGGAAATTCCTGGACCTGATGAGAATATAAGGGTTCACAAAGACAGCCTCCATGTATATACATATCCTTTTACTCTATGTCCGACTGATCCTTCTAGGTATCCTCCCCCGGGGATAGATTAGGTCATCCTCAACTTTTTCGACAAATATCAGGTGACGCTCGATAAAATCAGACCATCCTTTTTTAGGATATTCTTAATGCTATGCTATTTCACTGATAAGGTTGTGGGAGAGAGCTTTACCCTGAATAATTTAATCAGGATGTACAAACCCTGGTTCTATCGAGGCTTGATTAGGCTCCTATTCGATCCAAGTAATCATTTTTCTAGGGCACCGACGAGGAGAAAGATCGGGGATGGATGAGTAGGTTCCTTCGGGTTAGAACCTTGAACATCTTTTCGACCGAGAGGATGCCTTTTCTGGGGAAGTGGAACATGCAACGTGGGTAGTTTTTTCCTTCGGACATGTTTTCAGATCTTAATTACTTTTTTTCCAAAAAAATAACCTCTTTTTTTTTGTGCTACCGCTTTGTATCCTGAAGTGGTCTTGGATCTGCCGGGTGGATAGAAAGTTTCCATATCTGACCTAGTCTCGGACCGATCTAGCCAAGATGCGGTGGGTGTCCAAGAACCATGGTAAAGTTTCTCTCGCCGCCTATGTCTCAACCTTATGTTTTTTCTTGTACCTTTTTTAGCTAACAAGTTGTGACCGCTGTGCTCGTGCAACCGTTGGCTGGAATTTCGGGGCGTGACAGAGATTTTGGGGTCTGCATAGGGAAATAAAAGGAAAGGTAAGGAGGCAGCCAACCCTTTTGTGGCAAAGAAATCCAAGCCGCACATGCCTAAAATCGCCATTGGGACCTCGACTTCTGCTTTCGAGGAAAGCCTCGGTACTAATTACGAGAATGGAGATGAGTGTGGGTACCACTTGGAGAAGAGGCCGAGGCCGGACGCAAAAGCCATGCAGGTACATCGACTGAAAGTTTCTAAATCGGGGACGTCTAACTCAAGTTAGCCTAGTAGACCGAACGTGATCGAGGAGGGCGTTAGTGTGTCCTTCGATCCGGTGATCCGGTTTGGCGCATTTCTTGTTGGGGTGACCATTGTCGATGACCCTGAAGGGTCGGGACCTGGAGCTTTACACGAGAAGGAGCTGCACTTCAGGGACATTGGAGACATGGGTGATGTCATTTTTCAGCCGCCATTCCCAATTCCAGCTTTTGCGTCCTATAAATCTGCTTCTATGGTCACCCCTTATTGCTTTTGCGATTGAAAGTCCGCTCCTGCAGACTCGATTTTGCGGAAACTCCTCACCAGGCCAAGAGGCGCTTCTGCGCTGCTTCACCCGCTTCAGCGGAACTGCTTCTACGGTCCATTTTCGAAGAAGCGGAAATACTAGATAATAGAAATACAGACCTAAAGCAAACTATAAAAAATATCATTTTAACACTCGATCTTACCCCAGGCCCCCGAGACCTCCACCAATAGCATAGACATAATCTACCACCTTATTCATACTTGCTCGAACCATCAAAACACCATCGTTAACATTGAAATTCCTTAATTTTCTCAAATCAAATCCTAAGTTTTATTAAAACTTCCCAATTGCACATTCGATCAAAAACACGACCAAACGATATCCCAATGACCTTAAATTTGAAAGCATATCCAAAATCACCCAATGAATCTACACCAACTCTCAGAATTTTAGTCCGACCCTTGTATCAAAATCTCACCCATCAACAGGAATTCGCCAAATACTAGTTTCTCCAATTCATGCCAAATTCCACACCGGACCTCCAAAATCAATTTTGATCGCTCTCCTAAGTCACAAATCACCTCCCGAAGCTTACCAAATCGCCAGAAATTGCATCTGAGCCCTATCACTCAATAGTCAACGTCCGACTGATTTTTCCAACTTAAACCTTCCTTAAAGAGACTAAGCATCTCATTTCTTATCAAATCCAGTCCAAATCAACTCTAACACACCACATACCGATAACGAAACATGAATAAGCATAAAATGAGGAGAATAGTGTGGTAACTCATAAGACGACGGTTCGGGTCGCTACAGTCACTCTAGTGTAAGAAACATGAACACTTCTAGCCTCTAAATATCTCTATAGAATCTCATTTGGGACTTTGTCGTATGCCTTCTCTAGACCAATGACCACCATATGTAAGCCCTTCTTCCTCTCCCTATATTGTTCCACCAACTGCCTCACAAGGTAAATGACTTTAGTGGTCGAATGTCCCAGCATGAATCCGAATTCATTTTCATAAGTAGACACACTTCTTGTCAACCTTGCTTCCACTATCCTTTCCCTAACTTTCAGAGTGTGACTCAGTTCTTGGTACCTTGATAGTTATTATAATTTTTTATATCGCCCTTGTTCTTATAAAATAAAATAATCATACTACACATCTATTCTCCCGTCTTCTTCTTCGTCCTAAAGATGACATTAAACAACTCAGTGAGCCAGTCTTGTCCGCGATGTTCCCAAATTCTATTGGGATTTCGTATGGCCTGGTCAATATATGCTCATCTTTCGTATACTCCCCTCGACCTCCTCAATTCTTATACGCCAACAATAATCAAAATCTCGAGAACTTTCGGAGTGCTCCAAATCACCTAACATAATATCCGTATTAGCCTCTTCATTTGGGAGTTTATGATAAAAATTCTCAAATGATAGAAATTCTCAAATGAACCGAAACAAAAAGAATCTTAGCCCCTCACTAAACGCTTATGGTGAAAATTGCTATATGAAATGAATCACACCAAAAACTAATAAAAAAGAACCAAAGATATAAATTTAAATAATAAAAGACTTTGTTTTAACATAAGAAAATTTTATTTTCTCAAACTTTTTTTTAAAACAGTTCCAATCTCAATTTAAAATGCATTTTCAAATTTTATAATTTTGTAAGAACCTATTTTTCAATTAAAAATGGGAAGGTTGCTGGTTTTTAGCTGCAAAATATGTTGAAAAAGAGATATCCAAATATGCTACAAAAATTAGAAGCAAACACAACTTAATCTTCAATTCAAATTTTAGTGAAATTTCAAATTTGAATATTTCTTTTGGAATTCAAGTCAGAACACCTACTTATTTTAACCCGAAGAATGTTTATAGCCTCGCAAATAACAATTGTGTTTCATTTTCGTATAATTCTAATGATTCAAGTTCCCATCAATTAAAAAAGTAATTTGTTGTGAAAAGTAATCCTAGATCCTTTTAAATAAGTGGGAAAAGAAAACAGGCATTTTAATTTTTTGAATAATATAAGCATTACTATTTTTGAGTTTTATATAAGTAATTTCTTTTGAGAAGGACAAAAGGGTAATGGGCCTTGATTTAAAAATAGTCAAATTTACCATCGGTCATTCAAAAATAGATAAATTTTAAAATGAATCAAAATTTAATTACTTTATGTAATGATAAATCTGAACAAAAATACTGTTCAAAACCCGAAAATACGCTCGTATATTATACTGGAGTTCCATCATGAGTATGGTTGAACTCCCGCATATTATACTGGTGTTCCAGGATAACTATGCTGGAACTCCAGCATAATATATTGGAGTTCCAACATAGTTATTCTGGAACTCCCGTATAATATGTGGGAGTTCAAGCAAGTATAAATGTCCAGTATAGTATACTGGAGTTTGGAGCACTGGTGTATGTGTGCGTGTGTGTGTGTGTGTGTGTGTATATATATATATAGAGAGAGAGAGAGAGAGAAAAGGTAAGAGAGAGACTCTCCCGTATATTATACAGGAGTCACCAAAGAATATAGGTCCCGCATAATATGCTGGAGTTCATACACAGACGCACCGGACTCTCGTATATTATGCGAGACAAGTCTCTATGGCAACGAAATAGTTATAATTTTTCATTGACTCCGTAAACAGTAACTATTTTTAATTGATCAGTCCGAAAACTGACTATACAGTCCTATTTTAACCAATAAGAGTTGTGAGCACTAATTAATGGGCCCAAAATATTTTGCAAAATTCAAGGCCCATTATTGCATCTGGTAAAAGATTATGCTCCAAGTTAACTAATTGTTATCAATTATGTCTGTCCATAAGAAAATTAGTACAAAATTTGATAAAGTTATAAAATATACTAGTAGTAGTCAAATGATATCAATATTCGCTAATTGTAAAAATAAAAAAAATCAAATTCTTGCTTTTTTGAAGTGGGTATTTTAGAATAAATTGGATACATATTACGAGTTTAAATTTCAATTTATAATTTGATGGAGTGTTTCTCACGACCCAAATTTTCCTCCATAAGATGTCGTGACGGTACCTAGTCTTTAAGACTAGATAAGCCTAACAATTGTAGAATACTGAAATAATAACATCAACAATGACTATACTTTAACAGATATATATTATTGAAAACTGCCGCTCGGCATGTACAAGTAAGCCAATATCAATGAGTATAAACAAGTCCCAAAATTCGGAAGTCACAAGATACAAGCTATGAGCAATGTACTAATTGTCTCTATACATCATAATCTAAGATCAATAAGAAAAAGATAACATAGTAAAGGTAGAAGGGAACTCCAAGGTCTGTGGACACTGGTAGATATACCTTGAGGGCTCCACGTATTCACTGCTCACTAATATTGGGGCTAGTCAGAGGTATCGAAGTTGGCATAAAAGATGTGCAGAATAGTAGTATGAGTACATCGTAACGGCACTCCGTAAGTGCCAAGCCCAACCTCGGTAATGTAGTGACATGGTGAAGTTAGGACCCTACTATAATAAAAAAGAAACAAGACAGAAGATATAGTAATATAATGAAACTATTGAAAATTTAACAATGAGAAATTCCAGAAAGGTAACAACACAACACATACGGGTAAACTACAAGGGTCTCCCAAAGTACTACCTCGTAGCCCCAAAGTGAATAAACAATAGGGGAGCTCTTGAGGTATCACCCCGTAGTTCCAAAAGTAAATATGCAATAGGGAAGCTCCCGAGGTGCGATTTCCTAATCCCAAAAGTAAGTACACAACTCGTAACTAACGGAACAATGAATTCACAGCAAGGAATCATACATTTTAAGACGGAATCCTAAATCAAGGAAAGCAGGAATTCAACTAAGCATGTTGCACAGATTTCAAGTCACAATTAAGACACGTAGACACGAGATATTAGGCTAAACATGATAACTACATATGCTAAGGCAACTCAACTAAGGAATTTAAAGAGGCCACTCAGTAGGAATCGGATTTTCAACATCTAGCTTGTATATGCACTCCTCACCTCATATACACGACACTCACATATCAAAAATTGTTATAAAATTACAAAATATTAATGGGATATCTCCCACACAAGGTTAGACAAGTTACTTATCTCAAATCAAGCTCAATCAGTAAATAAGAATGCCATTTCCTCAACTTTTGACTATAAATGGCTCAAATATAGCCAAAAGTAATTTACATACTATAAATGTAATTATTAAAAACTAATCTAATTAATGATGTCAATACTTTTACAAGAAATTCAAAAATCGCCCCAAAAAAATAAAGGAAGAACAACATAAAAATGATAGAAGGGGACTCCGAGGTCTGCGGACGCTGCCAGATATAACTTGAAGTCTCCGGAGAAGCGGGAAGTACACAACTAATAGCGGGGCTGGTAGGAGGTACCTGAATCTGTACAGAAAACATGCGCAATAGAGTATTATAAGTACATCACAATGGTACCCAGTAAGTACCAAACCTAACCTCGAAACAGTAATGACGAGGCCGGGTCAGGGCCATACTGGTATACAATATATATGGTAGTAGATACAACAATATAATGAAAGATTGAGAATTTAACATCGAGGAATGTAGGAAGATAACAACACAACACATAAGGATAAACAACAAGGGACACTCCTGAGATACCGTCTCGTAGTCCTAAAAGTAAATGCTCAATAAGGGATCTCCCGAGGTACAGCTTCATACGTCCTAAAAGTAAATATGCAATGCGGGATCTCTCGAGATACCATCCCGTAGTCCAAAAAATAAATATGCAGCGGAAAATCTTCCGAGATACCATCTCATAGTCTCAAAATAAATATGTAGTGGGGATCTCTCAAGGTACCGCCTCGTAGTTCCAAAACTAAACATACAATTTGAAATCAATGGAAATAACATTTACAGAAAGAAATCCTACAGTTTAAGAATAAGTACAAGTCAACAAAAAGGCAGGAATTAAACTAAAGCATGCGGCACAGAGTTTAAGTAAGCAATTAAGATACGTAGACACATGTTAGGCTAAACATGATAACTACACATGCAAGAATAACTCATTTAAGATAAAACATGCTATACGTAGACACATGTTAGGCTAAACATGTGTGCGCACTCGTCACCTCGCGTACACAATACTCACATATCACAAAAGTATTACCACAGTACCAAATCCAAAGGAAATATTTTCCACACAAGGTTACGCAAGACACATACCTCGAACCAAGCTCAATCAATAGAATGCCTTTTTCACGATTTTCCGACTCTAAATGGCCCAAATCTAGCCAAAAGAAATTACATAAAATAAATATAACAATAAGAAACTAGTCTAATTAATAAAATCAAGACTTTAACAAGAAATTAGAAATTCGCCCCAAAACATCGACAAGGCCCATGTTATGGAATCAAGTAATAGTCACAAGATAGGAACACCCATTCAACCAGTCTATTCGTACAAAAATTACTCAAATCTGATACCAAAAATCTCAATCAAAATCTAAAAATTCAGTTGAAGAACTTTCTCACTTTTTCCCCGAATTTCTCAATTCAAATCCTAAATTAGAAGGTGAAATTAATGATAGATTAGCAGAACATAACCAAAAACAAATCAAGAATAATTACTGATTCGATGCCTCTGAAAATCCCTCCAAATCTCGCCCAAATCCGAGCTCTCTATCTGGTGACTCGCATTTTTGAAAAATAAATTGAGATATAATTCAGCCTTTTGGGACTATAAGTTTTGACAAAATTGTAAAACCCTCATTTTTTGAAATATAAATTGCTGCCCAGATAAATCCTTCTTTGCGAACACGGAATGTCTATCGCGTTTGCGAAGCATAAAAATTCCTTGATTACAAAATGCTCTTCGCAAATGCAAGAGCCCACTCATGAATTCTGAATCTTACAATGCCTGACCATACGTGAACGTTGGACGTCACCGCGAACATGTAGGATAAATGCCTAGTGACTCATTGGACCAATTCCTCTATGCAAATGCGAGGACCCAATCGCAATCACGTAGGCCTAAAATCATAGTGCTTCGTGAACGCGGGACATAAATTGCGAATGAAAATGATTAAGTCAAGAAGCACTTCAACTTTCTCTACGTGAATGCGGGAGGAACTTTGCAATCGCGTAGAAAGAAACCAGACACCAACAATAGGCTGATGCTTCAGCTATAAAACTATGTCAATTTCTAGTCATTTAACCATCTGGAATCCACCTGAGGTCCCTGGGACCCCTCTTTGGGAACATGTGTGGGATGTTACATCGAATGATCCATATAATAGTTAAATCTAGGACCCTCCTTACTTTCTGTTTGTTTAAATGTTTTTCTCTAAAATTCCCTTTTTCTTGTGCTATCCTTCTTTAAAAATTGCCAACTTGCTCGTATTCTATATGTGCAAATTTTGCTTGTCTATTTCTGTTCTTTTTATAGTCACATCTAAGAAAGGCCGGGAACCACACTAGTAGAGCTTGAGGGGTGCCTAACACCTTCCCCTCGAGTTAATTTCAAGCCCTTACCCGAACTCTTATTTTCTTTCAAAAATCGTTTTTTTCTTCTTAAAGTGTCTTAATGCACTATCATCATTAGGTGGTGACTCTCAAACTCCATAGCCCAATTCCCAAAAGGGGATAAGAGTTGTTTTGCCAATAATATCGTAAACCCAATTTAGCTTTTAGGGAAAAAGGGGGCATCGACAATTAGCCAAACGGTAATAATAGGGATTAAATAAGGCAAGAAGTTTAAACCAAAAAAGGGAGTACAGAATACACTCATTCACAAATATTAATACAAGGTCCTAATAAAGGAAAGGACCTTAATCATACTATATAAAGAATCAGCAAAGACAAAAAATTATATAGACAATTAAATAAGGCATAAATGCCCAAATTAAGGTCATAAACAAGCAAACAAATCAATCAGCCAAAATTTTAAAGTGATACAGATTTCCATAAATAAATATCAACTTCCACAAATAGAAAATAGGCTAAGTAAAAAACTTCACAAGAAGTATGTAAATTAGCCAAGAATATATGCAAAACCTAATAGAGATCAATTAGGGCAAAAGCCAAAGAATATGGACAAAGAGAATATGCAAGTCAGAAAATACATGGTGAATTAATACAGTTGGTAACACTGAAAGATTCAAAATTGAAGCAAAGATCAGGAAGTTCAAGTATCTCATAAAACCAACTATGGTTTGAGTAGCATTTGCACAAGTAAGTCAAGAAGATTAAAAGAGGATCGATTAAACATTAGAAGTCAGAAAACCTAATTGCACAAGTAAGTCAAGAAGATTAAAAGAGGATCGATTAAACATTAAAAGTCAGAAAACCTATGAAAGCAACTCGTAATGAACTCCAAATTTAGGGAAAAGTAAGAATAGTCAATTAAAACCAGAACTTTTCGGAGAAAAAACATGTAACCATGCTCGATTATCTCAAATCTATATAGATCTGGAAATGATCGAAGGTAATAGACTAGGATTTTTAGAAAACATGACAGAGATGAGAGCATAAATTTAGAAACTATGGATTCATAACAAAATACACAGAAATCTATTACTCATGGTTGAACAATGGCTCGAGATAAGCTAACAAGCAAAGTTTCAAACCAGAACCAACTAAGTTCTTTGAGATCTCCTTAAGGATCTAAGAAATCAAGGAGCCACGGTGTGTGCAAGGCCCAGACTGACTGGATGAGCCATAGGAGCATCATAATGTGAAGGTTTATACCGGTGACGGCACTTAGATTTAGGGCTATGTCGAGCGACTTTGAGAGAAGAAAAAAAAAGGTGACGGCATGTGAGGCGAGAAATGAGAGGTTTGGGGGAGGGCGGGTCCTTTAGGTTAATTATGGAAGGCGGGTTGTGAACCGTTGATCAAAATGTTCAATGCTCAAGATTGGACGGGAATATTGGGTGCGCATATCAGACTTGGGCCTAAGGTGACTGGGCCAAATTAAAAGGGGTTTTGGGCTGGTCTTTCTTGGTTTAAATCTGAAAATAAGGGGCTATTTATTAAATACCTAAGTAATTAAACAAAAAATTATCTATAAAATAATTAATAATTTATAAAATTAATTTTCATGCATATAAATGTTTAAAAATAATTACTCAATATTATAAAATTACACGGGACCAATTTTTGGTAAAATAATGTAATGATGTATACATAAGCTATAATTCAAAATTTATTGCAATTAAAAACTAATATGTATATCTGGCTATTTGTGAAATGATTAGAACTTAATATGACTATAAATAGTATTATTAAATCAAGGAATATATTAAAATCATTTGCGATGCAAATTTGTAATTATTTATATGAAAAATACTAGGATAAATTAATTTTAATATGTAGATCTTATGAAAAACTATCATTTGATGCTAATGCATAATTTTGAAGGTATATATGCATTTAAAAAGCATTATACGAAAAATTTGGGTATTAACAGTATTGAAGGTGTATCAACTCCTTATCCCTTTCATCACAGAGGAGCCTGAGGGATGTCTCCCCGTTCAAGACCTTCCGTAGCCTGGCTTCACAATAGAGCAGCTTGGACTTGAGTTTGTTAAAGGCCTATGAAGAAGCTCAACCAAGTCAACCAAATCTCATCATGGAACAGAGCCGCTGGGCCTCCTAAAAGGTCGAACATACATCTACTAGCCTGGTCTCACCGGCTCCAATTAAATTGATCTCGGTGAGGACATGGTCACTCGAGACCCCACTTGATTTAGGTGTCCCCTGACCTTGAACATCCCACGAAGTACCTTCAACGGGAGAAAAAGACGACGGCATAAAATTTGTATCCCTCGAAGAACCTTAGACGTGAGAAGAAGACATCGACAAAGAAGGAACCATTTTCCAAAGACTAGAAGCTATGGCTGCAGGCTCAGCTAATACATCTTCTTTGAGCCTCCGGGCAGAGCTTGCCTGTCACGACCCAATTCTTGAACCCGATCATGATGGCACATATCGTGAAGACAAGGCCAGTAAAGAAAATAAAAAACCTCTTTTAACACTTAATTAACATAAAAGCGTCTAAAACATGATTAATATAGCCATAATTACGGAAACAACGATAATAACAAAAGGGGAACCATCCCGACATATCCCAAACTAGGGTGTCACAATTTATGAGCTACTACAGAATCTACTACAAAGTATGAGATTTGATATAATAGTCTGAACAAAAAAAATAAATGATATAGGATAAGGGAGACAAGTGGATGCGGACGTCGACAAGTACCTCCTAACTCAAAATCACTGCATAGCCTGGAAGGATCAGAGCTCAGGAGCAAACTTTGAATCTGCATACACTTTGTAGGGAGTAATGTGAGTACTCCGACCCAGTGAGCAATAATTATAAATAAATTACTGAAAGCATCAAAACACATAAAGGCACAAGGTAATTCTAGATTAAAGGAGTAAACTCATTTAAAGTAGTAAAACAGTAGAGAAAATTGTTGAAAACACTTATAAATAGGTAAAACAGGAAATTTGATAATTAGATAACAAGTAGAATCGGCCCCTCGAGCACGGTGTAACTCGCTCAAAATATTATCAGCCCCTAGGGTTCACTCTCAATCACTCAACATAGTATCAGACCCTCGGACTCACTCTCAGTCACTCAGCATAGTATATAATTTAAGTCTTCAATTCAAGACTGAGATTGTATGGGTACATGCGCTCGCTATGGGTGTGCAGACTCTGGAGGGGCCCGTTAGGGCCCAAGTGCTATATAAAGCCACCTCGTGGCATCATCACTCGACACTCGACCTCACCTCACTTCGCCTCACATCAGTCCTCCTCACAACACTCAAGCCACCTTGTGGCATAGAAAGTATCTCATATCACTCAGCATGTCCTCACATATGGCCCTCAGTCTCACTCAGTCATGAAATAATCACAAGCCCCTTGGCATAAGTAGAAGAGTAGTGCTTAGCCCAAACAACATTCGAAATATCATTTAAGTCTTGAATTCAATTAAAAGTTGTTGAGTTTGTGAAGCAATATAGGTCAATAGGACTGCGTTCAAGTAATATGTCAAAATAGTAAGGAAATAATGGTAAAAGTCCAGGAAGAATTTAAATAGTGGCATGAAGCCCAAATATGGCAATTAGGCCAACTGATGATGAAAACAATTAATTCTCAATCAAATACGGGGTAAAAACATCAATCGGAATGGACCAAGTCACAATCCCCAATACTAAACGACCTTGTGCTCGTCATTAAGCACGTGTCTTACCTCAATATAGCACTATGTTGTGCCATCCGGGGTTTCAAGCCCTAAGGACATCATTTACAATCATTACTCATCTCAAGCCGTCAAAACATCTAGCTCGCTATGCCCTTGCCTCTCAAATCGGCCTCCTAGCATGTCGAATCTGACCAAAACCACAAAGAATACTTCACAATAGGCTAATGGAATAATATCCAATTGAAAAATATCAAAAATTCCAAAATTGGCAAAACCTGAGCCCCAAGCCCACTTCTCGAAAACTTAGAAATATTTACACAAACGGGTATCTTATCCCGCCATGAGTCTATACATATCAAGAACTCTCGAATCTGAGCTCAAATGGCCTATCGATTCCCAATTTAAAATCTCCAATTTCCAAGCCCTAATTCTTCCCCTTATAGCTAAGTTTTCATGAATTTAAAGATTAATTCCACATTTAAATAATGTTTTTAGTTCATAGAACTTACCTCCAATCAATCCTCTTCGAAACCCTCTTCAATTTCGCTCAAATAGCTCTCAGAATGTTCAACAATGGAGGAAAATATAACTTAGCTTGCAGAGGAAACGTTTTAAAAACTATTCTGCCCAGCTCTGATTTTCTTGAATGCGTTCACGACCCTTGGCATGCGATCGCGTATAGCAATTTCCCAAGCCTCCTTCAAACTATGCGAACGCGACCTTAGGCCTGCGAATGCGATGCTCCCTTCTTTCAAACTATGCGAATGCATACGCCAGGCCATGAATGCGAAGGGAAATTGCCCCTTAACACTTATATCTTTTTATGTGAACGCGGAGGGACTCCTTCGAACGCGAAGCTTTACCACCTCACTCTATGAGATCGCAAACAATCCATTGCGAATGTGATGAACAAATCTTCTGCCTCCCAAATTCCTAGTATGAAATTGCGAGGGACCTCCCACGATCGCAAAGCAGTAAAACCCTTCAACAGCTGAGGTGAAACCTGCAATTTCTTCCAAGTTCATAACCTCCCGTTAGCCATTCGAAATCACCGTGAGGCCCCCAGGCCTCAACAAAAAGAACCAACACATCCTAAAACATCATCCAAACTTGTTCCAATCATCAAAACACCTCAAACAACACTAAGACTATCAATTCTCATCGAATTCAAGCCTAAGTTCTTCAAAATCTTCTGAAACACGCATTCGATCAAAAACCTAACCAAATCACCTCCGAATGACCTATAATTTTGCACACACATCCCAAATCACCTAACTAAGCTAGTGCAACTCTCAAAATTTCATTCCGAAACTTGAATCATAATCATACCTACCAACCGAATATCGGCAAAATCACATTCGATCACACTCCTAAGTCATAAATCATCCCCCGAAGCTAACTGAATCACTGAAAATCACATCCGAGCCCTCTAACTCATAAGTCTAACATCTTGATGACTTTTCTAAACTAAGCCTTCCTTAAAGAGACTATGTTTCTCATTTCTTACCAAAATCTCTCCAAACTAACTCGATCATATAAGATATGGATGAAGAAGCATAAAGAAGCTTAAAATGGGGGAAACAGAGCAGTAACACATGAGATGATGGTTCAGGTCGTCACGTCGTCCCCAACTAAAACAAATGATCCTCATCGAGCGAGTCAAGAAACATACCTGAACCCTCAAACATGTGAGGATATATGCTCCGCATCTCCCACTCGAACTCCCAGGTAGCCTCTTCCATGAGCGACCTCTCTACTGCACTTTCACCAAAGGTATATCCTTTGATCTAAAATTTCCCAACCTGATGATGAAAAATAGCCACTGGCACCATATTATAGGTCAAATCATCATCCAACTAAATAGTGCAAAAGTCCAAAACATGAGTCGGGTCCCCAAAATACTTCCGGAGCATAGAAACATAAAATATACTATGCTCGCTCGACAAGCTGGGTGGCAAAGCAAGGATATAACCCACCTCCCCAATCCTCCTAAGTACTTCAAGATGCCCAATGAACCGCAGACTCAACTTCCATTTCTTCCCAAACCTCAAAACAACCTTCATGGGCGAAACATTCAGAAAGACCTTATTGCCAACCATGTAAGATACATCTCAAACCTTCCGGTCTGCATAACTCTTATGACGCGACTGCGTTGTACGAAGTCTCTCCTGAATCGACTTCACTTTCTCTAAGGCATCAAAACCAAATCTGTCCCCATTAGCCTAGTTTCGCCGGGCTCGAACCAACCGACTGGAGATCTATATTTCCTCTCATACAAATCCTCATACGGTGCCATCTAGATACTGAACAGATAATTGTTGTCGAAGGCAAACTATTCAAGCGGAAAAAACTCATCCTAACAACCACCGAAATCAATAACACAAGCACGCAACATGTCCTTTAATATTTGAATAGTGCGCTCGGACTGCTCATCCATCTGCGGATGAAATGTTGTGCTCAACTCCACCTGAGTACCCAACTCTCGCTGAAAAAACTAAGAAGTAAACTGAGTACCTCAATCTTAAATAATATACTAGAACATCATGAAATCGAACAATCTCCCGGATAAAGATCCCTGCCAGTCGTTCTGAAGAATAAGAAGTACACAACGTGCGCGAACTTGGTCAATCGATCCACAACTACCCAAATAGCATCAAACTTCTTCAAAGTCCGAGAAAGAACACTCACAAAATCCATAGTGACTCTCTTCCACTTCCACTCGGGAATAACCATCTACTGGAGCAAGCCACCAGGTCTCTGATGCTCATATTTCACCTGTTGACAATTGAGACACCGAGCTACAAATCCCACAATATATTTCTTCATTCTCCACCACCAGTAGTGCTACCTAAAATCCGAATACATCTTCGCGGCACCCGGATGAATAAAATATTGTGAGCTATGAGCCTCATTTAGAATAAACTCTACTAGACCTTCCACAATTGGCACACATATCCGTCCCTGCATCCTCAATACACCATAATCGCCTATATTCAAATCTCTGGCATCATCATGCTGAACTCTGTCCTTAGGGACAACCAAATGTGGGCCATCATACTGGCGCTCTCTGATGTGATCATATAAGGAGAACCGAGAAACCACACATTCCAATACCCGACAAGTCTCCAAAATATCTAATCTCACAAATCGATGGGTAAAAGGCTGAATATAAACTACAAGGAGAATCTCCCCAACTATAATGTACGCCAATCTTCCCATACTTATGGCCTTTTGGCTCAAAGCATCGGCCACTGCATTGGCCATACCTGAATGATACAGAATAGTGATATAATAATCCTTAAGCAACTCTAGCCCTCTCCACTTCCTCATATTAAGATCCTTTTGCTTCAACAAATGCTAAAGACTGTGATGATCATTGAATAACTCACAAGATATGCCATATAGGTAGTGCCTCCAAATCTTTAACGCATGAACTACGGCAGCCAACTCCAAATTGTGAACAGTGTAGTTCTCCTCATGGGGCTTCAACTGACGAGAATCATATGCAATCACTCTACCTTCCTGCATCAATATACAACAGATCCCAACTCTTGAAGCACCACAATACATTGTATAAGAACCTGAAGCTGATGGTATAACCATTACTGGAGTATTGGTCAAAGTTGTCTTGGGCTTCTGAAATCTCTTCTCGCACTCGTCTGACAAAACAAATGGAGCCATTTTATAAGTCAACTTGGTCAAGAAGATGGAATAGAGTAAAATCCTTGAACAAACCGGCGATAATAACCCGCCAAACCAAGGAAGCTACGAATTTCTGTGGATGAGGACAGTCTCGACCAACTATGAACCGCCTTAATTTTCTTTAGATCTACTTGAATACCTTCATTGTACACCATGTGTCCCAAGAAAGCCACTAAACTGAGCCAAAACTCACACCTGGAAAACTTTGCAGAAAGTTTCTCCTCCCTCAGTCATTGCAATACAGCTCGCAAGTGGTCCGCGTGCTCCTCCCGGCTACGCAAGTACACCAAAATATAATCAATGAATACTATAACAAACGAATCTAGATAAGGCCAAAATACACTGTTCACCAAATGCATGAATGTTGTTGGGGCATTGGTCAGCCCGAAACACATGACGAGAAACTCATAATGACCATATCTAATCCTGAAAGCTGTCTTAGGAATATATCAATCCATGATCTTCAACTGGTGATAACCAGAACGAATATCAATCTTGGAGAACACCCTCGCTCCGTGAAGCAGGTCAAATAAATTACTAATACGAGGCAAGGGATACTTGCTTCTTACTGGTACCTTGTTCAATTACCTGTAATCAATGTATATTCTCATTGTACCATCCTTCTTCTTCAAAAACAGATCTGGTGTACCCCACGGTGACACACACTAGGCCGGATGGAACCCTTATCTAGGAGTTCCTAAAGCTGATCCTTTAATTACTTTTACTCTGCTGGTGCCATACGATATGACGGAACGGAAATGGGTTGAGTACCCCACACCAGGTCAATACCAAAATCAATATTCCCGTCTGGTGGCATGCCGAGCAGGTCTACAGGAAATACTTTGGGAAGCTCCCTCACAACTAGAACAGAATCAATGCGAGGAGTCTCAGTTCCAACATCCCGCAAAAACGCTAGATATGACAGAAAACCCTTCCCAACCATAGGCTGGGCCTTTAAGAAAGAAATGACTCTACTAGGAATGTAATCAGTCATACCACGCCACTCGATCCTTAGTACACCCAACATAGCCAAAGTGATTGTATTGGCATGACAGTCTAGAATAACATCACACAGAGATAGCTAATATATGCCCAACATGAAATCAAATTCCACCATGCTCAATAACAATAGATCAACTCGGGTCTCCATACCCCCAATAGTCACAAAACATGATTGGTACATATGGTCAACAATAATATTATCGCCCACCGGGGTAGATAGGTGGACATGTAAAGTAAGACACCCTTGGGACGTACCTAAATGATGAGAAAAATATAAGGAAAAGTAAGAATAGGAGAAGCCGGGATCATATAAGATAGAGGCATCTCTGTGGTAGACTAAAATAACACATGTAATGACAACATCAGAAGCAGCAGAATCGGTCATGCCTAGAACAGCATAAAAATGAGCCTGGTAAGTGCCTGATCAACCTCTACCTCTAGGGTGACCCCTGGCTACCTGACCTCCATCCCTAACTAGCTGGGCGAGTGGTGAAAAACCTGGAGCAGAAGACGAGAGTTAATCCCTCTGTTGAGATGAACTACCAATACGACGAGGAAAGTGCCTCCATACATACCCAAAATCTCCACACTCAAAACAACTCCCAAGTAATGGGACTGAAGGGAACCCCTCGCATCAGAGTGACAAGTTTATGTACTCGGTATGGAAGAACCCAGAACAGAGGGGGCACGAGATAAACTATGAGCTTGAAGGGCGCGAGTGAAGGCTGACCCTGCTGAGAACCATGATAACCACAACTTCAAGATGCCCCTCGATACTCTGGACATGCCGATTGAGCGGGCCTGAAGGAACGGCCTCTACCATGCTGGAACTGGCCCTTAGATCGAGCACCACTATAACTTCCAGAACCTCGATGCCTCTTGGCCTCCCTCTACTCTTTATCCTACCGGCGAGCAGTCTGAATTTCACGAGCGATATCAAATACTTCCTCAAATGAGATAACCAAAACTCTCTCTAGTAATCAGATGATGGAGATAGTAAATAAGGACAACCACAAACCTTTTGATCCTCTCATAATTAAACGGGACAATCCAGGCGGCATGACAAGCCAACTCAAAATACCTCGCCTCATACTAAGACACATTCATATCCCCCTGACTAAGACACTCAAACTCCATGCCTAGCTCCTCTCTACAGGACTACGGTACATACTTCTCCAAGAAGAGAGTGGAGAATTCTTGCCAAGTCAAAGGCACTAGACTCAAGAATCCCTGTCGTATGGAGTATCCACTAACACTTGTCTAGAAAACGTTGGCCATCCTCGCCCTCAGAACCACTGAATGAAGGAGGCTGGAGCCTACAAAAACTCTCAATACAACGATGACATCGTCTGGCATAGCTGTAACCACAAAGTCCTAAACTGGTGTAACTACTAAGCTAGATGTGCTCCCGGCGTATGCAATCCCTACACTACCTGCTCAGTGTGAGACTGTGCTAGGCTAGTGCAAACTGATAAGATCTGAGTTAGGGCCTGAAAACCCAAAATCACAATGGACACAGCTAGTGCCTGAACTGGTGCTGCTGGGGTATCCATAGCTGGAGCCTGGTCCTGAGCTGGGGCTGATGGTGGATCAACAGGTGCTGCCCTTACTGCTTTGCCTCTACCACGACAACGATCGTGTCCACGACCTATGGTGGCCTCAATGGGGGGGCATTGATGGTCGTCTGCCTCGTCTGGTAGCACGTGTTCTCACCATCTGTGAGAGAATAGAATACGTAAACTTAGTCCTCGGATTGACAAAATAGCACGACAAGAATTTCAAGGATATGAAATTTTTCCTAAAGGTTCTGCAATCTCTCTAGGATAAATACAGATGTTAGTGTATCGATCCCCAAGACTCTACTGATCTTGCTCATGACTCGTGAGACCTATGTAACCTAGGCTCTGATACCAACTTGTCACGACCCAATTCCCAAACCCGGTTGTAATGGTGCCTCACATGAACACAAGGCTAACCAATTCAAATGAAACACCTTTTTTAACACTTAATTATCATAAAAACATCTAAAAGTTGATTAATATAGACATAATTGCGGAAACAACGATAATTACAAGAGTGGAACCATCCTGGACATAGCACAAAACGGGGTGACACAAGTCATGAGCTACTACAAAATATATTATAAGTATACAAAGTATGAAAGCAGATACAATAGTCTGAAGAAAACATAAATGATAAAGGATAAGGGAGACAAGGTGCTGCGGACGTCGACATCTACCTCGTAACTCCAAATCACTGCCTAGCCTGGAATAATCAGCGCTCTGGAGCGGACTATGCTATGCCTGAATCTGCACACATTGTGCAGGGAGTAATGTGAATACTCCGACCTAGTGAGTAATAATTATAAATAAATGAGTGAAAGCATGAAAATGCGTAAAGGCACAAGGTAATTCTAGATTTAAGTAGTAAACTCATTTAAGGTAGTAAAACAGTAGAGAAAACAGTTGAAATCACATATAAATAGGTAAAATAGGTAATTTGACAATTATATAACAAGTAGAAATCCGCCCAACGGGCACAGTGTATCTCGCTCTGAACAGTATCAGTCCCTCGAGCTCACTCTCAATCACTCAGCATAGTATCATCCCCTCGGCTCACTCTCAGTTATTAAGCATACTATCAGCCCTTCGAGCTCATCTTAGATCATGTGGGTATCTGCGCTTACTGTGGGTATGTAGACAGATATCTCTTCTGACGTGACTGCGTTGTACAAAGTTTCTCCTGAATCAACTTCACTTTCTCTATGGCATCCTGAACCAAATTTGTCCCCATTAGTCTAGTTTCTCCGGGCTCGAACCAACCTACTGGAGATCTATATTTCCTCTCATAAAAATCCTCATACGGTGCCATCTGGATACTGAACGGATAATTGTTGTTGTAAGAAAACTCTGCAAGCGGAAAAAACTCATCTTAAGAACCACCGAAATCACACAAGCACGCAACATGTCCTCTAATATTTGAATAGTGCGCTCGGACTACCCATCCATCTGCGGATGAAATGTTGTGCTCAACTCCACCTGAGTACCCAACTCTCGCTGAAAAAACTAAGAAGTAACTGAGTACCTCAATCTGAAATAATAGACTAGAACATCATGAAATCGAACAATCTCCCGGATAAAGATCCCTGCCAGTCGTTCTGAAGAATAAGAAGTACACAACGTGCGCGGACTTGGTCAGTCAATCCACAACAACCCAAATAGCATCGAACTTCTTCAAAGTCCGAGGAAGAGCACTCACAAAATCCATAGTGACTCTCTTCCACTTCCACTCGTGAATAACCATCTACTGGAGCAAGCCACCAGGTCTCTGATGCTCATATTTCACTTGTTGACAAACACCGAGCTACAAATCCCACAATATATTTCTTCTTTCTCCTCCACGAATAGTGCTACCTACATCTTCGCGGCACCCGGATGAATAAAATATCGCGAGCTATGAGCCTCATTTAGAATAAACTCTACTAGACCATCCACATTGGGCACACATATCCATCCCTACATCCTCAATACACAATCATCACCTATATTCACATCTCTGGCATCATCATGCTGAACTCTGTCCTTAAGGACAAGCAAATGGGGGCCATCATACTGGCGCTCTCTGATGCGATCATATAAGGAGGACCGAGAAACCACACATTCCAATACCCGACTAGTGTCCGAAATATCTAATCTCAAAAATCGATTGGCCAAAGCCTGAATATAAACTACAAGAGGCATCTCCCCAACTGAAATGTACGCCAAACTTCCCATACTTACTGCCTTTCGGCTCAAAGCATCGGCCAGTGCATTGGCCTTTCCTGAATGATACATAATAGTGATATAATAATCCTTAAGCAACTCTAGCCATCTCCGCTTCCTCATATTAAGATCCTTTTGCTTCAAAAAATGCTGAAGAGTGTGATGATCATTGAATACCTCACAAGATATGCCATACAGGTAGTGCCTCCAAATCTTTAACGCATGAACTATGGCAGCCAACTCCAAATTGTGAACAGTGTAGTTCTCCTCATGGAGCTTCAACTGACGAGAAGCATATGCAATCACTCTACCTTCCTGCATCAATATACAACAGATCCCAACTCTTTAAGCATCGCAATACATTGTATAAGAACCTGAAGCGTATGGTATAAACATTATTGGAGGTGTGGTCAAAGTTGTCTTGGGCTTCGGAAAGCTCTTCTCGCACTCGTCTGACCATACAAATGGAGCCATTTTCTAAGTCAACTTGGTCAAGAAGATGGAATAGAGTAAAATCGCTGAACAAACCGGCGATAATATCCCGCCAAACCAAGGAGCTACGAATCTCTGTGGCTGAGGACAGTCTCGACCAACTATGAACCGCCTTTATTTTCATTAGATCCACTTGATACCTTCACTGTACACCACGTGTCCCAAGAAAGCCACTAAACTGAGCCAAATTCACACTTGGAAAACTTTGCAAAAAGTTTCTCCTCCCTCAATCACTGCAATACAGCTCGCAAATGCTCCGCGTGCTCCTCCCGGCTTCGCAAGTACACCAATATATCATCAATGAATACTATAACAAACGAATCCAGATAAGGCCAAAATACACTGTTCACCGAATGTATGAACGCTGCTGGGGCATGGCCATCCCGAAACACATGACGAGAAACTCATACTGACCATATCTAGTCCTGAAAGTTGTCTTAGGAATATATGAATCCATGATCTTCAACTGGTGATTACCAGAACGGAGATCAATCTTGGAGAACACCCTCGCTCCCTGAAGCTGGTCAAATAAATTATTAATACGAGTCAAGGGATACTTGCTTCGTCACTGGTACCTTGTTCAATTACCTATAATCAATGCACATTCTCATTGTGCCATCCTTCTTCACAAACAGATCTAGTGTACCCCACGGTGACACACTAGGCCGAATGGAACCCTTACCTAGGAGTTCCTAAAGCTGATCCATTAATTATTTTTACTCTGCTGGTGCCATACGATATGACGGAATGGAAATAGGCTGAGTACCCCACACCAGGTCAATACCAAAATCAATATTCCCGTCTGGTGGCATGCCCAGCAGGTCTACAGGAAATACTTCGGGAAACTCCCTCACAACTAGAACAGAATCAATGCGAGGAGTCTCAGCTCCAACATCCCGCAAAAAGGCTAGATATGACAGAAAACCCTTCCCAACCATAGGCTGGGCCATTAAGAAAGAAATGACTCTACGAGGAATGTAATCAGTCACACCATGCCACTCGATCCTCAGTACACCCAACATAGCCAAAGTGATTGTATTGGAATGACAGTCTAGAATAACATCACACAGAGATAGCTAATATATGCCCAACTTGAAATCAAATTCCACCATGCTCAATAGAAATAGATCAACTCGGGTCTCCATACCCCCAATAGTCACAACACATGATTGGTACATATGGTCAACAATAATATTATCGCCCACCGGTGTAGATAGGTGGACAGGTAAAGTAAGACACCCTTGGGACGTACCTAAATGATGAGAAAAATATAAGGAAAAGTAAGAATAGTAGAAGCTGGGATCAAATAAGATAGAGGCATCTCTGTGGTAGACTAAAATAACACATGTAATGACAACATCAAAAGCAGCAGAATCGGTCATGCCTAGAACAGCATAAAAATGAGCCTGGTAAGTACCTGATCGACCTCTACCTCTAGGGTGACCCCTGGCTGGCTGACCTCCATCCCTAACTAGCTGGGCGAGTGGTGAAAAACCTGGAGCAGAAGACGAGAGTTAATCCCTCTGTTGAGATGAACTACCAATACGACGAGGAAAGTGCCTCCATACATACCCAAAATCTCCACACTCAAAACAACTCCCAAGTGCTAGAGAATAGGATTGAAGGGAACCCCTCGCACTAAAGTGACTAGTTTATGTACTCGGTATGGAAGAACCCAGAACATAGGGGGCACGAGATAAACTATGAGCTGGAAGGGCGCGAGTGAAGGCTAACCCTGCTGAGAACCATGATAAACACAACTTCAAGATGCCCCTCGATACTCTGGACAGGCCGATTGAGCGGGCCTGAAGGAACAACCTCTACCATGATGGAACTAGCCCTTAGATCGAGCACCACTATAACTGTCAGAACCTCGATGCCTCTTGGCCTCCCTCTACTCTCTATCCTACCGGCGACCCGTCCCAATCTCACGAGCGATATCAAATACCTCCTCAAATGAGATACCCAAAACTCTCTCTCTAGTAATCAGATGATGGAGATAGTAATTAAGGACAACCACAAATCTTTTGATCCTCTCAGGATTAATCGGGACAATCCAGGCGACATGACAAGCCAACTCAAAATACCTCGCCTCATACTAAGACACAGTCATATCCCCCTGACTAAGACACTCAAACTCCATACCTGGCTCCTCTCTACGGGACTACGGCACATACTTCTCCAAGAAGAGAGTGGAGAATTCTAGCCAAGTCAAAGGCACGACACCTGCCACCCTACGCCTATTATACGCCTCTCACGAAGTGAAGGCAGCCCTAGTGAACTGAAAGGTGGTAAATTCCACACCACTAGACTCAAGAATCTCTGTCGTATGGAGTATCCACTAACACTTGTCTAGAAAATGTTGGGCATCCTCGCCCTCAGCACCACTGAATGAAGTAGGCTATAGCCTACCAAAACTCTCAATACAACGATGACATCGTCTGGCATAGCTGAAACCACAAAATCCTAAACTGGTGTAACTACTGAACTAGATGTGCTCCCGGCGTATGCAATCCCTACACTGGCTGCTCAGTGTGAGACTGAGCCAGGCTAGTGCAAACTGATAAGATCTGAGTTAGGGCGTGAAAACCCAAAATCACGATGGACACAGCTAATGCCTGAACTAGTGCTGCTGGGGTATCCATAGCTAGAGCCTGGTGCTGAGCTGGGGCTGATAGTGGATCAACAGGTGCTGCCCTTACTGCTTCGCCTCTACCACGACAACGATCGCGTCCACGACCTATGGTGGCCTCAATGGGGGGAATTGATGGTTGTCTGCCTCGTGTGGTAGCATGAGTTCTCACCATCTGTGAGAGAATAGAATATGTAAACTTAGTCCTCGGATTGACAAAATCGCACGACAAGAATTTCAAGGATATGAAATTTTTCCTAAAGGTTCTGCAGCCTCTCTAAGATAAATACAGATGTTAGTGTATCGATCCCCAAGACTCCACTGATCTTGCTCATGACTCGTGAGGCCTATGTAACCTAGGCTCTGATACCAACGTGTCACGACCCAATTCCCAAACCCGGTTGTAATGGTGCCTCACATGAACACAAGGCTAACCAAATCAAATGAAACACCTTTTTAACACCTAATTATCATAAAAACATCTAAAAATTGATTAATATAGACATAATTGCGGAAAAAACGATAATTACAAGAGTGGAACCATCCCGACAGAGCACAAAACGGGGTGACACAAGTCATGAGCTACTACAGAATCTACTATAAGTATACAAAGTATGAAATCTAATACAATAGTCTGAAGAAAACATAAATGATAAAGGATAAGGGAGACAAGGGGCTGCGGACGTCGACATCTACCTCGTAACTCCAAATCACTGCCTAGCCTAGAATAATCAGCGCTCAGGAGCGGACTATTCTATGCCTGAATGTACACACACTGTGCAGGGAGTAATGTGAATACTCCGACCCAGTGAGTAATAATTATAAATAAATGAGTGAAAGCATGAAAATGCGCAAAGGCACAAGGTAATTCTAGATTTAAGTAGTAAACTCATTTAAGGCAGAAAAACAGGATTTAAAACAGTTGAAATCACTTATAAATAGGTAAAACATGTAATTTGACAATTATAGAACAAGTAGAAATCCGCCCATCGGTCACAGTTTAACTCGCTCAGAACAACATCAGTCCCTCGGGCTCACTCTCAATCACTCAGCATAGTATCAGCCCCTCGGGCTCACCCTCAGTTATTCAGCATATTATCAGCCCTTCGAGCTCACTCTTAGATCATGTGGGTATCCACGCTTACTGTGGGTATGTAGACAACAGAGAGGCCCCTTACGGCATAACCGCTATATCAAGCCACCTCGTGGCATCATCACTCAGCCTTCGGCCTCAACTCACTCGGCCGCACATCACTCGACCTCATATCACTCAAGCCACCTCGTGGCATATAAAGTGTCTCATACATTCAACATGTTCTCACATATGGCCCTCAGCCTCACTCAGTCCAGAAACTGTCACAAGCCCCTTGGGCATCAGTAAAACAATAGTGCTCAGCCCAAAAAACATTTGAAATATCATTTATGTTTTGAATTTGAGTAAAAGTGGCTGAGTTTGTGAAATAGTGTAAATCAGTAGGACTAAGTTCAAGTAATATATCAAAATAGTGAGGAAGTGGTGATAAAAGCCCACAAAGGATTCAAATAGTCGGTACGAAGTCCAAATATGGCAATATGTCCAAATTATGATGATAACAATTAAGTCTTATTCAAATACGCGGTAAAAACATCAATCAGGATGAACCAAGTCACAATCCCCAATAGTAAACGACCATGCGCTCCTCATTAACGTGTGTCTCACCTCAATAAAGCACTATGTTATGCCATCCGGGGTTTCAAACCCTCAGGACATCATTTAAAATCATTACTCACCTCAGGACGGCCAAAAGTCTAGCTCACTATGCCCTTTCCTCTCAAATCGGATTCCACGCACATCGAATCTGACCAAAACCAAAACGAATACGTCACAATAGGCTAAGGGAATAATACATAATCGAAAATAATAGAAAAAAATTAAAAAATCCCAAAATTAGCAAAACCCGAGCCCTTGGGCCACTTCTCAAAAATCAAAAATTTTAACATAAAAGGATTCCTTATCTCGCCATGAGTCTATACATATCAAGAACTCTCGAATCTAAGCTCAAATGGCCCATCAAATCCCAATTTAAAATCTCCAATTTCCAAGCCCTAGTTCTTCCCTTTTTAGCTAAGTTTTCATAAATTTCTAGTTTAATTCCACAACTAAATCATGTTTTTAGTTCATAGGAACTACCTCCAATCAATCCTCTTTGAAACCCTCTTCAATTTCTCCAAAGTATCTCTCAAATGTTCAACAATGGAGGAAAAAATGACTTGGCTCGTGGAGGAAATGTTTTAAAAACTATTCTAACTAGCTCCGATTTTCTTCTATGCAATCACGGCCGCATGCACGCGATCGTGAAGAGAAATTTCCCAAGCCTTCAAAAATATTCTATGGGAACGCGACCATAGGCCCGCCAACGCGATGCTACCTTCCTTTAAACTACATGAACGCATACTCCAGGCCGCAAACACGAAGGGAAATTGCCCCTGACCCTCAAATCCTCATATGAGAACGCGGAGGGACTCCTGCGAATGCGAAGATTTACCACCTGACTCTCTCCAATCCGTCCACTCCACTACGAACGAGATTAACAAATCATCTGCCTCCCAAATTCCTTCTATGCAATCGCGAGGGATCTTCTGCTATCGCGAAGCATTAAAAACCTGCAACAACTGAGGTAAAAATCTGCAATTTCTTCCAAGTTCAAACCTCCCGTTAGCCATCCGAAATCACACCGAGGCCCCCGGGACCTCAACCAAAAGCCCAACACATCCTAAGAAATCATCCAAACTTGTTCCAATCATCAACACACCTCAAACATCACTAAAACAGTCAATTCTCATCGAATTCAAGCCTAAGTTATTCAAAAAACTTCTGAAATACGCATTCGATCAAAAACCTAACTAAATCATATTCGAATGACCTGAAATTTTATATCTACATCCCAAATCAACAAACAAAGCTACTTCAACTCTCGAAATTCCATTCCGACCCTCAGATCAAAATCTGACCTACCAATCATAAATCTCTAAAATATTAACTTTGCCAAAACAAGCTAATTTCTACACCGAACCTCCAAAATCACTTCCGATCACACTCCTAAGTCACAAATTATTCCCCGAAGTTAACCGAATCACTAAAAATCACATATGAGCCCTCTAACTCATAAGGCAATATCTAGTTGACTTTTTCAAACTAAGCCTTCCTTAAAGAGACTAAGTGTCTCATTTCCTACCAAAACATCTCCAAACCAACCCGATCACATATACGGACAATGAAGCATAAAGAGGCTAGAAATGGGGGAAATGGAGCAGTAACTCGTGATACGACGGGTCGGGTCGCCACATTGCCTCACAATGAGCACCTTCTCCCTTCGAGGATTACTTCCATTTTTTACTATTACTCTACCCCGAAGCCGGTGACCCTTCCTCCCATCCGAGGGGCCACGGTCTCACTTTAGAAAATTTTCCAATGCTTGTAGTGATGGAGTTAATATACATAAAAGAAGTGTACCGCTTACATATGAAATTTTATTCCTCAAGAAGTGTAAGGAACTCCACAGGGATAATATTGACAATCCGCACCCGAACAAATCTATTAATCCACCCTCGATCCCTATTTTCTTCATTGTCAGCACAAAGGGCTTGGTGGATCGACATCGTAAAGCTATCAGGCCTCAGTAATGAAAGGACTCGTACAGTATGACGAGATGTCTAAGGGTGAACTCAAGCCCGACTTCCTTCGCAAAGAACCTCATCATCAATACTATCCTCCAAAACGACCGATGAACTTATGCCAGGGTAGCTGGATATATTTAACAGAAGGCAAGCACGACCTATAGAGAGGGCCCAACGTAAAAAGGTACGTGCACCCATTCAAGAAACTCTCTACATGAGCCATGACATTCTCTTCCAGGGAAAGTACCTACAATACCACCTTTTCTCCCCATCTGCAGTCTCTCCTCATTTCCTCGAGGTGTCCCTCTCCTATTGATGATGTGAACCTCGATGCATGCTACCAATGGCCCTCAACATTGGGATGTCTCTCAAATGAAAGGTCCCTCCTTGAGAAAAAATATCTCGATGTTAGCTCACCAAATGCTAGTGATGTACCACAGACCGAACCGGAAGTAGAGGTAGAAGTCTACTCTTTTTGGTGAGCTGGTTTTGGCATAACAGCCATAACTATGATGAATCAAGAGAAAGAAATGAAAACTTAGGTGAAAACTTTGAATTAAAGTAATAAAATAGCTAACTTAAGGAAGGATAATTCTATTAAAGAGATAGCTTCTCAAAGTAGTGGAATCCTCAAATAAGGGTAGAGCAAACTCATATATAGAGTGAGAGGGGACTGTCCGCCTACTTTAAAGGCCAATTAGTTCTAACAAGGCCATTATAACTATTAGGGAAGTGCACCGGCGAGTCCATCTCAGTCGCTTCATGACCGCGCCATACGAATAACGCTCTCATAAAATGTTTAGGGGTCAAAGATTCCCATATCAACCTAGCCATAATATGGTGCCCGATATTGAGGATCTCTGCTACCATAACGATGGGCTTTAAGGAGCCATCTATACCAATCTGGCCTCGAGATGGTGCCCGATCTCGAGGATCTCTATCAATGTAAAAGTGGTTTATAAGAAGTTATCGACATCAATCTAGCCTCGAGGCGGTGCTTGATCTTGAGGATCTATATTACTATAACTATGAGGTCTAAAGGATCTATCCATATAAACCTAGTCTCGAAATGGTACCCTATATCGAGGATCTCTGCTATTGCAAGTGTGGGTCATTCACCCGATTCTTTGGCCCTCGGGCTACCTGAGCCCGAGCCAGTTCTCACTTGAGAATTATTAATAAAGCCTATGGATTATCTTTGCTTTTAGATAAAGTAAAACGCTCTCTCAGTTACTTTAGTCCAGGTTCCATCCAAATTCGAGTGTATCCTCACGCAGGGGCCATATATAAGGGCTTAGGGCTATCTTCATTTGAAGCTCAAGTCGAGCTTTTGAGGCCACACGAGTTCAAGCAACTCTCACTCGGGGATTTTTTGTAAAAGTCTAAGTTTTTTTAGATGATCTAGCAAACTCTCACTCAAGGATTAGCGACAAGGCCTAAAAGGGCTAACCCTTATTTCAAAGAAAATCATGTCCTTGCTTTCGCCCAACTCGAACTCAAAAGTCCTGGTGACCTAAGTATGTACCGGGTCAATCAAGACTTAGTCTGAGGAGTGACAAAGAACCTCAAGAAATATCATATTAATTAAGAAAGAACTAGAGGGATTACGAAGTCCGGTTACAGTGTTTGGGCCAATTAAAAGCAAAAGAAAAATTTAGCACAAGCCAAAGACAAATTCAACACCAAACCACAATCGAGTGTATTTTTTTTACTTGACTCGGATCATCCCTTTGGTGCGGTTTCTCGATTGTTGTTTGTACTCCTAACTATAAATAAGTAAATATTTTTATACGTTCTATTTTACGTGGTACAATTTGAATAAGCAATGAGTTCAAGAAAAAAATATCGTCAGACATTTGTAACTTGTGATTTAAACAAGTTATAAATATTTATGTGACTATAAATCATTTTACTAAAGGTAGAATAAAACATTTGAAATTAAATTATTTTTTAAAAATTAGAAAGATGTCAATGAACGGATTAAAATTAAACCGACGAAGTAACAAATAAAGAACAAGCCGAATGATACACGTGATGGAACACTGGCATAAAGAACGACGCAAAACCGCAGAAAGGCGACGGTGTATTATAATTAGGAGCGTAAATGATGGAAACAAAAAAGAGATCTATATCTCATTTATCACGTGTTATCATTTCTTTTTATTTATATATATATGCTATGGAAAGACATCGTTTTCTGTACCTGTTGTTCTTTTAACCCTTTTATAATAGAAGTGTGCAGTTCGTGTTTGAAGCGTCTCTTTTGTCAACTATCTTAAGATCCCCCAAAAGCATAAAAAAGCTATCTAATGTAGTATTTATATATTAATACAAAGTCGATCTATTTGTTTTTCTTCATTCTCTTTTATCACATCTTTAACTTGTCTCCAACTTCTGTTCTTGATTTTATTGATAATCTGTTCCTTGATCCTAATTCTTCAAAGCTCCATTTTTGCAAGTTTTGATCTGTTGTAGCGTCTGTGGCTGAAGTTGTCAAAAAGATGAGAAGAAACTGTAACTTGGAGTTAAGGCTTCTCCCTCCTTGCGTTTCTGATTTTTCTCCTAAAGAATATTGCACTACCACTCCATTCTTCTCCACGTAAGTCTCTCTATATACATATCACATCAACACTTTTTTTTTATGAAAAACTCAGGAATTTCTTTAAGGATATTCAACCGTTTATGTATATACAGACGTAACTTAGGACTTATTTACACATAATTTTTCGATAAAGAGTATTTAAGTGACATTATGGCTCCATCAATGTCTAATAGCAATATAATGGTCTTTAAAAAAATACATATATGCGCCAATCTTGAAGTATTGAACATTTTTTTCCTTCAATAGGGGGAATAAGGAAAGCCCAGAAGAGAAGCAACAGCAGCAGCAGCTGCTAACAATTTTCTACAACGGACAAGTTGTGATTTCTGATGCTACAGAGCTTCAGGTTCGAATATCCACAGATTTTTCTCCTTTTAATTTTTTGTGTAATTTTATTATTCTTTTCTGTGAAATTAAAGGAAGGTCTATGATATGATCTCTTTTTGTGCACCCTTTGGTCACTATCCTGTGTGTTCGAATATTTGGTTTTATTTGGTGGAATAGCAATGTGTGTACAAATTTGTCTTCTAGAATATTGAGCTGAAGAACATGGAAATTCTTATAAAAATTATTTAAGTCGGATCCTAGAGAGGAAAGCAGGGTGATCTTTCTCTTTTTTTTTTTTTTTTTTTTTTTTGCCAAAAACAATAAAAGAATGCAAGAATCTCGGACTTGTAGAAGACTCCCTACATAGCATGGGAGGGTCAAGAATTAAAAAGGAAAAATATAGATGGATTATGGTTTTAAGAAAAATTATACGTACATGTTTATCGTTGGCCTTAGAGTTGTTTAACAGGTGGGCCGGTCTGGGCCGGGTTAATTTTTTTAACCGTCCGAGTTTCGAGCTGGGCCGGGCTGGGTTGCATAGTAACGGGTTTGTAGCGGGCCGGATTAGTTCGGATAAAAATTGAACCATAAGGGTTACGGGTTGAGGGCCGGGCCGGGTCGGATTTAGTATATACTCATTTTTATGTAATACTTTGTAATAATTGAATGAATACAAGTAAGATGGGAAAACTTGCACTTATTGCAAGTGTTACTTTATTTCTTAATTTCAAATTGAAAAAGTAGAAAATGGAATATTTACATTTTTTCTAACAACTAAAGTAGTAATTTCAAATGTTTCATCATTATCAATATGAACCGGTTGACCTTCTTCAGGCGTGTTAAATACGGATGGATTTACATGTGTAATATATCTCCAAATTCCTCGTCTTCTGGGCTATCAACATCTTCGTTTCCTTGATTTCTTCGTTCCGTTCTAATCCAATCTATGAAACATACTAAAACTTCCAAAGCCTTGCTTCCAAATTAGTGACGGGTGTCTCCAATTGTTCTCTTGCTTGCCTAAATGCACTCTCCGATGCAACAGTAGAAATTGACACATTTAGCACGTCCCGAGCCATAGCGAAAAGAAGAGGAAAATACTTTTCATTTTCATTCCACCATCCCAACAGTGAAAATTCTTTTGTGCGAGGCTCCTTTTGCTTCTGCAAGTACAATTGAAGTTCATCAATATTCCTGCTACTGGTTTGAGTGCTAGAAAATGTAGAAAAAATATATAAACTATCAAGGCCTTTTTCATCATCCACAGTAGCAGAACTGCTACATTGCATAGCGGGATTAACATTGCCAGAAGCACGAGCAGCATTATCACATTCATTTGCATAATAATTATATAGTTGTTGTAAACTCATTTAGCTTGTTCATAGAAACATATAAATTTGGGGTTTCAGTTTCTCAAATCTCCATATAAGCATATAAAGCATGCATTAATTGGTGACAATCAGACATTTTAATAGAAGGATTTAAAACATTACCAATTAAGTAAATCGGAGGAATTGGAAAGAAATATTTTTTGAATTTTGCTTGCATTTTTTCAACATCATTAATGACCTCCCAAGTATCACTTGTTAACATATGTCTAGGATCAGTACAATGTGCATTAGCAACTTCAGTTATTGGAAATCTATATTTGTAGCAACATTTTAAAAATATATATGTATAATTTCATCTAGTAACAATTTCGTCTGGCATGAATCAATGTTTAAGGTTATACTGGGTACACTTAGTCTTAAATTCTTTTGTTCTAGATTGTCTATTATTTCCTTGAATAACACCAACTGCTCTTCTACCAACATTTTCACTAGTAGGTGTAGGTAGTATCTCATCTTCTATTCCAATTTCATTATCTTCTATTCCTAAATCTTCTTGTAATTGTTCATAATCTATCTCTACATTCTCATTAGGCGATCCAGAAACATGTGTTATTAAGTCATTACTATTACTACCGGAATCTCCAGGACTACCTCTTTTTTTATTTACACCCCTACCAGTAACTTTTCTACACGCTCTTTTAGCAGCACTAAACATATTGTAAAAATTAAAGTATAAGCTAAAATTAAATATGCAACTAAATAATTAAATAAGAGAAAGAGTTGGAGGGAGTGCAAGACAATAAATTGAGCACTTGATTACGCAATTCCATTGTTACCACGAACAAACATCAAGCAAGTATATTAACTTTGAACTTCAAACTTCGGATTCCAATTTCCAAATGACAATTTTCGGTAAATTAAACTCAAAAAAGGAGAGCCAAATAAAAATTATAAAAATAGAATATGAAATGTTTCAAATTGAAGGGAAGAGAGAAATTGAGAATTGAGATTGAGATAAGAGTTTTGAGTGAAGAAATGAAGAAGATGGGGGGGGGGGGGGGGAATACAAAAAATGGCCAATTTTGCTAATAATTCCGTTGGCCGACGGATCTGAATGAAATCTTCCCGTTGCCAACTTTATTGTGCGCCCCACAAAGTCAGATTTAAAAAAAAAACAAAAAATTACCGTTTGGAATCGGGCCGGGCCGATTTAACCAGTATGGGCGACTGTTCATCCGGACCGATCCGGTCCGGTTACACCATTAAAAAAATTGCACGAACACAACCCTTTCCCCCACGAACGCAGCCTACCCGGCCCCTCAGTAACCAGGCCGGTCTGATCCCGATTTAAACCAGTCTGGACCGGTCCGAAATAGGTCCAACCCAACCCCTTGGACACCTTGGTTGGCCCCAACTACTATAGGATCAAATATTAGTTTGATTAAAAAGAGATTGTAGACAAAAGTTTTTACTTTCCTTTTCCATAGTTAATTAGGAGCTTGGATATAAGACGTGTAAAATTCGAGAAAATGGTGAAAATCTTTATCAAGTAGAAATGGTATTGTATTTAAAATTTTAGAGTTGTGTTTAGTCATAAATTTCAGTTTGGATCATAAATTACGCAAACATAAGGAAGCTCCCAATGAGAATTGCAAAACAAAAACAGATTATACAAACAACTCTTTCAAAGTCCAGTAAATCAAAGTTCAAAGTATGAATTTCTCAAATTCATCACAAAGTTGGAGAAAGGACAACACATTAATCGCTTCATCATATTTTGTCTACCACATTATTATCCTTATTTGTAATAGCATCACAGTGTTCGTTAGGATTACTGTGATGATCAAGTATTATTGGTCACAATCAAGGAACTATGTTGTAATATTAATTTTAATGTTATTAAAATTCTTACACTAGGAGAGCCTAGTGTTTTGCCAAAAAAAAAAAGGTTTTGTGATTGATTTGAGTGAAAATTTTGAAAAATAATTTTTTGTATTTTTTCAAATTTTCGAAAATCTCCAAAATACATCTTCAACGGAAAATTATTAATTTCATAAACAAACGTTGATTTCGAAAAAAATGAATTCTTTTGAAAAAATCTACCATCAAAGTTTATGTCCAAACGGGCACTTAGATATAGGGTAGATTACCTGTTAACAAAGTCAGATTTACTTTCCCTTGTCAATAATTAGTATTCTTTTGGTTTCAATTTATATGACTTATGTTATAAACTAAAGCAAAAGACAAGAACAATAGAACAAGAACAATAGCAATAGAGAGAAGAGTAGAGAGAGTTCTTCTTATTGTGTTGAGAGGGGTGAATTACAATGGTAGAGAGCACTCTATTTATAGGGAGGAGGAAGATCTTGCTACCAATAATAGGACTCTAAAATCTCTCTAATTAAGTACATTAAAGACATTCACCTTAAATAGAAGTGTAAGAATCTTCTATTTCATAACACTCCCCCTTGAATGTCTATTCAATGATGTGCCTCGTTAAAACCTTAAAACAAAACCCAATGGGAAAAATTAAAGTAAGGAAAGAGTACACATGTTTGAATATGCGCCTATTGGTTGCCTCGTTAAAAACCTTGCAAGGAAAACCCAGTGGGACAAAACCTTGTAAGGGAAAAAGAGTGCAACGCGCATTAACTCCCCCTAATGAGTACATCAATTTATATCCTTGAGCATTTGCATTCCAATCTTGTGCATCATCTTCAAAACGATCTTTGGTAGACGTTTGATAAGTAAATCAACCATATTGACTTGAATAAATATTCCGCACCTTGAAATCATCATTCTTGATAGGTATGAACATCTTCATATAATGTCGCGGAATAGCTCTTCAATATCTCCATAGATGCATTCTCAATGCCATCATGCTTATAGTTATGGCAAGATACATATGTACACAAATTGTTCTAAGGATGTGGTACTTCAGGACCAAGGATTGCATATGCTTCAAGCAACTTAAATCTTTCAAGTTAAGTCATGTAAGTCACATAATAGACTTTAGCTGCATATCAAAGTTTCATGTCATGCTAAACAAATAAGATATCGAAAACTGATTATACATACCTTTGACTTTATACTTTCAAGCATATGAACTATAGGTTCAAAGCTACATGTCTTTCATATGGAATCAATTCTTCTTGAATTGTATCTCTTCCATTTAGTTACTTTCTTTTGAGTCAGCAAATGCGTATAGCATGCTTTGCAATATGTTGCAATTGCATTTCCCTTTTTATGAACTACGGTTCACATCATGATATTCGGGGATATACATATACAAATGAAAATTCATCCCATGTAACACTTTCTCAAGTGTTTATCATGTCTCCCCCTCATGTTAGTAAAGCTAACATGTTTCCTCAACTTTGGGAAATCATCTTTGTGCATTATGTCAATATACACAGCACCTTAATATAAGATGAAATTATTTGGTTCCTAACCCTGAACCACTTTTGAGGGGAGAATATACTCTTGTATACAACTTATATCAAACTGATATATACAACTTCGTTCTCATAAGGAACAGTTTAGCTATTAAGTGGAAGCACTCAATAATTATCTTGCTAAACCAACTTTGATATAAACCAACTTATCAAGATGAACTGTCTTGAGTAGAGAATCTGGAAACTATGCTCGAAATTAGATTACTGAGCGATTTACCCCGCAAGCACCGGCCAGGCTGCGGGTCAATAACAATTGCGCATGTAACCATTCCATAGATGCATCATATTTGGTATACATGGCAGGTGAATGGGCCCATATTCACCTTTGATATTTCCAGAATCAAGGGGCTTCAACTCGAACTCTTTAGTTGGTCAGTTCATTACTGAGAACAAGAACTTCTAGTTCTTTGATATTCACCTATGTGAATTTGCACATCATACTTCAAATGAGATGGCTAACACGAATGTCAACTGAATAAATTATCAATATTGGTAAACTTCAAATTTACACCATGACATGTGCACTTATCAATAAACTTCGGGTTTATTATGACATGGGTTTTATACCAATAGATATCCACTTTATTGTGGCATTCTTTCGTTTATGTAGTACAAACTGGAGAACAAAGCGGGTAGCTTTTCATATACAAATTACCCGGCTACAAGTTGTAGTAATAGGAGAATCAAAGCCTTCCTTTATTTATAGTCTCAATATAATCAATCGCTTTCGCGTGTACTTTGGAAACTGAATAAGTTTCTTTGAGACTTACTACACCACAATACTCAATTGTGTTTCTCCAACATAGTAATAATTGGCTCTTCGAGAGCTCTCAATTAACTTTGTACTACCACAGGTTCATCAACATCCGCGTGGTGAATATCTTTCTTAAAGAGAAAGTTATACCATTATGGTCATGTCAAACTTATATGCAAGATATGTTTCTTGCATTATCGTTATCCTTTAATGGTCATATTTCAAAAATACTTTGGCGTACAATAGGTACGCGACCAACGATCATTCATGCCATATATCATCTCAAACCTCCTTCTAGGAGTGAGTGTGGTATATTCAATACCAATTTCATGTTCATATTCTTCCAACATTGAATATGTATTTGTGAATCACATTCACTTCGAGGATATGTGATTTTGTTATCCTTTTCAAATCTATAAATGCTTCAGGCATTTGATTTGCTATTCTTTGCAAATGGATAATCTTTTGTGCCTCTTTCTTTCAAATAGAGGTATGTGGATCAAGATGAGATAATGATGCATTTTTCCACAAAATTTCCCGTTTGGTTTCACCAACTTCTCCCCCTAATTTTGGGAAAAGTGTCTCATCAAATTGACAGTCTGCAAATAGTGCAGTGAACAAATTTCCTGTCAATGTTTCGAGGTAGCGAATAATGGAGGACGCGTCAAACTCAACATATATTCCTAACCTCCTTTGCAAACCCATTTTGGTGCGGGATGGCGGTGCTACAGGCACATATGCTGCGCATCCAAAGCTTCTTAAATGGGATATATTGGGTTCATGACCCAAAACCAATAGCAATGGGGAATATTTGTGTCAATTCGTCAGTCAGAGACGAACTAGCATTGCTGTATGCAACATGGTGTGACCCCAAACCGAAGTGGGCAGCCGACGAACTAGCATTGCTTCATGCAAAATGGCGTGACCCCAAACCGAAGTGGGCAGCCGACAAACTAGTATTGTTGCATGCAAAATGGCGTGACCCCAAACCGAAGTGGGCAGCCGACAAACTAGTATTGTTGCATGCAAAATGGCGTGAACCCAAGTCGAAGCGGGCAGCCTCGTTTTCATGAAGAATTCAAGATTATTCTCATCTATTGTCTCAATATGATATCCATTTTGAATGATATCTTTAAAACTCAACAAGTTCCTTTTAGACTTGGAGGAGAACACTTTGATTGATATCATTAAAACTCAACAAGTCCTTCTTAGACTTGGAGGAGAACATTGCATTCTCTTTGATTAACGTCATGCCTTTGGGCAGAGTTACAATTGCTCTTCCGGAGCCTTCAATCAATTTACTACTTCCATAGATTGTAGTAATGTTTGCCTTACACAATTACTCTTCTTTTCTTTGAGTATTGTATGTGTAGTACATGAATCAACTAGGCAAATACTTTTACAATTGAACGTTGGTCCAAGTTCGCTTTGTGAGATATCCATATTTGCTATCCCATAGTTTAACATACAAAAGAAATACACGAACATAAGAATAAACAAGTTCAATTCTTTTGTGTCACATAATATTTTCAAAATCTGCTACTAACAGTTGGCTAACAAAATCAGATATGTTATCCATAATCAATTCCTTTGCAGTTTGAAAATTTCAGCGTTTTTCATAAGACAATCGATTATTAAACACACACAATCGATTGTTGGAACATAGACAATCGATTGTTAGACATACACAATCGATTATTTGTTATTTTTGAAAAACTTCAGATCACACTGTTTAAGACAATCGATTGTTAAATATAGACAATCGATTGTGGATGATTTTTGAAAAATTCCAGATTACACTGCCTAATGACAATCGATTGTTAGATATAGACAATCGATTGTGGGTGATTTTTGAAAAATTCCAGACCTCACTGTTTCAAGACAATCGATTGTTAGACAAAGACAATCGATTGTTGGCTATTTTTGAAAAATTCCAGAACACACTGTTTCAAGACAATCGATTGTTAGCCAAAGACAATCGATTGTTGATCAATTGTTTTTCAACTTTAATGCGAAAATAGTTGATAATCGACTAGTTTTTCAGGCTAGTCGATTACCCCCACTGGAAAATAAAAGTTTTATTGATATTTGAACATATTGAAGATATTCTAAAGAACTAATACAAATATCATATCATGAACTAGCTAATACGAGCTAATACTAATGACTATTGATTTATTCATTGCTTAATACAAATAAGTGGAATAAAATCAAATAGCTCCATCTTCTTTCATCACGGACCCATCACCGATTAGGTGGTCTATCTTTCCCTCGGGTTGCTCAAAGAAGTCTGCCACATCCAGGTGGGTGAAGTCAAAGTTGTCGTCAGAGACAAAATTTGTTTCAGGGCGTTTTCTCTTTCGAGATGCTTGATAAAGGTCAACCAAATTTTATGGTATACGGCAAGACTTAGACCAGTGCCCGTTTTCACCGCAACGATAATATATAGTTTATAAACTATTTGCTTTTGGATTCTTATCGTATCGTGCTTGTGGCAGAGTGACCAACTTCATGTTGTCATCTCTCTTTTTTTTAAGCCTTTCCACAAGATGGGTGAATCCTTGATGTTGAGATATTCAATCTTAAAACTTTCATCAAGGTGATGGCGCAAGTAAGTCAAGGCCTTCGTACAGTTTCAAACCTTCATTAAGGTGATGGCGCAAGAAAATCAAGGCCTTAGCATAGTTTTGGGTGGATGCACTATTTCTATCTTTAATGGCGTCTCCGAGACCCATAGCATCCAAGTGGATTTCAACATCCAACACCCATGTCATATAGTTCTTGCCCGAAATTTCAAGGGCAACGAACTTTCTTTTCATATTGTCATACATATGACACAATTGCATCAAGAGCGTGTTCATGCTTACGGGCTCTATTACAATTATCACATTCACTTCAGGGAATGGATCAAAATCATGTGCTTTACACAAGCTGCTACCACATTCTCTAAATGGAATGGAGCGAATTCAATTGGACGGAATTCTTTGTCACATCCACATTCATTGATACCTTCATGGTAATTAGTCTTCTTTCAGACTTATCATATACTGCTTCCACATTCTCTAAAGGGAATGGAGCAAATTTAATGGGACGGAATTCTTTGTCACGTCCACAATCATATATGAATTTAATCATAGAGATTTTACCACTTCGTGTGGTTATAATTTCTCACAAACTCCATTAGAGTTATAATCAAACTTTGTATATAAAATTTATAGAATTCCAAGAATTTGAAAGGGAAAAGTAAATTACTTACCTTTAAAGTATACCAAATATATTTTCAATATTTTCTTCCTTTCTTCCTTTCCTTTCTTTCTTTCCTTTTTTCTTCACGTTTTTTCTTTCTTTTCTCTTTTTGCTTTCAAGAGAAATTTTGTTTTCTACTTCTTTTGTTTTTCTGCTTTTGCTTTCCAGAGGCACGTTTTTCCTCTTTTTTTTTTCTTTTTCTTTCTTCATTCTTTCTTTGAAGCAAAACCCTACACAAACAAAAGTTAAGACAATCGAAAATTTCAATTGGTTAGAGACTCGTGCTGATAACGTGTTATAAACTAAAGCAAAAGACAAGAACAATAGAACAAGAACAATAGCAATAGAGAGAAGAGTAGAGAGAGTTCTTCTTATTGTGTTGAGAGGGGTGAATTACAATGGTAGAGAGCACTCTATTTATAGGGAGGAGGAAGATCTTGCTACCAATAATAGGACTCTAAAATCTCTCTAATTAAGTACATTAAAGACATTCACCTTAAATAGAAGTGTAAGAATCTTCTATTTCATAACAACTTATTTGATTTTTGAGAGCGAAACAATTTTTTATCGCGATTTTTTCATATGCCTTTTAAAATTTTATTAATTATTAATAATTGAGATTTATAATATAATATCCAAGTATGTATATTTTATTTAAAAATAGAAAGATTTTATACTGAATTCACAATCAAAATTAAAAATATCGAATCTCGAAATTTAGACGGCGCCACATCAATTAGGACTTTTCCACTTAGAAATTAGAAGGCAGGTTGCCGGTTAGCAACATCATATTACAAGAACATGTATACATTCAGAGTCATGAGAATCCTGATTTTTCTCCTCTTTATAAATGAGTAGTTTCTTCATAATTTCTTCCCTTTCAATTTATGTGAATCAGTTCGATTTGACACAAAATTTAAGAAAAATTAAATTTTTTTAAAATTTATGATCCTAAACAAATAAAAAGGATTTCAGTGTATTTGTATTGTTATAAAAGCTTCTTATTAAGAATAAAATTGTAAATTTAAGTTAAATTATTACCAAATTTAAAAAGTGATCATTTTTTTTGGAACGATCAAAAAAAATACGTTTACGTAAACTGAAAATGGATTAATTTTTCTCCCTCTTTGGTAATCCAGGCTAGAGCTATAATCTATCTTGCAAGCAGAGAAACGGAAGAGAAAACAAAAACTCTGCCGCCAATTTCAGAGGCATCATCACCATCGCTACAAACTCAAACTGGTCTTTCCATGAAGAGATCTCTGCAAAGATTTCTGCAAAAGAGAAAGAATAGAATTCAAGAAACTTCTCCATATCATCACTAGATACTAGCTAGTTACTACTATTTATACTGTTTCTGATAACCTTTTATTAATTTGATTTTTCTTCCTTTTTTCCCTTCTTTATCTGGTGTGGTCTCGAGGGCAGTGGCGAATTCAGAAATTTTTCCTAGAGTGTTTAAATTTGAAAGAAGTAAAAAGAATCTCTGTTAAAGGATGTTCGATATATGTCATATACCTTTAAAATCTAATATTTTATCTATATACACAATATAATTTTTCGACAAAGGGTGGTTAATTGACCACCTTTATCATAGTGTAGCTTCCCCATGCTTGTTGGTATCAAGAAGCAGAACCTTTCTCGTCTCATAACTGATGACATGCTCTCAGATATGTAAATTAGTATTTTCATAGAATTATTATGGATGAATGAGGCAAGATAATGCTAATGCATTTGTTTTATTCTTTTTTCCTTAATATTTTTCCTTGTCTTGCTGATCAATTGCTTCTTTAATCTTTTCTTTTTGCTTTTAATTGTTATTAGTTTACGTATATTTCGTTGTTGCTTCTCTGCTCTTTTAGGGTAGGAGTAAGGTCTGCGTATTGTTATTGTTGCTGCTGCTGCTGTTGTTGTATATTTCGTTGTAATCTCTATCCGTTCAAATGGTAGTGGAGTGTAAATAATACTCCTTATATTTCAATTTAGATGATACATTTCGTTTAATAATAATCAATTTGACTAAACTATGAAGCTAAATTAGATAAACTTAACTTAGAATTTTAAAATTAAAGTTTAAATAATTAAAAACTACACAAAAAATGCTATACCTTATAATTATTCTCATGTCAATATGATAAAAATAATATTTTAAAATGTTAGTCAGACATCACATAGTTTGACATTTAATAAGTTAAATTTGTCATGAAAATTGAAAGGGAGTGGGCACCAATTAAAAACAAAAAGAAAATAAATCTCAAATTAAAAGTGACCGAAAATAGTCTAAAGGAGTGTAATAAGAAGAAATTTAGAGCCCTATTAGATAAACGTCTCAAGACAAGAATAGATACACTAACCCCATATCTCGGAACGACAAAATAGAACCCTAGATGTGAAGAAACCAAAAGAAAATTAACCTAAAAATCCTAATTCTTGAAAAAAAATCCGCAGTTGAATGCAAACCAAAAGGTCCAATTCTCTCTTAAAAGGAGCTTTCCTAATATCTGAATACGCAAAAACAACGCACAAAAACGAGTCCTAAATATATTTATACTTGAATACTAGAAAGATAAGATTGTCCCTGAAATAATTGTCCTTCAACAGGCATTGCAGCACACTATTCATTAATCTGATCCCTACACCTCCAAACGTGCAATTCTCTAGCATGCAATTCTGAACGTTTTTGGACTTGGAACTAGTTGGTGGTCCGCTAGGTATATGAGTGGCAAACGGGCGGGTCTGGACGGATATGGTTCGAGTTAAAACGAGTAATGAAAAAACGAATCAATTATCCGATGCGACCCATATTTAATAGATAAAAAATGGGTTAACCGCCGGATAATATGAGTTACCCATATGATCCATGACTTCTTGTATATAATAATTTTTTGGAGAATTCTAGTCTCCCTAACTTGAGGAACCCCCAATTTGAGGCTTTATAAATGTATAAGTTAGACTCAATGGTTATCCATTGGTTACTCATTAGTTATCTATTTTCTAAATGGATAATATGGTTCTTATCCATATTTGACCCATTTTTAAAAAGTTCTTTATCTAACCCATTTTTTAGTGGATAATATAGATGGTTAACTGTTTTCTTTGAACCATTTTGCTACGCCTAGTTAGGTAATTTGAGATCATCCGCAATTAAATTGGCGCACATCTTTGCCTCTCTAGCCTCTAAAATCGTATCAAACTGTACAATTAAGCATACCTACACTAATTTCTAGTTATTGAACTGATTTTTATATGAATTTCTTATGAGTAAATATATATTGAATTTGTAGTATAAAGCAGTTATTCGAGAAAAAGAAAAGGAATAGAGATACACAGATAAATAAGTAAAATGTAAATATGCACATTATCTCGTTGGGAGCGTAGATATCGTGAGGATTTATGTCTACCATAATGTTGAAATATTTTAAAGGTCAACTTCGAAAGGTGCAGCTGGTGGGGCATAATATGACCACCAAGTCAGATTATAGCTTCCATTAAAGTTATAATATTGATGTATGATAGCATTGTTATCTAAACTAAACAATAAACCATGTTTTTCTTTTATTCACACATATCTTAAGTGAAAAGTATACAGTCAATAGTGCAACGTAAATCAATTAAGCTTAAGAAATTAGCTTACCTTAATAGCTTAATGGTAGGAACGTTAGGACTCGGTGATTTGGTTGAAAGTGGCGGCAGTGCAATAGCTTGATGGTTGAAACGTGAAAGCGGCTGCGTTAGGTTTTGTGCACTTTCGGTGGAAGGTAGATTAGACTTGCTAATCATATGAGTGTTAGTTTTGACCCTTAATTTCTTCATTTCGATGAATAATTTGGACAGTTTGATGAATTACCGCAGACATATTTAGCATGTCAGTACAGTTACGCCTAACTCTAGTTTTAAAAAAATAAACGGTTACTGCAAATATAAACTGATATACAAATCTAGAACTGAATCTCACATAGAACTAACACTTAGATACATTTATTCAATATTGGTAAGAAACACAAGTACAAATAATTTTCTAGTTATAAAGATGATAAATTTAGTTCTAACTAATTACTAACTAACAACTATTATAAAGCAGTAAAATTATAAACTAATGAAGATGAAATTTGAGACAAGATTAAGGAGAGGTCTAGAGTTATGATTCTTCATAATTGTCGGAATCTTTCCCGCTACGTCTTCTGTAATTTAGCTTATGTATTCTCTACCGATTGTGAGTACTTTGGATGTCCTAGCTCTCTCTCGAGCAACTATCACAGTTTACTAGACATATTCTCTCGAATTACGCTACCTGGCACTAATTCACCGCTCACTACGATTGCACCAAGGTTTCGTTATCTCTAATCCTATCTTTAAACCCTCCGTATTGATCTATCACATACGTTAGGAGTGATGTTGTTCAACAACTACCTAAATGAGTACTCTCTCTCTCTCGAGCAATATACACACTAAATAGACATAGTTAATTGATGACTATTCAATCAAAAACAATAAATAGGTAGTAGAACAAACGGAGAAATCCAATGACTCAATTATATAAAAACGTAATAAGAATTCATCCTACAAAAGGTTCCGTCAAACACCTAGATAACGAATTAGTTATTCATAATATTATGCAAAATTAAAATAATAGAATTCATAACAAATAATAAAAATACGAAGAAGAAAGTGAAAATCTCGTAGAAGAATTCTCCACTTTGCTCCAAGTGTGTTCTTGCCTCGTTCGGTCGATTCTCCTCTCTAAAAATGTCATGTTTTGTCTCCAAAAACATCTCCTAAAGTGAGTTTAAGGACTATTTGTATGGGATAGATTTACCATGGGGCGAAATAATATAAGACCACTACAAAATAGCCTTTTTAGGATAGCTCGTTCACTCTCTCGTGCGCACATGAGAGTGAACGAGCGAAGTTCTTCTCATTTTCTTTTCGCACACGAGAGTGAATTCGCGAAGTTCTTATCTTTTTCTTTGCCTACCAAGTCTCTCGTGCACTTCCATGCTTTTTAGGCATACTTTGCTGTTTTTCTCAAGCTTTCTCTCAGCTAGCTCATTCACACTCTCGTGCGCACCCGAGAGTGAATGAGCAAAGTCCTTCTTTTATTTTTTTGGCCCCGAATCAACCTTTTTTCTCATTTTTTATTCAACTTGAACCTACACATATGAATCTATGTATTGAACATAATTCTCTACAAAAACTCATCAAACCTACGGTAACCACACAAATAATTATGAGAAGAAAGCAAACCGAAAAATATGCATTTTTTGACTGTTTATCAACACCCCACACTTGAACTCTCGCTCATCCTCGAGCAACTTTCATAATTAAGCACAATGGAAAGAAACACATTTTAAAAACATACTCAAGCATCACTAATGACAATGACTTATACCAACACTTAGAAGTCAACATAAAAACGATTGACATCTTTCTTAAAAAGTAGACCCATGCCAAGACTATTTTAAATATTTGTGTGACTTTTTCTAACATTTTAACCTCAAAAGATATCCCAATACATTCCCTACCATGACTCACTTCTTGTGTCAACTCCAAAATGGCCAATCTTCACCAATCCTTTATAAACTATGTGCTCTTACCACTATTAAAGGTAGAAATTAGTCCATACAATCAAATATACATTCAAGTATAATTTAAGAACTTACGCATTGAAAGAATTCGTTCACTCTTGGCACACCTCCTTTTTACCACCCCGAGGGGGATATAAGGGAGTTTTTTCGATTTAAGTGACATTATTTGAAATGAGATTATTTTATTTAAATTCTTCAGATACACCACTTAGGATAGTTTATTTGGTGTCCCAAGTCACCGGTTTATTTTTAAATCCCAAGTCGAGAAAATTTGACTTTATTTAAAAGTCTGCAAAATCAGAAATTCTAGATAAGGAATTCTATTAACCCAGGAGATGGTGTTATGTATTCCCGGATTTCGTGGTTCGAGCACGATCGCCTAAATTATTACAAATGGCCTATTACCTGATTTATTTCATGTTTTAACCTATTGTGAATTTTTTGATTTATTACCGCTTTTAATTAATTTAAACCGCTTTTAGGAAGGTTCATTGCTATTTAAAATACGTCTCAAAACACGCTACATGAAATACACCCGCGGTTCGAGATTTGTTCTATTTAACATTGTTTGATTTGAAATCGGGTCACATGTAAAATCACAAAAACGTCATGGGAACCATACCCATAGTCATGATTGAATTATTTAAAGAGCGCGCCTAAAGCAACTACGAAGGATCAAATTAAAAAAAAAATATTTATGAGGGCCATGGAGAGTTTAATTGATAGCACACCTCAATTTCTAGAAGGATTAACTCTTGAATTAATTTTTTGAGGGTCATGAATTAAGGGGTTTTGTTCGGCATGGCGCACCTCAATTGATTTTTAAAGAATTGTATTTAATTAAGGCTTTCTAAGGATGTTCTTGTTTAAACTAACTTAAACTTAACAAAAACTATTAACTATAAACAAGTATTGGGTTACATGCATTGGATCTAAATTGATTGAAGGAAATTGAGAAGGCAGTGGCCCGCTAGGTCATTCGCGTAGGGATCAACGTTTAGTGGTCTGAAGGAAATTGGGCTTGAAATCAGCCCAGAAATTAGATAACCTCAAAGGTCATAACTACCTTTGACCTTAAGCCAGGTCTGCCTAGATTTGGGCTTATGATAGGCGGGTACAGTTATGTCTATTATTGGTTGGGCCTATACACCTTTACATTTAAGGCCCAAATCCTCATAACGCATGTTTACAATAATTGTAATTCATTCAGCTTCAAACTAGGAAAAATTAGAAAAACCAAAATGTTAAAAATTCGATTCAAACTTTGAGATTCATTATACTTCTATGATTTGCAAAAGAAAAATATCAGAGGTGTGAAATTACACTTCGATTCATAAGAAGAATTTTGTAACTAAACTAAACTATTGGGCTTAAGGCCCAGACCCAATAGCCTAGGCCCTTGAAAGCTTGGACCCAAGACTACCTGCTACGTGAGTTCTTCCATCGGGACTCAAAGCTAGGTATTCTCAAATTCCAAAAATATGAGCTCGAATGTTTACTTAGCCCAATGTACATTTCATGAAATGCAAAGCATTTAACATACTTTCTTTTACAAAATGAAATCCTCATTCAGTTCAATGTTAAAACAACCAGTCCTAAATACATTTGATAGGATAAATTGATGCTAAAAAAAACTAAAAGGATTTAATTTCATGAAGAGCCTTGTAAGCCTAAAAACAAATTTAAGATTCTGGCTAAAACTTAAATAGAACAACATATTACATTTATCATGCTGCCTTATGTAGAATTGACATTAATAGTTGCCTGTTGTTACCTAATTTTTATATATATTTTCTAATATGCAAAATACTTTTCAAATAGCATATGTGTGCATATATAACTATGTCCAACTGTTTTATTATTTTTTTTTCATAATTTATAAAGGTTTTTAAAATCAATTTATTTTCCTATTTTTCATCCATAAAAATCTAATAATAATTTTCAAAATTATTATTTTTGACGATTCATTTATTTGATTCTCATATTTATGCTAAAAAATATAGTTTAATATTTTCTTCATATTTTTATAAATTTATTTAGTATTTTAAAGCTAAATTACATATAAATGCAATGTTTGCCTCTTTTAGATTTAATTGCGTTTATATTTACGAAAATAAGTCCAGTAGTTTATAATGGATTATTACATATTAAAAATTATCTTAGTACCTTTAATTTATTTTGAGAAATAAATGTACTATTTTTAGTAAAATATATAAGAAAAAAGTGTCTATTTAATATCTAGCCCCAATTGCATTTCAATTACAGCCTAAATCAGAACCCCAATTTAACCCCAATTGCCATCTGAACTGAACCAAACCCTAAATCCTCCTACCCAACTAAAACCCGTTAAATCTTGGCCTTTGATCTAAAAGATCAATGGCACTGACGACTCATTTCCAATTTTAATTCAAATGACCCCTAACCCTAGCCTCAATTCCAAACTCCGTCGCCTCTGAACCCCCCTTCTCTCCCAATCCTCTCTTAAATTCTCTAAAACCCTAGTCGTCGTTATTAAACTACATCCCTAATATCTCCCAAATCTATGGCTTGCAAGTTCATCAGAGACCTGTATCCACCTCCCAAGGCTTCTACGTTATGTGGTCTCATGATCGGATCATGAAGGGTTTTGTCCAGTCTTTGCTCGATGGTTATTCTTTGGTCGTTTCAGACTTTTCTCTGGCCATCCATGGCAATTTGAGTCAGACTTTTGACTCTCCTGCTTAGATCAAGGATTTTCAAAGCCTTTCTCATCATTTGGGGTCCTTCTGAAACCTTAACTCTAAAGTTCTTTCTATTTCTTTTAGATCTGTTTCATGTCTATGTTTATTTTGAACATCCAAATGTTTTTCTCGAAGTCTGATTTAAGACTCTGCTTCCAAAACTCTTTATCTTATAGGGGTTTCTTGTTAAGTTATTTCGAAGCTTTCTCTGATTTTTGACATATTCTGCTATATTTGTTCCCCTCTCTAATTTTGCATGATGAAAACCCTAGTGGCTTCTTAGTTTTCTTAGTCCATTTATATTTATTTGTTTGATTTACCTTTTTATTATATCTAGGCTCAATTGTTGTTGAAAACCCTAATTTTGGGTTTACTCGAGTTCCTGCGACTACTTATTTGTTTGATTTGCTTGTTCATCATATCTACACTCGATTGGTTTCAGAACTCCTATTTTCTTTGGGGTCTATTGATGTTTCTGAAATGTCTGTGCAATCCATCTGTCTGAATTTGCTCAACTTGATTTGCAATCCTTTTGTTTCAGCATCTGTTTCTTTATGTGATTTATGTTTATTGCTATCATTGAACCTCGACTATAATTTTTCAGAAGGGCTTTTTACTTGACCCTTTGTATGCTTCTAATACTCTCTTTTTTCTCTATTACTAAGTCAATAAAATTGATCTATGTGACTACCATGTTTCGATTGTTCGCTATCTACTAACTTTGTGATTGTTATTGCATGTTGCTTCTCTTTGACATAGTTTGGCCTCACATTCCTAATTTTTATGCACTCTATTTATATGTTTAATTCCTCTCTTGATTGATCTTCAATTATGAACAGATTTTAAACCATTCCTTGTGGAATTCTAATTTCCCTCGTATGTTAATTAATTGATTCTTTTCCTTGTTGCGCCTCACTGAATCCCTTCCTAAAATTTATACATTCTTGTACTTATACTTTATTGCTTACTCAATTGTTTTATTTCTTATTTTACAGCAACTGTCAGTTAGCCTGTATACTGATTTCTTTTCTTATTTTTTGAGTCCATCACTGCCCGTTAAGAAAGTGATCCTTTAATTAAAGGTAATCATATGTGTAATTGATTTTGAATAGTGATTTTTTCCATATTTGTGGCCTATTACCTCTCTTTTACTCATTTTCAAAAGCCATAAATACGTTGTACTTCTCTTCTTTCAAACACGAACACTTTTAGTTCTGAATTCACCCTTGCACTCAAAAACTCTCTCTTGCTTTACTACTACTTGTGCTATTACCTGTTTAGCCGGCTGAAAGCTAATGCTATATTTCGAAGTCCTGCTACTTTTCTTTACTGCACTTTTTTTCTTTGATTGGTATGACTTAATTAAGTTTTCAACATCAACAACAACATGTTTCTTTACCGTTTCTTTCTTTTTGTCTATCTCCTGTTGTATTTAACTAATTTCCATTGTTAAGAATGATGCATTTTGCCTTCCTTGTTCTGAATTAGTATTTATTTGTCATGGTTTGAGCACTTTAAATCCCTACCCCAATATGTTTGATAACTGTGATTAGTACGGGGCATGACAACATTAAACATTGTTGATCATGACTCAAACTTGGCCCTTTTAGGACCATAACCTTCATGTTTCCTCCGTTTGTTGTGTGTTTTGGTAGGCTCATAGGTCTGCCAACATCTTCTATTGTTCTGCATGCCTAAACCTAGCCTTTGCCTAGTTGCACAGGCTCTTCTCAGTGAATCCCCAACCCTTGCATGAAGTTACCAACTCTGTGTTTTACTGGTTACTACTTTCCTACCACCCTTTAACCCTCTCCTATAATCTCTTCAGCTGTAAAACCCATATTCCTGCACTTTCACTATCTTCCTAGACTTAAGGTCTGCCCCCTTTATGTGAGGCTTGCCTTGTGACCCATGAGCTCCCTCTGAACTTGGACACATAAAGACTGACATCTCCACACTACACTTATCTACAACAACAACAACAACAACAACAACTACCCAGTATACTCCCACCAGGTTGGGTCTGGGGAGGGTAATATGTAGACGAGCCTTACCCCTACCCGAAAGGGCAGAGAGGCTGTTTCCAATCGACCCTCGGCTCATAGGATAAAAGGAAAAACAGCAGTAAAACAAAAACAAAGACAAAAACAAAAACAATAGATCATTAGTAACTCCCCCAGAAATAACATAAATAATTATCTAGTCATAAGAAACATAAATACAATCGCATGCAATAATATCATACAGTAACTACCATAACTAACAACCATAGGTGGGACATAAGCTAAAACACAAATCATCTATGGGTAACCCTGCTGACCCACACCCAACCCCGGGTGAGGCGTACGGAAAACTCTAGGAGCCCCTAACTTACAACCCTGATTCTAGACCTCCAGACTCTCCTATCAAGGGTCATGTCCTCGGAAACCTCCATTATAGTCATGTCCTGCCTAATCACCTCTCCCCAATGCTTCTTAGGCCTCCCTCTGCCTCGCCGACCGCCAACAATCTCCAGCCGCTCGCAGCTCCTCACCGGGGCATCGGGACCCCTCCTCCGTACATGCTCGAACCATCTCAGCCTCGCTTCTCGCATTTTCTCATCCACCGGGGCCACCCCTACCTTCTCTCGAATAACTTCATTCTTAATCTTATCTAGCCTGGTGTGCCCGCACATCCACCTAAGCATCCTCATCTCCGCAACCTTCATTCTCTGAACATGAGAGTTCTTCACGGGCCAGCACTCCGCCCCATACAACATCGCAGGTCTAACCACGGCTCTATAGAATTCCCCCTTGAGTTTGTGTGGAACTTTCTTGTCACACAAGACCCCTGATGCAAGCCTCCACTTTGACCACCCCGCTCCTATACGATGGGTGACGTCCCCGTCAATCTCTCCGTCCCCCTGAATCACAGACCCAAGATATCGGACACTGTCCCTCTTGGCGATGGCCTGAGAACCAATCATCACGTCCCTGCCTACCTCGCTCGGCTCGGCGCCAAACTTGCACTCCAGGTATTCTGTCTTAGATCTTCTTATTTTGAAACCTTTAGACTCGAGAGTCTGTCTCCATACCTCTAACCTTTCAATAACACCAACCCTCGTCTCATCTATCAATACTATATCATCAGCAAATAACATACACCAAGGCACATCCCCTTGAATATGTCGGGTTAGGGCATCTATCACTAAGGCAAACAAGAGGGGGCTCAGCGCCGATCCTTGATGGAGCCCCACAACCACTGGAAAATGGTCTGATTCGCCACCCACCGTCCTAACCCTAGTCTTAGCTCCATTGTACATGTCCTTGATTACTCTGATATAGGCTTCCGGCACGCTCTTCGCCTCCGAGCACCTCCATAGCACCTCCCTTGAGACCTTGTCATACGCCTTCTCCAAGTCGAGAAGCACCTCCATAGCACCTTCCTTGAGACCTTGTCACACTACACTTATCTCTAATCTAATTAATGCAACTTGGCTATGAGCACTTCCCCGGGCCCTTTGAGACCCATAGGGAGTTTTGACACACTCAAATTTGAGAAAGTCTTTGAAGCAATGGCATTTTAAGGCTGTTTATTCCATAGATCAGGGAGGAACCAATAATCAAACCACTTATAGTCGTATTTTTATTTATTTTGATGTATTTCAGTATTCCCGATTTGTAATAAACATTCGTGCTGGCTAATGAAAAGAGTTGGGTAATTATGCATGTTATGGGTAAAAAATATGTCTATAAGACTACTTTAAATCCTGCATATTCAAGCTGCATTTAGAAACCATGGCTATAGGACTACTTTTAATTTTTCATTTTCAAACTCTATTTAGAAGCCATGCCTATAGGGTATTTCAATTTTGTATCTTCAAACTGCGTTTAGAAAGCATGCTTAGAGGACTGTTTTACATCCCGCGTGTTAAATTCTGCACCTTAGACATCATGCCTATAGAGGTTTATTTACTCTTCATGTTTAACTTCACGCCTAAATAACCTTCCTATAGGACTTCATTCTAAATTTTTCACGCTTGTTAAGACATCTTGCTCTAGGATTTAAACGACTATAAATTACTACCATGGTCAAAATCAATACATTAGATACCATGTTCATAGGAGTCAAAAATAGTAATAATGGATCCTGTCGTTTGCAACTAGTCTTATATTAAACTAGTATGTTTTGAACCAGTGCTTAAGTAACTGGTTAACACAATTTAGGAATCATGCATGTAAGGTTTCAAATTATTCACTTTAAGTTGTGACTACATTCAAGATCAATAATAGATACCGTGCTTGCCTTAAGCAATATAAATAAAATTGAACTCGCCTCTGTTATTTGTTAAGTGCTACAACCAGCAGGAAGGTATGATTCGTGTTTCCTAACTGAGTCATGTAATAATCCAGGCCTGCTGCAACAACAACAATATCCTCTTTCCTCAAGTATTTTTTTAGAATCAGACTTGCTCGTTTGTTTAAGTCATGCTATTGGATTGTTTTGTTAGAGGAGGTATACTTGAGCCTTATATTTTATGCAATTGCAATCTTTTATGTATTCTGTGCGTCGTCGATTTCCCACTTGTTATGATAAAACTGGATTTTTGTTGTTGTTGTTGTTGTTGTTGTTGTTGTTGTTGTTGTTGTTGTTGTATGTCATCTTTGCTTTTTACCTTTGAAACTTTAACTCACCCTAATATCCCTCCCTTTTAGGATTAGTAGTCCTAAGTTCCTCCTGGACTGATAGGAACGGGATGTATAATAGCATGCACTAGTGATCGAGACTAATCTGCGATTTAGTTTCTTAAATGGGGCGGGAAAGGTTAGATATGGATATGATGACCGATGCAGTAATACTACGCGTAGACCCTCTTCAAAGGAGTGATTACCGAGTATTGTATTGATGTGATCCATATTTTCAATAAACCTAGAACCCCCTTCCTTTATTTTCCCTTTCTTTATTTAAGTGTTGTAACTCCTTATTTAAAATTAGCTCTTTTAATTGCTCTTTCAAATTTTTCTTACTTTCAAACTATTGTGTATTAAAATCCCCTCTTATTTGAACCTTATCTGCTTATATGTTAATTGCACCCCAAAGTCACAATAAACTATCTAGCCGGGAACCATACTTGTAGATCCTGAGGATGCCTAACACCTTCTCCTTGGGATAACTTCAAGCCTTACCCAATCTCTAGTTATCCAAATAAATTTAGGATCTAATGCACCTTAACTTATTAGGTGGTGACTCTTCAAATGCAAAACCCAGTTCCCAAAAGGAACGAGTTGTCCCTCCAAATGTCATAAACCCCATTTCGCGAGAAAAAGGGTGCGCAATAGCATGGAAACTCCGCTGGGGATTATTTAGGCTTTTACAATTTCAGACTATTATTATGAAGTTATACCTCTTTATGTGCAATTACTTGTTTAAGTCCATTAATTGTTCAATTCCTTTTCATATGCAAAACTAACTTGTCTTATTTGCTTCTTCCTTTTATTACTTCTTTAAATTATGAAAACAATTATATTTATCGCTTTCTTAACGTGCAAATACGTGACAACATGCTTTTAATTATTGCATAATCACGCTCAACATCATATTCTACTCGTGACAAATAAATACCACAACAACACTTATAATGAGTGGTTGCGCTCTTCCTATATTATCAGCGACTAAATCCTGAAAAGGCATATTTGTGGTAAAATCAGTCGATCAAAAGTGTAGGCGATAGTTCCGTGCCTTTCTCCTTTTAGTTGTCCGCTCAAGGGTACTAGTCTAAATTCCCATAGAAACCTTGCTCTGATTAAACTCTGCATGCATCAAGATTAAACCTAGTTAGGTCAACAATGTTGTCCACATAATGATCCTTTAAGAAAGCCTTGTCCAAAATCAACTAGGTTTCCCTAAACCTAAATGGTCATCACCACGTTCTGTGCATTTATTTGGAGAACTAAATGATTTATGACAATTGTTGATATTAAATTGCCGAGTCTGGTAGGGGTAAGGGCGAACCTTATTTGTCGTACAGACATATGAGGCACAGAGTCCCTAGACTCGACATGGTCACCAATATCCACCCAAAATTGCTAAGATGGTGGGAGGATCTTCACTCTAGTTATCTAACTCTTGTACGAAAATATCGGGGCAACCTACCCTCTCTCTCCTAGAGATCCAACACAACAACAAGATTATAGAAGCTATTGCTTTATATGGGATTGTAAGAGGTCCGTATTCCACTTCGGGGACATTGAAATGACACACTTACAAGAAGAAATAGGAGGATTGGCCGGTATAGCATGGGAAACTTCGGGTTTGTTAATGCTCGAGAACCGCACGGGTAGGGGTTTCCTCAAAATGATGGGTTTGAAAAAGTATCCAGAAGTGACATGTTTGAAAGAATCCTACATCCCTTTTGATTTTTTGTATGAGAGATACAGTCATAGCAAATCCTATCATACCTATCATGTCGAGTTTGCTAACACATCATGAGGGCATATTGACCGAAGTGTCTTTGTATTCATGATTTGTTTCCCGGGGTTGATCGTGTTCCCAACGAAGAAAGAAAGAATCCACACCAGGTTGGTTATTGTAACTAGGACCTTAATGGAAGGAATTGACAGACAACCATTTAGCATCATGCCCATGATCATTGCAGAAATATACCGAGCCTTGAGAAGTGTCAACAAGGAGCCAAACACTTCGAAGGCAGCAATTTTCTACTCCATCTCTGGCTCATGGAGCATCTTTATAGGGGTGAATGCCGACAAGTGATTAAACCAAGGGATTGGGATGATCATATCGCATTCCATCATCCGAGGTCAATGAATTACATGTCCAATATGTTCGCTCAGTCGGAAGATGCAAAAGGATAGGTAGAGCTATTTGATAATCTAACTAAGGTCCAGGTATAATGGATGTTTGAGTGGTTCTCTACTGAGGAATTCATCGCCCGATCTAGGGATGCACCATTTCTGATATAGATCAGTTAGGGAGGAGCATACCCTTATGTCCCTCTCCGGGTTATGAGGATGAGTCATTTTCGGGCCGACTTCCAGGATGATGATTGTCCTTAAAAGCGCCAAACTAAGCATATGTGGCACTACAAAATCGTCATGGGAAAAGATACCATTGAGCCAGACAGATACCACGCTGGTTGCGCTTCCTACTATTCATGTTGGTTGGAGGATAATCATAATGGTATAGGCCAGAATGGATTTGTTCGAGGTCAAGGAATCATATATGAGAAGGCCGGGGCACATGTCAAATACATCCAGTTGCGCAAAAGGATTCGTAAATGAAGGAGTGAACACTACGAGATATAAGAGGCCAACCAGAAAGTGATTGAGGAATGGAAGGACATGGCTGTCAATGCCAACAAACGACTGGATACTTGGAGCGAGGCATGGTGGAATTGGAAAAGAAGTTTCTCAAGAGTGTCAAAGACTTTCAAAATGCTGAAGGAAACGAAGGCGGACATCTAGTCAGAGCCTACCTATTGCTTTGACTTCGCGAGTTAAGAAAGTTGTTCGATGGAGCCAAGAATGCAGAATCTAGGGAAGGTCCTTCTGGATCAAATAGATAGGAATTTTCTTTTTCACTTTGTAAAATGTAATAATTTCCCTCACCACTCTAGATATTAATCCCAAATGCTCTGAACCCTACACCTTCACCAAATATCCCAAAACAAAACCATCCTACTCATCACCACCAGTGCAACACCTGTCATACCTCAAACAACACCTTGGTGCTCATCCCAGAACACCAAAACTCCACAAATGACCACTTTCATGCCCACCATAACCCCCCCATATATGTAGAGAGCATGCCGCACTCTGCCCAACCCATATCAAGCACACTCGAGCCTGATGATAAAGACATGCTCATTAGGAACCTGGCTGAAGAACATAAGAAATTAACTAGCGGGATTCAAAGCGTTGAAGGAAACAAGGGAATTGAAGGGCTGAACTATGAATTTGCAAAACCTACAATGCTAAACCATTCAAATATCAATCCCCTCATACACACCAAAACTTCCCTAGACCTCGACTAAATTTCAACCGCAGACCCCTGCAATAATACACATCCATTGCTGAATCTATTGACCAGTCGTACAAAAGACTCAAAGCTGATGGTTATGTCACCCATCCCTACTACCCTAAGAACCCTTCTCAGTGGGGTAAACCGAAAAAATCCTATGCTTACCATTCTGGCATGAAAGGACAAACCATTGACGAATGTCGTTCTCTAAAGGACAAGATCCAGACCTTAATTGATAACAAAGTTATTATGGCAAAGGAGCATGCTCTAAATATCCACAATAATTGATTCCCTGACCACAAGGGTGGAGGCATTTACATGATTGAAATATAGGATGATTAGGATCCCGAGGGATAGATCGGTTTGATCGTAGAAGGTGATGACCTAAAGAAGCCAAAAGTTACTCTTAATCCGATCATGGTCCAGATTCAGCTCTCTGGGGATGCGGATATAAATATGTCCCTGCCACTTGAGTTTTAAACAACGTGATCTGTAAAGAAACTAGACCAATTGAGGTCGAATTCATGTCTCCAACAAAGGCACCCACAGAATTTGAAGTTGCAGTTTTTCCACCGAAGGACCATGCTCCGTTTGGAGTAAAGATAGGCACGCCAATCCCAGTGGCGATATAGACCATGAAGCCTTTCCATACGAAGGCTATCCCATGGGAATATATAGCTGAGGCAAGGAGAAAAGACATGTTAGGTTCGAAGAGACTATTGCGGCAAAGGGTATGATGAGAACTAGTAGAGTTTATACCTTTGAAAATTTAGTAAAGTCAAGAAAGCGGGCTCCAATCGATCACCCGTCATCAAGATCGGGCCAGATGATCTTTGGATAAAGATACATGCCAAGGAATACTCGATCATCGACTTGTTGAACAAAACACCGGCGCACCTTGCTTTGGTAAAATATTCTAAGGCACACAAGAATGCCCTGTTAAGGGTTCTGAGTGAAGCATACGTATCCAGCAAAATCAATGGGGAGGAAATGGCTAACGTGGAAGGATAGGTATTGGAAAGTCATATAATTACTTTTCATGAGTATGAGCTGCCACCTGAACGGTTAAGACAGAACAAGGCACTATACATCACCCTGAAATGCAAAGACTATTTTATTAGAAGAATCCTAATCGATGGCGGGTCCAGCCTAAATATTTGTCCACTAGTAACACTCAAGAAGTTGGGTAATCGACTGCATGAAATAATGGACGGAGCTATAAATGTAAAAGCTTCTGACGGCTCCCAAAGGTCCTCCATTGGAGAGATTATTTTGTGTTTGCAAATTGATCCAACTTGGTTCAATGTTAATTTCCAAGTGATAGACATGCCAGCATCTTACAATCTACTATTGGGACAACCATGGATTCATGCTGCTAGGGCCGTGAATCAACAATTCACCAGGTGGTAAAGTTTGAATGGAATCACCAGGAGGTGATCATATACAACGGTGGTAGAAACCCTATATACAGTTGTTAGACTATTCCGTCAATCGAAGGAAGAAGGAAGTTGGGTTGGAGAGAATTACCATCACATCGAATGGGTAAATGGTGTTGACAAAAGACAAATTGTAAGATAACAAGATCGTGCATATATTGAATTGGAGTAGGTAGGAACATGGCAAAGAGCTTGTCAAGAACCTTTAAGGAACCACTAAGCCCATAAAACTAAAGAAACATGGCACCACTTTTGGTCTGGGATATGAGTACACCTGGGAAGAAATCAAAAACTTGTCGCCACCATGGTGCGGTCCTTACTATCCACTGGAGCATCCAATACAACAATTGGAGCAGACTTTGTACCTGTCAATATTATGTATGGGTTTGATGAGTAGCAAGCATCGGCAGCGATTAAGAACTTATTCCTAAAAGATAGTGATATGGAATGCTGCGTTATTCTCGAGGAGGAGGGGAAGGAAGGCCCTTCCATACAGGCTGTAAGAAGAGGAGCACGCTTCATTAACTGGACTATCAGGACAACCAGAGCCCGATGAGCCTTAGCAAGCATCATGCACTATTTTTATTTACTAAACGATTTTGTTTTGCATTTTAATCCCGTAATAAGATCTCCAATGTTCCAAAATAATTATGCAACTTATCAAGGCATGTTAACTTTCCATATGATTTGACACTCATTATTATTTTTCTCTCATTTCTCTACTTATACAACATTACTATTACTTTTCTTGATGAGCCAATGACTGTGACATGCAATGAGACAACGCAACAAATAGACATAAATTTAGAAGATTATGATATACTGGAGGAGATTGTTAAAAAAGTTGAGAATTTTTAAAATAGACTTAAGTCCAACATGGATGAGATTATGACTGTAACCTGGAAGATGCAGAAAATTTCAATGAAATACGAATCGGCATCCACCTATCGCCATCAAAAAAGAAGGAATACACATAATTTCTAAGAGAATATGAGGATATATTCACCTGGTCATATGATGACATGACTGGTCTAAGTACATCTATTGTGGCTCACAAACAGTCATTCAATCCAACATGTCTGCCGGTAAAGCAAAATCTCAGAAAGTTCAAGCCCGATATGAGTCTAATAATCAAGGAAGAAGTCACTAAGCGGGTAAAAGATAAGGTTCTCACTGTTGTAGAATACCTAACATGGTTAGCCAACATTGTCCCAATGTCAAAGAAGGACGCGAAGGTGAGAGTCTGTGTCGACTTCCGGGATCTCAACCGGGTCAGTCCGAAAGATGACTTCCCTTTACAAAACATACACATCCTGATCAATAATTGTGCCAAGCATGAGTTGCAATAATTTGTAGATTGTTTCGCTAGTTATCATCAAATCTAGATGGATGAAGAAGATGCTGTGAAAACGACTTTCATTACACCGTTGGGAATGTATTGTTACAAGATGGTGCCGTTAGGGTTAAAAAATATAGGGTCAACCTTCATGAGGGCCATGACCCCTATTTTCCACGATATTATACACAAGGATATTGAGGTATATGTAGATGATGTCATCATCAAGTCCAATAAAGCTACCGATCACATTAAAGATTTGAGGAAGTTCTTTAATAGACTACGAAGGTACAACCTAAAACTGAATCCCGAAAAGTATGCATTTGGAATTCCTAGAAGAAAATTACTTGGGTTTATTGTGAGTCGCTGAGGAATATAACCGGATCCATCAAAAGTCAAAGCTATTCAAGAATGGGAGATCAACGACTGAGATTATAAGCTAGTAAACGACGCAGTTTTATTTTGACGATGGTGGATCGGTTGGGTTTAATTTTGGGTCTGGGTTGTGGGTTATTTGGGATCAGATCTAGGGCAGAATTTAGGTGTAAAAATGTTCCAATTTCAAAGTAAACCTCTTCTTTAATTCTTTCTTTTACTTCTAATTTTTTCTTTTCTTAAATTAAAACTCATGCAATTATCTAAATGTGTGAAATTAAACTACTTACATGATTAAAAATATTATAAACTTCACTTAATTCTAAATTAAGGAGAGAAATCAATCAACTTAAAATTTAAAATCAAAAAATGTATAAATGTCCTATTTTTTGGTGATTTTCAAATTTCCTATAAAACCATTAATTTTTGATTAATCTTAAAAATTTAAAAACAAATCCTAAATGGGATGCACGATATTTTTAGTATTTTTTTATGATTTAAATAACTATTAAACATATACAAAAATGTAAATAATTAAGAAAATTTCTACAACAATTCCCATAAATGGCAACTAATTAAGAAAAAATCTATTTTCTTGGATTCTATAGGAGTAATTACTATAGGACAAAAATAAAATGCTCACAGCTTCCCTTCTTTGCTCGAAAACACAAAAGTTTTTCGTGCAAAGTTAAAATAAGCAATTACGAGGTAGTTTTGCCCTTTCGAAACTCCATGAGAAACATCTTTTGAAAAAGCCTGACCGAACCCTGCTTTATAGGTTGCCTACATATCCTTGACTATAAAGAAAACTGATCAGTGTGGTATTGGTAGTTTTGGTTGCTGGGACTAATGGAAAATTGTAATCTAACTGTTGTTGCTGTTGTTTCTTCTTGTTCAGCTCCTACCTAAGCCTATCAACTAAACTAGCTAATAAACTAAATCTAGCTAAGCCTATCAATTACGAGTTACAAGATTCATACAATAAACCTTCTAAGTCTTGATTTGAGTCTTTGATGGTTCTTCCTATAGACGCAGATCTGAATCTTGATGCTCGCCAACTGCAACTGCTGGTTCATTCTTCAGCTATTTGGATCAAGACGGGTCATGCAAAATTGTGAGTTCAATCAAATTTTCTGTAGTCCGCATCTTTTATCCGCTTCTGCACATTGGGTTCAACTTCTTTTCATGTTTCTTATTTTCTTTTATTAGGGTTGATACTTCTTCTTTTGGTCATCTCAATCCTTGTGCCTCATGGTGAAAACCTGTTCGCACTAAAGCAAAAAAATGGACAAAATTCTTTTGCTCAATTTTTCACTTGGAAAAATTTGTGAGTTACTGTAAAAAAATCTAAACTATTTCTTTTTTGAAAGCAATAAAATCAAGATTTTATATCCTTGAGAAAAAGAGACTAGGGAGTCCGGAAAGATTATGTTGGAATGGTGGGAAGGTCCTCGGGTTATGCCGGTGAGGTCCGCGACTTATGTTAGGGAAGGTCATCGAGTTATGCCAGTAGAGAAGAAGGTCCTGGATTATGCTAGGGAGGTCCACGGGTTATACCAAGAAAGGCTATCGGGTTATGCTAGAAAAAGCCCTCGGGTTATGCCGGGGAGCTCCACGGGTTATGACGGGAAATGTTATCGGGTTATGCCGGGAAAGGTCACTGGTTTAAGCCAAAAAATTAAAGGTCCTCGGGTTATGCCGGGAAAGAGAAAAGATCCTTGGATTATGTCGGGAGGTCATCGGGTTAAGCTAGAATAGAAAAAGGTGCTCAAGTAATGCCAGGAGGTCATCGAGTTATGCCGTAAAAGAAAATGATCATCGGGTTATGCCGGGGAGGTCCATGGGTTATGCCGGGGAAGGTCATCGAATTATGGCGGAAAGGAATAGGTCCTCGGGTTTTTCCGGGATGTCCACGGGTTATGCTGGGAAAGGGCATCGGGTTGAGCCATAAAAGAAAAATATCCTTGGGTTATACCGGAAAAAAAATTCGCGAGTAATACCAGGGAGGTCCAGGGGTTATGCCGAGGAAGATCATTGGGTTATGCCAGAGAAGAAAAGGTCTTGGGGTTATGACGGGGATGTCCACGGGTTATAGTAGGAAATGTCATTAGGTTATGCCAGAAAACAGAAAAGATCCTCGGGTTATGCCGGAAAATAAAAAGATCCTCGGGTTATGCTAGAAACAAAAAGGTCCTCGGGTTTTACCGGAGAGATCCACAGGTTATGCCGGAAAAGGTCATCGGGTTATGCCGAAATGGTAAAGGTCCTCTAGTTATGCCGGTGAAGGTCATCGGGTTATGCCAGAAAAGAGAAAAGATCATTGGGCTATGCCAGGAGGTCATCGGGCTAAACCAGAAAAGAAAAAGGTCCTCGTGCTATGCTGGGAGTTCATCGGGTTATGCTAGAAGATAAAACGATTCTCGGGTTATCTAGGGGAGGTCCGCGGGTTATGCCGGGGAAGGTCATCAAATTATGCCTGAAAGAAAAAAGGTCCCTGAGTTATGCCGAGGAGGTCCACAGGTTATGCCTGGGAAAGTCACCGGGTTATGCCAAAAAGGTAAAGGTCCTCGAGTTTTGCCGGGGAAGGTCATTGGGTTATGAGGAAAAAGAGAAAATCATTGGGTTAGGGCAGAAAAGAGAAAAGGTCATCGGGTTATGTTGGAAAATAAAAAAGGTCATCGATTTATGGCGGTAGGTCATCGAGTTATGCCGGAAAATGAAAAGGTCCTTTGGTTATGCCCGTAAAGAAAAAGATTCTCGGGTTATTCCACGGATTAACTAGGGAGTGGAACCCTATAATGGAAAAGACTACTAGGTTATGCTAGGAGTGACTAGGGAATGAGACCCTATGTTTGAAAAATGTAGTTAGAGATTAGGGACCCTAGGCTACCAAGATTTTTGGAATATTTTCTTCTTCTTGTGTTCATTTCACTTTTAATACTTTATTCCAGAAAAATCATGAAGATTTTAAAAGGGACTTCCCTTTTTGGGTTAACTTCTGCTGCAAGACCATTCTGGTCTTTGTACACCTTGCTTTTATTGCACCCGCTTTTTGCGAGGTTATCTTAGATTGCACTTGTTTTCAAATCAAAGAACTATTAGTCAGTTTGAAATGGTGCTTGGTATTGTGGCGTTGCTTGTTTTGATCACTTGATCTCAGCCCAACTCTTTCACTGAAATCCTTTGCTGCTTGGTAGCTTTTTGGAGACCGATTTCTCTTCTAAAACAGGGTATCTTGATTTTTACCAACATTTCACAAGACGGTTAACCCTCGGGGCTTGGTTTTTCATTTCATTTCGCTTTTATGGTAACTTGACTTTGAATTCTTTCCTTTTTAAGAATTTTTGACTCTGGAGCATCGACCATCATGGAAAGCCAAGGCCGACTTGATGCACCGACTGAGGCTGAGTGCCTTTTCCTTAACTTTTCTTTAGCTAAGCAAAACTCTGTAAAACCAATCTTGCCATCTTTTCTTTGTATTTGTTTCGTAGGAGGATTAAACCGAAAGGGATTCAAAGAAAAGTAAAGAAAGGATATGAAAATGAATTTAAAGAGAAGTGTTCCTTTTGGGGGAGGAAAGAAGGACTTATCTAGAGGGAATGCAGACTTCAATAGACATAACATGCTTCTTGGACTTGATATCCGATCTGTGCAACTATCCAACTTCTCATATACCCATTATGACTCATGTTCTAAAACCGGGAAACCTTGCCATGACTCTTCCTGTGCCAATGGTTGTAAGGGATTCCTTCTTTTCGGTCAACGACACCCTTTTCAAGTTTTTTCCAATTGACCTCTCTCATTTCTTTTCTCATCGTCTCCTTATAGTGCCCTTTACGAATTTTCACTAATAAGATTCTCTTATTTTTCAATTTTTCTACTTACTATCGCTTTGGGACTTGATTTGTTTAGATCTCGATAGTCAACACACATCCAAGTTTTCCCTTCTTTGTTTTGGCATGGGAACCACATTAGCTAACCATATGGTGTATCGGACCACTCGGATCACCCCCGTTTTTAACTGTTTGGTGAATTCTTCTTTGATCAAGTCACTGATATCAGTTTTGATCTTCCTCTAATTTTTCTGTACACGGGGATAATCGGGGTAAGTCGGCGACTTGTAGACCACCAAATCGACAGGTAATCCTGATATATCATCGTAGGACCATGCAACAAATCTTTGAATTCAAAAACAGTTAGATAAGTGCATCCCTAATTCTTTCATCTATGTGAATGCTTATCATGGTTTCTTGAACCTCTTCTGAACTACCCAAATTTACTGGCTCTGTTTAATTTAGATTAGGCTTAGGATTATTCCAAATTTTTCCAATTCTCGATTTGTTTTCCTAAAAGCATCTTCTTCATCGTATTCCAGTTCTCTATTCATTATTTTACAATTAGACAGTGTGTTTGGATCAGGGCATGTAGTCCGCAAGCATGTCGTATTATTTTATGCCATATTATTAGAATCGAAAGAAGAAACAAGAAAAAATTAACAAAAAATAGAAAGAATAAAGAGAGATATTCATGAACGATGAAATATTGATTTTATTTAATTGAATTTTGAAGATAACAAGGTTTACATTGGAATTTAAGACATTAAACTAAATAAAACATCCGAGTTACACCTTTGGATAACTCATGATGTAGAAAAGGTGGAAAGAGTGGACTACCGGGATTCCCGCCTGACTGGGAATAAAGTAGCCATACAGTTTTGCAACTTGGCATAGGGACCCATATACAGCACCTCAGTGGTACTCAAGCCTTCTCCAGACTAGACCATGTGGGTGTCATACAAAATCTACCTCATAGCTTTACATGTTTCTTCTATTTCTTCGGCCATGAAGGCCTTATCATCCTCTTCTACTTGGGCTTGACAAACGTCTCAAATCAGTAGGGGATCGGATGAGGCAAAACTCAATCATTGTTATTTCGCTCATTTTCCCATGTTTCATCAAATGGCATGGCTTGAAAACCCACTCCAAAAAACTTCTCACTAGCAGGCAGAGTGATAGGTTTTGTGATACTTTGCAATGATTTCCCGAGCCCCTTCCCAGGCTTGTAACTATGACTGATCATTTCCTTGAAAACCATAATTGACGCATTTGAGATAAAGGTTTGAGGGCATGGGCTTCCTTTTTCACATTGGTCTGCGACTACAACCTTGAAAGCTTGATAGACTATATGTTCGCTACCTTCCCTAGCTTCGAGACATGGGACTAACGGGTCTGGGTAAATAGACTACTCGTCCTCTCCGTGGACTACAATCTCCTGATATTCATATTCAAACTTCACCATCTGGTGGAGAGTTGAAGGTATGTCCCCTGGTGCGTGAATCCACGTCCTTCCCAGGAGAAAATTTTAAGAAGTGTCCATGTCTAGGACCTGAAATTTCACCTGGGAATCCACAGGACCAACAGTCAAAATCAAATCAATATCGCCTATGGTGTCTCTCTTGATGCCATCAAGGGCACACACACAGATATTGTTAGGCCTGATTCTCTCAGCCCCAATCTTTATTTTTAGCAAAGTTAAGAGGGGGCAGATTCAACTCTGGATCTGCCATCGAGCATGACTCTCTTCACATAGTAAGGCTCATATTTAACTGTCAAATGGAGGGCTTTGTTGTGGACAACCATTTCCGAGGGAAAATAATTCTTTCTTAATGATATCTGATTGATTGCGAATAATATTTCCTCCATCCTTTCTAGTTATTCGATAGTGGTTTCAATTAGAACATAAGCTCCATTGAGGGTTTTTATAACCACTTTTTGATGCTCGGTTGAGCTTACCAGCTGAGACATGAGTGAGACCTGTGAAGGGGACTTTCAGATTTGGTCTATTACCTCATAGTAGGGGGTTTTAATTTTATAGAATAATTCTCTAGCTTCCTCGGCACTGACAGACTTCTTGAGCGAGAAGCGCTTCTGCTTAGCATTGTTCATTTCTCCCAAATTAAGGTATTTCTCAGCTGGGTTAGTTTCATTTGCTTCTCCTATGAACTCTTTTCCCTTGTAGGTTATTACCACCTTGTTATAGCTCTATTGGATAGTAGTAGGGTCAGTCATGGTCTTCTGTGGCGCGCGGCCAATAACCACAGGCTCATTCAGACTTGATGAAATAACTATCTGACATACAACATAGGCCCTTTTAGGCATGTACATCTTAGGTCCCTTGTTCAGCTTGAACCTTTTTGTAGGGATCAATGTCATTTGCTCTTTCCTGTTACCCCTAGGAATATAAAGAATGGCATCTTTTGGGGGTACTGCCCCAATTTTGGTTCCCATTGTCTTTTTTTCAATTTGCGGGGGTAGGTTTACTTTTAATATTCCCCTTTTCTTTTTTTTTTGCGTCATCCTTTGGCTTGTTCTCAAAATCAATAATGCCAATAATGGCTTTTAAGGCAGGATCAAATTCCTTATCTTCGTAAATCATCCTAATAACTGGCCCGTTGTTGTGAGCCGGTAATAGGTTGTTGGTCATATTAACAATTATTTCCTCCTTCAAAACTATTCATTTTTACTCTATGAGATTCTCAACCGCCCTTTTTAGAGTCCAATTGTCTTCAGTGTCATGTCCTTCCACCCCAGGATGATAGGCATATCGGGTACAGGGTCGGTAGGAAGGTAACCCTGGGTTTTTTCTATTCGGGGGTGCAGGTTGCAGCAAACCCATTTGGACCAGATTAGGAAAAAGGCTATAGTATGATTCACCAATAGGCGTGAATTTTGTTCTCTTGGGTGGCTCCCGAGCACGAGAATTGTAGGGAAAATTATTTTGTGTAGGTCGGAGATAATACTGAGCTTGGTGGGGAGGGTTATTTCTAGGAGGTGGAGCTTTGTTTTGGTTAAATTATTTTTGTGGTCGAGTGTAGGGATGTACATTCATTACTGAATACGGTTGAGGAGATATAGCATAAGCCACATCCTTATGAGGATAATAATGTTGTGGGGTGCTTGGAGAGAAGTAATTTTTGGGTGGACGGGGGTTTCTCGGACCTGAAGCTTCCATTGTCACTTCTTCCTTATTCTTTATGTTTGCTACACCTCCAAACCCGCTTTGAATTGCTTGGGACGTAGCTCTTATGGAAGATTGGCTCACTATGTTCCCTATTTTCAGACCATTCTCGACTATCTCACCGATCTTGATAGCCTCCACAAACAGTTTCCCCATTTCCTACATTATATTAAGTAGGTAGCCTTTTGGGCTTGGAGGAAAACACTCACCATTTCTGTTTCATCCATCGGGGGCTTGACCCTGGACGCTTGTTCGCACCATTTAAGAACATATTCTCAGAAACGTTTCGATGACTTTTTCTTGAGATTCGATAGAGAATTCTTATCGGGAGATATGTCTATGTTATACTGGAACTTCTAGACAAAATCTCTAACAGATCATCCTAAATGTGCCAACGAGATTTGTCCTGGTCCGTGTACCACTCAGATGCAATGCCAACTAGAGTGTCTCCGAAATAAGCCATTAGGAGCTCTTTTGTTCCACCTTCCCCTCTTAATTAATATCTCTTGAGGTGGGCTATGGGATCCCCGTGGCCATCATACTTTTCCAACTTTGGGGTTTTAAAACCTATGAGCAAATGCACATGTGGGAACATACATAGATCAACATAGGATACACTCTTTTGTTCACTCAAACCTTATATATTCTGAAGGCTCAATTCCATGCTCCTCATTTTCTAAGTGATTTCCTCCTACTTGGGGTTCTTTGCAGCCTTCTCTTGTCCCACGGTAAACTCGTACCTGGGTGGTTGAGGATAAGAATTTGTGGTGAAATGAGTAGGTTCTGGTGGAAATGATGCTACTTGGAAAGTGAAAAATGATGGATCAAAGCTTGGCCTAGGCACAGTATGCTGTACCGCAGCCAAGGTTGGTAGTGTGATAAATATGTTTGAGGCCACTCCCGAAACTACCTGGGGACAAACCTCAGAATGTGTTACGATGAAGCGAGCAGAGATGGTTGGGTATCCTAGTGGGATATTTGGGTAACTTATTGGGACATTGGAATATCCACCCGCTCTGAAAGTAACTTGAGGAAATCGGGTATGACACTTGGCGTCTCCCTACCATTAGACCAGGCGTCGCATATTTCACGCATATGGAGGCGCAATGCCCTATTCTCTTCAGTTTCCACTACTTCTAAGGTTGGGATAACCGATAGTGGGCTATCCTTTGGGATGAGAATTGTTCGTGGATGACCTTCGGAAGACATTTCTACACTGCCCTTAGATATTGTAAGTATGGGTGTGAAACCAGGTTGCCAAAAACCAACCACCTTAAAACAGAACCTATGCTCAACAGTAGACAAAAAACCGGTCAGTTGAAGAAATGAACATGTAGGAAATCGCACATTGGGGGTGTGATGCACCAATACAGTTAAATGTATTTCTATATGTTTCGCAACAATTGCACGTCTCATCCCAACTTTTGTTTATCTCCCCGATCGTTCTCTTGCTCTTTTTTGCATTCTTATTTTTCTTTCCTTCCATTTTCCTTCTTTCTCACTTTTCTTTCTTTGGGTTTTCTTTTTGGTTTTCTCTTTCCCATATATTCCTTTTATTTGTGTTATTGACAAAAATAATGACTGGATCCGATGAGAATTGCCTACGTATCACAGTGCCGCGTGAATCAGATCATCACGTAGTTGAAGTAATAAATGTATTAATGAAATAAACAGAATTTTGGTTTTCCTCCAATGTTTATTAAAAATAAAGACTCCTGATCTTTTCTATTACAAATGACCCCATCAGATTTTCTAGGAATTGAAAGAAAAATGACAAACTCGAACAGACTCAAAAACTGGAAATTAAAATATAAAATCGATACGAAAATCAAGAATACATATGTGCTTCTACTCCAGGGGCCTCATTAATGCTCAGAAGGTCCAAAAACTTATGCGGAGTCATTGTTCTTGGTGCCACTGGGTATCGAATTCTGAGATTCCAACTAAGCCCAGCATAGCCCGCTATTTCCTCAAGCGTGGGGGTTAGCTCAAAATAGAAAAAAATGAAATCCCAAAAAAGGTATCAAAGCCTCGATTATGTTCAACCTCGGTTTTTTTTTAAAAAAACAACAAGACCTTCCAAAACCTTTACAACAGTATCTCTGCTGACGTTTCCTAAGTCATTCCGCCACATATAGAGTCCTAATAGGATTTTTTCAAGCACTGTGAAAAGTTTATTTTCAATTGTGCTCATCCTGAACATTTATTACAGTGGTTGGTTAAAAGATCATGACGTATTTTGACTCAAGAAGAAGTTATCAAATTTTTTTTCAAAAATCTTCATTTCAAAACAAAAAATCACCTTTGCAAATACGACCATTCAGCACCTCAGCAAAGAAGATTTTAGGGATGTATTTCGTTAATTGGGCAAAATTTAAAAAAGGAACCATAGGTGGCTATTATTGCAAAAGCAGCCTTCCGGTCACCTATCTTATTTATGACAAAACAACAAAATATTTGTTCTTTTAAGTTATTTTTGCAAAAAATGGAGTTGGACCCGACGAGGGTTGCCTACGTATCTCACATTCGGTGAGAATTAAACTTGCATAGTTCGAGCAATTTTAACATAATAAAAACAAATTTTTCCTGAAGAAAAAATTCTTTTTCTCTTTCTCAAAATTTTGGCAGAGTTTCGGTATTTTTTTCGGACACTGGTTTTTCAAAGACATGTAATTGTGTCTCTCAGTCCTCAATTTGATTATTTTATTTCCAATTTTTCTCCATTATTCATAAGATGATCAACATGCTATCTGAAGTATATAAATGCACAAGTATCAAGTAGAATGCATTAGAAAGGTATTTTGATTTTGAGTACACTTGTCCTAGACGGATTCAACCTGTGTGTTGAGTCCCTAAAGTCAAATGCACGTGATGCAAGCAAGTGTTCCTACTAGGGATCTGACAAGAGGTTTTGTTATGCTAGTTTTAAAACCATGTGTGAATTCTAAAATTGGGATATGACTCTTAACTGAAAAGAACTTACATGAAGTGCACATTTCCCAGATGATTTAGAAGACTCAGCGAGAAGACAATTTCATAGAAATTTATATACAGTCCAAACAATATCAAAGCGGTAAAAGTGGAAATTTGCACATTAGGCTCAACATGTAAAAATCAGATAAAAACAAGCCAACTATAACTATTATTTAAAGCTCGAATTATTGACCCCTGAACAAGATATTCTGGGTTTATTATCTCCAGCAGAGTCGCCAAAGCTGTCACACCTCCTTTTTACCACCCCAAGGGAGATATAAGGGAGTTTTTTAAATTTAAGTAACATTATTCAAAATGGGATTATTTGATATTAATTCTTCAGAGTCGCGGCTTGAGATAATTTATTTGGTGTCCCAAGTCACCGATTTATTTTAAAATTCCAAGTCAAAGAAATTTGGCTTTATTTAAAAGTCTGTGAAATCAGAAATTCTAGATGCTAAATTTTGTTAACCCGGGAGTAGGTGTTAGGTAATCCCAGGTTCCGTAGTTCGAGCATGGTTGCATAAACCATTAGAAATGACCAATTACCTGATTTGTTAATTGTTTTAACCTATTGTGCATTTTTATCATTATAACATTTTTAATTAATTTAAATAACTTTTAGGAAGGTTCAATGTTATTTAAAACACATCTCAAACACGCTACATGAAATGCACTCGCAGTTTGCGAAACGTTCTATTTAACATTGTTTGATAAATTAAAATTGGGTCACATGAAATGTACATCCGGATTAAAAATTACAATTACGTCATGGGACCATACCTGTACTTATGACTGAATTATCTGAAGACCGCGCCTAAAGCAAATACGAAGGCTCAAATTAATAGCAACTTTTATGAGGGCCATGTAGAGTTTAATTGATAGCACACCTCAATTTCCACAAGGATTAACTCTTGAATTAAGGGATTTTGTTCGGCATGGCACACCTTAATTGATTTTTAAAGAGATGTGTTTAATTAAGGCATTCTAAGGATGTTCTTATTTTAACTAACATAAACTTAACAAAAGCTATTAATTAGGTTTTGTGTTACATGCATTGGATCTAAATTGATTGAACGGAATTTGGACAGCAGTGGCCCGCTAGGTAATTTGGTTGGGAATTAATGTTTAGTGGTCTCAAGGGTATTCGGGTTGAAAGTAGCCTAGAAATGAGAAACCTCAAAGACCATCGCTACCTTTGACCGTATGCCATGACTGCCCTGATTTGGTCTTATGATTGGTGGGCCCAGTTGTGGCTATTATTGGTTGGGCCTATCCACCTTTACATTTAAGTCCCAAACTCACATAACACATGGTTGTACCAATTGTAATTCATTTAGCTTCAAACTAGGAAAAAATAAGAAAAAACAAAATGTTGAAAATTCGATTCATACTTTAAGATTCATTATACTACTATGACTTGAAAAAGAAAAATAACAGAGGCGTGCATTTACACGACAATTATTGGGTATGTGAAATTGGGGGAACCCATCTCCCGCCATTAAGGTATATTCGGAATATCGTGACAATACCTCGAGGCTGTGGGATCGTGATTGGGATCTTTATCTCGAGGATCATCCATGGTCCTGCAGTGGCTATGAGGTTAAAGGCTATGTCTGCCGCCCAACAAAGGTTTTGAAGACGAGGGACTCATGAGGCAGGAAACTAGAATCAATACGTTCTGGTGTCTTGTCTATCAATCTCATCCCCGTACCTTTAGATTTAATGCATTTGTACCATACCGGGTTCTCTTGCCTATACCATCTCGTAAAGTGGTGATGTTGCTCCATTTCTTCACAAGTGCAATAATCTCTCTCTCTCTCTCTCTCTCTCTCTCTCTCTCTCTCTCTCTCTCTTCTTCTAGCTGGTTCATCCCTACAGTCCTAAGACCTCCTTCGAATTTATTATTTTCTTACTTGTTCTTCACCGTATCATTTAATATTGGCAATATAGAGCCTTGCTTAATCGTACCTCTAACTGTTATCCCATCCCCGACTATCCTGATAGTCTAAGATCGATACCAATGCCGACCCCGAGGTCTCATTGATCATCCCCACGCTCTGGCAACAGGCCCCATCGGTTTGATTACTACATCGTATTAGCTCACATTTTACCATTATACTTCGTGCTCTTAGCACTAACTATTTTAACAACTAGCTCGGGAATAGATCACATATTATTAGAGTCTCATTTACAAATTTAATTATTGTTGACATTTTCACGGTAAAAGGTTTAGCACCCATCGCGGGGATAAACATAATAGTGATTAAATTCTTGCTAGTTTCGTCACACAAACACACATTATCTTTCACACTTTTTCTTATCCAAGATCCTTTGATTTAGGCCAAAGCATTTGGCTCGGTAAACGAAGTTGAGAACGACAACCTCAAAAATCATGGGGAAAATGGCGTGGCTATCCCAGCCATTGGAGCACCACAGCGTAGTCTTGATATCACTCCCAGACCAATCTTAGCGAACACACATTCACAGGACACCTAACGAGTCGACAAAACTTCTCACTTCGACCCCCAACGCAATAGCAAGGGAGACACTTGCTTATGATGAGTCAGTACCCATGATATCAAGTAACGACCGGTCGATAACCGACCCTACCGTAGTGAGGATTCTTGGGAATCTATTCAAAATGATTGAATCATGTTCGTGAAAGCTCTTACAACAATCGTCTCCCAAGGAAACAGTCTTGGAACTCGCTTCGCAGAAACCCAGAGCGCTAAAACTCCCGAGGTACAACAGGACCTTTGATTCCTACGGGTGCACCGCCGCTTGTATTCGAGCTCTTCTTGTTGAAGAAGTTCGAAGAAACAATTTCGAGAGGAACCATGATGCAACGCCATTGCTTGACACCTGACCTCACAAACTCGCTTACTATGCCAGCATGGTCCACCATGGAATCACGAGTGCCACTAAGACTCCTCCAAGAGAACTACGGCCTGATGCAGTAACAAACTGTGCGCGGGGTCACCATCCGAAAAGAACAACATTCATGCTATTCAATAGAGGTTGCCACCAAGTATCAACAAGCAGTCAAGCTCGAATCCAGCTCCAATGGAGGAAGGATATCATGAAAAATGTAGATGACAAGCCACAACATATTTCCAAGACAGTAGAAGGGCGGCAACACCCTTCAAGATCCGTAAAATGCATCGAGAAAGTGCCCATCGCCAGGAAAAGGCAGGTCCTAGAAACACACCAAAGGATAACCTTGCATTCAGGGAAAAGGACGCTGAGACATCACCTCTACCTCTATTCACACGTTAGTAACCCCCTCTATCATTTAACCTATTCTAAATAAAGAATATGTTCGTGAGTGCAGGTGTTTCGACCAACTATGCCAACAATGTCAGACCAAAGCCAATAAGGCTGTTCGAAATAATGAACGAAATCAATCCCACACCTCTAATCTTTGATGGATTCCAGACGCTGATCGCCACAAAAATTAGGAAGGCTGCTCTCTCTACAGGTCGCTTAAGCTCGGACTGGAATGCCAAGACTACAAAGCGCGGACGTTTTATTTCGAATAACAACGTGGACACCGCCCAAAGGCAGTTTCGACTCCACTCTGCCAAAGTGGTGAAACTCCTCGACATAAAAGGGACTAAGGCATTCGACAAAAATCTACTTGCAATGAGAGGAAATCCCTCACCATATAACCCATTGCTGGCATCAACGGCTCCGCCATCAAAGTGATCAAAGGGTAAGAAGAACCGCATCATTTGCTGAGCCTGGTTTAACGCGGCAGAAGGTTGCATTAAGGCTCACAACTCAAAATAGCAGGAACATACCTAACCTCAAAAACATCTCCTGTACACCTCACGGCAGGGAAGTACTACCCCTCTCCTTTGTTTTTTCTCTCCTTTTACTAACCTATAAGCATGCAGTCAGCTAAAGCATTTAGAAATTATAAAACTCCACTCGAGAATTTGAGGCCTCTATAGGAACCACCGAGCTCTCTCTCCTAGACAAGATTTTTACCCTAAAGGTCCTGCCAGCAAGATTATTAGAGGAGAACTGCACCCTCAAGAATGGGATTTGACAAGATCGCAGTCCTTTCTTCTACAGTCGGATGACATGCAATGGCCTCCTCACAAGGGCACCATCCTTTCGGTAGGGCCAACTATTGGCAGGCTAAGTTCCAAAAATGGAATCATGTCAATGGAAAAGATAAACAGAGGAGCCGCACCAATGCGGTCTGAGCCCGCAAAAACAAGACAATAAGCAGCATATATTTCTGCCAAGAAGTAAAGAATACCCTTTAGACATTTCTTATTTCGGGAAGGATGATTTCGGCATATTTGTAGCAAATGCTTCTCCATCGAATGAGTCCCAATATACTCAGCATCAACCATTAAACAACTTGAATGATCTCAGGGTTAGAACTTCAGGCTCATCAAGCCCCTGGAAGGAAACTCCGAGCTCACGAGAAGTTGTCTTCAAGCTCAAACAAACTCAATCAATTTAAGACTACTGTTAATCGCCATACAACTAGAGAACCTGAAACTGTAAAACCCCTAGCAGGTAGCCTCCGTGTAACCAGATCTATTATACAAACTGTAAGACCTCAATAGGCAAGAAAAATCCAAAAGTTTAGGCTATACATCACATTTGTATGAATCCCGAAATGGCATATCCTCAATATTGACGCCTAAACTATCACTAGGGTTAAAAATGGATAAGCCCAAACACATATTACTACGGCTAAATCTGCTGACGCATAAAAAATAACGTGATTCGGGGATGCCCGATTGTCGCTAAAAAATTGCAGGCCACTACTCTGAATATACAATGGAAAAAACTGGTTAAAATAGGCTTCCCTCAACATGAAAAATCGAGCACTAACAATGTTGGCTCCAAAATGCAATAGCGTCGATCTACTCGACCTACGAGCTATGAACCTTAGGAGGTACTCGAAACATCACTGACAAAGACTTGAAATTTGAGTTCCTCTAGAACCGACAATGAGTCAGGCAAACATTACGATAAAAATCCCTTAATGAGCGGATAGAAAGCCTACGAAAAGACCACGAGCAAAAAATAGTGTAAGAGCCCTTATCGCCATCTAAGTAAGCCTATTGGTCTCATATCGTAAGAGCCATTGTCGCCAGCTAAAAAATCTTGACAACTTGAGGATTAAAATCGGCTTGAATCATAACTCTATTCGGAGACCAGATCCAAAATAGTTAACTATTCAAAGCCTCTAGGCCACATACTAAAATGTCTCAAACGACCAAACGATATAAATGTCACTATTGTCGGCTAGGGAATCATGGAAACTTACAGGTCGATTACAGCTCAAATCGCAATGTGACTCAAAGACTGGACACAGAAGCTGTGATGTGCCTAAGGGTATGACATGAATTCCACCATCGGCGGCCACAGAATCCTTAAAATTATATGGGTCGATTACAGCTTGAATCGCAACGTGACTCGGAGACTGGACCCAAAAATTCCAAAATGCCCAAGGACAGGAAATAATAACCATCATTACCAGCCCGAACAAATGCAAAACTCGAGGATATATTATGCTCGAGTCAGATCTTGACTCAAAAACTGAACCTGAAGACGATTAAAGCGTACAAGCCTAAGGAGAAGCACAAAAGTCTGCAGCCCCCGCAAAGGTTTGGAAGACAGGGGACTCCCGAGGTAGGCAACTAGAATCAATAGTTCCTGGTGTCTTGTCTAGCCGTCCCATCCCCGTACAATTAAATTTAATGCACTATGTATCGTACTGGGTTCCCTCTAACTTATAAGAGGAGACCATACCAGCTTTTAAAGGGCTGATGTTGCTCCATTTCTCCACAAATGCAATAATCTCTCTCTCTCTCTCTCTTTTCTTCTAAGTGGTTCATCCCCACAAGCCCGACACATCCTTCATATTTTTTTATATTTTTACTTGTTCTTTATCATATAATTTAGTATTGGAAATATATAGCCTTGCTTAATCATACCTCTAACTGTTATCTCATCCCCGGCTATCCCAATAGTCCTAGATCGATACCAACGCTGACCCTGAGGTCCAATCGTCCACCCCCGCGCTCGGGAAATAGGACCCTTCAGTTTGATTACTTCCTCGTATTAGCTCGCATTTTACCATTGCACTTCGTGATCTTAGCATTAACTATTTTAACAACTAGCTCAGGGATATATCACATATTTTTACAGTTCCATTTATAAATTTCATTGTCGTTACCAGTTTCATGGTAAACAATTCATGAGAGGAACTATATGACTGAACTAAACTATTGGGCTTACGGCCCAGGCCCAATAGCCTAGGCCCCTGAAAGCTTAGACCTAACATTGCCTACTAAGTGAGTTCTTCCATCGGGACTCAAAGTTGGGTATGGTCGAATTCCACAGATATGAGCCTAAGTGTTTACCAGGCCCAATGTACATTACATGAAATTCAAAGAATTTAACAGACCTTCCTTTACAAATAAAATCCTCATTCAGTTCAATGTTAAAACAACCAGTCCTGGATACATTTTATAGAAGAATTTGAAGCTAAAAAATGAAAAGGATTTATTTACATGAAGAGCCTTGTAAGAATATAAACAACTTTAAGATTCTGGCTAAAACATTAAGAGAAAAACATGTACATTTATCATGCTGCCTTCCGCAGAATTGACATGAATAGCTGCCTTAATTTAAATTACTCCTTGGATGGATTTGAACAACTTGTGATCAAGCCAAACAAGTTAGCCTTCTGGAAAGTATTAAACCAATAAGCACACATTACTTAGTACTTACTAAATTATACGAACCTGAACTTTATGTATTCAATCACATAGGAACTAAGTTAAATGAAAATGGCCAAACAAGCTAGTAAAGCAAAGATCAATACATCTAAAGAACCATGGATATTTAAACATACAAATGAACTGATAAGGTAAAGAAAAACCAAGTTAACATTCAGCTATTCCTAAACAATGGTTACAGGAGATAAATGAAGCATACCTAAATGCAAAAATTTGTTGATAAAGGAACAAACTAAGGACAAACAATCAAAATAGGAAAATTAAGGCTAGCCCAGCAAAAAACATCCTAGAAGAAGAAACTTAACAGTGCTTCAAAAACTAATGAAATCAGCGGCAAAACAATAATATCACAACAGTCCCAACTCAAACCATTTTGCAACCCAGAAAACTCAGAAATTTTGAAGAGAAAAAGGTTTAAGTATTTTATATATTTTGCAAAATATGATGTTTTTCATAGTTTTTTGTGCAGAGAATCAGGTTGAATGTTGTATATTCTGTTTGTGACAGTGAGGAAAGGTTCTTTTTATATAGAGTGCCCAAAAATAGCATCTAGGGAATATTCCCTAGCTAGTACAACATTTCTGAAGAGGGTAAAATGTCCAGTTGTCCATTTTCAGCATCTTTGAAACTAATTTGGACAGCTGGTTATCGAACATTCTGATATTTTTCCAATGTAAAATCTCAAGTTTAACCTTTCAAAAACTCTTATTTCATTTTTTACGTAAACATTTTGGTTCAGTTAGGTCCCTAAGGTTCTTATTTTTTGGAAAATCAAAACAAAAATCCCAAAACCAAGTTTAACACATATGAAAAGATCAAAAGAATAGACTATTAAGCAAGCAACCTTTAAATTCAAAATAAAGTCAATTGACATGAAAATAATCCGAAAAATGAAGAAAATACATGAGAAACACTTTAAACTTAATTTAACAGAAATGGAACAAACATAAGTTTCAAATGGAAATTATTAAAGCACATTCAAGTACTGAAACCAATTAAAGATAGAAAAAGAGAAATGCAACCAAATCAGAAATAGAACCAATTGAAGCGAAACAAGCCTTAATCTAAATTAACCCGGCCTAATTATCCTAAAATGCATCAAACTATTTTTAATAAACGATTAACTAAGTAAGATTATTTCATTGAAAATCAAACACTGACTGAAGAAAAGTAGAGAAGAAACAAAAAGGACCCGGTTTTGGCCGGAAAAAACTTGAACAAACACAGTAATAAAAGGGGGATGGTATTTGTTGAAGCTTGTCCGTCCAGTGTTGACTTGGTCAGAATCTGGTGGTCTCAAAATAAGCCAAAAGTAACGCTAATTGATTGTTCTTGTCAAGAAGAATCAATTATCATGGTTTTTTGATTGCTTATATGGATCCACCTACCTATATAGTACCTGTTCGTCTATGATCGGATATGTAGAATGAAGAAAAGACTAAATCCAAAGAAGGCAAGAGATTTTCTATGTGGAAAAATCCCACACAAGGGGATAAAAAAACCACGACATACTCTTGTAGGCTTTTAACTCTACTAACTTGTAATCTACCTATTATCAATTTTGCAAATATGCTATTGCAAAGTATTCAAACTAACTTGTGATGAAACCACCACAAGCCACTCTTTAGTTCTCCTAGTTACAGGGATTTAACTTATGACTATTCCTAGTCACAACATAAACTTTAAAGTTTATGAATTTGTTTTTTTCCTAAGACATCGCTTCTAAGAAAGAAAACTAAGAATTACAATGAAGAACAATTAACAGGATTACAACTCAACTATGGATGTATATAATACTTGTTTAGAAACTGATCCTTAGTGGAGTTATCTCTTGTTCTTGACAAACCAGTGACTTCAATGCTGGATGAATGCTTTTTCTTCTTGAGAGAATATCATTGAATGCACAAGTGATGGTGTGTCCAGGTTGTTTTTTCACAAAAGATATCACAATGGATAGTGATGTCAACTCTTGATGTACTTTTTCCCAGTGTTTAAGTTACAACTACACTATCTGCACAACGACTTCTAGGCAGTTGCATTCCAGTCGGATAGTGGACTTTGTACTACTATCAAGACACACCAACAGACTAGGTCCTAGTTGTATTCCTCTTTTGTAATTGTTTCCAGATGGTCACTTTCTTTTGCTATGTTCCAGCTGTGCACTTGACCTGTACTTCTGTCAGAGAACCCCAAGGGTGTAGGTCCCTATTGAGTTTCTCTTTATATTTAATGTGTACAGTCTTTGACTTGTGCTATTGTCGAAGAACCCTACAGGACTGACGTATCAGGTCCTTCCTATATTCTTCCTGTGGTCATTTATCCATTTCATTGATTTTCTGACTTTGAACAGTTCACATGAGATGTGTATCTTGTAGGAAATGGTTCTCTGTCCGGTTCTTCATAACAAGTATGTTAGATAATTAAAACATATGAAGTATAAGACTAAGATATTAAAAAAAACCCATCGAGTTCCAATTTTTGATGATGACAAACTTAGGCATGGATATCATTTGTTTAGATCATATTTAACAATTAACCAGATGAGATGCTAGCAGTTCCCCCTTAATCATAGATCCCGTTAAACTTAGATCTTCCTCCTATGATCACAAGCATATCTTAGATCTTCTTAACTTCCCCCTTTTGCATTATTGAAAAGAACAAATGTTGAAGAGTGCAATCATATAATAAGTATAAAGAAGTCTAACACAACTTGCCCATACCACATATGTGCACACAGCATGACAGAAAAGAGAAGCCAGAGGAGCACAATATTGAACACGCCCCTTTCTCAGTTAGGAAACCTTCTCGTGTAAATAATCAGGTCCCTTAGCTGCTTGGCTAAGCTGAGTTTGCAGTATAGCATTTTGAGCCATCAACCTTCTTATTTCCTCAGAGGCTACAGTTTAGGCATTTATTAGTTGAGAAATGGTCGAGATGCTTCCACCAACTTTTTCTATGCATTCACATTCTTCTAGAGTGGTCTTAAAGGTATGCTTGCATGTGCCCACTCTTGGATTTCCCAAGGTAACCTTATAGAATCTGAACACTTGAGTGAGGAGAAATACATAAGGTAGGCCATGATTGCCACCCGTAAAAAGTTTCCACCATCTACGTATGATCTATCATAATTGCTGGAAAATTGATTGGCACAAACTCATCAAGTGCTTCCACCAGAACCAAATCTAATTTTTTTATAAATGGAACGTCTTTCAAAGCGGGGTAAGAGTACTTTATTATCTAGTTCAAAGAGAAGCGGATACTTAAAAAACAATACCTTCTTATGAACCTGTTCCCCCTGTTGAATAACTTGCTCTTTCATGATGGCTCTCCGAAAGTTTATTCCACAGATATCCTTAACTGAAGACACACCTTCACACAGAATTTTGAGAATTTTTCCCAATGGTGAAGAGCTGAGTACGATATCCACTCCATTTACAAATGTAGAGATATGATCCCCTTCAACAGTGGAGAGACATGAGTAGAAGTTTTGCACTGCATCTTCGTACACTAGAGGCATGCCCCCTTCAAACAAGTTTTCCCATTATTGAAATTCTACAATCTCTAGAATTTGTCTCATACTTGCCATCTCCGAAATTGTTAGATCAAATGTTCGTCCCAACAACACTTTTTGAGTTCGCAATCTTTGTTGCCACTGAACACCATCACAGGTCAAGGACCTTGTTGAACCAGGTTCCTTAACGATTTCCATTTCCTATTTGCTAGCCCCTTTGGATGACTTTCCATTCTATCTTGCTGCCCCACAGTATTGTCCTCAGACATGGCTAGCTCAGTTTTAGTCCGTTTAGACGTGATATTGTACTTCAAAGATGACGCTTTATGTTCCCCAATAGTTTCCTTAATCGTCACAGACTGTTGCAATAAGGAATCAGGTTTCCTAGAAGCATCTTTGTCTATCTAATTTACTGACATGCTCTTGATGAAATCCTTTCGATTCATTCTACTCTTTTTCCTTGTCTTGACACTTCTCTTACTTTTCTTCAGTGAGTATTCAAAATTCTCTTGCTGTAGTGACCTGGTGATGGGTGATTTTGAGGAAGACTCCATGAGCTTGGAATGAACAGGAGTTGTAGGAGTGAGTTTGCATGGGAGTGAAACAGGTTCATCAAACACCTTCTCTGAAAATATCTCACGAGCCAAGCACTCGAGGAGTGTTTTGGTTCTTTCATCTTATATGAATGATATGTCTTCCCCCTGATAAATAGAAGAGTTATATCTCATTCATTTATCAAATATTTAGTAGATATAGCCATAATATTATGAGTTGCTTCCTTTTCTAGTTACTCTTTGAGAGTCACTAAGTCCAATAGGAGGTGTTCAGGTGCTGGTCAGGATCATCCTCAGGGCTTTTCATACTCGAAGAGTAAGAACTCTTGAGTGGTTTTTGATAAGATCATAGGATTTACTAGACATAGGATTTACTAGACATAGGATTCTCAAAATAGTAGTAAACAAGGTTTACCAAAAATAGGAAAACTATTGGGGTGAACGAGGAACCAAAAGTGTGTAAAGTGGTAGAAGTCGTGAAATAATGATGCTATAGGAATGATTTTAATGATAGTGAAGAAGTGGGAGAAGTTTTAATGGTGGGGGAATGAGAATATTGTTTGATCGTTATTAGATGAGTACTTAGTAGACGAGTAGAGAGAGAAGGAGATAGACGGGAAGAGGATCGTAGCTATACACAGGGGATGAAGGTCCATGACTTGCCGTGAGAGAGACATGAAGTTTTATTAGAGGAAGAACTAATGATGAGTGGAGATCGAATATGTTTTGAATAGTTCTGAGAATGGCGATAGGTTTGTAAGAAGTGCTACCGTGCAGAGGAGATGAAAGGATTTGACAGACAAGACATGACACATAGACATTGAAAAGTCGAATGATGTTGCAACTGAATTAAGAATATTTATGTGTTTTTTTGTTAAGAAAGGGCATGCAAAATTAAGCACATTACTACTAACCTAAGATACAGGAACTTGATACCAGAGCAATCTTTTAAACACGGTTTTAGCAGATCCCCTCTTGCAGTTCATAATTTTACCTTCAACTGCTATGATCGTCATGCGTGTTTACCTACAACAATATTAGTATGAGTGAGGATTGGTTAGAAAACACTTTAACTACCTTTACCTAACGGTGTCTTACACATCCAATGGGTGGTGGATCAGGTTCTTCATTAGATTATTATGACCTTGTCTTCACCTTGATTTATCCAAAACATTATCTACCTGAGGTTTTGATGCAGATATCTAGAGTTTGATCTTCTGTTTGCTGCTTGTGTTGTGCCATGAGCTGCATCTTTACTTCTTCCTTCGGCTTCAGTGGTAGCAAGTGACGTATCGGGTTCTTTCTGAGACATGGAGGATGATGTTGTCTTGTATTTTGCCGGTCTCCTTCTTATTTCTTACTTTATCATCCTCCTGATTTGATGTCTCAGATATTTCCCACAGACAGGATTGATTCATACTGTTAGTCCTCACAATTTCTTTCTTTGCAAGGGAGAGTGTCTTTTTGAATAACCCATGAATACGTCCTGCCAGTTAGTACTTCCTTTATTGGAGACCTTGCGGTCTTGTTTTGTGAATCGTTCCCCAGAAGGATTCATTCATTCATCTTTTTGTATTGCACTTCCCAAGATGATCCTTCCTGTTGTCATGAACAAGACATATTCTTCCAATTGGCAGTTCCTGCTGAATTATGATATAGGAGGGACCTGGTTCGACACATAATCTCAATGATAGAGAGCAGTATTAATTCTTTTTGCTCGGAATTTATTGGTTATTCCGTAGGCGATGAGCACCTTTTTAGGCCATTCACAATGCTCGTTCCCACTCAAGTGCAAAAGGAACCTTTTTGTCTTTTCATTTACTCAGAATGTACCCTTTACTTTCATTTCAAGCATACATTCCCTTCCTACAGGGCTATCTGTGAGAAGCAATTCATGATGTTTTTAGCTGCACGCTTTAGGCATTCACTATCCACAGTCCATCACAGTCTACTTCCTCTAACAGCTCCCTGCACATGCACATCAAAGTTTAGATTAAGGAACCCAAATTAAGTTAGGTCCCTTGTTACTATAAAAAGGACGAATGAGAGATTTCCTAGTCCATACAGGCAACATCCACTTTTTTGCGAGTGGTACCTGGTCCTTTGCTAGTAGTCACTCTATCAGTAAACGCTTTGTTCGTTTGAGTAGACTGAACCCTGTCCTGGCAGTTTTCTTTAAAATGACCATTATTTCCATAGTAGGTACATAACAAGTTATCAGGTACAGTAACATACTTGTTGTGTGGGATGTAGGAGCTATCTCCCTTTGGAACCCGATGCCCTGCTTGTTCCCACTATTGTTGAGATACATGGTAGTGACGGCATCTGAGGACCAACTCCGCTTCAAGGATTTATCACGATCATTTCTTCTTTCTCCAACTCAGTTTGGAGTAGCAAATTTCTCTCGAGTTCACTGCAGAGACTTGATTTTACAACAGTTAACTCCTTTTAAGCAAGATGTGTGACTAACTGGCTACTTCCTTCCCTTTCCCTAGATTTTGCATTCCTATGTTCTCTATTTAGTCTCTCAATGGTTTCCTCTAGATCAGTGCATATCACTAGTAGTCATCCCTTTCCTTTTTAGAGGAAGCAACTTTTTCTTCTAAAGAGTGTTTCTAATTGCTAAGACCTTGTATTGTGTCTTTTAGATCAATAACAACTACCATTAGATCGTCTCTTTCATTCTCCACACTAGTTATTTTTTCATCCAGGGCCTCCTTTTTTATTCAATATTAGCTATGATCTCATTTAAGTCCACTACACAGACCATTAAATCATCTTTAGATTATTCGGCCTATCCTAGTTCTATGGTCAGGATCTCCTTATCATTTGCAAGACTATGATAAACATCAATTAGGAAATTTGATAAAGACCTCACTTCTTAGAAGAATAGGGTTTCAGATTTCTCTGAACATCCCTGAAGTTTACCTCATCGTCTTAATCTTTTTCATCATCATCATCTGACTGAGCCATCAACGCTAACAGTGAATCGTACTCTGTTGCTTCAGTTTCCACAGCCATCATGGAACTTTTTTTTTTGCATCTGATTCCCTTTTGGATTCACTTGAGGAGTCTCCACAAGTAGTAAGAGCTTGCTTAACGATATTGTCTGCATCACTTTTTCGATTGAATCTTTTCTCTGGAACCAGGTTCCTTTTTCCTACTTTCTTGGTATTTTGCTTGTACTGCTCATGTTTCGCGAGTGGGCAGTATTTGATAAAATGCCCTAACTTTCCACATCTGTGGCATAGATCGTTTTTCATTATTTACTTGAAATGCCCCCACTATGGTATGCTAACATTTCTTCGAACGACGTTTTGAAATCTCATAGTAAGATAGGCCATGTCACTACCTTCATCACTTGAATCGTTCCTTTTAATCCGTAAGCACCAGGTTCTTTTCATTCTTAGACTCTCTTCTTTCACTGTCTATCTTTCTTTTCATCTCATATGTTTTCAGATTACAATCAACTCATCCACAGTCAGAGTCTGTAGATCTTTAGCTTCAGTGATGGTATTTACCTTACTTTCCCTAGACCCAGGTAGGACACTAAAAATTTTCCTACAAGCTTGTTTATGAGAATGACATCTCCAAGTGAGTGAAGATCAATTATGATGGAGGTGAAAATGGTGTGCATATCTTGTATGGACTCATCATCCTTTCTCCTGAAGAGCTCGTATTCAGTGGTAGGCATGTCGATCTTGGATTGTTTGACGTGAGTGGTTCCTTTATGTGTAGTTTGTAAGGCTTCCCATATTTCTTTGGTAGTATCACAAGCTAATAATTTGTTGTACTCATCAGGTCCTATGCCATACATCAAGTATTTCATGGCATAATAGTTCTTTTCTACAACTTTTCTGTCAATGTCATTGTAGTCTCTTCTCCTATTGGGAACCAATGGTCTTGTTTCTTCAGGGGAACATGTAGACCATCACAAATGTTGTCCCACATCTCTGAATATTTGATCATTATGAAATCATGCATTCGAGTCTCACGCTAGCTATATTATTGACCATTGAATTTGGCAGGTTGATCGCAGTGGACTCAACCTAACGAAAAGCGGGCACTAATACTTTTACCCAATAATGGTATCGGGGTCAATTTCCATGCGGGGCTTAGAACGAAGTCGAGTATTTGTTTGGTCTAGGAATGTGTTTGAGCTCCTAATTGTACTTCTAACATTTTTGGTTTTTCTTTTGATACAATTTACCAACTATAAATCACGACTAAGTTATGCTATGTTATTAATTCTAGGTTGTATGCAATATAGAGAAAGGCACCAGGGTCGTAGCATTTACCTAGGGGTCAACTAACGTGTTGAGATTCCAAATGCAAGATTGTTGATGATGGGGCATACGCTATAACCATTGCACGATTGCACTCACTCTCATACCTCTCGGTAGAGAGAGTGATTGTAGACGTGTAATTTTTTACCCTCCCCAAGATCTGTCACATTTTAGCGTAAATATTTAATTTAGGTCTACTATATATATATATATATTTCTTTTTTTGTAATTTTTTATTTTTTTGCCGAAAATAAAGTATATATATTTTTATTTTTATTTTGTAATAAAGTATATATTACAACAAATTTTATATATATATATATATATATATATATATATATATATATATATATTAGTTTATGTATTTCTCACAAACTTGTAAAATACAAAAAAAAATAGTACCTTATTTATATATATATATATATATATATATATATATATATATATATAATTTTGAGAATACAGAAAAAAATAGTTTTATTAATATTTTGTAGTCATTTTAAACTTGAAAAAATACCAAACATAGTAGTTTATTTTTTTATCATTATATAATTTCAAAAATTACCAAAAAAATAATAGTTTCATTAATGTTTTGTAGTCATTTTAATCTTGAAAAATACACAAAAATAGTTTTGTTTTAATTGTCAGACTCATTTTGATAGTTATTTTTCTTACGTATGATTAATTAAATAAGATCGTGCTTTTATTCTCGGTTGCAGCAAAAAAATAACATTTAGGTTCAAACGACCCTTTTTTAGGCCCAATATTCGCGCCTAGACCATAATAACCCATGCCCAATACCCATACCCAAGCCCACTACCGTAAAACCCTTATCTAACCTAATACTAAAATACTAAACTACACTTCAGCCGCTGCAAAAACGGGGAGTGGAGATAACACACGATACACACATTTGAACAGAAGAGACCCTTCTTCTTCTTGTAGAAAAACAAAGACCAAAAACCATTAGACCCCTAACCCTTCCCCGTCGCTGCCCAGCAGATCACCCCGTCTTCCTTTTCAAACCTCACCAATCCTCCTCCTGTTCTTGCTGCTTCGTCTTCTCATAGCAAGCAAAACCCAAACGGCTAGCCCTTACTCACCTACCGGAAACCAGCCCTTTTCCCTCTCATAAAACACACGCACAGTAGCAAAAAAATGGAGTAGGAAGCGGGAAACTAAGGTCTGATGTTCAGGTCAATCGCCACTTCAAATTTGGGTCCGACGAGGCCGTCCGTTTGTTAGTTCAGGTTCGGGTCCAGTTCGACGGGTCGACGGGAAGACTAGTACTCACTGTTCGTAGTTCCTTAATAAGGTGATATCAAGAACCCAGTATTTTCTTGTCATCAGTTGCATCTATTTATTTTATTTTTTTTATCTATATTTTGGTTCAGCTGGATAAAGCAAACATGAAGTGTATGAATCCATGCAAGAGACTCCGAGAAGTTGCCAAAGACGACATAATTTTTACATAGGAGGATGCGGACGAAGTATCGCTAAAACACAATGGCACATTGGTAATTTCTTTAAATGTTCTAGATTTCAAAATCAAACGTCTTCTAGCGGATCCAGGAAGCTCGGCCAATATCATAGAATGCAGGGTATTGGAGCAAGGCAATCTCATCTAAAACATGAGAGCAAGCCAATCTCATCCTTACCGAGTTTAACCTCATGAGCATGACAACCCGAGGAGAGATTTTGCTGCCCACGAATGCCGAAAGAGTGATAAAAGAGTAATCTTTTTAAAGTGTAAGATGGTTATATGGGATATAATATTATTCTGTGAAGACCTTGGTTGCACAAAATGAGAGCAATAGCGTCGACGTATCATCAATTGTTGAAATTCCCATTTACTAAAGAAACCAAATAGATAAAGGGCGATCAACCAGTGACAAAGGAGATGAATGCAATTTCAGTCTCCAGAAGCAAAGGGAAGGAGCATGTAGTATTGCAATTACAGGAAATGGTGCTTGCTACCAAATCAAGTGATATTAACCAGGGGGATGAAGAATTAGAATCTCATTAGGTGCCAAGATATTTCGAGCTGCCGGAAAGATGGATGCAACAAAATCCACAGCGGAAGAGCTTGAGCAAGTTGCGTTGTTCAAAAAATTCTTACAAGGGAAATTTCACTTGGGGACAGGACTGCACCCTGATCTCATGTCTGGCTTTATTGAATTTCTTAAGTGTAATGCTGATTATTTTTCATGATTGCATGCATATATGACAGGTATCCAACGGCAGTGGCGGTGCACAAGCTAAGCTTGGATCCCGATGTCCCTCTGGTAAGAGAAAAGAAATGACCGATTGCGGAGGCCAAGAATAAAATCGTCAAAGAAGAGGTAACTCGCCTGTTTCATATCGGTTTGATCGGAGAGGTAAGTTATCCAGACTGGCTAGCCAATGTAGTAGTAGATTCTACGATGAATAAATTTTTTTGCAAGTGTGTAGATTATAAGGACTTGAATATAGCATGCCCAAAAGGCTCGTTCCCATTGCCAAACATCGAAATCATTGACACGAAGGCTGGGCAAAAATGAATGAGTTTCCTCGATGCTTACTTCGGGTACAACCAAATTAAGATGAACCCCGTGATCAGGAAAACACCTCATTCTTAACGAAATTCAGCACATATTACTATAATGTGATGCCCTTTGAGATAAAGAACATCGGAGCCTATTATCAACGACTTGTAAACAATATGATTGAAAACCAAATAGGTAAAACTATAAAAGTTTATATAGACAGTATGCTTGTTAAGTCTTTCAGCGCAGGTGATCAACTTTTGAAATTACAAGAAACTTTTGACATCTTAAGGAAGCATAACATGAAGCTTAACCCCGAGTAAGCTTCGGCAAATTCCTAGGTTTTCTGGTATCACATATGTGGTATAGAGATAAATATTGACAAGATAAAACCCAACAAGGAAATTTTGGACATGTTATCAATCATGAAAGAAGTTTAGAGGCTCACATAGGGATTTGCCGCTTTGAGTAGGTTTATTTCCCAGTCATCGGAGAAATTCCACCATTTCTTCGCACTACTCAAGAAGAAAAAAAAACTTCGAGTAGACACCGAAATGGAAGCAAGATTTGATAGATTTGAAAAGGTATATGTCAAGCCCTCAGTTACTATCAAAACAAAAGGAAGGTGAAACACTGTTGATCTACATTGCAATCTAGGAAGTAGCGGTAAGTGCATTTTTAGTCTGTGAGGATGAAGGTATGCAATCTCCCATGTACTACTTTAGTAGAATTTTCATGGAAGTAGAAAAATGCTAAGCACACTTGGAGAAGCTGACCTTAGCTCTCGTAGTCGTCGTGCGGAAGCTGAGGCCTTATTTCAAAATGAATGAATTTAATATATAATATAAACCAAGGAATGTGATCACATAACAACTTTTGGACGACTTTACGGACGATTTGAGCCCGAGGCTATTGCTTCTAGCAAAAGAAGCAGCCATGGTATCTGATTCGACATTGAGAGTTTGAACCTTATTGATGAACGAAGCTTCCAATGTAAAGGTTCCGGGCCTTGCATAATATTAACCATGTCGTCAAGAGAAACCTTAAGGCAGTCCCTCTAACTAATAATGAGCAAAGTATGATGTTTTGATTGTTGGACTCGAATTGGCCCGAGGACTAGAAGTTCAGATCATATAAATCAGATGTAATTCCCAGCTGGTGGTAAATCAAGTCTATGATATTTTCGAAACCAAATAGGAACGCGTGCAAAAATACGTAGTGAAGGTCCAGGCACTGTTGTCTTGATTTTGAGAATGGTTGATTATTCATATCCCAGAGGAAGAAAATGCAGAAGCAGATGCACTAGCTAATCTCGAATCATCTATAAAAATGGAAGTATCATATTTCGGGACAGTAGTACAACTTATGAACTTATTCCTGGACGCAGATAGATACTGTGAAGTAAATACGAATAATTTGGTCTAGGACTGGAGTAATGAAATCATTGATTATCCCGAGCACGGGAAGTTTCCCAAAGAATCCAAGGCATCTAGGGAGATGCATGCTTAAGCAGTACGATATAGCTTCAAAGGAGGACAAGCGTACATTAAATCCTTCCATGGTCCACTGGCTCGGTGCTTGGGGGCATACAAAGCTAATTACGTTATGCGAGAAATCCACCAAGGGATATGTGGGAATCATTCGCGTGCAGATTCCTTAGTATTGAAACTGGTAAGGGCAAGATACTATATTCCCCAAATGGAACAAGAAGCAAAAGCCTTGGTGCAAAAATATGATAAGTACTAATGCTACGCATCGTTGGTACATAAACCGGTAGAACCATTACATTTAGTTCTATCAGGCCATTCACAAAGTGGGGAATGGATATAATCGGACCAGTGCCGCTGCCCCTTGGAAAGGCAAAGTTCCTTTTAATTTTAGCTTACTATTTTTTTTATGTGGGTTGAAGCATGTCCTTATCAAAAGATTGACAAGCACAAAGTGGTGGATTTCTTATAGGAAAACATAATTTGCAGATTTTGAATACAAAAAGAAATAGCCTGCGATAATGGACCACAGTTTATTACCGCAGCTCAATAGTCTTGGAGTTAAAGGTCGCCTCTAACTTAATCAATCTTTCAGCGGAGACAGCCTCGCGATCAGTTGAAGAAAAAATGACATTGTGGACTTCAACCTATTTGTCCTTGGCCTTGGCCTTATCAAATTTAACCCTCACTTGACCAATCCCTTGGCCAAGGGCTTCTACCTCGTGCTCCCTTTACGAGTTTCCAACATAACAACCTCAACATCTTTGGCTTCCAATTCTGCAAGGTGAGTAGCAGTTTTCTACCGCTCGTCCTAGGGTTTATCCCGTGCGGAAGTAAGCTCTTCTTTTTCCCGAACTAACCTCTGGAGACTCTCGGAAGCAAGGAAGTTGACCTACAAAACAAGAATGACAAACTCATGATATTTTTGTTAAAGATAAAAGAAATGAAAAAAGTATTGAAGCATGCACCACTGGGGCATTGTGCATAGCATTATTCAACAAATGATCTCGCAATAGTGCTTGTGTATTTTCCCAGTATTTTTCCGAAGCCTAATTCTTTAGATAGGTTACCAGTTTTACTGACTGGGATAGCAAATTGCATGTGGTAGATACCGAGAGAGTAAAGCTCTTTCGCCTTTGCGGATCCTTTGATAGAAGGGTATAGTTTTGCCCTAAATTCCCGTGAACTAGGGGATAAAAGAGAATAACACTCTCTACTTTGCAGACGCAGTAGGATAAGATGATGTAGCCGTTGCTGGTAGAAGAGTTGGTGAGAGTGGAGATGATGTAGCAGTTGATGGTGCTGGTGAATATGGAGATGAAGCTAATTGTGATGAAGGGTGAGGAGCAGTTGCAACCAATGCAATGTTGGTTGTAGGTTTCTCGCTAACCAAATATGGAAAGGACCGGGTACTTTGCACCAAAGTACTAGGAACAACGATTGGGATCCAAAAGTGAGAATCGGAATTTTCTGCCATTTCAAATTCCCTCAAAACATCGAGACATCATCTTCAGCTGGTGTAACTAATTCAAAAAATTGAGCGGTTTGCTGAATTGAGGATGATCGTCGTCTTCTATGAACAAAAGCTCTATCCTCGCTAACTTCTTCCTCATCATCAACAATAACATTATCAATGGCCGGCCCGGGTGGATTTTAAGTCACCACGACTTCCGGAGATGACTTGTGGGTAAGAATATTCTCCCTCTTATTCTTCACCCCCCGCCGTAGAGGAACACCTTTTTGGTTGCTTGTCTTCAGGCCGAGGACTCTGAGAAGAAACACATGTAGCAGAAGAAGGCCCGTAGATGCCTAATGTGAATAATCTTTCTACAACAATCTTTTCGCATCAGCAGGATTATCAAAAATATCCTCCTCGGGGACGACAACCGTGCCTTGGGGTAGACCTATATTTAACATGAGAGAAAAACTAGATAATTTTCTCATAAGAAAAGGTAAGGACATGATGAGATAAACTTACCATGATTTTGAGCCTTCCACTTATATTTCAGGGATAACTCTTTTCATGAGCAGGTTTACGGCGTAGTAACTGTCACAACCCCAATTTGCCCTCCGTGAACATGTCGTGACGACACCAAGTCCCTACAACTAGGTAAGCCTAACAATTCAGAACATAAACCAATTTGCGAAAGATAATAATTAAACAGAACTAGTGAAATAAATCAGTGTTTAAGGTGCCACCTGGCACATACAACAACAAGTCTCGAGGCTAACAAATATTACCAATACCTGGAATATCACAAATCACAAGCTAATGGATACATAAGAGGCTGCGACTCAAGAATATCTGTACAAAGGAGAAATACTGAAAGAGTTATACTAGTTACAGAAAATCTGGAAAGGGACTCCTTGGTCTGCGAACGTAGCAGATATACCTCGAAGTCTCTACCGATACGCCTCATTCCAAGGTTGATAGAACTGAATGGGAGTACATATATTTGCACAACAAAAATGTACAGAAGAGTAGCATGAGAACACCATAACGGTGCCCAGTAAGTACAAAGACTAATCTTGGTGGGGTAGTGACGAGGAACAGCCAAGACACCTACCAGTCGATAAACAGTATAATTATAGGAATAGTGCAAACGAAATATAATGATGTAAAGACTGCATGAATGACTAAAATTACGGCTTAAAATACAGGAAAAAAGGTAACAAGTAACAACGAGAAAATAACAAATGATGTTACGAATGGCGGCAGAATCACAATCTGAATCCTAAGGTCACAACACGGAAAGGACAAACAAGTCACTATCTCATACTCTAAAATGATGCTTAATGTTTTGTTCAACTCTTTCCACAATTTTACCAAAACTCTCAGACCATCCATAACTCATGAAAACCCAACATCTAAAGTGTAAGACTTGGAATCTTGTGCCCCATCAATCTTACTGTCATTACTGACATCTAACTAATCAACTAGGGTCACTCTCACATATACAATGGGTAAACGAGGGCGTACCTCCACCCTTGGCCAAATAAGGATGAATTTATCTCTAATAAGAGTATCCAACTACGTGTATGCTTGTGCATGTGTATTTAACAAGAATTCTACCAACTAGTAAGCATAAGAAATGGAACGACCATCACCCAAATTACTCGCACCCGGATACAATCGATGCAAATATCAGTTCAGAACACAATGAGTTTAATGGGGATCTCCTAGGATATCGTCGTGTAGTATCAAATATAGATATGTGTTCTAGGGATCTCTTGGTATCCCAATGATCTCTTGGTATGCTCATAAGATATACTGGTGATGTCTTGGTATCCCGCGGATCTCCTTGTATCCTCAGTACGTATACTAGGGATCTCCTGGTATCTCAAGTATCTCTTGGTATCCTCATTATATGTGATGGGATCACTTTGTATCACAAGGATCTCTTGGTATCCTCATTATATGTGCTGGGGATCTCTTGGTATTCCGAGGATCTCTTAGTATCCCTAATATATGTGCTGGGGATCTCCTGGTATCCCACACTACAACACAATCAACATAGATGTACAATCCAAATAATAGAATAGAAATATCCCAACAAGAGAGTCAGTAATAGAAGACAATAACACCTCCGCAAGGGAGTCAAAAACAGAAACAATAATGTCCTGACAAGGAAATCAACAATAAAAACAATAAAGTCCTGGAAAGGGAATCAACAATACATAATAAGGTCACGGAACACCAAGGAAAAACACAATAACCACAACGACACAACAAGACATAATAAATGCATAATAGCTACACCGGTGACCACACAGTTGGACATGTAATATATTTGCACGAAGTCGCAGATGAACTTATAATCAAGGAGTATCCAAATAGTAAGGAAGTTAACATGAATCAAATAATTACAGTTAAGGAAATATTGACTAAACATAAGATATCTATCTTCTTTCCAATTAAGACCAATTAATTACATGAGATATTCATTTATGATTTCCAAATAAAAGGATAATTTTCTTCAGTTAAATACATAAAATTCAATTAAGCAGTAGGAATGAATCAAGAAGAGAAAACAAATACCAATAAAGATATGTAGAGGTGAAACTAATAATAGGGAACTCAAACGTATCAATATCATTTTCACATTCGGGGATTTCAATGGTCTAAGAATCTAAGAGAGACAATTTACCACAAATAAATCCGAGCAGGCACTCATCACCTCATGTACAGGGAATACAATTAATAGAGAAGACTCAAATCCTAAGGGGAAGTCCCCCTCACAAAGTTAGCCAAGATACTTACCTCAAACCGGCTAAAATTAACTAGCAACCACGTTCTTTCCACGAGTACTCGAATCCAAACGGCCCAAATCTATTCAATTAAATCACACATCATAAATAACATCTCAAGAAACTGATTCTACTATTTAATTCAAAGCTAAGGCGCAAAATTAGGTAAAATAACCAAAACACCCCTCAGGATAACGTCTCTTAATCGGATGAATTTAATATTTTCAGAACCCTCGTACTCTCACGAGTCTAATACTATAAAGATATCTCAAATCGGAGGTCAATCACTCCCTCAAAAGCCAATATTTCAGTCTTTAAAGTTCTACCCATTTTTCATTCAAAATCTGAAATTCCAGGATGAAATTAAGAGGAGATTCATGGAAATTGGTCTAAATAAAGTGAGAATCACTTACCCATCGGGTGAAAATCCCTCCAAAAATTGCCAAGAACCGAGATCTAGAAGTCAAAATATGATAAATTGGTGAAACCCTCGAATTTGGGGATTAAATCCGTCTGCCCAGTTAATTGTTCATCGCGATCACGGAGAAAGGGTCGCGATCGCATAGAGGAAAAATATGTTGGACATGAATTGTGCGCAAATTCCTAGAAGGAATCAGCAGTGCTTCGCAATCACGGAAGAACGAGTGCAAACGTGTTGAAGTAAATATCAAGGCCCATAGGTTGAATTCAAGACCTGGGATGCGATCGCGAAATAAGGAAAGATAGGCCTTCGCGATCGCGGAAAGGCTGATGAGAGTGCGATGAAGTAATATGCAAAACAATGCGAACGCAAGTATACAACTGTGAATGCGAAGAAGAGTTTTGAGGTGGTCTTCAGCAAAGAAATGCGCTCATGGGAGAAGCTTCACGATTGCGTAGAAGGATATCAGAAGCAGCAGTACAACAGTTCAAAAATATAAGAAGAGGATCTGTAGCCCATCCGAAACACATCCAAGGCCCAACGGGACCCCATCCAATCATACGCACAAGTCATATAACCTAACACATACTCGCTCGAAGTTCCAAATCATGTCACACAACATCGAAACAACGAATCAAAATAAAAATCAAGCTTATGAACTTCAAAGTCTTAAAATAAGGAATATCATGACGAACCCTATCAATTCAACTCGGAATGACACCAAATTTTGCAGACAAGTCCAAAATAACATAACAAAGCTTCTCCAAACCTCGGAATTACATTCCAGCCCCGATATCCCAAAAGTCAACTATGGGTCAAATGTTTTCATTTCCCAACTTTAACTTTCGCCGAAATGCCTCAATTTACTCTACGAAACTCCAAATCTGAATTCGGACTCATGCCTAAGTCCAAAATCATCATACGAAGATATAGAGATCATCCACGACCCATTATGGGGTCGTTTACCAAAAAGTCTAATTCCAATCAACTTTTCACCGTTCTATCTTCCAAAATTAAGTTTCTTCTCTAAATTTGATTCTAAACCATCTGAAGGCCGAATTCCACTGTGCATGCAAGACGATACTCAAATTCCAAAGTTGTTCCAGACCATATGCTATCGAACGGAGCTTAATATCTCAAAATTAGCGGTTGGGTCGTTATATACTCCTCTCTTAAAACCAACGTTCGTCCTCGAACGTTCTAAGGTTCACCTTGAAGTCCTGAAGTCACTGAGTGCGTGCTTCCAACATACACCCGCGAGTGATCCCACGTCACACCAAACCACATAAGGACGACGATGCCATCTCAACTGAAATTTAGCCTTTCTAGTAGTACCACTAAGACTTCAAGCCATTCAATACATCTGGTATCAGTCTCAACCAGCTAATTCAATACAAGCCAACACACACAGGGTACAGCCACACAACATGACACACCACACATACACCCATAATAACATTTCTGATAGCAATACATGCCTGAGATCAAATCAGTACCGGCCATAAGCCTCATCTTAACAAGAATTCTTTTCAAACCTCCACAACATTAGCGATGATACAATAACCACGAAAACAACATAACAAAACATGCGAATAACCAAATCTCAACCAACACCAATGGGTACACACCCCACAAACTAAAACTCAAGAAGCATAGAACGAAAAAGAATGAATAAGGGAAGAGAAAACACATAAGTGAGCTAACAAATAAATCAAACTAGCAAAAATTATTCTACTTAACAATCAACAAGGAAATCTAACAAGAGAGAATAAAATCATATAAAGGACTTACAATAATCTCGTACTAATAAATCTCTCACCGGAGTACACAGCGCAGTCTTAACATATCAAACCACCTGAAATCACGAGGGTCCCGCCCTCAACATTGAATCACAAGTAGGGCACACATCAACCCATCTAGAGACTCTCACTAGATCAATACCGTCTACAATTTACAACACAGACTAGCTCCCACACCGGTGGAGCATATAAATCATAGCTTGTAACCAAGAATGCTCAGAATTAACATCAAGCCTACCAAAACAGACAACAGGAAAATACTACTAGCCTCATAACTCTCGACAATGGTTAGAAATAGACGGTAGACACAACTATCACTCATAAAACCTCCTAACAGGATAATCACATAGACAGAGTGCAAATCATGGAGCGCTCCCATAAACGGAGCAACAAACAAGGAAATTCACCCTGATAAGCATAACTGTGATGAACTACAGTTTGTGCCCTCTATAGCAAAATGAACTCGTACCTAAATGACATTAGCTGGAGCACCATCCTCAAACCTATTATATGAAACACATCAACGAGTAAGGCTTCCCCCTCTTAGGCGCCCTCTACCTGCTTGAATACCTCGCTGTGACACATCACTCTGATGCTTGCGACAATCTCTCACCATTTAGCTAGTATCTCCTCACTCAAAGCACCCTCTCTATTGATAAGGCAGTGAGAACTGTGCGATACGGGTACTCTCAGATCCCTGAACACCTGGATCACCAGTAATAGGTGGCTCCTTGAAGCTGGAGAGTAGTGAAAGAAACCCTGGACGATCCAAAAATACCCATAGTACGGAGAATGAGATAACACTCATCAAGGAATTCCAGGGCATCGTCCGATGCTAAACCACTTATCTAAGGAGGCTTAAACCTCTTAAATATCTCAAGTCTCATCTTCTCCTACTCAAAAGCCGCCCTCATGCGCTTGGGATGAGCTGGTGCTACATGCAGCATAGGAATAATCTCAGTCACCTGCTCAATATGCACTGCTCAGGAGTGCGGGCAGTGGGAATCTTTGCTCGTCCCCCGACTTGCTGTGTAGCTATAGTAAGGGGAAATAATCCTGCCTGAGCCAAAGTGGGGTACATAATCATGAACTATGCCAAAGTCTCCTGAATGTCCGGAGTAGCAGTAGATGTGGGTGTGCCAGATGCTCGGACTTCGGATGGATCTACTGGTGGTACCGCAGCGGCCTTTTGCACAGGTGCTCTCAGTACACCACGTATGCTTCTTCGGACTCTAGCCTGGCCCCGACTTTTAACGGCTGCACCAGGGGGTGTGGGTGCCTAATCACCTCGAGCAGTTGTGTCCTCACCATCGGTCAGAGAGTGGAAGGCAAGGGTTTAGGACTGTGAATGCCAAAATATCGCACGGTGAGGAAATCAAATGAGTGGAATTTTCCTAACGGTTACGTAGCCTCTTGTAGATAAGAATAGATGTCTCTGTATCGATCCATGAGCCTCTAATTAACTGGCTTGTGATCTATGACTCCTATGAACCTAGAGCTCTGATACCAACTTGTCACGACACCAGTTCACCCTCCGTGAACATGTTGTGACGGCACCTAGTCCCTAGGACTAGGTAAGCCTAACAATGCGGAACATAAACCAATGTGTTGAAGATAATAATTAAACTGAACTAATGAAATAAATCAATGTTTAAGAAGCTGCCTGGCACATAAAATAATAAGTCTCAGAGCTAACAAATATTCCCAAAACCCGGAATCTCACAAATCACAAGCTAAGGGATACATAAGAGGCTCTGACTTAAGAATATCTATATAAAGGAGAAATACTCAAGGAGTTATACTAATTACAGAAAATCTGGAAAGAGACTCCTCGGTCTGGGGAAGTAGAAGATATACCTTAAAGTCTCTACTAGTACGCCTCCTTCCAAGGTTGACATAACTAAATGGGAGTACTTGTATCTGCACAACAAAAATATGCAATAAAGTAGCATGTCCACACCACGGAGGTGCCCAGTAAGTACCAAGACTAACATCGGTGGGGTAGTGACGAGAATCAGTCAAGACACCTACCGACCAATAAACGATATAATCATAGGAATAGTGAAAATGATATATAGTGATGTAAAGACTGCATGAATGACTAAAAATGTTACGGTTCAAAATACGGAAAAAAAGGTAACATGTAGCAATGAGAAAATAAAAAATAATGTTTCGAATGACGGTAGACTCACAATTCAAATCTTAAGGTTACAACACAGCAAGGACAAACAAGTCACTATTTCTTATTTTACAATGATGGTTACATAAGGTTTTATTCAACTCTTTCCACGATTTTACCAAAATTGTCAGAGTAGCCACAACTCGTAAATATCCAGCATCTGAAGTCTAACACTTGGCATCTTGTGCCCCATCAATCTCACGATCATGCTGACAACTAACTAGTCAACTAGAGTCCCTCTCACATATATAATGGGTAAACGAGGGCGTATCGCCACCCTTAGCCAAATCAGGAGGAATTTATCTCTAATAGGAGTGTCCAACTATATGTATGCTTGTGCAAGTGTATATAACAAGAATTTTACCAACTAGTAAGCATAAGAAATGGAACGACCAGCACCCGAATTACTGACACCCGGATAGAATCGATGAACAATGAGTTCATATGGGGACCTCCCAGGATATCATCCTATAGTATCAAACATAAATATGTGTGCTAGGGATCTCTTGATATCCCATGGATTTCTTGGAATCCTCATTACATGTACTGGGGATCTTGAGATATCCTTAATATGTATACTAGGGATCTCTTGGTATCCCGAGGACCTCTTGGTATCCTCATTATATGTGTTGGAGGTCTCTTGGTATCCCAAAAATCTCTTGGTATCATCAATGTATGTTCTGGGGATCTCTAGGTATCCTCAATATGTCTGATAGGGATCTCCTGGTATCCTGCAATACAGCACAATCAACATAGATATACAACTCAAATAATAGAATAGAAATATTCCGTCAATGAAGTCAGTAATAGAAGACAATAACATCCCGACAAGGGAGTCAACAACAGAAACTATAACGTCCTAGCAAGGGAATCGACAATAGAAACAATAATGTCCCGGTAAAGGAATCAACAATACTTAATAAGGTCATGGAACACCAAGGAAAAACACAATAACTGCAACGACATAACAAGATATAATAAGTGCGTAATAGCTACACCGGTAACCACACAGTTGGACAAGTAATATATTTGCACGAAGTCGCAGATGAACTTACAATCAAGGAGTATCCAAACAGTAAAGAAAATTAACACGAATAAAATAATTAAAATTTAGGAAATATCGACTAATCATAAGATATCTATCGTCTTTCCAAATAAGACTAATTAATTACATGAGATATAACATTTATGATTTCCAAATAAAGACGAGCAGTTAGGACGGATAATATGACTATAGAAGGGTAATGTAGTTAAACACGTAAAAATCAACTAAACAACAAGAATGAATCAATAAGAGAAAATAATATCAAGTAAGACATGTAGAGGTGAAACTAATAACAGGGAACTTAAACGTATCAATGTCATCTTCACACTCGGGGATTTCAAGGGTCTAAGAGCCTAAAAGGGATAATTTACCACAAACAAATCCGAGCACGCACTCATCACCTCGTGTATACAGAATACAATAACCAAAGAAGACTCAAATCCTAAGGGGAAGTCACCCACACAAAGTTAGGCAAGATACTTAACTCAAACCAACTAAAATTAACTAGCAACCACGTTCTTGCCACGAGTACTTGACTCCAAATGGCTCAAATCTATTCAATTAAATCACACATTGTAAATAACATCTCAAGCAACTGATTCTACTATTTAATTCAAAGCTAAAGCGTAAAATTAGGTAAAATACCCAAAATACCCCTCAAACCAATGTCTCGGTATCGGATGAATTTAACATTTTCAGAACCCTCGTACTCCTACAAGTCTAACCATATTAAAATCTCTCAAATCAAAGGTCAAAACCTTCCTCAAAATCCAATATTTTGGTCTATGAAGTTCTACCCATTTTTCATTCAAAATATAAAATTCAAGGATGAAATTAAGAGGAGATTCACGGAAATTGGTCTAAATAACCAAGTTTCCTAGGTAAAAATCCCTCCAAAAATCGCCAAGAATCGAGCTTTAGAAATCAAAATATGAAAAAGTGGTGAAACCCTCAAATCTGGGAATTAAATCTGTCTACCCAGTTAATTGTTCATCGCGATCACAGAGAAAGGGTCGCGATCACATAGAGGAAAAATAGGTTAGCACAAAAATGTGCATCACGAACGTCGAGAAAGGACCAGCAGTTCTTCGCGATCAGGGAACCACGAGTGTGAATGCGTTGAAGGAAATATCAAGGCCTAAAGGTTTCTATATGTGAACGCAGGACCTGGAATGCGATCGCAATGTAAGGAAATTTAGGCCTTCGCGATCGCGGAAAGGTTGATACGAGCATGATGAAGGACTATGCAAAACAACGCGAACGCGAGGATATATCTGTGAACGCGAAGAAGATTTTTGAGGTGGTCTTCAGCAAAGCAACACGATCGCGGGAGAAGCTTCGCGATAGGGTATAATGATACCAGAAGCAGTAGTTCAATAGTTCCAAAATAGAAGAAAAGGAATCGTGGCCCATCCGAAACACACTCGAGGCCCCCCAGGGACCCCGTCTAATCATACACAGATGTCATATTACCTAACACAGACTAGCTCGTAGTTCCAAATCATGTAACACAACATCTAATGGACGAATCAAACTAAAAATCAAGATTACGAACTTCCAAGTGTTCTAATAATGAATCTCATGCCGAACACTATTAATTCAACTCGGAATGATGTCAAATTTTGTAGGCAAGTACAAAATAATATAATAGAGATGGTCTAACTTTCAGAATTCCATTCCAACTCCGATATCCCAAAAGTCAACTATGGGTCAAACTTCTTTATTTTCCAACTTCAACTTTAGCTGAAATGCCTCAATTTACTCTATGGACCTCCAAATATAAATACGGATGCTCGCCTAAATCCAAAATCACCATACAAAGCTGTAGAGATCATCCATGGCCCATTCCAGGGACGTTTACCGAAAGGTCCAATTCCAGTCAACTTTTAATCGTTCTCTCTTCCAAAACAAGGTTTCTTCTCTAAATTTGACTCTAAACCATCTCAAGGCCAATTCCACCATGCACGCAAGTAGATACTCAAATTCCGCAACAGTTCTAGACTTATGCCACCGAAGAGAGCGTAATATCTCAAAACAACCGATTAGATCGTTACAATAACGTCCAAAATTTTCTGAACCCTATTCTAAGCCCTCAACCCTAGAGGGAACCCACTTAGTTGTTGAGGTGGGAAAAGAAAGAAAATTTAATAATGATGAGGAAAGGATCTTTGACAAGGAAAGAAACATAAAGAAACAGACTTTATACTGACTAGTGCAATCACGCAGTTCGGGAAGGAAGGAACTAAGGCAGGGATGATGTCACTGGTGGCAATTGAAAGAAAGTGTTCCATCCACCCATGATCGTTATCATCATCCATGCTAGATAGCAGTACATAGTGGCCCTGCTTGCTGAAGTTTATCATCCTCCTACGGAAGATCTTAGGGGAGTAAAGGTCATCACATGAATAAAAGTTTGCTCATCCCCCATTTCCTGGCACAGGTATGAAAGGCAAGCAATTGTCCTCAACATGGAGGGACTCACTTGCGCCAAACACACTTAATACCAAAGGCAAAACTCCCAATGACGAAGTCAAGCTCTCCACTCATAGAAAATGTCCCCAAAATGAAGGGATACTATAGAAGTACGTAAAAACCTTCTTAGATAAGGCTACCCACTTCGCCCGGTAGGGAGAGATAATGTTTAGGTCCTAACTACGATAGTCTTCCTTCATAATGGGAATGCTGGAAGAAAAGATGGAAGAAGGATACCTGCTAACAGCCTATGTACGGGGCTAACAGAAGGAAATTTCTCTTTGAAGACTTTTGTTGTAACAAGGCTTCTAGGAATGATGGTGTTCACTATTGAAGGAGCGACGTCCTCGGCTTTGTTCGTATTCTTGGAGGAACTGGTGTTCTTTGAAGAAGAATACATTATATGTTATGGAAAAAGGAAAAGGTTTTTCGTTAGTTTAAGAAAAGGTGAAGAACACAATACAAGTTGAATGAATGGAATGTGAGAGACTTTGGAGAATTATGGAGCATGAACGAAGGAAGTTGATACGTATCTGTAAAGGTTTGCTAAGTTGCAATGATTACCTTGATAACCGGAAAAAGTTATGCTAAATCGTGCGATGACTCGTGTTTGAGGCATTAAATACGGAGAAACGTACGTCTATTCAACAGTTAGAAGCTTTTCAGAGAGCATCAGAGTAATTCCTGCAAAAAAAAAGAATATTTTTACCAACTTTCCGATGACATAAAGTTATGTCAACGGAAAGTAGGGGGACTATCTGTACAGGGTAAAATATGTTATGCCAAGCGGTCACATAAAAGAGTGACTCATGGAGCTTAAAATAGAGGAAGGATAGGACAAAAGGCCATGATTCCGCCTTCCACTGAAAAGAATGACATTCGCAAATATGCAATAAATATTCTCCTTCCACTAGCATTCAATGAAGAATATTTTGCAACATTTAGTGCATTGCCTGTTACAGAGAATTTGTCATGTATGATCATTGTTACACCTCCTTCAATGGTACTCATAATTGAGGGCTTGATCCTATAACCTTGTTCCTTAGGTCCAGCTATAAATAGTGATTGTGTTATCATTGCAATGACACGAATTTTCTGGCGAACTTATACTATAATTAATCCAAAACTCTATTTGTTGTTATCTTTTTATTACTTAATTTAATCGATGTTGTGCCTGAAAGCCTTGCTCCTGGAATCACTGTTTCTGTTATTTTATCTTTATTTCAAGGCTAAGTATTGCACTTTTCTTCAGTTATTTTTATTATTTCAGGATCGAACTAATTCACTTATCTATAAACCACGTATAAATTGAAGTGTACTGTTTTACGGGTAAATATATATAACAATACATATCTATAATAATTTACAGGAGTACGGTTGACCTAAATAGGTGACCCAAAAACTCATCAGATATTAAACGTTAAAAGACTATAGTCCTAATTTAAATTAGTTTCAAGCTTTGATCAATTTATAAGTAATTAAATCCACGTGTCTATTATTTAGTCGACAAGAGAATTCGTCTTTCTCTTCTCTACAGAGTCATGTTCTAAATGTTTTCAGTTTTGCATGTGGTCGACTATGTGTTTCTTATGGAACCAATATTTCTAAAATTACGTATGGCAATCAATATTCTCTTCAAGCACCTTCCTTCAAAGGAACAAAAATGGTTCAAATTGTGCTTTGGTCATGGTCTAAAAGTTTTAAATTTTGCATGTTGTCGACTATATTTTGTTTCCTGTAGAATGAATCTTTATAACATGTATTATTCTTTTATTATTATTTTCAAGCATTTTTTGTTTATAGAAAAAAATGGTTATAATAGGTTGTAGATATGACCCATGTCCCATAATCCTCATTTTATACATTTAAGTACTTTAACCGAGAATATAATTTTCGTCATACTTTTCATTCCCTTTTATTGTAACCTAAGCCTTCCCCACTTTCAAAAGACTAAAGAATCATTGAGGCTTGGCGAAAACCAAAAATTACTCCTTTTGCCAAGATATATTGTGGTGTTTGATTAGGTATGAAGTTTAAGAAAGAATAATAACTTATAAAATTTATGATCTAAAATAAGTCATAAAAATTTGTGTTGGGATAATTAATCTCATTATAAAATGAGAAATTTAAACATAAATTATTTTTAAATAGGAAAGTATAACATTCTTATGACTAAAATGTGAAGTATGACACATAAATTACGACAATGGAAATAATAGTTATTTCTCTTTCTTTTTATCTACTCTGTCATGGAAAAAAAATCTACAACCTTTGGAGGGTATTGATTTTGACTTGATCTAATTTTACTTATCTAATCGTTTTATTATTTATATGATACGGCTTGACTGGAGATACTTTATTAAAGAAAAAATGACTTTGTACTTTTTTTTTTTACAATCTATTAGGGATAGCTTAGGGCTAATTTTTTATTGATAAAAACGAGAATTACAAAAATTACAATGAACATAACCTTGTTCGGAGGTTTTACATAATGGAAGTAATAAAGTTTGACTGTTACATTAATCCTATTACCAAGATTAAGTAAAATACTCAAGCTTGGTATCATAAAATGTATACTAAAATTAAACAAATGAGTGCAACTTTTGTAATTGTATGCGTGTTCAATGCTTGTTCTATCGTGCATGTGCAATGTCACATTTCCTTTCTCAAGGGAATGAGCACAATATGCTAATACCATCCAAAGAGGTCGTAGTGAGTGGCAATGCAGTAGTACATGGACGCGTTGATGCCATGAAGATACCCTTTCGTCCGTTAACCAGGCCCACCATTTGAGTTCCAGTTGTATGGGTTGGTCTTGCATCTTCCTGTTCATTATTGAAGTCATAATGGTCACCACATTAAACATCTCATGCTTACTTACTGTTTGTTTTCAATTGCCCATGTTTCCTTCTGCATTGACTAATAATTCACTTGAACATTTCAATGTGGAGTCCCAAAGCCTTGTAAGGTTGATTGTGATGCACCAAAAGTGTTCCAATTTTCCAAGCAGCATTGGACAGTACTGAAAATACCATCCCATTGTAGAATAGCATGGATCAAGATCTCGTACATCAGATAAAAATGCTCGTCGAGGGTAAAGTTCTCAATGTCGACTTCCAATTGTCCAATTCTCTTTTTTCTTTGTGTAATAAAGTTATGGAAGATCCTCCTATTGTTGCCTCATTAAGGGAATTAATATTAATATTGAATATCACCCTTAAATGACACCTCAGATAGTTCTTCAGCGAAACGGATAAAACCTCTGCAAAAAAGAAAACTATGTTAGATAAAAAGATCATTATTTCATCCTCCCACGTGAATGTTGGCTTGTTTTTTGCAGTTTTTGTTTGGTAAAGGCGTGTAACAACAGATGTCTTCATGAAACCATATAAAATTGATATGATCTGCTCATGTTTTCCTCGATTTCTCGTGAATGCCAGCACACATGTTCTAAACCCATAGACCAATGTAACCACAAATTCCTCAGACGTGCATTAATGTCCAGCATCACTTTTTCCTCGATGTTGTCCTCTTGGTTACCCACAGTCGTGCATTCTTGATCTCCTTCATGTGCAAAAGTTTGAAGCAAGTGTTGGTTGTTAATTTATGGTTGAAATTGTGCTCCAGCATTTTATGAAATAATGCAGCGTGGTTCTACAGAAGCATTCGTGAAGGTCCCAATGAGCACCTTCATTAAAAAATTAGGTGTGTTTGATCTCCCAACGCAAAAGCTGGTTCTCATGTGCTGTAATATGCTTACCGTGTTCCAGTATTAATTTTCTGAAAGAACCTACGTAGGACCCAAAGAGCAATGCTTTTTCCCATGGAATAATGCGTGAGATGTCCCAATTTCCATTTTCCTTGTTGCGTGATTTCCACAGCATGTTCAATAGTCAATTTCCACACTGCACCGCTCCATTCACCAGAAAATTGACCAGCTGAAATTATATTTCCAATGCAACATGCGTTCGTTAAAATAATAGAGCTCGACCATGCTGGTAGTGTACAGAGGTCTTTTTTTACATTTGTTCCTATCGATTCTTGAACCTAAATGCTTTCCTCTTGTTCAGCCACACATGTCCAACCAATTATTGCATAATCTAGCTTTTGACAAGGCGTAATCAACCACGCGTGTACCTTCATTTCGTGTGCTCTAGCCTTGGTAATAGCCACCAGACCAGCAGCATTCTCTAGTCAAGCATGCGTTGAAGAGAAAAGGAGACATGCTGCTCCAGCTTGAACCCCAGCGTGCTCCAGCATTGGGAATTGCCACTGTACCCCATGAGTTGCCTTTTGTGGAGCATGTGCTGGCCAACATGTTGTTTCCATTCTTTGCCCACAAACCTTCTTGTTGAATACATATTCTTCACCATTTTTTTGGACTGGCAAAATCACACTCACAGATGTGCTTGACTTTGTCCATACATTCATTGGTCGTCCAAATAGATCTCATCTTCTTGTAATTCCCTTTAAAAGAAATGTCTGCCTAGAAATGAACTTTTTGAGAAAGCCAGTCTATCCTTAGTGTCCTCCCAGTGGATTGGATGCAATGCATTAATACCACCACTTGAGATTCAACAATAGGATAATGCTTTAACATGAATGAAATACCTGCCAAAAAACAGACCATGCTAGCCGATAAATTGCAAATCAAATTCTCATCAAAAATGGTTAGAGTATGATTGTGCATTGTGATCACTTTTTATCCTAGTTACTTGCCACTTTCACTCTTATGTATGGACATTGCATATTATCTTCATTAATAATCCTCCTTCCTTTTGAGTCCATATCCCAGAAACCAGGATATTCAATATTTCCTTCATCTAGAACATATTTAGCAAAGTGGTCTGCTAATGAATTCCCTTCTTTGAATATGTGTGTGACTTTGATGATACTTTGTCCCTTCAGTCTTAAAATCTCCTTTACATGTTCAGTAATACACCAAGGAGGCTTCTAAGATTCCTCAATAACGTTCCTTAATAGCAATGAATCCGTCTGCAGCCATATCTCGAAAAAATTAAGATTTTTGCACATCTTCAATGCCTCCACAATAGCTACTGCTTCTGATTCATTGTTGGATCCCTCCTTAATTTCTCTTCCTTCTACATATATCAAATCACCTATATCATCTCTTAAACATAAACCAATTGAACTCCTCTCTAGGTTCCCTCTGCATGCTCAATGAGTATTCACTTTGATCCACCCTTTTGGAGGAAATTCCCATAGCACTTTATCATATTTCAATCGAGGTGCGTATTGCTCCATTGTTGTAAGTATGTCCAGCCACTTGTGAGGAACATGTTATCCGGGCTTTTTCAGTTGGATTAGAGCTTGCAGTATAGATGACACCTGGTAAATAACTCTGCTTACTGACACCGCTTCTCCATATTTCAAACTGTTTCTTCTCTTACATAACTCCCATATAATGCATGCAGGTAAAGCTTGCAAGACTGGCTTCAATCTAGGTACAACTGATGTCGTACAATAATTTGTAATTGCTTGTTGTAAAGACAACCCTTCTAATGCAATTCCTGCTCTCCTCATGAAGTAACTCCAAATACTCCTAGCTGCATTGGATGTGAAGAACAAACGGACTAGAGACTTATCCTTAGGATTAGCACAGCACCAACATTTAGATGCCATGGAGTATCCTATTATACGCAAGAAATCATCAAGTAGCAGTTTGGCTTTCCACACCTTCCACAGGAAGAAGGATATCTTGAATGGTAAGCCTTTGACCCATATCATCTTGTAAGCTAACCTTGGATTGTCTCTTCTTCGCAGGTAATCCCATGAGATTACACTAAAAATTGTCCCCTTGTTTTAAGCATCCAGAAGGGTGTATCTAAGCTGCACATTCTTTTGGTGGTCTAATATTCTGCACAATGTGGTTTGCCAAATCTTCAGGTAGAGTTTGAAATAATTTTCCAAATTCCACATACCATTTTCAACCATATAATTGACATTGTGAATGTCTTCATCAACGGCAATCAGTGCAGGCACTTGGAAATATAAAGCTCTCATCTCGGTCCAATTGTCGAACCATAATTTAGTCGATCCCATTCTCAATTTCCAGTAGATTTGATGCTCAATCAAGTCCCTGCATTCAAGCATTTTTCTCCACAGGTGGGGTCCACCCTTCCACGGTACAATTACAAGATTTAATTTCTTGCAATACTTTTGACAAATAAATGCACTACATAAGCTGAGTTTTGTCCAGAAATTCCACCACAATTTGCATAACACTACCTTGGATACATCATGAAGGGATCTGAAACCTATACCTCCCTCCTCATAAGGCATACACAGGTTAGTCCATGATGACCAATGTCTTGAGCATCCTCCCACATTGCTGCTCCAAAAAAATTTGGCAAAAATACTATGTAATTTGTTGATCACATAGCTTGGTGGATTAACTGCTGACAACATATGAATTGGGATACTCTGCAGGACATTTGCGATCAATACAGCCCTGCCTCCTACAGATAGGAGTTTCCCTTTTCACGACTGCAGTTTTTCCATAACCTTAGTAATTAATCCCTGGTAATAATCACTCTTTCTTCTGGCATAAAAATAGGACATCCAAGATAGGTCATATGGAAACATTGTCTTCCTATACCAGTAATCCTTTCGACCTTTTTAATCACCTCATTATCTGTTAAATGATGCAGATATATGGCTTATTTGGCTTTGTTCACCAGATGACCAGATGATGATTCATACGCTTGCAGAACCTCCATCACAATTCTCAATGAAGTTGCATCAGATGAGTAGAAAATGATTGTATCATCTGCATATGCAAGATGGTTTATTTTTGGGCTCCCTTTTGGTAGTCCAAATCCACAGAAATACAGGTTAGTATGCAGTGAGTTCAAACCTCGAGACAGTGCTTCTGCTGCTAGAATGAATAGGGTTGGTGACAAAGGGTCTCCCTGATTAACTCCCCTTGATGATTTGAAAAAACCATTTGGCTGACCATTTATAAGAATAGAGTACAAATTATTCCCAATCAAATCAAATATCAAGCCAATAAAATCTTCAGGAAATCCCATCTTCCTTAGCATTTTACTCAGGAATAGCCATGATAATCTATCATAAGCTTTTGTCATGTCTAGCTTAATCACAATGTTTTGACATGCTTCTGTTCTTAACCTGATATCCTTAATGATTTCTTGAGTTAGCAGCACATTCTCAGTGATGCTTCTTCCCTTCACAAAACCTGCCTGTTCCTCTGAGATTATGATCGGTAACAATTCAACCAACCTTTCATGAATGACCCGCGAGAAAATCTTGTTAACAAAGTTGCTAAGACTGATTGGTCTCATGTCTACAAAGGTAGTCATTTCTTTTTTCTTTGATAATAAAACTAGGTTTGTGTGCGTCACACTCTTTGGCAGATGTTGACCGCAAAAGAAAGACTTGGCCATGCCGACTACATCTTCTTCCATGATTTCCCAGCATGTTTGGTAAAAGGCTACAGTGAAACCATCCGGTCCGCCTGCTGAGTCCCCATTCAGCCCCATAACTGCTCTCTTCACTTCCTCATTGGAAGGCAAAGACATCAATCTCTCATGTTGATCACTATCTACCATTGATGGTATGTAGTTTAGAATATCAAATGCATTAGGAACTGTACTCTCAGTCAATTGATCCTTGTAGAACTTTACTGCTTGTTCTGCTATTAAGTGATCTTTTTCAATTCAATTACCAAGGCTATTCTGGATCCTTGATAATTTCAGTCTCTTCCTTCTTCCATTAACTTGAGCATGGAAGAATTTAGTGTTTCCATCGCCATCTTTGAACGATAACATGCCTGCTTTTTGTCTCCAAAATTGGAACCAATTTTCGACAGGTGAGTTACCTCCAATCCAGGAAAGGTCTGTTGCAATTCGTCATTGCCTAAACATCTATCCAATGTTTTTAAAATACAGTCCTCCTCTGATCTTCCATTCCACCATGTAAATATGCTTCTTTAAATCCCAAATCTATCAAGTTCCAGGTATTTATGCAGTGTCTAAAGTCATCTACTTCAAGGAGAGAAACTGGCAAGCCTCCATACTTCTCTTCCTCGTCCCATATCAACTTAAAGTCACCTCCAACTAGCCATGGTACTGTCTAATGCCATTGCATACAAAGAATCCCATAGATCAATTCTTTCAATGCGATCACATTTGGCATAGACTAGCGTAAGGATGAGCTTAACATGAGTTTCAGTGTGCACCAACCTCAAAGTCAGATGTTGAGTCATGTCATACAGAATAGTAACTGCAAAAATTTCATCAATAAAAGCCCAAATCTTGTTTGACACATTCACCACAGCCTGTGCCAAACCAATTCTTGCTCTATACCTCTCCATTTTGTGAGACTGCTGCACAGGCTCAATGATTCTATGAACTCAAAGTGAGTTTTCTATGCATTGTAATCATCCTTTCAAATGCTTGCATTGTGTTTACTGACCCCACATTCAATGTAATGGCATCCATTAAATGTTTTTGGGTTTGGACAGTGTCCTTATTTGTACTCCACTGACTGGTACACTAGAAGTCTCTTTTGAATGTTTCTTTTTTCCTTTTGTTGCAGATTTTACAGGTTCAATATGCTTTGGTGAAAGATCCCCATGCTTGGAAACATTAAGGAAATTTTGTGCAGTGGATTCCTTATCCATGTCTCTACCTTTAAGTTCTGCGTGGTCACCTAGGTCATGTGTTTCTATTAGTTCTTTCTTTTACTGTCACAACATCATATGCCTGATTGGTAAGGTCAGCATTATTTTCATGATTGGTAACTTCATCAGCTTTTTCTTCATGTTCATTGGTCAACAAGGTTGAAGGAACAACACTTCCTGCTACACCTTTCGTTGTGCTTAATGTTACATCACTTCTTGCATAGACCTGCACTGTCTTCTCTTGGTTCCTGTGTGAATTTTTCTCTTGATTCGTATCTGCATTTTCTACTTCTTTCAAGACATTACTCATAGCATTATGCGAAGTCCCTCCTGGATCTATGATATTGATGTTCCCCTTTTTTGTCTTTTCTGCTACTGCATTTGCGCTTTCACTTATGCGTTGAATAGCGATTGCATTGACATTACCATTAACACTTTGGTCCTCATTTTCCACTTCATTTCCTCCATATTTATCATCACTATGCATTGTATCTGGAATTTGACCATCTTCTAAGACTTCCTCTGTTTGGTTGAGCCATAATTTCCCTGTTGCCCATTTTTCTTTTTCATTGGTCCTGAATTTCTCAAAATTTGCATCTTCAACAAATTCATTTTCATTGTTGTTTGCTAATTGTTGATCAACTTTGGTGTCTTGTGAAAGAATGTCTTGACATAAGGTATTGACCTGAACTGCAATATTTTTGAAAGCTTCCTGAACCCATTGGTCAGTTGAGTAATTGTCAAAATGTTGCTCATTCCCCAAATCTTATTGTACACAATATGCTTGATTCCCTATTCTCTACAAGATTTCTTTTTTCTGTAGGATTGAATGTAGGTGCTGCATGGTTCAGTTTCTTTGGTTGTGTCTTGGATGGTTGTCTCCTGGAAGATCTAGGAGAAGTTATCTTTTGTACCATTTGTCTAGTTGAAAAATCAAATTCCTGCTCCTCTGAAACATTTTCCACACCTGTTGTGCAATTATTTTGCTGAATATCATTGTTGCTTATGGTTTTTTGAACTAGAGACTCCTCTACAACTTCCAGTTGGTTACTTTCATTAATCTCACCATTTTCAGTTTCTAACACTGCAAACTGGTAGGTAGTTTGGATTTGTTTTGCGATATCAGTATTGTTACCAAAAACTCTTTCTTTACCTTGTGCAGCAGAAACTTCAGTTTGTTTTACTTTGTTAAGTACCCTATTGTCGCGGACTTCCTTCCATTGAGGGCCTACATTACCGACCACCTTGCCGCTGGTAAGAGCCATTATGGGAGCATCATGTTTTGCAGGTTTCTTATTGCCTTGTTGCACAGTTTCAACATTTTCCTGCTGCTGGACATTTTTCTTTTCCCTATTTCCGGATTAATTCTCCAACATTCAAACTTGTCATGTCCTTGTAACTTACATTCATTGCAGTATTTTCCTAGGTAATCGTATGTAATCGTCACCCACTCAGTCTTCACTTCTCCCGTTGGCTCATTAACAATATCCATGCGCACGTTTTCAAGTAAATCAATCAATAAATCAACTAACACCTTAACACGTGCACAACTTGGCCTCGTCTTGTTAATAGTAGCCAAATCAAGATGCATTGGCTTTCCCACAGCATAAGCCAACGAAAACAGACATTTTTTTGCAAAATAAGTTGGCAGCAAATTTGGTAAAGAAATCCAAGCCATTACCTTAGGCGTTTCCTCATCCACTTTGAATTTTGCATCATATATCAAAGTTCGCAAATGGTAATCATTTCCAGCCCTGTCTTTTACATAATAAACGCTCTTCGATGATAAAGCAACAAAATCTTGCCATAACGTGAACCTTATCAATACATGTTTGTCATGAAGGTGTCCAATTGTACACTCGCCTTTGATTCCACATTGAATCGGGACAATTCGACGTAATTCATTAAGCTGAAGCCAACCATACGAAAATTTGCACACCACAGCACAATGAAGATTTTCTATCTTGTTCATTCGATCTACCTCGGCTTCAGTGAAACGTACCATAGGTTATCCTTGTAATAAAATTGGTCGGCGCATCGTAATAGGTTCGACATTACATTATCCTTGAACTGGTGTATTGATTGTGGATGGTTTCGGTATATTTGAATAATCTAAAGGCTTGGGTATTGTTGTTGTGTTGTTAGCGACGGAAGGGGACGCTAAAGAAGGCTGACAAGCCATTGGCGATGACTGGTCGTCGGCCATAGAGGCCATGAACGACGTCACTGTAACACTCTTGTTTCCTTTCAAAACTGTCTAGATTCAGTTATGGAACAAGTTTCGAGCCCAATATACTCAAAAGCTAAACTAAGAAGCAGAAATCACGTTTTAAAAGGATTATCAAAGAGTTTTGTCGAAGAAAACTTTCTGCTACAGAACTTCGATCTGAGCTTAGGAAATTCATGACAACTTTGATTCCACTCTATACTGTTAATCCACTGCACGAAAATAACTAAGCTTCATCTGCTATAGGGAGATCAGCTGTCAATTTCTTCAATTACCAAGCAAGAGTTTTAACAAATGTTTATGATTGTAGCTTCAATCTAGCCACTGTGAACTTCTTCTACACTTTAAGAAATTAAAGCAGCAGTACACTCTAAATTCAAGCTAGCTCAAATCACGCACAAAAATTGGAAAACACGTTAACAAGTTGTTGACTTAACTGAAATTGAAATTTACGATTTTTATGCAAAGAAAATGCTACAGTAGATCAAAAATTTTGAATTAAGATCTAGCCCAAATTGTTAAGAGTTTGACTGTCAAATCAATTGAGGATTGTTCACAATGAAAAGATGAATCTTTTGGTACCAAAATTGCGTTAATCCGCCACCGGATTGTACAATTGAGGGAGATGAATAGTGACGAAATGACTATTCACCCATCTTCCTAGAGAGAAGGGAGAAGATTATCTTCTTCTACACAGTTTACTGCAGAAGGGCATACTTGTGATATATGTCATGAGATTTCTGTTAGTATAAGAATGACCTCAAGTTATAGTAGAAAGTCCAAGTTTGAATTATATTGTCTAAAATATAAAAGGTAATATTTTTTTAGAATAGACTAAGAAGAAAATAATTGTATCACATAAAATAAAATAAAGTATGAATTTATATGAGATTACAATTTCCCACCATCAGATGTGATTTAAATTGCAATTTGCTTATCTGGAGTTCTCCAATTTTTATTTTAAAATATGCAAAATATTTGCAACATTTTATGTTAGCATAAACTGTAATTTTACCAGAATCTTGAACACGATAATCTTACATGTAATCGTATAGAAAATATACCTGAATCGTGAGCCATCATCTTGAAGCGGAAGGGTTAATCGGTAATTGGTTTCTCGCCCTTTGCCCTAGCTTTTGTTACCGCCGACTTTTAGGATGGAATAGAGGAAAAAGCAGTAACCCTAATGGGTGGGGAGATGACAAATTTATATAGGTTCTCAGTTAATCTGGTACATCCATCAAGTAACCAATCAGACGGATGAGATTTGCTCATTAATTAAATATTGATTATGGGTCTAATTATATTGGGCCACACATAACGTAGGAAATAACTTACATTCTCCCACTTGGCCGAATAATCACATAATATCAATATCTAATATAGGAACATTAGTTGCACATAAAGAAATCTCTTCTATAATGTCCATCATAAATACCACAATACGATAAACTAATAAATGTGAGTTATGGCGGTTATACATAATTTTTCTACATACTCCCTTCCATATACTACAACATTAGTAATTTATCGCATCAGGTTCATAAGCTATTAAATATTATGGTCCACAATAATGTCTCCTTGAGACTTATCCTGTAATATCTCAAAACAATAATGTGTACACCATTATGAGAAACAGGAATTATTAATGTATATGAGAAATATATAAATGAGCTCAGAGTGTCAAAACATCATAAATACATCAGTCATAAATACAACCAAGACCCATTCTATGTACATGTTCGTTTGATATCTTTGGTTGTAAACCTTTCGTTAACGGATCTGCAATCATGAGATCAGTTCTAATATGCTCAAGTGACCCTCTTTGTTTCTGAACTTCCTCCTTGACGGTAAAGTACTTTAATTCCATATGTTTGGCACCTTTGGAGTACTTATCGTTTTTGGAGAAAAATACTGCTGCAGAATTATCACAGTAAATTTTCAGTGGCTTGGTAATGGTGTCTACAACCCCAAGTCGTGAAATAAAGTTTTGCAGCCATAATTCATGAATAGTGGCCTCAAAACATGCCACAAATTCTGCTTCCATCGTGGATGTAGCAATAACAGACTGTTTGGCATTCTTCCACGATATTCCTCCTTCGGCTAATTGGAACAAATAACCAAACGTGGATTTCCTAGTGTCAATACATCCAGCAAAATCTGAATCCGAGTATCCAACAGCTTCCAAATGCTTGGACCTCCTATACATGAGCATGTAATCCTTCATTCCTTTCAGGTACCTCAAAATTTTCTTTGCAGCTTTCCAGTGATCAATTCCTGGGTTACAATGATATCTTCCTAGCATTTCGACCGCAAAACTAATATCCGGTCTTGTGTAACTCTGAGCATACATCAAACTACCAACAATAGAAGAATAAGGAATTGATTCCATTTCTTTTTGCTCTACATCATTCTTAGGACATTGCATGAGACTAAATGTGTCCCCTTTTTGAATTGGAACAATTCCTGCTGAACAATTGTTCATGTTAAATCTCTCTAGAACTCTTTCGATATAGCCTTTCTAAGAAAATTCCAACTTGTGATCTATCACGGAATATTTCTATTCCTATCACATAGGATGCCTCATCCATATCTTTCATTTCAAAATTCTTAGAGAGAAAATCTTTAGTCTCACGAAATATACCTAAGTCATTAGCAGCAAGTAGAATATCATCAACATATAGGACTAAAAGTATAAACTTTCTCCCACTGATCTTTTGGTATATACACCGATCAAAGGTATTTTCAACAAATCTAATAGATGTTATGGTATCATTAAAGTTTATATACCATTGTCATGAGGCTTGTTTAAGTCCACATATTGACTTCTTCAGTTTATACACCATTTGACGTTTTCCTTTAGTTTTGAAACCCTCTGGTTGGTTCATATACACTTCCTCATCGAGATCTCCATTAAGAAAGACAGTTATCACATCCATTTGGTGTAACTCTAAATCATAATAAGCCACCAAATCCATAATAATTCTTAACGAGTCTTTCTTTGAGACTGGTGAAAAAGTCTCTTTATAATCAATGTCTCCTTTCTGAGTATAACCCTTGGCAACAAGTATGGCTTTGTATCTCTCAATTTTGCCATTTGAATCGCGTTTGGTCTTAAAGACCCATCTACACCCGATTCTTTTAGAACATTCTAGCAATTCAACAAGATCCCAGACTTGATTGTATTCCATGGATTTTAACTATTCCTTCATGGCATCAATCCATTTTTCAGACTCATTACTTTCTATGGCTTGTGAAAATAAAATCGGATCCTTATTAAAACCAATGTCAAAATCTGACTCTTGCAAATAAACCATGTATTCATCTGAAATATCCGATTTTCTAACTGTTTGAGATTTTCTTAATAGCATTTTTTGTGGTTTATTTGTGTCAAATATTTGTGAGTTAGTTTCTTCATGAAGTGTTTCATCCAAATATTGCTCGGTGTTGTCAAAGTGTTCTTCAACAACTGGAGCAATATTTTATATTTGTGTGGAAGTAGGCACATTTTTGGGTAATAGAATATTGACCCTCACCTCTTTAATTTCCATACTTTGCTTTTCAACACTTCCACTAACTTTACCATTCTCAATGAATCTTGCATTACCGGTTTCAACAATCCTGGAACTATGGTTTGGACAGTAAAACACATACCCTTTAGATTTCTCTAGGTAACCAATAAAGTAACTATTTACCGTTCGAGAATCTAATTTCTTTTCTTGTGGATTATAAACTCTAGCTTCCGCTGGGCAACCCCAAACATGCAGGTGCCTTAAACTAGGTTTCCTTCCTGTCCACAGTTCAAAAGGAGTCTTTGGAACTGCCTTACTAGGAACCCTATTTAATAAATATACACCGGTTTTAAGAGCATACATCCACAATGATTTGGGTAATGAGGAGTTACGTATCATGCTCCTAACCATGTCCATAAGTGTTTGATTACGTCTTTCTGCAACACCATTTTGTTGAGGTGTTCCTGGTATAGTATACTATGCACATATGCCCCGTTCCTCGAGGAACTTTGCAAATGGACCTGCACATTATCCTGACTCATTATATTTTCTATAATATTCACCACCTCTATCTGACCTAATGAATTTACCTTTTTATCTAATTGTCTTTCAACCTCAGTAACAAATACCTTGAGGGCATCTACTGCTTGAGATTTCTCTCTCAGCAAATAGATGTAACCATAACATGAAAATCATCAATAAAAGTGATAAAATTTCTCTCCGCCAAAAGATGAAACATCAAACGGTCCACAAATATCGGTGTGTATAATTTCAAGAAGTTGGGTGCTTCTTGTGGCACCTTTTTTACTATGCTTTGTTTGCTTTCCCTTAATGCAATCCAAACATATAGTAAGATCAGTAAAATTCAGATTCGGAAGAATCACATTCTTTACTAATCTCTCTAACCTTTCTTTGGATATGACCCAAACGTCTATGCCACAAGAAAGCAAAACTTTCATCTAGTGAACTACGTTTAATTCCAACATTATGTTGAACATTAAGAAGGGATACAAAAAAGCCAATATCGAGTTTCAATTTATATAAACCATCGCTAAGAAAACCAAAACCATAGAAAATAGAATTCTTATATAAATTGAAACATCCATTTCAAAACTTAAAATCAAATCTAGAAGCATCACGTCTTGAAAGAGAAAACAAATTCCTGGAAACTAAAGGTACATAAAGAGTCTGTAATAGATCAAGGTGACGTCCAGTCTCCATGATTAAACGATAAGTCACTATGCCTTCAATTGCAGCCTTCATACAATTTCCCATGAACAAAGATATCCTTATTTTGGATTTGTAGTTTGGATCGTATGGAACCCCTGCAACGTAGTAGATACATAAGCAGTTGCACCAGAATCAAGCCACCAAGTATTATTAGGAACTTCTACTAAATTTCATTCGAAACATACAAAAGCTCTAATTGTACCTTTCTTTTCAAACCAAGCTTTACGTTTTAGACAATCTTTATGATAGTGTCCTTCCTTGTTACAGAAACGACACGTATCTGCCTTATGTTCCTTGTTAGCATCTTGTTGAGCTTTAGCAGGTGCTTTCTTCTTCTTAAACTTGTTTGCCTTCACTTTAAGTCCTTACCAGCTCCTTGACCCATGAGGTTATCCCTTGTTTCTTAAGTCTTGACTCCTCGTGAGTAAGCATACTGGACAATTTACTAACATTTCACTTATCCTTAATAGTGTTACAGTTAATTTGAAAAGGTCCATACTCAGGAGGTAACGAGTTCAGAATAAACTGAACCAAGAAGGAGTCATCAACTTTTATCCCCAAGGTTTGAAGTCCTGCTGCAATGTTAGTCATCTCGATGATATGATTTTGCATACTACGCGACCCATCAAACTTCATTGTCGTGAGTTCAGCCATTAGTGTACCAGCGAGAGACTTATCTGCAGAACGAAAACGTTCTTCCACAAACTCTAGGTATTTCCAGCACTTTCTGTTTGTGGAATAGTACTCTTAATGTTGTTGGCAATATTCATTCGCATAAACACAAGGCTTAGCCTGTTAGAGTGTTGCCATGCTTTATGGAAAGACTTCTCATCCGCACTGCTCGAATCGGTAATGGCAATGGGCTTATCATTCAGCAGCGCCAAGCAAGATCCATCACACCTAAGTGGAACTGGACTTGCTCACGCTATTCAGAGAAGTTCAATCCGTTGAACACAGTAACAAACGAAGCAATCGAATGAAAAGAAATAGCTGCAAAATAGATAATACACGCTTACAAATCAATATGGATTCAACAAAATAGTTAAAGCATATCGCAGTTCTCCTTTGGGTAAATACTACGACACACTATCATAAATTAAATGTCATTTATTCTTATTAGGTAATTAAATATTTTTAACCAAATATATGTGCTATCTTTGGACAGACAATATATATTTGACTAAGAATATTAATTTACCTCATCCTATTCACTATTCGTAGATTACTTAATTTACCTTTGGGTAAATCCTTAAGTTCTAGCAATAGTGAAAATTAATTTATCCATTTTTTTAAAATTATAGGCATTTCATTAATTTCATGGATAAATTATATTTTATGTATGCATATTTTTCATAAACGAACTAGTTTGGCCACTTTGGTGACTAACAAACTATATAATATAAGTGCACACATAAAATAAATATTAGAAAATCTTATGCATGTGAATGTTTTAGAACATCTAGTTTGGTCACTTTGGTGACTAACAAACTATATACACATTAATCATATATATAAAATCAATAATAATGGATTTAATAGTAATATAGTCACTTAATAATCTTAATACCTTCAACAGTCCAAAATAAAAGGAAACTATTATAGTTTAATAAATAATATTAACTTTTACTAAGCAATAATGACTCAAACACGTACCGTCATAAACTTTTCCCAAACAGAACAATCTTACTATTCAAGACTAATGTTCGTGTTTGAAAAAGTTAAAAGATATAACTAGACATATTTGGTCTGAAGCGAATTCTTAGAAAAGCCAACAGCGAGAAAGCAAAGGTAAAAAGTAAGATAAAATAATTGTAAATTTTATGACTCTTTTCCCATTGATTTATTATCTATTGATATAATCGATTTCCAAAAACAGAGAAATCTACAAGAAGCAGTTGCTTTGAATAAGAGTATGGCATGATTTCATAATTGCCGTAGGTATACATAATTTCAAAACAGCAACTCATTCGCAAAAGTTTATTTTTATTATCAATTCAAGTAATCCAGACTTCGGTACCGCATATAAGCATAAATTGTAATTTTACCAGAATCTTGAATACGATAATTTTACATGTAATCATATAGAAAACATACCTGAATCGTGAGCCATCATCTTGAAGCGGAAGAGTTAATCGGTAATTAGTTTCTCGCCCCTTGCCTTTCATCTAGATATTCTCACTTAATCTGGTACGTCCATCAAATAACCAATCGAATGAATAAATTTTTTTATTAATTAAATATTAATTATGGATCTAATCTTATTGGACCACACATATTTTACATTTTAATTTGACGTTTTCATCTTTTTCTAGTACTGTCCAGACCAAAGAACTTTTTCTTACCATGCGTGCGCGCACTCTATATGTGTGTGTTCTCGTGAATGGCTATGTCCATTCTAGTTAAAGGGCACTTAGAAAAGCAAAAGAATTATTTCGCAAATCCCGAAGAAGTCTATATATTTTAGTACTTTTAAATTGAGCATGTATGATTATTGAACTATCATTTTATTTCAGTAACCTTATTTAATTATTTTTTATCACTTAAAAATAATTAAATTTTATTATTATCACTCTAAAATTATTTATCTTAAACCTCTACAACAAAAATAACATGGCATAAATTTTTAAAAAGAAAATTCAAAAACAATGCCACATAAACTTACACGAATCATGCCGACTTTAGATCCAAATTTCCCTTAATATAAGTTGACCCAAACTCAAAATGAGTTTCAATTTGTAAAAAAGATTGTTAAATGTCATATTAGTTTAAAATAATTATCCTATACTACAAAATCTTTTCATTTTCTCTTAAAAAATTCAATAGATTTGTGCATGCCAAAATATGCAATTTAATTTTATCTTTTGCTTACTAACCAGGTTTCTGTATGTTAGTATTGCTTAATAAGAAATATTTTAAAATAAATAGAATGGTATAAATATGTTATATGAGTTGGATACAGTAATATTTTGCTTCAGTAGAGTTATAAAATGATTCGAATAGGGCACACAGACAAAATAAGAATTTTTCTAGCATAAATTAATTTAGTATACAATAATTATGAATGTGCATTATGTAACAGAAAAGACAAAAACTTTGTAGTATAGGATGATTATTTTAAACTAATGTGAAATTTAATATCTTTTTTACCTATTAAAACCTATTTGAATTTTGGGTCAAGTCATATTAAGAGAAACATGAATCTAAAGTACGTATGATCCATGTAAGCTTATGGGGCATTTTCGTTGAAATTTTCTTATTAAAATTTATGCCAAGTTATTTTTGTGGTAGAAGTTTATTTTAAGTGGCAATAACAAATAGTTACTTTTAAGTGACAAAAAATAATTAAATAATTTTACTAAAATTAAATAATAGTTCAATGACCATCAGTGAAATTACCCTCGAATATATTCCAACCTTTTGTTCTTTCTAAAAGAACTATTCAAATATAAATTTATTTGATGCATGTTCTTTTATAGATTATCTTAAAAAAATTTAATTTGATATTTTTATATTTAGAAATAATATAATTTTATTTTTTAATTTATTCTTATAAAATAATTTATAGTCATACTCGAATATTTTAAAAATATATTTTCTTTTAAATTACATGCTTAATCAATCTGCATCACATAAAATGGTATAAAGAGAGTATTAATAAATACTCAGTATATTTCAATTTATGTGACACACTATCTTATTAGTGCATTGCAAAAGAGTGATGTATTTTTATATTTAAAAATAATTTAATTAATAAAAATTTTATTTTATCTATTTTATTTTTAAATAAAATTTTATAACCACACATATATTATGGTGATGTAAATCTTTTATTCGTTAAATTGTTAAGACCATAAAATTTCAAAAGTTACTTTTGTCGAAATAAATTGAAACGGAGAATAAGGAAAGCTCGCGGGCCGACTGATAAACGTGCACGGAACACTATAATAAAGATGCAAAATTAGCACATAACCCGCAGAATAAAGTTGGCGGTGTATAGGAGTGAAATAACTATGGAAATAAATATGGAAAAACCTCATGTACCACGCGTAATTAACAGACATTTTTCTGTACATATTCTTTTACACCTTTCTATTTATTTATGGAAGTGGGAGATTCGTGTTTGAAGCGTCTATTTTATCAACTACTAGTATTAGTATATGTACGGATGCGCTGACACTACTTATATCGAATATTTATGTTATTTAAGTTATTGGATTGTATGTAAATAATTTTAAAATTTATTAGGGGTGTGCATTCAATTTATCGATTCGATTTTGATCTTTATCGATAATTACTTATCGTCTATCGATTTGTATATGTGCTTATCGTTATCGTTTCAATAAGGTTTCGATTTTTTGAATTTCGATTTATCAATTCGGGGGCTTATTGATTCGGTTATCGATTACACCAATAAGAAAATTTGGGGAATTTCACGGAAAGTATATCGCTACACGCCTAACTAATATTGACAAAAAAAAAAAGTTAAAATAAGACGAACACCATTTATAATAAAAAAAATTCTGTCAATAAGCATATGCAACAAAACTAATGTAAGTGATCAAATGTATGTCATCATTACTCCAACTGTATAAAAAAACAAAACAAAACGCATCATCACGACTAATTTTGTTTTCCATTAATGTGAACTCCATTCCCTTGATCTTTAAATATGATCATTCCTTAAATGTGATAGAGGAAATAATAGGGTAAGGGACTTAGGGTAAAGGAAATGGTATAGATTATGGAAAATAATATTGTATAACTGCTTTCAAAATAGTAGCGAAATATATATACATTATATATGTTATATTCATCTACACAAATAGGTAATAGTCATTTAACAAGTGTCTACAGTCTAGGAGTATGCATTGGATGAATCGATTCGATTTTGACCCTTATCGACAATTACTTATCGATTATCGATTTGTACGTATGCTTATCGTTATCGTTTCAATAAAGGTTTCAATTTTTTATTTCGATTCCGATAACAAATAATCGATTCGATTTATCGACAAACCGATTCGAATGCACAATCCTAAAATTTACATTTTGTTAGTAAATATAGATAATCATTGGATATTAACTACATAAAAATTAACTATTTATTCTATTTTCTTTTTAATACTATTCTTGCCGGTGTCATTGGATCCTAAAAATAATCAGGAATTAAAATAATAACTCATATTTATGGCAAAACAATCAAATAATAAGACAATGAATGACTCTTTGGATAGGAGTTAACTCTTTTACGACTACTTGAACTCTTTTTTGATGTGTTGAAATCTTTTAAAAGATATTTCTTTCTTAAATTTTCAGTTTCTAAAAGATTATTTTTCACTAATAATTATTTTTATAACAATGTAATTGAAAATATTATTATTAATTCAAAACTCATTTTAATTGGCTATTTAAATATATATTTTTTAAAAATTAGCTAGTGAATTTTTTTACTCCATTTTAATATTTGACATTAACCATATTAAATATGTGAGCTATTTAAATTGTATGTAAATAAACTTGAGTAAAAGTGCATATGACCATACTTTGTTCTTTGCCAAGATCTCGAGGTATTTCTTTGTTTATCTTTGGAGTTTTATTTTGCAATTCAGAAGCTTGGATAAGATATGATTTATTCCTTTTTTAATTCAAAATCTTGGATAAGTTTTGAATTAATTTGATTTAACAAAATAAATATTTAAATATATATAGATTATTATTATTTTATTATTACACATTGTCATACCTCTGTTTTACACACTTATCCCGAAGGACAATGTATAAAGGGAGTTTTCCCATTAAAGTGACATTATTCGGATCGGGATTATTTATTCAGAGTCGTCACTTGGCAAAAGGTTTGTCTTTTGGATTCCCAAGTCACTGGTTTATCTTGAATCCCGAACCGAGGAAAATTTTTGACTTTCCAATTGGAGTCTACGAACCAGAAATTCTAAGCAAGGAATTCTGTTAATCCGAGGGAAGGTATTATGCACCATCGGATCCGTGGTTCTAGTACGGTCGCTTAAATTGCCATGAATGATCGCTTAAATTTCAATGAATGATCGCTTAAATTGCCATGAATGACAAAAATCTGATTTTAAAGCCATGAAGAGCCTATGTGCCAATTTTATGTTTAGCCGCTTTTATTTAATATATGTTTATTTTTGAGAAAGTGAACGTCGTTTAAAGTGTGTTTTTGGTTTGCGCCGCATGAAATGAACCCGCAATCCTAGACACACTATATTCAGTGTTTTAGGATTTGGATTTGGACCGCATAAAATGCCTACCCGTATTTAGGAAGATAATTTTATTAAAATCGCACCTAAAGCGATGTCGTATTATAAACTTTGCGAAAGCCATGAAAATTTGCTAAATGGTATGCCTCGATTTCTAAGAACTAAAATTAATCAGTTCAACTTTCCATCAAATTCACGAACTCAAGACAACATTCCACGACTTGCAGCATGAAATATCCAAAGTCAAAACAAAGAGATGCAAGATCATGGCCCAAAAGTAGAAACCAATCAGAGGAATTTAACATATCAAGGAAATGGCTTCTTTTTAAATTTTCAATGGACAAAATGGACCAGTTAGTTATTTCTACTCACTATATCAAGACTCATTAGGAGCTAACAAGGAGACATTTAATTTTCAAAGCATTTAAGAAACAGTAAAGAAAACGACAAACTTTATGAACGATTTGATACTTAATTTCAAGGCTAAGCACATTTAAGACTTGTGAATTTAACAACGTGCTTCTTATGAGCTTTCCACTATTCCAGGTTTGGACAATTGAATTTTAGCAACCAAACAAATAGAATTCAGTTATAACAAAACTTTAATCTCCAGAAGATGAAATAGAGGAGAGTCTGTGCCAAAAAATCAAACCCCCCTGTAAAATCTTTTATCTCCAGAAGAAGAGAATGGGGAAGGGGTCACGCTTTTTGCGTGTTTCTAGCTAAGGGGCGCTCATCTTTTTGGCGTGTACTTATGGATTTTAATGATTGGATTGGGCTTAGCAGGTCGGGTCAATTTTTTGGGTCTGGGTGGTTTGGAGTAGTTTGAGTAGTTTTTAGGATTGATTTCGACTTTAAAAAATGCCGAATTACTTAATATAAAACATCATTGCAGTTTAATCCTTATTCTCTTTTCTTTTCTTTGATTAAAAATCATAAATTATCTTTGTAAAATTAAACTTATTATAAAAATTATAAAAGCTACTTAATCTTACATTAAAAGAGAAAAACCAATAAAAGGAAAAAGTGTGAAAATGAAGCATTTTTTGTAATTTCTAAATTTTGTAAAACAAGTAATTACTAATTAATCACAAAATGTGTAAGCTGATATTTTTGGTATTTTTCATAAACATGTAAGAAAAATGCACACATTTAATAAAATCTATAAAGATTCCTAAAAATGGTAAATAATTAAGAAAAAATCTATTTTTCTTTGATTTTATAGGAGTATTTCATATAGGGCAAAATCACGTGCTCACAGCTGCCCTTCTTTGTTAGGAGACACGAAGGGTTTTTTGGGCAAAGATAACATGAGCAATTACGAGGGATTTTTGCCCATTTGAAACTCCATGAGACGCATTTTTTTTAAAGAGTCTGACTGAACCTTGTGACAGAGGTTACCCACATATCCTTGGCTATAAAGGAACCAGGTCAGTGTAGTTCTGGAAGTTCTGGTTGCTGGGGCTACCGAAAAGCTGTGATTTCGCTGCTGTTTCTGCTTGCTGAGCTCCTTATTATACCAAAGATGAAAAATAAAAAACTAAGCTAGCTAACCTATCAACTACGAGTTACAAGATTCGTATCCATAAATATCTTGAAGCTTAATCTTGAGTTTTGGCTGGTTCTTGAGTCAGACTATAATCTGAATCTTGATGCTCATCAACGGTTACCGCTGGTGCATTCTTTAGCTTTGGATCAAGGCGGGACATGAGAAGCTTGTGACTTCAATCATAACTTGAGCAGTCCGCGTCCTTCTCCACTTCAGCACTTTATGTTCACTTCTTTTTGTTCTTTTCTTCTTTTCTTTATTCTGGATTGAGAGTCATTCTTTTGGTCATCTCGAATCCTGTGTTTTGAGGTCAACCTCCTTAAGATACCAAAAAAATCAAGGAACAAAATTTTCTATCCCAGTTTTTACTAGAAAAATTTTGTCAGTTAGTTGTGACACATATCTAAGCAGTCAAATCAGGATTGTGTATCTTTGTGAATGGATCCAGATTATGCTGGGAAATGGCCGGGTTATGCCGTAAAAAAGATATGTGTCCTCGGGTTATACCGGGGAGGTCATTGGATTATGTCCGAAAAGGTCCACGGATTATGCCGAAAAAGTCATCGGGTTATGACGGAAAAAATTCACGGGTTATGCCGGAAAAGTCATTGGGTTATGCGGGAAAAGGTCCACGGGTTATGCCGGGAAAGTCATCGGGTTATGCCGGAAAAAGTTCACGGGTTTTGCCGGAAAAATCTTCGGGTTATGCCGAAAAAGGTCTACGGGTTATACGGGGAAACATCATCGGGTTATGCCGAAAACAAATTTCGGGTTATGTCGGAAAAGGTCCACGGGTTATGCCGGAAAATATAGGGTTATGCCTGAAAGGTCCACAGGTTATGTCGAAAAAACATCATGGGGTTATGCCGGAAAAGGTCCACGGGTTATGTCGGAAAAAATCATCGTGTTATGTCGGGAAAGCCATCGGGTTATGTCGAAAAAGGTCCACGGGTTATGCCGGGAAAAATCATCGGGTTAAGCCGGAGAAGGTCCACGGGTTATGAAGGGAAAAATCATCGGGTTATGCCGGAAAAAGTCCACGGGTTATGCCGGAAAAGTCATCGAGTTATGCCGGGAAAATCATAGTGTTATGCCGGAAAAGGTCCACGAGTTATACAGGGATTTTGAAAGAAAAAACTCTTTGGGTTATGCTAGGGAGATCCTCGATTTTTGGCTGGGATTTAGACAGAAAAAGCTTCGCGGTTTTTGGGCCGGGAGATCCTCGATTTTTTGACCAAGATTTAGACAGAAAAAGCTCCGGGGTTTTTGGGTCGGGAGATCCTCGGTTTTGTTTTGGACGGGATATTTGAGGAATGAGGTCCTATGTTTCCATGATTTCTTTTTCTTTTGGGATTTTCATTTTTATTTGTTTTCTTCTTCTTTGGTTTTTCTCCATATTTGTTTTCCTTTTTATTTAACAGAATGCATGAAAGAATGTTGAGGAAACTTCCTTTTTGGTCGTTTTTCCTGCCGCAAAACCGTTTCAGCACTTACGCATTTTATTTCAATTTGGGTTGCGACTGCTTCTTTCATGGTTGCTTTGAACAAGACCTTTTTTCAACAAAGAACAATTTGTTAGTTTAAACGGTGGTTGGTTTTGTGGCCTTGATCCCGGACCCATTTCTTTTGAGAACTTTGCTGCTTGTTGACCTTGAGGGTGAATCTCTTTTACACTAACCAGGTTCAGTCTTTGGACTTCACGATGACTCGCCCGTGTGGGCTCTGGTTTTTCGTCTCATTTTGCTTTCCAGACTGTTGCCTTTGGCTTTCTTTCTTTTCACTTTGGAGGCAATCAACCACCATGGTTAGTCGGGATTGGATTGGCGCACCACTAAGGCTGAGTATTTTCTTTGACTTTTGCCGGGCGGAGCCCTGTGAAAACGGTCCTGCCACCTTTTGTTTGTAATTATTACGGAATCAGGGTCAAAACAAAAGGGATTCAAAGAAAAGTATGCAAAAGGAAATCATAAGATTTTAAAGAAAAGCGTCCCTTTTCGGGGAAAGATAAGGACTTATCTGGGGTGCATGCTCACTTCAAATGAACATGACATTCTTATTGGATTGGACTCCCGACCCAACAAACTTTCCAGCTTCTTGCAAACCGCATTTACATATTTCCAAACTAGGGAACCTTGCCAGGACTATTTTGGGGGTGAGATGTCTTCTTTTCGACCGACAGAGCCCTGTACGGGTTTTTGCCAATTGACCTCTCTCATTTCTCTTCTCACCATTGCCCGATAGTTCTCTTTGCGAGTTTTCAAAAAGCGGACTCTCTCAATTTTAGTTTCTCTACTCTCGTCGACTTATGGTGCCCGAAGTTTTTCACCAATAAAACTCTCTCATTTTATTTCTATCAATTTAGAATGCATATGCTTTCAACAATGATTTTCCTTAGTTCCCATGCCTTTAGCCATTGATCATAAGGACTTGTACAGGATTTTTGGGAAAAGAATTTTAGACAAAATTACAACTTTAGAACCATTTGGATGAGGTCATGGTCGAACCACTATATTGTTGGAAACACGTTCTCAAAGCATTATACTAAAACGTGTGTTCATATGTGTAGGCTTTGATGAATGACAAACGATGCGCAAATTGATATATGACGAAGTTCAAGTACAAGCGCACAATTGATATATAACGAGATTCAAGCACAAGACCAAGTTTTATAGTTTTACATGAGTCGTTCTTAACTGTGATCTTGATCCGACAACTTGACTCATGATATGGCTTCTCTCGTAAAATTATTTTTACAAAATCATGCATATTTCATTTAATGCTAAATGATTTTAAATCAGGCATATTTACTTTAGTCAAAATGATTTTTAAATATGCCTCTAAAATCTGGACTAAGATAATCGATTATGTACTTATGATAATCGATTATGTACTTATGATAATCGATTATGTTAAGCCAAGACTGCATGACAATCGATTGTGAACTAATGACAATCGATTGTGTTAAGGCAGTGAGCATTAGGTTTTTCAAACCTGCATGACAATCGATTGTGAGCCTTATGACAATCGATTGTGATGAGGCAGTGTCCATCAAAGTTTTTCAACGCTCAAAATAATCGATTGTGAAGTTAATGATAATCGATTGTGATGAGGCAGTGTCCATCAAAGTTTTTCAACGCTCAAAATAATCGATTGTGAAGTTAATGACAATCGATTGTGAAGAGACAGTGTCCATCAGATTTTTCAAAGTCACAAAATAATCGATTGTGAACATATGACAATCGATTGCGTTGAGACAGTGTCTTCCAGACTTTTTCAAAGTTATTCAATAATCGATTGTGAGTATATAACAATCGATTGTCACGAGGCAGTGTCTAAATTGATTTTTCAAGACTGATATATAATCGATTGTTAACTTAGTATAATCGATTGTATAACTAACCGTTGCCAAAATATTTTCAAATACCGTCAGGTAATCGATTGTTGATTTTGTACAATCGATTGTTGAAATTAAAATCTGGAAAAGATTTTTTGAACGTTGCTGAATAATCGATTGTTGATTTTGTACAATCGATTGTTGAAATTAAAATCTGAAAAGGATTTTTTGAACGTTGCTGAATAATCGATTATTGATTTTGTATAATCGATTGTTTTTCGTAAAATCTGAAAATGATTTTTTGAACGTTGCCAATAATCGATTGTTGATCTTAGATAATCGATTGTTAAGCATAAAATCTGGGATTGATTTTTAGAACGATTGGCAAACAATCGATTGTGGCTTCTTGACAATCGATTGTCACAGAGTAAAATCAGCAGTTCTTAATTGGTAATTAGGCAACGGTAATGCCAAGTTTTTCAACTATAAATACAGATTAAATTCAGTCTTTTGAGCACACAATACCACACAACAACTGATCATTCGATTGCTAAAGCTTGCATACTCTATTGCTTATTATTTTATATTCATTACATAAGTTTTTGAGAGCCAAAATATTGTTCAAAGTTGTTGTGATCTTGAGCGTATTCTTTTACTCATCTCTACTCATTAAGGAGTGTCTTGTTTGAGTGCTTAGTGTATTGTACACTTGAAGAGAATTGTTATTCTCTTGTTGTAAGAAGGAACTTGTGTTTCCTTGGTTGAAGTCTTGGAGTGTTATATCTCCGAGCAAAGGTAGTTGAGGCTTGTGTCCTCAAGTTGTGAAGGAACTTGTGTTTCCTTGGTTGAAGTCTTGGAGTGTTGTATCTCCGAGCAAAGGTGTTGAGGCTTGTGTCCTCAAGTTGTAAAGGTTTGTTAAGCACCCGGAAGCTTGACAAGTTAGTGGAAATCTCGAGAGAGTCTCTCGGGGACTGGACTAGCCACGGGTTGTGGTGAACCAGAATACTTAGGTGTGCTCTTTCTTATTTTGTCGCACTTACTTATTTCCTGCAAATTTTAAATTCCGCAAGTTTACGCTAATTTTTATTACGCTATTCACCCCCCCCCCCTCTAGCATTAAGCGTATTATCTAACAATTGGTATCAGAGCCCAACTCTCTGAAGACTTAACCGTTTGAGAGAAACATCCATGGCTTCTACTCGTGATTCTTTTGCAGGAATAGGTGAAGGTCACTTTAACTTGTTGCCGCCAATATTTGATGGAAGCAATTACACATATTAGAAAGATCGGATGAGAATTTTCATCACAGCCAACAACTTTTATCTATGGCAAATAATCAAGCATGGTAATCAAATGACAACAAAAGTTGGGAAAGCCAAGGTAAGTGAATACAACACTAATGCAATAAATATGTTGTATAGCACCTTGAATCAGGAAGACTATCAAAAAATTTTCCACTGCAAAACTGCCAAAGAGATGTGGGATAAGCTTGAGGAAATGTACAAAAGCACACCTCAAAAAGCGGACAGCTCATGTGTTGAATCGACTGGCCGATGTCTCATGGCAAACGAAGAAGAAGAGGTAAGTACGTCTAACTGTCACTCACTTGAAGAAATGCAAAATGCTTATAATAAATTATATAGTGAGTTTGTTAATGCTTCCAAGACCATTAAAGATTTGCAGAAAACTCTTTCATTGCAAGAAACAGATTTTCAAAAACAACTCTCATTGAATGAAAAGGATTTGGGAAAACTGATTTTAGAAAATGAGAAGTTGAAAGAGGAAAAAAATTTTTTCGGAAAGAGAAGCGCCGACAAGCCCGAAAGTTCTATTAAAAATTGTACTTCTTGCATGCATCTCAAAAATGAGGTAGATAGACTTAAGGGCACCTTAGACAAGTTTAATTCTTCTCACAAAAATTTGAATGAGGTTCTTGTTAATATGAAGTCAACCAAGTATGGCATAGGTTTTAAGAACGAGCCTAAAGAAAAGGTTGAAGCCAAACCACAACCACCTAAGGCTCAACCTAGGATTAATAAAACAAATGCTCATCCTAGAAATAGCAATCCTAGAACCGATATGCATGCTAGACCAAATACTAGAAGGAATGTTGAACATTTAAGGAGACCTAGAAACGACTTTCCACCTAGAAATAACTACCCTAGAAATGATGCATATTCTAGGCCAAACACTAGAAGGAATTTTGAACTTTTTAGAACACCTAGAAATGACTTCCAACCTAGAAATAATTATTCTAGAAATGCTGTACATCCTAGAACAAAGAGTAGGAGAAATGATTTTCATGAAATGCGCAATAGTCATAGTGTCGAAAATAGAGTAAACAATTTTCGTCCGTCCAATTACTATGAACATAGAAGGATGCATAATCCTAACGTGACCTGTCATTATTGTAGACGAATTGGTCATATTGCTCCTGCTTGTTTTACACGATATAGACATATCACTCAATTGCATCACTATGATATGCCTAACCCCCAAGGACCCAAAATGGCATGGGTACCAAAAGATCATTAATCTCTTTTGCAGGTATGCTTGAAGGCTACAATAGTGTAGTAGATGCACCAAGCACAATACCTTATCGCATCAAGGGGGAATTTCGGTTAGTTATCCTTTTTGGCAAAAACCGAATTGATAATATATGCAAGCAACCGATATTAACATATGTGTTGTTAATTTGGCCTTATATTGTTAAAATTTTGATGTGCTTAATCATAATAGTTGATATGTGTTGAGATATCCTTGTTAATAATTAATATCAATTATCCTTGATGCATATGTTGAAAATTCGTTGTTAAACAACAATTGGTATATTAGCTTGCTTCTAATAAAAACATTTCATTTATGATTTGATAACTGTTATTTGTAATGTTAGTATATATCAGAAAAATAAATTATTTCCTCTGGTGTGTATTAACTGTTAGCATATTTTTGGCAAAAACTTTTTACTCATACTTTTGATAAATGCTATTTTTGGTTTGAAAAATAATTGATATATTCCTGAAATAAATGATTCATAAAAGTATTTCTGTTAAAAATCGACTCTTGATGAATGTATCTTTTGCCTTAATAATGGTCGGTATATTCGATTTTTGGTTAACTTGTTATATATTAATGTTTGATATTTTTTAATATGTTTTCTAAAAATAACATTTAGTATCACTTTTAATAAAATAACATTTGATACATTTGTTATGTTTGCCAACAAATGATTTTACCACTATTTTATAACAATTGGTATATCTAAGTTTGTTGGCATGTTTTGATAAACTTCTCATTAAGGAGGAATAGATTGCATGAATTTTATCTTGAAGACATTATTGTTGTATTTCGAAACAACTTTCCATATTGGTAATATCATTCTTCAAAATTATGTTGATAACTTTTATGCTATTAATATTTTGCATTCCAAAACATGTTGAAAATGATATTGTATTATTTTTTGAGCAACTAATGAGTTTTATGCAAGGAGTCTCTAAAATTTCATTTGAGATGTCCATGATGGACAAGCGAAATTTCCTCTCAGAGCTGCAAGTTAAGCAAATGAAAGTGGGAACTTTCACTTGTCAAACTAACTATTGCAAGAAATTGCTGAATCAATATTGAAAAGAGCAACAACAAAGCAATGATCACCTCAATGAATTTATAAGACCATCGTGCCAGAAAAGTGAAAGGTAAGAAGAATAATACCAAGAACTACAGAGGTATGATCGTTCCTTACTTTACCTTATTGCCAGTAGACTTGATAAAATATTTAGCGTTTATTGATGTGCTAAATACAAATCATGTCCAAATGAAGTGTCTAATGCAGGTAAGCATTGATCTAAATGCATACTTTCTAGGTTGCTTTTATATATTGAATATTACTGACTTGAGCGTCGGAGACGCGTATTTCCTTTTGCAGGTATCGCCCTAAAGGTAGGGGGAATTATAAAGAAATGGCATAGAACAATCGATTGTTACAGCAAATAATCGATTATTTTACTGTGCAGAAAATCGATTAGCAAGTATCACTAATCGATTATTTATGGTTTATGCTTATTATGCAGTTTTGTTTAACAATCGATTTTTTAATTGTTTAATCGATTGCCGTCTCAGCCATTCAGTACTGCTTTTCTAAGACAATCAATTGTTTCATATACATAATCGATTATTTTCCGAGTCAGAAAATCACCGTGCACACTATGGCACAACAATCGATTACCATAATTTGACAATGGATTATTTCATGTCAGTAATTCAAAAATCTGTTACCATTTGGCTCTGCAATCGATTTGTGTCAGTTCCGAGATTTAGTCAAATCTCCATAACAATCGATTATTTCATTCCAACAATCGATTGTCTAACGGTCAGTGCAATTTATTTTTACCGTTTCTGACCGTTTTGGCTTTCAATTTTCTGCAGATTTTCACCATCAATGAAAAGCCACTATCCCCATTATAAATAGGCACCTCATATCTTCATTTCATTCACTCAAGCATCAATTTTAGCTCTCAAACTATCAAAACTCTTTTAAGTTTTCTTGCAAAGCTCATTACCTCCTATTAAAAATGTCGGGCCGTCACTCTAAACGTTCCCGTTCAGCTAGGCATGGTGCATCCTCCTCTGCTGCCCCACCTCCTCCAAATTACCCTTATCAAGATGGGTCCATTTTACAATTTAATTCTGACACCGAGCTTACTCGGTTCTTGACAAAATTTGAAAAGCGCGACATTCTTCCTCCCCGCTTTTCAACAAGCAAGTATCTTGAATCATACGCCCCTGCTGCCAATATGCTTAAAGAATGTCAACTTCTTATTTCTTACCTACCCTTACATTAATCCTCCATTGATTCAAGCGTTTTATTCAAACCTTCATGAGGATGATGATGGTGAGCTTGTGACAAATGTCAATGGTGTTCGATTTCTTTTATCCGATGAAAACCTTCATTCCATTGCCCGTCTTCCTCAAAGTGGTGAAGACATTTTTCGGTACATTAGAGAGGCCGGCGCCTTATTTGAGGAAAAAGCTCTCCTAAACCAAATAGGTATTACATCTTATGATACTAATCTATCCTCTCGGCGTCCTACTATCACGGGAATGCTCCCCGAGTATCGTTTGATTTTCTATTTCATCACCCGAGTCCTCAAACCTCGGAAGCATAATCACACCACTCTTTCCCAAGAAGACGCTAAGCTCATGCATGCAATTATAACCGGAGCTCACATCAATTGGTGTAAGTTTGTCAAGATTCACATGCGTGACGCCATCGGAGATGATAGACCTCTTCCCTATGCCCTCCTTATTATGAATCTTCTTGAAGCTTGCGGATTCAACACTTCCATCGGTCCTCTCAAAAAGAGCACCAAGAAGTGGGAAATTTCAGAATCCTCCTTTCCCCATGACGGAGATTATGTAGCTCCTACTCCTCTTCCAACTCGTCGGTCGCGTCAGCCTCAAGAACCTACTCTTCAATCCATTTCCGACCAAATTGCTTCATTGACCACCTCTGTCGGTCAATTGACACATGAGATCCATGGATATTTTGACCATGTTCATTATCCATATGCCGGTCTTGTTCCCTTTGAAGCAGTGCCGGACGATGAGGGGGGAAATGATGATGAATAATTTCTTTATTTGTCTTTCCATTGTTGTATGTTTGTATTGTTCCCAATATGTACCCGTTTTATTTTCAATAAATAAACAAGTTTTTTAATCCTTGCCATCTTATCACATTATTTTTTTGCTAATGGCAAAAGGGGGAAGATAACGGGTATGCACTCTCAATACTTATCAGCATAAATTGAGGGGGAATTCATATATTGAGGGGGAACAAATTGCATATCCATATACTTGTTGCATATCTTTACTTGTCTTGAATCATCATTATGAATTGTTTAATTTGCATATCCCGCTTAAAGATTGCCATTATCAAAAAGGGGGAAATTGTTGGAAACACGTTCTCAAAGCATTATACTAAAACGTGTTTTCATATGTGTAGGTTTTGATGAATGACAAACGATGCACAAATTGGTATATGACGAAGTTCAAGTACAAGCGCACAATTGATATATAACGAGATTCAAAGACCAAGTTTTATAGTTTTCCATGAGTCGTTCTTAACTGTGATCTTGATCCGACAACTTGACTCATGACATGGCTTCTCTCGTAAAATTATTTTTACAAAATCATGCATATTTAATTTAATGCTAAATGATTTTAAATCAGGCATATTTACTTTAATCAAAATGATTTTTAAACATGCCTCTAAAATCTAGACTAAGATAATCGATTATGTACTTATGATAATCGATTATGTTAAGCCAAGACTGCATGACAATCGATTGTGAACTAATGACAATCGATTGTGTTAAGGCAGTGAGCATCAGGTTTTTCAAACCTGCATGACAATTGATTGTGAGACTTATGACAATCGATTGTGATGAGGCAGTGTCCATCAAAGTTTTTCAACGCTCAAAATAATCGATTGTGAAGTTAATGATAATCGATTGTGATGAGGCAGTGTCCATCAAAGTTTTTCAACGCTCAAAATAATCGATTGTGAAGTTAATGACAATCGATTGTGAAGAGACAGTGTCCATCAGATTTTTCAAAGTCACAAAATAATCGATTGTGAACATATGACAATTGATTGCGTTGAGACAGTGTCTTCCAGACTTTTTCAAAGTTATTCAATAATCGATTGTGAGTATATAACAATCGATTGTCGCGAGGCAGTGTCTAAATTGATTTTTCAAGACTGATATATAATCGATTGTTAACTTAGTATAATCGATTGTATAACTAACCGTTGCCAAAATATTTTCAAATACCGTCAGGTAATCGATTGTTGATTTTGTACAATCGATTGTTGAAATTAAAATCTGGAATAGATATTTTGAACGTTGCTGAATAATCGATTGTTGATTTTGTACAATCGATTGTTGAAATTAAAATCTGAAAAGGATTTTTTGAACGTTGCTGAATAATCGATTATTGATTTTGTATAATCGATTGTTTTTCGTAAAATCTGGAAATGATTTTTTGAACGTTGCCAATAATCGATTGTTGATCTTAGATAAACGATTGTTAAGCGTAAAATCTGGGATTGATTTTTGGAACGATTGGCAAACAATCGATTGTGGCTTCTTGACAATCGATTGTCACAGAGTAAAATCAGCAGTTCTTAATTGGCAATTAGGCAACGGTAATGCCAAGTTTTTCAACTATAAATACAGCTTAAATTCAGTCTTTTGAGCACACAATACCACACAACAACTGATCATTTAATTGCTAAAACTTGCATACTCTATTGCTTATTATTTTATATTCATTACATAAGTTTTTGAGAGCCAAAATATTGTTCAAAGTTGTTGTGATCTTGAGCGTATTCTTTTACTCATCTCTACTCATTAAGGAGTGTCTTGTTTGAGTGCTTAGTGTATTGTACACTTGAAGAGAATTGTTATTCTCTTGTTGTAAGAAGGAACTTGTGTTTCCTTGGTTGAAGTCTTGGAGTGTTGTATCTCCGAGAAAAGGTAGTTGAGGCTTGTGTCCTCAAGTTGTGAAGGAACTTGTGTTTCCTTGGTTGAAGTCTTGGAGTGTTGTATCTCCGAGCAAAGGTGTTGAGGCTTGTGTCCTCAAGTTGTAAAGGTTTGTTAAGCACCCGGAAGCTTGGCAAGTTAGTGGAAATCTCGAGAGAGTCTCTCGGGGACTGGACTAGCCACGGGTTGTGGTGAACCAGAATACTTCGTTGTGTTCTTTCTTATTTATCGCACTTACTTATTTCCTGCAAATTTTAAATTCCGCAAGTTTACGCTAATTTTTATTATAACGCTATTCACCCCCCCTCTAGCGTTAAGCGTATTATCTAACATATATCATCTGCTCCAATTTCGATTTCGGGAAAATTTGGATTTTTTTTTGTGTGACTGAACCCTAGAGAGAGGTTGCCTACGTATCCTTTCAGAATCAAGTTAGACGTAGTTGAGGAAAATATTTTTTTGTTTTTGTTTCGGTTTTGTTTTTCTTTTCTTTTATTTTCTTCGTTTTTCTTTTCTTTTTCACTTTATTTTCTTTTATGTTTTTTTTCTTTTTCTTTTTTTTTCTTCTTCCATTTTCTTTTCTTTTCTTTTTCTTTTCTCTTCTTTTCTTTTCTTTTCCTTTTTCTTCTTTTTTTAAATAGAACTTTCAGGTTCCAATGAGTGTAATCAAATAAAGGTAGCTGCTCAAAGGGTTTACGAAGGATTGATGATGTTTGGATAGCGGGAATGTAAGCTTTCGTCATTTCAACTTTGCAAAGATATCGCTGGAACGAGTTTAGACATAGTACCTTTTTATTGCATCTGCATTCTCAACTACTTCAGGATTATTATTCGACGTCACCCAGATACAATTCTCCTCTTGGAAATATTTCCAATGGTGTATGGATCCTTCCGATTAGGCGCAAACTTCCTTTTACTTCCTGATGGGGAGGAACAATGTGCCTTAACACCAGTTACCTACTTCAAATTTCATAGGCGCAGGCCATTCTTTGTTGGTACAATTGCCCGTGACAAACTGCAGTCATCCATTTCAATTAAGGTCAACGTTCCATACGAGTCTAGACCTGCTCACTGTTTTCAAACTCTGCTTTAGTGACGTACCTTTCCCAAACCACAAACCAATTGTCCTCTGTTGTCCGATTCTTTTCTTTTATTTTCTCAAATTAAAATTCTTTGTATTTCAACTTTTGATTCATTATTTTAAAGTCTGACAGAGTTCTTGGTATCTGAGCATGAAGACCGCAAGCATGTCATATTATTTAAAGTTGCATTATTAGAATTGAAGAGAAAAAGAAAACATAGCAAAATTCTGAAAAAAATAAAATAAACGAACGATGAAAATTTGATTTTATTTCTTGGAATTGGGAAGATAACATGGTTGAAATTCGGTAATTCAAAGACAGGAAACTAAAGAAAACATTCGAGTCACACCCTGGGATAACTCGCGATGCAGAAAAAACGGCAGAACAAGTCTACCCAGACTCTTGCCCGATTGGGAACGACGTAGCTTTCCAATTTTGAAGCTTGGCACTTGGTCCCATGTATAGCACCTCAGCGATGCTTGTGCCTTCTACCAACTGAACCACGTTGGTTTCGAAAAGCATTTTCCTCATTGCCCCATGTATTCTTCGGTCTCTTGAAGCTTTCCCAAGATCTCTTTGCCCTTATATGACATCGCAGCAGGGTCTGTTGTTCACTTCTGTCGCACACGTCCAATAACCATTGGCTCATTCAACCGAAGTGGTTTAATTGTCCCCTGGACCACAAAAGCTTGCTCGGGTACATTAATTTCCTTTTCCGGTTCTCTTGGTGATTTTACTCTTCTTTTCCCCATTCTCTTGTTTTGGGGTTGCCTTGGGCTTTGTTTCCATATCAGCAATAGCAATTATGGCCTTAAGCGCCAGATCAAATTCTTTGTCTTCACAAATCATCCCAATTACTGGCCCGTTGTTGTGGGCTGGCAATGGATTATTGGTCATATTGGGGACATACTCATCCTTCAAAACAATTTTCCCATGCTCTATTAAATTCTCCACCGCCAGAGTCCAACAGTCATTTGTATTGTGCCCCTCTACCCGTGAATGATTGGAACATCTGACACACCGCTGATATGATGGTCATTCCGGGTTTTGCCCGTTTGGGGGTATGGATTGCAGCAAATTCATCTGGACAAGCTTAGGGAACATGGTAGAGTAGGGTTCACCGATTGGTGTATAGTTGGGTCTCCTTGGTGGTTCCCGGGGACAAAAGTTATTCTAGGGAGGTCGAGGATTATAGTGGTTCTGGTGAGAAGGCTAGTTTCTTAGGAATGGGTGTTGATTTCTGTTAGCTTGTGGTTGCGGTCGGCCAAAAGGTTGAGCATTCATAACTGCATAAGGTGGTGGATCATAGACCATATCGTAGTGAGGATAGTAGTGTTGAGGGTTTCTTCCAGCCCGGTATCTATGATGCTGCCATGGTTGTTTCGTCTCTCGTCCTATTCTTTCCCATTCCTCCAGACCCGCCTTGGATGGCTTGGGGCTCTAATGGGTGACTGACTCAAAATTCTACCCGTATTCAAACCGTGTTCTACCATGTCACCAATTTTGATGGCCTCTGCAAAAGGCTTTCCCATGGACGACATCATGTTTTGGAAATAATCTAATTCCTGTGCCTGGAGGAAGACAGTGACTATTTCTATTTCATCCATGGGAGGTTTCACCCTTGATGCTTGCTCGCGCCATTTCATAGCATATTCTCTGAAGCTTTCTGAGGGTTTCTTCTTTAAGTTTGACAAAGAATTTCGGTCTGGCACGGTGTCAATGTTATAATGAAACTGCCTTACAAAATCTCGAGCAAGATCATCCCAAATGTGCCATCGAGATATGTCTTGATCCATATACCACTCTGAAGCAATGGCGATTAAGCTTTCCTCGAAATATTCCATCAACAGTTCTTCTTTGCCTTAAAAAAACTAAAAATTAATATTCTAATCTAAATTGTAAAATTAAACTAATTATAAAAATGATAAAAGCTACTTAATCCTAAATTAAAAGAGAAAAATCAATAAAAGGAAAAAGTGTGAAAATGAAGCATTTTTTGTAATTTTCAAATTTTTTAAAACAAGTAATTACTAATTAATCCTAAAAAGTGTAAAGTGATACATTTGGTATTTTTCATGATTTAAATAATACTTAAACATGCAAGGAAAATGCAAACAATTAATAAATCTATAAATGGTAAGTAGTTAAGAAAAAATATATTTTCTTTGATTTTGTAGGAGAATTTCATATGGGGCAAAAATCAGGCGCTCAAACACATAAGAAAAAGATACATAAATCTAAAATGCATAGCTTAATGCACATGTAGCTATTTCAAACTTAAATTTTTGTTTTCTTTTATTTCTAAAATAAAATATTCTCTTTTAATTTTATTATTTTTAATTTTTCACTACAACGTTTTTGGCCTATAACTACCCCTGAGAAGTGTAGCCCAAGATGCCAAGAAGTATAGCATTTGGTCAAAGGTAATACTTTATGGCTTTAGGCAACACTTTTTGGGGGTGGCCTAAAGTACCGTAACATTTGACTATTGATCACGCTTTATAGGTGTTGCCTTAGAAGCAACACTTTAAAAGTGTGGCCAATAAGGTACAAAGCCCACACATATATTTTCTCTTATAGCCACACTTTTATGACATAAGGCTACACTTTCTAAGCGTGATCTTTGTCACATTATAAACTACGCTTTTAACGTATTGCTTCTAGAGCAAGTTTTATCATTAACAACACCGGATTGACACCTATGGCCACACTTTCTAAGAGTGCCAATTTTATCTATACTACAACGAAAATTTTTAAATATTTTATTAGCCACAATTTTGTGGTTATATATATATATGTGTGTGTGTGTGTGTGAGAGAGAGAGAGAGAGAGAGAGAGATCTCAAGCGTTAAATTAGATAATGAGTAATAACATAAAAATAATTCAAATGCATATACTTGAAATAAATTTCAACAAAAAGAAAGATATTGTGCGTACTATCTATAGTAATAAATCATTGTTGGTTCAAGAAGTTCACTAGCAAGACCTCTAATGTATTCGTATTTATAGTATCAATAAAAAAATATATCTTAATTGTTCAAAAGGTCTTCACCATTCACTTTAATAAATCAAATTGATTTGTGGCCACCATTTTCAATTGTATCACTGGTATTTTCCTACACATTCAAAATGAAATTAAAAATTAAAAATAACAAATATATAGTATGGACCAGTTATATCTTATTAAGAACTAATGAGATTTTATTTCACTACTTTAACATAACAATGTCAAACACAAAAAAAAATTGCAAGTGAAAGAGAAGCAAAAATGTGAATTAACATACATTTTACCTATCTCCTTATATCATCGCAACAATCAACAACAAACATCTAGTATAATCTCACAAGTGAGATCTGGAGATGTACGCTGACTATTCTTATCCTGGAGGGTACGGAGACTGTTTTCGATAAACCCTCAGCTAAAGAAGGTGAAGGAAGCCATGAGGGAAACTTATAGTGTACATGAAAATAAATCAGTAAATAACAAGTGAGATCAAAACCATTCTCCTTCTCCCGTACTTCCTTTCCCTCTTCCCTAAGACATGCTTACAAATCTCAGGAAAAATTACCTTACACCTTGTTTATGCAATATACTTTTAGAAACGAAAGCCACGGTACCCTTTCTCCTTTTTATTGTGAGGGGGATGGTCAAGAATTGAAAAAAAAGAAGAAGATGGATTTCGGTTAGGGAAGGTACTATATGTTTTTAAAGTTTTTCCTTAAAACATATAGGATGAAAGAGAATTTTGATCAGAAATAGATACTGACCATACAGAACAGCCACTTTCTTCTATAATTTGTAATCTACATAGAAGCAAGGCTAGTCTTTTGTTAAAATATAAGTTAAAATATATTGATAGTGTGAAAATTCTTTACAGTATTGATACTTTTATATTATACTGTTGGTGTATACAATTAAGTTCCTTTCACATTTGTTACTTTCATAGCTCTGAAAATTATTATTTCTCTTTAATTAGTTTTCTCCGTAAAAAATTGTTAGTTTTGCTAATATTCTTAAGTAATTTATTTTCTTTCATGAAAATGTAGGCGAAAGCAATAATATATCTTGCAAGTAGAGAAATGGAGGAGAATACAAAGACTTCATCACCTATTTCAGAGGCATCATCACCATTGTTACAACCTCAAACTGGTCTTTCCATGAAGATATCTCTACAAAGATATCTGCAAAAGAGAAAAAGTAGAATTCAAGAAACTTCTCCATATCATCTCTAGCTAGTTGCTACTATTTGTACTGATTTCTGATAACCTTTTATTAATTTGTTTTTCTTTCTTTTTTTCCTTCTTTATCTGGTGTGGTCTTGGGGGTATAAAGAAGGAGAACCTTTTTCGTGTCATCACTGATGACATGCTCCCAGATATGTAAATTAGTACTTTCATATATCGATTTCGCAAATATAATGGATGAATGATTCTAGATTTCGATGCATTTGTTTTCTTTTTTCTAAATATTTTTCCTTGTCTTGCTGATCAACAGCGAATTGCTTCTTTCCACTAGATCTTTTGTTTTTGCTTTCAGTTGTTATTAATTTACATTTTGTTGTATTCTGTGTCCGTTCGAATGAAAGTGGAATGTAAAATTTCTCTCAGCGCATGTTAGGTGACTGCTAACATGTACTTTCTCCGACATGGGGAGGGAGAGACCGAGGATAAATTTTATTCAGATGAAGGAGATCGATCGAAGTACTACTCGGGCAATCAAATACCCGAATTCAAAGTGAGAATTCAGGGAAGGCGAAATAGAAGTATGAAATTTACCAGAATATGGAGGATGATGAAACAAAGTGGCCGATTATTCAAGTAATTAGATCGGAGACGGCAACACCTTGAGCTTCAAATATGAAAATCCCAGAGCAATCAACTATGTAAACTACATAGCTATCAAAGTTGAATCAGGAAAATGTGAACCCTAATTGACCAATGGAATAGTAAATATGGCAAACAACAATATGAAATGGAATTAAAGACATATGCGAAGAGGAGGATGATGATGATGCAATAACAAAAAGGAAGGGGGAGGCTCCACCAAACAAGGAAGGGGTTACGATGTGGGTTGGTCTGTTTGATGGTAACAGCCTTGCTTCCAAAGGTATGATCTTCATCTTTATACCACCATTGATGGAAGATGATGAAGTTGTAGTGCAATTGGAAGAGGAATACATTGCAATTATAATTGAAAAGTGGAAACAAGCCCTAATTGCTTATGCGGTTGGAAATACCCCCATTAATTGAGGCTATTGAATGCCTGATTACAAGTTAGTGGAATTTTGTGAAGAAATCAAAGGTGCTCCTTCATAATGACAGATACTTTGTTATTTATTTAAACAGTGCAACTGAAGGATATGCAGTCTTGTTCTCTGGCCTTTATATGCTTTTCAGTTGACCTATTATACTAAGAACATGGTCAACCAATTTCTATTTCAATGAATAAGTTCTAAGGACCATCCCTTGTGGGTGAAGCTCCCTAACTTACCTTTGAAGTGTTGCAGTAAAAGAGCCTTAAGCAAAATTGGGAGTGGCCTAGGAATACTAATCCATGCTGATGAATGTACTTCTCAGGCAAAGAGGATATCATATGAAAGGCTCTTGGTTGAAATGGATGTAACTAGACCTCTGCTGGGAAGTACAAAAGTGTATGTTCTTACCGGGAAGGTGATTGATCAACCACTCGTGTACAATTGTAAACCCCACTACTGCCTACATGTCGTCAAATTGGTTATACATTCAAATTAAATAAAACCTCACAACCTAATGGATACAAAATGCAAGCCAATAGTAGGTTTATCATAAGCAAGAATGATATTTGCCGAATTCTTGATCCTACAGAATATGGTAGGTTCGTTAACAGCCTAGTTCGCCCCTCTCAGGGAGGCAGCAAGACAATACGTAGCACATTAAATGTGGGAACAAGCTAGAGGAAAGTTTGCACTTAAATCTAGTAAGTCTCAAATACAAGATCACATGGTAGTCACAACCAACAACTATACACTTTTACATGAGGAAACATAAATGATGGTTTAGACCAATGAAATATATAGGATAGAGTCTAAAATAGTGTTGTCGAGAAGGATGACATGCATGCTCACAGAACCCTAGATAAATTTTGTAGCTTGAAACGTGAGAAGAATAAATAAGGTTTATAAGACGAAAGATATTAAAGCCGTTTTTAAGGAGAATAAGGTAGTATTATTAGTAGTTATAAAAAAATAGCGTGAAATAAAATAATACTCCAAAAACTATACTTAAAAAGTAGCAAACTGCCAGTGGATTGGAAAGTACAATATTGATCTTCAAAGAAGACTATGGGTTCGGTAGGATCCAAGGATGGTGGATTTCATTATAGAAAGTACCCACAAATAAGTTATTAATGGCCATGTGAAGATCTTACTACTCAACAAAGGTTTTCATGTTAGTGTAATATGTGGATTGCGTACCACCAAAACTAATGATAGGAAAGAATTATGACAAGAATTACAGACTTTCGCAGGTAATATGAGAGGTCCTGTGTGATAATGGGTGACGTTCACTCAATCTTATATCTATAGGACATGCAATACGGACCTCAGTACAAGAAATGAAGGTTAGTGATTTAAAAAGCATCCTCCAAAATTATGGAATGATGGAGCTGCAGATGCATTTGTTTTCTTTTTTCTCAAATACAAGATCACATGGTAGTCACAACCCACAACTATACACTTTTACATGAGGAAACATAAATGATGGTTTATACCAATAAAATATGTAGGATAGAGGCTAGAATAGTGGTGTCGAGAAGGATAATATGCATGCTCACAGAATCCTAGATGAATTTTGTAGCTTGGAATGTGAGAAGAATAAATAAGGTTTATAAGACGAAAGATATTAAAGCGTTTTGTAAGGAGAATAAGGTAGTCTTATTAGTAGTTATAAAATATAGGGTGAAACAAAATCATCCTCCAAACACTATACAAAAAATAGTAGCAGACTGGCAGTGGATTGGCAAGTACAATACTGATTGTCACGACCCTGATTTTTCCAACATCAGGAGTCATGATGGCGCCTACTGTCGAAGCTAGGCAAGCCAACACTTTTTAATCATTTTCACAATAAACTTAATCTAAAACAATATAAATACAAAATTAATTAAATAGAAATCTCGCGGAAGACCTTTATCAACAATATCGAAGGTAAAGTGCAGAAATAAATAACATGCCTCTACCCAGTATCTGGTGTCACTACTCACGGACGACTAAAGAGTACTAAAAGAAATAGGCTATAGAAATACATAACGTGTGTGTTTTGATACAATAAAACAAACTGAAAAAGATAGAGGGCACTCTGGGCCCGCGAACGCTAGCAAACTACCTTAGAGTCTCTGGACTGCAGGATTGCCCCCTAACTACTACTGCTGTCTGTAGGCTGTGTCCTGACCTATGTACAAAAAGACACAGAAGTGATGTATCAGCACAACCGACCCCATGTGCTGGTAAGTGCCAGGCCTAACCTCGGTGAGGTAGTGACGAGGCTAAACAGAACCTACCACAATCAGCCTGTACAGATATATGTGCAATAACAGAAAGAGAACAATAATTTAAACAGATAATGGGGAGGGGACATGCCGGGGGAGTAACAGTTCAATTATAAATTCAACAAATAAGAAATGGTACTGAATATATTATAATTAAATAAAGAAAACCAGTGAATCAAAAACTACACGGCATCACCCTTCGTGCTTTACTCTTATTCCTCACCAAAACTATCAAATATGATGCACGACATTACCCTTTGTTCCTTTACTCTCATTTCTCACCAAGAATGTCAAATATAATGCACGACATCACCCTTCGTGCTTTTACTCTCATTTCTTACCAAGAATATCAATTATAATGTACGGCATCCCCCTTCGTGCTTTTACTCTCAATATTCAACGCACGACATCACCCTTCGTGCTTTTACTCTCAAATAGATAGTGCACGACATCACCCTTCGTGCTTTTACTCTCAAATACGTAGTGCACGGCATCACCCTTTATACTTTTACTCTTGTATCCTCACCCAATAAATGGTCACAACTAAATGGGAAAGGAATATATAACAAGACAAAGTATGCCGGCAAGGGAGAATAACTCAACAATAAATCCCGGCAAGTGAATACAGCTCAACAATAGGTCTTGACAAGGGAAAACAGCTCAACAAGAAATCCTGGCAAAGAAAAAATACCGAAAATTCCTTTTTAGTTCATTTGCTTCTCAACTTTCACTTTATAGTTCATTTAACAAGTAACTATCACAATTGTTTACTTTTTCGCAATTTTAATAGCAAATATGACTCACGGTCATGCTAGACTCGGGCGCATAAGTAACCGTCACCATACTTATACACCGAATCCACATAGCACATAGAAAATATCAACCTAATCCTATTCCCTCAAGCCATAGTTAGATCAAACACTTACCTCGAAAGCTTCCAACTCAACTCACGCCTCTAGAATAGCTTTTACCCCTCGAATTTGCCTCAAAACCGGTCCAATCTAACCACAATTTACTCAAATGTATCAACAAATACTAGTTAAATCAATTTGAATGCATAAGAATGAAATTACCAAAGTATTACCCAAAAATTCCAAAAATGCCCTTGGGCCCACGTGGTCAAAACTTGAGGTTCGAATCAAAACTGGGTTACCTATCCCCCCATGATTTCATATATGCAATTTGTTTTGATATCGGACCCCAAATTGAGGTCCAAATCCCCAATTTTAGGAAAACCTTGGTTCTACCCCAAATCCCTATTTTTGCCCATGGAAAGCTTTGATATTAAGTTAAAATCATGATAAAAGATGTTAAAGTTTGAAGAAATAGTGTAAAAGTTGACTTACAAGTGATTTGGGAGAGAAAGAGTTGAGAGAAAATCGCCATTGGAGGTTTGAGTTTTGAAAATATGAAAAAATGAAGTTTGAAATCGTATAAGTATAGGTTGCACAGTCGTAGATGTCACAATTGAGATATTTTGTTCGCAATTGTGAAGAATACAGAAAATAGAGAGTGTCGCAATTTCGAGAAATAATCGCAATTGCAAAGAGGGAAAAAATTGAATAGGCCTCGCATTTGCGAGAATGTCTTCGCATTTGCGAAGACTGAGCTGCAAAGGGGGGAATCTCATTTGCGAGAAATGTTTCGCATTTGCGGAGTCTGGCCAAAAAAGGGAGGATCACATTTGCGAGATTTTCCTCGCATTTGCGAAGAAGCAGTCTAATGGGGAAAGACTGCATTTGCGAAGATTGCTTCGCAAATGCGAAGACTACAGATACTAGCAGTTAAAATGCTTCAAAATGAGCCTAACACCTATCCGAAACTCACCCTAACCCTCGGCGTTCCAACCCAAACATGCACCCAACCTCAAAAACATCCCAGGACTTACTCGTGCGATCAAATAGCCAAAATAACATCAAAATCAAAGAATCAACCTCAAAAACTCATTATTTTCATTTCAAAGTTTAAAACTTTCAAATTTTCCACTTTTAGTCCGAAACATGTCAAACGACGTCAGTTTTCAACCAAACTTTATAGATTGCACTTAACGCTCATTTAATACTTGTACCGGGCGTCGGAACCAAAAAACAAGCTCGATAGCATCACTTTTGATCAATTTTCATTTTCATTTTTCGTTAAGCATTTTAAGAAATAATTTCACAGAAACGTTCTGTACTCGGGCCTGGGACCTCGGATTTCGATTCCGGAATACACCCAAGTCAAAAATTTCCTTACGAACCCTCTGGGACCGTCACATCAAGGACCGAGTCCATTTACCCAAAACGTTGACCAAAGTCAACTATAGCAATATTATTATCAAAATTCATAATTTTTAAAAAACAATTCAAATACTTTCACATAAAAATTTTCTGGCTTCGCGCCTGGACTACGCACGCAAATTAGGGCAACCAAATAAGAGATTATTAAGGCCTCAGAAGCACAATGAAAGGGAGAATTACGGTGATGACCCTTTGAGTCGTCACACTGATCCTTATATATATATATATATATATATATATTTATATATATATATATATATATATAGCAGACTATGGGTTCGGTGAGATCAAAGGACAGTGGATTTCACTATACAAAGGATCCACAAAAAAGTTAAACATGTCCATGTGAAGATCTTGCTGCTCAACAAAGGTTTCAACTTAGTGTTTTATATGGATTACATACCACCAAAATTAATTACAGGAAAGAATTATGACAAGAATTACAGACTTTTGCAGGTAATATGAGAGTCCTGGGTGATAATGAGTGACTTTGGCTCAATCCTATATCTATAAGACATGCTAAATGGACCCGGTACAGGAAATTAAGGTTAGTGATTTCAAAAGCATGCTGCAAAATTATGGAATAATAGAGCTGCAGATGCATTTGTTTTCTTTTTCTAAATATATTCCCTTATTTGGTCGATCAACAGCGAATTTCTTCTTTCCACTAGATCTTTTGTTTTTGCTTTCAATTGTTATTAATTTACATTTTGTTGTAATCTGTATTCGTTCGAATGATAGTGGAATGCAACGTTTCTCTCAGCAGATGTTATGTTACTGCTAACCTGTGTTTTCTCCGACATGGGGAGGGGCCGACCGAGGAGAAATTCTATTAAGATGAAGGAGATCAATCGAAGTACTACTCCAGCAACTATATACCCGAATTCAAAGTGGGAATTCAGGGAAGGAGAAAGAGAGGTATAAATTGACCAGGATATGGAGGATGATGAACCAAAGTGGTTGATTCTGCAAGTAAGTAGATCAGAGTCGACAACACCTCGATCTTCAAGTGTGAAAATCTCAGAACAATCAACTATCAAATCTACACAGCTATCAAAATCGAATAAGGAAATTTGAACCCTCATTTACCAATGGAATAGTAAATATGGTAAACAGAAATATGAGACATATGCCAAGAGGAGGATGGTGATGATGCAACAACACAGAGGAAGGAGGAAGGCTACACTAAATAAAAAGGACTAGAATATTTGTTGGTAGTCACAACCAACAACTAGAGGAAAGTAGTATGTAGTCACAACCAACAACAATACAATTTTACATAAGGAAACATAAATTATGGTTTAGACCAATGAATTATGTAGGAAGGGGCTAGAATAGTGGTGTCGAGAAGGATGATATGCATGCTCGCAGAACCCTAGATGAATTTTGTAGCTTGGAATATGAGAACAATATATAATGTTTATCAGACAAAAGATATTAAAACCTTTTCTAAGGATAATAAGGAAGTCTTATTAGTAGTTATAAAATATAGAGTGAAAGAAAATAATACTCCAAAAACTATACAAACGACTGGCAGTGGATTGGCAAGTACAATACTGATCCTCGAAGCAGACTATGAGTTTGTGAGATCCAAGGATTGTGGATTTCACTGTAGAAAGGATCAACAAACAAGTTAATCATGGCCATGTGAAGATCTTACTGCTCAAAAAAGGTTTTCAACTTAGTGTAATATATGGATTACATACCAGCAAAACTAATGACAGGAAAGAATTATTGACAAGAATTACATACTTTTGCAGGTAATATGACAGGTCCTGGGTGATGATGGGTGACTTCCACTCAATACTATATCTTTAGGACATGCTATATGACCCCAGTACAAGAAATGAAGGTTAGTGATTTCAAAAGCATCCTGCAAAATTATGGAATGATGGAGATGCAGATGCATTTGTTTTCTTTTTTTCTAAATATTTTTCCTTGTCTGGCTGATCAACAGCGAATTGCTTCTTTCCGCTATATCTTTTGTTCTTGCTTTCAATTGTTATTAATTTTTATTTTGTTGTAATATGTATTCGTTCGAATGATAGTGGAATATAAAGTTTCTCTCAGCACATGTTAGGTTACTGCTAACCTGTGCTTTCTCCGGCATGGGGAGGGGGCGACTGAGGAAAAATTCTATTAAGATGAAGGAGATGGATCGAAGTACTACTCTGGCAACTATATACCCGAATTCAAAGTGGGAATTCAGGGAAGGCGAAAGATAGGTATGAAATTGACCAGGTTATGGAGGATGATGAACTAAAGTGGTTCATCCTAAAATTAATTAGATCGGAGCCGACAACACCTCCAGCTCTAAGTGTGAAAATATCAGAACAATCAACTATGAAAACTACATAGCTATCAAAATCGAATAAGGAAAATGTGAACCCTAATTCACTAATGGAATAGCAAATATGGTAAACTGTAATATGAGACATATGCCAAGAGGAGGAGGATGATGATGCAACAACACAGAAGAAGGAGGAGGCTTCTTCAAAGAAGGAATGGGATAGGATATGGGTTGGTCTATTTAATGGTAACAACCTTGCTTCCAAATGTATGATCCTGACCTATATACCACCATTTATTCAAGATGAGGACGTTGTAGTGCAATTGGAAGAGGAAGACATTGCAACTAAAACTGAAAAGCCGAAATAAGCCCTAATTGCTTGTGCAGTTGTAAATACCCTATCAATTGAGGCTATTGAATGCCTAATTGCAATTTAGTGGAATTTTGTGTAGAAAACTAAGGTGATCCTCCATAAAATGGATAATTTGTTATTCGTTTCAACATTACAAGTGATGGAGATGTAGTCTTGTTCTCTGGCCTTTATACGTTTTTCAGTTGACCTATTATACCAAGAGCATGGTCAACCAATTTCGATTCAATGATGTGGTTCTAAGGACCACCCCCCTATGGGTGAAGCTCCCTGACTTACCTTTGAATTCTTTGAGTAAAAGAGCCTTAAGCAAAATTGGGAGTGGCCTAGGAATACTAATCTATTTTGATGAATGTACTTCTAAGGCAAAGAGGATATCATATGGAAGGCTCTTGGTTGAAAGGGATGTAACTAGACTTCTGCTGGGGAGTATAAAAGTGTATGTTCTTAATGGGAAGGTGATTGATCAACTACTAGTGTACAATTGTAAACTTTACTACTGCCTACATGCTGTCAAATTGGTTATAACTTCTAATTAAATAAAACCTCACAGCCTAATGGATACAAAATGCAAGCCAATAGTAGTATTATCATAAGAAAGAATGAAAGATATGCCAAATTCTTGATCCTACATAATATGGTAGGTTCGTTGACACCTAGTTCCTCCCCCTCAGGGAGGCAGCAAGATCATAGAAAGCACCTGAAATGTGGGGACAAGCTAGAGGAAAGTTTGCACTCAAAGCTAGTAAGTCTCAAATACAAGACCACATGGTAGTCACAACCAACAACTATACACTTTTACATGAGGAAACATAAATGCTGGTTTAGACCAATGAAATATGTAGGATAAGGGCTAGAATAGTGGTGTCGAGAAGGATGATATGCATGCTCAAAAGCCTAGATGAATTTTGTAGCTTACAATTTGAGAAGAACAAATAAGGTTTATAAGACGAAAGATATTAAAGCCTTTTGTAAGGATAATAAGGTAGTCTTATTAGTAGTTATAAAACATAGAGTGAAAGAAAATAATACTCCAAAAACATACAAAAAATAGTAGCAGACCGGCTGTGGATTGCCAAGTACAATACTGATCCTCGAAGCAGACTATGGGTTTGTGAGATCCAAGGATGGTGGATTTCACTGTAGAAAGGATCAACAAACAAGTTAATCATGGCCATGTGAAGATCTTACTGCTCAAAAAAGGTTTTCAACTTAGTGTAATATATGGATTACATACCAGCAAAACTAATGACAGGAAAGAATTATGACAAGAATTACATACTTTTGCAGGTAATATGACAGGTCCTGGGTGATGATGGGTGACTTCCACTCAATACTATATCTTTAGGACATGCTATATGACCCCAGTACAAGAAATGAAGGTTAGTGATTTCAAAAGCATCCTGCAAAATTATGGAATGATGGAGATGTAGATGCATTTGTTTTCTTTTTTTCTAAATATTTTTCCTTGTCTGGCTGATCAACAGCGAATTTCTTCTTTCCACTATATCTTTTGTTCTTGCTTTCAATTGTTATTAATTTTTATTTTGCTGTAATCTATATTCGTTCGAATGATAGTGGAATGTAATGTTTCTCTCAGCACATGTTTGGTGATCGCTAACCTGTGCTTTCTCCGGCATAAGGAGGGAGCGACCGAGAATAAATTCTATTAAGATGAAGGGGATCGATCGAAGTACTACTCGATCAACTATATACCCGAATTCAAAGTGGGAATTTAGGGAAGGTGAAAGAGAGGTATGAAATTGACCAGGATATGGAGGATGGCGAACCAAAGTGGTTGATCCTGCAAGTAATTAGATCGGAGCCGACAACACCTCGAGCTTCAAGTGTGAAAATCTCAGAACAATCAACTATGAAAACTACATAGCTATGAAAATCGAATAAGGAAAATGTGAACCCTAATTAACCAGTTGAATAGTAAATATGGCAAACAGTAATATGAGACATATGCCAAGAGGAGGAGGATGATGATGCAACAACACAGAGGAAGGAGGAGGCTTCTCCAAACAAGAAACGGGCTAGGATAGGGATTGATCTATTCGATGGTAACAACCTTGCTTCCAATGGTATGATCCTCACCTATATACCACCATTGATTTAAGATGAAGAACTTGTAGTGCGATTGGAAGGGGAAGACATTGCAACTGAAACTGAAAACCGAAAATAAGCCCTAATTCCTTATTTTATTGGATATACCCCATCGATTGAGGCTATTGAATGCCTAATATAAATTTAGTGGAATTTTGTGCAGAAACATAAGGTACTACTCCATAATGATGGATACTTTGCTATTCGTTTCAATAGTACAACTGATAGAGATGCAATCTTATTCTCTGGCCCTTATACGATTTTTAGTCGACCTATTATACTAAGAGCATGGTGAACCAATTTCAATTTCAATGATGAAGTTCTAAGGACCATCCCCTTGTGGGTGAAGCTCCCTAACTTACCTTTGAACTGCTGGAGTAAAGGAGTCTTATGCAAAATTGGGAGTAGCTTATGAATATCAATCCATGTTGATGAATGTACTTATAAGGCAAAGAGGATCTCATATGCAAGGCTCTTTGTTGAAATGTATGTAGCTAGACCTCTGTTGGGGAATATAAAAGTATATGATCTTACTGGAAAGGTGATTGATCAACCACTAGTATACAATTCGAAGCCCTTCTACTGCCTATATGCAGCCAAATTGGTCATAACTTCAAACTAAATAAAACCTCACAGCCTAATGGATAGAAAATGCAAGCTTGTAGCAGGATAGTCAGAAGCAAGAATGGTAGTTATCCCGAATTCTTGATCCTACAGAACATGGTAGGTTTGTTGATAATCAAAACAAATATTATATCTAAAGTAACAATACGATACGATACCATGGGTAACAACCATCCAAACAAGAAAATTCCTGGGAGTATTCAGATTACGACATAAGTATATTATTCTTTACATAGGTAAACCATGAATCTTCGTGTATATATATATATATATATATATATATATATATATATATATATATATATATATATATATATATTATTATTATTATTATTATTATTATTATTATTATTTGAATCAAAAAATCTGCTTGAGCTTCGTACGTATGGTGCTACTAATTGCACCCGTTCATCTCCACGTGAACAAGTACACAAAACATAATTTAGGAATTAAAAAATACAATCAAAATATATAAAACATGCTTTGTTAGAGAAAATAGTTTAAAATTTGTGTTAGGTGTCCACTTGTCCCATCGTAAAAGTTTGGGAACAATCATACGTGTTCAGCAATACTTCATAGTAGTGTATCTATAACAAGAGCTTGGCCTTAAACCCTTGTAGTTTGACGGACTTTTCGGTGTCAGTTTTTATTTTTCTTAAAGTGTGTTATTCAAACATGGTATCTGTATGAAACCAACGGGGTCGTAATTAACCCCAATGGTAGTCGATGTCGATCCCATATTGGAGACTACTTTCCTGAGGGTAGAACTCTTGGGTGCGCCTAAAATTATTCTTATTGGTACGTTGCGAGGGGTTTAAAAAAAAAAAACTCTTGGGTGTGCCTAAAAATTATTCTTATTAGTACGTTGCGAGGGGTTTAAAGAAAAAAAAACTGTTGGGTGCGCCTAAAACTTATTCTTATTAGTACGCTGCGAACAGTCTAATTTTTTTGAAAGAACATCATAATTGATAAAACTTTCGTCGTGACTCGTGCGTGATTTTGGGAAGTTTCCTCTTAATAAAGTTTAGATGCAGGCATGTCCTTTCAGCCAATGTGTAACTGCTGCTTTAAGACTCGGTGATTTGGTAGAAAGCGGCGGCACTCCAATAGCTTGATAGTTGAAACTTGACCTTTGTATATGCCAAAAACAAAGAACTCTTGAGAAGACCTCTATGGAAAAGTTTACAAGTCTGTAGACATATTATTAATGATCCTTGGTGTTTATCTGGAGGCTTTAATGTTATTATGAATGCTGAAGAGAAGAAAGGAGGAAATCCTCGTAGAAAGCAGAAAAGTTGGGACTTCATTGACAATGTGGAAGAATGTGGAATGGTGGATGCCGGTTTCTCAGGTCCAAGATTTACTTGGTGCAATGCACGAGACATAATTCACAGAATATGAAAAAGATTAGATAGACTTCTAATCAATCAAGAGTGGACCGTAAAGTTTTCGAGAATCAGTGTAGAATATCTAGCAAGCACATGATCTGATCGTACTCCAATTCTATTTAGATGTTATAATACAGAATTTCAAGGTATTAAATATTTCAAATTTCTTAATTTTTTGACAGAACAACCTCATTTCAAAGCCCTTGTAGAAATAAGTTGGCAGGACGTTATTAATAGCAACTCCATGTGGAAATTCCATCAGAAGTTGAAAATTCTTGGCAAAAATCTTAGTGATTGGTCCAGAGAACAAATTGGGAATATTAACAATCATGTAAAAGAATGGGAAAACAAGATGCAAACTTTGGAAGAACAATACATTGATGACAACAAGACCGAGGCAAGAGAAGAAATGCATATATATAAAGCTCAAGCAACATACACCAAGTGGCTTAAATGTGAGGATTCTTTATTGAGACAGAAGGCTAACATAAGGTGGCTAGATGAAGGGGACTCAAACACCAAATATTTTTATTATATTATCAATGATAAAAGGAGGAGGCTCACTTTACGTAGAATCAAAGACCAAGATGGCCATTGGCTAAATGCAGACAAAGACATTGGGGAAGAAGCTGCTAGACACTTCGAAAAGCTTTTCAAAGAAGATGGAAGTCCAAATCTACAATATCTAGACTGTATCAATCAAGTTATTACTCAATAGGACAATGACTCCCTCATTGTTATTCCCACAGGCGATGAGATGAAACAAGCAGTGTTCAGACATAATCCTAACACTGCTCCTGGTCCCGATGGTTTCAATGGACACTTCTATCGAAATTGCTGGGCTATTATAAAAAAAAGACTTCATAGAACTGATCCACATGTTCTTTAGAGGATCTCCACTTACAAAATTCTTCTGTAGCACGTGTATAATTCTCATTCCTAAAGTGGAAAACCCCTCCTCCTTCTCTGAAATGAGACTAACCAGTCTCTTCAATTTTTCTCACAAGGTTATTTCAAAAATTTTAAGCAATAGATTGGCCTCTATACTTCCAAGGCTCATATCAGAGAATCAATCAAGTTTTGTCCATGGAAGGTTGATTACTGAAAGTGTTATTCTTGCTCAAGAGATAGCACATGGTATCAGGAACAAAAGAGGTTGAAAATTAATTATCAAATTAAACATGTCAAAGTCATATGACAGAGTTAACTGGCAATTCATTATGGCTGTATTGAGGAGATATGGGTTCTCCGAAATATGGGTTGACCTAGTCTGGAGATCTACCTCAAATATTTGATATTCGATTATAATCAACGGCACCAGAAAAGGAATTTTTTCACTCTACTAGAGGCCTGAGGCAAGGTGATCCCTTATCCCCAGCCCTATTTATTTCAGGTGCTGAGGTATTATCAAGAGTGCTAAATGGTCTTAAGGAAAATCATACGTATACAAGCTTCTCAATGCCAATATTTGGACCTCAAATATCACATCTTGCTTATGCAGATGATGTTATCATATTCACTTGAGGGGATCAACATTCTCTTAACCCAGTTAAGTATGTTTTAAAGAATTAATCCAAATACTCTGGGCAGATGATTAATGATTACAATACTTTTTTTCTTGTTAGTCATAATACTAATCCAGAGGAACGATGTAGGATAAAAAATATCTCCGGATATAAGCACAAGAATTTCCGTTCATTTATCTGGGGTGTCCTATATATGTTGGTAGGAAACTAATATCTACCTTCAATGATGTTGTTACTAAAGTGGTTAAAAATATAAGGTTGGCAAGGTAAATTATTATCAGCTGATGGGAAAGTCATTCTCATCAAACATGTACTACAATCTCAACCAATATACCTTATAGCTGCTATGTCACCTCCTAATGAAATTTTTCTCCAAATTGAAAGATAATTGACTAGATTCTTCTGGGGATCAAGTGATGAAAAGAAGAGACATTTGGAGTTCATGGGAAAAAATGTGTTATCCTATTGAAGAAGGTTGACTTGGTTTCAGAAGACTAAAAGATATTAGTGACGCGTTGGCCATGAAATGATTGTGGAGTTTCAGCACCGGTAACTCTATTTGGGCAAACTTTCTCACAACAAAATATTGTAGATTGGCTCATCCCATGGACAGAAAATGGCAGGTTTATCACATGGATGGCAAAGCATTTTGGCAGTCAAGGACAAAGGTGAGGAGCAAATAATGTGGAAGATTAACTCAGGTTCTTCAAGGCCTATGGTGGGACAACTGGACATGTTTTTGAGCGATTGCTCTTGTCAAAAATAACAAACGTACCAATAAACATCAAACTATCAAATATCTAATTAATAATGGACAGTGAAACATTGATCACCTACACTTACAAGAATATGCAGCTGAAATTATTCTTAGCATACCAATTGGGAATCCACATTGTCGTGACACACCTATTGGATGCCTATTACTAACAGAAAATTCTCTACTTCTTCAGCAGTGGGATATCACAAGACAACGCAAGAAACCAAACCATTTTCATTATAATATTTGGCACAAATCTACACCTTTCAAGATGTCTTTTTTAGTGAGGAAAATGCTAAAGAACAAGCTTTCATTTGATAATATCATTGGCAGAATTGGTATTGAGGTGGATACCAAGTGTTGTTGTGTTGATGCCAAAGATGAAACTATTCTTCACACCTTCCTTGATGGAGACTTTGCCAGATAAATTTTTTGGAGTCCCTCTTGGAATTCCATGGGAATCAGGTTCCATCAGAACTCAAATGATTAAATGGTGGACTGTAAAGCCTAAAAATGAGTTACACAAATATCTTGTCAAAATTATTTATATATTTATTTTATGGGAGATATGGAAGGCTAGATGTTGCAACAGATATGGGAAGAAAAAAGTTTCTAAATTCAAAGTTATTCATCAGATCTTTTACCATATAAAGTGGATATTATCAAATACTAACTCAACCATTCAATGGATATGAAAATGGCAAGAACTCACACAACAAATTATGAGCAACTCACACAAGATTAAATGTATTATAGTGTAGTGGATCAGACCTCCAACAGGATGGATAAAGCTCAATACAGATGGAAGCCACAATTCAGTGGACTCTATTGGAGCAGGAGGAATGATAAGAGATAGCAACGGAAAAATTATGATGGCCTTTGCTAAATATCTAGGAAATTGGCAACAGTAATCTAGCCGAAGCAAATGATTTAATCTATGGTTTATAGTGGTGTCTCTCGCATAGATTCCAAAGCATTATCTTTGAAAGTGACTTTATGATTATTGTAAACATGATAAAGTAAAACAGCAACACTGCTTGGCAACTTCAAATTCTATAGATTCTATTACTCAAATGCTATCTCAGACAACCAATATAATTCAATATTATTATAGAGAGTCGAATCAGGTTACAGATGCGTTGGCAAAAGGGAGCATAGAAGAACATGAGAGGCAACTTTATGATGTTAAGGATATTCCTTGACAGGCTGCCGGTGCATATTTTCTAGATATACAAGATACAACCTCCACAAGGCACAAACAAAGAAGGAATATGCTTGTCTAATAATATCCTTGGAATTTTTTGAACAGTTAATATGTTTTAGTTTTCCCTGTATATTCTAGCTTTGAAAAGCATCAGGCGTTAGTGCTAACCTTTGTTTTGTTGTAACCTCTATTTTGTTATGAAATAAAAGGCAGTGTCTCCTTAAGACGCAAATTACATTAAAAAAAAAGAAAGCGGCAGGCCTTAGTTTTGGTGCACTTTTGGTGGACTTTCTGATTTTGACTTCTTAATATTGTTTTCTTTGTTTATATTTTCTTCATTATGCTGAAGGCGTTTGTATAAGATGTGGAGGGGAAGAGAGACCAAAATAAATGAGATTCTGGTGGAATTGTAGAAGAGCGTAATCATGACAAGTATAGAGAGGCTAATTAGGTTATTTGATGTTATCTTTAAGATGAACAAATACCCAAAAAATAAAGAAAATAGAGTAAAATGATTTGATTATACAAGAACAAAAGTAATATTTAAAATTGCAACAACTACAGGTGTATCAAGTTACTTAGCCACACGATGAAAATTCGAAAAATGGTGGTAGATATGAGGGTGAGGAAGGGATTCCTATTTCTGAGAACCAATTCAGATTCATGCTGTGGAGATCTATTACAGAAGTCATTCATCATATAGGAGATTTATTTATTGGTATAACGAAAGAAAGAGGGACTGACATATTGAGTTTATTGACCTGGGAAACATAAAGTACAACTTCTAAGAGTGGTTCTATGGAGATATTTGGAAGCTAAAGGTGCACATGTGGAATACCTTAGGGCGATTATACATTTGCGCGATGCAGCCAAGATCTAGGTAGAAGAGGTGTGAGGAAACGTAGAGTATTTCTCGCTAGTCATATGGTTGGACCAGGAGTCAACTCTTAGCCCATTTTTATTTCCTTTAATTTAGTGATGGATGAATTGATGAGACATATCCAAGGGGAGGTTCCATGGTATATGCTATTTGCAGATGATATAATATTGATTAAAGCGATACAAGGAAGAGTTAACATGAGGTTGAATATTTGGAGATAGACCCTGGAGTCTACGAGTATCAATTTGAGCAAGACTAAGACAGCGCACTTGGAGTGTAAGTTCAATGATGGAAATCATGAGACATATGTGGAAGAGAGGATTGATACACAATGCCTCCCCCCGGAGAATAGTTTTAAATATCTTTGATCAATAATCTAAGAAAATAAGGAGATTGATGAGGATGTTACATCGTATTGGAATGGGGTGGATGAAATAGAATATCACAATCACTGTCTTATATGATATGAAACAAGTACTACAATGTCTTAAAGGTAAGTTCAATAGAGGGTTTTAGGACTGTTATTTTGCATAGAGCTGAGTATTGGCCAATCAAGAACTCCCACGCTCTGAAGATGAAAGTAGCATAGATAAAGATGTTGAGATAGATGTGTGAGCATACTAGGAGAGATATGATTAGGAACGAAGATATTCCGGATATAGTGGGAGTGACCTTGGTGGTTGACAATATATAAGAAGTGAGTTTGAGATGGTATGAACATCTGAAGAGGAAATGCATCGATTGAACAGTGAGAGGTAGAGGTCAGGCGAGGGAATATTGGGGAGACGTAACTAGATAGGACATGACTCATCTTCAGCTTATGAAAGACTTGGCCTTTAATAAAATGATATAGAGAGCAATAACTAGGGAAAAATGTTAGTAAGTAGTCTGTTTTGGGTGTCCAATTCTATTACTACATGTCCCTTTCTTCGATTTTTCTTATTGCTTTGTCGTTTTCTATAGCTAATAAACCACTAAGCTGGATGCTTAGTGGTGTTTTGTATTGATAGTAACAAAATTAAAATACAAAATGTTAGGCGGTCTTACAAAATGGAGAAGAATAAAGTATGTAAATACATCAATTATATTACCAAAGTTGAGCAAATGTACTCAACTTTGATAGTACAAACTGAAGTATATAAACCTATGATAATGAACTCTAGAAATTGACCAAGCAAAGTAATGAATGATATAGTCCCAACGAGTGCACCAAGGTTTGCAAAAGTGGCTAGTCCTCACGTGTGAGTCTGGACATAACCAAACCCCAAGCGCTCGATCAAATTGATCATTTTCATGCCCAAACCAACTACAAATCCATGACCTAACAAAAAAAATTGCCCAACCAAGTGCAACTGACACTTTCCAATTTTAGGCATATTTGTTGACCTTGAGTTTTGTCTTATGGAAATCATGAATGATCCCTGCATCAATGTATGAAAAACATGCACATGTACCTTCATCGTGTGTAGGAGTTGTTATACGGGGGTGAAAGTTCATCTCAAATACAGCAAAACAACCCGCAAATTCATTCCAAAACGTATTCCCAAACTTGTGAAATATGGGCAGTGTGCTCTTCCTAGGGGTACTTCCAATCATTGTGCTTCTATGTATAGTATTGATGCTTGATTCTAACATCATAAGAGAGATGAAGAAGTACTGGTCATGGCTAGTTGCAGTGTACAACTCTCCAGGAGTGCTTAGTAGGGCAACATGGTACTCCATGGTCAATGATTGCCATGTTTGAGACTTCTTCAATTGTCCAGTTGATGCGACATTGAGCTGAAATATGCAGTGGTTACACATATAGGGAACGAGCAAAAATAGTAAAAGAATAAGATCCAGCTCCTTCACACCTATAGGGAATGAGAAAAAATAAGATCTTATGTTTTGGCCATAACATAAGATCCACCTCCTTCATTTGTACCTACAAAACAATAAACAAAGTCAGCAAAAAATACCTTCCTACTTTTCTAGGATTTGAGTTGGAAGTTTGTTAGGGCATGTAGATCGATTGGGCGTTGGTAAACACAAATTTGAGAGAAAAAAACCTCTATTACCCACAAGAATAGATTACACGAGTATTTACAAAACTCATAAAAAAACTCTCAAAACTCACAAACGAGGATCACTCTCTAGGATCACTTTTGTTCTCACTCTTCTTGGTAATGAACACTCTAATTTTTGTGATGATTCACAATGAAGGCAAGCACCTCTTTTTATAGAAAAATGGTGAGGGTTTTTTGTGGAAATTCCCGTGTGAATAAGGAAGCTTCCCATGGAGGCTATGGTTGGCTTGTTCAACCATTGTGGGCTGCAACTTGTTGGAGGCTTGTCAAAGTTTGCTAGTTTGAACATATGGAAGTACGACAGGAAGTTATCAATTCTCCCCCTCCAGCCGTATCTGAAATAAACATCCCGGCTATGTCTCTGCATAACTCTAGCTTTTCTCGAGTCACTACCTTTGTCAACATATCAGCTGGATTCTCCTTCGTATGGATCTTCACTAGCCTCAACAGTTGTCGATCCATTACCTCGCGTATCCAATGATATCGAATATCAATATGTTTTGTACAGGAATGGTATATGGAGTTCTTGCTCAAATCCAAAGCACCCTGACTGTCACAATGTACCTTGTACTCCTTTTGTTTGATTCCAAACTCTTGGAGATAACGCTTTAGCCACAACATCTCTTTTCCAGTTTCAGCTGCATCAATGTATTCTGCTTCGGTTGTGGATAAAGCAACACACTTCTGTAGCCTAGACCCATGAAACAGCTCCCCCCTACAAAAGTGTAAATGAATCCTGAAGTAGATTTTCTACTATCAAGATCTCCGGCCATATCTGCATCAGTATAGCCTTCCAAGATTGGATCAGCTCCCCCGTAACAAAGACATAATTTCATTGTACCCTTAAGATACCTAAGAATCCACTTTACTGCCTCCCAATGCTCTTTCCCGGGGTTGGAGAGAAAACGACTCACCGTTCCCACTGTGTGAGCAATATCGGGCCTCGTACACACCATAGCATACATCAAACTTCCAATTGCTGAAGAATATGGTACTGAAAACTTTTCCCCAATCTCTTCCTTGGATGAGGGACATGAACTCTTGCTCATATTGAAATGGTTGGCTAATGGAATGCTAACTGGTTTGGCATTGTTCATATTGAACAGTGCAAGCACTCGTTCAATATACTTCTCCTGAGATAGCCATAACCTCCGGTTCTTCCTGTCTCGGGTGATCTGCATTCCCAATATTTGTTGAGCCGGTCCTAAGTCTTTCATGTCAAAAGACTTAGAGAGTTCCTTTTTTAGCTGGTTGATCTTCGTTTCGTCTTTCCCCACGATCAGAATATCTACATATAGTAGAAGAGCAACGAAATTCCCGTCTGAAAATTTCTGAATGTAAACACATTCATCTGCGGCAGTTTTCTTGTACCCTTGACTCACCATGCACGAGTCAAACTTCTTGTATCACTGTTTGGTGCCTGCTTCAAACCGTACAAACTCTTCTTCAGCTTGCACACGAGGTTATCTCCTGAAACCTCAAAACCTTCGGGCTACTGCATATAGATTTCTTCTTTTAAATCTCCATGAAGAAACGCTGTCTTCACATCCATCTGTTCAAGCTCCAAGTTCATACTTGCGACCAATCCAAGTATGGCTCTGATTGAAGTTATCTTGACTACGGGTGAAAAAATCTCATCAAAGTCGATTCCCTTCTTCTGCTGGAATCCTTTGACTACCAACTGTGCTTTGTATTTCACCACTTTTCCACTTCCATCTTTCTTCAGCTTGAACACCCATTTATTTTTTAGTGCCTTCTTCCCTTTTGGAAGTTCTACGATCTCATAAGTCTGATTTTTCTGCAGAGATTCCATCTCGTCCTGCATTGCGAGCAACCACTATTCTTAGTCCTTATGAGATACTGCTTCATGGAAACTCTCTGGTTCTCCATCTTTAGTAAGTAGAAGATATTCAGATTCTGGATATCTTCTCGATGGAATCCGACCTTGTTCAGATCTACGAATTTCTAGAATATGAGGAGATCCACCATCATCTGAATCTTGTGATGGTTCTGGAACATCTGGCAGAGCGGGTTGTGGCTCCCCCTGCTCAACACCGTCTTCTTCCTCATTATCTTCTACTTCTGGAATATCTTCTGCACTGTATCTTCATTTCTCATGAATGATTATGTTGTTGCCTCTGGCACCTGAGGAGCAACATTTGGCTTCTGAGATATTGTGGGCTTTTCAATATCTTCTATTGTCTGGTTTTCATGGAATACTACGTCCCTACTTCTGATCACTTTTTTCTCCTTTGGATCCCATAATCTGTATCCAAATTCTTCATCTCCATAGCCTATGAATATGCATGGAGAGGTCCTTTCATCTAGCTTCTGCCTGAGCTCCTTGGATACGTGTGCGTACGACAAACATCCAAATATTCTCCAGTGAGAATATGATGGATCCTTTCCACACAAAAGTTTCTCCGGAACTTCAAAATCCAATGGTACTGATGGAGATCGGTTGATCAAGTAACAGGCGGCTCTGACTGCTTCTCCCCATAATGGCTTTGGCAGCTTAGGCATACTGAGCATGCTCCGAACACGTTCCATGATTGTTCGATTCATTCTTTCAGCTACACTATTGTGTTGAGGGGTGCGTGGGACCGTCTTCTCATGTCGAATTCCATATGATCTGCAATTGGCATTGAACTGCATGGAAGAGTATTCACCTCCATTGTTGGATCGAAGACACTTCAACTACTTTCCTGTCTCACGTTCTACCATGACATGGAACAGTTTGAAGTAATTGAACACCTGGTCCTTCGTCCGTAAGAAATATACCCACACCTTTCGAGAAGCATCATTAATGAACGTTAGAAATATCGATTGCCGCCGAGTGCAACCTCTAAGGGACTGCAAACATCGGAGTGTACCTGACTGAGTAACTCTGATCTTCTTGTTGAAGAGGAATTAAACGAGAGTCTATGCTGCTTACCAAATAAACAATGATTGCAAGGATTTAGTACAACATCCTTGTCCACATTGATGAACTCCCTTTTTATTAGGGTATAAAATCCTTTCTCACTCATGTGGCCGAGTCTCTGGTGCCATAAATTTTGAGAAGCCTCCTTTTCTGCAATGTTGAGGCTATCTGTGCATATATTCACATGAGTGTTGTATAGCGTGCCACAAATATGTTCTCGGGCGGCTGTCATAGCGCCTCTTGTTAACTTCCATGTGCCTTTACTGAAGTGACTATCATAGCCCTGTTTGTCAAGAGCTATTCCTGACAATAGATTTAGCCGAAGATCTGGCACATGGCGGACATCTTTCAAAGTGATTGTGCTCCCGGAACTTGTCTTTATCTGGACATCACCAATTCCGACAATCTCAACGGAACTGGAATTTCCCATTTTCACAGCTCCAAAGTCACCGACTTTGTATATTGTGAAGTATTCCTTGTATGGAGTCACGTGGTAGGATGTTGCAGTATCTACCACCCATTCTGTGTCTTCTCGTGAGACGTGAAGGCATGTCTCATCTAGGGTTGAACAATAAGCTACATCACCAGAGATAGTAACTAACATTTCTCCACCCTTGTTCTTCGGCTGCGAACTTCTCTGGCCTTGCTCCTCTTTCCATTTTTAGCAGTTCTTCTTCATATGTCCCTCTATTCAACAATGATGGCACTTATATGTTGGTTTTTTGCCATCAGTGGACCTGCCCATGCTCTTGCTTCTGCCTCTCCATTTGCTTTTGCTACTCTTTTTTTTCCTCCCCCGGTTCTTTGTGACAAAGGCATGGGTCTGATCTGTGCCCATCTCCTTTCTTCTTGCCTCTTCACTGAATAGGGCATCCTTGACCATTTACATGGTAAGTTTGCCATTAGGGGCTGAGTTGCTAAGTGATACGACCAGCGTTTCCCAACTATCGGGAAGGGAACTGAGTAGTAACAGCGCCTGAACTTCATCACTAAGTGGCATCTCTACAGACGACAACTGGTTGACCAGGTTTTGGAACTCACATGTATGCTCGGCAACTGAAGTTTCATTTATTAGCTTCTTGTTGATTAAGCGCCTCATCAATAGGGCCTTATTCTGAGCGGTCTTGGCCTGGTACATGTCTTCCAACTTCTTCCAGAGTGTATATGCATCTGTTTCTTGTGCAACATGGTGGAAGACACTATGATCAATCCATTGACAGATTTGACCAATAGTTTTTGATTTGATTTCTTCCACTCTAACTCCTTGGAGGGATCAGGATTTTTACCCATCAATTATATGGGATCAAACAAATCTTTACAGCTTAGGAGATCTTCCATCTGAGGTCCCCATAGCGTGTAATTTGTGGCAGTAAGCGTAATCATGGCTCCGAAAGATGATGTTGACTCTTCTATGGACATTATCATCTTACAAAATAATTTTTCCACACGATCGGGGATGAATATTTAAACAAGAAGTTCACCGTTGCGTCCGGAAAGGTCGAAAATGGTGGAACTGACACTTCGTGGCTGAAATTCCACTATATGAGCAAAACTGTAATTTTTTAAAGTTGAGGGACAAATCTGCAATTTCAGAGAGTTGACTGGTTCGCTACAGTTGACCGGTCGTCTTCTCCGGCGAAATTTCCGTCGACGGTTGTCTTCTCCGGCGAGTTCCCGACGAACCTTCGGCAAAGTTGACCAAACTTTGACCGCGATTTCGGGCTCGTTTGAACTCCGATTAGGTCGTTGTTTGGTGTGTTGGACTCCGTTCGACGTGAAGAATCCAATGGTGCCATCAGAATTGGATTTCGAGCAAAGCTCCGAAAAATCCAAATTTGGCCCGTCACCTAAAAACTCGACCAACGCCTCTAACCTGGCTCTGATACCACTTGTTAGGGTATGTAGATCGATTGGGCGTTGGTAAACACAAATTTGAGAGAAAAACAACCTCTATTAATCACAAGAATAGATTACACGAGTATTTACAAAACTCATAAAAAACTCTCAAAACTCACAAACGAGGATCACACTCAAGGATCACTCTTGTTCTCACTCTTCTTGGTAATGAAAACTCTAATTTTTGTGATGATTTACAATGAAGGCAAGCACCTCTATTTATAGTAAAAATGGTGAGGGTTTTTTGTGGAAATTCCCGTGTGAATAAGGAAGCTTCCCATGGAGGCTATGGTTGGCTTCTTCAACCATTGTGGGCTGCAACTTGTTGGAGGCTTGTCAAAGTTTGCCAGTTTAAACATCTAAAAGTACGGTTGGAAGTCATCAAAGTTCAGTATAATTCCCATCTCCAGACATTACACCTAGCCTCATCATTATCATCCAAATCACCACACCTGCATACACCATCACCTGCTTTTACACACCTTTCAGCATCACTACATTTGAGGCTTTGCATTTCTCACCCTAATATAGGGCAATTATGTCTTCTAACTATTCATGGTTTTTCTCCCTTTAACGTCAAGTTCATCAAAAGAAGGATCCTGGGCCATAGCATTACCGTCCAGTGTCACATTAACAATATGATCTGCTAATTGGTTTCTTTTCCTAAGCACATGAGCTGTTTGTACTACACACCTAGCCCTTAACTTGTTGATCTCTTCCACCAATATAAAAATATTCCAAGAGGGTTCTCACGCATCATCAAGAACTCTTTTCATCAATAGAGACTCACTCTCAATAACATATGGAGCAAAATGTGAATTAACTATGTACCTTAGAGCTTCAAGTATGACCCTAGCTTCAGCAATGTTGTTTGTGGCCTCAAAGATCTCCTCTGCCTGAGCAAATATATATCACCAATGCCATTTCTAATGCAAAAGGCATAAGAGGCCCTTCCATTTGTATCTCTATATGCACCATCAGTGTTGCATTTCAACCATCCAACTGGAGGTAATTGCCCTAAAACCCTTGTATATTTCAACCTTGGAATGTGTTATTGTAGTTTGCCATGCAAGTCTAGCCAGTTTGGTGCCATCTCCGAGAAAGATATTCTTCTCATCTTCAATAACCTGTGAAGTTCATTAGACACCTGAAAAATCAACCTAAAAATATAGACAATCTTTCCATTCATTTTAGAAGTTCTTTTCTTCCATAAATTCCATACAATCAAGGCATGAATAGCTAAGTATGCTGTCTTCAAGCTTGTGTTGCCTGGCCTTCTCCACAACTCATTTATCACGTATATTATATTTTTCCCATCAATATTAATCCTTGCGGGTCCACAAAAATACTTCCATAAGAACATTGTTGTTGGAGTCCTCAAGAAAATATAGGGTTTCTTCACTAGGGTTCCTACAACACTAACATTTTGATGGCATAGGGTATCTCATTCTTCTCATGTAATCATCCAGTGGTAGTTTAGCGTTCCATAACCTCCACATGAAGAAATAAATCTTTATAGGTAGCCCCTTCACCCTTATGAACTTATAAATCGTTTTCATGTTTCCTCTTCCTTAAGTATTGCCAAACAGTCTTCACAAAGAATTGTTCTTCGGATTCCAACTGCCAAATTGCCCTATTCTTTAATTAAGGACTGTTTAGTGGTGTTATTTTCTCCATAATGTGATCAGTTAGTTCATCTGGAAGAAGTTCCCTCAAAAGTTCCTCATTCCAGCTCCCATCAAGCACTACATCACTAACATGAGTTATTAATTAGTCACATCAATGGTCTGCACCTATGGCATGATATAGAGCACCAAGTCCAGTCCCATTGTCATACCAAAAATATACATAACCTCTCTTTAGTTGCCGCAAAAGATTGGAAAAGACGCTACAAAAAACTATTCAATAAGAACAAATATTAGATGAGTCGCCACTATAAATATCCTTTAGTAGCGACTAAACCTGCCACCAAAACTATTTATGTTCGGTGGCAAGATTATGCCGCCACTATAAATATCCTTTAGTAGCGACGAAACCTGCCACAAAAAATATTTCTGTTCAGTGGCAAGATTATATCGCCACTATAAATATACATTAGTAGCGACTTCAACTGCAACAAAAAATATAATGTTCAGTGGCAAGATTATGTCGCCACGTAAAATATCTTTAGTAGCGACTAAGTCGCCACAACAGTTTTAACCAAATTATATATACATTTCCATGCCAGTAGAAACCTAACTCTCTAAAATTTCATATGGAGATATTCGTATCAATTAACTATCAATATTAAAGCAACCAATAATGCTTGACAAACACAAAATGGATTTCTCAAGCCGAATATTATAAATATTATCATTACTAAAAGTCAATTACATATATGCTACCCGACACTCCATTGTACATTATAACTGTACGCATATACATATCCCAAAAATGACAAAATATTAAGTTCCTTGTAACTGCTCCTTGCCCGACACTCTCCTTGAGTGATACCACTGTTTAAGTGACTTGCTCCTGCTAGACAAATAGAATGTTGAAAGTGAAGAATCACAGAAATGATAGTTATAACAGTGGCAGAATACATAAAAAAATTAAGTGCATATATTACAACTTCAACTACTAAACTCGAATTCGAATTAAGGACTAGAAAAAATTTGGAGTGTGATTTGAAGGTCATAATGCTACAGTTTTGTGTTGCCAATGACAACATTGCATTGTTAATCAATGACTTTATCTAATGCCACGGATAGATCCAGTTCCATACATACTAAAAGTGAACAAGTCTAGTTCACAATATGAAGAAGTGACTTCATTTGATCAGGGAAGCTGCATTTACAAACATCAGCTTACTTCACAATTTTCTAATTTAGTTTAAAGGAGATCAGTTGCGGAACATGAAACTGCATTTACAACCGTCAGCTTAGGATTAAATTATACGCCTTAGTGAAGCCAAAGGTCGAATAATTTACATACATAATAATTTTGTCGAGTATGATGACTCCTTTTGACATAAGCAATCTGGTAAAGGATTTACATAAAATGACTCCTCTGATCGAAACCTATCCATTCCCTTCGTTCCTGAAATAGGTCCTTTTCTCTTCCTAGGTGATCCTTGCCTGAGCAAGGAAGAACAAAAAAATGAGACTAGATAACACTATATGGATTCATTGTGAAAATACCAATATTTGCAACATAACAAATATAAGCATAGTAATAAGATAATGCCCTCCACAGTTCCAGTAATCAAAGGCTGGGTCATCCAATTGGAGACTATCGAGAAAAATAGGACAAGATTCAAGAATAATAGCAAGCAGGTAACTCTTACTAATGTTACTATGAAATCTTATTACTACAAAAAAATTTCACAACTAAATGAGCATTTATGTCACCAGAAATTTGATTAATTATCACTTACGATAACAAACTTTACTATGCAATACCTTGTTCTGTGAATTTCAATAATGGGATCGGATAGTTTTTTCCCCTCTTTCACTGTACCTTGCTCAACTTTGTTCACAAGCCGGACAAGAGATTTCCTGATGAATTCCATAAAAATATTAGCAGGTCCTTTATATCTTAATAGCAGGCCAAGTACAAAGATAAAGTTAAAAAGATATTGATACAACATATTTCAGGAAAGAAATCATGCCTATCAGGAGATTTTGTGTTCCTGTGCCCCAACAAGCGACGATGTCCCTCAATTGCTCTTGCCATAATCCCCGAGTAGGAAGGAATGAATACATCACTCTGTTGGCCCAAGTTCAGTTGAAGTTTTGAAGATTGGCAAATGAACTCAGGGAAGGACCTGGTCCATCTTGGGAGACACAGTTAGTCATAACCATCACATGAAAGGCACGTGAGGAAGATATGTATTGAAGATTGCGCAGCAAATATCTTTTAAACGGAATCCTTATGATAAAAGAACACAATCCTAAGCTAGGATAATGATGGGAGTTTGTATTGGTTAAGGATTCAAATCGACTAAGGATAAGCATTGGAGTCTCGATCAAACTCTAATTGCTAATATATTAAATAACCAAGTTGTTATCTTATACAGGTAATGCACATACGCAGAAGTTAAGCATATTTGAGAGCAAAAAGAGCAAGTCTGATTTTCAAGCAATATATGAGATACAAATGTGCACGTCTGAAGCTACATGAGCTAAGATAGAAGAACCAGTTTCATCATTGTGTTTGTTCTAAGTCTGGTTCAATTAGTAGGTTTTTGTTATTACACTACAAAAAAAACTCCAATTGCTTACGGATTTTACCAACGCCCCGAATTTGTTGGTGTATTAGCAACAAATTGCTAACCAAATGGTAACTAATTTATTTTTCATAATTTAGTAACAGATTTCTAACGAATTGCCAACCAAAATGTTACTAACTAAATAATTCAGTTGGTAAATATGGCGGGAAAAATAGGCGGCTAATATAGCAACTGCGTACTAATGGATTACCAACTCAAATATTACCAACAAATATTTTTCGTTGGTAATATTACCAACGGAGTACATATCCGTTGTTAAATATGTTGTAAAAAATGAATTATTATTTATTAACAGATTAGTAACGAATTACCAACCAATTATTTACCAACAGAAAGATTTTGTTGCTAATTTTACCAACTAATTTAAAATGCGTTTGTAAATTACCAACCGATTGGTATCTGTTAGTAAACTTGCCAACTAATACTTAATCGGTTGGAAAATTTTATTAATAGATCTTTTTTTTTAATCCACCAGGCAAGAGCCTAGGGCTAGTTTTTTATTAATAATTGAAAGTAACATTACAACAAATAGGAAAAGTTCAAATAAGGGACAGTAGACCGGTATTGAATCCGGGCTATCCTTACCGTACTAATCCTATTAATTGAGGTTTGACAACCTCACTTATTAACAAGCATGCATACAATAAGAACTTGACATGACTAAATATTTTATGATCATCACAGAGTTTATAACATACTATGTGATGAGATTACAATTGAGGATACTAATGAAGTCGTAGAGTAAAATGTATAGTACCCAATTGATTGTTGTCCCTTATTTTCCAAACTTGTATAATGTTGAAGTTGTACTTCTATGTCCTCCACTTTGTTCAAAAGGTATTCAAAAATCATCTTTTATTTTTTGAACGGTTGGATTTCGATGACGTATTTGTAGCAGCCTGCTTTTGTTTGACCGCTCTCATTGGAATTTGCCTAATTAACATTTGATTTCTTGTCTGCCCATGTTGCAATTTTCATCAAAATAGCACCTGACTTACTTGTTCCAATGTGGTCGACCACATTGTTTGGTGGTGTATCTAGGAAGTGAATACATGTGCGACAAGGAGGCTTACTTGGAATGAAATCAGGAGCCTCCCACTTGGTCTTTAATTTTCCAACTATAGTGTTTTAAAAAACTGGAGTTTGAATTGCATCCTTGATTACTCTTTCTACTCGATGATTTTCAAAATGGAAACGTTGTTTAAGTCTATTTTCCTGCTCCCTTTTCAAATTTGCGCAACACTTTCCTGCGATCTGAGTTTTATTGTTGGATTTTGGTGTTACTTATTTGTTGGCCATCGATGACCATTGTCCATATTCTCTTGTGTGTTGTCGATTATCAGCAGACTGTAAAGCAGAATTTGGTTGAGCTAAGGCAGCATTAGATATAGCATCAGTAGTTGTATATAAAGAATTGATCACATGGAACAATGTACTTTGATGAAACAATATATTTAGTCAGTTGTGTTATATCAAACTTTGGCATTGAATGAGCCTCTTTAGCTTGACATTAGATTGATTAGTGGCAACAGTTAATGCAGCATTTTCATTTGACTTCTGTGCAAAATTGTAATAGTCTTTACAAAGATGAGCAGTAGTCGAGTTTGTCATTGAAAATTCTGTAGCATTCTTCAGTGAGGATTCTGTCGACAGCAAGTCTGGACCTTTTGTATAATTCTAAACAACTCTAATATTTGACATGGTCAGTGTACGCGCATATCGGCGTGGATAATAATACTCGTTCTAATATTAATTAGAAATAATTTCATTGCATATTCGAACATTAAGTAATTAGCTATAAATTATGTTTGGACCTAGTTTATATTTAATAATTAAAATATGAGTGCAATTAAAATTTTATTATTTTATACATATAGTTTGGTGCAATTAAAATTTATTATTTTTTATGATAATATAATAACCAAACGATACATGTATAATTCATGTGATTAGTTAGTATTAACATAGTTTTATTAAGAATCAAAAATAAAATTACGAAACTCAAATTAATATTTGAAGATTTTATGGATTTTAAATTTCTAACAATTAAGATTTTTTAAATAAGTCTACGCAAACAAATTAAAAGACAGAAAATAAGAGTAAGGAAAAAAAATATTTTGCCACCATATATATCCATATATATATATATATATATATATATATATATATATATATATAATTAATGAAACACCAAATTAAAGTAATAATTCTCAAAGAAAATTACATCGAGTGTACCGCCTAATTAATTACCCCCAATTACACAAATTTCAGGTGCGCATAGAGGGTACCACCTACCATCCCCACTCTCCTAAAATTACAGAGAACTGGCGCCATTTTAGCTTCTTCTCTGTACCCACGATCACAGTATGGCTAATCCTTTCCATTATCTTCCCAACTGATAGATAATCTCACAACAGTCTCTCACAAGTTATCGTTTGGAATATTCGCAATTCCACAATTCAATATTCGGCGGGTAAGTGGGAAGTATTTTCTATCAATCTAATTTATCCAGTGTATTGTAGATATATGTTGAAAGCTTTTGCTCATTATAATTGAGATTTGAGGCCTAATTTGATTATTAGTACTCTTTTTGTACTACTATCTGACGATGTTTAGAAATCAATAATGCTACTGTAATCCTTTACATTATCAGGAAAGATAGTTTGTTTGAAAAATGACTTTAAATCGCGAGTGGATATACAGAAGGTTAACGAGAGGTTTGTATAATCCTGAATTCATAAGGGGTGTTGAGCTATAACAAATAAATGATATGTACTTAATTAAATAATTTTCCACTTCATTCCTCCTATTCTCTTCAACTTGGATGAATTTTCACTTTACAGTGGATTCAGTAAATACCTTGAGATAATTGGCTCGATATTGATTTTTTGACTAATTTTGTAATAACTATACTACGAAAAACTTTTACAAGTAGAAAATAATATTCTAATTAACAAATATACTCAATGAAATAAAAGATTTACTAATTCTTATTAATTTCACATGCCTATATGAAAAAATATATTGCTCATAAAAAAACATGAAGATATTTCCTCCAACGGGAAGTGTTTTTTGAAAACAAAATTAATAAAACTTTACCTAAGATCAACAATATCTCAAGAATAATCAAATAAATTGGTTATATTATAAATTAGAGAAAAAATATTAAAAGAAGTTGATTGTAAAAGGTAGGGTAAATGATAAAATAAAATTATTTAATAATAATGAAGGGTGAAATTGAGAGAAAAATACAAGGTAACGACGCGACCACACCAAATCGATCGTTATATAAAGTGGCACATTTCGTCGTTATGTAACGACATATTTAACGATACGATAAGATACAAGTTTAGTAACAATAAAAAATATTGTATTTAATGTAACAATACGATACAATACAATAGGTACAACTATCCAAACAAGCTGTAAGTTATTTGTGGACTTAGTTTATATTTTGTAATTTAATCATGAATGCAATTATTTTTTAATTTTTTATACACATATATAGTTTGGTGCAATTAAAATTTATTATTTTATATGATAATTTAATAACCAAAGACTCTTATATATGCCATGTGACTGATTAATATAGTAGAAGAGTCTAATAAAATAAAATAACTAAAATACTCCCCAAAAAAATGGAATGCGGGAGAATTAAATAAAAAGAAGAAGAAATTAAACAAAAAATAAGAAGAACTAAAATAAAAAAGAAGAGAAATTAAACAAAAAAGAAGAAGAAATTAAACAAAAAAGAAAAGAAATTAAACAAAAAGAAGAAGAACTGGCGCAAAAAAGAAGAAAAATTAAACAAACAAAAAATGAAGATATGTTAAACAAAAAAAAGCCGCCAAACCAGTTCCTCTGTTTCTGAAAAAACCCCGCGTTTTTTTTTCCATTCAGTTTCACGACGACTCCGACAGTTCCAGCCACAATCAGCAAGTTCGTCCATTTTTTTTCCCAACTGAAAGATTATCTCAAGCAGCCTCTCATCACAAGATATCAGTTGGATTCTTCTGATCAATTGCAAAATAGATTCGGCAAAGTGGTAAGTCTCTCACAAGCTATTATTTGGATTCTTCTCAATTCCACAACCCACTCGGCTAAGTGGCGAGTGTTTTTTTTTTATCAATCTTATTTTTTCAGTATATTGTCGATATGAATTGATATGCTTGTGAGCTTCACTTGATTGTTTTTTAGTCCTTTGCTATGGTATGTAACTATCTCTGCCGACGCCCTGTTTGAACTTTTATTCTGCCAGTTTTTTGCTAAATATTTGAAAGCTCTTGCTCAATATACGGGGATTTTAGACCTAATTTGATTATTAGTACTCTTTTTTATTGTCCAAAGATTTTTTGTAATCAATAAATGCTACTGTAATACTTTTACATTATCAGGAAAGAAAGTTTGTCAGAAAAATGACTTCAAATCGCGAGTGGATGTACAAAAGGCTAACGAGAGGTTTGTATAATCCCGAATTCATAAGGGGTGTTGAGCAATTTATCGAGTTTGCAAAAAATCATCGTGAAGGGAGGGATGGTGAGAGACTAAGGTGCCCATGTAACCGAAAAAAGTGTCAGAATAGAAATTTTAAAGATGTTCTTACTGTCCACAAGCATTTATTGCGCGATGGCTTTGTACCTAGATATCATATATGGTACTTGCATGGAGAAAATAAGGTTACGAGAAATATAAATCAACATGAAGAGATGCGAAATTGGGATCAGTCTATGAATACAAAATCCGTAAATGTGGGTGCAATTGATGAGCCTGGATCACCTACTTCATACCACAGAATGGTCCTTGACGCCGCTGGCCCCTCATTTGATCCGATTGATAGGGATGAATTACCGAATCCTGTTGCGCAGAAATTTTATGATCTGGTAGATTCTGCAAATCAAGAGGTGTGGCCTGGCTGTGAAACACATTCTCAATTGTCAGCTGTTGCACGCTTATTGCACATCAAGTCTGAACACCATCTATCTGATAGATGTTTTGATGATATTTGTCAATATGTGAATGAGATAATTCCTCCGGATAACTTAATGCCAAATAATTTCTATGAAACTAAGAAGTTAATGCAGGGAATGAACATGCCAGTAGAAAAAATCCACACTTGTGTAAATGCCTGTATGATTTATTGGGGAGAAGATAGCAAACTCAACCATTGCAAGTTTTGTCGCCATCCCAGGTACAAGCCTACTAGGCAAATATCGAGTTCAAAGAGAAATCTTGTACCTTTCAAACATATGTACTATTTTCCCCTCACTCCACGATTACAACGGTTATATGCTTCCGACATGACTGCTGCACATATGCGATGGCATGCCGAGCATGAAGTTGAGGAAAATGTGATGCGTCACTGTTCAGATGCGCCCGCATGGAAACACTTTGATAAGATGCATCCATCTTATGCAACAGAAAGTCGTAATGTCAGATTAGGGCTATGCACAGATGGTTTTCAACCATTTGGACAAACAGGTCAACAATATTCATCTTGGCCAATAGTTGTGACACCATACAACTTGCCGCCTTGGATGTGTATGAAAGAGTCCTATTTATTTTTGTCGGTTATAGTTCCTGGACCGAATAACCCTAAGCAAAAGCTTGATGTTTTCTTGCAGCCTTTGATTGCAGAACTAAAACAATTGTGGAGTACAGGTGTGGACACATATGATATCTCCAAAAAGCAAAATTTTAACATGTGAGCTGCTTTGATGTGGACAGTTAGTGATTTTCCTGCATATTCGATGTTGTCTGGATGGGGTACTGCGGGTAAGCTAGCATGTCCATATTGTATGGAGAATACAGATTCTTTTACTTTGACTAAAGGTGGCAAACAGTCATGGTTTGACAATCATCGTAAGTTCCTACCACTGGATCATCCATACAGAAATAACAGAATATCATTTAGAAAAAATAAAGTGGTCCGAACGCATCCTCCCCCGATACGGTCAGGTGATGATATATTGAAGGAGATAAATGAATTGGGGTTGAAAAAGGTGACAGAGCTTGGGGCTGATATTGTTAATGGCAAAATTAGTAAGTTTTCGGGTTGGAAGAAAAGAAGCATATTTTGGGATTTGCCGTATTGGAGTACAAATCTGATCCGACACAATCTAGATGTTATGCACATAGAAAAAAACTTTTTCGAGAATGTGTTCAACATAGTGCTGGACGTAGATGGTAAAACAAAAGATAATGCCAAATCTAGAGAAGACTTGAAAGAGTTCTGCCGACGCCCTGAATTACATACTGTTGGTGACGAATATCCGAAAGCTTGTTATACACTAGACAAGAAGTCGAAAAAAGTGTTGTGTGAATGGGTGGAGAATCTGAAATTTCCAGATGGATATGTCTCAAATATGGGAAGGTGTGTGGACATGAAAAAACATAAACTGTTTGGTATGAAAAGCCACGATTGTCATGTATTCATGCCAAGATTGGTCCCTATCGCGTTTCGTGAGCTATTACCACAAAAAGTTTGGGAACCACTTGCTGAGATGAGCCTTTTCTTTAGGGATCTCACTTCAACAACAATTCGGGAAGAGGATATGGTTAGACTTCAACAAGAAATACCTGAAATTCTTTGTAAATTGGAGCGTATATTCCCTCCCAGCTTCTTTGATTCAATGGAGCATCTCCCCGTGCATCTTGCTTACGAAGCAATGATAGCAGGTCCGGTGCAATATCGATGGATGTACCCATTTGAGAGGTAAAATTTCATCTTTCTGCTTGTATCTTTATAGTTTCTATTTATCGTTGTATCTTTGTAGTTGCTGTTTATAGTTGTATCTTTATAGTTGATGTTAATACTTGTATATACTACCTTTTACTTGCTCAATAATTTGATATGTCTTCACAATCTGCCTGTTTTGATTCAACGAGGATATTGCATTTTTAGGCAATGTATTGCAGTATTGATCTTCTAAAATTGTGGTTCTTTCTGGAGACTTGCTTGAATTCCTGTTATTCAATGTAACAGTATTGACCTTTATTGCATCTTTTTTGCAATCATTTTCCCGTGGTTTACCCATAGAGTATTGATCAGCTGATACTTGGCCATTTGATTTTGTGTGCTCTAATTCAATTTTAGCAGCTGAGCATTCCATCTGCATTGGTACATTGCTGTTTTGAACTGCATTATCCAACCGATCAGTAGAATCTACAGTGTCTGCATCGATGGAAATTGGATTTGAGTCCAGACCATCATCGTCCACCTTCTCCTTCACATCCAATTCAGATTGATTATTAATCAAATTCCGAGCATTGAATTGGTTATGATCAAATAGACCAGTTGAGCTCGATATCTGAACTGGAGAATGACTGCACTGATTAGCCAAATCCTTCTGTTTATAAAGCTCATGATGTTCAGCATCTTTAAAATTTGGACTTAACTCCACAACATCTGAATCCTCCTTGTTACTGTCAGTTTTCTTCCTTTCTTTAACTAACTTCACTTGGCCATTTGATTCTGTGTGCTCTAATTCAATTTGAGCAGCTGAGCATTCCATCTGCATTGGTACATTGCTGCTTTGAACTGCATTATCCAACTGATCAGTAGAATCTTTAGTGTCTGCATCGATGGAAATTGGATTTGAGTCCAGACCATCATCGTCCACCTTCTCCTTCACATCCAATTCAGATTGATTATTAATCAAATTCCGAGCATTGAATTGGTTATGATCAAATAGACCAGTTGAGCTCGATATCTGAACTGGAGAATGACTGCACTGATTAGCCAAATCCTTCTGTTTATAAAGCTCATGATGTTCAGCATCTTCAAAATTTGGACTTAACTCTACAACATCTGAATCCTCCTTGTTACTGTCAGTTTTCTTCCTTTCTTTAACTAACTTCACTTGGCCATTTGATTCTGTGTGCTCTAATTCAATTTGAGCAGCTGAGCATTCCATCTGCATTGGTACATTGCTGCTTTGAACTGCATTATCCAACTGATCAGTAGAATCTTTAGTGTCTGCATCGATGGAAATTGGATTTGAGTCCAGACCATCATCGTCCACCTTCTCCTTCACATCCAATTCAGATTGATTATTAATCACATTCCGAGCAGTGAATTGGTTATGATCAAATAGACCAGTTGAGCTCGATATCTGAACTGGAGAATGCTGCAGCTGTTTTTGAGTGTTTTCTCCAGAGGATTTTTTTTCCATCAAAGCATCATTAGCTCGCGCCTGAAAAACTTCATCTAACTGCTTTGCTTCTTCCTCTCGATCATTTGTCCTTAAGCAGACACATCTTTAATTATTGAGGCAGAAATCTCAGCTGAAAAATTAGCTTTCTCATCATCCCCATTGATTCCTTCATCACGTGGATCCTTCTTGTCTTTGACATACTCATCTTGATTACCTTCATTAAGAGCGTGATGATAATCCCTTACATCTGAAGGATTACAATCAGCATCATCCTCATTCTCATCTAACAACTTCGATGGAACAGTGCTAATAAGATTGTTGCAGATTGATAGATCATTTGTTGGTTTTGAGATATCCTCAGCAACAGATTCATTAACTTGTTTTGAATGACATAAAGAAACAGGAGTAACAGGAGTATTGTAACTAATGAATTCTATACTGTGAAGAACTAACTAAGCTCTGTATTCTCCATAATGTACTGAAATGAATCTTACTGTTATGTACCAGAAGGTGCTGCTCAATTTTTTTATTCTGCATACAGTCATCTGCTACTACAGAAGATGTAGCAGTAGTTTATTGTAATCTTCTGCTCCCAGAAACTCTTTTAATTCAGATTTGTTATTTGAGCTTATGTGTTATTTCCAGGAACCTTCGGAAATTGAAAAATAATGTTCGAAATAAGGCACAAGTTGAAGGATCGATATGCAACGCGTATTTAGTTGAGGAAGCTTCATCGTTTTGTTCACACTACTTTGAACCTCATGTTTACACAAGGCATAGAAAAGTTCCACGGAATGATAATGGTGGTACAAGGGAAAAAGATGAGCGCGATGGTAATCTTTCTATATTTACCTATCCAGGTAAAGCATTTGGGAGATGTAAACCAAGATATATGACTGAAGAAGAACTTGATGCAGCTCATATTTATGTTTTATTAAATTGCCCAGAAGTACACCCATATATCGAGTAAGACTTCAAGCTTTTGTTTTCATTTGTAGATTAACAAAATCATCAAAACCTTAATAAAATATTTTCTTGGATGTGATTCAAAGGATTTTTATTGACTCCCTTCGTCAAAATTTCCTACAAATTACGGAGAAGGAAGTGGATAAGAAACTTGATGAAGAATTTGCATCATGGTTTAAAACATATGTGAGTACTTGTACAATATCCTTCCACTTATACTTACCTCACTTATAAGAAACTCTAATTATTTTTCTTTTATAGGCACGCGTCCATATAGATAATCAGTTCATCAAAGCCCTTGCAGAAGGTCCATGTCGAACAGCACAACCATGGACTGGTTATACAGTCAACGGCTTTAAATTTCACACTAAAAGCCGAAGTTCTTCTAGATCATCTAACAACAGCGGTGTATGCATAAAAGGAACTAATTATAGTGCAGATGATAGTGACTACTATGGCGTGCTAACTGATATCCTTGAATTGGAGTACAAGGGTAGTGAGTATATAAAGAGAACTGTTTTATTTAAGTGCGAGTGGTTTGATCCCACACCAAAGGCAGGAATGAAGATTCACCCACAATATAAACTTGTGGATATCAACCATGAAAAGAAGTTAAAGAAGTATGAACCATTTGTTTTGGCAATGCAAGCGGCTCAAGTGTATTATACAACTTATCCTAGCTTACGACGTGATAAGAGTGAGTGGTGGGCTGTGTGCAAAGTAAAAGCACGGGGTTTGGTGGACATGCCTCCATCATCTTCACAGTCAACTCCGACAGATGGTGTTGAGCCATTCTAATCTGAGGAAGTTTGTTTAACATTTGATGTGGTACCTAACGATGACATTATTCTCCTTAATGATCCAAATGGTGGATTCATAAACATAAGAGACGAGGATGATGATTTAGATGATGAGGTAGAACTTCATGTTGAATTTGGATCGGACGAAGATGAAGATAAGGATGAGGATAATGAGAATGAAGAGCTATATGATGAAAATGACAGTGAATAGAGTCAAAGTGCTTCAATCTCTTCAAATATAGAGTCTGAATGAATGAAACATAGTATATAATTTATTTTTACTTTTTAGTTTTTAAGAAAAAGTTCCTGGATTTCAGATTTTATGGGTTCTTGTTTTTTTTAACTTAAGTAAGTTTGTCTTTTGAAATACTTTATAAAGTAAATTTGTTCATTTTTAGATGTTTGTCTTTTGAATCTGCCATCTCTAGATTAATACTTGTATGCCTTATTTTTTCAAAGCATTTTGTTCTTGGAGTAATATATCATTTAATTACTCTTGGAATAATATATCAATTATTGTATCCAATTAGATTTGACCATGATTCATTAAATATGTTATTTGTTCATCTGCATCTGGCTTTGGAATCGCAGATATGGCACCTAGGGGAGGTGGAGCACGTAGATATGCTGAAAATAGGAATTCAAACACACCGAGATCTCGTGAGATGTTGAGTCCCACATCTGATCAGTCACCCGAAGCTGATCAGTCACCTGAACCTCCAGTTACAGAAACACCACATTTGGATGCAACTCTAAGCAGATCCTTACCATCTTCTTCTTCTGATCTTGGTACACCTGCAGATGAAATCCGATCAGCAAGTTCGTCCAACACAATTGGCGGTAACCGTATCCCAATTACAATCGTCCCTGGAGGGTAAGAGTAACAGTGTCACTTGTTTATATTTTTTAATATTTTGTTTCTTGCTTATCTGGTATGCATTAGTGCATCTCAAATGCTTCTTGAAAGAATATGAAAGGCTTAAATGGAATAGAGTAACAACATAATTCATTTCTTATTTACTTTAGCCAACTGGACCCGGGCAATGACGTCGCTCGGTCTGTCACAAAAATCTTCAAGGAGAAACTGGATCCTGAAGGACATAATTGGAAGTCTATTACACCAGAGACAAAAGACTTCTATTGGGAAGAGTTTAAGGTAAAGTTATAGCATTATAAGATCAATAATATTTGGAGTTCCTTTATCTTTCTTGAGCAAGGGATTTACTATACTCGGTATAAGTTGTTTTTGTTGTTATTATCAATATCTTGTGTTATTTTCATTTGATGTTCTCAAACAGAAACGATTTCAGTAGGACGCTGCAAATGAAGGTTCCATAAAGGATAAGTTTATGAGCAAATGTGCAGAACGATACAAGGGTATGTTATCTGAAGCAAGAAGTTGTGAGAAGAAGCGCAAAACTATTCCAGTATCTATTTGGGACAGCTGGAAGCCTCACTGGGAGACTGAGGCTTTTAAAGCCAAGTCTGCACAATGCTCAAGGAATCGGCTAAGTGAAAAAGGTGGTGAAGGTTCTGGTCCCTCGCGCCACACAGGAGGCTCCAGAAGTCACCGAGAACATGCAAGACAAATGGTATATTCCTTTTTTATTAGCCTAGTTATAATATCTCCAAAGCTAGTGATTATGTATTAATATAGTGAACGTGGTTTTCAATTCTAGGCTAAAGAACTGGGAAGACCAGCTCATCCACATGAGCTTCTGAAGAAGACACATGTCAAGGCGAACAAGGAGTTTGTGGACCAGAAATCTAAGAGCACCTACGTAAGTTACTTCTCCCATTTTTTCTGTGACGTTTGCTACTTTGATTGCGATGGCCATTTAATTTTAACATATATATCTATAGTAGTCATCGTCACAATTTATAGGATTAGCACAAAGCATGCAAGATGTTACTTAAGAGTCAAAGAATTGATGATAATTGAATGTTATTTTCCAGTGGAAAGCATTCTTCTGATTTTGCGAATCTTCAATATTCTGTCTAAGGGTCCCAACTACAGGTTATATATACCACCTTTTACTTGCTACTGCGTGTTTTTGCTTTGCCATTCTCATTGGGAGCTTTCTTACTACTGCGTGTTCAACCGATCTGTCGTCCCAACTTCTTTCCCTTCGGTGATTCTTTTTATTAGGATTACTGTGCATTGGAGATAAATCCCCCCGCCTTGTAGCATTTATTCGGCATTGCGTTAGAATATCCTCTTCTTCTCCTTCTTCATATATGTGCCTTCCTTCCGTTTCATTTTGGATAGGAGCTTGCTCTGAGGATATGAACATTCCAAGGGACTGATGCGATACTGTTATCGCCTTGTTTTCCGAAAAAATGCAATTCTTTTATCCGTATTCAGTAGTTGATTTGTCAGCAGAGGAGATGATAACATTCTGTTCTTGTTCTTTTTGTGTGATACTTGTTTGTGGGTCCATCAGAGGATATGCTGTTGCAGTCTTGTTTGGGTTCAAAACACTAGCTGAAGCTACTGGTTTTGAGATTCCGTTCCTTTTAACTTGACTCGGATGAGCAGATGGTTTGGTCGTGGTATCACTTTCCTCTCCTGAGCTATAACCCTCCTGTTGATTCTCTTCTTCTATAGACGACCCTCCACCAGAGCCTTCGTCCCAACTCTCGTCATCATCGAAAGGTCTTTGATCCCAGAGTTTTGATTTTATGACCGATTCTTTCATGGTAGATATAATTACGTGTTTACTCGTTTCTTCAAAGCTTGAAATATCTTCATTGTCGATGATATCTTCCCCGCTGTATGCACTTGAAATTGACATGGGTGTAATACTGTTCACCTTCTTAATCACTCCTCTAATCTTGTTTCCATTAAGATTTTCCATCTTTTCCATCACAAGAACTGTTTTAGAGGATGATGTTACTATCTGGTTATTGTTTTTCTGGACAGTTTTCTCTGTTTTGGTCTTCGATGAATCAGAAGTTCTTGCAATTTGTTGGTCATCAAAATGGTTCTGTCCATCTGATTCAGAAATGGCAATTTGTCCAGTGTCATGCACACCATCACTCACAGCTTGAATACTGGACTGCATTGATTTATTCCAGCCATTATGCTTTGAAAACCAAGCTGAACCAAATGCAGTTGGAATGTTGTCACTGTTTTGCTTATTCACAAAATTGGCCTTGCCACTGAAGCATTGTCCAGTTTGATCATACAACTGCTGCTGCGAGTGGTCATATTTGGTACCTGACACTGAGCCTATATCACATGAGCTGTTTGCTATTGAGAGTTCAAATTCTTTCATGCTTATTGGCTTTAAAGAAACAGAAGACATGGATTTTTTCCCCCTATCAGTTGCAAATTTGTCTTTTGAGCAGGCTGTTTTAGAAGCATCAGTCTGAGCATTCTTATGGCCTCGATCAGATAGAGGCTCATTGTTATGTGTAGCATCAGTTATAGCTTCCTCATCTTCATTTGAATTAGGCATTGTGACTGAAAATGTTGGATTTGAACTTACCAACTTGTTGGCTTGCTGCACCAATATAACAGTAGAGCCTTTGTTCCCTCCTCCACACCGTTGAATTGATTTAGCAGTTGCATTAGACATCTGAACAGATTTCCTAACCGATTCAAGTTGATCAGCAAGATGGTCAACTCGAGGAACTGATTGAAATGTCCCTGAAACAATTTCTGCAGCATTGGCAGTATCTCCCTTCTCAATTTGTTGACTGTTTTCAATTCGTCGACTTGCACTAATCGCATTCAAATTTCCCCTGTCCTCACAACCTGATTCCCCCAATAGAGTACTATTCTTAACAACTTTAGAGGATTCAACTGTTGACAGTTGTTGATCAGCTCGGATAACAACTTGAGATGTTCCTAATAAAAATTCTGCAGCATCATCATTTGTGACAGAAATTTTATTTTTGGCAGCTTCAACATTCTCAGTTTGTTGACAATAGATATCTGCAGGCATTTCCTTTGCTGAAATATTTGCAAGATCAGCTGATAAGTTAATGCTTTCCGTAACTCCAGCTATGACAGACGATACAACAGTAATGTGTGGTCGATCGATCATATTCACAACCTCCTTTGCTGAATGACCATCAATATCAGCTTCATGAGAATCAGTTTCACAACCTCCTTTGCCCAGGATATTCACAACCTCTTTTGCTGATCGATCATATTCACAACCTGACTCAGCTTCATGAGCATCTTTTGAAGCAGCTGCATTATCTCTAACAACAATCTTCCACACTCCATTTTTGTGCTTATTACCTGCTTGGACAGCTTTTTCTTTGGCTTTCGTTATTTGCATTTGTGATTCTGACAGAATAGGAGCAGCTGCTCTACTAGGTAGATCCTCTTCCATTCGACGACTTGCATTTTTTGCATTCAAAAAATCTCTAGCGTCACCTCTTAATTTACCCAGCATGTCCTGCGTCACTGTTCAGTTTTGTTACATTTTATGACTGTGTTCTTGATGTTTTCTCTGTCAAAGTTATTATTATAGAGCTTATATCTTTTTTTTTTGTCCAGGACGCCATAATGTCTAAAATTCTATCTGCGTCTCAGCCTGAAGATGGGTCCGGTGAGCCTCCTGAAGTTGATTTCTCACAAACATATTTGGAGGAAGTTGGTGTTAAGAAGACGCGCATTTATGGTCTTGGTTCTCAAGCTCCTTTCTATGGGCATGTTGGTGCTTCCTCCAGCTCGATATCTCCACCTCAAGATCTAGACTTCAATACACGGGTGAGTGAATGTGTAGGACATCGTTTGCAAGAAATTAAGGAAGAGATGAAGCATGAGATGAGATCTGAGATCAGAGAAGAGATTAGACAAGAAATGAGAGAAGAAATGCGTGAAGAAATGAGACAAGAAATGCAGCAAGAGGTGCGCGAGCAAGTTGATCAACTACTCCAAAACCATCTATCGGTCCTCATAGGTGGCTTACCTACACCGCCTTCTCGTAGACACGACTCGTCGCCAAATGACACGAGTCACATTTAGATTTATGTTAGCTTCTTTTATGTTAGACACATCTTGGATTCTGCTTTCAACTTCATGATAGATATTATTATTTATAAAGTTTTAGTATGTTTTTTATTTTGTTTTCGTTTTTTTGGGATCTTTTAAAGCTTTAAATGAATATTAATACAATTATTATAACCATATTTGTTAATGAATTTGAAATTTGTTTGTAAATTGCCTACAATTTACTAAATAGAACTTTTCTATAGACAAAATTACCAACTGATTGCCAATGTATTTTTAAAATTATACTATCGGATTTACCAACCAAATTGGTATCCATTAGTATAGTTGCTAACATAGTACTAATGGAAATTTTCTTGTTACTATATTTACCAACCAATTACAAACACAATTTAAATAATCAAAAACCAATTTTACTAACTCAATTTCTATATGTTAGTAAATTTACTAACGAACTTCCAACTGAATTTTTGTTAGTAAATTTACCTACGAAAATCTTGGACTCAAGATTCAAAATTTGCCAACATATTTATTTGGTGTTTACTAACGAATTTTTAGTTGGTAAGTTTGCCAACCAATTCAATCTGGTTGGTAAAATTTACCATCGAGCCTTTTAGCAACAGGCCAATTTCCGTTGGTAATCGGTTAGTAAGTCAAAATACCAACCAATTTGATCAATTTACCAACATTTTTTTTGTTGGTAATTGAGTTTTTTTTTTGTAGTGTTATACCTTTTAGCTTTCTTATAAGCAATTGTATTAGGTACTTTGAGTATTCAAGTTAGAGTTAACTTGAAGGTGTCTCAACAGTTGAGGTTGTGTGCCACACTGGGATTAGAGTTAATCCTTAGGTTTACAAAGAGTTTTGTAAATGTAGTTTTTGGCTCAGTGAGTTTAGTGGAGTTTGGGAAAATCGTACTGAGTAGTAGGTCATGCTTTTTTTTACCTTTTGAGCCAGGTGTTTTCTACTTAAAAATCTCTGTGCACTTTACTTTCAGTACTTATTATTCCGCAAACTGTTGTAGTTAGAACACTTAGAAGAACCAGGTTCTTCTAACGCAAAAATTAGGTACCATACAAATCACCGCCTTTTGTGTGGTATTGACGTTAATAACATCAATTGGTATCAGAGCGGGTTATCCTTGAAGAGGTTAACATCTTATGAAAAGATCAACATGAGTGCACCACCTGGGAACTTGGAAGGCAATCCACTGCCAGGCCTCCTCTCTTCAATGGCCTCTACTACTCTTGGTGGAAAAACAGAATGAGGGACCATATCATGGGCGAAGACTATGAGCTTTGGGATATCATCACTGATGGTCCTTTAGCCACCACCAAGAATAATGCTCAAGGATTGTATGTTCCAAAGACAAGAGCAGATTGTACTGCTGAAGATCTAAGAAAATGGGAGAAAAATGCTAAGGCAAAGAAGTGGCTAGTGTGTGGACTTGGTCCATATGAGTACAGTAGGATCCAAAGCTGTAATACTGCCAAGGAAATTTGGGACACCTTACAAGTGGCCCATGAAGGAACACCTCAAGTTAAGAGGTCATGAGGAACACTGATGTATTCTCAATATGAGAATTTTACTATGAAAGATAGAGAAACCATCCAAGATATATACTAGGTTCACTAGGCTGACAAATGAACTTGAGTCTCTTGGAAGGATTATCCTGGAAGAAGATAAGGTTGAGAAGATCTTAACTAGAGTTCTGCCAATTGCCTAGGAAAGAAAAATCACACCTATTCAGGAATCAAAGAATATGGCTACACTAAAATTGGATTAACTGATTGGAAATCTTACTGCCTATGAATTGAGAAGGCAGACTATGAAGATGGATGCTCCAAAGAAAGAAAGAAGTTTGTCTTTCAGAATCTTAGAAGTATCAGATCTTTAAGATGATGAAATGGCTATGATAACCAGAGATTTCAAAAAGTATTTTATGAGAGGAAAGGGTCCTTCAAGAGGAACAACCTTCAACAAGCCTCTAGCTCCTCAGAAGCAGACAAATGATGGTTCCTACAAGTGTGATAAGACAGACTACATGATCAAGGACTACCCTTAGTAGGATATTGAGTGGTCCAAAGAAAGAGCTAAACGGAGAAACATGAAGAAGGAACAGGTCCAACCAAGAAGGAAGAAAGGTTCAACTAAAGCTATAGTTGTTTCATGGGGAGAAACCTCAAATGAGGACTCAGAAAATGAAGCTGAAAATGAGAAAACTCTTATGGAAATCGGAGAATCAGAGGATGAACAGGAAGTCTGAGTAAAGGGGAGAAACCAAATATGGTACATGGATAGTGGTTGCTCAAAACATATGACTGGGAATAAGGACCGGTTCGTTTCAGTTGAAAACCTAAAAGGAGGTAATGTATCCTTTGGAAATAAAGAAAGGTGAGATCATTAGGGTTGGAAAGGTAGGAAAGACAGACTCTCATTCCATTGAGAATGTCTATTTGATAGATGGCTTGAAATATAGCCTGATAAGCATGTCACAACTGTTTGACAGAGGTAATTTTGTAGCTTTTACTTTTACCAAATTCTCTGCGATTAACCTTACCAATGACAAGATTGTTTTGCAGGGAAAGAGAGTTAACAATATTTACATTGTAGATTTATCAACTATCTCTGAAAATAAACTCACTTGCTTAAGTGTGTTAGTTAATGATCCCCTCCTATGGTACAAAAGACTTAGTCATGCCAGTCCAAATCAATTGAACAAATTAGTCTCCAAAGACTTGGTGATAGGGTTACCTAATATAAAGTTTAAGGAAGACAAAGTTTGTGAGACATGTGCAAGGGGGAAGCAGGTAAGGTCATCCTTCAAACCCAAGAAAATGCCAAGTACGTCCAAGACGTTGGAACTAGTTCATATGGATCTATGCGGTCTAATGAGAACCAGAAGCAGAGGTGGAAAGAGATATGTAATGGTGCTTGTTGATGATTATTCTATATTTACCTGGGTACTGTTTCTATCCTCTAAAGATGAAGCATTTGATATGTTCACTACTTTTATTAGAAAAACCCAGAAACAGTTAGGAAATCAACTTGCATCCATTAGGTCTGATCATGGAACTGAATTTGAAAATGCAAAGTTTGGAAAATGTTTTGATGAAAATGTAATAGATCATAATTTCTCTACTCCTAGGACCCCTCAGCAAAATAAGGTAGTTGAAAAGAAGAACGAGACCCTTGAGGACATGGCAAGGACCTTGATTCTTTCCAGTAAACTACCTCATAGCTTCTGGGCAGAGGCTATAAACACTGCATGCTACATAACAATAGATTCATGAATAGACCTCTTGTAGAGAAAACTCCATGAGTTACTTAAAGGGAGTAAACCAAACATATCTCATCTTAGGGCTTTTGGTTGCAAGTTCTATGTGCACAATAATGGAAAGGACTCCCTAGGTAAGTTTGATCCCAGAAGTGATGAGGAAGTATTATTGGGATATTCTTCAAATAGCAAAGCATATAAAATATTTAATAAAAGAACTCTGTGTGTAGAAAAAAGTGTACATGTTGTTTTTGATGAATCTAACATTATTTCTGAGACACGAACATGAAGATGAAGCCAATGAACTAGCGAAAAAATTTACTGAAGCCACAACACAAGTCAAAGTGGCATCAAAGGAAGGATCATATGATGGAACAGGTCTTTCCACTCAGGGCAACCTGAAAGGGGGAACTAATTTGAGAGAAATTGAACAAGCCTCTCTGAAGGAACCCGAACCTGAACCTATTCCTCAGCAACAGAACAATGAAGAAGTATCTAGCAGGAACTAGCTGATGGGGAAATCTTACAAGTACATGAGTTCTCATCTCATTGAGAACATCATCAATGATCCAACATCTGAAGTCAAAACTAGATCTCAACTGAAGAATCTGTGTGCATTTGATGCCTTTCTATCTATCTTTGAACCCAAAAATGTTGTTGAAGCTTTGCAGGATGCAGACTGGGTCAATGCTATGTAGGATGAACTAAATCAGTTTGGGAGAAGTCAAGTGTGGCATTTGGTTCCAAGACCCAAGGACAAACCAGTCATTGGGACAAAATGAGTCTTCAGGAACAAACTAGATAAAGATGGAACGGTTAAAAGAAACAAGGCAAGGCTGGTGGTTCAAGGGTATAGTAAAGAGGAAGGTATTGACTATGATGAGACTTTTGCTCTAGTTGCTAGACTTGAAGCAATTAGACTCCTCATAGTCTTTGAAGCACATATGGATCATTAAATGGATGTAAAAAGTGCCTTCCTAAATGGCTACCTCAAGGAAGAAGTGTTTGTGAAACAAACTCCAGGATTTGAAAGCAAGTAGTGTCCTGAACATGTGTACAATGTAGATAACTCTCTATACGGTCTCAAGCATCCCCCAAAAGCTTGGTATAATGAGTTTATTTCCTTTTGAAACATAATTTTTTTCACTTTCAAAATTGAATACCCTTTTCAAGCTTTTATTAAATCCTTTTATTAATTTTAAGAGGGTTTAGTGAGAGTTCGGTTAAAAAAGGGGTGTGACATCTCTGGCGACTCTACTGGGGAGTTGCGAGTTTGAGATAGTGATCTTCTTGGCTTTTAGGATGTTTGGTTGATGTTATTATGTGTTTTTTTGCTTTATTTGATTTTTATTTTGTTTATGTCTTTTTATTATTTGCTAGTTGCTTACTTTGTTACGTATTTTTACTTTATGTGCTTACAACTTTATAAATGTCATCATTTGCATAACCCCGAGTCTTCTTTCTGCAACTAGTATTTCAGAGTACGTTTGAGCATGCATTGCCTTTTTGTGAGTCACCCGTGTTTTTAGGGGGGTGGCGTGGGAGCGTGGAGTGGGCGGACAGCTAGAGCAGCCACCATCGACCACGTGCAGCCCCTAATTGCCTTGTCTACTGAACCCCAACCATAGGCCAGCCTTTAGGTCATACATATGTGCATCATACCATTTAAACCAAGCAGGTTTCGGTCCCAGACACCGTATCCGGTCGTAGGAGGCCTATCCAAATTATGTCAAAATGGGCTTATGGCCCAAAAAAGACATTTATTCATCCCTATGTGCTACATGTTGCCTCTCTTTAGAGGTAAAAGGGTCATTTGGTGGACCAAGGATATTTGAGTGTGAAACATAAAAGAAATTAGGTGATTTTACAATTTCCCTTTTATTTTCCAAAAAAAAAAAAGAAATATTTTTGCACTTTTCCATTATTTTCTAAAGAAAAAAATTGAAAATAGAAAAATCCAAAAATATTATATACTTTTTCTTTATCTTCCAAAAAGGCAACAAAAATGAAAAAAAGAAAATCCAAAAAAATAAAGATTTTTACATTTTCCCATTATTTTCCAAAAAATCCAAAAAAAAGATTTTACATTTTCTTATCATTTTCGAAAATTTCAAAAAAATAAAATAAAATAAAAATAAAAAAGATGTTGCATTTTCCATCAATTTTTTTTTTCAAAAAGACAAAAATAGTTTCTTTTTCAAATTAGATGCATTTTTGAATTCTATCATATATTTAATCTTTCCGAACTATGCGAACGTTATTCTCGTCTTGCGAGGCGAGATACGTAGGCAACCCACATATGGTCCGGTCTTCCAATTGTCTTAAGTTCTTGGCATTGCGGGGTCTTAGCCAAATCTTGCATGTCTAGCCACTTTAGGACACATCGGTCATTGTTGTAAAATGGGGCCATTTTCGCAAAATTGGTTCAATTAGCCATGCCTTAGGGTCCACAACTAGATGTCATAGTACTTTAAGGTCATTCTTTTTTGAATTTGCATTTTTAGTCACATTTGGCCATATAGGCCATTTTTACAGAATGAGCTATTTTCGCAAAGTAATTTTTTTAAGGCCTTGATTGTTGAGATATTAGAGTTCATGAGTAATGACAGCTTCAAATGAATTACTTTTTCATGCATTAGGGGGTCAATTTTGTCAAGTTTGCACTAATAGCCAATTTCAGTCACTCAAGTCATTTTGTAAAATATAGCCAAATCGTGTCTTGCATCATTCCACTAGGAGGAGTCGTGGCATCACATGTGTCTTCAATCATTAACTATATTTGATCTTATTTTTTCCATTCAGGTATGGATAAAAATACCCAAGGATCATTCTAGTCAAGGCCATTGCATGCACAAGCTGCTTGAGGAAACTTCTTAATTTTTTTTAGTATATCTTATGTTGTCTTTTAATTTTAGTCTTGCATAGCAAGATCGAGTCAGTCAGTCTAGTTAAGATTGTCTAGTCTTTTGTTATAGTACTTCCTATTTTATATTTAAAAAACCAAAAAAAGTTGTAAATGGAAAATCCAAAAAGATTTTGATTTCTTAGATTATTTTGTCCATTGCCTTTTTCAAGAACTACGCTTGATCTGATTCATGAGGGACATGATACGTAAGAAACCTACATAGGGTTCGATCGATTTTTTTAAAAAAAAAAAGGAAGAAAAAGAGTGATAAGAGGTGTTGGAGAAGAAAGAGAAGGAAAGATTCAAATAGGCAAATTGGGATGATGCCATATGACCCTGCGACCCTCAAAGCCATTTTAGAACCGTTAATTATTGCTAGGTGCATTGCACGTAATGTGATATTATCATATAATAAATTCCCTAACGCTAACATGGTGGGTTTTTGTTGTTGCTCCTTGTTACATTTGTTTGATTTTAGGAAGCTTAGTTTGTTGGCATCCTGGCAAGTCATCCCTACAACAGTCGATCAAAACGTCAAAAAGTCATGGCTAGCAAGGAAATAGACATTGGAGTTGTAGACCCACCAAGGGAGATTGTTGAGTCAAAATCAGAATTGCAAGAGGAGGTCCGGAGGTTGAAGCGTTAGATGGGAGAAATGTACCAAGTTATGATTAGGGGACACCTTCCACCACCTTCCCTACCAACTACACAAAAAACCCCGCTTCCATTCCACAACTCTCTCAATCTCAGATGACCAATACCATTGATTTTTTCCCACAATACGCTCCCGGCTTTACCCTTTACCAAAATTGCCCCTGCTCTTCCTCCCAAACCTTCTATGCTCCACCAGCCAAAACAGCCTCGTACCCTGCTCCGACATCTGCTCCTATGTTGGTACCCCTTCCACAAGCCACCCTCCACCGATCCTCTAGTGAGCCCTCATTGCCCGCTACAGATACCCACTACTATGCACCAGAGCCCACTTTCAAAGTCCCAGATCCTTACCCTTACACTCCCCAATTTGAGCCTCATGTTGAAACTGACAAACCACCCAAGAACGCAGAGCAAGAAGAGATGTTTAGGAATGTATAGAGTCTGGAGAAATCATTGAGAAATATGCAAGGGTTGAGTAACCAGGTGAGTGTAGCCTATAAGGATTTATGTTTGTTCCCCGATGTCCAACTGCTTGCAGATTTTAAGATGCCCAAGTTTGACTTGTATGATAGACATAGGGATCCTGTAGCTCATATGCGGGGTTATTTCAGTAAAATGAGAGGTGCCTACAGAAAAGACGAGTTGCTCATGGCGTACTTCATTCAAAGTCTGGTAAGGGCAGCTTTAGAATGGTACACCCGTCAGGACGCTAGTATATGGTATACTTGGGACGATATGGCTCAGGCCTTCGCTCAACAGTTTCATTACAATATAGACATTGTTCCAGATCACCTATCTCTGACCAACTTGGAAACGAAACCCGAGAGCAAGCTGCGCGAGTCAATCCTCCTGTGGATGAAGACGAGATGGTCAAATACTTTCTTCGAGCCTTGGAGCCCACTTACTATGGCCACTTGATCTCAGCCGTTGGTAAGTCTTTCAATTAAGTGTCAAAGATGGGAGAGATGGTGGAAGAAGGGCTCAAGTCGAGTAAGAACATGAGCTATTCTGCTATAAAAGCAACCACCCAGGCAATCCAGAGTGGTACCTGAAGTTTTCTTGGAAAGAAGAAGAAGGAAGATGTCGCTATGGTTGTCTCAGGATCATGGCGCGACCTGAGGGGTTTACCTCATCAATACACCCATCCTCAACCCCGACCTCCAATCTACACCCAAGCTCCATATAATCAACCTCAACATTACTTTACCCCGCAGAACTCCCAATACTCATCCAGGCCATCCCAATACCTTGTCCACCATGCGCAGTCATATGCTCACCCTGCTCCTTACCCGCAATGGCGTACTCCAGCTCCGCAGAATATTTACCTAGCTCCACAAAATACCTATACACCTCCAGAACCCTACCAAAACCCTGTTGGTCCAAACTTTCGATCAAGGCCAGAGTATTGGAGAGAAGGCAGCATCGAAAACAAACTTTTACCCCAGTTGGAGAGTCTTATGCTAGTCTGTTTCAAAGGTTAAGGAAGTTGGACGTCTTGAGGCCAATTGAGTCAAAGACACCTAATCCCCCTCCAAATAATCTCGATCATTCCCTAAGATGCGCCTATTGTTGTGATGCTCCAGGGCATGACATAGAGAAGTGTTGGCATTTGAAATGAGCAATCCAGGAACTCATTGACACAAACCAAATTGTAGTCCAAATCCCAGATGCGCCAAACATCACCAAAACCCTTTGCCATCCCATGAGGAGACGCATATGATTGAAATAGTTCACAAGAATGGGGAGTCCAAGAAGTCTTCTAAGTCCGTCATGATGATCCGGGCTAGTGAAAATAATCTGGTTAGAGTTGAAGACTCCACAAAAGCAGCATCCTCGGCAGTTGAAGAGGTGACAGAAAATCCGAGCTCGAAGCCATCAGTGTTGGTCGTGAAAGGTTTATCGGAAGATATTGGGGCAAGTTTGGAAAGTTCAAAAGTGGTGGTACCAGGGATTCCAAGTAAGCCTGTTTTAGTTGTGAAAGGGGCTCCTATCACCCCTATCATCATTAAACCAGTGACCGAGTTGCCAATGGTTGATGCTAAGGCTGTTCCATGGAATTACAAACGAATGGTACTAACATACAAAGGAAAAGAGACAGAGGAAGAAGTTAATGAAACTGGAGGATTGACTCGACCTGGGAGATGTTTCACCCCAGAAGAACTAAGGATAGACAAGTCGTCCAAAGATAGCCAAATGCCAGTAAAGAAATCAGTCACAGAGGAAGAGGCTGAAGAATTCCTGAAAATGATGAAAGTGCAGGAATATTCCATCGTAGAGCAGCTAAGGAAGACACCGGCTCAGATCTCTCTCTTGACTTTGCTAATACATTCAGATGAATATCGTTGGGTCTTGATGAAGATTTAATGAGGCACATGTTCCTGAGAAGATCACAGTGAACCACTTGGAAAAGATAGCTGTCAAGATCTTCGAAGCAAACATGATCACTTTATCAGACGATGAACTGCCTGTGGAGGGTACAAAACACAATCGATGTCTTTATCTCACGGTGAAGTGCGAAAATTCTGTTGTTTCAAGGGTTTTGGTTGATAATGGCTCCCGTGCAAATATTTTTCCCTTATCTACTCTGCAGAAACTCCATATTGGCACCGAAAGAATCCATGTGAACAGTGTGTGTGTTCGAGGTTTCGATGGGGGAGGTAAAGACTCTGTTGGAGACATAATGCTCAAATTGTCGATAGGGCCAGTAGATTTTACCATGGAGTTTCAAGTTGTTGATGTGACTGTCTCCTATAATCTGTTGCTGTCCAGACCCTGGATACATGCTGCCAAGTCAGTCCCGTCTTCTCTTCACTAAATGGTAAAGTTTGAATAGGACATGCAGGAAGTAGTTGTGCATGGTGATGAGGACTTCTCAGTCGGTAACATAACGATTGTTCCTTTTATCAAAGGTGGAGATGATAAGGGACCTTGGGCTTATCAAACTTTTTATACAGTGTCTGTTGAGAAGATTCCTGAAGGAGAATGCATTCCAGGTCCTAAGTTATCCTCTGCATCTGTAATGGTTGCGAATGAAATGTTGAAGAATGGTTTTGTGCCGGGCAAGGGTCTGGGCTCATCTCTACAAGGTATTGCGTATCCAGTGCGCCCTAGTGGGAATCCCGGTATGTTTGCTTTAGGATTCATGCCCACAGAAACTGGCATGAAAAGGGTTAAAAATCTGAAACAGGAGGCATGGTCGCTCTCCAAGCCCGTCCCACACATCTCTGTGTTTTGTCAAGCCAGGGGCTGAAAAACCTCCAAACTCCTCAATTCCAAAACCTGTGGTCCATGTTGATGAATAGCTATTCAAGAGGTTCCAAAGTCTAATCGAAGAGGTCAACATGGTAGAAGTTGGTGAAGGCTCTAGAAAAGCAGATGTGCAGCTCGTTGGCCCAAATGTGAAGCATAGCATTTGGGAAGCTACTCCTCTCCCCACCAGGAAGGAGTTTTGGTAGTTTGCTTTGTTTTCCTTTCTTTAATCTGGGTTATTCCAGGGTTGTAATCCAGATTTTCGGTTTTTGCTTGTGTTGATGTTCAAACCTTTCTATCCTTTTATTTTCAATGAAATCAAGTTTCTCGTTTTTTGTTATTCTTAATAGTGTTTATTTTATTCTTTTTCTTTTGTGCAGTTCTTTTTATGCTGGTTGCAATGACATTCCATGCACAAAGAATTTTCAGCCGAGTCTTAAAAGCCAATTTAATTCTAAAATAACAATCCAAGAAGTAGAATGTGATGATGAAATAAAATATGATGAAGAAGCAGCATTTTAGGAAATGAGGAAAGAGCTAAAACAATTTGAGGAAAAACCAAAACCAAAGCATGCCCTCCTGTCAAGGAAAAGTTGCGAAAGTTCAAGACCAATATGAGTGTTAAGATCAAGGAAGAAATCACAAAGCAGCTTACTGCAAAGGTCATCTGGGTCACTCGATATCCCACTTGGTTAGCAAATGTTGTGCCAGTACCAAACAAGGATGGTAAGACCAAGGTCTGTGTTGATTACTGTGATCTTAACAAAGCAAGCCCGAAGGATGATTTTCCATTGCCGAACATTCACATTCTGATAGATAATTGTGCCAAGAATGATATTGGGTCTTTTGTGAATTTCTACGTAGGATATCATCAGATCTTGATGGATGATGAAGATGCTGAAAAGATGGCGTTCATCACGCCCTGGGGGACATATTGCTACCGGGTAATGCCATTCGGTTTGAAAAATGCTGGGTCAACCTACATGAGGGTGATGACTACAATATTTCATGACATGATACATAGGGAGATTGAGATTTATGTAAATGATGTGATCATAAAGTCAAAGAAGCAGTCTGACCACGTTAAGGACTTGAAGAAGTTTTTCAGAAGACTCCGTAGGTAAAACCTCAAGCTCAATCCAGCAAAATGTGCATTTGGTGTCCCCTCTGGGAAACTGCTGGGATTTGTTGTCAGTAGCCGCGGTATTGAATTGGATATGTCAAAGATCAAAGCCATTCAAGAGTTTCTGCCGCCAAAGAATAAAACAGAGGTGATGGGTTTTCTTGGAAGGTTAAATTAAATCAGCAGGTTCATTGCTCAGCTTACGAAAACTTGTGAGACCATCTTTAAGTTGCTGAAGAATAATGCTGCTGTCACGTGGACTGATGAGTGTCAAGAAGCATTTGATAAGATCAATAGGTACCTGTTGAATCCACCGGTATTGGTCCCACTAGAGCGTAGAAGACCTTGAATTCTCTATTTGACAGTCGTCGATAATTCTTTCGGTTGTGTGTTGGGTCAACATGACATCGCGGGGAAGAAAGAGAGAGAAATCTATTATATCAGTAAGAAGTTCACTCCCTATGAGGTTAAGTACACTCTTCTCAAGAGGACATGTTGCACCTTGACTTGGGTGGCACAAAAGTTGAAGCACTATCTGTCGTCCTACACTACTTACCTCATTTATCTTATGGATCCCTTGAAGTATATCATTCAGAAGCCTATGCCAACGGGAAGACTGGCAAAGTGGTGGATTTTACTAACAGAGTTTGACATCATCTATGTGACTCAGACTGCAATGAAAGCCCAAGCATTGGTAGACCACTTGGCTGAGAATCCGGTGGACGATGAATATGAGCCATTAAAGACTTATTTTCCTGATGAAGAGGTCATGTGTGTTGACGAGGTTGAGCATGATGAAAGGCCAGGTTGGAAACACTTCTTTGATAGAGCTGGTAACATGGAAGGGGTCGGAATAGGGACTGTACATATCTTTGAAATAGGGCAACACTACCCTGTAACAGCCCAACTTTGATTTTATTGCACCAACAAAATGGCCGAGTACGAAGAATGCATTATGGGTTTGAGGTTAGCTGTAGACATAGGAGTCCAGGAAATACTTTTTCAGGGAGATTCGGATCTTTTAGTTCACCAGATTCAAGGAGAATGGGAGACTCGAGATTTGAGGCTCATATCGTACCGATAGTGTCTGCACGATCTCTGTCATCGATTCAGGTCGGTTGAATTTAGACATATTCCTAGGATTCATAATGAGATTGTTGATGCCCTAGCTACCCTGGCGTTAATTTTACATCATTCAGAGAAGGCTTATGTTCACCCGTGCATATCCAAATTCATGATCAACATGCTTATTGTAATGTGGTGGAAGAGGAAATCGATGGTCAACCTTGGTTCCACGATATCAAGGAATACATTAGGTCGGGGATATATCCAGTACATGCTACAGGTGACCAAAAGAGAACCATTCAGCATATGGCTAGTGGATGTTTCTGCAGTGGAGGAACCTTGTACAAGAGGACTCTGGATTTAGGACTGCTGAGGTGCATAGATGATAAAGAAGTTTCAACTATCATGGCCGAAATGCAGTCTGTAGTTTGGGGGCCGTATATGAACGGGTATGTCTTGGCAAAGTAGATACTTCGAGAAGGTTATTATTGGATCATCATGGAATGCAATTGTATCAACTTTGTTCACAAGTGTCATCAATGCTAGGTGAACGGAGATTTGATTCATTCTCCCCTGCATGAGTTGCATACAATGTCTGCACCTTGGTGCTTTGTTGCTAGGGGCATGGATGTTATTGGGCCACTTGATCCGACAACGTCAAACGGGCATAGGTCCATCATGATGGCCATTGATTACTTTACCAAGTGGGTCGAGGCTGTAACTTTCAAGTCCGTAACCAAGAAGGCAGTGGTGGATTTTGTGCAATCAAACATCATTTGTCGGTTCGGAATTGCCAAGGTGATCGTCAAAGAAAATGCTGCTAATCTCAACAATTATTTGATGAAAAAGGTATGCCAACAGTTCAAGATCATGCATCGGAGCTCCACCCGTATCTCCCCAAGGCAATTGGAGCTGTTGAGGCTGCCAATAATAACATAAAGAAGATATTTCGTAAGATGGTTCAAGGTTCTAGGAAGTGGCATGAAAAGCTGCCTTTTGCATTACTAGGTTATCGCACTAATGTTCGCACTTCAGTAGGTGCAACTCCTTCACTGCTGGTATGTGGAACTGAGGTAGTTATACCTGCGGAAGTTGAGATTCCTTCCCTTCGGATCGTCGTAGAAGCTGAAATCGATGAGGGGTCAAAACCTGGCTCGAGCAGTTGAGTTTGATTGATGAGAAAAGATTGGCTGCAGTATGCCATGGACAATTGTATCAGAAGAGAATGGCAAGAGCATATGACCAAAAGGTGCGTCCTCGGAAATTCTAAGTGGGTCAGATAGTATTGAAACGTATCCTTCCTCATCAGGCTGAAGCTAAAGGGAAGTTCGCCCCAAACTGGCAGGGGCCGTTCGTTGTGACAAGAGTGTTGCCCAATGGTTCTTTGTATTTAACAGACATAGAAGGCAAATGTGTAGATACGGACATCAATTTTGATGCATTTAAGAGGTAATATGTATGATTTTCATGCTTACCTTCAGTTGCATTTTGTACTTGGCATATTCAAAGTTGAAATGACGAAGTCATTTTGTTCAGCTACCCAAACACTTTCATCCTTTGCTACCATTATTGAGCCTTATTTATTTTCTTTCATACCCCTCTTTTGGAATCAACATCAGAAGTAAAGAATAAAGTTGATGATGAATGAGTGAAAATAAGAAAAAAGAAAAAGAAAAAGAGAAGAAAAAGAAGAAAATGAGAGAAAAATAAAGAAAAGAGAGAGATAAAAGAGAAAAAAAAGAGCAACAATAATGAAGAACTTTCTTTTGAACTACGTTCGACCTGATTCCTTTTAAAGATGTGTAGGCAACCTTACTCGGTCCCATCAAAATAAAAATTAAAACTCCCCAGACCCAAAGAAACTGGGGCAGAAGTTTTGATTTTGAAAAATATCTAATTCCAAAAGTTGTAATTTTGACCCCCATTTCATCTTACGATAGTTTGAGCCTTCATGCTGCGCTTTGTTTCTAACCCCGTCCAAAAGCCTATATTACGGTCCAATGAAAGATGTTCCGGTCAATCTTTGAGGACGCTGGGTCAAGCGAGATAGAGGTATGATTTACATCATGGGTAACACTTTGTTTATGGATGCAAGAGAGAAAATTTAAAATGAGAGAGTCTTATTGGTGAAAACTATCCCGGGCACCGTAGGGCGATGGTGAGCATAGAGAAAATTTAAAATGAGAGAGTCTTATTGGTGAAAATCCTCCCGGGCACCATCAGCCGATGGTGAGATTAGAGATGAACAAAAGAGAGAGGCGTGTCGGTGAAAACCCTTTTAGGGAAACACAAGTCGAATGAGGCTCATAACTTTACAGAGAAATTGGATCAGTGAAAGCTCGGCTTTGAAGTATGAAGGCATGGCATGAACCGAAATATTATTGATTGGACGGATTAGGCTGATCAGTCCGAAATCCATGGCATAATCATTGGAGCTGGCTACTTCCCTCAGATAAGTCCTCTCTTTCTCATTCTTCTTCACATAATCATTTGTGTTCAAAATTTTCATTTGTTCCTTTTGTTAAAAATCATTTCATTTTACTCCTTGAGTCTATCTTTATGAGTTTCTTCCTATTTTGCCCTTGTTAAACAAGCAGGAAAGCATTTCAAAGCCTACTACCAGCTTCTAAATTGCACAAAGCGGATTCTAGTAAGGCATACCAAAATTGAAATAATTCGGAATGAGCAATGTGGTGATAATAGAGGTTCAGGCAATCAGGTGAATCTTGAATTTTGAGGAAATGCAAGGATTCAACAAATTTCTAAATAAAAATGCAATGCAACAACTGAGTGTTAGGGACTCAAGTCATGCAGAGGTTTCGTGGTCTAGTGTCAGTCAAAACATCAAACAACTCTTTGCTAGCCCGAAGCAGCTAATCAAAATGAAGCATTGCAGTGGCGGAAGCAGACGCCCAGCAATGATGCCGCAAACTAACCACCACGTTTTCAAAGTAACAAGATTTTATTTATCTGAAGCATGGGCAAGAAATGTTTAAGTCCACATGACCTCCCATGGTAAAGTATGGTTCAAGGAGCAAGAAATTCTGTTCATAATCCTCCAAGATGAGAGCGTGTCTCAGGTAAGTTCGTTTTAGTTCTCGGGACCCTCCTCGATAATGGTATTTAGTTTTTAAAATTCTCAAGGCCCTCCTGGATAATTTGATTTAGTTTTTAATATTTTCAGGACCCTCCTGGATAATGAGATTTAGGTTTTTAAAATTCTTAGGACCCTCATGGATAATGGGATTTAGCTTTTAAATATTCTTAGAGTTCTGTAGGTGATATGATCTGATTAACACTCACAAATATGCCCAAATCCCAAACTGTGGCAGAAAAGTTTCTTTTGTTTAGTCTTTTTTGTTGCAGTATCAGGCACCCACCTGGATAACGAGGGAATACATTTCAAGTTTTAGCAATTAGGCGCCTAGCTGCATAATGAGGGAATACCTTTCATGTTTTTGCAATCACGGGCCCACATGGATAACGAGTGAATACATTTCAAGTTTTGCAATCAGCTGCCCACCTGGATAACGAGGGAATACATTTCAAGTTTTGCAATCAGGCGCCCATCTGGATAACGAGGGAATACATTTCAAGTTTTGCAATCAGGCGCCCACCTGGATAACGATGGAATACATTTCAAGTTTTGCAATCTGGTCCTACCTGGATAACGAGGGAATACATTTCAAGTTTTTCAATCTGGCGCCCACCTGCATAACGAGGGAATACATTTCAATTTTTGCAACCTGGCGTCCACCTGGATAACGAGAGAATACATTTCAAGTTTTTGCAATCAGGCGCCCACCTGGATAACGAGGGAATTAATTTTTGAACTACTTCAACTCAAAAATTCAGGAAGACTCATGAGCCCGCCTAAAGAGAAAGGCCCATTATCGTGTTGCATATTGAAGATCAAGTAGAGATTTAAGAAAGTCTTAGGAAAAGAAGTAGATAGGATCTTGAATTTTTATTTTAATTTTGAGGTAATTTTTCCTTTTATTTTTGATGTAATGGCAGGAATCGCGGACTAGAACCTTGATGGCACTTGACTCGACTCTCCACCCCGGTACTCCATCGCACTTCTCACTTCGAACTACACGTGGCCTGATTCCTTTATAGCCAAGGATATGTAGGCAACTCAGATATCATGGCTCGGTCACATTCTCCATTCTGTTAGCTTTTGGTCTGTTTAAATAAGGGTCGGGTCAAAAAATCTGTCTAGAACTTCTTTGACTGAAAATACTTCGTATTTCCAATCAAAGAGGGGCTGCTGTAGACATGTGATTTTTGACCCTTCCCGAAATTTCACCTATTTAGTGTAAAATATTTAGTTTAGGCCTAGTACCCCTATTTTAACTAGTTTTGACCCTTTTACTTTATTTTATCACAAAATTAAAAAAATATTTCTTTTGTTTTAGCTAACTAGTATTTTCATCTAGAAATTTAGTTTTAATGAAAGACAAAGAAAAAGAAAAAAAAGTAGATTTATAGCTAGTTGGTTTACTTATTTTATGGTTTTATTTTTTCCATTCCTGTAATTGAATAAGAAATAAAGCAAAAAGTGAAAGTCACAAAGATTCTCACTCCAATTCTCACATTTTTTACTCATTTGCACAATAGAAATTCACAATTCTTGTCCTCAATTTAACTCCCTGTCACGTCACACCACTACACATTCAGTTTCATTTCTACCTTGCATACAGAAATATGGCACTTTTACTGATAGGGACCACATGATATTAGCTAAGAAATTTCTTTTCTTTTCTCCAAGCAATTGAGTAAACGCCTGGAATTTTCATTATTATAAAGGATAGACATACACCACAAATAGGGGAGGAGCGAAAAGGAGCTAGCTAAACCCTAGTTTTGAGCCGCCGCCGCCAGCCCTAATACCCTAAGCCGCCGCTGGACCACCTGAGAACAGTCGCCGGCCAGATCTCCATAACTCCAAACCCTCAAGAACTCGTCTCTTGCCACGCTGCCTCCCTCTTCGTCACATCACCATCACGCTGCTGCAGCCTTCCCCTTCACTCAGTCTAAACATACCCACCTTCAAACAAACCCATCAGCGACACCTCTGATCTCTACGTCCAAATATCCTCGAATTCCTCGCTCACCATTGACAGCAAATGAACGAAGAATGGAGTGGACTGTTGAGACTGGAATTTGGTCTGAAATAAGATATACTCCAGCGTCTGGTTCATTGCCTTGTTATCTTCATTAGTGAGTTTCTAATAGACTTTAGATCCGTGTAACACAGAGAAATTAGGACTGGCTAGAAAATGGTTGATTTGGACTGAAAAACTCCACACTTTCTCCTTCTACTCTCTTACTCTCACATACACACAGATGATATTAAAAAACAGAGGAGTAGAGAAGGTTCAGTTTGTCCTGTTCAAGTTCTGAAAATTCGTTCGAGGTTATTTTCATGGTCTGTGGATAAATCACTTGCTGATGTTGCATTTTTCAGTCAGAGTTCAATTGCTGGGTTCTTGTAAGTGAGTTCTCGTTAATAGAAAATGAAAACTTGACGAGGTTCAATTCTCTTCACCGATCTTACTTGATTTTTCTATTTATATTCACTTATTTCTAATATATTTTCATCTTAATTGTTCTGATGTGATTGCTGCATAAATAATTCGTGATTTCTACTTGAGTGAGTAAAAAATGATTTCATGATTTTGCTAGGAATTCCATTTGTTTAAATCTGAAAGTACTGCTTTATTAGGAAAATGGACGATGGTGATTTTATTACAAATTTTGATGATAACTGGTTGAGGTTAAGTGCAAAGAATTAAACTCTAGATTTTTTTTTTGTTTCCTTATTATTTTCATATTAATCGCTAGGAGCATGCTTTAGGCCGACCATACCTGTGTAGATAAACTTTAAGATTTAGTTAATTTGAGGCAAGAGGTTGTTCCCATCATTAAGTTTATCTTGGGAATGCCCCATGATGTTTGTATATATTATTATCCGGGATATGCCCCGAAGAACCATGTAAACATTTTGGAGACTTTGATGAGCATGGCCGAGAGGTCGTAGTATATGTTAGCTTAGTTTTTTTTTTCTTTTAGTTTTCATTTTTTTACTAGGTGGGGACGACCTCGAACCTTTTTGATTGTTTATTTTCTTTTGTGTGTTTTTATTACCTCAACTTGAATATTTTAAAAGCCAACTAGATCAAGTACGTAAATGTACTAGTTACGCGACTTGGGGAGTGCCTAACAACATTTCCCTGAGTCAAATGAACACCCTTACCTGAATCTCTGGTGTGGACTTAATTTTGAGTCCAAACGTTTTAAAAGGGAAAAATCATTCAAAAAACGGTGACCTGGCACACCAAAATCAAATGTCAGGTGGCGATTCTGAGTTTATTTCCTTTTGAAACATAATTTTTGTCACTTTCAAAATTGAAAACCCTTTCCAAGCTTTTATTAAATCCTTTTATTAATTTTAAGAGGGTTTAGTGAGAGTTTGGTTATAAAGGGGTGTGACAGGTATGAAAGATTGTTCCTACTGGAGCATGGGTACAAAACAGGTAAAATTGACAGCACTTTGTTCCTAAGAGAAAAAGGTAAAGATATTCTTTTTGTACAAATATATGTTGATGACATACTATTTGGGGCCACTGCAGATAGGTTGAGTAACGACTTTGCAAAACTAATGGGAAGTGAGTTTGAAATGAGTATGATGGGTGAACTCAACTTCTTCTTAGGATTGCAGATAAAAGAAGTCCTAATGGAACTATGATCCATCAGCAGAAGTACACAAAAGAACTAATCAAAAAGTTTAAAATGAAATAATCCAAATAACTAGATACTCATATTGCTATTGCCACTAAGTTTTATATAGATGAACATGGTTCATCAATTGATCAGAAGTTGAATAGGGGTATGATCGATTCCCTTTTATATCTTACTGCCATCATACTTGACATTGTTTTCAGTGTAAGGCTTTGTGCTTGTTTCCAAGCAAATCCAAAGGATTCACACTTGATAGTTGTCAAAAGGATATTGAGATATTTGAAAAGCACCACCAATTTGTTTCTTTGGTATCCCAAAGGTGGTAATTTTGCCTTAATTGGATATGCTGATGCTGATTATGCAGGTTTCCTAGTAGATAGGAAGAGCACCCTGGCTATGACAATTCCTAGGTTCTTGTCTTGTATCATGAGCTGCCAAAAAGCATAATTCAGTAGCTCTCTCTACTGCTGAAGTTGAATATGTTGTTGCTGCTTCATGTTGTGGTCAATAACTGTGGATTAAGCAACAACTGGTTGATTTTGGAATTGAAGTGGGGTGCATACCTATATTCTATGATAACACAAGTGCTATAAGTATGACAATGAACCTTGTTCATCATAAAAGGACTAAGCACATAGATGTTAGACACCACTTCTTAAGAGATAACTATGATAAAGGGTTAATCTCCATAGAATTTTGTGCTACTGACAAGCAAATAGCTGATATCTTTATTATGACACTAAGTAGAGAAAACTTTGAAAGGAACAAGATGGAATTAGGGATGATTAAGATCACCTAAAAGGTCTTCTTCAGATTGCACAATGAAAAAAATGAAAAATGAATATATATATATATATATATATATATATATATATATATATATATATATATGTTTTGGTTAAGATTTCTTTATTCATGTAAATATCTAGATTAATTTTTACTCAGTCTCATACTTTAACTAGTATACTCATGTGACATGTGTTTATATGACTCATTGAACTCTTACAAAGTTTTCTAATTTGACATTTGAGGCATAAATAAGAGAAGTTCTACTTGAAGAACCTGGTTCATCAATACATGCTCATAAGAAAGTTCAGGTATGTTTCTATGCTTTGTACAATTAGAAAGATAAAATTATCGATCATGAGCAGAAGTCCTAGTTACACCAAACGTCCTAAAAATTTTATTCGTTAAGCATTTGAACAAGTTTCATTAACCTATGAGTCTATCTATAACGGTTCTCTTCCCTTAAAACAAGCGATTTCCATTAATCACTTAGGAGACCGAAATTCTAACTTGATTAGACTTCTAATTGACCTCTGAAAAGGCTGCCATTATTACCCTAATCATGACCACTCTTTAAAACTCCACCAATCATGCTTAGCCGTTACTCTAATTACAAAATTTCTGATCGCTTGCTTTCTTTTCAAAAAGTTCCCAAAATTGTAGAAATTCTCCGCCATGACTAATCCCCAAGATAATCCTGGAACTCCACCACCAGTCTCACCCGACACCTCATCATCAACTCCTCCTAGTGAACCCCCAAAACCCAGATTTCATCGCCGAAATTGTTAGCTAGAAAAATAGTTCCATCTAGTCCTTTGAGAAAAATCTTGAAGGAAAAATTACAGGCTAGTCAAAGGAAACAAGTTACAACAAAAGAAAGCGACTCAATCTCTGAATCAGAGAAATTCATCTCTGCCAGTGAAGGAGAAGAACCTGGGTCTTCTAACAATGACAACATTCAAGAAACCCCAAGAGAGGTAAACACTTGTTTACTATTTTCTGATGTAGAAGAAATGGAGGATAATAGGTTTGTTTTGGCAGGGTCTGTCAAAAATGTTGAAGGGGCTGAATCTAGTAAAAGGAGAAAGAAAAAGAAGGGGAAGGTTTTAGCTATATATGGTAGTGCAGAAGAGGGAGGCTTGAAGTCAAGGGAAAGTGGATCAGGTGTAGCTGCTGAGGGACTGGTGAATTTGACTGAACAACCAGATGAACCTGGTTCATCTGTGTTAGAGACTTTGGCAGATATGCTAAAGAAAGTTGACGCCAGTTATGATCCAAAGAAATGCAAGTCCTTCTCACAAAGGTGTTAGTTAATACGCTTAACGCTAGAGGGGGGGGGTGAATAGCGTTATAATAAAAATTAGCGTAAACTTGCGGAATTTAAAATTTGCAGGAAATAAATAAGTGCGATAAATAAGAAAGAACACACCGAAGAATTCTGGTTCACCACAAACCGTGGCTAGTCCAGTCCCCGAGAGACTCTCTCGAGATTTCCACTAACTTGTCAAGCTTCCGGGTGATTAACAAACCTTTACAACTTGAGGACACAAGCCTCAATACCTTTGCTCGGAGATACAACACTCCAAGACTTCAACTAAAGGAAACACAAGTTCCTTCAACACTTGAGGACACAAGCCTCAACTACCTTTGCGCGGAGATACAACACTCCAAGACATCAACCAAGGAAACACAAGTTCCTTCTTACAACAAGAGAATAACAATTCTCTTCAAGTGCACAATACACTAAGCACTCAAACAAGACACTCCTTAATGAGTAGAGACGAGTAAAAGAATACGCTCAAGATCACAACAACTTTGAACAATATGTTGGCTCTCAAAAACTTATGTAATGAATATAAAATAATAAGCAATAGAGTATGCAAGCTTTAGCAATTGAATGATCAGTTGTTGTGTGTTGTTCTGTACTCAAAAGACTGAATTTAAGCTGTATTTATAGTTGAAAAACTTGGCATTACCGTTGCCTAATTGCCAATTAAGAACTGCTGATTTTACTCTATGACAATCGATTGTCAAGAATCCACAATCGATTGTTTGCCAATCGTTCCAAAAATCAATCCCAGATTTTATGCTTAACAATCGATTATCTAAGGTCAACAATCGATTATTGGCAACGTTCAAAAAATCATTTCCAGATTTTACGTAAAGCAATCGATTATACAAAATCAATAATCGATTATTCAGCAACGTTCAAAAAATCCTTTTCAGATTTTAATTTCAACAATCGATTGTACAGAATCAACAATCGATTATTCAGCAACGTTCAAAAAATCTTTTCCAGATTTTAATTTCAACAATCGATTGTACAAAATCAACAATCGATTACCTGACGGTATTTGAAAATATTTTGGCAACGGTTAGTTATACAATCGATTATACTAAGTTAACAATCGATTATATATCAGAATTGAAAAATCAATTTAGACACTGCCTCGTGACAATCGATTGTTATATACTCACAATCGATTATTTAATAACTTTGAAAAAGTCTGGAAGACACTGTCTCTACACAATCGATTGTCATATGTTCACAATCGATTATTATGTGACTTTGAAAAATCTGATGGACACTGTCTCTTCACAATCGATTGTCATTAACTTCACAATCGATTATTTTGAGCGTTGAAAAACTTTGATGGACACTGCCTCATCACAATCGATTGTCATTAACTTCAGAATCGATTATTTTGAGCGTTGAAAAACTTTGATGGACACTGCCTCATCACAATCGATTGTCATAAGGCTCACAATCGATTCTCATGCAGATTTGAAAAATCTGATGCTCACTGCCTTAACACAATCGATTGTCATTAGTTCACAATCGATTGTCATGCAGTCTTGGCTTAACATAATCGATTATCATAAGTACATAATCGATTATCTTAGTCAAGATTTTTGAGGCATGTCTAAAAATCATTTTGAGTAAAGTAAATATGCATGACTTAAAATCATTTAGCATTAAATAAAATATGCATGATTTTGTAAAAATAATTTTACGAGAGAAGCCATGTCATGAGTCAAGTTGTCGGATCAAGATCACAGTTAAGAACGACTCATGTAAAACTATAAAACTTGGTCTTGTGCTTGAATCTCGTTATATATCAATTGTGCGCTTGTACTTGAACTTCGTCATATATCAATTTGCGCATCGTTTGTCATTCATCAAAACCTACGCATATGAACACACGTTTTAGTATAATGCTTTGAGAACGTGTTTCCAACAATTTCCCCCTTTTTGATAATGGCAAACATTAAGCGGGATATGCAAATTAAACAATTTATAATGACGATTCAAGACAAGTAAAGATATGCAACAAGTATATGGATATGCAATTTGTTCCCCCTCCATATATGAATTCCCCCTCAATTTATGCCGATAAGTATTGAGAGTGCATACCCGTTATCTTCCCCCTTTTGCCATTAGCAAAAAAATGTAATAAGATGGCAAGGACTAAAAAAACTTGTTTATTTATTGAAAATAAAGCGTGATTTCTTAAAGAAAGGACAATAACTCAAATAATAGCACTACAATCGATTATTGATACGAGATAATCGATTATTCGACGACATAAACCGATTTTTCTGATGAAGACTCGATTATTGCGCGTCATGCTTTATAATTCCCCCTACCTTTAGGGCGATACCTGCAAAAAATCGTTAGACGTCTCCGACGCTCAAGTTAGAAATCATAAAAAAAAAAGATGCAATGCATGACTTAGATCAACGTGGAGTCAAGAATCCCGAGTTCACTACGAATTCGGAAGAAGGACACTTTCTCTAAGGGCTTTGTAAAGATGTCGGCCAATTGATCTTTGGTTTCAACAAATTCGATTTCGACATCGCCCTTGAGAACGTGATCTCTTATAAAATGATGTCAAATTTCAATGTGTTTTGTTCGCGAATGAAGAACGGGGTTCTTCGTCAAGCATATGGCACTAGTATTATCACATCTAAGAGGGATATGATCAAGACTTAGGCCATAGTCCAAGAGTTGTTGTTTCATCCATAGGATTTGAGCGCAACAACTCCCCGCGGCTACATATTCAGCCTCGGTTGTGGACAACGCAACACTTACTTGTTTCTTGCTAAACCAAGAAACGAGAGAGCTACCGAGCAAATGGCAAGTGCCACTAGTGCTCTTGCGGTCTAATTTGCATCCAGCAAAATCGGAGTCGGAATAGCCAACGAGTTGGCATGAAGAACCTTTGGGGTACCATAGACCCACATTTGTAGAACCAACAAGGTACTTCAAAATCCGTTTTACCGCAGTAAGGTGAGACTCCTTCGGACACGATTGATAACGGGCGCATAAGCACACGCTAAACATGATGTCCGGACGACTAGCAGTAAGGTAAAGAAGAGAGCCAATCATACCTCGATACTTCTTAGTGTCGACTTCCTTACCTTTCTCATCTTTGTCTAGATGATCGGATGTGCTCATGGGAGTCGCCATTGCTTTTGCATTGTTCATTTCAAATCGTTTCAGCAATTCTTTGCAATATTTGGCTTGGCAAATGAACGTACCTTCTTTCATTTGCTTTACTTGTAATCCCAAAAAGAATGTTAACTCACCCATCATAGACATCTCAAATCCGCTTGTCATTAAATCAGAAAATTCCTTGCACAAGACATTGTTAGTAGCACCAAATATAATATCATCCACATAGATTTGAACTAATAAAATATAATTGTTTTTATGCTTAACAAAAAGAGTGGTGGCCACTTTCCCTCTAATGAAATCATTTTCCAATAGAAATTTACTCAATCTTTCATACCAAGCTCGGGGAGCTTGTTTTAAACCATAAAGAGCCTTTTTGAGTTTGAAAACATGATCGGGAGATTTAAAATCTTCAAAACCGGGGGGTTGTTCAACATAAACTTCTTCTTGAATAACACCATTTAGAAAAGCACTTTTCACATCCATTTGATATAAAGTGAAATTCATAGAAGAGGCAAATGCGAGCAATAGACGAATAGCTTCTAATCTAGCTACGGGAGCATATGTTTCTTCATAGTCAATACCCTCTTCTTGGTTATAGCCTTTTGCTACGAGCCTAGCTTTGTTTCTAGTGATTACACCATTTTCATCTAGTTTGTTTCGAAAAACCCATTTCGTACCAATTATGGTATGATTTTCGGGTCTTGGCACCAAATCCCAAATGTCATTCCGTTTGAATTGGTTAAGCTCCTCTTGCATTGCCAAGGTCCAAAATTCATCCCCAATTGCTTCGGAGATGGTTGTTGGTTCAATTTGAGACACAAAAGCAGTATGTCCTAAGGTGTTCTTAAGGGAGTTTCGGGTACTTACCTTTTCTCCGACGTCGCCAATTACCTGTTCGAGAGGGTGATCTTTGATTGTCCTCCATTCGTTAGGCATTTTCGTTTCTTTCTCCAATTGTGGCCCTTCCTCCGTTGGTTGTTTCAAAAATTCGTCTTGACTTTCCTTAGGCGTTTCCTCTTGTATTTTGTCTTTCAAACTATCTAAGATACCTGCAAGATTAAAACCGGAATCCTTTCTCGCCAAGCGAGCATTATTTTCGGAAAATACAACATGAGGGGATTCCTCCACAGTTTCGGTTCTTTTATTAAAAACCCTATATGCTTTGCTACGTGAAGAATAACCAATGAAAATTCCCTCATCGGACTTAGAATCAAATTTTCCCAATTGATCTTTTCCATTGTTATGAATAAAAACTTTACAACCGAATACTCTAAGATGGGAGATATTTGGTTTCCTTCCCTTGTAGAGTTCATAAGGGGTCTTCATGAGTATTGGCCTTATAACTACTCTATTTAAGATGTAGCATGCGGTACTCACGGCATCCGCCCAAAAATGTTTGGGAATCTTAGCCTCTTCGAGCATGGTTCTAGCCATCTCTTCGAAACACCTATTTTTCCTTTCCACTACCCCATTTTGTTGTGGTGTTCCTGGAGCGGAAAAGGTATGCTCGATACCGAGTTCGTCACAAAATTCCGCAAAGAGATTGTGATCAAACTCTCCCCCATGATCACTTCTAATTGAAGTGACGGTTGTTTCCTTTTCGTTTTGAACATGTTTAAGGAAATATTTAAAATTCTGAAAAGCATCACTTTTATGGGCAAGAAATAAAGTCCAAGTGAATCTCGAATAATCATCAACAATCACAAAAGCATAACGATTTATTCCTAGACTTTCAATGCGAGATGGTCCAAATAAATCCATGTGAAGCAATTGCAATGGTCTAGTAGTTGAAACAATGTTTTTCGATTTGAAAGATGCTTTTGTTTGCTTCCTTTTTTGACAAGAATCACAAGTAGAGTCATTTTCAAATTTCAAATTGGGAAGACCAATAACTAAGTTTTGTGAAATCAATTTGTTCAAAAGATGCATGTTTATATGTGCCACTCTACGATGCCATAGCCAAGTATCATCCTCTTTGCTCATAAGGCAATCCACATATTCGGGTGAGGAATTAGCAAGATCTACCATATAAATATTATCCACTCTAAAACCACGAAGGATAATTTTGAAATCACTACGTCTAAATACTAAGCATTCATCCGAATCAAATAAGGGAAGATTTCCCTTGTCACATAATTGACTTATGCTCAAGAGATTATGCTTTAAACCTTTAACAAGTAATATATGCTTAATAGAAGAATTTTCATCCTTACCGACCGATCCGATGCCGATAATCTTTCCTTTATTGTTGTCACCAAAAATAACACTTCCTCCTTCTTTGTGTTCTAGTTGAAGGAATTTGGATTCGTCTCCCGTCATGTGCTTGGAGCATCCCTTATCAAGGACCATAGTACACTTGATCCCTTCAAACACCTACAAAACAAATTAATGCGTTTTAGGTACCCATGCCATTTTGGGTCCTTGAGGGTTAGGCATATCATAATGATGCGATTGAGTGATATGTCTATGTCGTGTAAAACATGCAGGAGCAATAAGACCAATTCGTCTACAATAATGACAAGTCACGTTGGGATTATGCATCCTTCTAGGTTCATAGTAATTAGACGGACGAAAATTGTTCACTCTATTTTTGACACTATGGCTATTGCGCATTTCATGAAAGTAATTCCTACTATTATGAGCAGTATTTCTAGAATAATTGTTTCTAGGTTGAGGGCCATTTCTAGGTGTTCTAAAAGGTTCAAACTTCCTTCTAGTGTGTGGCCTAGAATATGCATCATTTCTAGAGTAGTTATTTCTAGGTGGTAAGCCATTTCTAGGTCTTCTAAAGTGTTCAACATTTGGTCTAGCATGCATATTGGTTCTAGGGTTGTTATTTCTAGGATGAGCATTTGCTTTATTAATCCTAGGTTGAGCCTTAGGTGGTTGGGGTTTGGCTTCAACCTTTTCTTTAGGCTCATTCTTAAAACCTATGCCATGCTTGGTTGACTTCAAACTAACAAGGACCTCATTCAAATTTTTGTGAGAAGAATTAAACTTATCTAAGGTGCCCTTAAGCCTTTCTACTTCATTTTTGAGATGCATGCAAGAAGTACAATTTCTAATAGAGCTTTCGGGCTTGTCGGCGCTTCTTTTTCCGAAAAACTTGTTTTCCTCTTTCAACTTCTCATTTTCTAAAACCAGTTTTTCCAAATCCTTTTCTTTCAATGAGAGTTGTTTTTGAAAATCTTTTTATTTTGAAGAAGCATTTTCCTTTATGCATTTAACAGTTTTTGAAGCTTTAATAAGTTCACTATATAACTCATCAATAGCATTTTGCATTTCTTCAAGGGAAAAGAAATTTTTAGAAGAGATTTGACATACCTCATCTTGCTTGTCTTCTTGTGCCATAAGACAAAGGTTTGCGCTTTCCTCTTCTTCTCCTTCGCTTGACTCATCTCCGGAGTCTCCTCCCCAAGATATATATGCACGTTGCTTTTTGAAAGGTTTCTTTTCCTTTTTGATGTTTGGGCAATTTGATTTGATGTGCCCGGTTTCTCCGCATTCATAGCACTTTATTTGTTCTCCTTGCTTTTCGCCCTTTCGTTCATACTCTTTTCGCATGAACATTTGAAATCTTTTGATAACGAGTTCAAACTCGTTGTCTCCGTCCTCATCAACTTGCGGTTGGCTTTTGCTTGCCTTTAGAGCGATTCTTTGCCTCCTTTGATCATCAACAAGAGGGTTATGTATAGTAGATTCATAAGTCTTAAGATTACCTCTTAATGCGTCGATGGTAACATTTGAGACGCCAATGGACTCTTGAATCGCGTCGGCCTTTGATCGCCATGCCGGAGTGAGACTTCTAAGGATTTTTCGGACAAGTTCCCTATCCGTGAAAGTCTTCTTGAGAGCATGTAGGTCATTTACGATTATTGAAAATTGTTCAAACATTTCATCTACCTTTTCACCTTCCTTCATGTGAAATAATTCATAAGCATGGGTTAGGAAATCAATTTTGGCTTCCCTTACTTGGTCCGTACCTTCGTACGTAATTTCCAGCTTGTCCCACATTTCCTTCGCCGTTGTGCAACACGATATTTTCCTGTAATCGTCAGCATTTACAACACAATATAATAAATTAATTGCTTTAGCATTATTTTGCACCTTTCGGACATCATCCGCGTCATATTCTTCTTCGGACTTAGGAACCCATTCGTTTTCAACCTTTTTGGTTGGAATTTGATTTCCCTTTGTTATCACCTTCCAAAGATGAAAATTGTTTGCTTGAACGAAGATTTTCATCCTCTCCTTCCAGTACGTATAGTTTGTACCGTTGAATAGTGGTGGTCGGGTGGAACACTGTCCTTCCTCTATTCCTGCAAAAGAGTCACGAGTAGAAGCCATGGAAGTTTCTCTCAAACTGTTAAGTCTTCAGAGAGTTGGGCTCTGATACCAATTGTTAGTTAATACGCTTAACGCTAGAGGGGGGGGTGAATAGCGTTATAATAAAAATTAGCGTAAACTTGCGGAATTTAAAATTTGCAGGAAATAAATAAGTGCGATAAATAAGAAAGAACACACCGAAGTATTCTGGTTCACCACAACCCGTGGCTAGTCCAGTCCCCGAGAGACTCTCTCGAGATTTCCACTAACTTGTCAAGCTTCCGGGTGCTTAACAAACCTTCACAACTTGAGGACACAAGCCTCAACACCTTTGCTCGGAGATACAACACTCCAAGACTTCAACCAAAGGAAAAACAAGTTCCTTCACAACTCGAGGACACAAGCCTCAACTACCTTTGCTCGGAGATACAACACTCCAAGACTTCAACCAAGGAAACACAAGTTCCTTCTTACAACAAGAGAATAACAATTCTCTTCAAGTGTAAAATACACTAAGCACTCCAACAAGACACTCCTTAATGAGTAGAGATGAGTAAAAGAATACGCTCAAGATCACAACAACTTTGAACAATATTTTGGCTCTCAAAAACTTATGTAATGAATATAAAATAATAAGCAATAGAGTATGCAAGCTTTAGCAATTGAATGATCAGTTGTTGTGTGTTGTTGTGTACTCAAAAGACTGAATATAAGTTGTATTTATAGTTGAAAATTTTGGCATTACCGTTGCCTAATTGCCAATTAAGAACTGCTGATTTTACTCTGTGACAATCGATTATCAAGAATCCACAATCGATTGTTTGCCACTCGTTCCAAAAATCAATCCCAGATTTTACGCTTAACAATCGATTATCTAAGGTCAACAATCGATTATTGGCAACGTTCAAAAAATCATTTCCAGATTTTACGTAAAACAATCGATTATACAAAATCAACAATCGATTATTCAGCAACGTTCAAAAAATCCTTTTCAGATTTTAATTTCAACAATCGATTGTACAGAATCAACAATCGATTAGTCAGCAACGTTCAGAAAATCTTTTCCAGATTTTAATTTCAACAATCGATTGTACAAAATCAACAATCGATTACCTGACGGTATTTGAAAATATTTTGGCAACGGTTAGTTATACAATCGATTATACTAAGTTAACAATCGATTATATATCAGTCTTGAAAAATAAATTTAGACACTGCCTCGTGACAATCGATTGTTATATACTCACAATCGATTATTTAATAAAATTGAAAAAGTCTGGAAGACACTGTCTCAACACAATCGATTGTCATATGTTCACAATCGATTATTATGTGACTTTGAAAAATCTGATGGACACTGTCTCTTCACAATCGATTGTCATTAACTTCACAATCGATTATTTTGAGCGTTGAAAAACTTTGATGGACACTGCCTCATCACAATCGATTGTCATTAACTTCACAATCGATTATTTTGAGCGTTGAAAAACTTTGATGGACACTGCCTCATCACAATCGATTGTCATAAGGCTCACAATCGATTCTCATGCAGATTTGAAAAATCTGATGCTCACTGCCTTAACACAATCGATTGTCATTAGTTCACAATCGATTGTCATGCTGTCTTGGCTTAACATAATCGATTATCATAAGTACATAATCGATTATCTTAGTCCAGAGTTTTGAGGCATGTTTAAAAATCATTTTGACTAAAGTAAATATGCATGATTTAAAATCATTTAGCATTAAATAAAATATGCATGATTTTGTAAAAATAATTTTACGAGAGAAGCCAGGTCATGAGTCAAGTTGTCGGATCAAGATCACAGTTAAGAACGACTCATGTAAAACTATAAAACTTGGTCTTGTGCTTGACTCTCGTTATATATCAATTGTGCGCTTGTACTTGAACTTCGTCATATATCAATTTGCGCATCGTTTGTCATTCATTAAAACCTACACATATGAACACACGTTTTAGTATAATGCTTTGAGAACCTGTTTCCAACAAAAAGAACCATGTTGCGTCTAAACCAACAAAGTAGAGAAAGTTTCATCACCTAAGTCTACTACACCTAGGGGTAGAACAACAAGAAGTAGGGTGAGGCAAAGTGAAGTAGAATTGCAAAAGGCACTAGAGGAGAGTAAGAAAAAGAAGAAAGAAAAGGGAAAGTAAGAATGGTTTAATGTTCTGAGGCTCATGTAGACGAGGAAGAGGAAGAGGAAGCGATGGAACTGGTCCATCAAGAGAGAGGTATGACTATGGAAGTTCCCACTGCAAAATCAGAGAAAGCCAGGGTCTTCTACAAAGAAGACCTCCAAGTCTGTACTTGCTGAAGCCTCTCTAGCTAAAAGAACTAGGTCAGCTACAAAGGGAAAACAAGTACAAGTTGAGGAAGAAGAGGATGAAGAGTGGAGTGTAGAAGAAGGAGAAGAAGAGTCAAAACATGAAAAAGAAAGGTTTTCCAATTTTGGAAAAAGAAAAATTCTAAAGGGTAGATTGCTCAAAGACATGGAGGAGCCAGGCATGGTAAGATTGTTAACGTCACTAGAGGCACAAGGATGGAAGGACATAGTCCTTCAGATGGATGGAAGATTGGCTACAAATGAACTTGTTGAATTCATGGCTAATGGAACTGTGAAGAATTGGCTGGTAAGCAGTATAGTGAAGGGGTTGAATATGAAATTTGATGCACCTAAGTTGGGCAGAATCTTGAATCTTACAAGTGAGAGCTATGATGACTACACAAGGCAAAGGTTGCCTTGTCTGGATGGTCTGTCTATTGAACTTCAAATCACTAGGAAAATCGTGACACTAAAGATGCTGAGAAGGTGCCTGAAGCAAGGGCTGTTCAAAAGACTGAGCTTAGACCAGAGCATAAATTGCTCTTTGAATTTGTGAACAGATACCTGCTGCCTAGATAGGAAAGGAGGCATACAGAAAACTACATGGACTCAGTCCTCATGAAGTGCTTGGTGGAGGGAAAGTATATTAACTAGCCTGCTTTCATTGTTAAGCTGCTTGACATGGTGCTAAATGCTAAAAAGTATCATGCCATCCCTTATGGGTTTATTCTGATTGTTGTGTTGGACACGCTGAACGTTCCCTTGAAGAAATGGGAAATGGCTTCCAACAAAGAGCACTTTGGCATCAAGACTCTCCAGGCGTGTGATTATCTCCTCAGTGTAGCCCCTATTGAACCTGGTTCATCAGTGAAGACTCCAGTGAATAGCAAGGTCACAACTTTGGTTCAGGAAGTAGGGACAAAGGATGCTGAGATTGCAAGGCTTCAAGCTCGAGTAGTTGAACTAGAAGAAGCGAGGAATAGGTTAAGAGCTGAACTTGCAAAGGAAAAGGAAAAGAGTGAAGGGATGCTCCAAACTATGTTTAATCTGCAAAAAACCCAACCCTCCAGCTCCTCAAAGCCTTAGGTTTCCTTGTCCTATTTTTAACCAGTATAGAAAACCCCTAGTGACCAAGATTCGGAACGTTCTTTTGGTTTTGCTCATGGTTGGTAGTTTTTGTTTTTTTTTTTTTGTGGAATTTTACGCAGAAGAAATGCTTATCAATGACAATGTGCTTTCTCTTGCTTTACTTTAATTCTGATCTTTATAGTTATTTTTGTCAAATTATTTTTTATTAACTAAAGAATGCATACATTTGAAGTTTCCCAAGTGGACATGAGTAATAATTAATATTCTGGGATTCACATTATTTATGCAACCTTTCGGTGATGCCAAAAAGAGGAAGATACTGTACTTAAACTCTATCATATGAACATTGATGTTTATGACCTAATTAAATCTTGCCCTTACTGATAGGTTAAAATTTTAAATGTTGATACTTCAGCTGAGTTCCGGAGGTTGTTTGATCTGTAAAAGCACAGATTTTGTCATCATTAAAAAGGGGGAATTTGTTGGCCCAAGTTCAGTTGAAGTTTTGAAGATTGAAAAACGAACTCAGTGATGGACCTGGTCCATCTTAGCAGACACAATTGTTATGGCCCATACACATGAGATGCACATGAAGAAGATAAGTCTTGGGGATCAAGCAGCAATATCTTATGAATATCTTCTGAACGGGTCGAAAAGATTGCTTATGGGATAAGGAGAACATGTCTCCATATGAGAAGAGAACACATCCGGATAAGGGTTGGAGTTTGGATTGGTCTAGGACTCAAACTCAATGGAGGATCAGAAATTGAGTCACAATCCAACTCTAATTACTACTCTAATAAATAAGTGAGTTGTTCTCTTTTACAGGTATTGCACATATGCAGAAGAAAAACATAACTGAGAGCAAAAGAGCAAGTCTGTTTTGCAAGCGATATATGTGAGATATAAGTGTGCACGCCTGAAGCTACTTGAACGAGATAGAAGAACCAGTTCCATTATGTTTATTCTTATTCTAGTTCAATTGTAGTAGGTGTTTCATATTGTACCTTTCATCTTATTTAGATGAAATTTAGTATGTACTTTGAATTTTCAAGTTAGAGTTAACTTGAAAGTGTCACAACAGTTGGGGCTATGTGCAACATTGGGAATAGAGTTAATCCTTAGGTATACAAAGAGTTTTTGTAAATGCTGTTTTGGCTCATTGATTTTAGTGGTAGTTTGGGAAATCCTAGTGAGTAGTAGGTCGTGTTTATTTCACCTTTTGAGCCAGGTGTTTTTCACGTAAAAATCTCTATGCACTTTACTTTCACTATTTATTATTCCGCAAACTACAGTAGTTAGAACACTTAGAAGAACCATGTTCTTCTAAAGCAATAATTGGGTACCAAAGAAATCACCCCCCACCCTCTTGTGTGGTATTGACGTTAATAACGTCACTCAGGATCAGCAAAAGCCATAGGAGATATCATGCTGATGTATATTGTAACAGAAGGTCAAAGGGTAGTCCGATTTATAGTTTTTTTGTGATTTTACACATTTGACATAAAGAAAGTGTTCATAATAAAGCTAATTGATGGTACTTAGTGATAGAGGTTAATCTAGCAGCTCATAAAAGCTTTCAATGTCAATCAGGGTGTTTGACATGAACCCTCGACCAGAAAGGAACATCCCCACCTCCTGTTGAGTTAATGGATGATATCATTTGGCTCTCTGTACTACAGGGTCAATGTCTTTCACTTTCCACCATGGGATGTTTTCCCTATATATGATGAAGGCAATAAAATAAAAGCGACAACAACAATAAACTTAGTATATTCTCATAAAATGTGGTCTTCTTCCACACATGAGATCGGGTTCTCCTAGGAACTAGGACTTTATTGATCTTTTTACAATAATTGTTTCTCATAATGGCAAGGTTTTTAACGAGGCAACACCTATATGCTACCTAAGGAGAACTCAAAAAGTATTCAATACTTCTCTTCAATCAACCTCGAATACATCGGGGCATCCCCTTTGGAGATCACCTCCTCGGAGATGTCAAGAATGTGCAAGAAAGTGTCTCGATAGGAAAATGATATATTGGGCCAAACGGTCGAACGGACCGTATCTACATAGAATAACCAAACTATTAACAATGAAAGCATGTATACTTTTGCCAAGTAGTAAAAGAGTATTTTTCCCTTCATCAAAATGCTTTACGCTTCAAAGAAGTCAGCGGTTTCTTTACAAGAAACGGCTCCAGAGCCAGAAATTTCCGAAACACTCAGGGACTGACATAAAAAATACGAAGCCATATGACCTTTGAGTCAGAAACTTCAAACACGTAAGCCCTCAACGAGGCAGTACCATGTTTAAAAGGAATGGCTCCAGAGCCAAGAAACTTTCGATGCATCGTGAATTGTCATTGTTTGTCACCCTATCGATTTGTCAAAAACCCGAGGCTATTATACCCCATGCGGGAAACATCGAGCTCGTATAACCTTCATAAGGTAATACCGAACCTTTATGACCTCAAGAAAGACGTGAATTAAACTTTTACCAAATAACCAAATCAGTAAGAGCTCATGTAAGCCATGTTAAAATTTATAAGACCCTGCAAGAAGGAATCATCCCTATCTTAAACTTAAGGCTATATATCCGAACTTGTAAGACCCTAAAAAGGCATACCCTTGATATCAACCCCAAAACTACTTCACCCGAGGAATGAATAGCTATGACCAAATACAATGACTATGGTCACAAGGTTCTGGCCAAACTCACATGACTCACGATGCCCGATCGTCACTATAAAATAACAGGCCTTCAAATAACATCGAAAATACTTTGAAAAGAACTCTTTAAGCAGGCTACCCTCAGTATAAGCAAAAGAGCTTCGATCATGTCAACTCCAAACAATAGGCTTCGGAATGATTCAACCATCAAGCGAAAACACCTAAGGTGCTCATTTATTGTTGCATAACGACTCACAATCGAGGTTCTTATCGAACCGCAAAGAATCGGGCGAACACAAAAAATTGAACAAATCTTTAGTGCAGGAAAAATAAAGCCTATAATAGAGGTCGTACCGACCCAACCTGTTCGAGCCGAAGCGCCAGCCCACATAAGAGGTTGTACCAACCCAACTCGTAAGCCCAGATGCCAGCCTTTATTAAGAGGTAGTACTGACCCAAGGCGTAAGAGACTAACAAATAGCTGAAAATTCAAAAACATAAGCGTCAATTCACTCGAGTCAAAATTCTACTCGAAGACTGAGCCTGAAATAGTTAACTAAAATGTGTAAGAGCCTACGAGCCAGCCCAACAAGCCTCAGGGCCATTTAGCAAACCTAAGGGTTTTACCTCGTAGTCCAGTTTACCAGACCAACCATTGACGAACAAATAAATTCAAAACAGAGAAAGACATACTCAAGTAAATGAAAATTCATAGAAGGATAAAACCGAAAGGTTACTTTGTATATGCAAATATGAAATAATGCAAGGATACATTTTCTAAAGCTCTCCGAGAGCCTTTTACAAAGAAAACAAAAGTCTAGTCTATTTTCCCCTCGGGAATTGCAGCTTCATCAGCCTCTTCTCCAATATCTTCGGCATCAGATACGACTTATTTGGCATCATATTAATCCTCCATGCGTTACTCGATCTCTTCTAAGAGATCGAAGACCCTAATGTGAATCTCTTCGAGGGTTTCCCTTCTAGATTTGTAATGGTGATACTCATTGCACCTTATATCTCGATTGGAAGCCTCCCTCAACGTTGCTCAAACATCGGCAACGTCTTTTAAATAGATAGCCACTTTATTGTCGGCCTACACCGGAATATCTCCGTCTTCTGCCCGGGCATCCTCAACCTCGCCCTTCATCTCCAAAAGTTCAGACTCAAGCCTTGCAATCCTTCTCGTCTTAACCGAGCTGTTTTCACGGGCGTTTTTGAGCTGTACCTCGAGGGTATAAACCTTGGCCAAATCATTCTTCTTGGCCACAAATATAGGCATCCATCGGAACCCTTGGCTCGTTGCACTCATACTTGGCCTGCCCAAGCTCGCCCTAGAGGCATTCTAGATCCGCTATCTTGCCGTGAAAGTAAAGTATTTATCTCTAAGACAAAAGAAGAAGCATGTATTCCCTTAGAGCAAAGGTTACCAATTTCTCAAAGTAGCTTTCACATTTCATGCTTCGATTCACCTCGTACTGCAGGTATACCAACTCATCTCCCATTTTGTCACAAAGAAACATGAAGGATTTCTCTGTGTGCAAGGCTTCTCACAATAGTCTTCACGATAAAGCAGCTCGGACTTAATCTTGACAAAGTCTTACAAAAAAGGAGATCAATAAGGAAATGAAATAGCAAAACTGAAATACCAATACAATTGGCCAAAATTCACCACATAACAGAGGCATTGACCCTCCTAAAAAGTCAAACACATACCTACTGGCTTGGTCTCATCGGCCCTAGAACAACCACTCCTAATAGGAATGTGAATGTTCGAGAGCTCGCTTGAGTTAGGCTGCCCCTTGCCTCGAACAAACCTCGAAGTACCTTCGACATGAAAAGAAGATGGCAGCAGATAACCCTTGTCCCTTGAAGTACCTTCGGTTGGAAAGGAGGACGACGACAGAAAATCATTGTCCCTCGAAGTACATTCAGCGGGAAAAGAAGACGGTGGCAAAGGATGAAACATTTTCTAAGACAGAAGCCTCGGGTGTTGAAGTCTCAGCCAAGATATCTTTTCTAGGCCTCTGGGCTAGATTTGACTAGGTTTGAGCACCTTCGCCCAGCTAGGGTTCCTTCCATTTGTTATTATTCCTCCATCCCGAAGCCGACGACTCTATCTCCTCTCCAAGGGAGCATGATCCCACCTGAGGAAATTCTGCAGTGCCTACGGTGGCCGAATTAACAGACATAAAAAAAAAGTAACTTTCAAAGAGAATAAACTACACAACATGTACCATGGTGTTTTACCCCTATCTACCCTTTGACATGTCTCACCACTCGCGCTCATAGTAATTCCAGCGAGCTAGCGGCTTCCAAGCCTAATCCGCCAGGTCGGGACCTCGTACAACATCCGGGAGATTGTTGTACATAGGAAAAGAAAAACATCTTTATGGAGTTCAACTCCACCATGAACAAGATGATAAAAATGCAAGTGTACCACTTACGTCTGAAATTCCATTCCTCAGGAAATAGAAGGAATTCCACATGGATAATATCAACAGTACGCACTCGGGAAAATTGATTCAACCGCCCTCAATCTCAATTTTCTTCATCTTTGGCAACAAAGGGCCCGTGGATTGACATCGCAAAGTTATCAGGCCTTGTCAATGAATGGATTAGTACAATCTGATGAGATGGCTAAGGGTGAACTCAAGCCCGGCTTCCTCTGCAAAGAACCTCATCACCAATACTATCCTCTAGAATGAGGGGTGAACTTGTGCCCAAAGTAACCCGATATCGTTGACAGAAGTCATGCACGACTGTATCAAGAGGGCCTAACATGAAGGGCTACGTGTATATGCTCAAAAAACCCTCTGTATGAGCTGTGATGTTCTCTTCCGGGGAAGTTACCTGCAGTATCTTCTTTTATCCCCATCCGCAGTCTCTCCTCACTACCTTGAGGTGTCCCTCTCCTATTGATGAAGTGAACCTTGATACATGATCCCAATGGCCCTCAACATTGGGAGGTCTCTCAAAGTAAAAGTCCCTCATCGAGACAAGGTATCTTGAGATTAGCTCGCCATATGCCTACAATGTATCACCGATCGAGTGGGAAGTAGAGGCAGAACCGTACTCTTCCTAGTGAACGTATTTGAGCAGAGCAGATATAGCTATGATTAAACAAGAGAAGGAATATAAAGTTTAGTGTGACCTTAGTGTCACGGACTTGAACCATGGAAATTAAAGTTTGGTCTGAGGATGAAGAAAAGAAGAAGGTTGAAGGTTATTGACAAATGGTTGGGTAGAATGTTTGTTCAAGTAACCTCCCATTTATAGAAAAGCAATACCACAATCGACGGTGCAATCAGGGTCTTTGGGAAATGTATTAACAGGCACAATTAATGCTTTTTTCGGAAACGAATCGGCGGGAATATTATCACATTTGGGAAAATAAACCGGTGATACGTTGAATGCTTCTGGAAAGATGAAAATATGGGACATTTTAGTTAGCACAAAAGCTTATGTCATAAGCTCGATGTCATCATGATAGGCTCGAGGAGATCGATGCCAAAATGGGTTCTTATCATTTTACCGAGGACATGACTCTTGATAGGGGAGTCTGGAGGTCTAGAATCAAGATTGTAGGTTAGGGGCTCATAGGTGATTAGTGTTGTAGTATGGTAGTTCCTTCTTGATATTACTGCATGCGACTGTATTTATGTTGCTTATGTTTTCATAACTATTTACATTAACTATTTACGTTACTTTTGTGGGAGTACCTATGCTTTATTATTTGATTTTGTCTTGCTTGTGTTTCTAATTTTATCTCTGTTTCTTAATGCAGCTTTCCCATTTTTACTCTACTCGCCGAGGGTCGATTGGAAGCAGCCTCTCTGCCCTTTCGGGCAGGGGTAAAGCTCGTCTACATATTACCCTCCCCAGACCCCACCTGGTGGGAGTATACTGGGTAGTTGTTGTTGTTGTTGTTGTATGGCATTTAGTAAGACCTCCCCCGGAAGGCTTGAGGCTCAGCTCGGGGTTCGACCCCCAGGGTTCTCAATTATCGACGTCGAGGTAGTGATACTCAATGGCTATGATAGTCAAATGAGAAGTTCAGAAGGCAGGTGATTAAAGCTAACCTAGTCTATTAGGCTAGTTTGAGCCAGTACAGTGGCATTAACTAGTTCTACCAGGCTCGCATTTACTTTGATGTTTTGCATTTCCGATCAGAAGGGCTATGAGGGGACCTTCGCAATTGTGAAACATAGGATAGAAATTGCAATAAGAACAAGCCGCAATTGCAACATTTGTTTGCATTTGCCGTGATAGCAGGCGAAGTCATTCTTTGCATTTGAAAAGTATTGTCTGTATTTGCGAGTTCGCAATTGTGAACCCCTAATCGCAAATGTAATACATGCAACAGTTCAAAAACGAGTTTTGATGGACTTATTCATTCATTCTCCCACATTTCAAAGCCTAAACCTCAAAAGCGATTTGCCAATGACATTTCTTCCCCAAATCATAGGAAAATGAATCTTAACTCATTAATTTAAATACTTTACTTCTTTTTACAAGATTTTATCCTAGAATCTAAGGTTTTTCATGGTGGAATTGGGAATTTTTGGGTAGAACTTAGGAATTTTGAAAATTTTGGGATTTAGACCTCAAAAATAAGGCCGGATTCCAAAACTAAATGAATATCCGAGCTTGTGGGTGAATGGATAATCGGAGTTTGGTCCGAATTTTGGGTTTTGACCAAGCGGGCCTAGGGTCAATTTTTATCTTTTTGGAAATAATGTTTGGAATCTTATAATTATGCATTGTAATTTATTTCTTTAGCGATAATTGATGTTATTAAGTTTATTATGAATAGATACGAGTGGATTGGAGGTGAACTCTAGAGGAAAAGGGGTAATTGAGATTTGAGTTGGCCGTTAGCTTGAGGTAAGTGTTTGGCCTAACTTTGACGTGAGGTATTAGGGATCCCCGAATTATTTTCTATGTGAAAATCCATGTGTCTGGCGTATAGGTGAGGTGACGATACCTATGTGCCATCAAATTATCTATTTAGGATGCTCCATTCCCCCTTCCCCAATATATTATTTTTATGTCTTAACTGTTACATGCTTATTGATGCTTCCATGTTTAATTGCTTCTTGTTAAATATTGTTTTCTTTAGTGAAGGTCTTAATTATTTCGCAGTTCGTTGTATCACATTATTGGTTCAAGTTGGTTTATCGGTGCTTGATGCTATATTTTTGTTGGTCTTGCTGTGTAGTATTAATTGATAAAGTTTCATAATTGTATAGATTCCCGTTTTCTTTGGTTTTAGGTATAAACATTTTGGAGAGGTTTGGACTAAATTGTAAAACACTTGTACTTATTACATGACTGGTACTGATATGGTAGAATTGGGTTACACGCTGCAACATAAGGAATAAGGGTGGTATATTGAGGAGGAATAAGGGTGAAATATGATTTGTGGTAGGATCGGGTTGCACACTACAATAGGAGTAATAAGTGTGGACATGTGGGATCGGATTTCACGTCGCAACCTGAGTAATAAGTGTGGACATGTGAGATCGGATTTCAGTAGCAAGTGTAGGAATAAGGGTGATATATTGAGGAGCAATAAGGGTGGACTGGTGAGATCGGGTTGCACACCGCAATAACAGTAATAAGGGTGAATGTTCTTATTGTTTCTAATTATATGATGGGGATGCGTGGCGCATCATTTTGTTATTTATGTATTTTTCTTCTGATATTTTATTCTGCAGTATTGTAACTCTCTTAAGGATTGGTTATAGCTGAGTACTGGCAAGCTAACTAGGTTCTGTATTAATTTACTACAAGTTACTATTCCATTTCATTCTGTACTTCCTATTTTACTTATTACAAACTATATGCAGGTTATATTATAAATACCCTGCATAACCTAGTCGCTACCTCGTTGGGGTTAGGTTCGGCACTTACCAGTATATGGGGTCAGTTTTACTGATACTGCACCTCTACGTGTTCTGTGTAGATTTTGGAGCTGGTTGTGGCTGATAGAGAGGTCATTTGCAGGCACCCATATAGAAGACTCAAGGAAGTCATGCAGGCATCTACAAGCCCTGGCGTCCCCTCCTATGTTTTACATTCATGTTTTATTTTCTTTTGGGAGAGAAGTACTTTTCTTGCATACCAGTACTTGTAGATATTCATAGAATATTCATGGGTTGTGACACCAGTTTCTATGTGACGACCCAAAAGTATCATCACTTGTTTAAATCATATTTCGTGCTTCTAAATCCTTGAAAACCTCATTTTGAGTTTTCTCGATTTGGTACGCAGTTCAGGCGCGTATCTGCAAAGCTTAAATATGAAATTCTATGAAACAATGCTATGTTTTGACGTTAAAATGAATAAATTTGACTTTGGTCAAAATTTTGGGCAAACTAACCCGGACCCCTGATTTTATGGTCCCGCAGGATCCGTAGGAAAATATGGGACGTGGGCATATGTCTGGAATCGAATTCCGAGGTCTCAAGCCCCATTAAATGGTTTTTTTAGAAATTTTTTTTTATGGAAATGTATAAGAAAATTGGAAATGAAATCTGATTATAAAACGATGGTATCGGGCCCGTATTTTGATCTGGTTCTCGATACATGTCTTATATATATATTTTAAGTCCTTTCTGTAATATTCGGTTAAAAACGGATGTCGTTGGACTTGATTCGGACTTGAAATCCTATATTTGAAGCTTGATGATGTTTGAGAAAAAATTTCTTGATTTTGATGTTTGATTCATTGTTTTTAAGGTTATTTATGTAATTTGATCGCACTGATAAGTTCGTATGATGTTTCTAAGTTAGAAAATGTGTTTGGTTAGGAGCCCATAGGGCTCGTGTGTGTTTGGGATGCGTTTCCGAATGGTTTTAGACTTATATAAGTTGCAGGTTTTCCAGTTCTGATATGTCCTTCTTCGTGTTCGTGGGAGTACCCTCGCGAATGCAATGAGTAAAATATTGTTGAAGGAACTTTCTTCTACACGAACGTGTAGACCAAGTCACGAACGGGAGGCACTGGGGGGCTATACCTTTTCCAACCCGGCCATGTGAAAGCGAAGACCAGGAGGCTTGGGTAGGGGTAGGGGTCGAAACCTTACGCGAACGTGACCTGAAGGATCTAAATACGAGGCTCGAGAAGCTATAGCTTCGCAATCGCGATCCCCTTAACGCGAATGCGAAGTTAATAGCCTGACCCATTGCGAACGCGAGAGGTCTGTTGCAAACACGTAGAATTAAATCACCCAGTTATTTTATGTTTCAAAACAGAATGCATTTCGGGATTTCTCAACATTTCACAAATCTTCTTCTTATCCAAATCTCCTAGGCGATCCTTGAAGCACTTTTTCACCAAATCTTCTTGGGTAAGTAATTTTTAACTCATTTCCTTCCATTTTTATCGACATCTATTGAATTTCTAGGCCTAAAACATGGAATTAAAGTTAGAAAATTAGGGATTTGGGTACAGTTAGGGCTTTTGTTTAATTTTGATTTAGACCTCATTTTAGGGTCGAATTCTAGAAAAAATTATATATTCGGTCTCATGGGTGAATGGGTCATTAGATTTTGGTCCGAACCTCATATTTTGACCAAGCAAGCCTAGGGTCGATTTTTAGGATTTTGGGAAGAAACATTGGAAAGCGATAATTAGGCATTGGATTCGAATTTTTTTAGAATTTATTGATGTTATGAAGTTATTTATGTATAGATACAATTGATTTGGATTCGAATTTGAGAGGAAAAGCGGTAATTGAGGATTGAATTGGTCGTGAAAGTTTGAGGTAAGTGTTCGGTCTAACCTTAGCTTGAGGGATTGGGAGTTGAGTCATATTTTAGATGTGTTTCTTGTTGAGTACGACATATAGGCATGGTGACGAGTATCTATACGTTGGTGTCGAGCATGACCGTGAGTCTTAAATTGATACATATGTATTCTTGAATAATACTATGATTACAATAGTGAGTAAATCCGTGGTATTGAGCAAAGGCTTAGTTTATTTTCGTAGAAGTACTTAAGAGTTGGAAATGATGATAATATAGATGATTAGAAGTTGAATTAAGATTGGTAATAGCCGATTCTCCCTTGACGACATATATATGTATATTGTTGATTTCCCTAGTCGGGATAGAGTAACTTATAGTTAATCCCTTGCCGGGATTGTTGTTATAATTACTGTAATCTGTATAATTGGTATGGGTTGTGCGACACAACATTTTAATTATTGTATACATATATGGATCATGTTACATGCCGCAACAGATATTATATTGAATCGGATTGCACGCTGCAACAGATATTATATATTGGATCTGGTTGTACACCACAACAGATATTATATTGGATCGAGTTGCATGCCGAAACAGATATTATATTTATTGTATCGTGTATATATATATATATATATATATATATATATATATATATATATATATATATATATATATATATATATATATATATATATGTATGTATGTATGTGTGTGTGTGTGTGTGTGTGTGCGTGTGTGTGTGTGTGTGGATCGGGTTGTGCGCCACAGTAGTAGTATTATTATATTGTTTTAGATAGTGTACTGTTCTTTCATATTTATTTGGTTTCTGCTAAGTTGAATTGTCCCCCAAAGCATGTACTCCCTCCCTTTTAATTTCACATTACTTGTTTACTTTTATGCCATATATATTATATAACTGCACAAGTTTATCTGGATTCTGGTCCTAGACTCGTCACTACCTCGACGGGGTTAGGCCAGACACTTATCAACACTTGGAGTAGGTTGTGCTGATGCTACACTCTCCTCTTATGTGCAGATACCGGAGCAGCATACAGTGTGTAGCAGTAGTCTGTGAGCCATCCTTCAGTCCACCGAGATAGCAAGGTAGCCTTGCAGACGTCTGAGGTACGCCGTCTCCTCTATCTTACTTTACATTATGTTATCTCATGTATCCGATATAAACAGTTTAACTGATGTATGTAGTATTCATAGTAGTCCGTGGATGTTGTGACACCATGTTCTGGGTAGAGAAATATATTGGCTTCTAAATATTTTAGTTTCTATCTATTCCTGATTTCCGCTAAATTTTATTTTTCGCTGTCATTTAATTACTTATTCATTATTAATTTAATTATTTAAACGTATATAAAATGAAAAGGGTTAATGATTTCAAAGATATATGGCTTTCCTATCTTCCATAAGTAGGCGCCATCACGACTCTCGAGGGCGAACATTCCGGGTTGTGACAAGTTGGTATCATTGCTCTAGGTTGCATAGGTCTCACAACCCACGGTCAAGCTCAGTAGAGTCTGAGTCATCAATACAGAGACGTCTATATTTATCCCACAGAGGCTACTGTGTTAGGAAAATTTCACATTGGTTCTTTCTTGTCGTGCAAATTTGTTTCTCAATGATAATTGGATTTCTACTCTATTCTATCGCAGATGACGAGAACACGTGCTTCCTCATCAATTGCTCAGTAGCTCGAGCCCCTAGCAGCAGCTCCCAGTACGGGAACAGGGCGAGGTTGAGGCCGTGCTAGATGCTGAGGTAAGGGTAGAGCTCAGCCCTAAGCAGCAACACTAGCGGCGGAGCCCAAGGTTGATTTTGACGAGGAGGTTCCGGCCCCAACAGTTCTGGTGGCCCAGCTCATGTCCCAGAGGGGTTTATTGCTACCTCCATTCTTCAGGATGCTCTAGTTCGATTGGTCGGCATCATGGAGAGTGTCACCCGAGCAAGTTTGCTTCCTGTAGCACCAACCACTTCTCAGGCTTGAGGGGGGCTCAGACTTCTGCAACTCGCACTCTGGATCAGGTAGCTCTCCAGGTTCAGGTTCTAGCAGCTCAGCCAGCTGGAGCATCTCAGTCGAGTGTAGTACCTCAAACCGGCAATGGAGAGACTATGTCCGTTAATGCTTTGTAGAGGATTAATAGGTTCACCAATCTCTTCACTTCTTCTTTTAGCGGTGTATCTACTGAGGATCCCCGGGATTACCTAGATAGTTGCCATGAGGTTGTCAAGAACATGGTTGTTGTTGAGACCACTGGAGTTGATTTTGCTACATTTCTGGATCCGCCAAGACATGGTGGAGGGATTATTACTTAGCTAGGCTGCCTGGGTCACCATCTTTGACTTGGGAGCAGTTTATAGTATTGTTCCTTGAGAAGTTTCCTCCCCATTACTCATAGAGAGGCCTATCGGAGGCAGTTTGAGTGCCTCCAACAGAGTTCCATGATGGTCACCCAGCATGAGACCAAGTTCATCGACTTAGATCACCATGCCCTCGCCATACTTCCTACCGAGAGGGAGAGAGGGTGAGGGGGTTTATTGATAGTCTTATTCAGCTGATTAGACTTCAGATGGACAAAGAGTTTGGGAGTGAGATCACTTTTTAGGAGGAGACTAATGTGGCCCGCAAAGTTGAGATGGTTCTGTCGTAGGGAGGTGGTCATGGGTCGGATAAGAGACCCCGTCATTCAGGAAGATTTAGTGGCGCCTCATTTGGAGACAGAAATTCATATGGTAGAGGCTATCCTCCTAGGCCATTTCAGTTAGCTCTTCAGGTTTCTTACGATGCTCCTTGTGGCTGTGGTTATCGCATGCATTCTGGTTAGTAGCCCTACAGTACGCCACCAGCTCCTTCCTATGCACCACCACTCTAGAGTTTTCAGGGTGGTCATTCATGTCAGCAGAGTCAGTCTCAGTTTCCTAAGTCGCAACATTCAGGTTTATGCTATGAGCATGGTGAGGATAGTCACATCCGGAGGGCTTTCCCGAGTTTTATGGGCACTCAATCGAAGCAGCAGGGTTCCCGTGCTATGATTCAAGCACCAGAAGTACCACAAACTGCTCATCCAGCTAGAGGCGGGGATACAGATGCAAGAGGTGGAGGTAGAGGATTTAGAGGTGGATCTCAGGCCGCCAGAGGTGGATCCCAGCCAGTTGCATGTCGTCCCAGAAAAGTTGTTTAGGGTGGTGGGGCCCTGCCCTAATTTTATGTTATTCCATCGAGGCTCGGGGCTAAGGTTTCTGATGCGCTGATCACATGTACTGTTCTGGTTTGTTATAGAGATGCTTTTGTGTTATTTGACGCATGGTCTACGTATTCATATGTGTCCTCCTTTTTTGCACCGTATTTGGTTCTGCCTAGTGATTCATTGAGTATTTATGTTTATGTGTCTAAACCGATGGGTGATTCTATCGTGGTTGATTTAGTCTATCATTCCTGTGTGTCTCAAGACTCATGTAGATTTGTTGCTTTTAGACATGGTTGACATTGATGTTATCTTGGGTATGGACTGGTTATCACCTTACCACATTATCTTGGATTTCCATGCCAAGACTATGACCTTAGCATTTACCAGGTATGTCACGTTTAGAGTGGAGAGGGACTCTTGGTCATTCTACACATAGCATTATCTTTTATCTGAAGGCTCGTCGTATGGTCGAGAAGGGGTATTTGGCCTATCCGGCTTATGATCGTGATTCCACGGCTGAGGTTCCCCCTAATTATTCAGTGCCCGTGGTTCGTGAGTTTCCTGAGCTTTTCCCTTGTAACCTACCCGGGGTGACACCCAATGGGATATTGACTTCTGCATTGATTTGGCTTTGCGCACTCAGCCCATTTTGATCACACCGTATCGCATGGCCCATCTAGAGTTGGAAGTGTTGAAGGAGCAGTTGCAAGACTTTCTTGAGAAGGGCTTCATTAGACCCAGCATTTTGCATTGGGGTGCTCCGGTGTTGTTTGTTAAGAAAAAGGATGGTTTGATGAGAATGTGCACTTATTACCGGCATTTGAAGAAGGTTACAATCAATAATAAGTATCCATTGCCAAGGGTTGAAGATTTATTCAATCAGCTTCAGGGTGCTAAGGTATTTTCAAAGATGACTTAAGATCTGTCTACCATCTGTTGAGTATTAGTGCATCTAATGTACCTAAGATAGCTTTCTGCACTCGGTACAAGCATTATGTGTTATTGGTCATGTCATTCGTGTTGACAAATGCCCCAGCTGCTTTTATGGATTTTATGAACTGAGTGTTCAGGCCTTATTTGGACTCGTTCGTGATAGTCTTCATTTATTATATTCTAATATATTCCTGCAGCGATGAGGAGCACAAGAAATATTTCAGAGTGGTTCTTAGACTCTAAATGATAGTCAGCTACATGCTAAGTTCTCGAAGTGTGAGTTCTGGATGGGTTCACTTGCATTTCTTGTGTTTCATCAATTGTTCTTCATTTTAGCTCTAATAAAATCTCTTACAATTGTTAGTCCTTCATCGCCCATTCACATCCAAACGCTTTGCTCGACCTCGAGGCCCCATATAGGCTAGCTCGAGGCGCCGGTTCTCAGCCACTCAGTTTGCTCAACACACTGCATTCAAGCTATTATCATATTTCCTAGTCTCACATTTAGACTTTGTTGCCTAACAACTAGCATTAAAATAAATCAAGTATGTTTCAAACCACAAAATTAAATCTATTTATAATTACCATTTTCAAGGTACATATGAAAATCTAAGAAATTAGAGAAATTGATTAATGTTTGATCTCATTAGAATATTATTAGCTCGTATTTTGATTCTGGAGCCCCGTACAGTTTTGATATAATATTTAAGTCATGTCTATAAAATTTGGTGAAAACAGAGTTTATTTGCATGATTCGGGCATCCGGTTGAGAAAAGAGGAGTTTCAAGCGTTTATAAGAATTTCATGTGTTTGATGTTAAATTTGTTATTTTAGTTGATATTTTGGTGATTTGATTGCACGATCAAGTTCGTATGATGACTTGCGTGCATGGTTGGTTTGTCTTAGGGCTCGAGTATGTTTTGGATAGGCTACGGAGTGATTTGGACTTAAGAAATTTTGCCGGTATGCTCCAGGTTTGCAGACTTAGCATTTGCAAAGTCTGGCTCGCTCAGAAAGGCTTGGAGGGGACATAGCAATTGTGATAAGTGTAAGCCGCAATTCCGAACATTTTTTTACATTTGCGATGCTAGCACGAAAGCTCATTCTTCGTATTTAGAAAGTATTGTCCACATTTGCGAGTTCGCATTTGCGAACCCCTGATCACAAATGCGATACCTGTAACTGTTCAAAAATGAGTTTGGATGGAATTTTTCGTTCATTCTCCCACTTTTCAAAGCCTAAACCTCAAAAGCGATTTTCCAAAGACCAGCTCTTCCCCAAATCATAGGTAAATGAATCTTAACTCATTTATTTAAATATTTTACTTCTTTTTACAAGATTTTATCCTAGAATATAAAGTTTTTCATTGTGGAATTAGGGATTTTTGGGTAGAACTTAGGAATTTCGAAAATTTGGGGATTTAGACCTCAAAATTAAGTCAGATTCCAGAACTAAATGTATATCCAAGCTCGTGGGTGAATGGGTAATCGAGTTTTGACCAACCAGGTCCATGGTTGATTTTTGATCTTTTTTGAAATAATGTTTGGAAACTTATAATTGTGCATTGTAATTGATTTATTTAGCGATAATTGATGTTATTAAGTTAATTATGAATAAATACGAGTGGATTAGAGGTGGAATCTAGAGGAAAAGTGGTAAGAGATTTTTCTTTTTTTTAGCTCAACTGTCAGTTTCATTGATTTCAGAAAAAGATATGTACATACATTCCTATGGCAGTAGTATGGGCTTCTACTACTCATTTACATTTGACTCTAACTACATAATCTCATATTGACAATACTAAACATGTAACTATTAATCAGAAAAACTAAGGATAGCAGTTGAGCTTTTGTAGCCCTTCCTGCCACCTTTGACATTTCCTACTTCGTGTATGTATCAACACTGCTACTTCCTTACAACATTGATCTTCATTGTAAGTCTTGTTCTCAAACCTAATAGAGTTCATGTTCCTCCATATCAATGCAATAGTAGTCACAAAAGCTGTTGCAGTAATTGCCTGCTGCCAGTTTTTACTTCTAGCCTTTTTGCATATCCACTTCAGCTCATCCTCCCAAGTGATAGTTGCTCGCTGGTGACCTATCCAATTGAAGATTCTCAGCCATAATCTGTTAGTAACTGGGCACGCAAAAAAATATGTTTAAAACTTTCATCTTGCTGTTTACAGAAGACACATGCAGTAGGTATATCAATTCATATCTTGTGTAATCTGTCAATGGTTGGTAATCTGTGTTGACCTGCTAACCACACTGTAAACTTATGTCTTGGCTGTACATTTGCAGTCAGCATCACATTCCTCCATTCAACCTTACTATAGTTAGGAAGCATAGCAATGTATTGTAATTGAGCTTTAAGTTGGTCGTTGGCTTAAGGTAAGTATTTGGTCTAACTTTGGCTTGAGGGATTAGGGATCCCCAACCTATTTTCTATGAGAAAATCCATGTGTCTGGCGTATAGGTGAAGTAATGAGTACCTATGTGCCATCAAATTATCTGTTTAGGATGCTCCTTTCCCCCTTCCCCAATATATTATTTTCATTTCCTAATTGTTACATACTTATTGGTGCTTCCATATTTTATTGCTTCTTGTTAAATATTATTTTCTTTAGTGAAGGTATTTAATATTTTGTAGTTCGTTCTATCACATAATTGGTTAAAGTTGGTTTATTGGTGCATCATGGTTTTGGTTTGTCTTACTGTGTAGTATTAATTGATGAAGTTGCATAATTGAATACATTTCTGTTTTCTTTGGTTTGAGGCAAAAATATTGTGGAGAGGTTTGGACTAAATTGTGAAACACTTGTACTTATTATGTGATTGGTACTTATATGGTAGGATCGGGTTACACACCGCAATAGAAGGAATAAGGGTGGTATATTTAGGAGGAATAAGTATAAAATATGATTGCCGGTGGGATCAGGTTGCGCGCCACAACAGGAGTAATAAGTGTGGAAAAGTGGGATCGGGTTTCACGCCGCAATTGAAGTAATAAGTGTGCACATATGGGATCGGGTTTAACGTAGCAACATTAGGAATAAAGGTGATATATTGAGGAGCAATAAGGGTGGACTGGTGGGATCGGGTTGCACACCGCAACAAGAGTAATAAGGGAGAATGTTCATATTTTTACTAATTATATGATGGGATCGGGATGCGTGCCGCATCATTTTCTTGTTTATTTATTTTCCTTCTGATGTTTTATTCTGTAGCATTGTAACTCTCTTAAGGATTGGCTATAGCTGAGCACTGGCAAGCTAACTAGGTTATATATTGATTTACTACAAGTTACAGTTCCATTTCATTCTGTACTTCCAATTTTTCTCATTTAAAGTGTATGCAGGTTATATTATAAATACAATGTCATAGCTTGGTCACCACCTCGTCGAAGTTAGGCTCGGCAGTTACCAGTATATGGGGTCGGTTGTACTGATATTGCACTCTACGCTTTCTCTGTAGATTTTAGAGCTGGTTGTGGCTAATCGAGAGGTCGTTTGCAGGTATTTATCAAGAAGACTCAAGGTAGTCCTGCAGGCATCTGCATACCCTGGCGTCCCCTCCTATGTTTTACATTTATGTTTTATTTTCTTTCGGGAGAGATGTACTTTTCTTCCTTACTAATACTTGTAGATATTCATAGAATATTTATGGGTTGTGACACCAATTTCTTTGTGACGACCCAAAAGGGTCATTGCTTGTTTTAATCAAATTTCGTGCTTCTGAGGCCTTGAAAACCTCATTAAAAGATTCCTCAATTTGCGTACGCAGTACAGGCACGTAGCCGGAAAGCTTAAATATGAAATTCTGTGAAAACAATGCTAAGTTTTGATGTTAAAATGAATAAATTTGACTTTGGTAAAAATTTTGGCCAAACGAACCCGGACCTAAGATTTGATGGTCCTGCAGGGTCCGTAGGAAAATATGGGACATGGGTGTATGTCCTTAATCGAATTCAGAGGTCCCAAGCCCAAGAAATGATTCTTTTAGAAAAATTATTTTCTGGAAATGTTTAAGAAAATTGGAAATGAAATATGATAAAAAGCAATGGTATCGGGCCCGCATTTTGATTCCGGTGCCTGTTACAGGTCTTATATATGTTTAAGTATTTCCTGTAAAAAAATTTTAAAAATGGACGTCATTTGAAGTGATTCGGACTTTAAATCCTAAATTTGAAACTTGATGAAGTTTGAGAAAACAGTTCTTGATTTTGAGGTTTGATTCATTATTTTTGAGGTTATTTAGGTGATTTGATCACACGAATAAGTTCGTATGATGTTATTGAGTTAGAATGTGTGTTTGGTTAGGAGCCCCTACAGCTCGGGCGTGTTTGAAATATGTTTCAGAATGGTTTTAGACTTATATAAGTTGCAGGTTTTCCAGTTCTGATTTGTCCTTCTTCGCGTTCCTGGGAGTGCCCACGCGAACGCAATGAGTAAAATATTGTTGAAGGAACATCCTTCTATACGAACGTGTAGAACAGGTCGCGAACGGGAGGCAGTGGGGTGTTATACCTTCGCGACCCCGTTCCTGGCCACGTGAATGCGAAGGCCAAGTGGCTTGGGTAGGGGTAGGGGTTGAAAACTTACGCGAACAAGACCTGAAGGATGCGAACGCGAGGCTTCTTCTGTACTCTTAATAATAGTATGATTTCAATACTGAGTAAATACGTGGTATTGATCTAAGGCTTAGTTTAGTTTTGTAGAAGTACTTAAGAGTTGGAAATTATGATAATAGAGATGATTAGAAGTTGAATTGAGATTGGTTATAGTTGATTCTCCCTTGCCAGAATATATATATTTGTACTATTGAGTTCCCTTGACGGGATAGAGTAACTTATGGTTAATTTTTGTCGGGATTGTTGTTATAATTAATGTGTGCTATATATCTGGAACGGATTGCACGCCGCAACATTTTTATTCACGTATACATATATGGATCGTATTACATTCCGCAACATATATTATATTGGATCAGGTTGCACCTTGCAACAGATATTATATATGGGATCGGGTAGCACGCCGCAACAGATATTATATTGGATGGGATTGCATGCCGCAACATCTATTATATATATATTGGATCAGATTGCATGTCTCAATATATATACATATATATATATATATATATATATATATGTGTGTGTGTGTGTGTGTGTGTGTGTGTGTGTGTGTGTGTGCGCGCGTGTGGGGAGGGGGGATCGGGTTGTGTTGATACCCAATTTTTTCCTAGATATTTGCATACTCAAAATACTTTCAAATAAAAAGAAATATTTATATATATATATATATATATATATATATATATGCATATATGGGCATACCCAAGTGTTTTAGTTTTTTTTTATTTTTTTAAAGATTTTCAAAACCAATTTATTGTCTGTTTTAATAGTACAAAATTCAATAGTTATTCCCCAAATTATTATTTTGGTGAATAATCCATTATATTCTCATATTTACACAAAAATATAACTAAGGTAAATTTTTTTCATATTTTTTATACGTTTGTTCGGTATTTCTAGGCCAAATTGCATATAATTGCAATTATAGCCTATTATACAATCAAAAGCATTTAATAATTATAAAATTATTTTTTAATTAATATTTATATGTTATTAATTAATCTGGTACCTTTAATTTGTTTTTAAAATATTTTTTTACTATTTTGTAAAATAATTAAAGGGCAAAGTTGGCTATTTAACAAATAGCATTTTGCTTTTTCGACTTTAGCCAATTTGGCCGTACCCCTCTATCTGATTGCATTGGCCCAATATCACAATTAAATAAACCCATCCCAGTTTTTGTTTTTAACCCGACCCAGCTCCGTTGAATCTAAGTCGTTGATCAAGTGAGATCAACTGTCCAGACTCAATTCCCATAATGAAATCCTAACTGCCACCTCCCCGACCCCTCATTCTTCACCGTCTCTCATCTCTCTCTCTCTCTCTCTCTATCTCTATCTCTAGTCTCTTCTAGAGACTTTTGTCTATTAACCTTCTCTGACGAGTCCCTTCATCTTCTCCAGCGACCTTCTCCATCGGAGACCATGGATTCCTCACCCCCCTTCCACCATTAGACCATTGGTCTTCAAGGTTTTAAAGCATGACCTCGACGGTTCTCTTTCATACCTTCTCAAATTTACAGTTCTATGGTTACTCCGACCTGTTCGGACGCACAAGGCGTTAGAAGCCTTTTCCGACCTCTTCGATTGAGTTTCGAGCCTTTCTTAAAATATGTTCTACATGCTTTGAATCAGTTTTCTTTCCTCGTTGTTTCAAATTTTTTACCACATCTGTTTTGATTCTCATAAGGCTCTGTATGTAGACTTTTGAGCCTATTTCAATGACATGCCTTCTCGTCTTTATGCCTGATTCAATTCACATGTTTTGTGCTTTATATATGAGAACTCTTCTCTCAAGATGCTTGCCAACTACTGATTGATTCTGAATCACTTTGATAGTGTTTACTTGATTGTGCTGGATTTTCCTTAAGTGAATTTTTCTTTACCCTTTTCTCAACATAATTCATTCAAGTGAGCATGTGATTTTAGTTTTACTAATTGATTCCCTTTCCTTTTTCTTACAAACTGCGTGCCACTAGTCTGTTACCTTAAATAACTTCTATGCACTTACCCTTTATTATACTGCTAAGAAAATATTTTGCTCAAATCTCTTTCCTTAATTGTTTTACCCGTTTGATTTTGAATCCCTTAATTAAAGGGATTGCTTATGTTTATTGATTGTAATTGATACATAGTTCCATAATTACTGTGATTCCTTCCTTACTCTCTACTTATTTTTTAACTATAAATGCCCTACCCTCTCTTTCACTAAAGACACCTTCAATTCAATAATTGAATACACAACAGTTTTTTGACTTACACACTACTGAATACTTTCCAAGTTTGTATTCCTTCTTGGACGTTTTTGCTCTACTATTGTTCTCTGCTCATGTTTACTATTAGCCGGATAAAACCCAAGGCTAATATACTGCAAGTGCTCTGTCTTTTCATCCTGCACTTGCTCTTTACTGGTATGTCTTGATTTAGTTCCCAGCAATCACCCTAATGTGTTTACTTGTAGTCTTTATATTTATGCCTACTACCTACAGAGTATGACATGCTCACATGTTACTGCTAGCTTCATATTTTCTACAAATGTTTGATCATTACTCCCTTATCCCCTATGTGTTTATTAATGGGGATTCAGGCCATGGCAACATGAATTGTTGTCCATGAACTAAATTTTATCCCCAAGTAAAGGATGTGTAAGTATATCTCGTTGTTGATCATGTGTTTTTCCTACTCTTCCTTTGTTTATTGTTTCTGCTATGAACTCTCTACCCCCTATGTATGCTAAGTTAAGGTTATGGTCAAGTAGTCTTTAAGTGGATATCCAGGTCTGAACTTGGCTTTCAATAAGCTCTAACTCCTCAACTTGAGAATGACAAGTTGGTTAGGGGTGTGCTAGTACTTCAAATTTCTAGGCATGACCAACAGCTTACCATTTTCCCTCCCCTGCACTTGCACTTATTCCTAACCACTAAGTTCTGCCTCCCCCCCCCCCTCCTATGAGCCTTGCCTTTGGACCTTGATTTATCTCTAAACTTGGACATTCGAGGGTTGGCCCTTCCACACTAAACTATAATATGATTCTGCAATGACATTTGGGGAGAAAGCACATCCTGGAGCTCTTGAAGCTCCTTAGAACTGTGACATATCCAAAATAAGAGAAGGCTTTAGAAATCTGATCCCGGAAGTTGGTTTATCTCATATTATTAGACTCTGAGTCTGAATTAGGCTGATTAGATGTAGATGTAATCACTGATGTAATTTTACTCTTCTGTCTAATTCATTTGGTCTGTAATGATCTTGTAATAACTAATCGGGGTGAATAGTGAAAAAGGATGGGATTGAATGCATGCAAAAAGGGTAGATATTATGACTATATGGGATCATTACTTCTAAAAATCATGTACTTCAAATAGATACCACGACAATAGGAAAATACTATTTCTGAAATTCGGCATTTTTCATACAGTTAACTACTGAAACTCTGCGCGTCATATAAATTTCATGTTCATAAGATTTCTGCATTTCATATAAATACATGTTCATAGGATTTCTGCATTTCATATAAATATCATGTTCGTAGGATTTTCTGCAATTCGTATAGAAATCATGTCTATAGGTCTACGCATTATATAGATAATATGTCTATAAGACTTCTGCATTTTTGCATGTGCATCAGTCATTAGACAAACTTATTATAGGACTTAAATAATTGATGGCATATAGATGACCTGCCTATAAGATTTTTGCATAAGCATTAACAATGGCTAAATCAGTAAATGCCTAGAAAGCATGCCTATAGGAGTTATCAACTAAAACTTGGATCGTCTACTCGCTCCTAAAGTCTAAAATCAATAGCATTTTGTTTAACACTCATAAAACATATGACCTAATAACTGAGAGTTGTTTCTCTCCAATCACTTTACTCATTTATCTCTGAAACAAATAGATATTATGTCTATACTTCCGTTAAAACATAGGCAAATGGTTAGGTAATTAATCAATTATGTTAGTCTTTGACAACTACATCTAAGAAGGGCAAATGTAGACTCCCTACCTTGAAAATATGTGGTAAATCAACCTACCCTAAGCCTTAATTTAATCTAGACTAAATCAATACATGTAAGACATGCTAAACTACATGTTGTTTTTCTTGATTTGAGGAGGTTTATTTGAGCCTTTTAACTGTTATGTGCTTCCCGTAATTGCCTTACGTATTTTGTTTGTTGCCCTAAACATTCAACCTTTTGAAACTATGAAAAAGCTCCAAAACTCCCTTTCTCTTTAGGATTATTAGTCTCAAATGTCTCCGGGACTGATTGGATTGGGGGCGGGTACTAGCATGCAAGAAGTAACGATACTTTTCCGTGTTTAATATCTTAATAGGGTGGGAGGGGAAGAATATGGATATAATGACCAGTGCTCTAATATCACGTGCAACCCCTCTTCTAAGGAGTGATTGCTGGATATTTCATTGATGTGATCCATATTAATCATAAACCTAGGACCGCTCTTCCTTTATTTTCTTTCATCTTTTTTGTAAAACTCATTAAATCATTTTTATAAAATTATGGCCTCTCTACTTAACTTCACAAGTTTTCAACTTATTGCAATGTTATATGCAAATCATTATTTGAGACTTAATTGCTTATGTGTTTAGGTAAAGTCACAATTGTAACATGGCCGGAAACCACACTTGTGGATCCTTAGGGGTGCCTAACACCTTCTCCTCGGGATAATTTCTAGCACCTACCCTAATCTCTGGTTTCTTCAACTCAAACCCTTTTATTAAAGTATCATAATGCACTATAGTCATTAGGTGGCAACTCTCCAATTCCAAAATACAATTCTCGAAAGGGAATAGAGTTGTCCTCCAAAATGTCGTAAACCCAATTTTGCCTTAGAAAAGGGGGCGTCAACAGCATGGAGACTCTGTTGGCGATTTCTTTAGGCTTTTACCATTACGTGCTACTTATGAATTTATTATCTCTTTAATTGTATTTACTTATTGTCTTTATTTCCTCTATTACGAAACTGACTTGGCTCTTCATGTTTTTTCGTTCTTTAATGCTTTCTTTTGTTGCTTTACTTCAATGTTGTTGTAATTACAAGCAATTATTATAATCATTATCTTATGAACGTGGAAATAAGTGACAAGTTATTTCATTCTTGTTATTTCATCTTCAGACAACATATTCCACTCGTGCCAAAAAATACCATAGAAACCCTTATAATGAGTGGTTGTGCCCTTCCGATATTATCACCACCTAAATTAGGCATCGGAGTATTTGCGGTAAAACCAGTCGATGAATGGTGCGTTCGATGGTTCCATGCCTTTCCATTTGAGTTGTCCGCTCATGGGTACCGGTCTAATACCTCATATAAACACTACTCTGTTTATCTATGCATGCATCATGGTCAAACCTAGCTTAGTCAGTTATGATGTCCACATGATAAATCATTAAGATAGCGTTGTCTAAAGTCCAACGGGTTTCCTTGAAACCCAAACGGACACCACCATATTTTGTGTTTTTATTTGGAGAACTAAATATTGTTTGTGCTAATTATAGACTTAAATACTCAAGTCTGGCGGGGGTAAGGGCCTAACCCTTTTGTTTTGCAGAAAATGGAGAACAAAGTTCCCGACTTCGGTATGGTCAACATACCCTCACCCTTGCTGACCTGGTGGAGGAACCCCCCACCTCATCGAGTAACCAAATCGGCGAATGGAAATAAAGAGTCACCGGGTTGAGAAGCTGGAATATCTGGAATACACTCTGCTGGAGTTGGAAGGAAAAGTGAGGAAAAGAGTCACCGACAGTCAAAACGCAAAGGAAGGCGAAAGAGAACGCCTGGCGAAGGACGTTTTACTAGAAAATCTGTGCAAGCTAGAGGATCTAATCAGCGAAAACATCCGACCTGAAGAAGGTCCTTCTGGAACCAAGTAGTTAGGAGTCTTTTCTTTTCGCTTTTAATGTAATAAGACCTATGGCCATTAGTGATATTTTACTTTCCGTTTTTAGTGTTGTTTTGGGATTCGTATTTTTTAATCAATAAAATGAGGCATTTAGCATTATAAGTTCTCCAAACTGTTTGTCACTAGGCATACCTTGGGCACAACGGGGCACCCAAATTAGAAAATGATTTATATTCTTGCACAATGTGTTTAAATACTGCAACTTTTCTTTCATGATCGACACTAACTTGTTACCATTTTTGTTTTTCTTTTTATTATTCCCCTCCCCAAACATTAGTTCGTACACTCTGGCATCATCATCATACTCCACGAGATCTAAGGGCTCTCCGCCTCTTCCTCCTCCTAGTCTTATCCGAAACAAGAACAAGGGAAGAATTGGAGATTCAAGCACTAGAAAGGAAATTGAAAGGGTAGAGATTTAGCCGGGTACCCCGGTTACCAAGGAGACAGATTCCAACTCGAACAAAAGTTACTAATGTTTCAGGAAGAAGTGGGCCAAGTTTGGAACTTGGCGAATTTGTCATTTTCTCTCACTGCTCCTGATATCAATTTTCCCAGCATCCAAAACCCTGCACCTCCACAAAACAACCCACAACAACATAAACAACCCACTCATACTCAACATTGCAATACATGCCACACTTCTAATAACCCCCCATTGCTCATCCCTGAACCACTACATGCCATAAATGATCCTCTCCACAATACCCCCATATATGTGAAAACCATACCACACTATACTCAACCAATCTCAAGCATACCTGAGCTTGATGATAAAGACTCTCTTATTAGGAACCTGGTTGCAGAACTCAAGAAGTTGACTAGCCGAGTCCAGGGTGTTGAGGAAATAAAGGTATTGAGGGGTTGAATTACAAGGACCATTGCATTCAGCCAGATGTTGAACTTCCTGAGGGGTACAAACATCCTAGGTTCAAAATGTTTGATGGCATGGGTGATCCCAGAGACCATTTGAGGACATACTATGACAAACTAGTCAGAGTCAGAAAGGATGAGAAGATCCACATGATGTTCTTTATGAGAAGTCTGAAAGGGGATGCTCTGTCTTGGTACATCAGCCAAGACCCCAAGAAGTGTAAAAGCTGGGTGGGTATGGCATCCGATTTCATGTACATGTTCAGATTTAATACAGAGAATGCAGTAGACGTATTCTACATCAAGAATTTGAAGAAGAAGGCTAGAGAGACATTCCGCGAGTATGCTACCCGCTGGAGATCAGAGGCTGCTAAGGTCAGGCTGGCCTTAGAAGAGGAACAGATGAACAGATTCTTCATCCAGACTCAGGATCCACAATATTATGTGAGGTTGATGTTGATCGAGGGCCAGAAATTCTCTGATATCATCAAGCAAGTGGAAAGAATTGAGGAAGGAATTAAAACTGGTATGGTCACCAAACTTGAAGCATTACAGGCTACTAACAAGGCTCTACAGTCTAGTGGCATGTCCAAGAAGAGGGATGTTAGTGCCATGATGGTCGCGCGGAGAACAAAATCCCCGATAAAATACTAAACTTACCCATCACCTCCACTTACATATCATCCTACCCCAAATTAACAAGCACCCACACCCTCCTACCAAAATCACCCACCCGTTTATCAATTGTCTCCACCTCCTACATATCAACCTAGTTTACCCAGATACTCTCAACTTGCACCTGTCTACCAAGATTATAATGCTCAACCCTCTCCCTACCAGTCACCTCCCAATCGCCAAAACTTACCTAGACCTAGATCAAATTTAGATCGTAGACCTCCAAGAAAATACACAGCCATCGACGAACCAATTAACCAGCTGTATTAAATACCTAAAGTTGTCGATTACGTCACCCCTATCCCTACCATAGCTCCATAAAATCCTTTCCAATGGGTCAACCCGGACCAGACATGTGAGTACCATTTCGACATGAAGGGGCATACCATTGATGAGTGCCGCTCACTGAAAGCAAAGATCCAAACCTTGATCGACAATAAAATCATCATAGTGAAAGAGCATACTCCTAATGTTTGCAACAACCCTCTGCCTAACCACAAGATTTGAGGCATTCACATGATCAAGATAGAAGATAATTGGGACTGCAAGGGGTCGATTGGACTGATTGCTTAGGGTGATGAGCCGAAGAAACCAACATTCACGTTTAAACCAATTGTGTTCCATATCCAGCCCTCTGGGGGTGATGAAGTAAACATGTCGATACACTCGAGTTTGAAGAACCTACTTCTACTATGGCGCCCGGACCGATTGAAGTCGAGTTTGGAGTTCCAAAAGCACTTGAGCCATTCGAAGTTGTTTTACTTCAAAGGGTGCCCATTCCATTAGCAATGTCAGACATAGCACCATTCTGATCAAATGCCATACCATGGGATTACACAACCAAAGCAAGAAGGAAAGGGAAAACCAAATTTGGAGAAGGAATTACAGTGCAAGGCATGACCAGAAATGGCAGAGTTTACGCCCCAGAACACCTAGCTGAGTCCAGTAAGCAAGCCTCTGGACGACCTATTGAAATTGGGCTTGATAATCGTTGGAGGAAGATACATGCAAAAGAGTACTCTATCGTTGAACAACAAAATAAAACACCGGCACAGAGCTCCCATGCACACAAGAATTCCTTGATGAAGATACTGAGCGAGGAATATGTGCCCAGCAACATAGCTGGAGGAGAAATGGCAAACATGGTATGGCAAGTACTAGAGAGCCATAAAATCACCTTCCACGAAGATGAGCTGCCACCGGAAGGGTTCAGTCATAACAAGGCACATTAACGTGCAATGCGAGGATTATTTCATTACTAGAGTCCTAATCGACGGAAGATCCAGCCGCAATATATGTCCGTTGTGTTGAAACACGTTCTCAAGGCACTAAACTAAACGTGTGTTCATATTTGTAGGTTTTGATAAATGACAAACGACGCGCAATTGACATATGACGAGGTCCAAGCACAAGCGCGCAATTGACACATAACGAGGTTCAAGCACAAGACGAACAAAGATCATGATCAAGCAAAGAAATAAAGTTATACATGAGTCGTTCTTTAATTGTGATATTGATCCGACAATTAACTCAAGACTTGGCTTCTCTCGTAAAATTATTTTTATCAAATCATGCATATTTAATTTAATTTAAAGCAAAATGATTTTCAAACATTTTATTTAAGCCAAAATGATTTTTAAGCATGCCTCTCTAATCTGGACAAAGATAATCGATTATGTACTTTATGATAACCGATTATGTTTAGACAATGTACACCAGATTTACAAAGCTGAACAATAATCGATTATGTACCTTATGATAATCGATTATGTTAAGGCAGTGTACATTAGATTTTTCAAAGCTACAAGATAATCGATTATGTACCTTATGAGAATCGATTATGTTGAGGCAGTGTCCATCAAATTTTCCAAAGCTATTAAATAATCGATTATGCACATTATGATAATCGATTATGTTGAGGCAGTGTCTATAAAATTTTACAAGACTGTAAAATAATCGATTATGTACTTTATGATAATCAATTATGTTAAGACAGTGTAGTCCGAAATTTTCAAAATATAAAAGATAATCGATTATCCTTATAGCATAATCGATTACGCAAATGACCGTTGCCAAAGTATTTTTAAACTCTGAAAGATAATCGATTATACACAATCTGATAATCGATTATGCTAAGTAAAATCTTCGTATGATTTTTTGATCGTTGTCAGGTAATCGATTATACTCTATCTGATAATCGATTATGTTAAGTAAAATCTGAATATGATTTTTTGAACATCGACAGATAATCGATTATACGATTTGGATAATCGATTATTCTGCTTAAAATCTGGGAATGATTTTTGAACGATTGGAAAATAATCGATTATGCAAATCAGATAATCGATTATCTTAGCACAAAATCAGCAATTCTTGATTGGCAATTAGGCAACGGTTGTGGGGGTTTTGAACACTATAAATACAACTCAAAATCAGTCTTCTAAGTACAACAACTGATTATATTCTTGCTAAAGCTTGCATACTCTCATATTCATCATTTTCTATTCATTTAATAAGTTTTTGAGAGCCAAACTCTTGACGAAAGTTGTTGTGTTCTTGAGCGTATTTATTTTACTCATATCTACTCTTAAAGAGAGTCTTGTCTTGAGTGCTAAGTGTTTGTATACACTTGAAGAGAAGTGTTAATCCCTTGTGGTTGTAAGAAGGAACGTTTTCATTCCTTTGGTTGAAGTCTTGAAGTGTGGTATCTTCAAGCAAAGGTTGTTGAGGCTTGTGTGACTCAAGTTCTCAGTTTATAACGGTTTGTTAAGCACCCGTAAGCTTAACGAAGTTAGTGGAATCTCGAGAGAGTCTCTCGGGGACTGGACTAGCCACAAGTTGTGGTGAACCAGGATAATTTCGGTGCATTCGTTCCTTATTATTTACTTACCGCACTTATTTCAATCCTGCAATTTTTAATTCCGCAAGTTTATATTGTTTTTTATTATAACGCTATTCACCTCCCCCTCTAGCGTTAAGCGTATATTCTAACAATTGGTATCAGAGCCCAACTCTCTGAAAGACTTAACCGTTTGAGAGAAACAATCCATGGCTTCTACTCGTGACTTTAATGCAGGAATAGGTGAAGGACAATGCTCCACCAGACCACCACTGTTCGACGACACAAACTATACGTACTGGAAGGAGAGGATGAGAATATTCATCCAATCGAATAATTTTCATCTATGGAAGGTTATAACGAAGGGAGAACAAATTCCAATCAAAAAGGTTGAAAATGAATGGGTTCCAAAATTCGAAGATGAATACGGTGCAGATGATATCCGAAAAGTGCAGAACAACGCTAGAGCCATCAACTTATTATACTGTGCTGTAAATGCTGATGATTACAGAAAAATATCATGTTGCACAACGGCTAAGCAAATGTGGGATAAGCTGGAAATCACGTACGAAGGTACGGACCAGGTAAGAGAAGCTAAAATTGATTTTCTAACCCATGCATATGAACTGTTTCACATGAATGAAAGCGAGAGGATCGATGACATGTTCGAACGATTTTCAAAAATCGTCAATGACCTACATGCTCTTAAGAAGACCTTCACGGATAAGGAACTTGTCCGAAAAATTCTCCGAAGTCTCACTCCGGAATGGCGCTCCAAGGCCGACACGATTCAAGAGTCTATCGGCGTTTCAAATGTCACCATCGTCGGACTAAGAGGTAATCTTAAAACCTATGAATCTACTATACTTAACCCTCCGTTTAATGATCAAAGGAAACAAAGAATCGCCCTCAAGGCAAGCACGGCTCAACCTCAAAATGATGAGGACTCAAACAACGGAGATAACGAGTTCGAACTCGTTATTAAGAGGTTTCAAAAGTTCATGCGAAAAGAGTATGAACGAAAAGGCAAACAACAAGGAGATCAAGTAAAGTGCTATGGATGCGGAGAAATAGGGCATATTAAATCAAATTGCCCAAATGTCAAAAAGGAGAAGAAACCCTTCAAGAAACAACGAGCATACATATCTTGGGGAGGTGACTCCGGAGACGAATCAAGCGACGATGAAGAAGACGAAGCCGCAAATCTATGTCTCATGGCACACGAAGACAATCAAGAAGAGGTATGTCAAATTTCCTCAAAAAATTTCTTTTCTCTTGAGGAAATGCAAAATGCTTTTGATGAATTGTATAGTGAATTCATTAGAGCTTCCGAAACTGTTAGAGACGTAAAGAAAATTTCTTCTTTGAAAGAAAAGATTTTGAAAAACAACTCTCTTTGAAAGAAAAAGATTTGGAAAAATTGATTTTGGAAAATGAGAAGTTGAAAGAAGAAAACAAATTTTTCGGCAAGAGAAGCGCCGACAAACCCGAGAGTTCTAGTAAAAATTGTATTTCTTGCATGCATCTAAAAGATGAAGTAGAAAGACTTAGGGGCACCCTAGATAAGTTCAATTCTTCTCATACAAATTTGAATGAAGTTCTTGTCAATTTGAAATCGACCAAACATGGCATAGGTTTCAAAAATTAGCCTAAAGAAAAAGTTGAAGCCATCCCCCAACAACCCAAGGCTCAACCTACGATAAATAAAATAAACATTCATCCTAGAAATAACCATCCTAGAAATAACCATCCTAGAATCAACATGCATCCTAGACCAAACACTAGAAGAAACTTTGAACATTTTAGAACGCCTAGAAATGGCCTCAACAATCGCAACCTAGACATACTCGACCTAGAAACAATTATTCCAGAAACGCTGCATATCCTAGAACAAACAGTAGGAGAAATGATTTTCAAGGATTGCGCAATAGCCATATTGTCAAGAATAGAGCAAACGATTTTCGTACCTCCAACTACTACCAACCTAGAAGAATGCATAATCCTAATGTCATTTGTCACTATTGTAGTCGAATAGGACATATTGCTCCTGCTTGTTTTACTAGACACAGACACTTAGCTGCATGTCAAGCACAACAGCATTTTACACCTAACTCTCAAGGACCCAAAATAGCTTGGGTACCAAAAACTCATTGATTTGTCTTGTAGGTATGTTTGAAGGGATCAAGTGTACTTTGGTACCTTGATAGTGGATGCTCCAAACACATGACCGGAGACGCATCCAAGTTTCTTCAACTAACACAAGGAAGGAGGAAGCATTATTTTTGGAGATAACAACAAGGGAAATATTATCGGCATTGGCTCGGTCGGTAAGAATGAATCTTCTTCCATTAAGCATATATTGCTAGTTAAAGGTCTAAAACATAATCTCTTGAGCATAAGTCAATTATTTGACAAGGGAAATCTTGTTTTGTTTGATTCAGAAGAATGCTTAGTTTTTCATCGTAGTGATTTTAAAATTATTCTTCGTGGTTTTAGAATTGATAACATCTATATGGTTGATCTTGAAAACTCTTCATCAGAGTATGTGAATTGTCTTATGAGTAAAGAAGATGATATGTGGTTATGGCATCGTAGAGTAGCTCATATCAACATGCATCTTTTAAACAAATTGGTTTCACAAAATTTAGTTATTGGTCTTCCAAATTTGAAATTTGAGAATGACACTATTTGTGATTCTTGTCAAAAAGGGAAGCAAACAAAGGCATCTTTTAAATCTAAGAATATTGTTTCAACTACAAGACCTTTGCAACTTCTTCACATGGATCTCTTTGGACCATCTCGCATTGAAAGTCTTGGTAGAAACCGTTATGCTTTTGTTATTGTTGATGATTATTCTAGATTTACATGGACACTATTTCTTGCTCAGAAAAGTGAGGCTTTTAAAAACTTTAAATGTTTTCTTAAACGTGTTCAAAATGAAAAGAACACAACCGTCACTTCCATAAGAAGTGATCATGCGGGAGAGTTCGATCACAATCTCTTCACGGACTATTGTGACGAACTCGGTATTGAGCACACCTTCTCTGCTCCACGTACACCACAACAAAATGGAGTGGTAGAATGGAAAAATAGGTGTCTCGAAGAGATGGCTAGAACCATGCTCGATGAGGCTAAGATTCCCAAACAATTTTGGGCGGATGCCGTGAGTACCGCATGCTACGTTTTAAACAGAGTAGTCATAAGGCCAATACTCATGAAAACTCCCTATGAACTCTATAAGTGAAGGAAACCTAATCTCTCCCATCTTAGAGTATTCGGTTGTAAATGCTTTATTCATAACAACGGAAAAGATAATTTGGGAAAATTTGATGCCAAATCGGATGAAGGAACTTTTCTTGGTTATTCATCACGTAGCAAAGCATATAGAGTATTCAATAATAGAACCGAAACTATTGAGGAATCCCCTCATATTGTGTTTTCCGAAAATAATGCTCGCTTGGCGAGAAAGGATTCTGGTTTTGATCTTGCAGGTATTTTAAACACAATAAGTCCTCAAGACAAAGTACAAGAGGAAAATCCAAAGGAAATTCAAGATGAAATCTTGAAACAATTATCGGAGGAAGCGCCACCACTGGTGAAAGAAACGAAACTGCCAAACGCGTGGAGGACAATCAAAGACCATCCTCTCGACAAGGTAATTGGAGACATTGAACAAAAGGTAAGTACTCGAAACACTCTTAAGAACACCTTAGGACACACTTCTTAAGAGATCACGTTGTCTATTGGTCAACATCTTCACAAAGCTCTTAGAGAAAGAATTCTTAATTCTTGACTCCACATTGATCCAAGTCATACATTGCATTATTCTTTTAAAAATTTACAAACTTGAGCGTCCGAGGCGCCTAATTCTCTTTTGCAGGTATCACCCGAAAGGCAGGGGGAATTATAAGACGATGGTGTAGAATAATTGATTTCTCTAAAGTCGATAATCGATTATCACTTCTTTTTGTCTTATGCTTACTATGCCGGAAAATCGATTAGCAAGTATCACTAATCGATTATTTACGTTTTATGTTTATCATGCCGGAAAATTAACATAATCGATTATGCAACACTACAATCGATTATCTAACAGTTTTTGCTTTGCATGTTTTTGGATGGTAAATATAAAAATCGATTATCATTTTTTTTAATCGATTTTATTGACATTATTTTTCAGGTGTTAATTGTGACAATAATCGATTTTCTTAAAACTGTATAATCGATTACCGTCTCGGCTATTCATTATTGCACTTCCCAAAATAATCGATTATCTCAAAAGTATAATCGATTATTTCCCGAGTCAGAAAAATCACTGTGCACTCTGTGTCAGAATAATCGATTACCATAATTTAATAATTGATTATCCTCAGTCAGTATTTCAAAATTGTTACCGTTTCTGACTGTTTTGTCTCTTAAATTTCTGCAGATTTTCATCTTCAATGCAACCATCCTTCTCATTATAAATAGGTGCTATAAGTCTTCAATTTCTTCACTCAAACATCAAACTTATCTCCCAAACTCTCAAAATTTCTCAAATTTCTTTCAAAGGCTATTACTACTTGTTCAAAATGTCGGGCAGAAACTCCAAACGTGCTCGTGCCGGCAAAAATGTTGCCTCCTCTTCCGCCTCTCGTCCACCAATTTATTGTCATAAAGATGGCTCCTTCTTACGATTCAACAGTGAAGAACAACTTATGCGCTTCGCTGAAAAGTTTGAAAATCGAGAAATCCTCCCTCCTCGATTTTCCACTAATCAATTTCTTAGTCAAAGCGCCCCTCCATCCACAGCAAATATGCTCCTACAAAGCCAACTCCTTGATTTCATATACCTTCACACCCCTTACATTCATCCTTCCTTAATTCAGGCCTTCTATTCAAATCTCAAGAAAGACGAAGATGATGAACTCTTCTCGACCGTCAATGGAATTCACATCCCTGTATCTGAGGCAAATATTCAAGCCATCACTAAACTTCCGCGCAATGGGGAAGACATTTTACGCTATACTAGGGAAGAAGGCGCTTTGTTTGATGAACAACTTCTTTTTACTCAAATCGGCATCGGTGAATTTTTTCCAACTCCGGACCATCGTCGTCCCACCATCACAAACATGCTCCCCGAATTCCGTTTAATTTTTATGTCATCACCCGCGTTCTAAAACCGCGGAAATTCAATCATACAACTATATCTCATGAGGATTCAAAACTCATGCATGCCATCATCATCGGAGCTCGCATCAATTGGTGCAAGTTCGTCAAGACTCATTTGTATGATGCTATTGGGGAAGATAAGCCTCTCCCTTATGCTTTTGTCGTTATGACCCTTCTTGTTGCATCCGGTGTCGACACTTCCATCGTCCCTCACAAAAAGGCGACGAAACATTGGGAAATACAAGAATCTTCATTTCCCAATATCGGTGAGCATCCACCTCCTCATCCAACTCAGTGACGTCGTCCTCCGGCCCAATCCGATGTATCCCTCAATGCCATTTCCGAGCAAATTGCGTCTCTGTCCACCTCCATGAATCGCATCGATATGAATGTCACTCGTCTCTCCCATGAACTTCATGGATACTTTGACCATGTCAATTATCCATATGCCCAAATTGTCTTCGGGAAGATGTACCGGATGCCGGGCCAGAAATCAATCATGATAATGAATAATTTCTTTCTTTGTGTTCTATGTTTCATTGTCTCTTTTTATGTACTCAGATTTTTGGTTAATCAATAAACAAGTTATTTACTAATGTTTTTTTTGCTTATGTCAAAAGGGGGAAGAATAAGGGCTATGCACTTAATATTTATTGGCATAAATTGAGGGGGAATTCATATGTTGAGGGGGAACTAATTGCATATCTATATACTAGTCTTGGATCGTCATTATGAATTATCTAATATGCATATCCCGATATTGATTTGCCATTATCAAAAAGGGGGAAATTGTTGAAACACGTTCACAAGGCACTAAACTAAACGTGTGTTCATATTTGTAGGTTTTGATAAATGAAAAACGACGCGCAATTGACATATGACGAGGTCCAAGCACAAGCGCGCAATTGACACATAACGAGGTTCAAGCACAAGACGAACAAAGATCATGATCAAGCAAAGAAATAAAGTTATACATGAGTCGTTCTTTAATTGTGATCTTGATCCGACAATTAACTCAAGACTTGGCTTCTCTCGTAAAATCATTTTTATCAAATCATGCATATTTAATTTAATTTAAAGCAAAATGATTTTCAAACATTTTATTTTAGCCAAAATGATTTTTAAACATGCCTCTCAAATCTGGACAAATATAATCGATTATGTACTTTATGATAATCGATTATGTTGAGACAATGTACACCAGATTTGCAAAGCTGAACGATAATCGATTATGCACCTTATGATAATCGATTATTTTAAGGCAGTGTACATTAGATTTTTCAAAGCTACAAGATAATCGATTATGTACCTTATGATAATCGATTATGTTGAGGCAGTGTCCATCAGATTTTCCAAAGCTATAAAATAATCGATTATGCACATTATGATAATCGATTATGTTGAGGCAGTGTCTATCAAATTTTACAAGACTATAAAATAATCGATTATGTACTTTATGATAATCGATTATGTTAAGACAGTGTAGTCCGAAGTTTTCAAAATATAAAAGATAATCGATTATCCTTATAGCATAATTGATTATGCAAATGACCGTTGCCAAAGTATTTTTAAACTCTGAAAGATAATCGATTATACACAATCTGATAATCGATTATGCTAAGTAAAATCTGCATATGATTTTTTGAACGTTGTCAGGTAATCGATTATACTCAATCTGATAATCGATTATGTTAAGGAAAATCTGAATATGATTTTTTGAACGTTGTCAGATAATCGATTAACGATTTGGATAATCGATTATTCTGCTTAAAATCTGGGAATGATTTTTGAACGATTGGAAAATAATCGATTATGCAAATCAGATAATCGATTATCTTAGCACAAAATCAGCAATTCTTGATTGGCAATTAGGCCACGGTTGTGGGGGTTTTGAACACTATTAATACAACTCAAAATCAGTCTTCTAAGTACAACAACTGATTATATTCTTGCTAAAGCTTGCATACACTTATATTCATCATTTTCTATTCATTTAATAAGTTTTTGAGAGCCAAACTCTTGACGAAAGTTGTTGTGTTCTTGAGCGTATTTATTTTACTCATATCTACTCTTAAAGAGAGTCTTGTCTTGAGTGCTAAGTGTTTGTATACACTTGAAGAGAAGTGTTAATCCCTTGTGGTTGTAAGAAGGAACGTTTTCATTCCTTTGGTTGAAGTCTTGAAGTGTGGTATCTTCAAGCAAAGGTTGTTGAGGCTTGTGTGACTCAAGTTCTCAGTTTGTAACGGTTTGTTAAGCACCCGCAAGCTTAACGAAGTTAGTGGAATCTCGAGAGAGTGTCTCGGGCACTGGACTAGCCACAGGTTGTGGTGAACCAGGATAATTTCGGTGCGTTCGTTCCTTATTATTTACTTACCGCACTTATTTCAATCCTACAATTTTTAATTCCACAAGTTTATATTATTTTTTATTATAACGCTATTCACCCCCCCCCCCCCCCTCTAGCGTTAAGCGTATATTCTAACACGTTGGTAACCCTCAGAACATTAGGAAAGAGCCTGCATGAGATCAAACATGGGGCTATCAATGTCAAAGCCTTCGATGGGTCCCAAAGCTCCACTATTGGCCAAATCAATTTATGCCTACAAATGGGACCAACTTGGTTCGATATTTACTTTTAAGTGACTGACGTCCCAGAATCCTACAACTTGCTATTAGGACAACCATGGATTCATGCCGCCAGGGCTGTGGCATCAACCCTGCATTAGGCAGTGAAGTTCAAGTGGAATCATCAAGAGGTGATTATTTATGGAAATGGTAGCAAACCCATATACAGTTGCCAGACCATCCCCATAATTGGAGGATGGAAGAAAATAGGCGGAGAAACCTACCACCACATTGAAAGAGTCAACACCATGGAAAAGGATAAATGGTGGACAACAAGATTGAATGTACCCTGAATTAGTGTGGATATGAGCCTGAAAAAGGACTGGGCAAAAATATCCAGGGTATCGCCAAACCAATCAAGCTGAAGAAACATGGTACCACTTTTGCTTTGGGGTATGAATACACTTAGGAATAGTTCAACCACTGGTCGCCACCATGAAGTGGTCGCTAATACCCGCATGAGCATCCTATACCCCGTCTGGAGCAAACTTTACAACCGACAGATATCATATATGGGTCAGAAGAAGAATAAGAGGCATTGGCAGCTATGTGGAACCGAGGAGATTGCCTCAACAATTTGTTTGTTAGAACCACCAGGGCCCGGAGAGTTTTGGGGTCTCCAGGCTAAACAAAGCACATGCATTATCTTGCACTTTTTGCTAGATAATTTTCTTTCCGTATTTCCTTTATTTATTTTATTTAATTTCAAAAAGAGCTCGGATGTTCAAAACAATTATGGAATTTATCAAAGCATTCAAGTTTCTTATATATCACGCTCTTATTATTTTCTCTATCATTTGCTTTATTTACATAGCATTACTATTACTTATCTTGATGATGCACCGACGATTGTGACTTGCAACGAGACAACGCAACAAACGTATACAGGTTCATAAGAGGATGATATACCAGAAGAGGTCATTAAAAAGTTGAGGATTTTGAAAATATGCCTAAGTCTAACTTGGATGACACTGAGGTCGTTAACATGGGAGATACAGTGGATGTCAAGGAAACGCGCATCAGTGTTCACCTGTCACCATCAGAAAAGGAAGAGTAAACAAAATTTCTGAAGGAATATGATGACGTATTCGCCTGGTCATATCTTGATATGACCGGTCTCAGTACATCTATTGTAGCTCACAAACTGCCGACAGATCCTACATGTCTACCGGTAAAATAGAAACTCAGAAAGTTCAAGCCTGACATGTGATTGAAAATCAAGGAAGAGGTTACCAAGCCAGTCAAAGCCAAGGTTCTCAGGGTTGTAGAGTATCCAACATGGTTTGAAAACATTGTACCAGTGCCAAAGAAAGATATGAAGGTTAGGGTCTGTGTCGACTATCGCGATCTTAACCGGGCCACTACCAAAGAAGACTTCCCCTTTACAAACATACACAATCTTATTGACAATTGAGCTAAGCATGAGCTGTAGTCGTTTGATGATTGTTTTGCTGGGTATCATCAGATATGGATGGATGAGGAAGATGCGAAGAAAACAGCTTTCACTACGCTATGGGGGATGTATTGTTACAAGAAGATGCCATTTGGGTTGAAAATGCTGGGGCCACCTACATGAGGGCCATGACTACTATTTTCCATGACATGATACACAAGGAGATCAATGTATATGTAGACGACATCATCATCAAATCCAAGAAAGCAGCTGACCATATGGAAGATCAAAGGAAGTTTTTCAATAGACTGAGAAGGTACAATCTGAAATTGAATCCCGCCAAATGTGCATTCGGGGTTTCTACTAAAAAATACTTGGATTCATTGTAAATCGTGGAAGAATAAAACTAGATCCGTCAAAGGCAAAGGCCATTCAAGAATTGGCATCGCCAAAGAACTAAAAGGACGTGATGAGTTTCCTGGAGATACTCAACTATATCTGCCATTTCATAGCTCAACCCACTGTCATTTGTGAAACTATCTTTAATATGTTGAAAAAGGATGTTGCTACAAAATGGACCGATGATTGTCATAAAGCCTTTAATAGAATCAAAACATACCTGTAAGCGCCGCTAGTTTTGGTTCCACCCGAACCAGATAGACCTCTACTGCTTTACCTTGCAGTATTAAATAGAGCATTCGGTTGTGTTCTAGGACAACACGATGAAATGAGGAGGAAGGAGCATGCCATCTACTATTTCAGCAAGAAGTTCACCCCGTACGAGGCCTGGTATTCTCTATTGGAGCGTACATGTTGTGCTCTAACTTGGGTAGCTAAGAAATTGAGACATTATTTCTATGCCTACACTACTTATCTCATATCAAGAATAGACCCACTGAAGTATATCTTTCAGAAACCCATGCCTACTAGAAAGCTACCCAAGTGGAAAATCCTGGTAAGTGAATTTGACATTGCTTACATAACTTATACTGTGGTCAAAGGACAAGATTTGGAAGATCATCTCGCCAAGAACCACGTAAGTGGAGAATACGAGCCTCGAAAGACTTATTTTCCTAACAAAGAGTGTCCTTCATAGGAGAAGATATTGTAGATCCTATGACGGCTGAAGAATGTTTTTTCAACGGAGCAGAAAATTTCAAAGGAGTTGTCGTAGGACTAGTCCTAGTATCATAAACCGGCCAGCATTAAATGGTATCCACCAAACTTAGGTTCCCATGCACCAACAAAATGGCCGAATACAAAGCCTTCATCAAGCTCAAGATGGCCATTGACATGAATATTTAGGAACTGCTAGTAACCGGAGATTCGAATTTGCTCATACACCAGGTTCGAGAAGAGTGGGAAACAATGGAACTCTAAGATATTTCCTTATCTGCATCACATACAGTAGTTGAGGAAGAGATTCACAAAGACAGAATTCCAGCACATCCCCAGAGTGCATAATGAGTTTGCTTATGTATTGGCAACTCTATCATCCATGATCCAACATCCAGATAAGAATTTTAATCATCCCATCCCAGTAAAGATATATGATCAGCCAGCTTATTGTGCTCATGTCAAGGAAGAAGCAGACAGAAAACCATGGTTCCATGACATCAAGGAGTATTTGACAATAGGGGAATATCAAGAACTTGCAAATGCTACTCAAAAGTGCACCCCTCCGTGTTTGTCTAAAAACTTCTTTGTTAGTAGAGGAATCTTGTACAGGATGACTTCCGATTTGGGGTTACTAAGGTGTGTCGAAGCAAAGGAAGCATCCAAGTTATTAGAAGAGGTTCATGCAGGGACATGTGATCCACATATGGATGGTTTTATCTTAGCGAAAAAGATACTGCAGGTAGGATATTTTTGGATGACTATGGAAATGCACTGCATCTGGTATGTTTGCAAATGCCATCACTGTCAGATACATGCAGATATGATGAAGGTGCCTCCAAGTGAGCTTCATTCAACAAGCTCTCCAGGGCCATTCACCGCTTGGGGAATGTATTTTATCGGACCTATCGAGCCCGTTGCATCAAACGGCCACAGGTTCATTCTAGTGGCAATTGATTATTTCACCAAATGGGTCGAAAAAGCATCATATAAAGTAGTAACCAAGAAAGTTGTGGCATATTTCGTCCGCGACCGTATTGTTTGTCGATAAAGAATTCTGGTTTACTGATAATGGTTCCAATCTCAACAGTGACTTGATGAAAGCAATGTGTGAAGCATTCAGGATCAAACAGAAGAATTCTATAACCTATAGGCCTCAAATGAATGGAGCTGTAGAAGCGGCCAAAAAGAATATCAAGAAGATACTAAGGAAGATGATAGAGAAGCATAAGCAGTGACATGAGAAGTTATCATTTTCTTTATTGGGATACCGTACCACAGTCCGCACATCAACCAGTGCCACTCCCTATACGCTGGCTTATGGTACAGAGACGATCATTCCCACCGAGGTAGAAATTCCCTCCTTGAGGATCATACAAAAAGCGGAGTTAGATGATGCAGAATGAGTAAAAGGTTGCTATGAGCAGCTAGTCTTTAAAGATGGGAAAAGAATAAATGTAGTTTTCCATGGTCAATTGTATCAGAACAGAATGTCCAAAGCTTTCAACAAAAGAGTCAAGCCAAGCAAGTTTACACCAGGGCAGTTGGTGTTGAAGAAAATATTCCCATATCAAGATGAATCCAAGAGGAACTTATCTTCTAATTGGCAAGGTCTGTACATGTTTAATCGGGTTATAACCGGAGGAGCCCACATACTTGCAAAAATTGACGGAGAAGTTTGGCCGAAGCCAATCAATTCAGATGCAGTAAAATGATAATATGTATAACCATTAATGATTTCCTTTATGATGTAATTTGAACTATGCCTGAACTCATTCCCCTTAAAGAGGGGATACGTAGGCAGCCCTATGGGTTTGGTCACTATTCAATAAAATTTTCACCCCCAGTTAGAAACTGGGGCAGACTTTTGAGGAGTACCCTCAAAGTTCCAAAGTTGATCATTAGCCATCCATCGCATGCAGTCATCGGAAGCGCCAGCCTAGTAAACTGGGGCAGAGGTTTGAGGAGAACCCTCAAAATTCAGGGGCAAGAGAGGTTGCAATGTTCTGAACTGCGCCGCAATCGTTAGATCATCTAAAAGAAAACTATTTCCAATTGTATATATATATAATACAATTTTACTAAAATATGCATGACTATTATCGAAATTTCTTTTTTTAGCAATGCTACCCAAATGAAAACATAACGTCGAGTAGAACGAGCAAAGGCCACGGGAAAACTAACTGACCTTCCCCCTTTACAAAACTCACAAATATTCTTTGGATGCAGGCTCTCAAAGTCGCAAAAGCATTAGATATGTTTATGCACTCATACTTTCTCAGGAAATACAACTTCATATAATCATCACTTGTTCACAATTGCTATCCATACACAACATCCCCAGCAGGAAGCTAGCATCTATCATCTATGAGATTTTGTTACTATTCATATTTTTCTTTGCATCGCATAAGGCTACCTTTCTGCCTTCCGAGAATAAGCACTATCTGCATCTGTATTTTCTGCATAAGGATACCTTTCTACCTTCCGAGACTAAGCATTGTCTCCATCTGCATTATCTACATTTTTCATAAGACTACCTTTCTGCCTTTCGAGACTAAGCATTGTCTCCATCTATATTTCTTGTGTAAGGCTACTCTTTTGCCTTCCGCAGTTAAGCTCTACCTCCATCTTGTATCTTTTTGTATTGCGTAAGGATACTTGTCTACCTTCTAAGACTAAGCTCTGTCTCCATTTGAATTTTTGCATAAGGCTACCTTTCTGCCTTCCGAGACTAAGAATTGTCTCCATCTGCATTATCTGTATTTTACATAAGGCTACCTTTCTGCCTTCCAAGACTAAGCATTGTCTCCATCTACATTTCTTGCATAAGGTTACTCTTCTGCCTTCTGAGGTTAAGCTCTATCTCTATTGTGCATCTATTTTCATTGCATAAGAATACTTGTCTGCCTTTCGAGACTAAGCTCTGCCTCCATTTGCACTTTTTGCATAAGGCTACCTTTCTGCCTTCCGAGACTAAGCATTGTCTCCATCTGCATTTCTTGAATAAAGCTACTCTTTTGCCTTTCGAGGTTAAGCTCTACCTCCGTCCTGCATCTCGTTGCATTACATAAGGATACATTCTGCCTTCCGAGACCAAGCTCTGTCTCCATTCTGCCCCGGCTGAAATATCTCCACCTTTATTTTAAAATTCTACACCGGCTGAAATATCACCACTTCTTATCTTGCATGGATAAAATATCACCACTTTATTCCTCTTGCATGGCTGAAATATCACCGCCTTTCATTTATGTCTTGCATTAGCTGAAAGATCTCCACATTCTACATCTCGTAGGCTGAAAGATCGCCAAATTTTCCAAAGATGTCATTGTTTGGAGGCACCATTTAATAGACCGAGAACGCCAAGCCATGGCTTGAGGACCCCATTTTATCTTTTGCATATCATTATTCAAAGGCATCATGGTTCGGAGGCATCATCCTCATAGCACGAGAACATCATTTCATAGCCTGTGAATCCTTTATCATACGCTCCATGGCCCCGGATGTCATGGTTAGTGGACTTCATCCTACCCATCCGAAGACTGCATTCAAAGTCCAATTGGAACTTGCATCACGTTTAAATTTATGCACAATATATGTTTGTATTGCTCACTCAAAAGTACACCAGCTAGCAACGACCGTCTCAGCAGGAGCGATCCCACTCCGGTTCTCACAGCCTATTAGATTTCAACTACCTTTCTCAACCTAAACATTGCGTCCGCCTTTCAAAATCACCATCGGCATCTTTTGTCAATGGATCCTGAACTACATATGGCTTGATTCCTATAAGACCAGGAATATGTAGGCAGATCAGGAACCAGAGCTCGGTGAAAATTCCTTACAAATCGCCACTTTCAGTAAAAATTGGCCATTCTATCTTTTTCTGATAACTCTTTCATCTTTCCCGTGTAAAAGGGGCAGCTCTTGATACCCAATTTTTCCTAGGTATTTTTATACTGAAAATACATTTAATATGATATATATATATATATATATATATATATATATATATATATATATATATATAAACAATCATATATATATATAAGCATACCCAGGTGTTTTGGTATTTTTTCAAATTTTTTAAAGATTTTCAAAACTAATTTATTATCTATTTTAATACAATAAAATTCAATAATTATTCCCAAAATTATCATGTTGGTGAATAATCCATTCTATTCTCATACTTACACCAAAATATAATTAAGATAATTTTTTGCATGTTTTTTATACATTTGTTCGGTATTTCTAAGCCAAATTGCATGCAATTGAAATTATAGCCTATTATACCATTAAAAATATTTCATAATTATAAAATTATTTTTAAATTAATATTTACATGTTATTAATTAATCCAGTACATTTACTTTATTTTTAAAATATTTTTTTACTATTTTTAAAAATAATTAAAGGGGAAAGTTGGTTATTTAATAAATAGCCCTTTGCTATTTCGATTTAAGCCAATTTTGCCATACCCCCCCCCCCCCTTCCCCCAAAAGATTGCATTGGACCAATATCACCATTAAACTAACCCAACCCAAATTTTGTTTTTAACACGACCCAGCTCCGATTGAATCTGAATCATTGATCAAACGAGATCAACTGTACATACTCAATTCCCTTAATCAAATCCTAACTACCCCCCCCCCCAACCCCCCATTTTCACTGTCTCTCATCTTTCCACTCTCTCTATCTATCTCTAGTCTCTTCTAAATATTTTTGTCTCTTCCTCTTCTCTGAGGAGTCCCTGCATCTTCTCCGGCGACCTTCTCTATCAGAGACCATGGATTCCTCACCCCCTTCCACCATTACATCATGGGTGTTCAAGGTTTTGAAGCATGACCTCGACGGTTCTCTATTAAACCTTCGCAGATCTTCAGTTCTATGGTTACTCCAGTATGTTCTTGCATACCCAAGGCATTAGAAGCCTTTTTTGACCTCTTCGACTCAGGATCGGTCCTTCTTCCAAAGTCGTTCACACTTCTAGGGTTTCTCCGAGACCCTAAGTTGTTCGATGTTTTTTCTATGTTTATGTTCTTATATCTATCTTATGTTTGTGTTCTACTAGACTTCTAAAGTGTTTTCCCTAAAAACTTTCTTTTAAAATCATTTGTCTTCAATTTAGGGTTTCTGTAAAGTTTTCGAAACATCTTTCTGACTCTTTTTCTTCTTTTCTTTATGTGTGTTTGTTTGTATCTTGCTTGTATGACTCCTTTTACTATGCATATACTGTTCTGCTACTTTTCTTTTCTACTATACATGTGGCCACATGTTAATCCGTAGTATATTTTCATTACTTTTCTACTATCTGTGTTTTGTCGTTGAGTTTTTTTTGGTTTACTGGACTATGTTCGTGTTTTGCTAAACATGTTTCATTTGCTTTTGCCTAAGTTAGTATCACTTCCTTCTTCTGAGTTTGTTTAAGTTCCGAGCCTTTCTTAAAACATGTTCTTCATGCTTTAAATCAGTTTTCTTTCCTTGTTGTTTCAAAATTGCTATCACATCTGTTTTGCTTCTCATAAGGCTCTGAAGCAGAACTTTAAGTCTGTTTCAATGACCTGCCTTCTCGCCTCTATGCATGATTTGATTCGAAAACCTAGGATTTAGGGATTACTTTGGGAATTTTGATTTGGTGTTTGAGTTAGGGTTCCACTTTGGAACCTTGAACACTCACACCCACCATGACTCTGCAAACTGAACCTGTATCTCTTTTATGATTTTGAACTTCTCTCTTTTACATAACTCGACAGTCTCTTCTGGATTCACATGTTTTGTACTTTATATATGATAACTCTTCTCTCAAGATGTTTTCCAACAACTGATTGATTCGAATCCCTTTGATGGAGTTTACTGGATTGTTCCGGATTTTCCTTAAGTGAATTTTTCTTTACCCTTTTCTCGACCTGATTCATTCAAGTAAGCATGTGAATTTTGGTTCTACTGATTGATTCCCTTTCCTTTTTCTTACTAACCGTGTGCCACTAGTCTGTTGCCTTAAATAGCATTTATGCACTTACCCTTTATTATACTGCTAAGAAAATATTTTTGTCAAATCTCTTTTCTTATTTGTTTTACATGTTTGATTTTGAATCCCTTAATTAAAGGGATTGCTTATGTTGATTGATTGTAATTGATATATAGTTCCATAATTACTATGATTCCTACCTTACGCTCTACTTATTTTTTAACTATAAATACCCGACCCTCTCTTTCCCAAAATACACCTTCAATTCAACAATTAAATACACAATAGTTTTCTGACTTGCACACTACTGAATACCTTCATAGTCTACATTCTGTCTTACTCTTTTTTGCTCTACTACTGTTCTCTGCTCCTGTTTACTTTTATCCGGCTAAAAGCCAAGGCTAATATACTTCTACTGCTCTGTCTTTGCATCCTGCACTTTCTCTTTACTGGTATGTCTTGACTTAGTCCCCATCAATCACCCTAATGTGTTTACGTGTAGTCTTTATATCTATGCCTACTACCTGCAGAGTTTGACATGATCACATGTTACTGTTTGCTTCATTTTTCCTGTAAATGTTAGATGCATACTCCCTTATCCCCGATGTGTTTATGAATAGGGATTCAGGGCATGGCAACATGAATTTTTGTCCATGAACTAAAATTTGACCCCAAGTAAAGAATGTGTCAGTATATCTCATTGTTGATCATGTCCTTTGCCTATTCTTCCTTTGTTTACTGTTTCTATTATGAACTCCCTAGCCCCCTATGTATGTTGAGTTAAGTTTATGGTCTAGTAGTCTTTAAATGGCTATCCATGTCTGAACCTGGCTTTTAATAAGCTTTAACTCCTCAACTTGAGAATAACAAGTTGGTTAGGGGTGTGCCAGAACTTCAAATTTCTAGGCATGACCACCAGCTTACCATTTCCCCTACCCTACACTTGCACTTATTCCTAGTCTCTAAGTTCTAACCCCCTCCTATGAGCCTTGCCTTGGGACCTTGAGTTCACTCTGAACTTGGACATTTGAGGACTTGCCCTTCCACACTGCACTATAATCTGATTCTGCAATGACATTTAGGGTGTAACCATTTCCTGGAGCTTTTGAAGCTCCTTCGATCTATTACATATCCTAAATAAGAGAAGGCTTTGGAAATCTTATCCTGGAAGTTGGTTTATCTCATATTATTAGACTCTGAGTGTGAATTAGGTTGATTAGATGTAGATGTAATCACTGATGAAATTTTACTTTTCTGTCTTATTCATTTGGTTAGTAATAAATTTGTAATAACTAACTAGGGTGAGTAGTAACAAGGGATGGGATTGAATGCATGCAAAAAGGGATAGATATCATGACAATAGAGGATCGTTACTTCTAAAATTCATGTATTTCATATAGATACCATGCCTATAGGAAAATACTATTTCTGAAATTCTGCATTTTTCATACAGTTAACTAGTGAAACTCTGCGCCTCATATAGATATTATGTTCATAGGACATCTGCAGTTCATATAGATACCGTGTTCATAGGATTTCTGAATTTCATATAAATATCATGTTCGTAGGATTTTATGCAATTTCGTATAGAAACCATGTCTATAGGTCTGCATATCATATAGTTAATATGCCTATATGACTTCTGTATTTTTGCATGTGCATGAGTCATTAGGCAAACTTATTATAGGGCTTAAATAATTGACTGCATATAGATGACCTGCATATAAGATTTTGCATAAGAAATAACAGCGGCTAAATCAGTAAACGCCTAGAAAGCATGCCTATAGGAGTTATCAACTAAAACTTCGATCATCCCCTCGCTCCTAAAGTATAAAGTCAGTAGCATTTTGTTTTACACTCATAGAACTTATGACCTTATAACTGACATTTCTTTTTCTACAATCAGTTTACTCCTTTGTCTTTGAAACCAATAGATAGCATGCTTATAGGTCCATTTAACACATAGGCAAAAGGTTAGGTAATTAACTAATTGTGTCAGTCTTTGACAACTACATCTAAGAAGCTCTAATTTAGACTCCCTATCTTTGAAATATGTGGTAAATCAACCTGCCCTACACCTTAATTTAATCCAGAACAAATCAGTACATGTAAGACATTTTAAACTACATGTTGCTTTTCTTGATTTGAGGAGGTTTATTTGAGCCTTTTAACTCTTATGTGCTTCTCGTAATTGCCTTATGTGTTTTGTTTGTTGCCTTAAACTTTTAACCTTTTGAAACTCTAAAACTCCCTTCCCCTTTAGGATTAGTAGTCCCAAATGCCCCCGGGACTGATAGGATTGGGGGTGAGTACTAGCATGTAATAAGTCACGTTACTATTCCGCGTTTAATACCTTAGCAGGGTGGGAGGAGTAGAATATGGATATGATGACTGATGCACCAATATCACGTGTGACCCCTCGTCTGAGGAGTTATTGCTGGATATTGCATTGATGTGATCATATTAATCATAAACCTAGGACCCCTCTTCCTTTATTTGCTTTCATCTCTTCTTGTAAAACTATTTTAATATTTTTCCTAAAATTCTGCCCTTTCTACTTACCTTCATAAGATTTCAACTTATTGCAATGTTATATGCAAATCCTTATTTGAGCCTTAATTGCTTATGTGTTTACTTAAAGTCACAATTATAACATGGCCGGGAACCATACTTGTGGATCCTGAGGGCTGCCTACCACCTTCTACTCGGGATAATTTCTAGCCCTTACCCTAATCTCTGGTTTCTTCCACTCAAACCCTTCTTAAAGTATCCTAATGCATTATAATCATTAGGTGGCGACTCTCAAATTCCAAACCCCAATTCTCGAAAGGGAATCGAGTTTTCCGCCCAAATGTCGTAAACCTAATTTTGCCATAGAAAAAGGTGGGTCGACAGGTTGCACGCCATAACTATAGTATTATTATATTATTTTAGATATTGTACTTTTCTTTGATATTTATTTGGTTTATGCTAAGTGGAATTGTTTCCCGAAGCATGTACCCCCTCTCTTTTAATTTCTTATTACTTGTTTACTTTTCCCATATATATTATATAACTGCACAGGTTTATCTGGAGTCTGCTCCTAGCCTCGTCACTACCTCACCGAGGTTAGGCTAGACAATTACTAGCACATGGGGTCAGTTGTGTTGATGCTATATTCTGCACTTATGTATAGATACCCGCGCATCATACAGTGCGCAGCAGTAGTCTGGAGCCATCCTTCAGTCCAACAATACATTGAGGTAGCCTTCTAGACGCTCGTAGGCCTGTTGTCTCCTCTATATTACTTTACATTCTGTTATCTCATGTATCCGAGACAAACAACTTTACTTCTTTTTCAAGCTAATATATGTAGTATTCGTAGTAGTCCATGGATGTTGTGATGCCAGGTTCTAGGTAGAGACATGTACTGGCTTCTAGACATTTTGGCTTCTTATCTATTCCTGATTTCTGCTAAATTTAGTTTTTCGCTGTCATTTAGTTACTTATTCATTATTAATTTAATTACTCAAACATGTATAAAAGAAAAAGGGTTAATGATTTTAATGATTTATGGCTTGATTAGCTTCCATGGGTAGGCACTATCACGACTCCCGAGAGTAAAAATTTCGGATCGTGACATTCAGCTGGTTTTTAGCTGTTTTGGTTTTGTTAATGGCATAAGGTTATACAGTTAATCTTGTACTTTTGTGTTTATTTCAGATGAGTTAGTTTTGTTAATTGTAAAATATACAATGTAAAAAAAAAAAAGGCGAACTGTTTATTCCTGTAGGTGATTTTGCTTTCTAAGACTTTCTACATTTGTTTTTCTTATTTTATGACTAGCGGGGATGGTTGGTTTGGTTTTAAAATGGTTCAGATTGAAATCGAAACACTTAGTTCCATAATAGTGGCCTAAGGTACAAAAGTTTGACTTGAGCCAACACTTTGAGTAAACGACATCGAAATCGGTATTTAATGGTTATGATAGTTTTGCATAATGATTTTGTACTAGAGTGTATGTTCGAATCAAGTTATAGATTGATGGGGGATAGCTTAGTGGTTAATTATACAATATTTGAGCTAAATTATATTATTTTATATGTAGGATTATTGGAATACAAATACAAGTGATGATTACACGGAAAAAAAAGAAGATGAAATACAAGAAAAGAGCAGAAAGGACCAAAGCCTGGCGCCAGACCAGGCGTCGCCAGCTATGAGGCGCGCTTCAGCACGCAATACGCCTCGCCTTGTGAGGTCTAGGAATGATATAAGCCTCTATTCGCAAGGTCAGGCGCCCGGTGGCCAATTGTTCGCAAATTAAAAATACTCCTCCCCGAATTTGGACTCAAGGATCTCCATACTAACATATAAATACTTTCTAAATGAGTTGAGCAAGGGTTGGACATTATTGGATGAGAACAAAAAGGCTATAAAACACTTTGGAGAAAGGAATCAAACGAGTTCTCCCTCTATTCCTCTTTAATTTGTAGTTCAATGTTTTTGAATATTATGAAGATTGTTTATACAATTATGGCTTACCAAGCTTTCTCATCTATGGTTTAATAAAACCTATTGGAGGATAATTTTTCTCTATGTTTATTGTAAATTTGCCATTGATTGTCTTTACCTGTTCAATTATGTGTTCTTAATTATTAATGAAAGAGCTCTTAGTTAACCGTGCTATTTAGTTAGTATTGCTTGAAAGATGGTATATTTAGAGGTAGTTGTTAAATAACATCATCCCTAATATATTTGAGAAATCAATACGGAGATTTTAAAGGTGAGATTAGTAATAATGAAACATTGGTGCCATCGTAGTAAGGGAAAATAGTGTCAGCTAGCTTTGTTTAGAAGAATATGTCTCGTAAATTGTAGTAATTGCTCGAAGGGAATTACGACACTCGAAGTATTCACGATCGATAAAGAATACTTAGATGAATTTATAGGAAACGTAGGGAGGGATGATTCCGACAATAGGATAAATTATAATCCTAGATTTTTCCAATCTCTTTTACAACATTTACTCTATTAGTTATAAATTTACATCATTGTAATTAGTTTTCTCTTAGTTAGCAACCACTCAAATTATTATTTAAATTTCTAAAGGTTGATTATTTGAATTCGTAAGAAACTAGTGTAGTGATTAATAGGTTAATTCCGTGTGATTTTCTACTTCGGACATGTAAATCAAATTATATTTGCAACAATCGCTTAGTTCTTGTTATGAGACATAGTTGGATGTGATCAAATATTGGTGTCGTTTTCGAAGAATTAATGGTGTTATTAGTTATGGCTAGAAGAATTGCTAGGATTCTCAGTTTAGTCAGTTTAAAAGTCATTATAATGGAATTATAACGTTTGTAGTCTGTCCGTGGGGCATATGCCTAAAAGCTCTTCAAGAACTAGTAAATTGTTTGAAGTATTATCGGACCCTGAGAAAACTTTCAAGGCATTAAATCGAGCAACAAGAAGGACAAACAATAAGAAAATCCAATTGAACAATATTTTAGAAAATAGTTTCCCTCCTCTTGGTAGGGCTATATTATATTCCTCCATTTGAAGGAAAATGAATTTATAAGAAAAATATATTTTAAAGTACTTAAGCTAACTAAATATGAGTAATTGATTCATACCAAACACACCTTTAGAAAAGCTTAAGAATGATTTCGCAAAGCTCGAAGATATTCATAAATTATATACCTTTTTTTTCTGAACAATAAGAAGGAAATGTATTAATAATCTGTTGTCAAGTTTAGACATATTACAAACCAGACTACCGCAATTGGCACCTACATATGAACTACAACCTTCTAAGGTATCAACATTCCCTAAAGCACCCAACCTAGTGCATACACGAGTAAAAGTAAATTTTACACAAGAAAAGAACCCTCCATGTCACTTAGATATTGTTCCATTGCCGGTTGAATACGTTCTAACCTTTGTTCTTTGTAAAAGAACTTTAGCAAATATAAATAAGAAACTACTTCTTGTCTCAATCAATTTATGTAATATACCTTTTTTTCCTATCCCTAAAATTTATATTTTTCTTATTTAAAAATAATATAATTTATATTTATTTTATTTTTAATATAATGATTTATAGTACCATAAATATTTATGATTTCTTTTAAACTACAAATTTAAAAATATTTTTTCATTTCTTAAACTTAGTACCCAATTTAATTGAAATGGGACGAAGGAAATGCTAATAAATTAATAGTAAGGAAAAGCTGGGGAGCCGAGTGATAAACGTGCATGGAACACTACAATAAAGATGCGAAAGTAGCGCATGAACGCAGAATTTATAAAGGTAGCGGTGAAATAATTATGGAAATAAATGTGAGAAAGCCTCATGTCTCACTTGTAATTAACATCTGTTTTTGAGTTTATTTATTTACGGAAGTGTGAGATTCGTGTTTGAAGCGTCTATTTTAATTATCACAACACCCAACTCTATCATCTTAAAGTTGTATATATTTCATTCCAACTCTCTTTAATCTTCTTCATTATCTCCTATCACATCTTGAACTGGTGTTCTTCATCTATAAAAAGCTTTTATAATTACATAAATATTTTAAGTATTTTTTAACTTGTTTAATACTATAAATTCTAAAAGTGTTCATTTTTTTCAATCTCTGTACCCAATCAAACAGATTCATATAAATTGGAAGGAACGTATATAATTTATACTCTATCTGTTTCAAATTAGATGATGTACTTTCCCTTTTAATATATTTTAAAATAAATGACACATTTTTAAATTTTGAAATAATTCAACTTTACACTACTCATTTTACCATTAATAAGAAGTCTTTATAATCACACAAATGTCATGGCCACATAAAGCTTTTACTCTTTAAGCTTTTAAGACGACAAATTTCAAAAGGTTTTTTTTTCTTAAATTCCGTACCGAGTCAAACTATCTCATATAGATTGAAACGGAGAGAGTACAATTAGCGTTTATTATTGATAAAATTTAATTCTTTGTTTTCATATTAATGTTGATTTCTTCCTATGGTTAGTATAACCAAATTAGTTTTGTGCCAACCTTATTTTATTTTTTTACTGGATTATTTTACTATATTGTCATGTAATTATATCTGATAATCTAACTTATTAGTTATTTTTCTCATGTAAATTATATTTTCGCCGTCTCGATTTATATGAAAGTGTTTGACTTGGTATGAAGTTTTAAAAAAATGACTTTTGAAACTTGTGTAAAACAATCATACAAACTTATGTCTCTAAAAATCATCTCATTAAGGGTAAAAAGAGAATTTTACATTTGAATTATTACCAAATATAAAAAGGTATTCTTTTTAGGGCAGAATAAAACAAAACAGTGGGACTATATTTTCTAGGTTCTCTCATGTTAGTTGTGATGCAATAAACGTTAAATTCAGTCAATATTATGTACTTTATTAAATGAAATTCTCATTTTTTTTCATTCCACGCTTGTCTAATTTTTTAAACAACAATACTCATTAAATATATATGTATTATTTAATGCCTCTTATTAAGGCTTTGCTTTAGCCTCAGATGTTATTGAGCCGCCCCTGTATCATTGATCTTATAGTATCTTCGTCTCAATTTATGCAATGTATTATGACCGGCATAATAGAGGCATGATAGAAAGATGTGGAGATCGAGTATTTGGATTATAAATTAGGAGCTAGTTGAGTCTTGTCTTACTTCGTACAATTATTGGACTAGTCTAGTAGGGTTTTTGTCTAAGATAGCTAGTGACAATATTGTATTTTACTATTTCGCTTTCTAGTGCAGGACCTACTTACAAGCTATCGCTTTTGCTTTGGTGATGCTAATATTATCTCATTTTGTCCTTTTATCCTTTTATTTTCTTGAGTCGAGGATTTTTCGAAAACAGTCTCTCTACTCCAACGGAGTAAGGTAACGATTTTCGTATATACAACTCTCTCCAAATTCCATTAATAATATTTTACTTGATTATTGTTTGTTGTTATTATGACCGGCAAAGAGTTGAAGAAACAAAAAGACTTTTCAAACCTATGATTACAAAAAAGTTAAAGTTAAATTATTTCTTAATATAGAATATCACTCCTTCCTGAATATACAAAAAAATGCATCACATAAATATATATTTGGGATCCTCTCATATATTAACTTTGAAAGCGTAAATTAACCAAATCAAATTAAATATGTTTGTTAATTTTTTTCATATTTACTAAACATATATTCACTAATCAAAGTTTTATCTATAATTTTAATAAAGTAAGATTGAAATAATATCCATGTAACAAAAAAACCTCGAAAATACGAAAAACCGACAAAACCGGACCAATCCAAACCGATATAATTAGTTTGGTTTGGTTTTGATAAAAACCAAACCAATCCGATTCATGTACACCCCAGTGTATCTATCGATCCCTCTCTTTTTAATTTTTGTGGTTTTTTATTTATTAAATGCGCACTTTCTACTACACCTTTTAGTCGCTTGACTCACTTTAGTATGCATACAGGAAATTTTACATAAGAGATAGCTATCAATGATTAATAATAGCTCATAAAGAGTAAAATTAAGAACTTTATAAAATAATACAGATTATTTACTCTAAAAAATTCAATTTGAACGTGGAGTTTGGTGGAAATCATCAATGTGTATGTAAATTTGTCTTCTGGTATTATATCGTAGTAATGATGCAACTTCATGTCACATTCGTGCAAGGTGGTCCAAAGAAGTTTGATAACAAATATTGCAATGAAATTTCATGGAAATTCTTACAAAATAGAATTATTTAACAAGAAAGGCAAGTCAAGGTACCCTTTCACCTTTTGGGGAGGGGGATGGTCAAGAATTGAAGATAACAAATGGATTTTGATTAAGGTAGATACATGCCTTTAATATTTCCTTAAAGGCAACTTTGAAGAAAGAGATTGTGACCATACAAAAAAATCACTTTCTTCTATAGAGCCCATTTGGATTGACAGAAAAAAAGTGGAGGAAAAATTAGAAATAGCCAAATTTATAAGCAGTATTTGAAAATAGCTACAATTTCAAAAGTAATCAAAAGTTAGTCACTTTTTCATGTAAAGATAAAATTTGAACAAAAAGACTATTAAAAATTCGAAAAAATTACAACATAATATGCTGGAGTCCGAGTTCGAATGCTTTACATATGATATTCCAGCATAATATATTGGAATTTCGTTTCGTGATGGAGTTTCGACATAATATGCTGGAAATTTATACACAGAACCTCCATAATCCGGTATATTATGCTGGAACTTTTTCGTGTATTGGAGTTCCTATATAATATGCTGGAACTAGCATAGGAGCTCCCTTCCAATACATTATGCTGGAACTTTTTGTATTTCGGCAAAAACTGTGGCAAACTTTTATTATTTTTCAATTATTAATTCGAAAATTAATTAGTCTGTGCTATTTTCACGAAAAAAGTGATTTTTAAACCCAAGTACTTAAAAGCACTTTTTATTTGTAACTTTGAAGCAAGGAGGGTCATTTGTTACAATATAGGTTAAAGTATATTTATACCACACCATTGGTGTATACAAACTAAGTTCCTTTCACATTTATTACTTTCATAGCTCTGAAAATTATTATTTCTCTATAATTTTCTTCGTAAAAGAATTGTTAGTATTGCTAATAACTAATTCTTAAGTAATTTATTTTCCTTCATGAAAATGCAGGCGAAAGCAATAATATATCTTGCAAGTAGAGAAATGGAGGAGAATACAAAGACTTCATCACCTATTTCAGAGGCATCATCACCATTGTTACAACCTCAAACTTGTCTTTCCATGAAGAGATCCTTGCAAGCAACTTCTCCGTATCATCACTAGCAATTACTAATAATATTTGATGATCTTTTATTTCTTTTCTTTTTTTTCTTTCATTTGTTCCTTCACTTTACTGGTGTGGTTATGTGATGAAGAAGAAATCTTTTTTCATGTCATTACTTTTTGGTTTGCTGGCCCGACTAGTATAGATTCGTGGCTGGAAGACCCACCTGATGACATGCTCTAGATATGTAATTTAGTGTTCTCATTTAAATATTATGGATGTTGGCTTGAGATGAATCCGTTTGTCTATAAATATTTCTTTCTATTTTCAATATTTTATTTTTTCAAAAAATGTGTTTGTCCATGAAATTTTATAAATGTGAAGATTTTTCGATAATGAGTTTTTCAAAAACTAAAAAAAAATTCAAAATTTTTGGAAATTATTTTTCCACTGTCAAAACTGCAATTTTTTTTTTAAAATGACATGTATGTCAAAACATAGTGGGAACATTGGGCCATTGTTGTTGTTGTATGTCCAAACATAATTCTAAATTTTAAATAATATTTTTTAATTTGATCGACTTCAAGACCTACTTTTCTTTTTTTCGAAAATTACAATTGTTATGTCAAAACGCCTCCTAAATTTGAAATATTGTAAGTAATGATTCATTTAGCCAACCTCTTATTATGCATGAACGCGTGATTATTTTTGTTGTATAGAAAATTATGGATAAATTAGGAAATATATTTTGCCAATATATGGTTCTTATAATTATATCTTTTTTTTCCTTTATAGGTTCCCCTCAATAGCTTACATCAAATTGCTTCTTTCTATTTGATCTTGGCATACGGAAATATACTAGAGCTAACTGAAAAATAAAGCAGTGGAAAAAGGAAAAACAAATTGTAGGCATCTATCTTTGTATTTCAGATACAAATGAAGATATATAGAGGGCATTGGTGCTATTAATATCATTTAACTTGTTTAATGTAACGATCCGACTTGTCGTTTTGAGCAATTGCGCTCGATTCGGTATTTTGAGGTCTCGAGTAGCTTCATATTATGTATATCGACTTGTATGCATGATTGAATTTAGTTCCAGATGAATCGGAGAAGTAACCTAGTTTGGGAAGTTTAAATAGTGAAAATTGACTGGAAATGAACTTTTGAGTAAATGATCCTAGAATGGGTCGTAGGTGACCTCAACAGCTTCGTATGGTGATTTTCGACTTAGGCGCGTGTTGGAGGTCCGTAGAGTAATTTGAGGTGTTTCGGCGAAAGTTGGAAAAGTTGAAGTTTGGAAAATGGAGAAGTTTGACCCACAGTTAACTTTTATAATATCAGGACCAGAATGCGATTACGAGAGTTGGAACAACTCATTTATGTCATTTTGGACTTGTATGCAAAAATTGGCATCATCCGGGTTGAATTAATAGGTTTTGGCACGAGTTTTGGAAGTTAGAAGAGTTTTAAAGTTCCTAAGTACGATTCTTGGTGTGATTCAATATTTCGGCGTTGTTTGAGATGATGTGAGACCTCAAGTAAGTCTGTGTTAGGTTATATGACTTTTTTGTTTGTTTGGACGGGGTCCTGGGGGCTTCGGGTGTGTTCTGGATGGGATACGGGTCATTTTCTCTTGTTTTTGAGCTGTTGCTTTCTGCTTCTAGTATCCTCTTTTGCAATCGCGAACAGTCTTTCGCGTTCGCGAAGCTTTGCTGCTGACTACCTAGAAATTCATCTTTGCTTTCACGTAACACTCCTCGCGTTCGCAAATCTCTACTTTATCCCTCATCGCATTCACGGCCCTCTCACGCGTTCGCATAGCTATGCAAGTCCACTTTTTGCGTTCGCCTACTAGTTCACGCGTTAGCGAAGAGCAATCTCGGGTCATAATATTTTCCTTCTTCACGTTTACGAAGAACAAATGGGTAGCCTTCATTTTTCTTCTTCGCGAATGCGATACTTCCTCTGCATTCGTTATGCTTTAATATCTGGGCATAATATAAGTTTTCCAAATTGTTAACATTTTTGGAGTTTTAGAGCTCGGTTTTGGACGACTCTCTATGGTTTTTTCAGGAAAAATGATTGGGTAAGTGTTCTTCACCTGGAATTGATTATATTCCATAAATTTGTCTTTATTTTTATTATTTAATTTGTGATTTGAGTTGAGTAAAATATTGGTTTACGAAGAGCATTCTAAAATGAAAATCGTGATTTGAGGGGTCAAATGGTATTGGAATTTAATAAATTTTATGTGGTTGAACTCCTATTGGAATATGTATTCAGATTTTATAAAAATTTGTCGGATTTTGAGGCGCAGGACCGGGGGTCAACTTTTGGACCAATTATTATATTTTGTTAAAGATTAAGACTTTATGATCCAGAATAGTTTCTTATGTGTTTTGTTTGTGCTTTGAAGTTAATTTGGTTAGATTTGAGCCGTCAGGAGGTCTTTTAACCAGAAAAGTGCATTTTAGAATATCAGTTTGTCATCCTTGAGGTAAGTATCTTTCCTAACCTTGCATGGGAGACTTCCGCTTAGGATTGAGTTTTCTTTGCTAATTGTAGTCTGTGCATGCAAGGTGACGAGTTTGTACTCGGACTTATTTGTGGAAAATATGCTCTAGGGTTCTTAGGGCCTAATGTTCAATATGTGGAGAGTATTCCGTTATAATTGGGTTTAATAATTGCTTAAATTGTCTCTATATGCTCTAGAGTTGTTATTAGCTTTCTTCTAATTCCTGCGTGCTGCATTGACCCTTAATTGATTTAATTGAAGTGATTGTCTTCCTTATTATTTTGATGCTCTTGATTGTGAATTCCTCTATGCTTCGTGCAAATAAGTTACATGTTCAATTGTTGTGGTTATCGGTGTAGTTATCACGTGCTTATTATGTCTCGTTGTTTAGCTAATGTTTCATTGTGAAATTAAATATCGGTATAGTACAAGTTTTGTTATAGTTGATTTCCTTGCTGGGACATATTTAATCTTACTGTTGGTTCCCTTGTCGTGGCGTGTTTATTCTCGTTGTTGACTCCCTTGCTAGGAAATTGTTGTTTCCTTTTTATTCTCTTGCCGGGATATTATTGTTTCCTTATTATTCTATTGCCGGAATTCTTTTGTGATTGGTATTGATTTGTATATTGGGATCGGGTTACATTCCACAACAATATTATATAGATTGGGTTGCACGCTGCAATAATATTATATGGATCGGGTTGTACACTGTAACAATATTACATGGATCGGTTTGCACGCCGCCATAATAAAGTAAATATTTGCTCTTATGGTGAGAACAAGAGGAAAAGCACGAAGAGGGTATCGTGCACTTTCTGATGTTGTGCTTGTTTATTATTATCAATTCAAATGGTTAAACTATTTAAATTCCTTTATTGTTATGATCCTTTGGGTTATAGCCTACAATATTTGCAATACCTCACCATATATATATATATATATATATATATATATATATATATATATATATATATATATATATATATATATATATATATATATATATATATATATATATATATATATATATACACACACACACTTCAAACTTCAATAATTGTTACAGTCGTAATTCAATTAGTTTCTCAATTATACTTCCTAAACTGTTTGAGGTTGTATTTTACATAAAAAGAAATTTCTACTATGTTTTAAGTTATTAAATCTCATGTTGAAGATAATAATTCATTCCATATTGTATTTTTCAAAAATTAAAAAGGAGGTACTTTCTTTACTCAAATGGTTTCAAAAGAAATAATTTTACCTTTTCTTGTTGGCTTTTCCAATTAGTTTAAAAATTATAATTTTACTTATATTAGGTAAATGAGACTTTTTGAACATATTGAATGCATTGTATGTACATCATGTATTACATGGCATGTGGATTATGTTGTTAAAAATAAAATAAAAAAGATGGGGGCACGAGGTTCCATGTGTATGGAAAATTCGAAGGTTAAGATTATGATATGAAAAATTGAGGATCGAGATGGTTGGGATTGTGTATTAGATATGATGTGATCAATTGAGTGGTACTTTTCTTTCTTTAATTGAATACATTCTTACTTGTCTATGTTCCTGTTATGCCAGTGTTGATTTACTTGGTTGTCGTTCGTTATTGTCGCGTTCTCCTTTATTGTTCTTACACTTTTATTTTAATTGCTTTCCACTATTGATATTAACTCGTTATCTTTATCATGATACTTTATTATCATATCCTGTTCATTTCATTGGACCGGTAGATGTCTTGATTGTTTCTCGTTACTATCCCATCGAGGTTAGTCTTGATACTTACTAGGCATCGCCGTGGTGTGCTCATACTACACTTCTATATATTTTTGTGTACAGATCCAGGTATTGATCGATAGTAGTTGTGCGGGTAGTCGCGGTGGAGACTCACAGTAACCTGTTGTTGATTTCGCAGGTCACGGAGTCACCTTCGTTTGTATTTACGTTCCATTGATTCCTTCTCATTCTGGAAGAGTGTTGTATTTATTTTGTATAATTACTCTTAGAAAGGCTTATGACTTCTACTATCAGTTTTGGAAATTGTAATTTATTAAGAGTTATTTAATTTGAAGTTAATGATTATTAAGGTTATTTTTACAAATGTTAGGCTTACCTAATTTAAAGATTAGGTGTCATCACGACTCCTTTGGAATAATTTTGGGTCGTGACATTTAAATGTTCGTATGACTGCATCCTAATTTTATGCAAACACGTTAATTTGACTTTTATCAAGTAAAAAAAGGTGTCTATTTGTAGAAGACAAATTTCAAAACTTAAAATGTGCTATTTAAGTATGCCTGCCTAATTTTGAGTTTTTTGTTTTTTGTTTCTTACCTGGTATTTGGTATCCATATACTGAAGCTCGATTTTATTCGAATTCCTAACGTGTAGGGCCCTATTCTGGGAAAGCGCTTCCTATCAAGGATTAGTCCATATTTAGGGTTCGAACTCGAGATCTCTTATTAAGAGAAGAGCACTAAGAAATTCGGGAAAACCCGTCCAAAAAAACCGACCAAAGAAGGTCGGTCATGGCCAATAACCGTCTAAAACGTGTCCATTAACGTGTGGTCGCAGTATTTTGAAGGTCGGAAGGGCATACCAACTAAAGTTGGCTAGAAATTATGGACAAAAGTTGATCGATCAAAAAATATAAAAAATATTACCAAAAAAATTGAGCAAAGATGGACGGTTTTTTCCGATAAAATTAGATAGTATTTTGATTATGGAATTAAAAATATACCATCTGGGAATCGAATCGGAGGTTATACTATGGCAGGATACTCTTCTACCACTAGATTATTAGTGCATTTTGATTTAAGATTGTCTTTTATTTTATTTATACTCTTCAATTGTATTTTCGCACGAAAATACCATGTCGGTCGATTTCATTAAAAAATAAACTTAGCATTCGAATTCGGTCAATTTTTTAAAATGACTGGCCGAATAAACTGATTCATTTCGGTCATTTTTAAATATTAATTTTAATATATTTTAAATGAAAAACCTACCAAAGTTAGTCGATTTCTTGAAATATAAATTTCGTAGCACTCAAAAATAGTTTCCCACATTTTTACGCCAAAGAAAACCAACCAAAGTTTGTAGGTTTGTAAAATAAATATTTTGAAAAACTGACCGTCTTTGATTGATTCTTTGGCCGATTTTTTGACTGACCAAACTTGGTCAGTTACTTGTGATCAGTTTTTATCGAATTTTTAGTGGTGGAGCAGTTCCACCTGCTGCACCACATTATATTCTTTGGTTATCGATCTGATTGTTGTATAAATTTTGTGTAAGTAATTCATGTAAATATAGGGTAAAGGAGTAACTTAAAGTATTATCTTTAATATATAAAAAGTATAATTTTTTAAAATATTGCCTACTTATGTTTTTTCCTCTTATTTTTAGAATAGGTAGACTAAAAATGAACGAGTCACATACTCACATTAATTAAGACGGAGAGTACATTTGGAAGGGGCACTTGCTGGGGCTTATATGACCACCAAAGCAAATCATAGCTTCCATTAGAGTTATGTTAATTGTCTGATATCATAGTTAGCTGATACATAACTAAAATATAAACCATGTTTTTGTTTTCTTTAAAAAATACATAACACGTGTTCAATCTGTAATAAGTCGGTAATAGACCAACAGTCGGCTGTCTTCTTGATAGTCGTCCCAGTAGTAAAGAATCTTTTCCTGTTGGTCCTTAAAGATTTAGATAATTGATGGATTCACCCCACGTTAAATAAGAAGTAGTGTTTGCAATCGAATAATTTCTAAATATGATCATCAAGGAGAAAAGTGTGTGTTTTTTTTCTCTTTTCCTTTTCTTCTTGTTGTTAAAAGGGCAATTAGTGAAAGTCTTCTAATATGAAAGTTTAGTTAAGCTGATTTTATGAGATCTAACATATTTAGTGAGAAAGTAAGAGGGACGATGGAGGAGGCAGGGAAGAAAAGATTAAATATTATTGACTTACCTATCATATAATTATTTATGGTTGAACCATTGGATCAATGACATATAACGGTTAGACATGGTACACAAATTATCATGATATATAAATGCATGATTTTATAAAGTTCCGCATTCTTTAATTGAGGATCATTTTTGTACCATGTGTAAGTGTGCATTTAAATCGAGGATCTGCAAGAATCCGATGTGTGAGTTATGTCACATATCCTCAATGAAGCAGATGTTTGGACATAAAAATTATTAATTATTATAAAAAATATAATATTTAGAGTTAAATTGAAAAATAATATTTGAAATTTGAAATTATATTTATATATGTATTCTACTTGAAAAAAATATTATACTCTTGTGAGTAGGAAAACAATTTTTCGAAAATATGGTCACAATCACTTTTTGGTTTCTAAAATTCTCATTTTCAAAAAATTCCCAAAAACTTAAAAAATTTCATGGATAAATACATATTTGAAAAAAAAAATTATGACAAAAGGGGGAAAAAATTATCGATAATCGGGGCCTAACTTTTCTGGGTGAAATTAGAAATAGACAGATTTACAAGCGATAATTAGAAATAGACAGATTTACAATATAATATGAGCTAATTTAACTTCGGTCAATATTTTGGGTAAATAGACTCGAACCCGTGATTCGACGATCCCAGAAGGTCCGTAGGAAAATATGGGACTTGGGCAAGCCCGGAATCGAATTCCGAGGTCCCAAGACCGAGAAATAAATTTATAAAGAAAATTATTTTCTGAAATAGTTTAAGGAAATTGAAGTGAAATCTGGTTAGAACATAATGGTATCAGGCCCGTATTTTGGTTCTGGTACCCGGTACAGGTCTTATATATGTTTTAAGATATTTATATAAAATTTGGTGAAAACGGACTTGTTCGCCTTTCCCCAACTTTTTTCGCAATTTCAAGATTTGTTCGCATTTCCCAAATTTTTTTCGCAATTCCCAGGTTCGTATTTTTCAAACTTTTTTCGAATTCCCAAGCCAGCACAGGTTGGTTCGTAATTGTGAACCCCTATTCGCAATTCCCATATCTGAGACATGCTATTTTATCCTTAGCCGATTTTAAAATCTATTTTTTTTATATTCTCTCAAACATAAACACACCTGGGTAATTTTTCAAGGATTTCTTCTTCTCCAAATCAATTATAAGCCGTTTTAAACTAGGTTTCTTCAATCATGAACATCTTTTATCTGATTTAAACTTCAAATCAATGATTTTCATGGGGAAATTGGTTGTTTTGAGTAGAACCTAGGTTTTTCAAAATTTGGGGATTCCAAAACAAATTATATATTTTGGTTCGAGGGGGAATGGATGATCGGATTTTGGTTTGAACATCGGGTTTTGACCATGTGGCCCCGGGGGCGATTTTTGACTTTTTGGCAAAACTTTAAAAACTCAGTTTCATGTACAAAGGTTGATTCATTTAGTGTTTATTAATATAATTAAGTAATTTATGACTAGATTCGAGCGGATTGGTGGTGGAATCAAGGGATAAATTTGTAATTGAATCGTAAATTGTGTTCGTGGCTTCGAGGTAAGTGTTTGGTCTAACCTTAGCTTGAGGGATTAGGAGTTGTGTCCGACTTTCTATTTGATTCTTGTTGAGTACTACGTGTAGGCATGGTGAGGAGTATCTATACGTTGGTGTCAAGTATAACCATGAGTCTTATATTGTGATTTTCATGATTACTTTGTATTATTCATGCCTTTGGTGAAGATTTTTATTTTGTTGTGTAAAGTTGTGAAAAGAATTGTGAACTATGAACATTGAGGAGCGTTGGCTCCAATTGTATAATGAATTGTAAAAGTATAAGTGATAAATTAAACTCTAGAGTATTGGCTCGAGTTGTGAAGTGAGTTGTGAAGTAAAAGTGAGAAAGAGAAGAGATTATTATGTTGCACCCTTGCCGGGTTATTGTTGAGTTGTGGTTCCCTTGCACTGTGTTCTTAGTTGATATTACAGATGCTTAGGTTGATGATTCCATACGTTACGTGTTGTAATAAGTTTAGTTATAGCTGAAGTAGTTCGATGTTGTAACGGATTTGGTTATAGATGAGGTAATGAGGTGTTATAACAAGTTAAATATAATTGAGGTAGTTAGGTGTTGTAACAAGTTTAAATATTGCTGAGGTAGTTAGGTGGTAACAAGTTTGGCAATAGTTGTTTCTTCCTTGCCGGAATATTATTGAAATATCATTATTTCCTTACCAGGATATTTATTGATATTATTGTTCCCTTGTCGGGATTCCATGTGATTATTGTTGTCTTGTAAATGGGAGCGGGTGGTATGCATACCACAAGATATAATGAAAAGGAACAGGTGGTACGCCTACCAAAAGATATAATAAAATTGGAGCAGGTGATATGCCTACCACGAGATATAATAAAACGTGAGCGGGTGGTACGCCTACCATGAAATATAATGAAATGGGAACGGGTGTGTTGATTATCCAAACTAGAAGCTAGCTCAAGCTTCTGCATCTATGGAGTACTGCGAGAGGAGGAAGAGACAATATTCTAGAAGAAAAAAGAGAGACTAGATTTGAGAAATGATATTCGGAGTTGTATCATTAATGATCACTGTAGCATACATATATACATCAGAAAAATGAACATCTAATCTAATCACTTACATACATAGCCACTTTATAATATACTAAACCTTTTTCATAATTAACTAATAACCAATAATCTCAATACCGCCCCTCAAGTTGTTGGTGTGGAGAACACTGCCAACTTGTGTAGAGTAGCTGAATGTCTAACTCCTGTCAGTGCCTTTGTTAGAACATCAGCTAGTTGATTTGTTTTTCCCAAATGATGTAATGAGATCAGCCCTTTTTGCAGCTTACTTCATACAAAGTGGCAATCAACTTATATATGTTTAGTTCTCTCATGGAATACATGGTTCCTGGCTATGTGCATAGCTGATTGGCTGTCACAAAACACAACAATTGGCTTGGAAAATGGTACTGTAAGTTCTTCAAACAATCGACTGAGCCATACTAATCCCCTACTATCTTTCTTAAGGCTCTATACTCTGCTTGCGTTGAGGAGAGAGAGATAGTATCTTGCTTCTTTGATTTCCAACTGATTGGACTGTTCCTCATCAACACAAGGTAGCCACTTACAGATTTTCTAGAGTCTGGACATGCTGCCCAGTCTGAGTCACAATATGCCTTGATTGTGTATCTTTAGATAAAAATATGACCATGATGGGGTCCTTCTTTAGGTATCTGAGCAAATGAAAGGCTACTATCAAATGAGGTTTCCTGGGATCATTCATGAACTGGCTTAGGTTTTGTACACTTAAAGCTATATCCAATCTAGTATTGGTGAGAAAATTGATTTTTCCAATCAGCTTTCTATAATAAGTGGGATCTGTCAATCTTTCACCTTCTTTGGCTTTGAGATTCACAGTATGGTCCAATGGAAAACTGAAGCTGCTGTAATCTACACAGTGATACTCTTTTAACAAGTCAAGAGTGAATTTTCTTTAGGAGACTATTACACCATCATCTTTGTAGGGAATTTCCAAGCCTAAGAAATAGTGTAGTCTCCCCAAATCCTTCATTTTGAAACTATTGTTCAAGAATGTTTTCAAGTCTGTGATTTCTACAATGTCAGTTCCTGTGACTACAATGTCATCAACATACACTGCTATATAGACAGTGGACTCTCCAGTCTTCTTACAAAACAAGGAGTAGTCATACATTGAATGTGTATAGCCCCTTGAGCATATGGATTCAGTTAGTTTAGCATACCACGGTCTACTTGCCTACTTGAGTCTATAGAGTGATTTGTTAAGTTAGCAAACTAAATTTGGGTTGTCAACTGCCAAGACCTGTGGTACCTCCACATACACTTCTTCATTCAAATCTCCATGTAAGAATGTGTTATATACATCCAGTTGTGACATGTACCACCCTTCTTCACAGATATGGCTATTAATGACCTCACAATTGTCATCTTAACTACATGGGAGAAAGTTTCTGTGTAATCAATTCAAGCTTGTTGGGTGTATACTTTTACAATAGCCTAGCTTTAAGTCTCTCTACACTACCATCTGCTTTGTGTTTTATTTTATATATCCACTTGCATCTTATGGCTTTCTTTCCAGCAGGTAAGGGAACTAAGTCCCAAGTGTGATTGGCATGTAAAGCCTCAAATTATTGGGTCATGGCTGTTTGCCAAGCAGGGCTCACAGCTGCCTCCTCATAAGATGAGGGTTCATTGTTACTGCAGATGTCTCTCACAAGACTTTGACTTTCAAGATTCAGGGCATCATGGGTGATATGATGGTAATTGGAGAATGATGCCCTAAGAGAAAAGGGTGCAGTAGTGCTATTGGATGTTACAGAAAATGGTGAAACAGCAGAAGATGGTGATGTTAGCATGGGAAGAGAATGTAGGTAGTCCTGCAAGTATGCATGTGTTTTATGTGGTCTTTGTGGTTTTCTTAGGATAACAGGAGTATTAACAGGATGGTGAAATACTGGTGATGGGATGTCATCTGGGAGTTGAGATATATCATTATTTGGGAAGTAACATGATGGACTCTCAGAGTGGTTGTCTCGTTCTGGTTGCTGAGCTGGGTCATGTGTAACACTAGGGCCATTATCATTTTTATCATCAAAATTAGTACTTTCTTGAGTTTTATCAGTGGATGGAACATTAGTAAGGATAGAGGGAAAGGAAGAATTATTAGGGGATAAAGCAAAGGGGAACACACTTTCAATAAAGATAACATCTCTAGATACAGATATCCTTTTTGTGGCAAGACTCAACACCTTGTACCCTTTGACTCCATGGGGATAGCCAATAAATATATTAGGATATGTTCTAGGTTCAAACTTATCTTTTTGTACTTTTGGTACAGTTGGGTAACAAAGGTATCCAAAACTCCTCATATGGGAGTATGTTGGTTTTTTTATTATAAAGTAGTTCAAAGGGAAATTTTGGGTGGCTATGAGCAGAAGGCAGTCTGTTTATAATATATGTTGCACATAATATGCATTCCCCCTAGTATTTTACAGGTAGTTTTGATTGGAATAGAAGTTCCCTGGTAGTTTCTATGAGATATTTATGTTTTCTCTCTATTAAGCCATTTTGTTGGGGTGTATAAGGCAAGTCCTTTGATGGATTATGTCCTCAGAATTGGAAAACATGTTTCCCTCTGTGCTGGTGAAATCTGACCCATTGTCAGATCTGATTATCTTTATTCTTGTATTAAACGGGGTTTCAACCATAGAGACAAATGTTTTCAAGACTTGCAATGCATTGCTTTTGGATGAAAGAAGGTTGGTCCAAGTGGACCTACTATAGTCATCCACTAATGTAAAGAAGTATTTGTAGTTGTCATGGGCTGTCACATGGTAGAGTCCTAACAAGTTTGTACGCAGAATTTGGAATATTTTTGTGGAAATGTATTTTTTGGGGAAAAGGCAGTCTACATTGTCTAGCCATTGGACAAATACAGCAAAGAAAAAACTGCTTTGGGGAAAAGAAAACTGGTATAGAGGTAATCCCTCTCCTTTTGGCAAAGGGTACATGCCCAAGTCTATTGTTCCACAAAAAATTAGGAACTGAAGATTTTACAAAAGATGTCAGACTAGCATTTGTATTATTCAAACATGAAACATTTACATGTGGAGGGAAAGATGCATACTTATATGTGGACAATAAGCTATGTACATGTGAATTAGTATGACAGTGTGAGTTGTGTGTGCAAAAAGAACTGTTGACAAAGGAACATGAATACTTGTTTGTCAGACATTTCGGGCAGAGAAGATATAGCCCATCACAAGCTTTACCAATCTCCAGAGGCCTCTTCATTTAAGGGGCCTCCAGAACACAGAGGTTGTTAGTGAAAGCTACAAGGCTTATAAGATTCACACTAGTTAGACCATGAATGGAAATGAGATTGTATATGAAAGAAGGTACAAACATTACTTTACGCAAAGTGATATCAGGCACAAGAGTTACACTACCAATCTCAGTTACTTTCACTTTGTATCCATTTGGTAAAACAACTAGGAGAGAATAAGGTAATGTTATGATATTAGTCAGTTGGGTTTTATCAAACGTCATATGGCTTGATGCCCCTGAATCCGGAATCCAAGACTCAGTCTTATTTTTGAGAAACTGACATGACAATTTACCAAAATCCATAGAGGAAGTACAGACTATTATACCTGTGAAGTTCATAGCTAGAATTTATGACATTTGCACTGTCTCATTCATTACTAGCTTGAAAATGTTTAAGCAAATTCAGAATTTGTCCATAGTGCTCCTTTGACAGGCTGACATTTTGGTCTGTGTTCAAGTCACATTGTGCTTCTCTTTTGTTGGATACCAGTTCTGAAGAATGATCACCATGTACATTGGCTACTATTTTTTTTCCATTGCTAAAGTTCTGATTGCGGTTAAAACTCTGAAAACTTTGGTTCTGGTTGAATTATTGATTTGGATTGTAATTTTGATTGTGAGAGTGCCAAAATTCTCAGTGTAGCCATGTAGTTTGAAGCATTTGTCTTTGATGTGCCCTGGATTCTTGCAATAATCACACACAGGTCTCCCCCTTCCTTGTCCAGTATGATTATTATTATTGGATGAGTAGTTGGTTCTATAGCCACTAGGTCTAGAACTAGTAACATTCATGGAGGTTGATTCAACGAACAACTGGTTATGTGGTTTGATTTCCCTTTGATTTTATCTTGTATTAGGAGATAAAAATCTTGTGCAAGGTTAGGGAGTGGGTTCATCATGAAGATACTACCTCGGATTACAGTGTATGTTTCATTTAGCCCCATGAGAAACTGTATTAAACACCTATCTTGTTCAGCTTTGTAAAAATTGTCCTTTGCTCCACAGGTGCAACTACATGTGCATTGTGACTTCTTACTCAAAGTGCTCAATTCTTCCCAGAGCTTCTTCAATTTGGTATAATAGATAGCAATGTAGAGAGTCCCTTGAGATTTATCATTTATTTCCTTCTTTATTTGGTATAATCTGGATCCACTCGTCTGCTCATACCTGTCTTCCAATTCAATCCATAACTCCATTGAATCATTTGCTTATTCAACAGTGTCTGCTATTTCTTTTGACAGGGAATTAAGGATCCAGGAAGCACCACGAGATAAAGGAAATTGGAGTGGGTGGCACGCCTGCCACGAGATATAGTAAAATGGGAGCGGGTGGCACGCCTACCACAAAAAATAAGAAATGGGATCGGGTTGCACGCCTGCAACAAGATGTGAAAAGAAAGTGAAAGCTGCCTTTATTTTCCTTATTCTTGTTAGTCGCTGGGTTTTGTTTTTGTTATAGTTCTCTTGAAATTCTGTTTTTACCTGTTATTCCTCGAAGCATGTCCCCCCCCATCTTTACATGTTTATTCCTGCTTTACTTTCCGTTGTATATTATATGACTGCACATGTTTATTTAGTGGTCTGCTCCTAGCCTCGTCACTACTTCGCCGAGGTTAGGCTAGGTACTTACCAACACATGGGGTCGGTTGTGCTGATGCTACACGTTGTACTCTTTTCTGCAGACAATGTTGTGGACCTTGGACCGCAGTGAGACTGCTGATTCTTGATTACAAGGCGACCCGAGGCAGTCCTGCAGAAGTCTGTAGGCCTTGGCGTCTCCCTCTATCGACTTTTCTGTTTCTTACATGTATTCCCAGAGATAGTGTTGTATTTAATTCTTTCAGACCTTTATTTGTAGTACTCTTAGACCGTCGGAGAAACTATATAACACCAATTCTGGGTAGTTAAAATTTGAATAATTGTAGTAGATACCCATGTTCACATATTAAATTGGTATCCTTCGCTTAATTATTTAAAGTTTCGCTATTTTCATGTTATCGTCTTATATTTGATTAAAAAAAGAAGAAGCAATGTCATAATGAATTAAGTCGTTAGGAATAGGCTTGCATAGCTCTCATTATTAGGCGCCATCACAACTCTCGAGGGTGGGAAATCCGGATTGTAACAGTGGAGGTTATGGTTTATGTCTGTATTGGGAAAATTTGGTTCCTTACGTCCTACACTATCTACACACGTCCTCGGTGAAGAAAGCGGCCTAATTATGGTTGACTCGAGGAAGGCCGGCCTCAGACTGTAGACGGACCGAGTGACATGACTCACAGCGACGTCGTTTCAGGCTCTGACACTCGTACACTGAGGCCACCAACCCTTGTACTTTTCTTTGAGTATTTCGAGGAAGGTCCCTTAGTATATAAAGGGGGGCCCTTTTATAAAGACCCATGTGTATTTTACTATTGAAAATATACAACTCTCTCTCTATCTGACTTTCTTCTCTCTCTCTCTCTCTCTCTTGTGCAAAGTTTAATACTTGTCTTATTGTTCTTATATCACGAATTACTCACACTATAATCTCAGATCTTTGTCACTCTAGGCTCTCTAGTTCATAGTACTCTTGATTCAGATTAACCCATATTATTTTTGATTGTTTTAGAGCTACTTAAGTACTTGCATAACTTTTTAGCAAAACAATCTGGCGCCGTCTGTGGGAACTTCGAGAATCAAAGTTGTAGTTTGCTTCTAGAGATCCTTCAAAAACCACTCTCTACGACCTAAAATGGCTAAGAACAATGCGAGAATGAAAGCTATCTTGGATGTAAGAACAGATCTCACGGGCACTCTCAACACAGCTCCTGAAGGAGATGCCCTACACGCAACCCCCAGTACCTTGATAAGCGTAGAAAACCTACCTTCCTCGTCGGAATATATGGTGGTTCCACAAGAAAGAGAGGTTCAACATATACAACCAAAGAACCACACCCGGAGGTAAAGAGGTTACTGGAAGAGTGGCTGACAAACACTCTAAGCAGTCTAGCTAAGAAACCGCCTCAAAATGATAGATGCACCCAGCAACAGATCACGTTGCAACTTGAGATGAACTCGAGGTCACGAGAATGAAAAACGTGACAGCCGATGATCAAGCTAACAGTGGCACACTCACAGCCATCCTCAAAAATATGGAACAAATGGAAAATGAAAATAGGTCGCTTCGCGATCGGATGAAGGAGCACCAAGAAAGGGTGGATAAAATCCCAGGTGCGCCTAAGTTACTACCAAAGCGAGACGTGAGGAGGTTTGTGAACAACCCTACACAGAAAGAGTTGCGCTATACCCCATCCTGATGACCTTCAAAATGCCCCCCTACTTGAAGGTATATGACGGAACCACAGATCCCGAGGACCACCTGATTCACTATGTCACAGCCGTCAAAGGCAACGATCTGTCAAGAGAGTAGGTACCATCCGTACTTCTGAAGAAATTCGGCGAAACGCTAACACGAGGGGCCCTAACATGGTACTCACAACTAACGGCCAAAATCATCTCCACATTCGAGGAGATGGCGGATAAATTTGCCACCGCCCACGCAGGAGCAAGGAAGGCAAAAGCACGTGTCAACGACATTTTTGCTGTACGACAGACCCCAGGAGAGCAACTTAGGAAGTTCCGAGCTAGGTTCAACAGGGTCAGAATGAGCCTACCAAACGTGTCCGAAGGCATAGTAGTTGCAGCCTTTCAGAACGGGCTCAGCAGAGACAGCTCAAGGGCAACCAAGAAACTACTTAGCATCTCTTCAAATATCCACCCACCACCTGGGAAGAGATACACAACGCCTACCGCGTCGAGGTACGTGGAGATGACGACGACCTTAATGGCCCAACCCGACGGTTGACGATGGTGCACCCAAAAATCCGAAGGACCGACACATCAAGGGACAGCGGGAGTAAGTCCCACACCTCAACTGAGAAAGACACCAACCATGCATCACATCCTCGCATCCGCCACCGCCAAGGCATGCGGACGCCCTACAACGACATGTCGCCCCACTAAGAAACGATAGAGGTATGCCCCCCTCATTATCTGCACATAACTTTTGTGTATCTCCTTCAGAAGTAGTGTACGCACTAGAAAAACTGGGCAGCAAAGTACAATGGCCAGCAAAGATGAAATTTGACCCCACCACCAGAAAATAAAATGCCCTGTGCGAGTTCCACCAGGAGCGGGGGCACAAAACGGAAGATTGCATAGGTCTCCGACAGGAGGTGGTCCGAATGCTAAACCAAGGGTTCTTGAAAGAACTGCTCAGCGATAAAGGGAAGCTCAACTATGCACGCGGGCCGTAACAACCCCATGGCCCGCCAAGGCCGCCCTCACAAGCATGCACCATCAACATGATAATTAGGGACGGCAATGACTCATCGATCAATCACTTCAAATTCACCACCACTCACAAGTTAAAGCGAACCATCGCCCACGAATGGTATGACAACTTCGAAGATAGTATCACCTTCAATAAGTCTGATGCCGACGGTTTGTGTTTTCCTCATTATGATGCCTTAGTTATTACTTTACACATAGTAGATACTGATGTTAAAATGATCATGGTCGACGATGGCAGCGGCGCATGTATCATTCATCCGAGAGTCCTTGCACTCATATGGGACTCAGGATAAGATAATTCCATGCTGCATAACACTAACGGGTTTTCATAATACAGTGGAAAAAACCTCAGGCAAGCTGACGCTGCCCGTTCTGGCAGGAAGACTTATGATGGAAACCACCTTCCACGTAATGAACCAAGAAACGGCATACAACGCCATTATCGGACGCCTATGGATACATGTCATGAGGGCCGCCCCTCCAGCTTCTATCAAGTGATCAAATCCCAACCCTATGGGAACTGCACAGCATACGGGGCGAGCTGCGCACCGCCCAAGAATGCTATAAAATAGCTCAGGATTAGATGCACACCAAACAACTCAAGGGAGAAAGTGTTGAAGGATAGCAATTAGCCCTATCGGGGGCTAAGGTCTACCCAACAGAGAACGCTATCAAAGATCCCGATGACATCGAGGCTCGCAAGGCTACGGTCGAAGACCTCGACCCCGTCCAGTTAAACAACAGTGACCCCGCAAAGAAAGCTTACATAGACCACGGCTATCGAATCCAGGTCAGTACCGTGAATTTTTATCTAACCATGCGGACCTATTCTCTTTTTCCCATGCAGATATGCCAGGAATTCCACGAGAAATTGCCTCCCACAAACTCAACATCGACCCATTACACCGGCCCGTGCGGCAGGCAAGAAGAAAATTCAACGCTGCTATCAACGAAGCAGTGAGTGAAGAAGTAGACAAATTGCTGACTAATGGCTCCATCAGGGAATCCAAGTACCCGGAATGGGTCGCCAACGTCGTAATGGTCAAAAAGAAAAATGAAAAGTGGCGGATGTGTGTAGACTTCACCGATCTCAACAAATCATGTCCAAAAGACTCATCCCGCTACCCCACATCGACCTGCTGATAGACGCAATGGTAGGACATGAGCTGCTAAGCTTCCTTGATGCATATTCCGGCTACAATCAGATCACAATGGTGGAGGATGATCAGGAGAAAACAACTTTCATCACTCACCAGGGGGCGTATTGCTACAAGGTAATGCCCTTCGGGCTTAAGAACGCAGGGGCAACTTACCAAAGGCTGGTGACTGCAATGTTCAAAGAACAACTTGGCAAGACAATGGAGGTCTACATCGACGACATGTTGGTCAAGTCATCAAAAAAGGAAGACCACCTCACCCACCTGAAGGAAGCCTTCGAAATATAAGGACGTACGGTATGAAACTGAAGCTCGAAAAATGCACTTTTGGAGTATCCTCGGGAAAGTTCTTGGGATTTTTGGTATCACAAAGGGGCATCGAAGTCAACCCTGACCAGATCAAGGCCTTAGAAGCCATCACAGAAACACTAAGCAGCAAAAAGAAAGTGTAGAAGCTGACGGGTCAGATAGCCACCCTCTCCAGGTTTATCTCACGCTCCTCCAACAGGTGCCGCAAATTCTTCGATGTACTGAAGAAAGACCAAGGACTGCAGTGCAACGAAGAATGTGTAAAAGCCCTGAAGAAACTAAAAGCATATTTGTCATCACCACCCCTACTGGTGAAAGCCAACCCAGGCGAGCCATTGTGGATATATTTGGTCGTATCAGAAGTTGCAGTTAGCGCCGTCCTGGTGCGCGAAAATAAAGGTACGTAATCTCCTATTTATTATGTTAGCAAAAATTTAGGGGACGCCGATACCCGGTACCGCTACCTTAAGAGGCTAGCATTAGTATAGACACGTGATTTTCTACCCTTTCCGGAATTTTATCCATTTTATCGTAAATACTTAGTTCATGTCTAATATAGTTATTTTAACTAATTTTAACTCGTTTACATTATTTTTATGTAAAATTAAAAATACAAAAAAAATAATTTCATTTTTCTCTATTTAATTAAGGTGTTAAGTATTTTCAAAAGAATATTATTTTTTTACCAATTTTATTTTTATATAATCCTTGAAAATACAAAAAAAAGTTTAAACATTCATTTTTAGCTTTCATTTTTAATATTAATAGTTTATCAATTTCGATTAAGAGTTTTTGTATTTTATAGGCATTTAAGTTAAATTTTCAGCTTTTGTTTTTAGCCCAATGTTTGTAAGAGACTAGAGCCCAATCCTTAAAGCCCAAAACCTAGAACCTTAAGACATAACCCACAAGCTAAACCCTAGCGTCTTCCTCTTCTTGAACAAGACCTAAAACCTTAACTTCCATGGCTGCCCTATCTTCTTAAACCTACAACAAAAAAGAACCTGAATACACAAGAACAGCCGTGGCCTTCTTCTTGACAACAATGGAGAACCATTGAACTATAAGAGCTAACCCTCGGTTCCTTCAGCAATCACCATTAGATCCGCCGCCGTTCACATCCAAATGACCCGCCTTCTTCACCTTCCGTCGACCACCCTCATGTGCACACAACAACCAGCTGCTCCCTCACCATCGGACTCGCCGGAAAAACAGCAACTCCCATCAGAACGAGTACACAACATTCGTCGAGGTTGTTAGGTGCGTTCGAGGTCCCGTCACCGGTTCAAGGTTTGGTCAATAGCTCTTTTTTTTTTTGGTTTGCTGCTTTTGAAATTTTCAGCCATCATACACGGTGAAAAATACAGAGACATAAAGGTCCTTCTCTTCTCCCTTCTTACTTACTTGCTTGTTTATATGTTGAATGATCTATGAGTAAGACGAGTAGGGCTGCTTATCGGGCGGATTGGATGGTTACTTACTTTTAACAGTTTGGCTTAATGGTTATCGACTTTTAAATGTATCAATCCGCTAGCCATCCAATAAGATATCGGGCGGATCGGTATCGGTTTAACTCTTATCGGGCGATTTATCGGCCTAATTCATGCGGATCGGTATCGGTTTAACTCTTATCGAGCGGTTTATCGGCCTAATTCAACCTATATTGCGTGCTTAATTGTTTGCCAACAACCTAGCATACAAATTCAGAAAGCGAAATTACACATCGAGTCTACATACAAAACTCGAAACTACTGGTCTTCCTGCATAACAATGAGTGAAAAAGCAGAACCCATTTGTAAATCACTAAATTGTACGCTACAGTTTATTAAAATAAACATTGTCCCAAAGCAGAGTACTAAAATTGTACACACTTGTTTTCAATAATATTTTTGTTATGCAAATGTGTAACAATTGTACACTGTCCAATACATCCCAAAGCAGAGTACTAAAATGAACACGGTACATTTCAAAATTGTACACATTTATCCGGTTCCAACTTCCATCTCTACTTCTTCTCCTATTTCAATTATATGAAAAACACAAGAAAATCATCAGTGCCAATGTGCTAAAAACCCAATATAAATTTATGGAGGGCCTCACACCTTTTAGGGGTGGCAACTCCAGATCATCAACTCTTTATACAATAATCACTCTCACCTCGCTTGAATTATGATCAACAATTTACATATGACACTGAGATGGATGCTAATAAGTTGCAATCACAGACACGACACAAGGATGATATTGTAGGTAACCAAAAGATACTTAGTAATTTTGAGAGACGTAAAATGTGCAATTATAGATAAATATTGTGCATATATATATATATATATATATATATATATATTATTAACGGGTTAACGGATTATCCGTTAAGAAAATTGAATAATCCGCCCTCACACCAATAAGCCATTAATAAAAAAATTTCAATCCAATTCCCTGTCTGTTAAGCCGTTAACCGTTACCAGTAAGCCATTAAGCTTCGGTTCGATTCGATTTTTGGTTTCGGATCGGTTTTGAACACCCCTAAAGATGAGCTCCCATATGTGATTAGTTGCTAAATTAAGGCAGTCTGAAAAATTCTTAAACCAAGGTTATTAGAATTTATATTCTTATATGCATAAGTTATTTTAAGGTTCTTCTGCTACTTTATAGTAATATTTTTAAAATTTATTTTCTTTTGTTGGCATTCTTCCTTTTTGATTGTATATTAGTAGGTTATTTTCAACACGGTTTAAGGTTTTCTTTGGTTGTCATATTTATGAAAAGAATTTAATCTCCTAGATCTACTTTAGTTCATGATTGGCAGTACTATTTTCTTTAGTTTTCTTTTATATATATATATATATATGTATTTTTTATTTTTAGTTTAGTTATGAGGATGGTTTGAAATTTTCTTAGTTCTGGCATGTTTACGGTTTAGTTTTTCTTTTTGTTTTTTTTTTTTTTGTTTTTTTTTCTTTCTTTCATTCTCTTTCTCGTAATTTTAGAGTATCTTGAGCGCATGATCTTCTTTGGTTGTTACATTTTTAAACACTGTATTTAATTAAGTTTTCTCTATAATAAGTTAGTTTAAATATTAGAGGAACAAAATTAACAGTCACAAATGGGCCTCTATCTTGCTCTAGATATTTCTTTTTCCATTTGATTAGTTAGCTTCATGTTCGTTCCTATGGCATAGTGTTACTAAATGTTTAATGGTCTCTTTGATGGTTGTGGATGTTGGACATAAAGAAAGTTTAGCATACTAATTGCCTTATACGCTAGGACCATGTTAGGCCGTTATCACCCGAGTAGGCAAATTTAAGGATTTTTATTAGTTTGAAGCGAGGGTTCGCTTCCTTAGTTAAATTTATCCGGGGAATGCCCCGAATGATTTGTATATATTTAATTCTGGGGAATACCCCAAAGTACTTGTATTTGGAGGCCTAAAGTGAAACACATAATATTTTAGTTTAGTTCTATTTTTCTTTTACTAGGTGGGAGCGAACTCGAACCTCTTGTGTGTTTATCTTTCTTTTCCGTGTTTGTTTCTCAATTCGAATATTGTAAAAGCCAACATGATCGAGTATGCAACCGTACTAGTTACGATACTTGGGGAGTGCCTAACACCTTCTCCCCGAGTCAAATGAACTCCCTTACCCATATCTCTGGTGTAGATTTAGTTTTAGAGTTCAAAGAGTTTTAAAAGGAAAATTATTTTTTTTAGAAAAATGGGTGACCTGACACACCGAAATCAAAGTCAGTTGGCGACTCTGAGTTATTTACCTTTTGAAACACACCAATTTTGTCACTTTTCAATTGAAAACCTTTTTCAAGCTTTACTAAATTTTTTTTATTTATTTAAGAGGGTTAAGTAAAGTTTGGTTTTAAAAAAAGGGTGTGACTTCTCTGGCGACTCCGCTGGGAGTTGTCGGTTCGAGCTAGTACTTGATCTTGTTGGATTTTAGGATGTTCGTTTGAGATTTTTATGTGTTTTGTTTGTTTTATTTCATTTTTAGTTTGTTTATGTCTTTTATTATTTATTAGCTGCTTATGCGTTACAATTTAACTTTATGTGTTTATTGCTTCATAAATGTCATCATTTGCATAACCCCGGGCCTTCTTTCTGCAACAAGTCATCCGGAGTACGTTTGAGCGTACGCGGTCTTTTTGTGAGTCACCTGGGTCTTTAGGGGGTGGTGTGGGAGCGTGGAGTGGGCAGACAGGTAGAGCAGCCGCCATCGATCACGTGCCGCCCCGAATTGCCTTGTCTAGTGAACCCCAACCGTATGTCAGCATTTATGTCATGCTTATTTGCATCATATTATTCAGACTTAGTAGTGCTCAGTCCCAGGCACTGTGTCCCTTTGTAGGAGGCCTATCCAAATTATGTCAAAAATGGTCTTATGGCCCAAAGTGATATTTAATCATCGTATGTGCTAAAGTTGCATCTTTGAGGCTAAAAAGGTCATTTGGTGGACCAATGTTTGGAAAGAAGGGTGAAAAATGAAGAAAGTAGGGCCCGCCCACATTTTTCTTTTATGGTTTTCCAAAACTAAAAAAATAAAAGTAAGAAAATCCAAAAAGATTTTACACTCTTCCATTATTTTTCAAAAATTCAAAAAAAAAGTAGAAAATGAAAAATCCAAAAAAGATTTTATACTTTCTCATTATTTTACAAAAAATCAAAAAAGGTAGAATGTGAAAAATCCAAAAAGATTTTACACTTTTCCATTATTTTTCAAAAACTTCAAAAAAGTAGAAAATGAAAAATCCAAAATTTTTTTTTATACTTTTCCATTATTTTCCAAAAACTCCAAAAGGTAGAAAATGAAAATCCCAAAAACAATTTACATTTTTCATTACATTCCAAAAATTTTAAAAAAAGGAAAAAAAAGAAAATCCAAAAAGATTTTATAATTTTCATCATTTTTTCAAAAAGAAAAAAAATAGTTTTTCAAGTTAGATGAATTATTTTGAATTCTATCCTATATTTAATATTCCCGAACTACGCAAACCTGATTCTTGTCTCTCGGGACGAGATACGCAGGCAACCCACATAGGATCAAGTCTTTGTAGTCTTAGGTTCTTGGCTTTGCGAGATCATAGCCAAAATTCTGCATGTATAGCCATTTTTGGCCATATCGGCCATTCTTGCAAAATGGGATCATTTCGAAAAAGTGGTTCGATAACCCATATCTTAGGATTTTGAGACCACAACTAGGTGTCACATTACTTTAAGGTCCTTCCTTTTTGAGTTTGCATCTTTAGCCATTTTGGCCACATATGTCATTTCCGCAAAATGGGGTCATTTTTGCAAAGTAACTTTTGTGTTGTGAGTCCTAGATGTTTAAGGCCATATAGGCCTTTATAAGGTGTTTCTTTATTGAGTTTTGCATCTTCAGTCACTTTTGGCTACGTAAGCCTTTTTGAAAAAATAGCCTTAATCTTGTCTTGCATGTGTCCAATAGGAGGTGCGGTCTCACATAGTGTCTCGAGTCATTTAATCTGTTTGGCTTTGTTTTTCTCATTCAAGTATGGATTCATTTACCACAACTCGAGAATGATTGATGCCCCAGGACCACTGCATTCAGGAGCTGCTTGAGCAGTCTTTTTATATTTTGAGCATTTTTTGAGTCTTTTAGGTGGTTTAAGAGTTTGTCTAGTGTTTTGTTAGTATACTTCTTATTTTGTATTAGAAAAACCAAAAAGAGTTATAGATGAAGGATCCAAAAAGATTTTGATTTCTTCGATTATTTTGTCCATTGCTTCTTTTTTTCAAGAACTACGCTTGATCTGATTCACGAGGGATATGATACGTAGGCAACCTACATAGGGTTTGTTCGAATCATTTTTTTAAGAAAAAAAATGAAAAAAGAAAAAAAAAGAGAAGAAATTGTGGGCATGAGAAATGTGAAAAAAAAGAAGCAATAATAAAAAAGAAAATAGGGTGATAGGAATGACAAATCAATCGGTGTTAGAAAGCAAGAGAAGGAAGGAAATGACGCAAAAAGAGTGAAATTGGGATGATGCCATATGACCTTCGTGCCCTCGAAGCCATTCTAGAACCGTAATTGTTGCTAGGGCATGGCACACAATGTGGCATTTCTATCTGCTAAATGCTCTAATGCTAACCTTTTGGCTTTGTTTTGCTCTCCTTTGTTACTTTCATTGTTATCATAACAGAGGGTGGTTAGTTTATGGTACTTTGGCGATTCATCTGTGCAACACAAGGTCAAAAAGTACGGAAACCATGGCTAGCAAAAACTTGGATAAGAGAGTTGTCGATCCCTCGAGGAAGATTATGGAGTCAGAATATGAACTGAACGAGGAGGTCCAAAGGTTGAAACAACAAATGTCTGAAATGTGTCAAGCATAGGCCAATAGTCAAGGACCACCTTTTCTTATGCTTTCCCAGAGTTTACACCCATCTTTGCTACTACCACTCCGATTTTATTGTCATATCAATTCCGTCCATTCAGGTTCAGTCCTTATCCCAATTGCACGACTATAGTTGGAACTTCTTTTGCGCGCTCCCAAAGTGTGTCATTGACAACCAGTCAGACAACTACTACAGTTATGCCTGTCTTTACCATCCCACAGCCAACGGTGGTGCAGAGAAAAACTCACGAGTCACAATTAGATTCCTAACAAGAACAATATCACTTTCCTGAGTACCGGTCTTACATGTTCGATGTTCCTGCAAAGATTGAGAAGCCTGGGCCAAAGGTAGTATCTGAAAAAATAGCCCGCAGAATGAAAAGCTTAGAACAATAGTTGAAAAACATGCAAGGGCCGGCAGGTCAGAAGAGTATTGCCTTGAAAGATCTATGTATGTTCCCTGATGTTTGTTTGCCACTTGGTTTCAAGACTCCCAAATTTGAAATGTATGATGGACATGGAGACCCCGTAGCCACCTGGAAAGGTATTGCAATAAACTTAGAGGTGCAGGAGGAAATGAAGAATTGCTAATAGCCTGTTTTGGGGAATCTCTTACGGGTGTAGCGTCCGAATGGTTTATGGGTCAAGACACATCTTGCTTGTATATCTGGGATGATATGGCACATGCCTTTGTCAAACAGTTCCAATATATCATCGACATTGCTCGAGACCGCAATTCCCTTTCAAACCTGAAGAAGAAACCAACTGAAAGTTTCAAGGAATATGCCATTAAATGGAGAGAACAAGTAGCTAGAGTTAAGCCACCCATGGATGACCACGAGCTAATCACTATCTTCCTTCAAGATCAATAGCCCCATTACTTTCAAAACATGGTTTCCGCAGGTTGTAAATCATTCTCGGAAGCAGTCAAAATGGGAGAAATGGTAGAGAATTGCCTCAAGACAGGCAAAATCATAAGTCAATCAACTCTTAGAGCTGCAACTCAGGCTGTCCAAATTGAATCTGGTAGTTTTAGTGGCGCGAGTGAGAAGGTTGAAGAAATCATGATGACATATAGGACGAGAAGAGGTCCCAGAAGAACATCTCGAAGGCATGACCAACCTTGCTTATTTTTTGATGATTCCCCTGAGAACCCACAATACTCTGTTGCTTCACCCCAGTATGTTGTCGAGCCACTAAGACACCTCAGAAGGCGAGCACCATCTCCGCAAAATCTCCACCAGCCTCCGCAAAATTTTCAGGTGCCCCATAACCCATATCCAAGACAGGGGGACAGAAGTAAACAAAGGTTGAAAGATAATTTTACACCGATAGGAGAGTCCTACGCAAGATTGTTTGAGAAACTAAAACATTATGACCTGATTGCACCTATTCCTCCGAATCATGTGAACAAGCGTGCAAGAATCTTTGACCCTTCTAAAAGGTGTGAATACCACTCCAATACCCAAGGGCACAATGTCCAAAGTTGTCGGGATTTGAAAAGAGAGATAGAAAGAATAATTCAGAAAGGGATAATTTTGGTCCAGGAAAGTGACACCTAGAATATCGCACAGAATCCTTTAGCTACACGTGATGATGCACAGTTTGTGGGTGAGATGCATGGTGACAAGGAGTATGAGAGTCCTCTTGGGAACTTGCTGAGTGAAGTTAATGAAATTGGAATTGGTGAAAGTCCTAGCAGTTTTGATGTGCAATCCTGTGGCTAAGACATCGAGCTTTGCGATTGAAAAGACACTCCTTTCTTGGCTAGCCAGCGAGGAGTTTTGGTAGTTTATTTTGTTTTCATTTCTTGTTTGTTCGGGTTATTTCAAGATTGTAATTTGGATATTGTCTCGCGGCTCAAACTATTCTTCTTCTCATTTTGTCTAGTTTGTTTGGTTTGTAGTAACTCGTCTAGTGTTATTTAGGGTTTTTCCAGGGGGGTAACACATGTCTATTTTGTTTGTCTTGTTCAAACCCTTTTCATCATCTGTCTATTGCAATCTCCTATATTCTGTTAATTCTAGTCAGTTTTGTTTAGGTCATTTTTCCTTTTATAGTTCTTTCATGCTAATTCTAGTGACATGACATGCACGGATAATTCTCAGCTTAATCTTGAAAGTTAGTCTAATCATAACACAATGGCACATTTTGAATATGATAAAACGTGTAATTTGAGGAAAAAGTCAAGATTCACACATTCTGAGAAAGCTGGAGCTTCAATTGAGTGAAACCGAAGCAGTTATTTTGGATAATGAAGGATTGATAAGAGCATACAACAAGGAAATGTCTCTCAAGCAGTTTGAGGTAAATCAGTCAGTGCTAAAAGGCATTCTTTCACATCAAGATAAGGTTGAGTCAAGTATGCTTCGAACTGGCAAGGATCATTCATTGGGATAAGGGTATTGCCCATTGGCACTTTGTGTTTGTGTTGATGCCATCAATAGATACTATGTGTGATTTGTTTGCTTATCTTCAATTGCACATTTGTACTTGGAATTTTCAAAGGTTGGTATGACGAAGACATTTTATTTTACTACCCAAATACTTTTATCCTTTGCTACCCATTTTGAGCCTTAATTTTTTGTTTCATACCCCTCTTTTGGATTCAATAATTGAGTTAGGAACTAGAAAAGGAAAAAAAAGAAGGAAAAAAAAAAGAAAAAAGAAAAAAAAAGAAAAGGGAAAAGTAAAAAAAAGATAGAAAAGGAAAATAAAAAAAATAAACAAACAACTTTGTCAAGAACTACGTTCAACCTAATTCTTGTCACCACAAGATACGTAGGCAGCATTACGGTTCCGTCACATTAAATTAAATATTTCACAATTCCCCGAAATCAATATTGGGACAGATTTTCTTAGAAACCCCATTAAAAAAAGAAGATGAGAAAGAAAAAAGAAAATAACCCCCCCAAACTCCGAGAAATGGGGCAGAAGTTTTAATTTTCCAAAAGGCGTGATTGGAAAAGTTATAATTCTGAACCCTTTCATCTTAAATTATTTTGAGCTTTCATGCCACCCTTTCTTTCCAACCCTGTCCAAAAGCCTACGTTGTGGTCCAAAGAAAGACCTTCCGACCATTCTTTGAGTATTCCAAATCAAGTGGGTAGTGAAAGTATGATTTTCTTGCATCATGGGTAATACTTTGTTCTCAACACAAAGAGAGAGAAAAATAAAATGAGAGAGTCTTATCGGTAAAAACCCTCATGGAACCGTAAGGCGATCGTGAGTTGAGAAAAGAACAAAATGAGAGAGCCTTGATGGTGAAAACCCTTCAGGGCACTACAAGGCGATTAAGGATTGTGGATCAGATGGGACAATTTAAGCGCTGAAGCCCATTAATACAGCGAAGAGTACAACAAGAGTTAAACATTAGACTTGCTTGAGAGATCAGGCTGCCTAATCCAAAATGCATGTCATTGTCAATGGAGATGGCCTTCAAATCAGATTAATTTCTTCTTTGTTCTTTTTCCTAGGTAATAATATTTTCTTGTTAGACACCATCTTTTCTTGTTTTTCCGTTATTTTGTTCCTCTTGTATTGTTTGAAACCCTTCTTGAGTCTGTTTAGTCAGAGCAAGTGAGAAATGACTTCAAAATTTACTACCAGCTTTCCAATTGCACAAAACAAATTTGGCTGGCACATCAAAATGGCATAAGTCAGGAAAGAACAGTATGCGTACTGAGTTGGCAACAATCAACGTGCTTTGGGATTCATGTGAAATGCAAGGGATCGGTAAATATCAATTAATGAGAAAATGCAACAGATAGAGGGTATTGTGATTGCATATAGGAGGGGTGTTTTCTTTGGTAAGAGTTAAAAGAAAATGGATAGTCGACAACCTTCAAGGTCGTCCAAGTTGAAATAAAGGTAATCTTAGCAAGTGAAAAGCAGCCACCTTCAAGGTCAAGGCCACAAACTAACCACCACATTTAAACTCACAAGTTTTCTTTGTTTGAAACAGAACAAATCAGTGCAAGCAAGTTGGTTCAAAAACAAGAAAGTAAAAAAGAAAAGAAAGAAAAATGAAAAGAAGAAAGAAGAAGAAAAGAGCCGATAAAGGGAAGTTTCTCAAATATTTGCCCTTACCTGTCTTGATAGTGTGCCTAAATGTTGGCATTTCTCTTCACATTTTTCCTCCTAGGTTAAAAGTCCTAGTCTGATGGATTTTTCTCTCAATCAAAATCTTAGTCTGATGAATCTTTCTCCTAAGATAAGAGACCTAGTCTGATGAATTTTCTCCTAGGATCAAAATCTTAGTCTGATGAATGTTTCTCCTAATATAGAAAAAGACCTAGACTGATAAATTTTCTCCTAGGATCAACATCTTAGTCTGATGAATCTTTCTCCTAAAATAACAAAAAGAGACCTAGTTAGATGAACTTTCTCCTAGGATCAAAATCTTAGTCTGGTGAATTTTTCTCCGAAGATAAGAAAACTTAGTCTGATAAACTTTCTCCTAGGATCAAAACTTAGTCTGATGAAACTTTCTCCTAAAATAGCAAAATAGACCTAGTCTAATGAATTTTCTCCTAGGATCAAAATATTAGTGTGATGAATTTTTCTCCTAAGATAAGAGACCTAGTCTGATGAATTTTCTCCTAGGATCAAAATCTTAGTATGAAGAACCTTTCTCCTAAGATAGAAGACCTAGTCTGATGAACTTTCTCCTAGGATCAAAATTTTAGTATGATGAATCTTTCTCATAAGATAACCAAAAAGACCTAGTCTAATGAATTTTCTCCTATGATCAAAATTTTAGTCTGATAAATGTTTCTCTTATGATAGCAAAAAGAGACCTAGTCTGTGAATTTTCTTCTAGGATCAAAATCTTAGTCTGATGAATTATTCTCTTAAGATAGTAAAACTAGTCTGATCAACTTTCTCCTAAGCTCAAAATCTTAGTCTGATGAATCTTTTTCCTAAAATAAGAAAAAGACATAGTTTGATAAATTTTCTCCTAAGATCAAAATCTTAGTCTGATGAATTTTTTCTTCGAAGATAGAAGACCTAGTCTGATGAACTTCTCCTAGGATCAATATCTTAATCTGATGAATTTTTCTCCTAAGATAAGGAAACCTAGTCTGATGAATTTTCTCCGAGGATCGAAATCTTAGTTTGATGAATTTTTCTCCTAAGATAACAAAAGACCTAGTCTGATGAATTTTCTCCTACGATCGAAATCTTAGTCTGATGAATCTTTCTCCTAAGTTAGCAAAAAAATGGGGACCTAGTCTGATGAATTTTCTCCTTGGATCAAAACCTAGTCTGATGAACTTTCTTCTAAGATCAAAATCTTAGTCTGACGAATCTTTCTCCTAAGATAACAAAAAAGCACCTAGTATGATGAATTTTCTCCTAGGATAAAAATCTTAGTTTGATGAATTTTTCTCCTAAGATAGAAAACCTATTCTGATGAACTTTCTCCTAGGATCGGAATCTTAGTCTGATGAATCTTTCTCCTAAGATAAAAAAAATAAGAAAAAGAAAGAAAGAGGAATTAGTCTGATGAATTTTCTCCTTCGATTGATATTTTAGTCTGATGAATCTTTCTCCTAAGATAAGAAGACCTAGTCTTACTTGCTAGTCAAGTATTCTTTGTTTTACTCACGGTTGACGCACATCCTAGTGAAGTCTTTAGTTCTACTCTCATTATTGCATCAGTAGCATAAGTATGTTTACAATTTTGATAACAACTCACCGATCTTCCTACTGCAAACTGGGCAGAAAATTTTTTTTGTTTTGTTTTTTATTGCAGGCACCCACCTGGAAAATGAGTGAAGACATTTCATAGTTCATTTCAGAATCCGTTCAAGTTTCAAGTCAGTAGCAGGCACCCACCTAAAGAATAAGAGAAGTCATTTTAAAATTCAATTCAAGTAGAAGTAGCAGAAGCTCGCGGCTAGAATGCGAGTCAACAATCATAGGTGACAAACAAAAGTGGTCTCAATCCAAAAAAAAAAGAGAAAAAAAAAGAAAAATGAAAAAAGAAAAAATGAAAAAAAGAGGAAGGAACTGAATCCAAAATGCAGAAGCCGAGACAAGAGGTGGGTTGCTCATGGTATGTCCGGTCTCGATCCGAAAAAGCTGAAGAAGAATGAACTGACACCTGCAGCTAGCGAGCGTCAAAATTCAAATCTAAAGTCTGCATGAAGAACCATTCAAGACTCAAGATCAAGCTTCAGAAGACTTATAGATAGGAATTTTTGTAACTCATAGTTGACAGGCTTAATTTTTCATGTAATAACAGGACCGCAGACCGGAACCTCGACGGAATGGCACCTCGATTGGCTCTCCACCCGGTACACTCCATCATCTCATTCACTTCTGAACTACACGTGACCTGATTCCTTTATAGCCAAGGACTGTAGGCAGCTCAGATACCAGGGCTCGGTCACATTCCCTTTTCTGTTAAGTTTACTTTCTCCAAATAAGGGTTAGGTCAACAAACATGTCTAGTCGTTCTTTGTCTGAAAATACTTCGTATTTCCGGTCAAAGAAGGGCAGCTGTAGACACGTGATTTTTGACCCTTCCCGAAATTTTACCCATTTTAGCATAAATACATAGTTTATGTCTAATATAGTTATTTTAACTAATTTTAACTCTTTCACATTATTTTTATCATAAAGTTAAAAATACAAAAAAATAATTTCATTTTACTCTATTTAATTAAGGTGTTAAGTATTTTCAGAATAATATTATTTTTCTACCAATTTTATTTTTATATAATCGTTGAAAATACAAAAAATAGTTTAAACTTTCATTTTTATCTTTTATTTTTAATATTAATAGTTTATCAATTTCGATTAAGAGTTTTTGTATTTTGTATGCAATTAAATTAAATTTTCAGCTTTTATTTTTAGCCCAATATTTGTAAGAGACTAGAGCCCAATTATTAAAGCCCAAAACCTAGAACCTTAAGACATAACCCACAAGCTAAACCCTAGCTTCTTCCTTTTCTTGAACAAAATCTAAAACCTTAACTTCCATGGTTGCCTTATCTTCTTAAACCTACAACAAAAAAGAAACTGAATACACAAGAACAGTCGTGGCCATCTTCTTGACAACAATGGAGAACCATTGAACTACAAGAGCTAACCCTCGGTTCCTTCAGCAATCACCATTAGAGCCGCCGCCGTTCACATCCAAATGACCCGCCTGCTTCACCTTCTGTCGACCACCCTCTTCTGCAGACAACAAACAAGCTGCTCCCTCACCATCGAACTCGCCGGAAAAACAGCAACTCCCATCAGAACGAGTACACAACATTCGTCGAGGTTGTTAGGTTCGTTCGAGGTCCCTTCGCCGGTTCAAGGTTGGTCAATAGCTCATTTTTTTTGGTTTTCTGCTTTTGAAATATTCAACCATCATACACGGTGAAAAATACAGAGAAATAAAGGTCCATCTCTTCTCACTTCTTACTTACTTGCTTGTTTATATGTTGAATAATCTAAGAGTAAGATGAGTGCCCATATGTGATTAGTTGCTAAATTAAGGCAGTCTTAAAAACTCTTAAACCAAGGTTATTAGAATTTATATTCTTATATGCATAAGTTATTTTACGGTTCTTCTGCTACTTTATAGTAATATTTTAAAATTTATTTTCTTTTGTTGGCATTCTTCCTTTTTGATTGTATATTAGTAGGCTATTTTCAACACGGTTTAAGGTTTTCTTTGGTTGTCATATTTAAGAAAAGAATTTAATCTCCTAGATTCTACTTTAGTTCATACTGGCAGTACTATTTTCTTTAGTTTTCGTTTTCGTTTTTTTTTTTTTGGATTTTTAGTTTAGTTATTAGGATGGTTTGAAATTTTCTTAGATCTGGCATGTTTACGGTTTAGTTTTTCTTTTCGTTATTTTTTGTTTTATTTTACTTTCTTTCATTCTCTTTCTCGTAATTTTAGAGTATCTTGAGCGCATGATCTTCTTTGGTTGTTACATTTTTAAACACTGTATTTAATTAGTTTTCTCTATAATAAGTTAGTTTAAATATTAGAGGAACAAAATCAACAGTCACAAATGGGCCTCTATCTTGCTCTAGATATTTCTTTTTCCATTTGATTAGTTAGCTTCATGTTCGTACCTATGGCATAGTGTTACTAAATGTTTAATGGTCTCTTTGATGGTTGTGGGTATTGGATATTAATAACGAAAGTTAAGTTTAGCATACTAATTGCCTTAAACGCTAGGAGCATGCTAGGCCGTCATCATCTGAATAGGCAAACTTTAAGATTTTTATTAGTTTGAGGCGAGGGGTCTCTTCCTTAGTTAAATTTATCCGGGGAATGCCCCGAAGTACTTGTATTTGGAGGCCTAAAGTGAAACTCATAATATTTTAGTTTAGTTCTATTTTTCTTTTACTAGGCGGGAGCGACCTCGAACCTCTTGTGTGTTTATCTTTCTTTTCTGTGTTTGTTTCTCAATTCATATATTCTAAAAGCCAACGTGATCGAGTAAGCAACTGTACTAGTTCCAGGACTTGGGGAGTGCCTAACACCTTCTCCCTGAGTCAAATGAACCACCTTACCCATATCTCTGGTGTTGACTTAGTTTTAGAGTTCAAAGTGTTTTGAAAGGAATATTATTATTTTTAGAAAAAATGGTGACCTGACACACCGAAATCAAATGTTAGGTGGCGACTTTGAGTTATTTTCCTTTTGAAACACACCAATTTTGTCAGTTTTCAATTGAAGACCCTTTTCAAGCTTTACTAAATCTTTTTTATTTATTTAAGAGGGTTAAGTAAAGTATGATTGAAAAAAAGGGGGTGTGAAAATTAGCACTCATAGTAGCTTCGTGAAAACTACAACCATATTTCCAATGCCATCCCATAAGGGTAATAACGACCTTCCCTCTAAGGAGCGTCCTACACAAACCCGAACTCTTAGGGCGACTCGCCAGATGGGCCATTGAGCTCACTGAGCATGATCTTATGTACCTTCCAAGGACCGCTATCAAGTCGCAAGTCTTAGCCGACTTTATCGTCGACTTCAGCGCGGAAATCCTGTCAAAGGGAGAACTCGAGGCACAACGTGCATCCTCCGAAAACAACCGATGCGTCCTTTGTACGGATGGCGCCGCCAATGCATCGAGATCGGGACTGGGAATTGGTGAAACAATTCGCCAGTCCATAAGATGCCCGATAATGACTAAAAACGAGGCCGAGTACGATACCGTTATTGCAGGCATGAATCTGGCCACCAAGTATGGGGCTCGCCGAATTCTCCTCCACTTAAACCAGATCACTAGGACTTATCAAATCAAAGAACAGAGGCTACAAATGTACCAGTAGAAATCCACAAACTGATGGCTACATTCGATGAATGCCGCTTCGAACAAATTCCTAGAGCACGGAACGTCGAAGCGGACGGCTTGGAAAAGTTGGTTGCCGCCACCAAAAACATCAACAAAGAAAGTGTGGTCACACTCCTCCACTCAGCCATTGATCACACCGAGGTACTTTCCATAAACCTGACTTGGGACTGGCGCAACCAGTTCATATCTTATTTGCAGGATGGAATACTACCCCCATATAAAAAAGAGGCGAAAAAGCTTCACATACAGGACGATACTGCATGATCAATAACGACCTTTATAAAAGAACGATCGGTGGCCCCTTAGCCAAGTGCTTAGGGACGCAACAAACAAGACCGACACTCGAAGAAGTACACGAAGGCCATTGCGGCACCCACACTTGCAACCACACCCTCGGACGGTGCATTATACGCGCCGGCTACTACTGGCCCACCATGACGAAAAAAGCAGCCGAGTATGTCCGACTATGTGAGAGATGCCAAAAGTACGCCACAATGATACATCAACTAGGAGAATCTCTCCATTCCGTCACCTCCCCCTGGCCATTCATCAAGTGGGGAATGGATATAATCGGCCCGCTACCCTCAGGATGAGGAAAGGTATGATTTCTACTTGTTTTAACTTACTATTTCTCAAAGTGGGTGGAAGCAGGTGCATACGCGCAAATATGCGAACAAGAAGTCATCACCTTCATATGGAGGAACATCATATGCCATTTCGGCATCCCCAAAGAAATCAGCTGCGACAACGGGCGCCAGTTCATTGGCAAAAAAATGATCGAGTTCTTCGAAAAATGGCGCATCAAAAGGATACTATCCACGCCATACCACCCCGCCGCCAACAGTCAAGCGGAGTCCTCCAACAAAACAATTCTAAACATACTTAAAAAGAAGCTCGAAGATTCCAAGGGGCTATGGCCGGAACTACTGCCCGAAGTCTTGTGGGCGCATAGAACCACACCCAAGTCAAGCACCGGGGAAACCCCATACTCACTGGTTTATGGAACCGACGCGGTCATACCCGTTGAAGTGGGAGAACCCAGCCTAAGGTATTCACACACCAGCGGAACAGAAACGACATCAGCAGACTCCAAGATCTTGATGAAGCCGAAGAAAGAAGAGAAATGGCCCACGTCAGGATGGTAGCCCAAATACAACAAGTCGAAAGATATTACAACAAGAGGGCAAGAATAAGGCCACTCAAAGTAGGGGACTAAATCCTCAAAGCCAAGACTTTGGCCTCAAAAGACCAAAGTGAAGGGAAACTGGGCACAAAATAGGATGGACCCTACAAAATCACGGCAACGGCCAAGAAAGGAGCATTCCAGCTAGAGACGATGGAAGGAAAGACACTCCAGAACAACTGGAACGTCGCTCACCTTAAACATTTCCACTTCTAAAAAAGGTGTCACCTGAGTCGTACTATTTTTCCCTTACCCGGGATTTGTCCCAACTGGTTTTCTCTGGAAGGTTTTTAACAAGGTTGCAAAGGGGTCACCGGGACATGTTTGCAGCACAAGTGCATCATGTCCGCCTCTCCATGTACTCTCCGAGTCCGACATGATATAGGGACTATATTAGTGTCATCTACGGATGTATAGAAAGGATACAGCCATCTCCAAATGAATGAAAAGGCTACGACCATCTCCAGATGTATAGAAAGGCTATGGCCATCTCCAGATGTATAGAAAGGCTATGCCCATCTCCAAATGAATGAAAAGGCTACGGCCATCACCAAATGAATGAAATGGCTACGGCCATCTCCACAGAATTGAAAAGGCTACGACCATCTCCAAAAGAATGAAAGGCTACGGCCATCATTTTATATGGCTAAGGCCATAAGGTTGCGGTCATTATTTTACATGGATATGCCTATCGTTTTTATAAGGCTACGGCCATCATTTTATATGGCTAAGGCCATCATGCTACGGCCATTGGTTTACATGGCTATGGCCATCGTTTTTTATAAGGCTACAACCATCATTTTATATGGCTAAGGCCATCAGGCTATGACCATTATTTTACATGGCTATGGCCATCGTTTTTATAAGGGTACGACCATCATTTTATATGGCTAAGGCCATCAGGCTACGACCATTATTTTACATGGCTATGGCCATCAATTTTATAAGGCTACGGCCATAATTTTATATGGCTACGGCCATCAGGCTACGGCCATCAGGCTACGGCCATTATTTTACATGGCTATGGCCATTGTTTTTATAAGGCTACGGCCGTCATTTTATATGGCTAAGGCCATCAGGCTAAGGCCATTATTTTACACGGCTATGGCCATCATTTTTATAAGGCTACGACCATCATTTTATATGGCTAAGGCCATCAGGCTACAACAAAAATTTAACATGGCTATGGCCATCATTTTTATATGGCTACGACCCTCATTTTATATGGCTAAGGCCATCAGGCTACGTCCATCAATTTATTTGGCTAAGGCCATCAGGCTACGTCCATCAATTTATATGGCTAAGGCCATCAGGTTACGACCATTATTTTACATGGCTATGGACATCGTTTTTATAAGGCTACGACCATTATTTTATATGGCTAAGGCCATCAGGCTATGGCCATTATTTTACATGGCTATGATTATCGTTTTTATAAGCCTACGACCATCATTTTATATGGATAAGGCTATCAGGCTACGACCATATTTTACATGGCTATGGCCATCGTTTTTATAAGGCTACGGCCATCAATTTATATGGCTAAGGCTATCAGGCTACGACCATCATTTCATATGGCTAAGGCCATCAGGCTACGACCATCATTTTACATGGCTATGGCCATCATTTTTAGAAGGCTACGACCATCATTTTATATGGCTAAGGCCATCAGGCTACGACCATTATTTTACATGGCTATGGCCATCGTTTTTATAAGTCTACGGCCATCATTTTATATGGCTAAAGCCATCAGGCTATGGCCATTATTTTGCACGGCTATGGCCATCATTTTTATAAGGCTACGGCCATTATTTTATATGGCTAAGGCCATCAGGCTATGACCATTATTTTACATGACTATGGCCATCATTTTTACATGGCTAAGGCCATCATTTTTATACGGCTACGGCCATCATCCTTTACATGGCTAAGGCCCTCATGTTTAAATGACTAAGGTCATCGAATTTTATAAGGCTAAGGCCAATCACTTCTACACGGCTAGGTCCGTCAAATTATAAAAGCTACGGACATTATTTTACACGGCGTCGTTCTACACGGCTAAAGCCATCAAGTTCTACACAGTTACGGTAAAGAATACAACAACGTGCCAAAAAGAATAGAAAAGATTACCTACAACAAAAATCATATGTCTTTATCAAAAGGTTAAACACCTATGATACAAAAATCAGTATTTACAGGAATATTTACAAGGATCCTAATGTCCACTACTTATCCTGCCCAGCCTGGCCTTCAGGTGGCCCGTCCTCATTCCTAGGGGGGTATGCTTTGGAAATCCAAGAGCTGGATTCCAAACGATTAACGTCTGTAGAGTTGCCCCCCTCCCGGGCCGGCGATTCAGGACTATAACCGACCGCTTCACAAGCGGCTCTAACCAACTGGCACTGGATCTCAACTTCCGCCTCAAATGCTCGACCAGCCGCCAAAACTTTCTCGAGCATGACCAGCCTGGCCTCCGCATACACCCACACCTCGTGTGTTTCACGAGACGTGTCGGCCTATGCAAGAGCTCTCTTGAGATCCTCGACCACGGCATTCGTGGAATCAAGTTCCGTCGTTAAGGCCGCCACCCGAGTGCGTAATTCTTCCGCCTCCTCCGCCACTACACGGCTGAGCTGCAACTCTTCGTCCTTAGCCTGAATAAGGCCTCCATCTCCGCAGCCCGAGCAACAGCAATCATGAGCTGTTCATCAAATTTCTCCAGGTCAACCACCCTTTTCTTCAGCTGCTTCTTGGACTCCATGAGGCCCTCACGAACCACTCTGAAGTTAGGGTCCTACTTATACATATCAGCCAAGGTCCGGTGCACCTCGCGCGTGCTGTAGTACTTCTGCACCAGCCTGTTGTACTTGGCCACCTTCTCCTTATGGCGTCGACCCCTCTCCACCTCTAGGACAAGATTCTGGATAAGAAACCAAGTAAGTACGAGGAAAATCACCCTCCACTAATGCAAAAGAAAGATCATCAATCAAGGCAAAGACATACCTGTCAGGCCGCACCTGCCACCCTTTGGGCCAAGACTTTGTCGCTAAGTTCCGCCAGGGTCGCCGCTTAGCACCGGCAGACAAGAGTGTCATATTGGTGGCTGCCTCCTTGCAATTCTCCATCAAGTTATAGTGGCTTGGAATCACTATGCGACGAGAGGACTAGCCGGCCACCATCTCCACCTGGTCCAAGGACCCACCTCCTCTGCCCACGTCCTCCGTGGCGGCCCCGGCCCGCCACGTCCATGCTTTCAATCCTTCTCTCATGGCCTCCCTCCTAAGAGCGGACCTCCCTGAGCGAATGGCCTCTGCCATAAAGACCGGCCTAGATTCAGGGCGGGATGTCTTAACCTTCCCCGTCTTAGTGGCCACAGCCTTGCCGGTAAGAATCCGACGCTACCTCATCTCCAATGTATCCTCCTCTTCACGGTCCCCCTCCGTGGTATGCAGAGCGGGCTTAGATGGATTCGGTTCGGCAATGGACGTCCCTATGGGGGCAACCCTAGGAACAGTCTTAGGAACAACGGCCTATATCTCCATAAGCGTTGTTTTAGGTACGACCCCCAGTACGGCCTCAGTTGTTTCTCTGGAGCCGCTTCTAATGCAACCTCTTGTCTTGAAGGGGGGCGAAACACCACCCCTGGACGTACCAACAAGGATCAGATCCTCCTCAAGTTCAGATACCGCACTAGTAGGGGCGGCCACGGTCTTCTTCTTCTTCTTTTTCTTCTGCACCATTTTAGAGGCGTCCCGACCTGCCAAAGCATGCATGAGACGGGCAAGAAAATAGTGGGGAACCCCCAAACCATAACAAAATGAAAATTAGGGTAAGTCTATTACCTGCCGGGCCATAAAGCCCAAGGAATTCAGACCAAGAACGACATTCTTCTGCAAACAGAATCAACGCTTGCACCCACGACCTAATGTCGTCGACCCTACGAAGAGGGCGAGCTGTCACTGCATGAAAGCAAAGGGAAAGTTAAGACGAAGAAACCCAACAAAGTAAGGTTGCCTTAGTAAAAGTTACGCACAGTAATACTTACATGCATCGTTCCACACCAATGGAAACCCTTCAAGGTTGGACACAAGGTGCTCGGTACGCACATAGAAAATTCTCGTCCAAAATTTGCGGTTGGCCTTGTCGTCCACCTGTGACTCAAAGCTCTTCTTGCCCCGACTCCTTAACTGGAGCATCGAGCCTCTCATAAAGATTGCACTGAACATTTGTAGGAGGTGATGAATGGTAACCTTTTCCCAGCCTTCGCCACGTAGATGGTAATCACCCTACACATCTTCAATGCGCACGGAGTAAGCTGGCAGGGCACACCCCGAACCAACGGCAGAGATCTTCTGCCAAGGGGTAAAGCGGGAGGCTGTACCCGATTCGAAAGGCGTACTCGTAAAATGCACAATACCCGGGCATGTGCACATTAGCATGGTTTAGCCTAGCAGAGACCATCTCAACATGATCAGGAATATAATACGATTTCCTAAGAACGGCCAAGTGAGACGTCATCAAGTCACTGTGCACCCAAGGAGGGAGTTTACAGTTGTTCTTGAAGTCCCTGCTTTTATCCATATCCAGGGGAAGCAAGTTGGTCGTTGATAGTGGAACAAAAACTTCTTCGGCATCCCCATCACCTGAGGATGACGAAGCCCTAGAGGGAGCATTATCCTTAGTCCTAGTGTCATCATGACGACATTTAGCCATAGCGAAAGTTATAAGAAAAAGGCGCCCTTGGTCGCGAGTTCGATTCCTAAGAACGGAAGTTTCAGAAAAGAAAGAACAACGAGCACCAGAAAAAGATAAAGAAAATATTGGGAAAATATTCTCAGAAAAGGTTCGAAAGATGAATCAAGTTCAACTTCTCCTCTATTTGTAAAAAACGGTACACGGAAATTGAAAAGGCATGACTCAAAAACTGGCGCAGGAAACCCAAACGTCACGTCATAACCTGAACCGTCTGAGGAGCAGGAGTAATGATCACGCACGTGATCGATGATGTCATCTTAAAAAGGAACCCCAAAAAAGAAGTAATGTGTCAACGGCTTAACCTCTTCACATATGGGCACACCTTTTACAGGGGTATCCACAGGAACAGCCAAATTTCTAGAAGTGTCGAGCATGTATGTCCGTTCATTGAAGACGCCTCTCAACTACGTCTCTAACAAATGGAGGGACTATCTGTATTGGGCAAATTTGGTTCCTTATGTCCCTACACTATTTACACACGTCCTTGGTGAAGAAAGCGACCTAAATATGGTCGAATCAAGGAAGGTCGGCCTCAGACAGTAGACGGACCAAGTGACATGACTCACAGCGACGTCGTTTCAAGCTCTGACACTCGTACACTGAGGCCACCAGCCCTTGTACTTTTCTTTGAGTATTTCGAGGAAGGTCCCTTAGTATATAAAAGGGACCTCCCCTTTGTGAAGACCCATATGTATTTTACTATTGAAAATATACAACTCTCTCTCTATCTGACATTCTTTCTCTATCTCTTGTGCAAAGTTTACTACTTGTCTTATTGTTCTTATATCACGAATTACTCACACTAACCTCGGATGTTGGTCACTCTAAGCTCTCTAGTTCATATTACTCTTGATTCCGATTAACCCATATTATTTTTGATTGTTTTAGAATTACTTAAGTACTTACATAACTTTTTAGCCAAACAATATTCTCGTTGTGTAATCCTTAATTTTGATAATATACAAGTAGTGGTAATGGCTTAAACCATCTACCAATGGTGGTTTTTGATTAAAAGAATCACATTGCTTTTCATAGAACTATATGTAGCGTAGCAAGACCAATTCTAATGAAGACCAATGGTACGAGCTTCCGAATCCAGTGGGATTTAAATAAGGTCGATCGTTACGAGTGCTATGATTTATTCTATTGGCGAGTCTTTTTAAAAGAGCTTTCAACATTCCATAACGTACACAAAAAGTAAATTTTATATAAATATCATCCCAATTCGTATTACGCAAACACAAAAATATCATGACAAAAATGCACGATGAGACTTTGTGTATATCTGCAACCGAACAACAAAAGAGTACTTTTCTTTTTTCTCATTTCAATTATAATGTTGAATTGTTGTTTGAAGTCCTGTCACTTCATGTTTCTATTATCTACATAGAGGCCATCTCCAACTTTGCCCCCATTCTACATAATAAAAAAAAATTTAGACATTTTGCTTCAACTCTTCCCCATATTTATAATAGTAATGAGGGATGAATATTATTTCTTCAAATATGAGGGTACATTATTCATCTCCCACGTTACTATTCATCCATATTTTATTATTATTTTAATTATTTAATCTTTTATTTTAACTCTTTATATATACTAATTATGTTTATGTAATATCTTTATAATATTAATATTATATCTTAACTGTGGTGTATAATTTTGATAAAATAATTTTCATGCATTTATTATTTTTATGTAAAATTATAAGTTAATTTTACTATAAGTTAATTGTACAAAAAATATATAATTAACCAATTCAAGAGCGATCTTAATGTACCAATTCAAGATGATTTGGAAGGTCTAACTCCAACAGTAGAAATTACGGTAGATGAAAATCAATGATTTCAAGAATTTTTAGCTCGACATATAAGAATTAAGAATAAAGATGCTCATTTTGCACTTCGTAATGCATTAATAGATCATTTATGGGAGAATACTAGATGTTGAAGTAGAATATTTATCTATTATTTCGAATAAATTTTATCATTATCTAATATGTATTTAATTAATCTTGTATCGCAATGATTTCACTTTTATTTGAATTATTAATTAATCTATAATAACTGCTTACAAATTATATTATTTAAAATTGTATGGAATTATTTTAATTATGAAAATTGCAAATTAATAAAAATAAAAGATGGAATTTATTTAATGGAAATTAAAAATAAAATTAAATGAAAGATAATAATAAAATATTGAAGAGAGTGAAGAATATAAAACAAATTGGGAAAAAAATGGGGGAATGGTTGGAGTAACTTGTCTCCAAAATAGGGATTTTCCCATTTTGGGGACAAAAAATAGGGGCAAGGTTGGAGATGGCCTAATACTCCCCTGTTTCGATTTATGTGAATTTATTTGACTGGGCACGGAATTTAAAGAAAGTGAGAAGACTTTTGAATCTGTCGTGTAAAATGAAGGACATGTATTTATTTATGTGACTATAAATTATTGCATAAAGATTCAAATAAGAAAAAAAATTACTTTTTTTGGCACGAATTAAAAAAAAATTCACATAAATTAAAACGAATGAAACATATGTTTGCTCACTCACAAGTTTCATCACTCAACCATTCCATGTTTAAAATGATAGGCACCATATGTTGCACCCTGCTCAATAAATATTTAATACTCATACGTCGAAACTCTGAGAAGTAGCCTGTTTGGCCAAACATCTAACATTTACTTTTTTGATAAATGCTTTTTTCAAAAAGTGAATTTAAGAAAAATATTTTTAGTGAGAATCAGTTTTTATTTAATTAATTAATTTGGAAAGTACTTTTAAGTAGTAGTTAGTGTTTGGCCAAAATTTTGAAAACTATTTTTAAGTGTATTTTTTCTCAAAAGTACTTATTAGAAAAGTGTTTTTGAAGAAAAATTACATTTTTCTGCTCCTCAAAAACTTCTTCTGTTTCTCCTCAAAAGGTACTTTTTTCCCTCTAAAAACTTAACAAAATATGTTAATTTTTGATCAAAAGTACTTTTGGCCAAAAGAAAATTTGACACTCAGGCTAAAGAAAATTTGACACTCAGGCTGTTTGTCGCCAAGGTCAAAGTTTCGCTCTAATTAGGCTAATGCCTGTAATAATTAGGTCAAAGCTTTGACCAAATCGGTGATCATATCCCAAAAGATTTTGTTCGGAGTAAAAAGGTAGAATTTTAAAAATAGCTAGATTTAAAACTGGTAATTTAAAAATAGTTCAATTTCAAAAGTAATCGAAATTTTGCTATTTTTTATGTAAAGATAAATTTGAGCGAAAATACTGTTCAAAATCTGAAAAATAAGCCAGTATATTATACGAAAGTTCCAACATATGTATGCTTGAACTCCAGCATATTATATGGGAGTTCCAAGATAACTATGGTGGAACTCCAACATTAGTACACTAGAACTCCCGCATAATATACCGGAGTTCCACAAAGTATAAATGTCCAATATAATATACTAGAGTTTGGAGCACAGGTGCTCCAGCCTCGGATATATTATACGAGAGTCAGCAAAGTATATCGGTCCAACATAATGTGCTGGAGTTCGTACACAGATACACCGAACTCTCGTATATTATGCGAGACTAGTCTTTATTGCAGCAAAATAATGGTTATTTTCGTTGATTTCGTAAATTGTGACTATTTTTGATTGACCAGTACAAAAGATGGCTATACCGCACTATTTTAACGAGTAACAACTAATCCAGTTGCCTGCTATTTCTCACTGCAAGTGAAAAAGCACCCTATGTTATAAATAGAATCCTATTTAAGGTGAATGTCCATATTTAGAGAGATTCTAGGGTTTACTACTTGGTGGCTAAGTCACCACCTCCCTATAAATAAAGGGGTTCTCTCCCATTGTAAATCATCCCAAAGTATCAATAAGAATACTCCTCTCTCTACTTTTCTCTATATTGTTCTTGTTCTTGTATTATTGTTCTTGTTCTTATATTATTTAATAACACGTTATCAGCACGAGTCTCTAACCAATTGAATTTAATATTCAGCAATTATCGCTCTCAGAATCTCGAGTTGCAATCAGATTCACCCACTCTAATTCGTGTTCCGTCGTTTGGGTTTTTCTGTTCGAGTGAAACGAGATTTGTGATATTTTGGTTTCTGAAATTCATCAATTTTTTTTCTTTCTCGTTGTTTACTTTTGTTTTCTTTTTGAAGGTGAATTTCCAAGAAAAAGAGTGTAATAACGATTGCTACTGCTCCATATGAGAATTTCTATGCGGAAAAATAGAAGAGATGGTATCATCGAAAAGTAATGCAATGGGATGGAAACTCAAGAGGTATATTTGATATCACAACATTTATTGGTATACCTTAAAGGTAAGTAATTTATTTTTCCCTTTCAAATTCTTGTAATTCTACAATTTGATTTCATATACAAACATAGACAACAAAGTTTGATTATAACTCTAATGGAGTTTGTAAGGAATTATAACCACGTGAAGTGGTAAAAGTTCTATGTCTTGCCATGATTAAATTCATGTATGATTGTGGGCAAAGAATTGAAAATCCGTCCCATTGAATTTGCTTCATTCTCATTCCCTTTAGAGAATGTGATAGCAGTATGTGATAAGTCTGAAAGAAGACAAAATTATTACCGTGAAGGTACCAATGGATGTGGACGTGGCAATAGACGGAATTATAATCGTCATCATTGTGATAATGAGAATAATAAATATTTTCAAAATAATCTTTCACTTTATGAAAGTAATATTTGACATGAGATTGTATATAGCACATACAGATGATTATAATCCATTCCCTGAAGTGAATGTGATAATTGTAATAAAGCCTGTAAGTATGGACACGCTCTTGATGTAATTTTATTTTATGTCTGACATTATGAAAAGAAAGTTCGTTGCCCTTGAAATTTTGGGCAAGAACTATATGACATGGGTGTTGGATGCTGAAATCCATTTGGATGCAATGGGTCTTGGAGACGCCATTAAAGACAGAAATAATGCATCCACCCAAGACTATGCTAAGGCCTTGATTTTCTTGCGCCGTCACCTTTATGAAGGTTTGAAACTGCGCTAAGGCCTTGATTTTCTTGCGCCATCACCTTGATGAAGGTTTGAAACTGTGCTATGGCCTTGATTTTCTTGCGCCATCACCTTGATGAAGGTTTGAAAATTGAATATATCACAGTCAAAGATCCACCTATCTTGTGGAATGGCTTAAAGGAGAGATATGACAACCTGAAGTTGGTCACTCTGCCACAAGCACGATGCGATGAGAATCCAAAAGCAAATAGTTCATATACTATATATTATCGTTGCGGTGGAAGAGGGCACTGGGCGAAAATTTGCCATGTACCAAGACATTTGGTTGAGCTTTATCAAGCATCTCTAAAAGGTAAATGCCCTGAAACCAATTCTGTCTCTGACGACAATTTTGACATCACCCACTTGGATGTGGCAGACTTCTTTGAGCACCCTGAGGGGAAAATAGACCACTTAATTGGTGATGGATCTGTGATGAAGGAAGATGGAATTGTTTGATTTTATTTTACTTATTTGTATTAGTTAGTGAATAAACTAATAGTCATTAGTATCAGCTCGTATTAGTTAGCTTATGATATAATGTTAGTATTAGTTCTTTAGAATGTTTCAATATGCTTAAATTTCAAAGATATTTTTATTTTCCAGTAGAGTTAATCGACTAACCTAACAGTTAGTCGATTATCTAATATTTCGCATTAAAACTGGATTTTTTCGCAAGCTAAGTTAGTCGACTATATGATTTAGATAGTCGACTAACCTGATGACTGTTTACTAAGTTAGTCGACTATCAACTTAGTTAGTCGACTAACTAATATTTCGCATTAAAACTGGATTTTTCTGCAAGGCAAGATAGTCGACTATCTGATTTAGATAGTCGACTAACCTGATAACTGCTTCCCAAGATAGTCGACTATCAACTAAGTTAGTCGAATAACCTCAGCAGATTTTGAAAATATTGTTTAAATATGAAACAAACGGATTGAATTTGTTTATTCTCATGTTCGTGTATTTCTTTTGTATGTCAAAACCATGGGAAAGCAAATATGGATATCTCACAAAGCAAGCTTGGATCAACGTCCAACTGTAAAAATATTTGTTTAGTTGATTCATGTACTACACATACGATACTCAAAGAGAAGAAATATTACTCTCATTTAAGTATGTGTAAGGCAGATGTTACTACAATTTCTGGTAGTAGTAAATTGATTAAAGGCTCCGGAAGAGCAACTATAACTCTGCCTAAAGGAACAACATTTTAGAGAATGCAATGTTCTCCTCCAAGTCTAAAAGGAACTTGTTGAGCTTTAAAGATATCATTCAAAATGGATATCATATTGAGACAATAGATGAGAATAATCTTGAATTCCTCATTTACTCATGAAAATGAGGCTGCCCACTTCGGTTTGGGGTCACGCCATTTTGCATGCAACAATGCTAGTTCGTCTCAGAACGGCGAATTATCACAAATATTCCCCGTTGCAATGAGTTTTGGGTCATGAACCTAATATATCCCACTTAAGAATTTTTGGATATGCAGTATATGTGCCTGTAGCACCGACATATTGCATCAAAATGGGTCTGCAAAGAAGGTTAAGAATATATGTTGAGTTTGAATCGCCCTCCATTATTCGCTACCTCGAAACATTGACAGGGGATTTGTTCACTGCACGATTTGCAGACTGTCAATTCGATGAGACACTTTTCCCAAAATTAGGGGGAGAAGTTGGTGAAACCAAACGGGAAATTTTGTGGAAAAGAGGTGCAAAATATTATCCATTTGCAAAGAATAGCAAATCGAATGCCAGACGCATTTACAGATTTGAAAAGGATAACAAAATCACATATCCCCGCAGTGAATATGACAACATCTGATTCACGAATACATATTCATTATTGGAAGAATATGAACATGAAATTGGTATTGAATATACCACACTCACCCCTAGAAGGAGGTTTGAGATGATATATGAAAATAATGTCATTGTTATGGCATGAATAGTCATTGGTCACGTACCTATTGTACGCCAAAATAATTTGTCAATGTGATTATCAAAGGACAATAATAATGCAAGAAACATATCTTGCATATAATTTTGACATGACCATAATGGTATAACTTTCTCTTTAAAAGAGATATTCACCACATGGATGTTGATGAATTTGTGGTAGTACAAAATTAATTGAGAGCTCTAGAAGAGCCAATTATTACTATGTGGGAGAAACACAATTGATTACCAATAAGGTATTGTGTTGTAGTAAGTCTCAAAGAAACTTATTCAGTTTCCAAAGTATTTGCGAAAGCGATTGATTATATTGAGACTATAAATAAAGGAAAGATTTGATATCTTCTATTACTACAACTTGTAGCGGGATAATCTGTATGTGAAAAACTACCCGCTTTATTCTCCAGTTTGTACTACACAAGAATACCACAATAAAGTGGACGTTTATTGATATAAAAACCCATATCATAATAAACTTGAAGTTTATTGATAATTGCACATGTCATGGTGTAAATTTGAAGTTTATCAATATTGATAATTTATTCAGTTGGCATTCGGGTTAGCCATATCATTTTAAGTATGATGTGCAGTAATAGAGAATTCACATGGGTAAATATTAAAGAACTAGAAAGTTCTTTACGAATTCTCTTGTATTACTTGTTCTCAATAATTAATTCACCAACTAAAGAGTTCGGGTTGAATCCCATAAATTCTGGAAATATCAAAGGTGAATATGGGCCCATTCACCTGCCATGTATACCACATATGATGCATCTATGATATGGTTACATGTGCGATTGTTATTAACCCGCAGCCTGGCCGGTGCTTGCGAGGTAAATTGCTCAGTAATATAACTTCGAGCATAATTTCCAGATTTTCTATTCAAGATAGTTCATCTTGATAAGTTGGTTTATATCATAGTTGGTTTAGCAAGATAATTGTTGAGTGCCTCCACTTAATAGCTAAACTGTTTCTTATGAGAACAAAGTTATATATATCAGTTTGATATACGTTGTATACGAGAGTATATTATATTCTCCCCTCACAAGTGGTTCAGGGTTAGGAACCAAACAATTTCATCTTATTATTATTATTGATATGCGGTGTATATTTTCATTAACACCATAATGCACAAAGATGGACTCTCAAAGTTGAGGAAACAAGTTAGCTTATCTAACATGAGGGGGAGACATGATAAACACTTGAGAAAAGGTTACATGGGATGAATTATCATTTGTATATATAGATCCTCGAATATCATAATATGAACCTGAAGTTCATAAAAGGATAATTCAATTGCAACATATTGCAAAGCATGCTATACGCATTTGCTGACCCAAAGAAAGTAACTATATTCTCACTGCAAATGCTCATATTAAGTCCCAGAAGGACAAAGTCTTTGATACGCTTAAAACGTATAGACAAATTGGTTTCAAAATAACTTCTTAATAAAGAAGATGAGCAAATGATCAAAGTGATCATAATGGGGAGGCAAGTGATCTAGAAGATCACATGACATAACACTTCACAAAATCTCATGAGAGATTCAGGTACCTGAATATATGAATAAAGAGATCTCCATGTTATGTCTTTATGAAAATTTACTGGAACCGATATAAAATGTTCGTCGACGACATCTATGATAGTGCTAAATATCGATGAGGATCTTAAGTTTGTCGAATACAAACAAAAATATTGGCTAAATGGAAGAGATACAATTCAAGCAGAATTGATTCCATATGAAAGACATGTAGTTTTGGACATGTAGTTCAAATACTTGAAAGTATAAAGTCAATGGTATGTCTAATCAGTTTTCGATATCTTATTTGTTTAGCATGACATGAAAACTTGATATGCATCTAAAGTCTATTATATGGCTTATATGACTTAACTTATATGTCAATCCATGAAAGATTGAAGTTGCTTGAAGCATATACAATTCTTGGTCCTGAAGTACCACATCCTAAGTGCAAGTTGTGTACATATGTATCTTGCTATAACTATAAGCATGATGGCATCGAGAATACCTCTATGGAGATATTGAAGAGTCATTCCACGACATTATATGAAGATGTTCATATCTATCAAGAATGATAATTTCAAGATGGTGCACAAGATTGGAATGCAAATGCTCAAGGATGTGAATTGATGCTCTCTTCAGGGGGAGTTAATGCGCGTTGCACTCTTTTTCCCTTACAAGGTTTTGTCCCACTGGATTTTCCTTGCAAGGTTTTTAACGAGGCAACCAATATGCGCATTTCTAAACATGTGTACTCTTTTTCCTTTTCTATAATTTTTTCCCATTGGGTTTTATTTAGTTAAGGTTTTAACGAGGCACATTATTGAATAGACATTCAAGGGGGAGTGTTATAAATAGAATCCTATTTAAGGTGAATGTCTATATTTAGAGAGATTCTAGGGTTTACTACTTGGTGGCTAAGTCACCACCTCCCTATAAATAAAGGGGTTCTCTCCCATTGTAAATCATCCCAAAGTATCAATAAGAATACTCCTCTCTCTACTTTTCTCTATATTGTTCTTGTTCTTGTATTATTGTTCTTGTTCTTATATTATTTCATAACACCCTAACTTTTTTTCTAATAATGTAAAACGTAACAAAGTCGACCCGTAACTACTGATATTCCACTTAATACATTTCATCATATCAAACCTACTTACAGAAATATTATAGGGGAATTCCCAGTTATATCAGTCCATAAGTAAGTTAGTACAAAAATTCGTTTATTCATAAAAATTATCAATATTAAATAATTAACTATTTGTAGCCAAAATAATATTAATTTTTTATTTTCTTTTGAGTGCGTGTTGTTGAAATAGATTGGATACATCTTAAGGAGTATAAATTTCAATTTTGGGATAATTTGGTAGAGTTTTGAAGTGGTTTGAATTGAAAACTTGAAATAGAAGATGAACATAGAAAAATATGATATGTGTATCACACTGTATATCATTTGCATATCACATACGTATCACATATATATCAAACGTGTATCTGAGGTATATCTATGTATCCCGCCTGTGATGTGTATGCGTGCTACATATTTGATACCTGTGTCACAGAATAATTTTTGAACTCAATTGTAACTATGAATTTGATATCAAATCACTTCCAATCTTACTCAAATTTTGTATATTGATTCATCTATATGTTTTTAATGAATTTAGACTTCCTTTTTGCTTAGATTTTTGGAATCTTATATATATATATATATATATATATATATATATATATATATTCACCACCTAGTTTGCTACGTCATCCATGAAATTTTCTTTCAGTCTTGTATCTAATGTTGCTAATCACGCTTTAAAATATGGAAGGAGATCTTTGTGTGATTCTTGGAGAGAAAATCCTTATTTATTTGGGTATGAAATTTTTGTATGCTTGGCTACTTTTGATATGTCGATGATTAATGGCTAGTGATTGGTAAAGTTACGGTAAGATTCTACCCCCCTCCCCAAACCCACCCCACCAAATCCATTATTACAATTTACAATATCAATGGTTGCAATTCAATATAATAAAGATGACGGGGTTGCCTAACATTAAAACTCATCAATGTAACGGCAAAAAGAGTTTAAAGGCTGCATTTTGGCTGATACATCTTTCCCAAGAACTTCACCTTACACCTGTTGGACTGCATTTCAAGATTCAAAGAACTGCCTAATGACTTCTCTTGCTGGCTGCTATAGTCAGAACCAGATATCTGTTTCTAATTCAATTCCAAGTTGCAAAAATGCAATATATTTAATTTAGAAAAGGCTACATGCAGTCTTCAGCTTGATGTATCTTTTTCATCCCATTGTGATAATAGATAAACTGATGGTGGTTTTTCTCATAGGAGGCAACGATATTTTTGAATTAAGTGGGAGTTGCCTTCATGAAGTTGAGATTTCAGCTTATAACCGGGGTGTGATACGAGGGGGAACCCAAGGAGTCGTGATATGATTACGAGTGATTTCCTTGATTGAACGACAACCACTTAACGCCATTGTCAGTTCAAATTCATCTTGAAGCATCTGAAGTACTTTTCTAACGCCAGCCTCTCCATCGACAGCAAGTGAAAACACAACTGGTCTTCCGATCTGTAAATGTATCACGCAAAATGGTCAGTGTGAGCACCGCCACAACAAATAATCTGATTTTGTCCTAAGTTCCTAACTATTTTGTAAAATTTGATTGTTCAAGGCAAGGAAAGAGGAAGAGGAATATTTGATTATGTGAATGAAATTGGAACTGAGTAAATAAGTTCCATTCTTAAAGTCGGTACTTGCAAAAATTGCTGCCAAATAATGTGATACTTTTACTTACAAATACACCAGATGCTCCGAGAGCCAATGCTTTAAATACATCTGTCCCTCGGCGAATTCCACCATCAAGGAAAACAGGAATTCTTCCCTGCACTGCTTTGACAACCTGCAAGTTTTTAAGATGAAGCCAAAATTTTTAACACGTGAAAACTCCTATCAAAGATTATGAGCTTAGAAACACTAAAGGTTCAACAAGTTGATTAGAAATAATTAAAAAAATATCTTAGAAACACTACAAAACATCAAGCAGCCAAAAGAAAATCACAGACCTAGAGCACAATTTATATTCCTCCTCCCTTTTATCCCCCGCTCGAACCTCCCACTTTTATAAGATAGAGAGGATTCAGCATATAAAGAAGCATGAGAAATGTAGAATGATTTAACTTTTATTTTCATTTCCATGCACATATCTTGGTGAAGGTGAGAAGTCTCTACATGCCTATATAGAGAAGCGGAAAGAATAAAGGAGAAAAGATAAATGAAAGTTCTGTTATACAAGTCAAGGTAATATCAGTTGAGCGATGTAGTTCAACTAGATTTCAACTGAGAAAGGAATCATAGTTTTAATAAACTAGTAAGCTAACCTCTTCTAAGGCCATAACTGTTGCAGGAGCATAATCAAGTTGCCGAGCCCCATGATTAGACACAATTATTCCAGCAGCTCCGGAATCTACAGCTAGCCTTGCTAAACTCGTCAAAGAACAAAAAACAAGTAAATGTGATTGATAAAAAAAAAAAAAAGAAAAAAAGACACAAAGAATGAGGTAGAAAATGAGGAAAAGAAAAACCAATGTAATTAAAATATAGTATTCTGGAATACCATCTTCTGCAGTTAATACACCCTTCAGTAGGATTGGCAGGTGGGTTATTGTCTGAAGCCACTTCACATCCTGTCCAAATTTCACAAGAGTTTTTATATGACAATAAATATACAAACATTCTTCCTGCAAGGATGAAGTCAAGAGGCAGCATACCTTCCAGCTAAGAGACTGATCAACTTGGCCGGCAACATAAGAAGCCAATCCCGAGTCATCCGTCTGCAGGATCACCAAACAAAAGTGCCAGTCGGCAAAAATTGCACAATTTATAAACTTTAGTCTCAAGTAGGTCACATTTTAAGATCATTTACCTTATCCATCTTTCCAAGATCCAGTCCTTCAAAATTCTTCAATGTCAGGTGAGGTGGCAAAACAAACCTGTCAGAAGCCAAATGAAAACCACCATATCAATCAACTTTACCCATGTGCAAAACTAGCTGACGACCAAATCAAACAATCAACACCTTTGGATAATGAACTGACATAATAAAAAGTGGTGCTCAATACCTATTCTTGATATCTGCTTCCCTTCGACCAAGTCTTGGGGTATCCACTGTAAGGGCAATTGCCTTAAAACCAGCCCCTTCCGCTCTTTTCACAAGTTGCCGAACAACATTCCTGTCTTTATACACCTGAAATACGTAATAGAAACTTAAGGCTTCCAGGCTGTGTTCTAGATAATAACCTCATCTAAAAATGAAAAGCATATTAAACCAGTTGTCGCACAATTTTTTGGTAGATATGACACAGAATGGACAATCGAACAGGAAAAAGAAGAATAAGAAATTTAAAGAAAGAAAACAAGACAAAATATTTGATGGACACAAAGGAGTAACTCATGAAACAATTCATAAGAAACTCTCTTATTTCTTCCCTTCTCGCATGGTATCAAGACCACTGCACTTTTGGTAGAGATGAATAGATTATGAGTAAAAGGGCTGGCCTTACATTTGTGTTTGACTATTCTGGTCTATTTCTAATTACCACTATAGCAGCACATCCTTTTTTATGTCTTTCTTTTTTATGGGTCGACTGTTCACGTTAGGTGGCCTGTCAAGATATCAATTCACTTTAGTCCAGTCAGCGACATGTTATTGCACAATCAAAACTATGCCATCATCCACGTCATATCGTCATCAATTCATTGCCTACTTAGTGGCAAATCAGTGACAAGAGGGGTTGCTCTGATGGTAAGCAACCCCCACTTCCAACCGAGAGGTTGTGAGTTCGAGTCTCCCCAAGAGCAAGGTGGGAAGTTCTTGGAGGGAAGGATGCCGGGGGTCTATTTGGAAACAACCTCTCTACCCCAGGGTAGGGGTAAGGTCTGCGTACATACTACCCTCCCCAGACCCCACTAAGTGGGATTATACTGGGTTGTTGTTGTTGTTGTTGTTGTTGTTGTTAGTGGCAAATCAACAGCATAGTTTTTCAGAATTTTGTCGAGTTGGTAGCCTTCTCATCTGTCTTCCAGTCAAACTAGAAGCATGCAGTCCTCAAGTTTCGTCACATCTCATGGATTCACAGTAGTGGCACCACCAAGTCAGTATCACAGCAAACATCAAGTCAATTTTCTCTCATGGAAGCATCAAGTCAATTCATTTCAGGCAACAGTATTTTTAGCGAAAGTATTCAGAGGAATGCTTCTTCAACAACTTTTTCAGACATACTCAACTTGACTTTCCAGTTTTGATTTGCGAATTTAATTTGTTTTACTACCTCAAGTTTGAAGCTGCATGTTGAAAGTGGAGAGAATTGCTAAAGACTATTGAGTAATTTTTTTTAATGAGTTTGTTGAAAGTCAGTAGAATCAATAAAAATTTTGTGTTGAGTATTCTCAACGATTTCGTCATTATAAGTAGGAAACTTCCTAATTTCACAAAGCTGAGACTACCTCATGCAATTCACCAACTTATTATGAAATTTTTTATATCTTATTTCCTCTTTTATCACCTGTGAGTCGAGGGTCTCTCGGAAACAACCTACCTTCACAAGGTGGAGGTAAGCTATGCTTACAAACTACCCTCCCCAGATCCTACTTTTATGGGGTTATACTGGGATTGTTGTTATTGTATTCCCTCTCTTCTCACGTTTTTTATTGCATTATGAAGCAATATTTATACACACCCAAGATTCGCTTCTGTAATATGAATTGTGATGGACATGGAAAAGAAGAGAGACAAGTAGATCCATTGAAGGAAGAAAAACACCACTTCCATTTTTCTGATCCATGCTTCACAATATAGGTAAGAAGAGCTAAAACGAATATAACAACTCACATAGAGCTGGAAAAAGCGAATGCCTGGTCCCGTTGAAGCAACCTCTTCTACACTGGAAGTAGCCCATGACGATAATGTCTAAAAGATATCAACTATATTTCAGCTAATAGAAGGGATATGCACGCAAATAAGCAACAAGCCTAGCACTCAGCCAAATTTTAATCATTTGGGTCGGGGTTGGGGAAAGCATAGAATTAGAAATCCAAACCATGATGGTGCCAGCAGCTGATGTTGCTCGTGCTGTTGCATATTCTCCTGCATCAAAGTATTTGATTCTGAGACATACGTTGCTGGTTACAACAAGACTATCGTCAACTATTCAAAAAGCATATGAGTTCCAAATAACCAAATCAAACAGCGACTCCAAGAAGAAATGCACAAAAAGTACTGCCATCTAGCGAGAATTGGAGAAGATATGCTGCTATTTTAGCCAAGTAACATTAAGCCCGTTTGGACATAAAACGTTTTTTCCTTTTTTTCAAAAAAAAATTACTTTTTTTCAAAACTAGCGTTTATTCATAAAATTTCCAATTTTCACTTGAAAATGTATTTTGAAAATTTGAAAAACTCCAAAAAAAAAAAACAGTTTTTCAAAATTTTCATTCAAATCACTTACAAAACTTCAAAAACAACCCAAACTGAAATTTATGTCCAAACACAACTCAAAATTTTAAATACTATTTTCACTTAATAAAATGCTTTCACCTTTTTTTAGAATTTTACAATTCTTATGTCCAAACGCCTACTTAGCTCTGCATTTGCTACAAACTAAAGCTGCCACATTTTCAAAACAGTTATCTACCTATAGAAACAAATAAGTTAAAACTCCTGATTCAACCCCTAAAGTTTTTGTATCAAACAGAATTCAAAAAAGATGGAGTTCACTTGCTATATTTTCAATGAGGTGTGCTAAGTCAGAGCTCATAACTATACGATACAAGACAGAATATGAAGCAGTCGCAAGTGAACAATTTGGAATTGTTCTTTGTAATTCTGAAAAATGGCATGCACTAGTCTAAACGGCAGCATACAACTATTTCAAAATCTGACTTTCTTAGTGACTTTTCTTGATAGAAAATAAACCATTTGTTCCTTGTCCAAACTATAGTAAGCCCACCACCTTGGTATCACATATCAATCAGTAATCATTATATGTTTTATGGAACTTAGCCAGATCTTTTTGCCATGATTCAAAGAAATAATAGCAGATACCTTCAGGATGAGCCATTTTCTGCATTGCAGTCGGTGCAACCATGATCGGCATTGAAACCTTAAATCCCAAGACACTTGTCGTTGTATCAATATTGCTTACATCTACAAGAATGCGGGGCCTAAACCTATTTGAAAGAAGAGGAAATTTAGAGGCTTAAGGAAGAAATTCTTTGCAAAGTTGTAATATTTTTGCGCTTCAAATGCAAAGGCGTAAGGTTAGCGGTAAACAGGATACAAACAGCATCAACGTGTTAAAGAAATACTTACAAAATCCTAGAGAAAGCATTTCGATTCTCTTGGAGTGTCCATTGGTCCTCTGCACCAGAGGCGTAGTAATCATATATCATTTTTGGCAGTTTCTCCTTTGCAATGGTCTCATACTCCATGACATTGGTAATACTCTCCATTTTATGGAACAGTAATGCTGTCGATCTGCATAATGCAAAATACCATAACCATAATTAATTCCAGATTAACGAGTCCTTGTACTTGAATCATTTGGGATAAAACGGAATAATCTCTAATTTTGACATTCAAATAAAGAAATAATCATGTGAAACAAAGAATTAGGAGATCATGAGAAGGAACAGAAAAAGTGTACTACATTTTTAGATTCAGAAAAAGAATAGAAGATAAAATGAATGAAGTAAAGCTGGAAAAAATTAGAACATTCAACAACATGGAGAAAAAGCTATGCAGAAATATAAAGCTTTAACACTAAAATGGCTCCCCATGTCAGTGCAAACAGTTAACAGTTATGCTAGTTTAGGCTTGCTTCCCCGGGCAGCAGAATCGTAACTCGCTACTGCTAGCAAGAGACAACCTAGCAAACAGTTGTTATCTATGCCCTCAATTCAGTTTAAGCAATTCAGGAACCAGACATTCGTAAGTGGGATACAAGGGAAAAAGCATAAAACAAAGCACACCCCTTCAATTGAGTTATTAATTTAGAACTCAGTAACTTAAAAAATTACAATCCCAAACCTGCTCCCTCTGCTTTTTGAGGTAGAAAGTCTTAAGAACAATTTAACTATCATAACAAGGTACATTCTACTTCCTACCAACATAGGTATTGGATGACTTTGTCCACTTAGGATTAGACAAAATGATTAGGAATCAATTTCTCAAACATTCAAAAATTAGATCATGAAAATCTCAAATCTCCATATAAGACATAATTATAACTCTTTATAAGAAGGGTGATCAGATGATACTTCAAAAAAATAAAAACTTGAATTGAATCACTGTTGAAGTCCAAATCGCCAGAGGTCAAAATCTATATGTCAACCGAACAAAAAACTCAAAATTCCTCAACCTATCAAATTCACATCCCTGTTTTCCTATATCGCATGAATTCACGAAAGGTATTGAAAACAACTGAAGAATGGTTAGAGTGAGAAGAATAAAGAAAGAAACAAACAAACAAAACAAGAATGGACCTGTGGAGGTGGCTGTCGTCTGGGTTACTGTTCACTAGGCAAAATGGGTTGCATGGAATTCCCAAATGATGACTGAAAAAGAGGATTTATTGAGTAGTACTCTACTTTTTTTATTATTTAATTTTAGCATTTTTATTTTAAATATGATAGAAAGAGGGCGTGTACTCGCTTTTAAAAAGTACTCCCTCCGTTCCTTTAACTTTTTATATTGGGATCCGATTAAATTTGAATTTGTATCGGGAAGTCTTATAAAAGGCTAAAGCACTTCCTAACAAAAACGATTTCATAGCCAGTGGTCGAACTCGAGACCTATGGTTAAAGATGAAGGAGTACTTACCACTCCACCACAATCCTTATTTGTCCGTTCCTCTAACTTATTGATTGGATACGGAGTTTAAGAAAAAAATAAAGACTTTTGAAATTTATGATCAAAACAACTCCAAATGGGTCATAAAGTATTTGTGTGATTATAAAAGCTTCTCATTAAGAGTAGAGTTGTAAGTTTAAATTAAATTGTTACCAAATTTAAAAATAGTTCATTCTTTTTTGAATGAATCAAAAAGTAAATAGGTTCACATAAATTTGACTTTTGACTTATTTTGAGCATTTCAATTTTCATGCCTAAAAGTAATTGCTTTTAAGAATTTTTTCTTTATTTTTGCTAAATACAACAAAAACTAAAAAAATACTTAAAATAAGTAAATTCAAACACCCTCTAACTTTACGGGATTCATTTGAAATAAAAATTGAATTCCATAGAATAAACGAAAGATACTCACTTAAAAAGATAATTTTAATACTTTATACTCCGTTTGTTCCCATTTAATTATCATGTATACAAATATATTTATTCTTAAATATTTTGTCTATTTAAAAAATCAATGATAATTAATTTTTTTACCTTTGTGCTTGGCATTAATTGTTCTAGAATTAATAGGCAAATAAATAGACAAGGATTAAAAAACTTTAAGGGATAAATTAGTCAAATTATAGTTCTAATTAATTTGTTCTCAAAGGTCGCTTAAAATCTTATCCTAGCAATTAAATGGGAACGTACCGAGTACATGTTTAATTTACATTTCAGAAAGTGTTATAAATAGAATTCTATTTAAGGTGAATGTCTATATTTAGAGAGATTCTAGGGTTTACTACTTGGTGGTTAAGTCACCACCTCCCTATAAATATAGGGGTTCTATTCTATTGTAAACCATCCAAAAAGTATCAATAAGAATATTCCTCTCCCTATTCTCTCTATATTGTTCTTGTTCTTGTATTATTGTTCTTGTTCTTATATTATTTCATAACACGTTATCAGCACGAGTCTCTAACCAATTGAAATTTTTGATTATTTTAACTTTTGTTTGTGTAGGGTTTTTGCTTCATAGCCGATTCGGCTCTCTCAACTCAATCGCCGCCTTTCTCTAATTTCTATACGGAAAAATAGAAGAGATTGTATCATCATAAAGTAATGCAACGGGATGGAAACTCAAGAGGTATATTTGATATCACAACATTTATTGGTATACCTTAAAGGTAAGTAATTTACTTTTCCCTTTCAAATTCTTGAAATTCTACGATTTGATTTTACATACAAACAAAGACAACAAAGTTTGATTATAACTCTAATGGAGTTTGTAAGAAATTACACTCACATGAAGTGGTAAAATTTCTATGTGTTGCCATGATCAAATTCATGTATGATTGTGGGCAAAGAATTATAAATCCGTCCAATTGAATTTGCTCCATTCCCTTTAGAGAATGTGGTAGCAGTATGTGATAAGTCTGAAAGAAGACAAAATTATTACCGTGAAGGTATCAATGGATGTGGACGTGGCAGTAGACGAAATTATAATCGTCATTATTGTGGTAATGAGAACAATAAGGATTCTCAAAATAATCTTTCACTTTATGAAAGTAATATTTGACATGAGATTGTGTATAGCACATACAGATGATTATGATCCATTCCCTGAAGTGAATGTGATAATTGTAATAGAGCCCGTAAGTATGAACACGCTCTTGACGTAATTTTGTTTCATGTCTGACATTATAAAAAGAAAAGTTCGTTGCCCTTGAAATTTCGGGCAAGAACTATATGGCATGGGTGTTGGATGCTGAAATCCACGTAGATGCTATGGGTCTTGGAGACGCCATTAAAGACAGAAATAATGCATCCACCCAAGACTATGCTAAGGCCTTGATTTTCTTGCGCCATCACCTTAATGAAGGTTTGAAACTGTGCTAAAGCCTTGTTTTTCTTGCGCCATCACCTTAATGAAGGTTTGAAACTGTGCCAATGGCCTTGATTCTCTTGCACCATCACCTTGATGAAAGAAGATAGAGTTGTTTGATTTTATTTCACTTATTTGTAATAGTTAGTGAATAAACTAATAGTCATTAGTATCAACTCGTATTAGTTAGTTTAAGACATAATGTTAGTATTAGTTCTTTTGAATGTTTCAATATGCTCAGATTTCAATAATATTTTTATTTTCCAGTAGAGGTAATCGACTAACCTAACAGTTAGTCGATTATCTAATATTTCGCATTAAAATTGCAAAACAATCGATTGTCAATGTTCAACAATCGATTGTCAATGTTCAACAATCGATTGTCTATGTTTAACAATCGATTGTCGTAAGACAGTGTGATCTGGAATTTTTCAAAATAGTCAACAATCGATTGTCTATGTTTGACAATCGATTGTCTTAAGACAGTGTGATCTGGAATTTTTCAAAATAGTCAACAATCGATTGTCTATATTTAACAATCGATTGTCTTAAGACAGTGTGATCTGGATTTTTTTCAAAATAGAAAATAATCGATTGTTTATGTTTAACAATCGATTGTCTTAAGACAGTGTGATCTGGAATTTTTCAAAATAGTCAACAATCGATTGTCTATATTTAACAATCGATTGTCGTAAGACAGTGTGATCTGAAGTTTTTCAAAATAGCAAATAATCGATTGTGTGTGTTTAACAATCGATTGTCAATGTTCAACAATCGATTGTGTGTGGTTAACAATAGATTGTTTTAAGAAAATGCTTAAACTGAAATTTTCAAACGGCAAAGTAATCGATTATGGAAAACATATAATCGACTATCTGATTTAGTTAGTCGAATAACCTCAGCAGATTTCGAAAATATTGTTTAAGTATGAAACAAACGGACTGAATTTGTTTATTCTCATGTTCGTATATTTTCTTTTGTATGGAAAACTATGGGAATTAAATTGATGAAGGCTCCTGAAGAGCAACTATAACCCTGCCTAAAGGAACGATTTTTTAGAGAATGCAATGTTCTCCTCCAAGTCTAAGAAGAACTTGTTGAGTTTTAATGATATCAGTCAAAATGTTCTCCTCCAAGTCTAAAAGGAACTTGTTGAGTTTTAAAGATATCATTCAAAATGGATATCAGATTGAGACAATACATGAGTATAATCTTGAAAACCTCATTTACTCATGAAAACGAGGCTGCCCACTTCGATTTGGGGTCACGCCATTTTACATGCAACAATGCTAGTTCGTCGGCTGCCCACTTCAGCTTAGGGTCACGCCATTTTGCATACAGCAATGCTAGTTCGTCTCTGACTGACGAATTGACACAAATATTCCCCGTTGCAATTGGTTTTGGGTCATGAACCTAATATATCCCATTTAAGAATCTTTGGATGCGCAGTATATGTGCCTATAGCACCGCCATCCCGCACCAAAATGGGTCCGCAAAGAAGGTTAGGAATATATGTTGAGTTTGAATCGTCCTCCATTATTCGCTACCTCGAAACATTGACAGGGGATTTGTACACTGCACGATTTGCAGACTGTCAATTTGATGAGACACTTTTCCCAAAATTAGGGGGAGAAGTTGGTGAAACCAAAACGGGAAATTTTGTGGAAAAATGCATCATTATCTCATCTTGATCCACATACCTCTATTTGTGAAAAAGAGGCGCAAAATATTATCCATTTGCAAAGAATAGCAAATCGAATGCCATACGCATTTACAGATTTGAAAAGGATAACGAAATCCCACATCCCCGCGGAAAATGTCCCAATCCGTATTGATGTCCCTGTTGGACAATCATCTAGTGTCATATCCAATGAGTCAAATGCACGCCTGGAGCGTGGCAGACCATTAGGTTCCAAAGATCGAAATCCTAGAAAGAGGAAAGCAAATGATCAAAATGACACTACGAAAGAATCTCATGAGGAAATTCATGATTTAACAATTCTGAGATTCATGAAGAATCCATTGAGCCCGAGGCTCTGGAAAATACGGAACTATCCATAAATCCAATCAATATTGAGGAAAATATTAATCGAGTGGATATAGTGGTGGATAATGTCTTTGCTTATAATGTCGCATCTAGCATTATGCAAGAATGTGAGGATCTCGAACCTCAATCTGTTGAAGAATGTCGAAAAAGACATGATTGGCCAAAGTGGCAAGAAGCAATTCAATCAGAATTGAATTCGCTGGTAAAACGTGAAGTTTTTGGCCCTATAGTTGAAACACCTAATGGTGTTAAGCCTATTGGCTATATATATGGCATGAATGATCGTTGGTCACGTACCTATTGTACGCCAAAGTATTTTGGAAATATGACTATTCAAGGACAACGATAATGCAAAAAACATATCTTGCATATAAGTTTGACATGACCATAATGGTACTTCTCTTTAAGAAAGATTTCACCACATGGATGTTGATGAATCTGTGGTAGTACAAAATTAATTGAGAGCTCTAGAAGAGCCAATTATTACTATGTTGGAGAAACACAATTGAGTATTGTGTTGTAGTAAGTCTCAAAGAAACTTATTCAGTTTCCAAAGTACACGCGAAAGCGATTGATTATATTGAGACTATAAATAAAGGAAGGATTTGATATCTCCTATTACTACAACTTGTAGCGGGGTAATTTGTATATGAAAAGCTACCCGCTTTGTTCTCCAGTTTGTACTACACAAACAAAGGAATGCCACAATAAAGTGGATATCTATTGGTATAAAACCCATGTCATAATAAACCTGAAGTTTATTGATAAGTGCACATTTCATGGTGTAAATTTGAAGTTTACCAATATTGATAATTTATTCAGTTGGCATTCGGGTTAGCCATCTCATTTTAAGTATGATGTGCAATAATAGAGAATTCACATGGGTGAATATTAAAGAACTAGAAAGTTCTTTACGAATTCTCTTGTATCACTTGTTCTCATTAATGAATTGACCAACTAAAGAGTTCGGGTTGAAGCCCATAAATTCTAGGAATATCAAAGGTGAATATGGGCCCATTCACCTGCCATGTATACCACATATGATGCTTCTATGATATGGTTACATGCGCAATTGTTATTAACCCGCAGCCTGGCCGGTGCTTGCGAGGTAAATTGCTCAGTAATCTAACTTCGAGCATAATTTCCAGATTTTCTACTCAAGATAGTTCATCTTGATAAGTTGGTTTATATCAAAGTTGGTTTAGCAAGATAATTATTGAGTGCTTCCACTTAACAGCTAAACTGTTTCTTATGAGAACAAAGTTATATATATCAGTTTGATATACGTTGTATACGAGAGTATATTCTCCCCTCACAAGTGGTTCAGGGTCAGGAACCAAATAATTTCATCTTATTATTAATGTGCTGTGTATATTGACATAATAATACACAAAGAAGATTTCCCAAAGTTGAGGAAACAAGTTAGCTTTACTAACATGAGGGGGAGACATGATAAACACTTGAGAAAAGGTTACATGGGATGAATTATCATTTGTATATGTAAATCCCCGAATATCATGATATGAACCTGAAGTTCATAAAATGGATAATTCAATTGCAACATATTGCAAAGCATGCTATACGCATTTGCTGACCCAAAGAATGTAACTATATTCTCACTACAAATGCTCATATTAAGTCCCAGAAGGACAAAGTCTTTGATACGATTAAAGAGTATAGAAAAATACTTGATTCCATATGAAAGACATGTAGATTTGGACATATAGTTCAAATACTTGAAAGTATAAAGTCAAAGGTATGTATAATCAGTTTTCGATATCTTATTTGTTTAGCATGACATGAAAACTTGATATGCATCTAAAGTCTATTATGTGATTTATATGACTTAACTTGAAAGATTTAAGTTGCTTGAAGCATACACAATTCTTGGTCCTGAAGTACCACATCCTAAGTACAATCTGTGTACATATGTATCTTGCTATAACTATAAGCATGATGGCATTGAGAATACATCTATGAAGATATTGAAGAGTCATTCCACGACATTATATGAAGATGTTCATATCTATCAAGAATGATGATTTCAAGGTGCAGAATATTTATTCAAGTCAATATGGTTGATTTATTTATCAAACATCTACCAAAGATTGTTTTGAAGATGGTGCACAAGATTGGAATGCAAATGCTCAAGGATATAAATTGATGTTCTTATCAGGGGGAGTTAATGCGCGTTGCACTCTTTTTCCCTTACAAGGTTTTGTCCCAACTGGGTTTTCCTTGCGAGGTTTTTAACGAGGCATCCAATAGGCGCATATTCAAACATGTGTACTCTTTTTCCTTCTCTTTAATTTTTCCCATTGGGTTTTGGTTTTAAGGTTTTAACGAGGCACATTGTTGAATAGACATTCAAGGGGGAGTGTTATAAATAGAACTCTATTTAAGGTGAATGTCTATATTTAGAGAGATTCTAGGGTTTACTACTTGGTGGCTAAGTCACCACTCCCTATAAATATAGGGGTTCTATTCTATTGTAAACCATCCAAAAAGTATCAATAAGAATACTTCTCTCCCTATTCTCTCTATATTGTTCTTGTTCTTGTATTATTGTTCTTGTTCTTATGTTATTTCATAACAGAAAGATTATTTTTAATATTTCGTGCTTGATTAAATATATCGACATAAGCGAAAAACACAGAGGAGTAATATCTTTTACCAAAACAGGGAAAACACCGAGAAGTTTCAACTTTAAAGAAAAGAATTCAAAAGAGAATTGACAAGAATAAAACAGTAGAGCGAAGACAAATAGTGAAGGGGGATTATTTGTAGGTAGTATATTCTCGAAATCCATAAAGAAACAGTGGAGATTGGGTTAGGTATTCAAATGGTATCTGATTTCTACTCTTTTTTTCATTAATTTAATTCATTCACATGCGTAGGTTACACTAAAGGCTGCTGACAGACATACGCACGGATTTGTTCTTCATTACTATTAATTTATATTATCATCCCTACATTATTTGACTTATCTCGTTTAACTTGATTTAATCTATACAAATTAAATATTAAATAGATCTATAACTACTGCTAGTAAATTTTCTTGAAAAGTTTCATAAAGCACTATAGTTTAAAGCGTAGTAAATATAGTTTGCCTGTTTTTTGGTAAAACGGTACAGTTGAATTTATACGTAATTTCTAGATAAGTTAATTAATTCGATCCTGAAATAATAAGATAATTGAAGAAATATATAACTCAGCCTTGATATGAAGGCGAAATGACAGAGATCAAGATTCTGGTAGCGAGGGCACAACAGTAATAAGAACAAAAAATAAGAAGGTAAAATTGAATAGAGCTTTGAATAGATTATAGCATTAGTTTGCTAGAAAATTCCTTTCCTTACAATGATAACAGAGCTAACTATTTATAGCTACGTCTAGGGAATAAAGTCTTAAGATCGTATCCTTCTTTAATATCAATTATGAGGGCCATTGATGAAGATGTAACAATGAGCATAAATGACAAATTCTTTGTAACGGGCAGTGCACTTAATACTGTAGAATATTCTTCATTAACGCCACCAGGCAGAATGTATTTATTGCGTCTTTATGAGTCACATTCCCTACGGTGCCAAACAAAATAATTTTCTTTGGTTTCACGTGTCATTCTTTAAAGCGACCACCTAGCATATAATATTTTACCCTATACAGATAGTCCCTATACTTTTCGATGACATAACTTTATTTTACCGAAAAATTGGTAGAAATACTCCTTTGGCGGAAATTTCTATGATTCCCTCTAAAGGTTTCTGATGGTTGATTAGACGCATGTCTCTCCGCATTTAATGCCCCAAACACGCGTCACCACAAGATTCAACATAGCTTTGGCCGATTATCGAGGTAATAATGGCCATGAACTTAACTGCCAAAACTTTTACTCATACAAATCAACCTTCTCCCCTTGTACTCTATAATTTTTCAATATTTCCAAAATCTTGTTTACTACTAATTAACCTTTCTTTATTTCCCATCATTCTTTCATCTAATGGCTTCTTCTCCAAAGAACACCAACTCTTCAAAGGGAAAAAACAAAGCTGAAGACGTTGCTCCTCTAACAGTGGATATCATTTTTACAAGTCTTGTTATAACAAAAGACTTCGAAGAGAAATTCCCTTTGGCTCTCCCTCACCAGTGAGCTGTTGGCACATACCCTTCTTCCATCCTTCCTTCCAGTATTTATGTTGTGAAGGAATTCTACCGCTACCAAAATTTGGACGTCCCTCCTGATCCAACAGAGCGAATGATCCTACTCAAGGAGGATTTTGCATATTTTTACTTGTATCCCTTTACTTTGGGTGCGTTCTCTTTGAGTCGAGAGCTTAACTCTATTATTGTGGAGTTCTGCCTCTACTACGAGGTGTGTTTGGCACAGGTAAGTCCTTATGTGTGGAGGACAATTTCTTGTCTTCAGCGCTTGTGCCAAGAGACAGGAGATGAGCTATCTTTAACTTATGTGATGAATCTATATACCCCCAAAATATTCTGCGGGGAATGACAAATTTCAGCAAACGTGGCCACCATGCCCTGCTATCTAGCATGAATAATGAAAACGGTCGTTTGTGGATAGAATGGTTTGTTGCAATTGCCACTAACAACATCATTCTGGCAACGGCTTCATATTTTCCGGAGGCGTGGAACCGCACTCGTAAGTTTCTTATTTAATATTTCATATTTCTTTAATTAGGGATTCTTTCATATCTATATTGATCCTCCAACCTTCGCTTATTTCCGAACCTCGGTAGGCTCCACCTTTGGTTGAAGGCTTGGACCAGTGGGTCCGAAGAATCATTGACGTCACTATTTCCGAAACCACCACATGGAAATACTGGCTCTCAAATACGGGTGGAAGGCCAAAAATCACGGTAACTTAGACTCACCTTGTTTTAGTTTTATGCGTAAAGAAATTGATTGATCCCTTCTGCCCCTTTTTCTGAAATCGGGTCTACCCACGGGCTCAACTGATGTCCCTGAGGAGGATGTTTTGGCTAATCCTATTGATGTGACAAGGCTGCTTCAGGAGGTGCTCACTCGAACAGGTGTCTTCGGGTCTGCTTCAGGTAGAAGTGTTTCATTACGGACTTCTCGCCTGGAGAACAAACAACAAAAAAGAAGGCATTTATTGATACCTAATTTTTTCTATATATATTTTTAACATGAAAACACTTTATAAATAGCATATGTATACATATATAAGTATGTCCAAATGTTTTATTATTTTCCTTTAATTTTTAAAAGTTTTTAAACCAATTTATTTCCCCATTTATATTCATATAAAACCCAATAATAATTTTTAAAATTATCATTTTTGGCGGTTCATTTATTGGATTCTCATATTTATACCAAAATATATCTAAGATAATTTTTGCATATTTTTATAAATTTATTTAGTATTTTTAAGATATTACAATATTAGCCCCTTCTAAGATTTAATTGTGTTTATATTTATAAAATTAAGCCCAGTATTTTTAAATTAATCATTATATGTTATAAATCGTTTTAGTATTTACAATTTATTTTCATAATTTAATTTGCTATTTTTTATAAAATAATGGGGAAAATGGCTATTTAAATCTAGCCCGATTTTATTTCAATTTCAGCCTAATTTGAACCCTAGTTTGAACCCAATTTACCCCGACCCAATTTTAGATTAAATTGACCCTCTACCCAGTTAAATGACCCAACCCGGGATTCCTAACTACCTTATTCAATCCAAGCCGTTGATTAAAATGATCAACGGCCGCCACACCCCCTAACTATTTTTAACCCATACCAACCTTTAAACCTAAGTCATTTCTCACCTAGCGGTGCCTTTGAACTCCTCTTCTCTCTCAAATTCTCTCTGGATCTCTCATGAACCCTAGACGCCGCCCTCTCACCCCATATTGATATCTACCTAATCCATGCCCCCCCCCTCCCCGTGGTCATTTGAGACATGTACCGGCCTTCCATGGCTTCTATGTGTTAGTTCTTGTAGTTTCACGGCCAGACCTTGAAAGAGCTTGGTCCATGCCTTGTTCAATTTCAGTTCATGGCTCTTCTCCAGTCATCCTTGACCTTTCTCCGGCCAGCCATGGTCGTTCGAGTCAGAACCTTGACTCTCATGGTTAGATCGATAATTTCAAGGCCTTTCTCACCTTGTAGACATGTAACTTGTGACTCGCCTAATTTTAAATTATTTTTAGTATTTTTTATATTTTAAAATATCTACTTGAGTTCTTATTTAATTTTAGCCTATTTTATTTTTAATTTCAAATGATAAAAAGAAAAAAAAGAAAAAAAAAGTTTCAATTTATCCCATTAGATATATTTGTTTTTCGTGTTTTATTTACTTAAGTTCATTAGTATTTTTGTATTAGTATTATGATAAGTTTGACATGGTTTCTATATTTTTATTTCTAGTAAAATCCTTGAATAATATAAAAATAATAATAAAAATACAAAAATATAATAAATAGATCCATGTTCTATCATATTTTATCTAGTTTAGGTTATTACTATTTTTATTGCAATCTATTTTGGTTTTTACCATGATTTTTATTTTTAGTTTGAGTATGATAATTTATATAAAATATATAGTTTCATATAATTTGCTTCAATAAATTAGAATTAATATTTAAAGTATATTTTAATTTATTATGTTTAAAAAGTGTTGAAGGTTTAAGTGTCTTATTGGAGTAAAAGAGTTAAAATCTCAAAATTCTGGCCCAATTTCGGCCAAGACATAGCCCAAATTCGGTAGCCCAATCCCATAACCCTCTGACCCGAACTCTACCCGCGATCCGCCCTATTTCGTTTGTTTAATCTCAACCATTCATTACTCCATATACAACGAACCCAAATTCGGTAGCGCAATCTTATTGGGGTGTTTTTCTCAGATATGAGGGGATTTTTGGACAGAAAAATTGAAAAAAAAGGAGGATGGATTCAGGGAAAATCTAGGGTTCTTTAGGTTTTTTCAATCTTGTTCGATTGACATTCTAGAAAAATAAAAATACAAAAAAATAGTTTTGAGTTTCATTTTTGTTTGAGATTTTGCATCATTTCAAAAAAATCAGAAAATACCAAAAACAATATACAGTATAGTTCTACTTTTGTTCGTTCTAATTTCAGATTTGGGGATTCAACTTTGGAGCTTGATCGAGGTTTGCTTAGAGTTTGAAGTAGCTGTCGAAGTCCGTTAGCCAAAGTGGAAACAAAAGGCTTGATGAGTCATTAGGCATGAAATGCCTTATTTACATGTAACAACAACTACTACCCAGTATAGTCCCACAAGGTAGGGTTTGGAAAGGGTAATATGTAGACATGCCTTAACCCTACCCGAAAGGGCAGAGAGGCTGTTTCCAATCGACCTTCCGCTCAGGGAAGGAAAGGAAAAATAAATATAAAAGAGCATTAGTAACTCCAGAAGAAATCACGTAAATAGTTATCTAAACGTAAGAACCATAAATAAAATGGCATGCAATAATATCAAACAGTAACAACCATAAGAAGATACAATCCAATACACAAATTATGTATGGATAGCCTTGTCAAGCCTTACCCAACCCCGGGAAAGGAGTACGAAAAATTTTAGGAGCCCTATCTTACAACCCTGATGCTAGACCTCCAGGCTTTCCTATCAAGGGTCATGTCCTCAGAAATCCGTATTCTACCATGTTATGCCTAATCACCTCTCTCCAATTCTTCTTAGGCCTCCCTCTGCCTCGCCTCACGCTGACCACCGCCAGTCGCTCACAACTTCTCACCAAGATATCAGGATTTCTCCTCTACAGATATCCGAACCACCTGAGCCTCACTTCTCGCATCTTCTCAAGGAGGTCTTCTTCTACAAAAGAAAAGAGAAAGCTCAAGTAGTCACCTCCTACCGTGATTAACAAAGGAAGTCCTAAAAATGATAGGAGTACTACTTTGTTTGTAAGTGTAGATTACGTGTAATTTTTGTTGATACCTGTGTTAAAATTTAGATTCATTATGTCGTCAAATATCCACGTCCACCTACTAAGCAGTGGTTAGTTATTTTAGTTACTTACACGTGGATTAATGCCCACACAATTAAAAATTATTTTAAATTACTTAAAATATTACTCACTTTTAATACACTTTACATATCATACTATACTATACTGTATTATCATGATCATGTGATACCATACAAACTAAGTACTTATACTATTATTTCATTAAACCATCCACATAAAAATACATATATTTTCTCAACATCTAATTTTTCTACTCTCATATAAAAAATAAAAATTTTCGTACGCTTAATTCTTAAAATGATAAAAAGATAACCTTCTTTCCTTATGAAAAAAAATAATTCATATCTTTACAATAAAGAAAATCTCACAAATATTTCTCATATTATGTGTATAATTTAAAACATATTCGAAAGTAGTAGTATTAATAACTATATAAAATCATATTTTTCAAACCATTTGTTTTACACAAATATTTCACTCAAAATACCATATTAAAAAAATATATAAACATATAAAGGTTTTTAAACTTACAGGTTGAAACACTGAGCTTGGGGTACAGTTTAGTTTCCAAGTGGAATTTACTCTCTATGAACTCTTCAAACAATGCAACTTGTTCAAGCTATTCCGCTGTGCACTTTGTTGCATCCATCTCTTCTGGAACTTGGAAATGCCTCGACACCTTGTAAAATTTTGACGTTACTAACTTCATCTGATTTGGGAGCGGGCGACGGTTCATGTAGTTGCTATGTCGTGTGTTTTTTCCTTTTGCTACTGGAGATCAAAATTGCATTCTTCTCCCTTGCCGCTAGTTTGTCACCCCTTATCTTCTTAACTCCTTTGGGCGTGGCACACTTCAACAATTGATGATATGTTGATGGTAAAACTTTAATCTCGTGCAACCATGGTCCTTCCAAAATAATGTTATATCCCATATCACAATCTACTACTTCAAAAAGAGTTGTTTTCATCACTCCTTCGGTGTTCGTGGGTAACAAAATCTCTTCTCGGGTTGTTACGCTCGCGAGGTTGAATCCAACGAGGAGTTTTGTGGCCGGAATGATGCTTCTGGTGAGTTTAGCTTTCTCCAATACTCTCCATTGTATGATATTAGCTGAACTTCCTAGATCCACTAGAACACGTTTAAATTTAAAATCTAGCACATTTAAACAAATAACCGGTGCGTTATTATGCGGTAACAACAATCCGTCTGCGTCTTCCTCCGCAAAACTGATATCGTCTTCAGTGACTTCCCGGGGCTCTTTCCATGGATTATTTATACTTTTGTCTCTTTTGCTGCCGAAAAGGTGACCCCAATGATCTCGTCCCCCACCCACGGGAAGATAATGTTGATTGTCTGGCGTGGGGGATCTTCCCCTACTTTCGAGGGTTCTGCATTGTCTCGCTGATCTTGTCCACGTCGCACCTCTATTTGAGGTTATGAAAAAGTTGATACAATGTAATACCAAACAATAAGTCGTGTTTGAATTCCATAGGAAGATATGCGTGGGATTTAGGAGTATAGATTGCATTGTATGAGTATGAACTATCTCAATTTATACTTCCACAAATTGGTGTTTGTGCTATGTCTATTTTAATCGACTATTGCAAGATTAGGAATTGAAACTAAGAAATTATTTTTGTTATTGTTTTTTAAATGATATAAAAGGCCTAGAGCTATGACCTTCACCTAGGTGTTTGCCTAATGAATTGTAAACTTTAAAGCTTGTTTTATTGGCCGGTATGTATTATAGCTATCAACACTAGAGTACCACTCAATACCTCTCGGTAAGAGAGTGGTTTTTCCCAATTCGGCTTTCTCACGTCCAAGTGGATATTGAACAAAATAGTTGATACAAAGCTCAAGTCGGGTTTTGCTATCTCTAGGTTCAACCATTTAATTGAGACTATCAATCTCTTGAATTACCCAATTTCTTGTTAGCCAAGTTTTTCAAGACTAAATCTCTCTTTCTCAAGTAGAGACCAAGTCAAATAAGCATGAACTAATGTTTGCAACCATTTACTATTAAAAACAAGAACAAAGCTAAATAATAAACATCTAACCATAAACAATCAGTAAATCAAACACCCATTAGGATTACACTCTAGGATTGGGTCACAACTCTAGTGAAAATCTAGCTACTCATGCTTAAGATAATAGAACTAGAAGAAGAAACGATAACTAAGTCCATATTGATAATTAAAGTGATTAAATCTATATTTAAAATTCGAAAAATAGCAAAAGCTACTAAAAAAGGTAAAGAAAAGCATCTAGTGTGGCTGCTTATGTCAAAACCTGACCTAAAAAAGTGAATCTCTTCTATTTATACATAGCTGAAATTTTCGGGCAAAACTCTCCTTTCGGAGGTTCTGCGGCCGCACAATTCCATGTGCGGTCCGCACTTTGCTTCAACTTGACTGAATTTGGATCTTGCGGCTGCATAATTCTGAACCCACGGTCGCAACCTTCTCTTTTTGTGGTCCGCACATTTTTGAGTGTAGTTGCACATTGCTCTTCTACGAACCACACAAATGTGACTGCGTCCACGTACTTCTGTAGTCGCACAATAACTATGCAGTCCGCACTTTTGTTGAACTTGAGATGTAGGTTCTCTGAATTGTTGCACTTGCTGAGCTTCTGTGGCCGCACATGTAATGTGCGGACCGTAATTTTGCACAAATCTCTGCTATGAGTTTATTCAAAATTTGTGGGCGCTAATGATAATCTGCAGTCCATACTTTGAGCTGCTGTGCCTGTTTTTATCCTCTAGTTCAAATCACTCCTTCTTGAGTTCGATTTCATCTTGGGGGCTAATTTTCCAAATTCCTACAATTAAGAACATTTCATCAATTTTGGAAAACCTGATCAAACGCTTTTAGACTAAAACGAAAGCCAAAGGGTGCTAACAAGTTGTTAAAATACCCACTTATCACCCGGTTATGAACATTATTGTTTTTAACTTGATCACTCAAGAATTCTCTGAGATAGCCATTCTTCAACAGTGTTGCCACTTCTTCCAGAAGATAATGGTAGACCCAGTTTGATGTCCATTTGTCCGTGGTATTCGCACCATAAGTGGTGGTCCCTCTGGCCGGGACCAGATCTCATCAACTTCGGAAACCGTGCTTCTTTGATGTTTCTCATAGCTGATACTAACTTTACTATGCTGACATTGAAATTTTATTCTGATAACCTGGGGTATGAAGGATCCGGTGTACATGTCTGAATCAATTGTTCCGGCAATGATCAGACCTTCAGTCGGTAGTGAATCTATCTGCTGACCGAAAACCTCTGTTGCGGATTTCTAGCCTTTTGTTGGTAAAATACCGTCCCCCTAAAGACCATCTATATGTGTTGAATTCGTCTTTTAATTTTTCTTTATTCTTCTTTCGACCCTTTGGTGACGACAGGAAATCGACTGATAATCTTCGATTTCCTTGTTCATCATCCTCCATCCAACTCAATAATAACTTCACAAGCTGCAACTGATTTCCTTGTTCTTTTAGTACTCCTAACTTCCTTTATCTGTTTCTCATCAATATTGTTTCTCTTACTCCTGGTGAGAGGAGTACTTGTAGTAGGAGCCACCTCCTTCTTTCCCTGGTAAGATATCTTTGTCGGTTTTGCTAGGTATTTCTTCTTCTTCTTCTTCTCCTCCTCCTCCTCCTTCTCCTATAAAGAGTTAAGTAAGACATTGGTTCAGCTTCCTCATCTCCTATGAAAGGTTTTAAGAAAGGCCTTGGTTCCTCCGAACCTTCCTCTTCATTGACTTCTTCTAAAAGGGCCATGGATGTATTTTCAATAGTCATAAAGCCTCAAATTCTTCACTCTAATTTTATTCCCCACTCTCAGATTCAAATTCCTCAGCTTCACTTTCATTTTCATCATCTCCTACTCCCTCGTGATCATTATCCTCACTCTCAGAATATCCTTCTCCCATAGTTCCCATTTCTTCTTCTGAATCTCCCACTTGGTCACCTTTTTCTTTTCTGATTCTCCATCATTCTCCTTTTTTGATTCAGCCTCATCCTTGCTGTTCATCACTTTGAATTGTGATTCTTCTCTCCTGCCACTTCTCCTCTTTAATTGTTTCCTCCTCCTCCTCCTCATCAGTCCAGGTATAAGTACTTTAATCAGAACATTCATTGTCCCCTATTTCTTTCTCACCTTCCCCCTTGACCACAAAATATTCTGGAACTGCTTCGACATTCTCACCTTCCCCCTTTTCTACAACATATGTTTTTATATGTGTCGTGTCTCTCAAAGGTTCAACTATATCTAGAGAAAAACGTTTGTGGCAGATGCCATAACATCATGTTCTGATGGAGAGGGTTTTACCTAACCAGCTTTGTCAATTGCAGGTTCCCCTTGAGTAATAGGATCCTTAATTGTTGATTCCCATTTAGCAACAACATTGTCAGCAGGTTTTTCACTTTTACCTGACTACCTTGAAGTAGTCTTGACCTTTGTGGGAGGGTTTGGAGGTGATCTGTGATGTAGTCATAGTGTCTTGGTTGTTGTTTTAAGAGATTGAAATGTAGAGGTGGCAAAGGATGGAGGTAGAAGAGTGACAATGAGTGGTGGCGCAGTGATATCAGAGGATGGGGATTGAAAAGCGGTAGGTAATAATGCAGAGCTAACTGTCAATTGCACAATCTTCCTTGGCTTATCCTTCTTAACTTTGGGTTTAAAACCAAATTTTGAGGATGGTTTTGTTTTTAAGGGAGTGTGGATGTGCTTTGTCATGATGAAGAATAATGATAGAATTTGCTTTGTTTCTTGCTTATGGTTTAAAGGAAAATAATAAATTTTAGAGAGGGGAAAAGAGATGTCTTTAAAGCGGAGTAGTCCTGATTTGACTAGCAGAGAGAGGATATTGATTTAAGTTCTAACAGGACTAATAATGAATGTATTTGACCAATAGACTCTTAGAATTAATAGATCTCTTAACTGAACAAAAGTCCCCCTTGATCTTTAACTTTGATAATGGATAGAATTTATTCCTACTTAGTTTAGAAATTCGATTACAACAACAATTCCACTTATCAAATTTTAATATCTTTTGACAATATGTCACATACTTTTGTTGAAAATAGGGATTACTGATGATGTCTTTGTTCGTGTTGATAAGTTCATATTGCAGGCCGATTTTGTGATCTTGGATTGCGAAGTGTATTTCCAGGTACCTATTCTTCTTGGAAGGCCTTTACTAGCTATGGGGAAGGCCTTGGTCGATGTGGAAGCGGGATAATTGACCTTCCATGTTGTAGATCAAAAACTGGTGTTCCACATGTGCAAATCAATTAGGCAACCAAATAGAACCGAGGTGTGCTCGTTTGTTGACATTGTCACAGCGGTGATAGTGAATGACACAAGCATACTAGCAAATGTTGAGGACCCACTTGAGGCCGTGCTATTGAACAGGGATTTCGATGATGATGCCAGAAGGGTGGAGTGTGTGAATGCATTACATAGCATGGGCTCGTATTCATATGAGCCGAGGATGTTATCTCTTGATCTTAGCAATCGCAAAAACTCCACCCACCAAGCTATCTGTTGAGGAGACATTGGTTTTGGAGTTGAAACCACTTCCTCCTCACCTCAGGTATGAATTTCTTGGTCGTAATTTCACTTTGACAGTTATTCATTCATCTTTCTTGACTAACGTGCAGGTTGACGCCACTTTGGCGGTTCTTCAAAAGCACAAGCGGGCGATTGGATGGACCTTGGTGGATATTCAGGGTATTAGCCCCGCGTTTTGCATGCACAAGATAATATTGGAGGAGGATTCTAGGATGTCTCTTGAACATCAAAAGAGACTCAATGAGGCCATGCAAGAGGTGGTTAAAAAGGAAGTCATCTAGTGGCTTGACGCCGGTGTGGTGTATCCAGTTTGTGACACTTCGTGAACTTCTACGGTACAATATGGTCCAAAGAAGGGAGGAATGACGGTGGTGACCAAGGACAACAATAAACTTATTTCGACTCGTATTGTGATGGGTTGGAGGGTATGCAAGGACTACCGGAAGTTGAACAAGGTGACTAGAAAGGATCATTTCCCATTGCTGTTCTTGGACCAAATGCTTGATCATCTTACGAGCCGGGCTTTCTATTGTTTTTGATGGGTATTCAGGCTATAAACGAATTCTTATTGCCCCGGAAGACTAAGAAAAGGCAACCTTCACATGTCCTTATGGCACATTCACCTTCTCTCGAATGTCATTTGGACTATGTAATGCTCCGGCGACCTTCCAATGATGCATGATTGCAATCTTCACCGACATGGTGGAGGACATGTTGGAGGTCTTCATGGATGATATTTGTATGTTTGGGGACTCATTTGGTGAATGTTTGAAAAACTTGGATCGTGTGTTGGCCTGATGCGAAGACACAAACTTGGTCTCAATTGGGAGAAATGCCATTTCATGGTAGAAGAAGGAATTGTGTTGGGTCACAAAATTTTAAAAAGAGGGATTGATGTTGATAAGGTGAAAATTGAGGTGATCTCAGGGCTCCCTCCCCTTACTTCTATCAAAGGGGTGAGGATTTTTCTTGGACACGCGGGTTTCTAGAAAAGATTCATCAAGGACGTTTCTAAGGTAGTTAACCCGTTGAATAAATTACTAGAGAAGGATGCCAAATATGTGTTCGATGAGAGATGTATGGAGGCTTTCGAGCTTCTAAAGTAAAAGTTGATGACTACCCCCCATCATTACTGCACCAAATTGGAGTTTGCCCTTTGAGCTCATGTGCGACGCTAGTGATGTTGCGGTGGGGGCGGTCTTGGGCCAAAGAATCAACAAAATGTTCCATCCGGTGTACTACTCAAGTAAGATAATGAATTAAGCTCAAAGGAACGATACAATCAGCTAGAAGGAATTGCTTGCCATTATTTTTGTCATGAAGAAGTTTCACCCATACCTTATGGGGGCCAAAGTGATTATACATACCGATCATGCCACCCTTAGGTACTTTATAACTAAGAAAGATTCAAAAGCATGGTTAATGAAATAGGTGATTTTTCTTCAAGAATTTGATTTGGAGATTGTTGATAGAAAGGGTAGTGAAAATCAAGTGACAGACCACTTGTCTCGATTGGAAGAGGAAGGGAGGCGTTTGGACGGCCTTGAGATAAATAATTCTCTTCCAGATGAGCAATTCCTCTCGGTTTCAATGCTAGACATGCCATGGCTTGCCGACATTGCCAATTATCTTGTTACCGGTGTGGTTCCGTATGAGCTGTATTCTAACTAAAGGAAGAAGCTCAAGTGGGATTGTTTGGATTACTATTGGGATAGCCATATCTTTTCAAAATTTGCACCGATGGTGTAATTCGCCGGTGTGTTCCCGAAGAAGAGCAATTGAGTATTGTGGAAGCTTGTCACTCTTCACCCTATGTTGGCCATCATGGCGGGGCGAGGACATTGTCTAAAGTATGGAGTTGTGGGTTCTATTGCCCTTCTTTCTTCAAGGATGCCGGTGACTTTGTCATGAGATGTGATGAATGCCAATGTGCCAGAGGGATTTCTAAGAAATATGAGATGCCTCTTAACACAATTCTAGAGGCTGACATTTTTGATGTTTGGGGAATAGACTTTATAGGGCCATTCATAAGTTGTTATGGTAACACCTACATCTTAGTAGCAGTTGATTATGTGTTGAAATGGGTTGAGGCCATAGATTTGCCCAATAATGAAGCTCGAAGTGTGGTAGCGTTCTTGAAAAATAGTATCTTCACAAGATTTGGCACTCCACGTGCTATTTAGTGATGGTGGTTCTCATTTTTACAACCGGGCATTTGACTCTTTGTATCCAAGCATGGGTAAATCACAGGGTGACCACTCCATATCATCCTCAAGGGAGTGGCCATGTTGATGTTTTTAACCGAGAGATCAAGAGTATTTTGTCCAAGACCGTCAATGTAAATAGGACCGACTGGTCGAAGAAACTGGAGGATGCTCTTTGGGCTTATCGTACAACTTTCAAGACTCCGATTGGTATGTCGCCGTATCGGTTGGTATTTGGGAAGGCTTTTCATCTTCCAGTAGAATTGGAACATAAGACTATGTGGGCATTGAAGAAGTTGAACTTAGAATGGGATGTCACTGCAAATCTCCGGGTTAAGCAATTGAATGAACTTGATGAGTTTAGGTTTCATGCTTACTCCAGCTTGTCCTTTTATAAGGACAAGATGAACTGCCTTCACGACAAGTATGCCCGAGGGAAGGAATTTAAAGTTTGTGACATGGTTCTTCTTTTTAACTCCCGTTTGAGCTTATTTCCGGGTAAGCTGAAGTCTACGTGGAGCGATACTTTTGAAGTGGTTGGTGTAACTCCTTTTGGTGCCATTGATCTCAAAAATAAGAATGATGAAGTTTTTCGGGTCAATGTGCATCGTGTCACGTACTAATTGGGCAACATTGATGACAGCCACGTGCTGGAACTCATTCATTTGAAGTGAGTGAGATGGTAATATGCGTCGTACCGCGATGTTAACTCAGGCGCTTCTTGGGAGGCAACCCATGTCTTTTTCTTTCTATTTGTTTTTCTGTTGTAAATTAGGATTTTTGAGCTGATAGTTTGTGAAGTGTTGCAGGGATAATGTTGAACCAGTGCAGGACAAAAATGAAAATGCTCAGTCTTTAAAGATTGCCTATGCGGCCGCGCACCAAAACAGTGCGGTCTGCGTAGGCTTGAGTAAAATATAAGCTAAGGCTCAGAAGACCCTGCGCGGTCCGCGTGATATTACGTGACAAAGAACCAGTTCTATTGTATTTTTTCTTATTCTAGTTCAATTATACTAAGTGATTTAAAGTTGTACCTTTCAGCTTTCATAGAAATATTTGCATTGGGTACTTTGAGTTTTCAAGTTATAGGCTAACTTAAAGGTGTTGCAATAGTTGAGATTGTGTGCTACAAAGGAATTAGGGTTAATCCTTATGTTTATAAAGAGTTTTTGTAAATGCTATTTTGACTCAGTGATTTTAGTGGAAGTTAGGAAAATACTAGTGAATCGCAGGTCATGGTTTTTTTCACCTTTTGAGTCAGGCGTTTTCAACACAAAAATCTCTATGTTATTTATTTTTATGTACTTTTAATTCCGTAAACAGTAATAGTTAGATCACCTAGAAGACTTCTAGATAAATAATTGGGTACCACACAAATTGTCCCCCCCTCATGTGTGGTATTGACATTTAGAACATCAATTTTTATCAAAGCAGGTTATCCTTGAAGAGGCTAACAACTTAGTAAACGATCAACATGAGTGCACCACCTGGGAATGGGGAAGCACAATCAACTGCTAGCCTCCACTTTTCAACAGATAGTACTATTTGTGTATGCGTTGGAAGTTCAAAAATGGCATCTCTCTGATAAGTGCCCACGCGGCCGCGCACCAAAGTAGTGTGGTGCGCATGGGAAAAGCTGAAGTCACCAAGTCTCTAAAGTTTACCACGTGGCCGCACATCAAAGCAGTACGGTCCGTATGGAATGAGCAGCTAATGTGAAGGATGGAAAATCCAGCACAGTCCGCGTCCCTTTCTGTGAGGCCACGCTGGTGGGTAGATATTGGGTCTAAGGTGTTAGGTTTTATGCCCGTCACTAGAGGGGGGGTGAATAGTGCGGCACGAGAATATTGATAAATATTGCGGAATTAAAAATTGCAGGAATAAATTAAATAAGGTAATAAAAATAGCAAGGAAAGAACACACCGAATTTATCCTGGTTCACCACAACTTGTGGTTAGTCCAGTCCCCGAGAGACTCTCTCGAGATTCCACTAACTCCGTTAAGCTTTCGGGTGCCTAACAAACCGTTACACTTGCTCGTAGATATACACTCTACAAGACTTCAACTTGCTCGAGCATACCGCACCTCAAGACTTCAACCACTAAGATTGAGGGTACTTAGCAAACCTGACAATCAATGAGAAGATATGTTCTTCTCAAACACCTTTCTCTTTTACAACAAGAACTCTCTCAAAAGAGTAGATAAAGAGATACAATATTAGCTCTATGAACAACTCAAAGTTGTCTCTCAAATGGCTCAACAAAAGCTCTATAATGATGCTCAAATAATATCAATATGTATATGAATATTGGGAGGTGTTGTGTGTTTAAAATCAGCTCAAAAGACCTCTATTTATAGGGGTTAAAAGGTGCATGTCCGTTGCTTAATTGACAATCAATTATGCTGATTTTATGCCAAAATAATCGATTATGTGATTGCATAATCGATTATCTTCTCACGTCCATAAAACGGAACGTTGGGAAGGCAACAGATAGTGAAATAATCGATTATTCCAATCATATAATCGATATGTTGCTCCAGTAAAATCTGGAAACTCAGCAAAGCTGGTATATACCAGAGTATACCAGAATCAAAGTTGGAGTATACCAAAATATACCAGAATCGAAAACTTAGTTCAAAAACCATTTTGGTTAAAATGAAAACGTTAAAATCATTTTGTTTGAAGTATATTAAAAATGTTTATGATATATATGATTTAATAAAATGATTTTATGCATATTAATGATGACCTATGTTGAAATAAAAATGTTAAAATCATTTTGTTTGAAGTATATTAAAAATATTTATGATATATATGATTTGATAAAATGTTAAAATCATTTTGTTTGAAGTATATTATAAATGTTTATGATATATATGATTTAATAAAATGATTTTATGCATATTTATGCTGACCTATATTGAGCCAAAAGACGAGATAACATAAACATTGCTTTTACATTGGTTCTACCTAATGACCTACGCCTTGGGTCTTCGGTCTTGAACTTTTGATCTCGTCTTTGGCTTGTCTATGCAATTCCGTCATCAATATGCTTCTCGGCATTCAATCTTGATTGTTTGTCATATAATATCGTTGTTTGACACTTGACTTTATTGTTTGTCATTCATCAAAACCTATACCTGAAAATCATGCTTATACAACCAAAGCGCACATATCATAGATAGAATGATTTTCTACATAAGGGATATTCTATAAATAAAGGCCTTGGGCCTCATTTGAACCTTTCCGCAAAATTTCCACCTATGCTCTAATTTTCACCGTGGCAGCAGCATCATTTGCTCATATAGTTAAAATTCATTCATCCCTGGTAACAATTCTTGTTAATTTCATTCATAGTCTAATTTTTGTTTCTTTTAATTGCTTTATACTAGTATAACTTCTTATTTTCATTTCTTCTTCTTCTTCTTCTTCTTAGTTTAACTGTTAGATTAGATTTTTGTGTGTTTTTGTTGAATCATGGGCATGAAATCGTGTTAAATAATTGAGTAGGGACACTTAGGACCCAAAAAGTGAACAACATTAGACTTAATTGAACAAAATCCCGGTTCAGTTAAATTAGCCCTACGGGGCCGCTCGACATTTTTGCGCGGTCCGTGTGGCCCTTGGTGTGTGATGATGCACCCTCTCAGTGCGGTCCGCGTAAGCCTAGTGCGGCCGTGGTCCAAAATAGTGCGGACAGCGTGAGAAGAGTTCAGAGAATGTAATATTTGGAAATTCGACCTGCGCGGACCGCGTACCATTTTTATGTTGTCCGCGCTGAACCAACACGACCGTGGTCCAAATCAGTGCAGACCGCGTTGGTTAGTTCAGAGAGGTATTTGTAGGTATCATTGGAATGTGCGAACCGCTTGCCTTTTGGTGCGGTCCGAGCCCCTTTGTCCGTGTCACTGTGTCTACAAGTTTTGCATTCAACTGAACTTTTAATTTCATATCACGTGCTTCAATTGACAATGTTGGACATGTATTCCTTGCAGACAATTGTTCAAAAACAAGAGGGCAAAGAACAACAACCTGGGAGAGGTGGTTCCTCCCGAGGGGGGAAAAGCAAGAGGATTGTAAAACTGTTCCCCAAACCCGGGAAATAAAAAAGAAAACTCATAAGATAATTCGGGAAGCTGATGGGGATACATCCCATTCTGCGGGGAGTGAGTACGCACCTTCACGAAGAATTAACTCGGAGTGTGCCCCCACCCTGATATCCATATCTTTTCTGCTCCGTGATTTCTCTTCTCCTGATCATGCTGCTGTGGCCACTTCCAAGAAACTAGTTAATGTCATCTCGAACTCATCCGATGAGTCCGTAGCAAGAGAAGAAGAGCAATACTCCACCTCTCCCACAACTTCATTATCATCGGAGAAATAAGGGTATGCTGAGGGAGGTGAGACACAGGCCGGGGGGATAGAGCGTACTAGAAAACTGGAGGCATGGGCAGACATGTTTGTTAGTGAGGTTTCTTTTAACGAATTACGGTAGTGGTGGCCTAAAAGAAAACTGATCTCGGAGAGGAAGTTCATAGATGCCGATCTTGTCCCTCTCAACTCATGTGCAAGCACAATTCCGCACTAGAGATGGTTGGGGTTTCTTCAAAGAATGTTGAGATGGCCAATGAGCATATGGTAAAGGAGTTCTACAACAATGTTCACCATATAGTTCGGGACTCAAAAGAAACAAAAGTGAGGGACAAGATAGTTGTGTTCGATGACAAATCATTGAAGGAATTCATGGGGTTCGAAGAAGAGGATGAATCGCAATATTTAGAAAAGTTGGCAATGAAAGAGAAGGTTCGTCCTTGGTTGGCCGAGCACTTGGCAGCACTGAGTACAATCCCCATCTAGTTTAAAGCACATGAAAAGAGCTTTAGTAACACTCTGAACTTTAAAGCCAAAGGGTGGTTGGCTTTCGTGTGTAGTCGATTTGTCCCGTCTGCACATGATCACCCCATTCCCCTTCCTCGTGTTGTTTTGGTAGCATATATCATGGAGGGGTTTCCTCTGAATGTCAGTAATATTATGTCAAGGGCGATTTCTACAGTTGGTCAGGAGACCCAAACAAACTACCCCTTCCGAAATACACTCTCTTTGTACTTCAGAGACTTGAAAGTGAAGAAAAAGAAATATGATGTCAAGGTACCTCCGGTGGCCCCGTAGTAATGGTACAGTCAGCTGGGCCCAAATAACCCGATGAAGGGCAAGAAGAATGTGGCATGTACTTTCACCGCACCTGGTCAATCTGAGGAGCCAGCGGTCATTGAGCAGCCCAGTGAGCCCTCCACCATCCCTAAACAGATGAGGCATTTCTTCCAGGTCCTTAGTCTGCAGCAGGTCCTTCTATTGCAGCTGACCCGGTAGTCCCCTCATGAAAGACTCACCGGTTAACCACAAACCAGCTCACCCGTTCCCTTTCCAGTTTGAAAAACTGGATGTCAGCTGGGACATCCAAGTTGTCTACCTTGACCACTGCAATCCAGACACAGAGAGCAGCAATTACTGTTGAGATTCCTTTATCCATTGAGGAAACACTGAAGCAGATCCTGGCTAACCAGGAAAAGATGATTGAGAAACATGATAACTTGATAAAGTAGTTAGGGATCAGAGCAAGTCACTAGAAAAATTGGCTCGGGGGCACAGAAGGTTGAGGAAGACAAAGGCCTCAAAGGAGTCAGTGCAAAAGGTGCGAGAGGATGTGGACAAGCTCATGGTGGATCAGCTGCCAATTGACCTATTATTTGGGGATCTGGCTGTAGAGCCAGTAGCAGTGCAACCATAGGAGGAGGAGCAGAGGCCGAGGAAGAAGAGGAAACTCCCTAGCACTGAGGGAGTTTTGATAGAGGTGGCTCTAGTTCAGGATGTCCCTCCACTGCCCCACCAGTTAGCCAGCAAGTTCATGATCAAACACTTGTCCTAGCAGAGTTGCAGCAGCAGGCCGGGGACCGACTGCAGTCCAGAAACAAAGAGCACCAGTTACTGTTGAGATTCCTTTGTCCATTGAGGAAACACTGAAGCAGATCCTGGCCAACCAGGAAAAGATGATTGAGAAGCAGAGCCAGTAGCAGTGCAGCCACAGGAGGAGGAGCAGAGGCCGAGGATGAAGAGGATACTCCCTAGCACTAAGGAAGTTGTGATAGAGGTGGCTCCGGTTCAGGAGTGTCCCTCTAGTGCCCCACCAGTTAGCCAGCCAGTTCATGATCCGACACTTGTCCTAGCAGAGTAGTAGTAGTAGGCCGGGGACCAGTCTTAGGTCCCTGCCAGTACCGAGGACTTGGCGAGCCACTGCCCAACACAGGGTGACAGATTAGGCTTGAGGGGCCATTCTATATCCTTTCTTGATTTTTGGTGCTTATTTTGATAGTTAGCATTAGGGACAATGCTAGCTTTTATTCGCGAGGGTTTTGCCTTACTATTTTGATTGATATTATGGATTATTGTATATATTCTTTTACTTTTAGCACATTCGTATTTGTAGATGGCTTGTATGTAATTGTTCATTCTAAATTCTCTTCAAATCTATGTATATATTTATTTCCCCTATATGCATATTCTACTCGCCTTTTGTACATATTTATTCGGTTTTTGTTTTGGTTTTCTATTTTTGTTACAACTTTTCGTTTTAGTTGCAAAGTTAGGCTACTAGACTTTTTGTTTTGTTTTGGCATTTGCAATAAGCCCTTGATTTCTTAATGCCACGGTTCTTTCCAAGGGTAGAGCATTATGCGAATAGGGTGGCTCTTCCCAATGATAAATGGCGTGACAACCTTCTTAAGGGTTTGTGTCCATTTTTGATTTTTCTTTTTTATGTCAAGTTTCGCAGTTAAGGGTAACTTAGACAAAGCTTCACTTGGGCCTAGTACATTTGCCTTTGATCCTATGCTCAAAGATATTATGTTGTGTTGAGGATGGTGATAGTTGTGGCCTAGAGACTCTTGTGTTGACCAAACAATCATCATGTGGTCATTATTCGTGGGGGTGTGGCCCTACCAAAGAAGACTGAGAGACCACGCAAGCAAGAACTCGGCTAGGCTCTGAAGCATCTATCCTCATGATTTGATTGGCCAAAGCCTGAACATCCAATGCTAGTGGTCTCTCAGTAACGTGAATATATGCAATGTTACCCATACCCTTGGCCTTCCTACTCAAGGCGTCGACCACCACATTAATTTTCCTAGGATGATACAAAATGGTGATATCATAGTCTTTTAATAGTTCTATCCACCTACGCTCCCTTAAGTTTTGATCCTTTTGCTTAAACAAGTGTTGAAGACTTCGATGATATAGGAATACCTCATAAGACACATCATATAGATAGTGCCTACAAATCCTCTATGCGTGAACAATGGTTGCCAACTCTAAATCATAAATGGAGCAGTTTTTCTCATGGGGCTTCAACTGACGTGAAGAGTAAGCAATCACCTTACCCTCCTACATCAAGACACATCCAATGCCAATCTACAAAGCATTACAATAAACTATATATGAACCTAATGCTGAAGTCAAAACTAAACTGGTGTTGTGATCAATGCAGTCTTGAGCTTCTAAATCTCTCCTTACACTCGTTGGACTACCTGAATGGCACACCCTTCTGAGTCAACCTGGTAGGAGGAGTTGCGATGGATGAAAACCTCTCTACAAAATGGTGATAATAACCAACCAAGCATAGAAAACTCCGAATCTCAGAAGCAAAGGATATTTGTGCTAACTCTGAATTGCCTCCACCTTCTTGGGATTCACCTTAATCCTATAACTAGATAACATATAATCCCCACCGAATCAAGCAAAACTTACACTTGGAGAATTTTGCATATAACTTCTTCTCCCTCAAGGTCTAAAGCACGATCCTCAAGTGCTGATCATGCTTATTCCGACTGCGAGAATATACCAAGATGTCATCAATGAACATGATGATGAATGAATCAAGATATGGCTGGAATACATTGTTCATCAACTGCATAAATGCTATTGGGGCGTTGGTTAGCCCAAATGACATGACTAGAAACTCGTTGTGACGATACAGAGTTTTGACAGAAGTCTTAAGGATATCTAGATCTCGAATCATCAGCTGATGATACCCTGACTTTAAATCAATCTTCGAGAACAATCTAGCCCCCTGAAGCTGGTCAAATAAGCCATCGATGCACGATAATGGGTACTTGTTCTTCACTATTACTTTGTTCAACTATCTATAATCAATGCATATCAGCATAGTACCATCATTCTTTTTCATAAATAAAAATAGAGCACCCCAAAGTGAAACACTGGACCGGATGAAACCCTTGTCGAGTAATCCAAAAGTTGTTCCTTTAACTCTTTCAACTCCACTAATGCAATATGGTATGTGGAATAGAAATGGGCTAAGTGCTCGGGACCAAATCAATACCAAAATCGACATCCCTGTCAGGCAGCATGCCCGATAGGTCTTCTAGAACATCTAGGAAATCTCTCACTACTTGAACTGACTCGACGATTAACCAGGACAGACAAACCTCACAAAGGTTAGATATGACATACACCCCTTTTTAACCATCCGATGCGCCTCAAGAAAGGACACAACCCTACTAGGAATATAATCCAATGTACCCCTCCACTCCAACTGCAGCAAACCTTGCATAGCCAATGTCACGGTCTTAGCGTGGCAATCCAGAATAGCGTGATAGAGTAACAACTAATCCATGCGTAAGATCACATCAAATTCTACCATACCTACGAGCAATAGATCAACTTCGGTTTGATAACCACAAATAGTGACATATATGTAACACCTCCTTTTACCCAAAGGGGATATAACAGAGTTTTTCCAATTAATGTGACAATACCGAAATGGAATTAATTTATTAATCAGAGTCGCCACTTGGAATAATTTAGGGTGTCCCAAGTCACAAGTTTATTTTAAATCTCATGTCGAGGAAATTTGACTATATTTATGGTATTTGAACACAAAAGACCGGGTAAGGAATTCTGTTAACCCGAGAGAAGGTGTTAGGAATTTCCGAGTTTTATAGTTTAGCACGGTCGCTGCAATCGTACCGAGCTTAATTAAATTATCTAGTTACTTATTTAAGAGTACACAATTAAAAATATTTTATTTTTATAATGACCAGTTAGCTTAAGATTGCGCGAACACATACCTTAATTTTAATTTTTAAAAGAATCATAACTATGTTACACGAACGTGTAAATATGAAATTGAAATTACATATGAAAATCATAACTTTGTCACCGCATACAGGCACACATACATATGAAATTAAAATTGGTGGTCAAATTAACGGATTAATAGAGTGCTCCATGTTTTGGCTAGCGTTTTCTGAAGCTCATTCCACTCAAAAAGTATGAACTCTTAGTATAATTTCTCAGACTATCATCATATTTCATGTCAAGATTCATAACAAAACAAGGGACAAAGGAGCAAGTCATTTGCCAGGAACCTACATAAGACAAAAATTAACAATGGTCTCACACGTTATTGTGCAACACAACAGTTACATTCTCAAATAAAGTTCATGTTGCGTTTTTCTTTAAAGGGTGTGAATGAGAAATGAAAGAGGCATCTTTTGGATTGTATCTCTCCATCTCACCCTTCCTTTGTCTACAAATTTATAGGCATGCCACATTTTTAAGACATGAAAAAATCTGAAAATTTCTCCCTTCTTTTATATTTTTATTATTTTCAAATAAACATAAATGTCAAGTGTGATTTTGCTCTGTTCTTTGAGTCCGTTGGTATCCTGCAGTTTGTATTGCCACTGTTGCTGGACAGTTTATTCTGTTTTATCCTGGGAAGATTTGATCCATTACCTTAGTAACGTGTGAGGGGGTTAAAATTCTTTAAGGATGCACAAGCAAATTGTGGACTCAGAATTTTTCATAGTTTACTATTTTATTTATTAAACAAATATTTCTCTGCTTCTCTCATTTCCTGATTTTAAACATAGTATTACCAACAGTTCTCTCACTCCTTTAGGAAGTATCTGTTTTCTCCCCAACTTTCACAACCACAAAAGAAACTGAAAGATAAACTTCTAGTTTCTTTTCATGAAGTTAAAAATTATCATTTGAAAGGGAGGACATTAGCAAATATTACAAATTCCTGGTCAACTCATAATAAAGAGATCCAAATGTACAAAATTTGATTCACACATTAAATAATTCATAGAACAAATAAAGTAATAAGAAAGAGTAACAAAGTGAGCTAAATACAATAATGGAGCACGAAGAACTTTGAACCTTTATTGCTGAGTTTGCTAGGTATACAAATGAGCGGGCAGCGACACTCAAACGATCTAGTGATTGGAACTTCGAACGGAACCTCGGACAAGACCTCACCCGGAAAACCTCGAAACTCGCCGGAAAGTTAAAAAAACCAGCCGGATTTGAAAGTCCGGCGAGAATCAGAAAATCGCACACACACGCCGCTATTTCCACGGCGACGAGTTGCGGTTGCGGTTCGAGCTACTATTTCCATGTTCTTAAAGCTGGTTTTACAGCTGGTTACAATGGAGGACGGAGGAAAATCCAACGCTATTTTGGTGGTTGAAAACAACGTAACCTCATGGTGATATTATCGTCGCAGGATTTTGGTGTTCGACGGAGGTAGCGCATGCCTATTTCTATCCAGATCCAGTCCAATTCGACCTTCCGAAATATAGGAGGTGGCTAGGTTGGTATTTTCGTAATTGGCGTGTGGCCATCTTTGGGTGCTGCTGCCGGCGGCGATGGTTAGATAAGGGAGGGGTGGTGCGGCTGAAGGTTTGTGTAGGGTGATGGCTGCTCTTGGTTGATAGAGGTTAGGTTGCTTCTGCTTAGGTTTTTGAAGGAGATGGAGATTAGAAAGGTTTTTTCTTTTGGTTTTCCTCCTCCCTCCCAAACTGCTGACCTCTTTTGTGGTTCTTCTAGGTTCCGAATTAGGGTTCTCTAGGTTAGAGTTTTATAGATGGTTATTAGGGTGGACTTTGGGATTATGAGCTTAGAAATTATGGAGTAGATTCGAATTGGGCCAATTTTAACCAAATTTACCTTTAAAAGTTGTCATTTAACTCTGCTAGACTAAAGGTATTAACTCCAAAAGTAATTACTATAAAATTGTGAAAATCATCCTAATTAATTAAAACAAACTACATTATGACATGAGGTTATACTAAAACTGAAAGTTGATCCTGTTTTTCAGCAGGGCATCCTGCTGCTTGCACTTGAAATAAACTTGAACTTGGAGTAGACTTGAGCTCGAAAACCTTGTTCCTTAAGCGGCTCGTGCTACTTCTTATTTGAATTAAAATTGCTATATTCTCCAGGCAGGATCCAGCTGTCTTTGACTTGAATCTTGAAATTTGAAAGTTGACCCTGTTCTTGAGGTAGACTCTTGCTGTCTTTGAATTGAATCTTGAAAACTAGAAGTTGAACCTATTATTCAGGTGGACACCTGTTGTCTTTGACTTGAATCTTGGAAATTGGAAGTTGACCGTGTTCTTCAAGCGGGATCCTCCTAATTCATCTGACTTGAACTTGAAAACTGAAAGTTGACCTTGTTCTTTATGCGGTATTCTCCTGATTCTTCTTGAAATCGAAAATTAAAAATTGACTATGTTATTCAAGATGGCTCCTGATGCCTCTCTGGATTGAAATTGTAAACTGAAAATTGACCCCGTTCTTCATGCGAGATTCTCATGACGCTTCTCTAACTTGAAATTTAAAGTTGAACATGTTCTTCAGGCGGGCTCCTAATGCCTCCATGACTTCAACATGTAAACTGAAAGCTGACCCTGTTTTTCAGGCAGGCTTCTGACGCTTCTCTAACTTGCATTTGAAACCAATTTCTGAAATATTGACCCTTGTTCTCCAGATGGGATCCTCCTGCTTGATCTCGAAGGAAATTGAAGGTTGACCCCGTTCTTCGGCGGGTTCCTGGTGCTTCTTTGACTTGGACCTAAAAATGATTTCTGAAATGTTGGCTCTCGTTCTCCAGTTGAGTGTCTACAATCAAAAACAACAAAAAAATAAAATTTTCTACCCCAGTTGTACTAGGAAGATTTATGAGTTGTTAGGGACACTGTAAATCTCATATGCTATTGATGAAGGATGCAATAATGAGGGTAAACCTAAAAGCTCGACTAGGAAGTGCATCTCCTGTGAGATCGAGCTTAAGGAAAACTATAAGCTAAACTTGACTAAACTAAAAATTGCACCTATTCTTCAGGTAGGACCCTGAACTCAAGAAAAAACTAGAGATTGAGAACTTAAGGAAACTAAAAATTGACCCTATACAGGTGGGACCCTTGAAATTTAAGAAAAACTAAATATTGAAATCTTAAAAAATCTAAAAATTGACACTATTCTCCAGGCGAGATCCCTGAACTTAAGGAAAACTACAGACTAACCACGTAAGAAAATAAAAAATGAGCTTATTCTCCAACATTTGTGCTAACAATATATAGGCACTACACTTGAAAAATTAAAGCTTTGATTTGGACATAGTCTTCGTCCCTTTTCAAACAAAGAAAATTTATGATTTTAAACATGGTGGTTGGTTTGTGGCCTTGACTTTGAGGGCAATTGCTCCTTCACTTACCATGATAAATTTGATTTCAAATTGAAATACCTTGCTTGTTTATTGACTAACCACTTTCTCTGTTAACTTTTATCAATGAAAACATCTCTGATCCGTTCAGACCCAAAATTCCTCTATCTGGTTCGTTTTTTTTCTTCATGAATTGACATATACCGCACCTTTGTATTTTACATGAATCCCAAAGCACATCAATTGTCACCAACACATTGTGCATACTTCTCTTTCCTGACTTAAGCCACTTTGATGTATTAGCCAGACTCAACTTTGTGGAACCGGAAAGTTGGTAGAGATTTATGAAGTCATTTCTCTCTTGTTTTGATAAAATAGACTCAAAAGGAGGACTAAAACAAATCAAGAGGAACATAGTACGGGGACAATGGAAAGAAATGATGACTAACATGAACACCATGTAGAAACTTATCAGATGTGGATACCAACTCTAATTACCGTGAGATGCATTTTTAGATTAAGTGGCCTAATCTGTCAAAGAAAGTCCAATATTCAACTCACATTGCTCCTTTCTGCCGTGAAACTAGGCTTCAGTGCTCCAATTATCCTACTGATTCACGATCCTTATTCGACTTGTAATGCCCAAAGGATTTTCACCATCAATCCTCTCTCATTTTGTTTTTTCTCTCAACTCATCGTCCCCTTATGGTGCATGTGAGGTTTTCACCAATAAGACTCTCTCATTTTGTTCTTTTATACATGAAACTTGAAGATGAAAAATGAAGATCATGCATAGCAATTCTTTTTCAGCATCGACATTAGTATCACGTATATGTTTTCCACCTTTAATTAGTGCCTCGTCCAGTACAGAGCTATTCTTGGGTGATTTGTTCTTCAAAACGGATATGCCCCGTCAAGTTGGAGCAAACTCCCTTGGATTCATGTTGTGACTTGTGTTGCACTTGAACTCAAAGTTGCTTGCTTCAAATTGTCTAGGACACACTTTCTTGTAACAAATCCTTGTCGTCCTCTTAACTTCCCAAACCATCCGCCCCAGTTTCACATAATTAGGGCTTTAAATGATCTCAAAATATCCAATTCTTTACTTATTTCCCTCAACTGTCCCTGTCATCTTCAAAATTTGTTTCATTATTTCATGATTACACTAATTTTTCAGACAAGACTGGGAATTCCACATGCATGTCATGCCACTAGAGTCACAATGAAAAGAAATATAAAAGAAAAAAAGAACTTAGCAAATACAGACTAGAAATAAAAAAAATGAAATTGCAGCAAATGAATGGGTTCGAACAACAAAAAAGTAAACTAAATTGGGGTTACACACACGGAACAATCCTAGATAACACTAATCGAGTTACTACGACTAAACGAACTAGGCAAATAAAAGGATAGAAGGGTTTGAGCCACAAGATAATATCCGGATTACAATCCTGCAATAAACTGGACGATAGAAATGACAAGAAAATAAACCACCATGACTCGTCCTTAGCTATCCAAGAAAGGAGCATCTTTTCGATCACCAAGCTCAATATCTTATCCACTGAGTTCCACATCGACAATAATAGGACCTTCGCAAGTCTCCATCATATTGATCTTAGAAAATTGCTTTTGCGTCCCTTTTTCCGGCTCGTTCTTAAGATCAACTTTCGGAACTAGGAGTAATAGCGCTGAAAGCTTTGCGACAAGTAGCCTTCCGAGGATCTCAGAAGAGTTCTTATATTCCTTTTCAAAACAAATCATGCCCACTATATGCGTCTCATTATGACCAGGCGACAAACTTTGGCTAGTGTTTACTGCATAAGAATTTGACACGACAATGTGTCCTACCTCAATAAGATTCTGAGCGGCTCTTTTCATATGCCAACACTTTTCTATGCTGTGACCTGGGTCATTAGAGCAATATGTTCAACTTTTTGAATAATCAAAATTCTTTGGAAGAGGGTTCGACATTTTCATCTGAATTGGCTTTAACATGACCAATTGCCTTAACCTTCAGAACAAACCGGCAAATGATTCTCTAATACGAGTGAAAGTCTTTTCATTTGCCTGTCACCTTTACATTTTGTAATCTGGCCTTAGTTGGAAACTTTCCAGGTAGGTGGTTGATATGCTTGAGGAGGCGGGTAAGATATTTATGGAAATGGTGCATGCCATCACGGGTCCTGTGGATGTGGAGCATATAGTGGTACATTATGGATGGAGTAATGGGAAGGTAAGGTATGACTTTGGGAATTTCATGGAGAGAAGTAGCATGGGGAGAATTATCTGGAGCAGAGGGATATCCATGGAGTCGATAATGAGGCTGAAAGCATTGAGCGTGAATGTCCACTAGATCCTGTCATTGGGGGGATCAACAACATCTTTTCTATTTTCTTTCTTCCACCCAATCTTATTGAGATATTCTTAATGTATTCAGTAATATTTTTCAATGCAAAATAACTCATGATTTTTCCTAACTTAGTTCCTTCCTCTACCACTACCCCATTTTTACCACATCAACGAAAGGTTTACCCAAGGCTGGGATCAAATGACTGAAGTAGGTGCGCCCCTGGGCTTATAAAAAAAGCTCAACAATTTCTTCTTCACCAACTGGGGGGCTGACGTGAGCAACATGTTCCCTCCATATGAGCCCAAGCTCCCTAAAACATACCTCAGATTTCTTTTTAATCTTAGATAGGGAGGAGCAGTCTGGGATAATGTCTAGATTGTACTGAAAGTTTCGAGCAAAATATTGGGCCATATCATCCCATCCATGCCATTTCGTGACATATTGATGATTATACCATTCCAAGGCTGCGCTAGTCAAGCTCTCAATGAAAAACGCCATCAACAAATCATCTTTCCCACCAACACTTCTCATTTCACTCCAATAACCCCTTGATGGGCTACTAGATCTCCGCCCATCACACAAGTTAAACTTTAGAATTTTAAACCCCTATGGGCAGATGAACATCATGGAACATACATATGTCATTATAAAACATGTTAATCTGATTTCCCATCCCTTGCATGTTCTTTAAGGACTATTCTATACCTTTCAGCTTCCAGGATATCTCATCTCGCCCTTCTTTTCTTGTGGACTTTTCATTTTCAAAATGAGGCTCATTTCGAGGGCTATAATTGTATGAGTCAGGGACCTTGTGGGCCACCTCTGAGTGGTAATATTGGATATTGTGAGTTTTGAGTGGGTGTTCATTGTTGGATATATGAAGGAAATATTTTTGAGAAGTTGTGATCGTGGGGAAAGTGGATGTGATAGGAAGGCAATTTTTGAGAAAGGTAGTTGGAGGACGTGTGATGGAGCTACTAGGTGTTAGAATAAGTGCTTAACGCTAGAGGGGGGGGGGGATGAATAGCGTTTTATAAAAAATTCTGCAGAAATAAAAATTAACTTGAATCAAATTGCGGAATTAAAAGAGTATGGAAGAGATGCACCGATTTTATACTGGTTGGCCACAAGTGTGGTTACGTCCAGTCTCCCGAGAGACTCTCTCGAGGTTATACTAAACTCGTTAAGCTTCCGGGTGCTTAACAAACCGTTACAACTGAGAACTTGAGTCACACAAGCCTCAACAACCGTTGCTCGAAGATACCGCACTTCAAGACTTCAAACGAAGGAATAAAATGTTCTTTCTTACAACAAGGGATTATAGAATTTCCCTTCAAGTGTATAAACACTCAATACTCACTTATACAATTGCTCTCTCAAAGAGTAGATATGAGTACAAATTAATAAGCTCAAAAATACAACAACTTCTTCAAGAAATTGGCTCTCAAAAGTGATGAATTCAATATGAAATAATTGATGCAAGAGTATGTAAGCTTTTGTAAGTTTATGCTCAGTTGTTGTACTTAAAAAAGTGATTTAGAGGTGTATTTATAGGCCTCAAAATGCCCCAGACCGTTGCATAATTGTCAAACAAAATTCCTGATTCTGTGCTCATATAGTCGATTAGATGGTCTATATAATCGATTATTTGACCAACGTTCAAAAAACAGTCTCGTGATTTTAGGGAGAATATTCGATTATGTAGATATAATCGATTATATGCAAATCTTTCAAAAGATCATATCCTGATTTTAAGGAGGATAATCGATTGTTTATGAAACATAATCGATTGTACGTTAACGTTCAAAAATCAGTTTAAGATTCTGTGCTAACATAATCGATTATCAGCTGTGTATAATCGATTATTTTTTAAAGTTTAAGACAACACTTTGGCAACGGTCTGAACATAATCGATTAGTTGAAAAGGATAATCGATTGTTTTGCTTCTTTGAAAATTTCATTTAAACACTGTCTCAATGTAATCGATTGTGGAAAATATATAATCGATTACTTTGCAGTTTGAAAATTTCAGTTTAAGCACTGTCTCAATATAATCGATTGTTAAACAAGTATATAATCGATTGTTCTGTTGTTTTTGAAAATTCCAGTTTTGGCGGTCTTAATATAATCGATTATGTAGCATATATAATCGATTATATATGTCCAGATTTAAAAGACATGTTTAAAAATCATTTTGGCTATGCAAATCATTTTGTTTTAATTCAAAGATGCATGTTTTGATGAAAATGATTTTACGAGAGAAGCCAATAGTTGAATCTGTTGTTGAATCAAGATCACACTATAAAATGACCCAAGTATAACTTCGTTGCTTTACTTGATCTTGTTCTTGTTTCTCTTGTGCTTGACTGTTAACGTTCCATGCTCGTTGGTTTGTCATTTATCAAAACCTACACAGATCAACTCACGTTTAGTTTGAGAACGTGTTTCAACAATTTCCCCCTTTTTGATAATGGCAAACCAATATCGGGATATGCATATTAATGACAGTCATATTAATGACAGTTCAAGACAAGTATTCCCCCTCAATTTATGAGTTCCCCCCTGCAAATGTTTATTAGTGTGCATAGCCCTTATTCTTCCCCCTTTTGACATTAACAAAAAGCAATAAAAATTTTATTAGAAAATAGTGGAATACATAATAAAACTTTAAAACAAACAGAAAATTAATCAACTACAAGCAAGAAAAAATTATTCATTGTCATCCTCATCATCCGGCACTGCTTCATGAAGGACAAGTCCAGCATAAGGATATTGAACATGATCAAAGTATCCATGAAGCTCATAAGTCAATCGAGTGACGTTTTGATCAATACGATTGACGGAGGTGGACAATGAAGCAAGTTGGTCTGAAATGGTTTGAAGAGTTGGAGCTTGAGGGCGACGCGTTTGAGAAGTTGGAGGAGGAGGAGGAGCCACGTGTTCGCCGACATTGGGAAAGGAAGATTCGGAAATTTCCAATGTTTGGTGCCCTTTTTGAGAGGACCAACAGTGGTGTTGAAACCGGAGGCTTCAAGAAGATTCATTACAAGAAAGGCATAAGGAAGTGGTTTATCGTCCCCAATCGCATCAAGCATGTGGATCTTGACGAACTTGCACCAATTGATGCGAGCCCCGGTGATAATGGCATGCATAAGTTTTGCGTCCTCATGGGATATTGTGGTGTGATTGAATTTGCGAGGTTTGAGAACTCGAGTGATAAAATAGAAGATTAGTCGATATTCCGGGAGCATGCCCCTAATGGTTGGGTGACGGTTGTCTAGAGTAAAATCAAATGCTCCAAGCCCTATTTGGTTTAAGAGAAGTTATTCATCAAATAATGCTCCAGCTTCTCTAGTGTAAAGTGAAATGTCTTCCCCATTTCGAGGAAGTTGAGTGATCATTTGTAAGGTTTCTGCGGTTAAAAGAATTGGAACTCCATTAATGTTTGAAACAAGATCACCATCTGCGTCCTCCTGAAGATTTTAATAGAAGGCGCGAATCAAGGGAGGATGAATGTGAGGATATTTAAGATATAGAAAATCAAGGAGTTGGCTTTGCCTAAGTATGTTTGCAGTTGCCGCGGGTGCGTTAGATTCAAGATATTGATTAGTCGAAAAGTGAGTCGGAAGGATTTCTCGGATTTCAAATTTTTCCGTGAATCGAGTTAGTTCGGGTGCAGTGTCGAACCACAAATAAGAGCCGTCTTTGTAAGGAAAAATGGGAGGAGGAGTGGCGGAAGAGGAAGCAACGTTTTTGCCGGAACGAGAGCGTTTGGTGTGCCTGCTCGTCATTTTGATGAAAGATTAAGAGCTGTTGAAGAAGTTTTGGAGAGATTTTTAAAATTTTTTTTGAAGCTTAGATTGATGTTGAGGTGAATATACTGAAGGTGGAAGACCCTATTTATTGAATGGAGGAAAGAAAAGCATTGAATGGGAAAAGGCTGCAATTTTGGAGATTTCAAACAGTCAGAAATGGAAAACATTTGAACACTGACCGTTGCATATTCGATTATGGAGTCGAAATAATCGATTATTAAGGACTTTTGAATTGTACTCAGAAGAAAAAAAAATCGATTATGTGAGTGTTGCAGGAGCCAAACGGTAACAAAATTCGAATACTGACCGTTTGAGAATCGATTATTAAACCTGAATAATCGATTATGGACAATATTTGAATTAGTCAGAATACAGTTAATCGATTATGCGATTGGGGTAATCGATTATATGAAGGAAGTAAGTATTGTATGGTTAAGTGATTCTGAGATAATCGATTATGGGACTTTGAATAATCGGTTATATTAAGGCAGTGAGTTATAATGTCCCGTGTGATTGTTGGATAATCGATTATGGAATTTTGGATAATCGATTATATGAAGGCAGTGTTATACGGACAACAGAGACGGTAAGAGATAATCGATTCTGCCAATGTAAATAATCGATTATTGTCAAAAGCTTGAAAAACAATCTTAACAAAATCGATTAGCGATACAAATAATCGATTACTATATATGATTGCAAAAATCCTGCACAACTCAGATGTTAGAAATAATCGATTATGCGTAGTAAATAATCGATTATATGACACCAGTGTTAAAGAATTCCCCCTGTCTTTGGGGCGATACCTGCAAAAGAAAATTAGGCGCCTCCGACGCTCAAGTCAGTAATTATTCAAAAAAAATAAATGCAACCTAAGTGTATGCATTAGATCAACGTAGAGTCAAGAATTCCGAGTTCACTTTGAATACGGAAGAACGACTCTTTATCTAAAGGTTTGGTGAAGATGTCGGCTAATTGAAGTTTAGTTTCAACGAACTCAATTTCGACATCACCTTTGAGAACGTGATCTCTTATAAAATGGTGCCTAATGTCTATGTGTTTCGTTCTTGAGTGAAGAATAGGATTCTTCGTCAAGCTTATGGCGCTAGTATTGTCACATCGAAGAGGTACGTGGTCAATACTATGACCATAATCCGAGAGTTGTTGCTTCATCCAAAGGATTTGTGCACAACAACTCCCCGCGGCTATATATTCAGCCTCTGTTGTGGATAACGCAACACTTGCTTATTTCTTGCTAAACCAAGAAACTAATGAGATACCAAGCAAATGGCAAGTGCCACTAGTGCTCTTGCGGTCCAATCTGCATCCAGCAAAATCGGAATCGGAATAGCCAACAAGTTGGCATGAAGAACCTTTGGGATACCAAAGTCCCACATTTATCGTTCCAACAAGGTGCTTCATTATCCGTTTTACCGCAGTTAGGTGAGACTCCTTCGGACATGATTGATATCGAGCGCATAAACAAACGCTAAACATGATGTCCGGTCTACTAGCAGTTAAATAAAGAAGAGAGCCGATCATACCTCGGTACTTTTTGGTATCGACTTCCTTACCTTTTTCATCCTTGTCAAGATGGTCGGATGTGCTCATTGGAGTGCCCATTGATTTAGCATTGCTCATTTCAAATCGATTTAGCAATTCTTTGCAATACTTGGATTGACAAATGAAAGTGCCTTCTTTCATTTGTTTCACTTGCAACCCCAAAAAGAAAGTAAGCTCACCCATCATTGACATCTCAAATTCACTAGTCATTAAATTTGAGAATTCCTTGCATAGAGACTCGTTAGTTGAACCAAAAATAATGTCATCAACATAAATTTGTACTAAAAGAATGTCATTGTCTTTACTCTTCATAAAAAGTGTAGCATCGACTTTCCCCCTATTGAATTCATTTTCTAATAGGAATTTGCTCAAGCGTTCATACCAAGCTCGTGGAGCTTGTTTCAGACCATAGAGTGCTTTCTTGAGCTAAAAGACATAATCCGGAGATTTAGAGTCTTCGAACCCGGGGGGTTGTTCAACATACACTTCCTCTTGAATAAATCCGTTGAGGAAGGCACTCTTGACATCCATTTGATACAATTTAAAATTCATTGAGGAAGAAAATGCAAGTAATAAACGTATAGCTTCTAAACGTGCTACGGGTGCATATGTTTCTTCATAATCAATTCCTTCTTCTTGATTATAACCCTTTGCAACTAACCTAGCTTTGTTTCTAGTGATAATTCCATTTTCGTCTAATTTATTCCGAAAAACCCATTTCGTACCAATTATGGTATGATTATCGGGTCTTGGCACCAATTCCCAAACGTCATTACGTTTAAATTGGTTAAGCTCCTCTTGCATTGCCAAGGTCCAATGCTCATCCCCAATTGCTTCGGAGATGGTAGTAGGTTCAATTTGGGAAACAAATGCCATATGACTTATGGTGTCTTTGAGAAGGTTTCGAGTACTTACCCCTTTCTCGATGTCGCCAATTACCTTGTCGAGAGGATGGTCTTTAGACGTCCTCCAAGCCTTAGGAATCATCGATTCTTGTGATTGTGTCTCCTCTTGCGGTTGTTCCATGGGTTCATCTTGAATCTCCTTTGAATTTTCCGTTTGCTCCTTGTCTTGAATATTCATCTTGTTTAAAGATTCTGCAAGATCATCACAAAATTCCTTTCTCGCCAAGCGAGCATCACTTTCACAAAATACAATATGAGGGGTCTCCTCGACAGTTTCAGTACGATTACTAAATACTCTATACGCTTTACTACGAGATGAGTAACCAAGAAAAATACCTTCATCAGATTTTGCATCAAACTTTCCCAAATTATCTTTTCCATTATTATGGATAAAACATTTACAACCAAAAACTCTAAGATGGGAGATATTAGGCTTTCTTCCCGTATAGAGTTCATATGGGGTTTTTATGAGTATCGGTCGAATGACTGCTCTGTTTAAAACATAGCAAGCGGTACTCACGGCATCCGCCCAAAATTTCTTGGAAACCTTTGACTCAATGAGCATGGTTCTAGCCATCTCTTCGAGGCAACGATTTTTCCATTCCACCACTCCATTTTGTTGTGGTGTACGTGGAGCCGAAAAGGTATGTTCAATACCGAGTTCGTCACAAAAATCCGCGAAGAGATTATGATCGAACTCTCCCCCATGATCACTTCTTATGGAAGTGACGGTTGTACTCTTTTCATTTTGCACACGTTTAAGAAAACTTTTGAAAGCATGAAATGCATCACTTTTATGAGCTAGAAACAATGTCCATGTGAATCGAGAGTAGTCATCAACAATTACAAAAGCATATAAATTTCCACCAAGACTTTTAACTCGAGATGGTCCAAAAAGATCCATATGAAGAAGTTGTAAAGGTCTATTGGTTGAAACAATATTCTTTGATTTAAAAGAAGCTTTTGTTTGTTTTCCTTTTTGGCATGAGTCACAAATAGAATCTTTTTCAAAAGTAATATTTGGAAGACCAATTACTAGATCTTGTGAGACTAGTTTGTTTAAAAGATTCATGTTTATATGAGCTACTCTACGATGCCATAGCCACATGTCGTCTACTTTAATCAATAAGCAATTTACAAAACTTGATGAAGAATTTTCTAGATCAACCATATAGATATTATCTATTCTAATGCCACGAAGAATAATTTTGAAATCACGACGACGAATAACCAAGCATTCTTCGGAATCAAATAAAACAAGATTTCCCTTGTCACATAATTGACTTATGCTCAAGATATTATGTTTTAAACCTTTAACTAACAAGATATTTTTAATAGTGGAGGTTTCGTCCTTACCGACCGAGCCAATGCCGATAATTTTTCCTCTGTTATTGTCACCAAAAATAACGCTTCCTCCTTCCTTGGGTTCTAGTTGAAGGAATTTTGATGCATCCCCGGTCATGTGTTTGGAGCATCCACTATCAAGGTACCAAAGTACACTTGATCCCTTCAAACATACCTACAAAACAAATCAATGAGATTTGGTACCCAAGCCATTTTGGGTCCTTGTACGTTAAGTGCAACGTGGTAGTGTGATTTACTCGTGCTGATGTGCCGATGTCGAGTAAAACACACGGGAGCTATATGCCCTATTTTGTTGCAGTAGTGACAAATGACATTTGTATTATGCATTCTTCTAGGATGATAGTAATTAGAAGGTCTAAATCCGTTCATCCTATTTTTATAAAAATAATTTTGATGCACTTTTCGAGGATTTTGTCTAGGTGGTCTAAACATGCAAACATTTCTTCGAACATTTGTTCTAGGATGATTAACATTTCTAGGGTTACTATTTCTAGGTGGATTTATTTTAATTTTCCTAGGTTGAGTCTTAGGTGATTTAGGAATGGACTCAACCTTTTCTTTAGGCTCATTTTTAAATCCTATACCGTGCTTAGTGGATTTCAAATTATCAAGAACATTATTCAAATTTTTGTGCGAGGAATTAAACTTGTGTAATGTGCTTTTAAGACTATCTACTTCTTCTTTCAAAGATTTGCAAGAAGAACAACCTTTGTTTGAGCCTTCGGGTTTGTCCATGCTTCTTTTGCCATAAAACCAGTTTTCTTCTTTCAACTTTTCATTATCGAAATTTAATTTTTCAACTTCCTTTTCCTTTAAAGAAATTTGTTTTCTTAAATCAGTTATTGTTTTTGAAGCACATATAAACTCATCATAAAGTTCATCAAAGGCGTCTTGCAATTCTTCAAAAGTGAATTTATTTTTGGAAGTGGTACATACCTCGTTTTGTTTTTCTTCATTTGCCATGAGACATAAGTTTTCGGTCTCCTTTTCTTCTCCGTCGCTAGATTCGTCGCCGGAGTCGCCTCCCCAAGAGATGTAGGCTCTTTGCTTTTTACCTACCTTCTTCTCCACTTTGGCGTTTGGGCATTTTGGTTTAATATGCCTGAGTTCTCCGCATCCATAGCATTTTAACTCACCTCCTTGTTTCTTACCTTTTCGTTCATACTCCTTTCGCATGAACTTGTGGAATCTTTTGATGACGAGGCCGAGCTCGGTGTCATCGTTGCTTGAGTCCTCATCAATTTGAGGTTGAGCCGTTTTTGCTTTTAAGGCAATTTTCCTTTGCCTTTGATCATCTACAGGAGGGTTAAGAATAGTAGACTCATATTTTTTACGGTTACCTCTTAGCCCGTCGATTGTGACATTTGTTACCCCGATTGATTCCTGGATAGCATCGGCCTTTGAATGCCATTCCGGATTAAGGCTTCGGAGAATTTTACGGACAAGTTCCCAATCCGTAAATGTCTTCTTAAGGGCGTGAAGATCATTGACGATTTTTGAAAATCGTTCAAACATGTCGTCTATTTTCTCACCTTCCTTCATGTGAAACAATTCATACTCGTGAGTTAAGAAATCAATTTTTGATTCACGTACCTGGTCTGTGCCTTCGTATGTGATATCGAGCTTATCCCACATTTGTTTTGCGGTTGTGCAGCATGATATTTTCCGATAGTCATCGGGATTTACTGCGCAGTACAACATATTAATTGCCTTTGCGTTGTTCTCTACCTTTCTTATATCATCCGCATCATACTCCTCTTCTAATTTTGGGATGAGTTTATCACCATCCTTTTTAGTTGGTAGTTGCTCTCCATTTTTAATAATTTTCCAGATATGAAAATTATTTGACTGGATGAATATCCTCATTCTCTATTTCCAATAGGTGTAGTTGGTTCCATCAAATAGTGGTGGCCTTGTGGTGCATGAATCTTCACCTATTCCTGCATAAGCACTACGAGTAGAAGCCATGGAAAGTTTCTCTCAAACGGTTAAGTCTTACAGAGAGTTAGTCTCTGATACCAATTGTTATAATAAGTGCTTAACGCTAGAGGGGGGGGGGGGAGTGAATAGCGTTTTATAAAAAATTCTGCAGAAATAAAAATTAACTTGAATCAAATTGCGGAATTAAAAGAGTATGGAAGAGATGCACTGATTTTATACTGGTTGGCCACAAGTGTGGTTACGTCCAGTCTCCCGAGAGACTCTCTCAAGGTTCTACTAAACTCGTTAAGCTTCCGGGTGCTTAACAAACCGTTACAACTGAGAACTTGAGTCACACAAGCCTCAACAACCGTTGCTCGAAGATACCGCACTTCAAGACTTCAAACGAAGGAATAAAATGTTCCTTCTTACAACAAGGGATTATAGAATTTCCCTTCAAGTGTATAAACACTCAATACTCACTTATACAATTGCTCTCTCAAAGAGTAGATATGAGTACAAATTAATAAGCTCAAAAATACAACAACTTCTTCAAGAAATTGGCTCTCAAAAGTGATGAATTCAATATGAAATAATTGATGCAAGAGTATGTAAACTTTTGTAAGTTTATGCTCAGTTGTTGTACTTAAAAAAGTGATTTAGAGGTGTATTTATAGGCCTCAAAATGCCCCAGACCGTTGCATAATTGTCAAACAAAATTCCTGATTCTGTGCTCATATAATCGATTAGATGGTCTATATAATCGATTATTTGACCAACGTTCAAAAAATAGTCTCGTGATTTTAGGGAGAATAATCGATTATGTAGATATAATCGATTATTTGCAAATCTTTCAAAAGATCATATCCTGATTTTAAGGAGGATAATCGATTGTTTATGATACATAATCGATTGTACGTTAACGTTCAAAAATCAGTTTAAGATTCTGTGCTAACATAATCGATTATCAGCTGTGTATAATCGATTATTTTTTAAAGTTTAAGACAACACTTTGGCAACGGTCTGAACATAATCGATTAGTTGAAAAGGATAATCGATTGTTTTGCTTCTTTGAAAATTTCATTTAAACACTGTCTCAATGTAATCGATTGTGAAAAACATATAATCGATTACTTTGCAGTTTGAAAATTTCAGTTTAAGCACTGTCTCAATATAATCGATTGTTAAACAAGTATATAATCGATTGTTCTGTTGTTTTTGAAAATTCCAGTTTTGGCGGTCTTAATATAATCAATTATGTAGCATATATAATCGATTATATATGTCCAGATTTAAAAGACATGTTTAAAAATCATTTTGGCTAAAATACAAATCATTTTGTTTTAATTCAAAGATGCATGTTTTGATGAAAATGATTTTACGAGAGAAGCCAATAGTTGAATCTGTTGTTGAATCAAGATCACACTATAAAACGACCCAAGTATAACTTCGTTGCTTTACTTGATCTTGTTCTTGTTTCTCTTGTGCTTGACTGTAAACGTTCCATGCTCGTTGGTTTGTCATTTATCAAAACCTACACAGATCAACACACGTTTAGTTTGAGAACGTGTTTCAACACTAGGGTGGTTGAGAAAGCTATGTTAAGCAAGAGAATCTAGATAGTATGGGGATCATCTGGCACTATGACCGATGTTTGGGTATGGGTAGCATCTAGGGAACTAGGGGGGAGGTGCCTTCCTAGTCATCCAAGCCTTATGCATCTCCATGATGTCTTGACTTCACATTGTTACCTCTTAAACCAACCTATTGTCCTATTCAACTAATTTCTTTTGGGCACCAGTATCAACCAACTATATTCTGTTGTCATCTACCATTGTCGTTCGACTTTATGTTGTATAGAAGAGTTACCACTTTAAGAACCAGAAACCAACCACACTTCAGCTAAAATAAAAATAACAAATAGGAATAAAATAAATTTATCATGTTAGCGTTAGGTCATTTAACATAAGATAATCTCACTTTATGTGCAATGAACCTAGTCACAGTTATCAGTTCTAAAAATGACTTTGAGAGTACGAAGGTCAGATGGCATCATCCCATTTGCACTCTTCTTACTCCGTTTCCTTCGTCAGTTTCCTTTCTAGAACAGCTAGGTTTTCTATTTCTTTTTCCTCTTTTATTTTTCTTAACACACTTTTCTTTCCTCTCATTTCTCCTGTCCCACAACTTCATTATCTTTTCCTCCTTTTTTGTTGTTATTTTTGCGCTTTTCTAATTAATGAAGAATCGATCGAGTCCCATGTAGGTTGCCTACGTATCATGTCCCTCATGAATTAGATCAAGCGTACTTCTGGAAATGTAATATACTAAAAACAAAATTATTTTTGAGTTTTCATTTATAATATTTTTCGGTTTTCAAATATAAAATAGGAAATACAATAATGAGAATCTTGATAAACTCAACTATACTACAACAAACTCTGACACCAACTCAAAAAATCAATGCTATTCAACATGACTATCAAGTACAAGACAAAAAAAGACTCAAAAATTAAATTAAAAAATCTCCTTAAGAAACTTCTGGATGCAACGGTCCTAACAAAGAGGGTCCTTTGGCTTCTGTCATTCTCAGGCTCTAGTAAGTAGATTCCCACACATATGAGAAAATAAGACCAAATAGAGTTAAAAACTTAGAACACTATGTGAGACACTAAGACTTCCTATTGGAAACATGCAAAATAGGATTGAGTCTATTTTTAATAATGGCTTATGCGGCCAAAATGTAGCTAGAAGTGCAAACTCAACAAAAGTGACCTCTAAGACATAGAAAAATTGCTTTACAAAATGACTGATTTTGTAGAAATAGCCTATGTGGCTAAAAATGGTTAAATATGCATGTTCAACATAATAGACCTTAAATAGAGAGGACACTTTGTTGTGGACTTATGACTCTTAGACATGGGTCATTGAACCACTTTTGCCAAATGATCCCATTTTGCAAGAACGATCAATGTGGCCAAAATCGATTTAGACATGCAAATTCGACAAGGATGGGTGTTAAAGAAAAGAGACACTTAATTGTGGACACAAATTCTCCAGACACTTAAAGAAACCACTTTGCAAAAATAGCCATATTTTGTAACATCACTGATGTGGCAAAAAGTGGCTTGAGTCGAATACGTTCTTTTGAAGGGGTCTTGGTCAAAAAGACCTAAGTCATTTCGCGTCCCTTGTTTCGCTTATGGTGATCACGATGCTTGGTATAGCAATGATGAAATTGTACTCTGCTGCGTAGGGTTCCTCTGTCGGCTATGCCTCATAAGATTTGGTTCCACTAAAGGTTCGTCGAGGATGTTTCCCTCAAGCTATTTCCCTACCGATGTAATGTAGGATGCATCTTTTGGCATTCCTCCCATCTGCCATGGATGGTAACTCCATCTCTTTAGCATTAGCTTCTTTACCGGGAGCCTGCTTGGGTGTATCTGATCAAGATTCGTTTGGTTCTCCACGGCCCTGATTCTCGACTGGGTATCTGATCAAGATTCATTTGAAATACCCAGAGTTGTTTGGCAAGCTTCGTTTAAACTTCGGGAGAAGGCATGTGTTGCCAAGTCATCCGAAACCGGGAGCGATCTCGTTTGCCCTATCAGGTAATAATATGCTATTCCATGTGGTGTTTCATTCTCTCGTTGTTTGGCCTCAAATGTGTTAGGATCTTCCATTACTGCTACGATGGCATCGGTGTGTGCTTCTACGGAGGAATCTGCTGGTACGGTTAGCGAGTTTGTGAGGTCAGGCACTAGGATGCGGTGCCACATCATGGTCTTTCCCAAGAGTTTTTCCCCGAACTTCTTCAACGAGACATACTCAAACTTATCATTTTGCAGGTCGATGCCTTTTTCCGCGCACATTGTAAGCGGTAGTTCGCTCGTTGGGGTTCAAGGTCTTGTCGCACCCAGGGAGTTCCGGTGTTCCGGTGTTCCGAATTTCCATGAAGCGGGTTACGGGGCCGCTTCCCTAAGGGGGGATTGTTTCCTGAACCTCCACTAACATGACTCGATCCTTTTGGAGATATCCTAAAGCATTTTTGCCATGGCGAGGTCTATTATCGATCCATTGTTGCTCGATCATTAGGGTACTCGTTCGGCACAGGGAGTTGTTTTTGGTGCTACCATGATGGGAGTCTTAGGATGGATCTGTAGCTGAGCGATAACCAACTTGTGTGCCTGCAAAATTTAAAAAATATCGCGAAGGCTAACTTCCCGTGTCTCGCGAGCTGGGGTTTGATGGGATCCCTATTGGTCGATATGCAGAATTCTCCTATCGGTGTGTGAGGCCTCGTCAACCTAATGTGCGCCTCACAAACCTTCATCCGTTGGAATTGGCCTAAATGCATTATTGGAGTTCCGTGGTGTCGTGCCAACCACTAGAATAGCCTCACCGCTTCCGTCCTGATGTTCCGGGTAGTCGTTCTCGACTCTATTAACTGAGCCAGTCATTTGACCTAACATTAAGAGATCTTTGGAAAAGAAAAAGTGTGAAAGATAATGTGCGTTTGTGCAATGGAACCAACAAGAAAATAGTCATAATTATTTTTAGCCACATGGAAGGCGCCTATAGGCCCTGAAAATTTATGTGAAACAATATAGGATTTTGGGGTGCCAGGTAGACTAATAATAATATTTTATATGATATATATGTGGTATAAGTGAATTAGATTTGGCAAACAAGTGTATGAGCCATAAAATAAGTAAGGAGGGGTCCAAGGAGAGGCTAAGTGTAAGCCAAATGGGAAAATTTTCATGATAGGCTAAGATACCAAAGGTACTTGCACTAGTCTAGACTTTGAACCAGAATATATAAATATATATAATATATTACGTGATTAATTACGTATCATATGAAAGGTCTTTTAGTCTAGTTTCCAATGATTCAAACCATTTGAAATTCGGACACTCCTACCAGAAGTTATGACCAAATTACAAAAAGCAGCGCAGAATTTTACACTACCGCTCTGCCCCATGCACCGCCCTACACGGTGCGGCCGTGTAAATTATTAGAGTACCTCCCGTTTTATTTCTAGGAAAATTTTTAATCACCACACCCCCCCATACGGCATCCCACGTGGCATGGTTGTGCAAAAAATTGGACTTTTGTTATAAAATGACCTCATTTCTTTAGCTAAAATCAGATAATGTCAGAGTGACGAAGTGCCCTAGAGTGGGAAAGTGTCCCTCATCAATTTTCTTCAATTCTTGCTCAAATCTTGATAGATTAAAAAGGAAAAACACACTAGGTCTTCATCTTTGAGGTAAGATTCTACACCCTAACCCTTAATTTTGAATTTAGCTAAAGATGGGTATTTATCAAGAAAGTTTGTGGGTATTAGAGTTGTTATCTTGCATGCATGGGTTCTTAAAGTATTTGGTGAGGTATTTATCTAAGTATTTTATGAGGGATGGTAGGATCTATTACAAAATGGTTTTCAAAGCATAATCCACACTTAGTGTTTGAAAATATGCTCAAGTGCGCTAGAACTATGATCGCCTCCCTAATGTGTTGTTCGATTTATCATGTTCCTAAGAGATTGAAATTGTTAAGAGTCTCGGAGTATATTTGGACTTAAGAAAAGCTCAATCTAGGTATGTAGGCTAATCTTTTTCTCTCAGAAGTGAATTCCATATTGTTTTTATAAGTTTAAGTGTGAGTTGTCTACCAAGATGGTATAGCCTTGAGTCGTGTTATAAACGAGGGTTAGTATACTAATTGGGCAAGAAGAATTCAATTTGTTTAATGCTCCTAGTTTCTCTTATATGATCTAAATGTCTTGATTGAATATGTCTAATTGTTGATAGACTGTAAAAGTATATAGAACGGAATCGAATGAGAAAATGTGAAACAATTATGAAATAAGCCTTGACCCAACCGTTATGAACTACTTCAAAATAATAGAATAGCTTAACGGTCATATACTCCAACTATGCCTATAAGTTGTTGTTTAAGATATCAGTTTGCCTTATAAATAAATTCAATGTAATGCGAGTTCTTACACACATTGTGATGCTATAATTGTGCTTTTGTCATGTTAGACAAATGGGTAACTCAAGGATAATTGAGGTGATTGTTTGCTTATAACTTAAGTGTGTATTTAATTTGTTGGTTAGAATATTCCTATTTGGGAAGAATTCATTGTGTTTGATGATTATATTACTATTGAACTCGAAAATATATGATTCCCGGATTGTTTGATACATTTATATTGATTGGTGATCCTTGGAAAATAAAGGAGATGAAAATGTGGAAAACTAAATGCGGCCCTTCTTGCATGAAAAAAAGGAATCGTGTGAAAGGCCCGAAGGGCCATAGAAATACTGTTATCGAGAGAGGTTGAGGACACTATTAAATACTATAAAATGTGAAAGGCATTGAGTCAAGCATGGTTTTATTTATGCTATATTTTTATACTTGTATTTATACTACAATTGTGTACAATATTAAATCAAATAGAGAATGCTTTTGGGGGTATCATTAGCAAAACCGAGGAAGGGTGGGTCATAAGGCTCATACCTGAAACTACATGTGCCGGTATAGGTGTGGATCATTGTTATTCCCCTTAACTGGGATGAACTTGGTAACATTTGTAAATTGGTAACGCCAACCCATACGGCATATATGGGAAGCCAACCTAGCCGATCGGGCGTGATCGGGCTGCACACATGGTGGTATTGTGCTAGGAATCAAAACTAGAAATTCAAACTGGAAATTGTGATTGTGGTAATGTCTCCAAAGGGACGACCTAGCCGATCGGGTAATGATTGGACTCCGTACTAACAATGACGGTTGTATAACTCGTATCGATGGTAATGATCTCTCAACCAAAAATTATATGAATTATTTTATCTTCGTAAACTAGAAGACTTACATTTTGCAAATTGGAAGCTTGTATATGGTTGACTCGACTTACTGTTTCATGTTTCTTTGTTTTTATGGTTATTGTATTATGAAAGAGGACTTTTAGCTTTACATACTAGTGCTATTCGATGACGCTAACGTCTCTTTTGATGGGGGCGCTGTATCTTTTAATGATACAGGTGGTTCCACAGCAGGCGGCATCGACCAATGATAGCGATATTCTCTTCCCAATAGTCTTGGTGAGCCCCACTCCATCCTGGGGTAATTTCATGTATCTTTTGTTCTTTTTTTACCGTTTTTAAATGTAGCCTGATCCTTGTTACCGGTGTTTTCCTATTACTCTTTTATTGTATTTAGAGGCTCGGTAAATTGTTTCTGGGTGGTGTTGATGTTGGGTGTCCAGATTAGAAATGTTGGTTCTTGATAAGCATGTTTTTCATTAAACTTGTTAACTTGTAATATTTTTGAAATTATGAATGAAGCTGCTAATGGAAATGAAATGGAAGTCGTAATTGATATATGTATAAAGTATGATTAATGTAGTCCATATTCTCCTTATTCATGGAGTAATTTAGGTAGAATGAAACCTAACAGGCTTGCTAAGTAGAGTTTACTCGGTTGAGCGCCGGTCATGATCCTCGAGTTTTGGGGCATGACAGTGCCAAACCGTTTACTGTGAAAATGATAACAAAAACTAAATTTATAAATGTGATTCTAAAAATACGTGGTCTATTCCCGAGCTAGTTGTCAGAGCAGTTGACGCTAATAAAATAAAATTGAATGATGAAATACAAGCTAAAACAAGACAGTAATCAAACCGAATGGCTGCTGCCCGGGTATAGGTCTGGCTGATGGGGGATCTCGCGGTCAATGTCTGGGATAGGATAACAGTTGAAGATATAATTAAACAAGGCTCCTCACAGCTAATACTAAGCTATATGATTAAAAGCAAGTAAGAGAGCGATGGATATTAAACTGACCTTGGGCCAATGAGAACGAATAAGTTAGAAAGAAAAGAGAGAGAGATATATATTATTGCACTTATGGAGAAATAGAGCAACAACAGGTTTTTACAAGGCAGAGTGAGTTCCTTTTATATAGGAGGGAAACTCGGCTACAAGTATGTGAAGATTAATTACAAAGTATGAAGATGGGATGACTTGACGAGATACCTCAGCATAAGCTACCCTGTTAAACTTAGCCGTGTGCCTTGGGAGCTTCCCCCTCTGTCCTGGCTTCGATCTCCGTATTCTCTGAGTCGTGCATCGACGAGCTCCGAGTTTGAGAACTTGTCCGCGACATCCTGTCCTCGGGGTCTCGAGGCACTCTTGTGCAATGACTTGAGAGCAATAAATCAAGTACTTTGATTTTTCCACATACACCCGTTTATTTTAAATCCCAAGTCAAGGAAATTTGACTCTATTTATGTCAAGCAAACATAGAAGACCGGGTAAGGTAATCTGTTAACCCGGAAGAAGGTGTTAGATATTTTCAGGTTTCGCTATTTTAGCACGATCGTTTTAATCATACATGGCTTAATTAAATTGTCTAGTTACTTATTTAAGAACCTAAGCACATTTTCTTTTTATCGCTTTTAATTAAGAAATTATCCTAAAGTGAGTCACTCCTACGTGTACTCATTTCGTTTGGCGCGTCAAAAATTATGTCACGCGTACATGTCCGCAATTAGTCATGCTTTATTATTATTAAGATTATTTGGCCAAAGTCACGCGAACGTGTACCTTAGTTTATTTTGAAAAAAATCGTAACTATGCCATGCGAACGTGTACACAATCATGGCGATAGATTAAACTGCTCTTAAAGAATTTCCTACGAATATTCATTTTAAGAAAATGTACTTGTGTCACACAAACGTGTACATAAAACTATTTTATTTTTATTATGACCGGTTCGTCTAAGGTTGCACGAACGCATACCTTAATTTTAGAATAAATTGTAATCATGTCACACGAACGTATACATTTGAAATTAGAATTACATATGAAAATCATAACTTTGTCACCACACACAAGCGCACATACATATGAAATTAAAATTGCAGGTCAAATTAACGGAATATCAGAGTGCTCCATGTTTTGGCTACTGTTTTCCGAAGCTTATTCCTCGTAAAAAGTATGAAATCTTAGTATAATTGCTTAGAGTATCATCATATTCCATGTGTAGATTCATAATAAAACAAGGGAAAAAGGAGAAAGTCATTAGCAAAGAACCTGCTTAAAATTAAAATTAACAATGGCCTCACACGTTACTGTGCAACACAAGTCACATTCTCAAATAAAGTTCACTCACTCCTGTAGGAAGTATCTATTTTCTCCCCAACTTTTACAACCACAAAAGCAATGACTGAAAACTGAACTTCTATTTTCTTATCATGAAGTTCAAAATTATCATTTGAAAGGGAGGGCATTAGCAAATGTTATAAATTCCTGGTCAACTCAGAAAAAGATCCATATGTACAGAATTTCACACGTTATATAATTCATAGAACACATAGAGTAATAAGAAAGAGTAACAAAGTAAGCTAAATACAATAAAGGAGAATGAAGAGCTATGAACCTTTTGTTGCTGAGTTTGCTACGTATACAAATGAGCTTGCAGCGACACTTAATCGAGTTAGTGATTGGAACTTCAAACGGAACCTCGGACAAGACCTCACTCGGACAACCTCGAAACTCGCCGGAATTATGGCGTTCGACGGAGGTAGCGCATGCCTATTTCTATCCAGATCCGGTCCGATTCGACCTTCCGAAATATAGGAGGTGGCTAGGTCTGTATTTTTGGAATTGGGTGTGGCCGTTTTTGGGTTCTGCAGCTGGGGCGATGGTGTAACGACCCGGCCGGTCATTTTTAGAATTTAAGCCCCGTTAATCTATCAACTGCTTCCCCTAAGTTCATTTTTGCAATTTTGGTTTGCTGGAGCATTCGACGTTACGACTCGTAATGTTTTGGGACACTTAGTCCCTAATTGAGAGTTTAAGTGTTGGAAAGTGGTCCGTGATCGGAATAGTGTGAAGACGGTCTCCAAATTCAAATCCGATGGTTCCATTAGCTATGTTAGGTGATTTTGGGGTTGGGAGCGTGTCGTGAATGTGTTTTCGAAGTCCGTAGCTCATTTAGGCTAGAAATGCCAAAAGTTAAAATTTTGGAGTTTCCGGTCCGATGGTGAATTTTTGATCCGAGGGTCGGAACAGGATTCCGAAAGTTACTGTAGCACCATATCTTCTTTGACATGTGTGTAAAATTTCAGGTCAATTGGACGTGATTTGGTTTGGTTTTTTATCGAAAATGAGTTTGGTTGAGTTTTGAAGTTCCTTAGGTTCAAATCATTGGTTAATTTGAGTTTCCGGCATTGTTTTTTGTGATTTAAGGATTGGTACAAGTTCGAATGATGTTATGGGATATGTACGTAGGTTTGATTGAGGTCCCAAGGGCCTCGGGTGTGTTTTGGATGCTCAACGGAGCAATTGAAATTTGGAAGTTACTGCAGAAACAATTGCAGGTCAGAGTCCCTCTTCGCATTCGCGAAGAAGCCATCGCCTTCGCGTAGTGTAATCATGGAGGGGGTGGGGGGAAGTTTATCTTCATGTTCGCATAGAGCCTCTACGTTCGCAAAGCTTCATTGATCCCTGTATCGCGTTCTCGTGCCCTTAACCGCGTTCGTAGTTCTTGATCCCCAAGCCTTCGCGTTCGCACTCCTTCCTTCGCGATCATGAAGGGTATTTATGGACAAGCTGATATTTCTTCTTCATGAACGCGAGAGACCCTCCGCGTTCGTGATGCTTTAAACCTCTCAATAGTATTTAACATTTCAAAACGGGGGTTCTTCATTTTTAACATAACTTAAGCTAGAGAGCTCGGATTTGAGGGATTTTTCGAAGTTTTTCCAGAGGCAACGATAGGGTAACGATTCTATACTCTTATATGACTAAAACCCACTAATCTAATCTTAAATTTAACCTTTAATTTCGGATATTAGAACGAAATTCGGGAAAATTTCTTAGACCTAACCATGGGTTATTGAGAGGGCATTTGACCTCCGATTTGGGAGATTTTTGTATTGTTAGACTCATGAGAGTACGATTGTCGACGCCCCTTTTTCCACCTCCTTTCTAAAAGATAGGCGAAATCGGATTTACGACATTATGGATAAAACAACTCTTATTCCCTTTTGAGGAATTGGGTTATAGAATTTGAAGAGTTGCCACCTAATGATTATAGTGCATTAGGACACCTTTAAAAAAGAGAATAAGATTTTGAAAGAAAACAAAAGTTCGAGTAAGGGCTTGAGATTATCTCGAGGGGAATGTGTTAGGCACCCCTCAAGATCCACTAGTGTGGTTCCCGGTCATGCTTAATTGTGACTTTAAAAGATATAGAGGGAAACAGTAAGTTTGCACATAGTAGTTACAAATAAGTTTAAAACTTTGAAAATAAAGGAAGAATAGACAGTCTTTAGGAAAGGAGTTGATGCAGAGAAATTAAAACACTTAAGGAAAAACATTACAAAAGAAAAAAAAGGAGGTTTTAGGTTTAAATACGATATGGATCACATCAATGCAATACCCAGTAATCACTCCTCAAAGAGGGGTCGCACGACATATTAGCGCATCGGTCATCATATCCATATTCTACCCTTCCCACCCCGTTAAGGTATTTAAATGTGATTAGTCTCGTTTGCTTATTGCATGCTAGTACTCGTTCTAAACTATAAGTCCCGGGTTATTAGGGCTTCTAATCCTAAATGGGAAGGAAATGGGTAGGGGCATATATGGGGTTTAAAAGGACAAAATACTATTGGCGACAACCAAAACAAATAGCAAGTAACGGAGAATAAACAAACATAGAAGGCTCACACAAAACCCTGTAAGTCACATAGCATCTAGATTAGCATGCGTTGCATATGCTTATTTGGTATTTAAATATAAAATTTAAGCGGCGGACTAGTTTTGAGTCGGATAAAAATACTGTATTACGCAATCTGGCTCCAATTGTCAGAAATTGAGGTGTTTTATAGGTTATTGATTACGAAACTAATGTAGTAGAGTTTGAAACAGTATATATATAAAATTTCAGAAGTTCAGAGACGGCTTTGAAATTAGCAGAATGAAATACAGTAGAGTTATGAAGAAGAGTTTCAAAAGAGAGAATACTTTAATGTAAGAATGAGTTAAAGACTGTTTTGAAATAACAGCCTCATGAGATGAATAAAAATTCAAGCAGAAGGTTGAAAACCATTTTAGAATAAAGAAGATGCAAGTTAAGAAAATTTAAGAGCATTGCAGACTTGTAAGGGTTTTTGAAATAAACAAGTTTGGACGAGATTTGTTGAAATCGCTGAAGCCTATTTCCAAATAATTATCAAAAAAAATTAAGGCGAGCTCGAACCCCTATAGGCAGGATATCTATACCTTGATTTTTTAAGGCTCGTTACCGCTATTAAAGCGGTAAGAAATTAGTATTTGATTACCATACCGTTTGCCTAGCGTTTATGCATTTCCGATAGACATGATTTCAATATTCAACTGGTTGTTTGATTATTAGGTCCTATAGGCAGGATTTCTAATGATTGAGTTGAGATATGTTAAAGAAAACCTATAGACATGATCTCTAGGTGATTAAAGCATTGAACCTATAGGCATGATATGTAAGTTACTGAATAACAAACGTTGGTCCTATAGGCATGGTATCTACCCTTTTGTGCAATAAAGTAAACCCCTCCCACACCCTTTACTAATACTTCCCCGAGTTCTTTTTACAAGATTATTACAAAACTAGAAGAAAGAAAGTAAATAATAAAAATACATCACAGCCTATAGATAGATTCGAGCAACCTAATTAAATCTTAATATACAATAATAAGTGTTTTACCAAATCCGGATTCCAGATTAAACGACCTTCTCTTATTCAAAGTGTTTTGAAGTTCTAAGGAGCTTCAAGAGCGACAGGCAATGCTTACACTCTTAATAACAATTGTTGTAAAAAAAATAGTGCAGTGTGGAATTACCAGCCCACAAGCACCCAAGTTCAGAGGGAACTCCAGGGTCCTAAAGCATGGCTTTCCCAAGGGGGAAGAACTTAGAACTACGAATGAATGCTAAGTGAGAGAGGGAGCCATAACAGAGGGTGGTCATACCCAGTCATAGGCATGGACTGACACACCCCTGACCCTCTGCTTGGTCCAAGAAAATAAAGAGAAGACTTTAGAAGTCAAACTTGGGTCTGGATGGTGATTAGGACACCACCATGCCTGAGTTAAGGCTTAGCATAGAAAGGGGTAAATGTAATGGGGAATTGACTTGAGTAGGGGTTCAAGAGAACCTGATTCTAAGTCATGCGTGGCAATAATAAAATGCCAACATGACTCAGGATTACTCACACACAAGGGGGGGGGGGGGTCAAAAGAAAGGCGTACCACATAGGAAAGAATTGACAGAGACATGAAGAAATCAAGAAGGCATGACGACTTGATGGTGCAGAACATGATGAAAGAGAGCATGACAGACTAAATGGAGAATTCATAAAAGAAGAAGGGAAACAAACACATATTCAGGCGGGTAGTATTTAACTAGAAGACATACCAGATGCAATTTTTAGAATAGCAGAACAATAATAGCAAGTAATCAGCCAGAGAGTCAGCAGGAGAAAACTCAGAAACATCAGCAAACACTTGAGAATTCAAAGGATCTCAAAGAATGTACAACAACTGTAGCGAAAGCGGTAGCAGAGGGAGTAGTAGTAGAGAAAGTAGTATATACTTTTGAATTTCGAGGTGTGTGTGTGTGTGTAAAGGTTGTTATTGCAAAAGTGTGCAGAAAGGGTAGTGTGTGGATGGTTGTCTTAAGAGAAGAAGGGTAGTCCCCTTTTATAGTGCAGAAAAAAGTAAGCAGAAGGTAAGAAATAATTTTCAGTTAATCACATAAGAATCTCCCTGGGTAAAGGGATTTGATTTCTAACGTGCATGAGACAATTAAGGAATGAAAAAATAATTAAAACCTTTTTAAAGGATCATATCAAGGGTAAGTACATAGAGTTTAATTAAGGGAAAAATCCTATGGTACGATGTTTGAAAAATAAGTAAAATAAATCAATCAAACAGCCATTAAGTTGAAACCTTGCTCGAATGAACTTAGTATAAAAAGGGGGAGGAAAATGTTTAATTTGGAAAATAAGTAACAATTAATCGAGCCTTAGTAAAGAGAAATTGAAATCAATTACAAGTTGGCAGAATCCTTTTGAAAGATAAAGATTTCATATATATAGAACAAAAGTGTCAAACAAGAAAAGAAAGTCTTGCATAGAAAGTTTCAAATCATAAGCAAAAGATTCTAGTCCAGTCCAAAGTAGAACCCTAGTTCAAACTCAAAGACCAAAAACTCGCAGGAACCCCAAACATTAGGGTTTCCAATTTGATTAGGGTACATAACGGAGGGGGCACGCGCTTGAAACAGACTCAACGAGTCTCATGAAAAAGCACACGGATACAATAGTAAGTTTGAAGCAACAGAGTGAGAAAATAATAAAAAACATGTTTAATAAAGCTTAGAACTCAAGAAAGTTCAGGAGAGAAAAGAGGTGACATAGCACTTAAGCGACAATAGATGGAATATGTTTAGAACTCAAACAAACTCAGTAAGAAAAAATAGTAAAGGAACACACATAAGAGAGGCATGTAAAATATGCTATAGAAAACCAATAGAAGAGATAACAAAGCATAAGTATAAGAGCAAGCATAATAATGGCAAAACATAAGAACATAAGATAAGATATACACAAGCGAAGTAGAAGAGCAAGCATAATAATGGCAAAACATAAGAACATAAGAGAAGATATGCACAAGCAAAAACACATAAGAACAAAGCATATACAGGCTGATTCACATAATGAAAGAAGAAGAAATAGAAATCGTTTTAAGAGTTTTTGAAAACCATGTATTGAATAGACTAATTTTGAAATAGAAGATTGGAGAAAAGAATTAAAACCTCGAGTGTAACATAGATCTATCAAAGATCTAAGAAAATAAAGGAAGAAAGAACCTCGAATAGCTTTTAAGGTTTCTCAGAAACCCTAGAGACGAGAAGGCTTGGAAAGGATCATGTCTCGAAAAGGTCTGGACCATAGCTAGGCTTCTCAAGGTTCAAACACGTCAGAAAAGAGCAGGAGAAGCCACAAGAACTCAGATTGGTAGAGGATATGGATAGGTGTTGTTAAGGTTGAACCTCAAAACCTCGAACAACCACAATTTGGGGTGAAGGGGAGAGAGCACAACCTTTTCATGGCCTGAGAATCCATGGACGCAGGTGGAATTTGGTCGAAGAAGATGATAGGGGGCCGCTAAGGTTCGAGTGTTAGAGAGAGTTTGAGAGAAGTAGAGGTTCAAAGGTGGATACATGAGAGAAATGAGAGATGGGGTTAGGGTTTAGTAGTATTAAAAAGGAAAGGATTGCCGTGGGCTATTGATCAAAATGATCAGAGGCCAGGATTAAATGACAAACGGATGGGTTTAGTCAAACGGGTCAGGGGCCGGGTTAAATTGAATTTGGCTGTTAATTTGGGGCCCGATTTTAGGTCAATTAGGAGGTCAAAATAGGCTAAAATTGGAAGAAATTTAGGCCATAATTGAAATAGTCAGTTTTCCATTCTGATTTTTATAAAAATAGTAAAAGTGTTTTAAAATTAAATTAAAAGCATTGAGTCTATAAATAATATGTAAATATTTATTTAAAAAACTTGCGATTGATTTTGTAATTTAAAAATGCTATTAAATCTGAAAGTGGAATATAATTGCAATTACATGCAACTTAGATTTAAAAATACTAGATGAATTTGTAAAAATATGCAAAATTTGTGCTAGCCATATTATGGTATAAATATGAGGATAAAATAAGCATTCACAAAAAATGATAATTTGGGACTAATTATGGATTTTATGGTATAAAAATAGGCAATAAATTAGTTTAAGCATCTTTAAAAATACCAAAACTCATGGTTGTGCTCTTATATACACATATATGATATTTTGGAAGTATCTTTGGTATACAAATTACATAGGGAAAAATTGGGTATCAACAACTGCCCCTCTTTACCCGAGAAGGATGAAAGAGTTGTCGGGTAAAGATAAGGTGGCCAATTTTGGCCGAATCGGTGATTGAAAAGAATTCTAACCGAGTCCTGTCTTCTGAGCTGCCTACATATCCCTGGTTTTACAGGAATAAGGCCATATATAGTTCAGAAAAAATTGATGGAATGTGTTGATGGAGAATCGAAAAGATGAACGCGATGGTTAAATTTGAAAGGTGTTTGGAGTCGAATAGGTTGCAGAGAACCATAGTGGGATTGCTCCTACCGAGACGGCCGTTTACTAGCCGGTGTACCTACAAATGAGCAATCTGGCGTATATTGTACATAATTAAAACATGACGCAAGTTCCTGTTAGACTGTGAATGTTGTCTTCGAAGGGTTATGATGGCGTCCTCGGAGTATGATGTCCTGGGCCATGAAGAGCATAAAAGTAATGATTCACATGCCATAAAATGGTTTTCTCGGGCTATACAGATGGGACCTCCAAACTATGATGCATTTGAATAAGTTGGCGATTTTTTCAGCCCATGAGAAGGTGACAACCTTTCAGCCAAATGAATGCAAAGAGTGGCGATCTTTCAGCCAGAGGATAAATTTAAAATGTGGGTGGCAATATTTCAGCCAAAGCAAAAACTTATGCAGGTGGCGATATTTCAGCCGAGGCAAGAAATTTTAAATGCAGGTGGCGATATTTCAGCGGAGGCGAAAAATAAAGTGGCAATATTTTAGCCATGCAGGATGGAGACAATGCTTAGTCTCGGAAGGCAGATAGGTAGCCTTATGAAATACGGATAGAGATATAGCTTAGTCTCGAAATGCAGAAAATAGCCTTATGCAAAAATGCAAATGTAGACAAAGCTTACTCTCGAAAGGCCGACAAGTAGCCTTATGCATGATGGAGGTAGAGCTTAACCTCGGAAGGCAGAAAATAGCCTAATGCAAAATGCAAATGGAGACAGAGATTAGTATGGAAAGGCAGACAAGTATCCTTAGAAGGATGGAGGTAGAGTTTAACCTCGGAAGGTAGAAAAATAGAATTGTGCAATGTAGTTGGAGATAGAGCTTAGTCTCGAAAGGCAGATAGGTAGACTGATGCAAGATGGAGGTACAGCTTAACCTCGGAAGGCAAAAAATTTCCTTATGCAATGCAAATGACACAAAGCTTAGTCTCGAAAGGTAGATAAGTAGCCTTATGCAGGATGGAGTTAGAGTTTAACCTCAGAAGGAAGAAAATAGCCGTATGCAATGCAGATGGAGACATAGCTTAGTCTCGAACGGCAGATAAGTAGTCTTATGTAGGATGAAGGTAGAGTTAAACCTCGAAAGGCAGAAAAGTAGCCTTATGCAATGCAGGAATGCAAAGGAGCGAATAGTAGTAAGTTCTCTTAGCTGATATAGGGTTGTGATATTTTGACTGCTGGGGGATATTGGGTATAATAGTAAATTTGTGAATGAGCGATCGTTCTGAGAGTTTCAACCATGAAGAGTGAATGTCTTTAATGCTTTGCGACCTGGGTGCCTGCAACTAAAGCAAAGTCGTGAGTTCAATAGAGGGGTAGGTTAGTTCGTATCCCCTGGCTCTTGATGTCACCTATCATTAAGGTAGCGTTGCTAAAGGACAGTGACCCAAATGAATGTTTATGCATGATTTAGTTAATAAGTACATATTTGATTTTTTTTATATTTTCGATGAACCAATGACTGCAATGTGGTTCAAGACATAGTAACCTTGCTTGTCCCGGAATTTTAAGGGTTCTCCTCAAAATTCTGCCCCGGTTTACTGGGTTGGCGCTGTTGAAGGCTATGCTAAATAGTTGAAAGCGGATCGTTTCCCAGTTTATTGGGTTGGCGCTAATGAAGAGGCTGACAAACTGACTTCGGAATTTTGTGGGTTCTCCTCAAAATCCTGCCCCAGTTCCAATAGTGGGGAAAATGGAAATTTTATTATAATTTGACCAAACCTATAGGGCTGCCTACTTATCACCTCTTAAAGGGGAATCATGTCAGGTGTAGTTCAAATTACATTATGAAGAAAAAGCATTTGATCAAATGTAGTATCGTTTCACTGCGTCTGAGTTGATTAGCTTTGGCTAGACTTTTCTGTCCATTTCTGCAAGAATAAGGGATCCTCCAGTTAGAATCCGGTAAACCATGTATGGACCTTGCCAGTTGGGAGAGAATTTCCCCTTTGCTTCATCTTGATGTGGAAATAGTTTCTTCAACACCAGCTGCCCTGTTGTAAATTTCTTGCTTTAAAGCTTTTGTTGAAGGTCGTGGACATTCTGTTCTGATATAACTGACCGTGGTAGACTACATTCATTCTCTTTTAATCTATAAGGGCTAACTGCTCATAGAGACCTTTTAACCATTCTGCATCATCTGACTCTGCTTCCTGTATAATCCTTAAGTAGGGAATTTCTACTTCTCCGGGAATGACCGCCTCTGTACCATAAACGAACACGTAGAGCGTTTCTCTGGTTGATGTGCAGACCATCGTACGATAACCCAATAAGGCTAAAGATAATTTCTCATGCCATTGGTTGTGCCTTTTGATCATATTTCTTAGTATCTTCTTGATGTTCTTATTGGCTGCTTCTATAGCTCCATTCATCTGAGATGGCTAAGCTGTAGAATTCTTGTTTCTGATCTAGAACACTTCACACATCTCTTTCATCAATTCGCTGTTGATGTCAGAACCAGTGTCGGTGATGATTGATTCCGGAATCCGAACCGACAAAAAATATGGTTGCGGACGAAATCTGTTACAACTTTCTTGGTAACTACTTTATATGATGCTGCTTCAACCCATTTAGTAAAGTAGTCAATTGACACTAAGATAAACTTGTGCCTATTTGATCTGGCAGGCTGGATTGATCCAATAACATCCATTCCCCAAGAGGCGAACGACCATGGTGAGCTTGTTACAGTAAGCTCATTTTGAGGTACTTTTATCATATCTGCATGTATCTGACAGTGATGGTACCTTCGGATATACTAGATGCCGTCCATTTCCATAGTCATCCAAAAATACAATGCTCAGAGTATCTTATTTGCCAAAACGAAACCATTCATGTGCGGTTCGCAGGGCCCCACGTGCATTTCCTCCAATAGTTTAGTTGCTTTCCTTGCATCGATACACCTTAGAAATTCCTAATAAGGAGTCCTTCTGTACAGGATTCCCCCGCTGTGAAAGAAGTTGTTGGATAATGTGCAAAGCATGCGCTTCTGAGTAGCATTGGCACACTCCGGATATTCTCCTGTGGTCAGATAATATTTGATGTCGTGGAACCACAGCTTTCCATCTGATTCTTCCTCGACATAATCACAATAAGGTGGCTGGTCATAAATCTTGACCTGGACGGGATTAATGAAATTAGCATCTAGATGTTGGATCATGGATGACAAAGTGGCTACTGCATTTGCAAACTCATTCTGCATTCTTGGAACGTATTGGAATTCTATCCTTTTGAATCTCCTCTTCAACTCCTGTATCTGATGTAGGTAAGGGAGTATCTTAGGATTTTTGGTTGCCTATTCCCCCCAAACCTGATGTATGAGTAGGTATGTGTCTCCATTCACTAGTAACTCTTAAATGTTCATGTCGATGGCCAGTTGAGCCCCAAGATGCAAGATTCATATTTGGTCACATTGTTGGTGCATGGGAACCGAAGCTTGGCGGATACTGGGTAATGCTGATACCAGGACTGCTCCTATACCGACTCCTTTGAAATTTGCTGCTCCGTCGAAAAATATTCTCCAACCATCATAGAATTTTGCTGTTTTCTCCTATGAAAGACTCCTCTTTGTTAAGAAAATATTTCTTTAGAGGCTCGTATTCTCCTCCTATAGGATTCTCGGCAAGATGATCTGCCAAAGCTTGTCCACAGACTGCCTTATGAGTGACGTAAATAATGTCGAACTCATTTAACAAGATTTACCTTTCAGCGAGCTTTTCGGTAGGCATGGGCTTCTGAAAGATATATTTTAATGGATCCATCCTTGATATGAGATAAGTTGTGTAGGCACCGAAATAATGCTTTAACTTCTGAGCTACCCAGGTTAGAGTACAACATGTACATTCTAATAAAGAATCCCGAGCCTCGTATGGGGTAAACTTCTTGCTGAGGTAGTAGATTGCATGCTCGTTTCTTCTCGTTTCATCATGTTGTCCAAAAATGCAATCAAATGCTCCATCCAGAACTTCCAGATAGATCAAAAGGGTCTTTCGGGCTCAGGCGGAAGCAAGGCTGGCGGGGTTGACAAGTATTCTTTAATTCAATCAAAAGCTTTCTGACAATTATTAGTCCATTTGGTGGCAACATCCTTCTTCAACATGTTGAAGACGGGTTCACAAATAACAGCTGACCGGACTATGAATCGGCTAATATAGTTGAGTCTTCCCAGAAAACTCATCGCATCCTTCTTGTTCTTTGGTGGTGGCAACTCTTCAATGGCCTTGACCTTTGACGAACCCAAATCTACTCCCTGGTGACTCACAATGAAACCCAATAACTTTCCAGCAGGAACCCCGAACGCAAACTTGCCTGGATTAAGTTTCAGGTAGTATCTCCTTAACCTATTGAAGAATTTTCTTAGATCTTCCATGTGATCCGCAACTTTCTTGGATATAATTATGACGTCATCCACATATACTTCGACTTCTATATGTATCATGTCAAGAAAGAGGGTATTCATGGCCCTCATGTAGGTGGCACTAGCATTCTTCAAACCAAATGACATCATTCTGTAATAGTACATCCCTCATGGCATGATAAGTGCCGTTTTTTCTGCATCTTGCTCGTCCATACGTATATGATGTATCCAGCAAAACAATCAACGAACGACTGGAACTCATGCTTGGTGCAGTTGTCGATCAAGATGTGTATATTCGGCAAAGGGAAGTCGTCTTTGGGAACGGCCCAGTTGAGATCCCGGTAGTTGGCATAGACACTAACCTTCCCATCTTTCTTAGATACCAGCTTGATGTTGGATAACAACGTTGGATATTCTACCACTCGGAGAACCATGGCTTTGACTTTCTTGGTAACCTCTTCTTTTATTTTAGAACTCATGACTAGCTTAAATTTTTTGAGCCTCCGATTTACTATTGGGCATGTAGGATTTGTTGGCAATTTGTGAGCGACGATTCATATGCTGAGACCAGTCATATCATTATAAGACCATTCAAAGACGTCCTCATACTCTTTTAGGAACTCAGTATATTCTTTCTTTTCTGATGGCAACAAGTGCACGCTGATGCGTGTCTCCTTTATATTCTCTGCGTCCCCCCAAATTAACAACCTCAGTATTTTCCAAATTATACTTAGGCCTATTCTCAAAGTTCTCGACCTCTATGACAACCTCTTCTTGTATATCATCTTCTTATGAATCTATGTTTGTTTTCTGCGTTGCCACGTTGCAAGTCATAGTTGTTGGCTCATCATCAAGATATGTATTAGTAATGCCGTGTAAAGTAAAGTAAATGATAGAGAAAAGTAATGAGAGTGAGACATAAACTTGAAAAATGCTTTGATTAAATTCATAATTATTCAAAACATCGGAGGTCTTTTCAATAGTAAATACAATGCAGAAAGAGAAATCAACTAGTAAAAAGTAAAATGCGATGCATGGTGTGTCGTTTAGCCTTGCTACCGTGAAGCTTTCCGGGCACTGGTGATCCTAACCGATCAATTGATGAGGCGTTGCCTTTGATTCACAGCTTGACTGGAAGCGCCTTCATCCCCTTCCTCCCCAAAGATAACACAACATTTCATATTATCTTCCAGAAACAGGTTCTTCATTCCTGCCAGCCTCGTCTCTCTATAATCCATATTAAGTGTCAGCAGGCTGAAAGGTCTGTTGCAGTTGAGGTAGAGGGTGTTCTCGTGGGTAGTAGGGACCACGCCATGGTGGTGACCAATGGTTGAACTCTTCCAAAGAGTACTCATACCCTAAGCCAAAAGTGGTACCATGATTCTTCAATTTGATAGGTTTGGTGATACCCTGGAGATTCATGCCAAGTCCTTTTCCGTGTTCATACCCGCTCCAATTCAGGATGCTCTCAATCATGTTATTCCACAATCTTGTCTTTGTCTATGGCATTGACCCTCTTGATGCGGTGGTATGTTTCTCCGCATATTCTTCTCCTGCCTCCGATCATCGTGATTGTTTGGCAATTATATATAGGGTTGCTATCGTCGTCATGAATGATCACTTCCTGATAATTCCAAACTTCACTGCTTGATGTAGGGTTTATGCCACGGCCCCACCGGCATGGATCCTGGGTCGTCCCACCAATAAATTGTTGTATGCTGGTACGTTTATGACGTAGAAGTCAACATAGAACCAGGTAGGCCCCATTTGCAAGCACATGCGAATCTCCCTAATGGTAGATCTTTGAGACCCATCAAAAGCTTTGACGTTGATAGCTCCATCTCTGATCTCATGCAAACCTTTCCCCAGTGTCCTGAGAGTCATTAGCGGACAAATCTTGAGGCTAGATCCCCCATCGACCAGGATCCTGGTGATTAAATAATCTTCGCATAGTGATATGCAATGCCTTGTTGTGACTAAGTCCTTCTAGCGGTAACTCATCCTTGTGAAAGGAGACCTTACAACTTTCCAGCACTTGCCCTACCATATACGCCATTTCGCCTCCCATTATATTGCTGGGAACATAAGCTTCGCTCAATGTATTCCTCAAGGCTTTCTTATGTACTTCAGAGCTTTGTATAAGAGCCAGAATGGAAATCTGTGCTGGCATTTTATTTAGTTGCTCAACGAACGAGTATTCTTTGGCCTGTATCTTCCTCCAAAGGTCATCGTGTCTAGTTTCAACAGGCCGTCTAGAGGCATGCTTGCTGGACTCACCTAGAAGTTTTGGGGTGTATACCCTACCTGTCCTGGTCATGCCCGGTGCATCGATCGTTTCTCCAGTATGTGCTTTCCATTTCCTTATAGCCTCAGCTGTGTAATCCGATGGTATTGCTTTTGACTTGAACGGGGTCATGTCTGTCATGCAAAGCGGAATTGGAACACTGGGAGGTAACACGACAACTTCGAGTGGTGCAGGTGCCTTTGGAATCCAGAACTCAACCTCAATCGTTTTGGCGCCTTTATGGGAGTCGCTTCAAACTCGAGTGGTACAGATACATTTACAACATCGCCCTCAGAGGTCTAGATATGAACAACAATAGCACTCAGGGTAACCATCAGCTTCTTAAGTTCATCTCCACCCTTGTGGTCTGGCAGAGGGCTTCTGCGAACATTGGGAGCGAGCTTCTTTGCTATTGTGACCTTGTTATTAATTAGAGTCTGAATCTTATCTTTCAACGACTGACGCTCGTCGATGTTATGTCCTTTCAGTCATGAATGGTATGTGCACGTTTTTGGAGTTATGGCTGGGATGGGTGAAACGTATACGACTGTTTTGATTTTTTCATATAATTGGTCAATTGGCTCGGCTATTGTGGTATATTATTTGGGAGGTCTTCGATCAAAATTTGTTCTGGGTCAAGGAATGTTTTGGCAGACAGGTGGTGATGGGTAATGAGAAGGTTGGGAGTTGTATACTTGGTACACAAACGCGGGTTGGGAATATCTTGGTGAGGTGGGTTTATATGTGGGCAGTGGAGGTGATTGGTATGAAGATGGTGGTATTTGGTATGTAGGTGAGGGTAGTTGGTAATTTAGGGTTAGTTGATATGTGAATGGAGTTGAGGGATAGGTTTTGTACTTCATAGGGATTTGGTTCTTTGCGCAGCCATTATGGAATTCACGTCCTTTTTCTTTGACGTGCCACCAGACTGTAAGGAATTGTTGGTGGCTTGTAACGCTTCAAGATTGGTGACCATACCATTCTTGATACCTTCCTCAACTCTCTCTCCCAACTTGATGATGTCGGAGAATTTTTGACCCCTATTAGCAACATCCTTTCATAATATTGTGGATCGTGAGACCGGACAAAAAACCTGCTCATTTGTACTTCCTCTAAGGCTGGCCTGACCTTGGCGGCTTCTGACCTCCAACGAGTAGCATACTCACGAAAGGTTTCTATGATTTTGTTCTTCAAATTCTGAATATAGAACATATCTAGTGCATTCTCAGTGTTGAACCTAAAACTTCACTGCTTGATGTAGGGTTTATGCCACCGCCCCAGCGGCTTGGATCCTGGGTCATCCCACCAATAAATTGTAGCATGCTGGTACGTTTATGACTTGGAAGTCAACATAGAACCAGGTAGGACCCATCTGTAAGCACAAGCGAATCTCCCTAATGGTAGATCTTTGAGACCCATCAAAAGCTTTGACGTTGATAGCTCCATCTCTGATCTCATGCAAACCTTTCCCCAGTGTTTTGAGAGTCATTAGGGGACAAATGTTGAGGCTAGATCCCCCATCGACTAGGATCCTGGTTATGAAATAATCTTCGCATAGTGATATGCAATGCCTTGTTGTGACTAAGTCCTTCTAGCGGTAACTCATCCTTGTGAAAGGCGATCTTGCAACTTTCCAGTACTTTCCCTACCATATTCGCCATTTCGCCTCCCATTATGTTGCTGGGAACATAAGCTTCGCTCAATATATCATTAAGGCTTTCATATGTACTTCAGAGCTTTGTATAAGAGCCAGAATGGAAATCTGTGCTGGCATTTTATCTAGTTGCTCAACGAACGAGTATTCTTTTGCCTGTATCTTCCTCCAAAGGTCATCATGTCCAGTTTCAACAGGCTGTCTAGAGGCTTGCTTGCTGGACTCAGCTAGATGTTTTGGGGTGTATACCCTACCAGTCCTGGTCATGCCCGGTGCATCGATCGTTTCTCCAGTATGTGTTTTCCCTTTCCTTCTAGCCTCAGCTGTGTAATCCCATGGTATGGCATTTGACTTGAACGGAGTCATTTCTGTCATGCAAAGCAAAATTGGCACACTGGGAGGTAACACGACAACTTCGAGTGATGCAGGTGCCTTTGGAATCCAGAACTCAACCTCAATCGGTTTTGGCACCTTAGTAGGAGTAGCTTGAAACTCGAGTGGTATAGATACATTTACAACATCGCCCTCAGAGGTCTGGATCTGAACAACAATAGCGATGAGGGTAACCATCAGCTTCATAGGTTCATCTCCACCCTTGTGGTCTGGTAGAGGGCTTCTGCGGACATTTGGAGCAAGCTCCTTTGCTATAATGACCTTGTTATTAATTAGAGTCTGAATCTTGTCTTTCAACGAGTGACACTCGTCGATGTTATGTCCTTTCAGTCATGAATGGTATGTGTGCATTTTGTTGGGATTGATCTATTGGAAAGGATTTTCTGAAGTTATGGCTGGGATAGGTGAAATGTAACCGACTATTTTGAGTTTTTCATATAATTGGTCAATTGGCTCAGCTATTACAGTATATTATCTGGGAGGTCTTCGGTCAAAATTTGTTCTGGGTCAAGGAATGTTTTGGCAGACAAGTGGTGATGGGTAATGAGAAGGTTGGGAGTTGTATACCTGGTACACAAGCGCGGGTTAGGAATATCTTGGTGAGGTGGGTTGATATTTGGGCGGTGGAGGTGATTGGCATGAAGATGGTGTATTTGGTATGTAGGTGAGGGTACTTGGTAATTTAGGGTTGGTTTATATATGAGTGGAGTTGTGGGATAGGTTTTGTACTTCATAGGGATTTGGTTGTTTGCGCAGCCATTATGGAATTCACGTCCTTTTTCTTTGACGTGCATAGTATTGTGGATCGTGAGACCAGACAAAGAACCTATTCATTTGTACTTCCTCTAAGGCTGGCCTGACCTTGGGGGCTTCTGACCTCCAACGAGTAGCATACTCACGAAAGGTTTCTATGAGTTTCGTCTTCAAATTCATAAAATAGAACATATCTTGTGCATTCTCAGTGTTGAACCTGAAACGGTCCATGAAGTCAGATGCCATGCTCACCCAGATTTTCTATTTCCTTGCATCGTGGTTGATATACTAAGATAAGGTATCACCTTTCAGACTCCTCATGAACAACTTCATGAATATTTTCTTATCCCTCCCAACTCCTACTAGGTTATCACAATATATTCTCAGGTGGACCCTGGGATCACCTGTACCGTCGAACATCTCGAACTTGGGAGGTTTGTACCCCTCTGGGAGTTCAACATCTGGCTGAACACAAAGATATTCGTAGTTCAAATCCTTAACACCTTTGCTACATTCGACACCCTGAACCCGGCTAGTCAACTTCTTGAGTTCAGTGGCCAAATTCTGAATGAAGGAGTCTTTGTTATCTTATTCGGGTGCACTTGCGATTGGCTGGGTATAGTGTCCACAAAGATAGGAGTGTTATGGTCGTTTGTGGTGTTTAGTGTTTTGGAATGAGTAATGAGCTGTTGTTGCATGTGTTGAAAGCTTGGGTTTTAATGGGTTATATTGGTGGTTTCGAGGTATTTTTTAGAGGTACATGGTTCTGGGCGTTAACATTAGGAGCAACAAGAGTGATTGACAGGCTTGTCAGTTCCGGACTTGGTCTAATTCTTCCCAAATTCTCAGCAAAGTCTGATAAAAATGAGCAGCAGTCTCGTTGGTAATTGAAGTGTTTTGAGAAGTTTCCTCAATTTCCTTTCTAGCAGTTACATCTCCCATTTTTCTTTTGTTTCTATTATTGTTAAGACTCGTTGGAGGAGGAGGTGGAGGGCCTTTGGATCTTGTTGAGTATGCTGATGATGCCAGAATGCACGAACTAACCTTAGGCAGAGGAATAAAATAAAAGAAAAACAACAAAGGTAAAAAGTTAGTGTGGATTCCGAGAAAAATAATATTGCGATATTTAGGCACATTGTGCAGGAATATAAGTCATTTCCTAATTTTGGTGCCTCGTTGTGCCCGAGGTTGGCCTAGCGACAAATTAAATTTGGAGAACCTATAATGCTAAATGCCTCATTTTATTGATAAAAACAAGATGAGTGTTAAAAATGACTGAATAATAAAAGATTTCACGAATGGCAAGTGGCCTTATTACATTATGAAAGCAATAGAATAAAAAGGTCCTAACTACTTGGTCCCAGAAGGACCTTCCCCAGATTCGGTATTCTTACCTCCCTCGTACAGCTGGAATAGCTGGCGTAGTCCTAGCAGTAGATAGGCTCGAGCCAGATGTCTTCCTGCACTTCCCTTGGCATTTTGGCAATCTTCAATCCTCTTCAAGAACTTTCGTTCCAACTTCACTAGACCTCATTCCAGATACCCTAGCAGATTGTTGGCGTTTACAGCCATATCCTTCCATTCTTCGATCAGCTTCTGGTGGGCTTTCCTTATTTCCCGGTGCTTATTTTCACACTCTCGCATCCTCTTGCGCTACTGATTGTATTTGACTTATGCTGCAATGTTGTTATCAATAAGCCTATGACCTTGGATAGACCCTGGGAGACCTAAACCAATGTGATCGTCTTCTAACCACCCTGAATAATGCGAAACACACCAGGCATGATACCTGTCTATCTCAATAGATTCTCTCCCTAAGATGAGCTTGCAGTGCCACATATGTTGAGCTTGACACTTTTGCGGGCTATCATCATCCTGAAAGTCAGCCCTGAAATGAGTCATCTTGTCTATCCTTGGAATGATTTATTTTCTCCCTGATTGCCTCATGGCTCAGAGAGGGACATAAGTATGAGTTCCCCTCAGACCGATGAGTATGAGGAGCGGGGCATCTCGAGAACAAACAGTGAACTCTTCTATTGGGAACCACTCGAAATCCACTATACTTGCTCTTCTTTTAGATTTTCAAACAGCTCTACCCATCCTCCAGCGTCTTCTGGCTGAGCGAAATGTTGGGCATGGTGTTCATTCTCTTGGGGTGGTGGAAATAGATATGATCATCCCAATCCATGCGTATAATATTCTATTAGTAGTCACCCTTTTGAAGGTATTCAATAAGCCAGAGCTGAAGTAGCAGATTACAACCCTCGAAGTACGGGGCCCCCTGTTAGCATTTTACCAAGGCTCGATAGATTTCAGCAACAATCATTGCCACTATGCTGAAATACTGCCCGTCTATCCCTTCCATTAAGGTTATAGTTACTATGGCTAGTCTTGTGTATCCTAGCCTTTTTCATGGGAAAGACCATCATACCTAGAAAATAGAACATGAACACAAAGATCCTTCTATGTATATGCCCTAAAGAGGGGAGGGAGAACTCGTCAGTGTAGGTGCGATAGGACATGCTATGGCCATACCTCTCATTCAAGGAATCAAACGGTATGTAAGACTCCTTCAGACAAGCTAGGTCGGGATTTTTCTTGAGTCTCATCACTTTATGAAATCCTCTGCTTTTGTGGTTTTTCGGCATAAGCAGACCCGGAGTCTCCCAAGGGATAGCAGCTAGACCCCCTATTTCTTCCAATAATGGACTCATTTCCAAATCCCCAAAGCGAAACACCGATCGATCACCATCCCTAAACAGAGTTGCATCCTCTATGATTTTGTTGTTAGGCTGGATTTCCAGACGCTAGGGAAAATTCCTTAAGTACTTGCGGATAAGTGTTTGATCGCTGGCGTGAAGATCCTCCCACCAGCTTAGCTTCCTTGGGTGAATGTTGGTTAGCATACCAAATCTGGGGACTTCGTGCCTCATTTTCTGTCAAAATAAAGCGTTAAAAACTAGAGTCTCCTATTTAAATAAAAAATTAGCATAAAGGCGTTTAGTTCCTCAAATAGATGCACACAACGTGAAGGTGTCTATTTGGGTTTTGAGGAAACCCGATAGACTTTGGTTTAGGCTGTCCTAATGAGTTATTATGCGAACAACATAACTGAATCAGCTAAGTTTGACCATAATGTATGAACATTTTAAAGTGTAAGGTTTCTATTTTTTGAACTGCTACACAAGGTACCCTTGAGCGGACAACTCAGGAGTGAAAGGCGCAGAACTGTCGACTACACCGTTGAACTACTGGTTTTACCACAAATATGCCTTTGCCACATTTAGGGTGTTATAATATCGGAAGGGTGCAACAACTCATTATATGCGTTGCTATAGTATTTGTTTTGCCACGAGTGGAGTATGATGTTGAACAATGCAGTAACAAGAAAGATGTAGTGACAAAGCAATAAAGAAAAGCAGTTAAAGGAAAAGAAAGACATGAAGAGTCAAGTTAGTTTCCTTGATGAAATAATTAAAGGCAAGAAATAAAGGTAATCAACAGATAAATCAAGTCACTCAAAGAATGTAATTGTAAAAGCCTAAATAAAGTTCCAAGCATAGTTTCCATGCTGTCGAAGCCCCTTTTTTCACCCCTATAAAAGATAGGTGAAAGCGGGTTTATGACATTATGGAGAAAACAACTTTTATTATCTTTTGAGGAATTGGGTTATAGAATTTGAAGAGTCGCCACCTAATGATTATAGTGCATAAGGACACCTTTAAAGAAGAGAAGAAGATTTTGAAAGAAAACTAGAGTTCGGGTAAGAGCTTAAGATTATCTCGAGGGGAAGGTGTTAGGCACCCTTCAAGATCCACTAGTGTGGTTCAGGCCATACATAATTGTGACTTTAAAAGAAATAGAAGGAAACAAGTAAGGTTTGCACATAGTAGTTACAAATAAGTTTATAACTTTAAAAAGAAAGGAAGAATAGATGGTCCTTAGAAAAGACGTGGATGCAGAGAAATGAAAACATTTAAGGAAAAACATTACGAAAGAAAAGCAAGGAGGTCCTAGGTTGAAAAAAAATATGGATCATATCAATGCAATACCCAGAAATCACTCTTCAAAGATGGGTCACACGAGATATTAGTGCACCGGTCATCATATCCATATTCTACCCTTCCCACACCGTTAAGGTATTTAAGAACGATTACTCTTATTTACTTATTGCATGCTAGTACCCGTCCCAAACTATCAGGGGTATTAGGACTTCTAATCCTAAAAGGGAGGGAAATGGGTAGGGGCACATATAGGAATTAAAATAACAAAATACTATTGGTGACAACCAAAACAAATAGCAAGCAATGGGCAATAAACAAACACAGAAGGCTTACACAAAACCCCCTAAGTCATATAGCATCTAGTGTAGCATGCCTTGCATATACTGATTTGGTCGTTAAATTTAAAACTTAAGCGGAGGACTATTTTAACACATAAAGTCGGATAAAAAGTCTGCATTAGGCAATTCGGATCAAATTGTCAGAAATTGAGGTGTTTAAAAAGGTTATTGATTATGAACCTAATGCATATGAGTTTGAAACAACAAATTGAAAATTGCAGAAGTTCAGAGCTAGCTTTGAAATTAGCAGAATGAAATACAGTAGAGTTATGAAGAAGAGTTTCGAAAGTGAGAAGATATTAAAGTAATAATGAGTTAAAGACTGTTTTGAAAAAGCAGCTTCATGAGATTAATAAAAATTCAGGCAGAAGGTTGAAAACCGTTTCAGAAAAAAGAAGATGCAAGTTTAGAAAATTTAAGACCATTGCATACTTGTAAGGGTTTTTGAAATAAACAGGTTTTGCCGAGTTTTGTTGAAAACTCAAAAGCCAATTACCAAATTATGTAAAATACATACTAAGTTCAGTTGGAACCCCTATAGGTAGGATATCTATACCTTTATTTATTAAGGCTCATTATTGTTATTAAACTGGTAAAAAATGAGTATTTGATTACCTTAAAGTTTGCTTAGTGTTTATGCATTTCCTACTGACATGATTTCTATATGCAACTGGTTATTTTATTATTAGGTCATATAGGCTGGATTACTAATGATTGAGTTAAGATATATTAAAAAAACCTATATACATGATCTCTAGGTTATTAAAACATTGAACCTATATGCATGATATCTAAGTGACTGAATAACAAACATTGATCATATAAACATGGTATCTACCTTTTTGTTTAATAAATTAAACCCCTCCCACACCCTTTACTAATACTTCCCCGAGTTCTTTTTACAAGACTATTACAGAACCAAAAGAAAGAAAGTAAACAATATAATTACATCACAGCCTACAACTAGATCCGAGCAGCCCACTTCAATCTTAATATCCAATAACATGTGTTTCACCAAATCCGGATTCCAGATTCCAAGGCATTCTCTTATTCAAAGTATTTCAAAGTTCCAAGGAGCTTCAAGATCCATAAGCAATGCTTACACTCTGAATAACAATTGTTGTAACAGAATACTGCAGTATGAAATTGCCAGCCCTCAAGCATCCAAGTTCAGAGAGAACTCCAGTGTTCCAAAGCATGGCTTGCCAAAGGAAAGAGTGCAAAGTGAGAGAGGGATACATAATAGAGGGTGGTCATACCCAGTCATGGGTAGGTACTGGCATACCCCTAACCCTCTGCTTGGTCCAAGCAAATAAAGTGCAGAATTTAGAAGTCAAACTTGAGTCATGATGGTGATTAGGACACCACCAGACCTGAGTTAAGGCTCATCATATAAAGGCGTAAATGGAATGGGGAATTAACTTGAGTAAGGGTTCAAGAGAACCTGATTCTAATTCATGAGTGACATTAATAAAATACCAACATGACTCAGTATTATTCACACATAAGAGGGGGGTCAAAGGGAATGGGTACCATATAGGAAAGCATTTACAGAGACATGAAGAAAGCAAAAAGGCATGAAAGACTTGAAGGTGGAGAACATGATGAAAGAGAGCATGACAGACTAAATGGAGAATGCATAACAGAAGAAGGGAAATAAACACAAAGTAATGAGGGTAGTATTTAACTAGGGAGACATACCACATGCAATTTTCAGAATAACAGAACAACAATAGCAAGTAAACCGCCATAGAGTCAGCTGGAGCAAACTCAGAAACTTCAACAAACACTTGAGAATTCAAAGGATCTCAAAGAATGTTTTCACAGTAATGAGAAGAGGAGCATGGTGCTTTAGTGGAGAAAGCAGTAGTAGAGACAGCAAAAGCAGAGGAAGTAGTAGTGGAGAGAGTAGTAGTAGAGAAAGTAGTATATTCTTTTTAAAACATAGGCGTCTGTGTGTAAAGGTTGTTATTGCAAAAGTGTGAAGAAAGAGTAGTGTGTGGATGGTTGTCTTAAGAGCAGAAGGGTTGTCCCATTTTACAATGCGGAATACGAGTAAGCAGAAGGTATGAAATAATTCTCAGTCAGTTACATAAAGATTTCCCCTGGGTTAAGTGATATGATTTCAAACATGCATGAGACAACTAAGGAAAGAAGAAATAATTAAATCATTTTTGGAGTGTCATATCAAAGGTAAGTACATAGTGTTTATTTAAGGCAAGATTCTTATGATACACGTTTTGAAAAATAAGGAAAGTAAATCAATCAAACAACCAGTAAGTTGAAAACCTTGCTCGAATGAACTTAGTCAGAAAAGAGGGAGGAAAAAGCTTAATTTGGAAAATCACTAACAATTAATCGAGCCATAGTAAAGGGAAATTGGAATCAATTACAAGAAGGCAGAATCCTTTTGAAAGAAAACACTTTCATATATAAAGCACACAAGTGTCAAACAAGAAAAGAAAGACTGGCATAGAAAGTTTCAAATCGCAAGCAAAAGATTCTAGTCCAGTCCAATGTAGAACCCTTGTTCAAACTCAAAGACCAAAAACTCGCAGAAACCTCAAACCTTAGGGTTTAAAATTCGAGTAGGGCACAAAAAGGAAGGGGAAAGCCCTTCAAATAGACTAAGAGAGTCTCATGAAGAAGCACATGGATACAATAGCAAGTTTGAAGCAACAGAGTGAGAAAATCATAGAGAACATGTTTAATAAAGCTCAGAACTCAAGCAAGTTCAGGAGAGAAAAGAGGTAACATAGCACTTAAGTGACAATAGAAGGAAAAAGGTTAGAACTCAAACAAAATCAGTAAGAAAAAAAAGTAAAGAAACACATGTTAGATAGACGTGTAAACTAGTAGAAGAGATAATAGAGCACAACTAGACGAACATGCATATTAATGGCAAAACATAAGAACATAACAGAAGATATGAACAACAGAAAATACATATGAACAAAGAAAATACAGGCAAATGCACATAAATAAAGACTAAGAAGAAGAAGAAGAAGAAGCAGAAACAGAAATCATTATAAGAGTTTTTGAAACCCATAGATTGAACAGACTTATTTTCAAAAAGAAGATTGGGGAAAAGCACTAAAGCCTCGAGTGCAACATAATTCTATGACGGATCTAAGAAAATATAGGAATAAAGAACCTAGAACAACTTTTAGGGTTTCTCATAAACCCTAGAGACGAGAAGGCTTGGAAAGGATATGGTCTCGAACGGGCCTGGATCATAGCTAGGCCTTTCAAGGCTCAACCACGTCGGAACGGAGCCAGAGAAGCAGCAGGAACTAAGATCGGCTAAGTATATGGACTTGCGTTGTTAAGGTCGAACCTCAAATCCTTGAACAACAACGACGTCGTTCATGGACTAAGAAGCCATGGACGCCAGTGGAATTTGATAGGAGAAGATAATGGGCGGCGGCTAGGGTTTGAGTGTTAGAGAGAGTTTGAGAGAAGCATAGGGTTCACAGGCGTCTACATGAGAGAAATGAGAGATGTGGTTAGGGTTTGGTAGGACTAAAAATGAAAAATGGCTGTGGGTTGTTGATCAAAATGATCAACGACCAGGATTAAATGATAAAACAGACGAGTTTAGTCAAACGGGTCAGGGGTCGAGTTAAATTGAATTGGGCTGTTAATTTGGGGCTTGATTTTAGGTCAATTTGGGTGGGAGGGGGGGGGTGAAAATAGGCTAAAATTTAATTAAATTGAGGCCACAATTAAAATAGCCAGTTTTCCCATTTAATTTTTTTAAAATAGTAAAAGTGTTTTAAAAATAAATTAAATATTTTAAGTCAATAAATAATATAGAAATATTAATTGAAGAATATTGGGATTGATTTTGTAATTAAAAAATGCTAATATATTTGAAAGTGGACTATAATTGCAATTACACGCAACTTAGTTTTAAAAATACTAAATAAATTTGTAAAGTATGAAAAAATTATGTTAGCCATATTTTGGTATAAATATGAAGATAAAATAAGTTATTCACAAATAAAGATAATTTGGGACTAATTATGGATTTTATGATATAAAATAGGGAATAAATTAGTTTAAAAACCTTTTAAAATACCAAAACTCATGGGTGTGCTCATATATTCACATATATAATATTTTGGAAGCATCTTGCGTATACAAAATACATAGGAAAAAAATGGGTATCAACAATGAGATTTCTGAAAAAGTAAAAATTATTCGATTCTGAGACGCTGGTCTGAGGGGCGTTCCGGTTATTTTAACTATTTTCATGCCTTGGATGTAATTTTAATAGGTAATTAGTTACTTGCAATGTTTATGTTATATAATTTGATTTAATAGATTTGGGCCGTTCGAAGTCTGATACTCATGGAAAGTGCGTTGTTCGTAGTTGATTTTGGTACTTGTTCGAGGTAAGTGGCTTGTCTAACTTTGTGTGGGGGACCTTTCCCCTTAGGATATATTACTTGCTATTTTAAATGCCTTGTACAGAAGGTGACGAGCGTGTACTTAAGCTAATTGTTGAAAATCCGTTTTACTTAGAATATTTAAACTATAATTTCTTGCATATTTGCCTATTCTAAATGCAGTTTTACATGTATTAGCTTAATAAAAACATGTTTAGCTGACTTACTTGCTTATTTGCCTAAATTGTATTATCAGTCCTCAGTGAAGCATGCTAGACTAGAAATTAGATTAATTGTTCTTACTTAGCATTATACAATATTTGAATTGTTGTGGTGTATTTAAAATTTCAGACTACGGGACGGCATCCCGGGAGCTCCCCCTGCATGGGTTGCGTGCTAAGACTGAGAGTGCGGGATACAGAGAGATCCCTGGCACATATATGATTATTAAAACGGAGGATACCAGGAGATCCTCGGGATACTAAGAGATACCTCGTGTATAAATGGAGGATACAGGAGATCCTCGGTATACTAGGAGATCCCTCGTGTATATTATGAGGATACCAGGAGATACTTGGGATACCAAGAGATTCCCGGTGATAAATATCCGGTTGTGGTTTGTACTTTTATTTATTTACTATGTTTGTTTGTGGTTAGTGCTTTATTTATTATCTTTCTAGATTCTCGCAGTAGAGTATATTCATGCTGTCCTTCCTTTATCATTTTGATTAGTATTTATATTCTCGGTATGGCATCGACCTTTTCTCGTCACTTCCCAAACGAGGTTAGGGTTGACACTTACAGAGTATCGTTGTGGTGTACTCACGCCTCTTCTGAGCATGTTTTTCATGTGCATACCCAGGTACTTCTTCCCAGGCGTATTATCCTCGCAGCGGAGAGCAATACTAGAGACTCGAGGTATATCTGCTACGTCCGTAGATCAGAAGTATCTATTTCATTCTAGTTGTTGCACATAGACCCCTTTCCCTTCTTTTCATGTTGTTCTAGATACTCTGGTGTCGAGCATATTATGAAACGCTTTTAGCCTGTGTTGCCCCTGAGATTCTGGGTTTTGGAATTGTTTCAGGATTTTCGTGTTAAATTTTATGTGCCAGGCGGCAACTATATTGTAGGTCTGAGTCATTCTTCGTGTTCGTGAAGAAGACATCACGTTCGAGTAGTGGGATCCTGTCCCTTCATCGCGTTTGCGGCCCCTCCCCCTTGTTCGCGTAGTGTAATCTTGTAGGGGGGCAGTTCCTCTTCGCATTCGCATAGAGCCTCCATGTCTGTGAAGCTTCACTGTTCCCTCTCTCACATTCGCGTGCCCTTAACTGTGATCGCGCAGTTCTTGATCCCCATGCCTTCACATTCTCTCTCCTTCCTTCACGATCGCGAAGGGCATTTATGGACCAGCTGATATTTCGTCTTCACGAAAGCGAGAGACCCTCCGCGTTCGTGATGCTTTAAACCCCTGACAGTAGATAACATTTCGAAATAGGGGTTCTTCCATTTTTAACAAAACTCAAGCTAGAGAGCTCGAATTTAAGGGACTTTTCAAGGGTTTTTTCAGAGGCAACGACTAGTTAACGATTCTCTAATCTTCTATGACTAAAACCCACGAATCTTATCTTAAATTCAACCTTTAGTTTTAGATTTTGGAATGAAATTGGGAAAAGTTCTTAGACCTAACCATAAGGTATTGAAGGTAAATTTGACCTCTGATTTGGGAGATTTTTGTATGGTTAGACTCGTGAGAGTACGAGGTTTCTAAAAACATAAAAAATATTCGATTCCAAGACGTCGGCCTGAGGGGAATTTTTGTCATTTTAATTATTTTCACGCCTTGGCTATAATTGTAATAGTGGAATTAGTTACTTATGATGTCATTTATGTTATATAATTGGATTGAGTAGATTTGGGCCATTCGGAGTCGGTTACTCATGGCAAAAGCATTGTTCATAGTTGGTTTTGGTACCGGTTCGAGGTAAGTGGCTTGTCTAACTTTGTGTAGGGGACCTCTCCTCTTATGATATATTACTTGTTACATTAAATGCCTTGTACACGAGGTAACGAGTGTGTACCTAAGCAAATTATTTAAAATCCATTTTCCTTATAATATTTAAACTGTGTTTCTTGCTTATTTGCCTATTCTAAATGCAATTTAACCTGTGTTAGCTTAAGAAAACCATGTTTAGATAACTTACGTGCTCATTTGCCTAAACTGTATTATCTGTCCTCCATGAAGCATGCTAGACTATAAATTCGATTAATCGTTCTTACTTAGCATTATACAATATTTGAATTGTTGTTGTGTGTTTACAATTTGGGACTACAGGATGGCATCCCGGGAGCTCCCCCTGCACGTGTTATGTTCTAAGACTGAGATTATGGGATACTAAGAGATCCCTGGCACATATATAGTTATAAAAATGGAGGATACCAGGAGATCATCAGGATACTAAGAGATCCCTCATGTATAGATGGAGGACACCGGGAGATCCTCAGGATACTAGGAGATCCCTCGTGTATATGATGAGGATACCAGTATATCCCCGATGATAAATATTCTGTTGTGATTTGTACTTCTAGTTATTTACTATGTTGGTTTTCAGTTATTGTTTTATTTATTATCTTGCTAGATTCTCGCAGTAGATTATATTCATGGTGTCCTTTTTTTATCATTTTTAATATTATGTATATTCTCGGTAGGGCCTCGACCTTTCCTCGTCACTACCCGACCGAGGTTAGGCTTGGCACTTACTGAGTACCGCTGTGTTGTAATCACGCCTCTCCTGTGCAAGATTTTCATGTGCAGACCCAAGTTTTTCTTCTCGCGAGTATAATCGTCGCAGCGGAGAGCAGTAGTGGAGACTCGAGGTATATCCACTACGTCCGCAGACCCGAAGTCTCTATTTCATTCCAGCTGTAGAAGATAGCCCCATTTCCCTTCTTTTCATGTTGTTCTATATACTCTGGTGTAGAGTATATTAGGAAACTCTTTTACTTTGTGTTGCCCGTGAGATTCCAGGTATTGGAATTGTTTTAGGATTGTAGTATTAAAGTGTATGTGCCAGGCGGCTCCTATACATTTCCTCATGTTATTTAGGTTTTAAATTATTATTTTCATAAAGTTTGTTAATTCTGTAATGTGTTAGGCTTACCTAGTCGTGAAGACTAAATGACGTCATGACATGTTCACGATCGGTGAACTAGGATCATGATAGATTGTTAAAGAAGGGAATGGTGGTGCGGCTGGAGGTTTTTAAGTAGGGTGATGGCTGCACTTGGTTGATAGAGTTGAGGTTGTTGCTGCTTAGGGTGGGAAGGAGATGGAGATCAGAAAGGTCTTTTCTTTTGGTTTTCCTCCTTCCAAATAACTGACCTCTTTTGGGTTCTTCTAGGTTAAAAATTAGGGTTCTCTTGGTTTGGGATGGTTATTAGGGTGGGTCTGGGGATTATGGGATTAGGAATTATGGAATAGATCCATATTGGACCAATATTTGGCCAAATTTACCTTTAAAGGTGGCTATTTAACTCTGTTAGACTAAAAATATTAACTCCTAATACAATAACTATGAAATTGTGAAATCATTCCTAATTAATTAAAACAAACTACATTATGACATGAAGTTATATATATTGATATTTTTGAAGATTATACTAAAATAAAAAAAAATGTTAAAAATAATAATTTTCTAAAAGTACCTAATACCTTAATTAAATATTGAAAAATGAAAATATTTTTGTATTTTTACAAATTTGTGATAAAATAAAGTAATAGAATCAAAACTTGTTAAAATAGCGATATTTGACCCAAATTAAATATTTAAGCGCTAAAACGTACAAAATCTCAGGGAGAGTCAAAAATTATATATCTACAATATATACAGGAAAACTCAATGAATCACTGGATATATCCAAATACAGAGCAAAGTAAGATGATACACACGAAGAAGTGGAACTTGAAACAAATAATACTGAAGCATCCTCAGAATAGACTAGAACATTACCTATAATGAAAGTGTCCGGTGAAACTTCCTTCGTCCTGTCATGAGAAGCGTAGAAACGAGGCTGGCCTCCACCTCTCAAGGGAGACCTCTACCCACCTGACCTCCAACCCTAGCTAGTAGAACCAGTGGAGCGCCAACTAGAGTAGTAACCATAGCCTACGAACCCTTTTGGACTCCGTGGAACCTATTTAGTCTGTGGAGGTGTAACCCTCCTATGTGCAGGATAGTCCCTCACTATATGTATGATATCATCACACTCGAAAAAAGTTTTCAATCAGCGCGGCTGCTGAACCTAACTACGGCCTGGTTGGCTGGACTAACTGCTAAAGGCACCCAGCGCATAAGGTGAACTAGAAAGTTGTTGTACATAATGGGCTGTCTGAGACGTCGGAATAGCCAGAGCATTGCTTGTAGCTCGAAGTGTTGAATGAACTGGCCAAATCACATACCCTTCGGAATGATGGGCTGTAACCATACACGGGCAACACTACATCTTTTAGAATCTTAAGGCCTTTTGGCCTCCCTATCCTTCATCTCTCGGCCCCGCATACCCTCCCACTTCCGTGCGATCTCTAAGACCTGTGGGAAACGAGTATTCATCTCTAAATATCGAGACATGCTGAATCTAAGACTATAACTGAGCCCCTTAATGATTCTACGAACTCACTATCTAACTGTAAAAACAAAGGCAGGTGCATATCCGGACAACTCACTGAATCTGATCGATTACTCTGACACTAACATAGTCCCCTGACGCAACTGCTAAAACTCTATGTGCCACACATCCTGAATGGTCCGGGCAACAAACACTCTCAAAAACATCTCTGAAAACTAAGCCCAAGTGAGTATAGATGCATCAGCTGGCCTACCCTTGTCCTAATCCCGCCATAACTTATATATTTCTCCTAATAGTAAATGTATAGTAAAAGCAACTCCGCTCACCTCCACAATACCAATAGTCCGGAGAGTACAATTGCACATTTCTAGAAAACCCAGCATAATGTTTGTAGCTGCGCCACTGAAAGTAGGAGGATCATTCTTCCTAAACCTCTCAAAGTCTCCCCTGCTCCTCCTCAGATGTCGCTTGTCTGACGTCAGGTTGGATTAAAATAATAGGTTGTGCTGGCATGACGCCCAGAGCCCGATCATTATGGATCTGTTGCTCTGGTGTACGAGCCACGAGAGTCAAATCTCCTTCCCCAGCTAGAGAGTCGAACATGCTCAAAACTGCGTTAGGGTCTCCTGAAGTTCAGGTGCAACAACATGCACCTCAGGTGAATACCCCCAATCAGAGCTACTGGTGGATCCTCAGTCACTACTCAGGCAGGTGCTCTTCTTGCCGCACGTGCCCCTCATCGGCCTCTATCCCACCGCCAGCCTTGCGTAGCTCTATCAGGGGACATGGTCGTCTAATCATCAGATCCAGCGGTATGTTCAATACCATCTGTGAGATAAAAGATAGACAAATACTGAGATCTCAAAAACAACAAATCCACACGATACGAAATCAAAAGAGTGGAATTTTTGAATAGTTATATAGCCTCTCGAAGATATGGACAGACGTCTTTATAACGCTTTGCAAATCTCTACTAAACTTGCATATGAATCACAACACCAATAAACCTAGAGCTATGATACCAGCTTGTCACGAACCCAATTTCCCAACCTAGGATGTCGTGGTGACACTTAGTCTCAAATAATATGTAAGCCTAACATACATTGAGAATTAATAGAAATAAAAACTTAGATATTAAGCTAAACTATTAAACTATCATAAATAATTGAAATAGTACAACTGCCAAATAACTCCACAAAATCTGGTGGAACCGAGTTATAAGCTCTATAGAGAGTGCACTAATAATCCTGAAATACAACACTATTTGGAACATGAAATAAACAGTGATAGAAATAAAAGAAAACGTTGACTTCAAGGCCTACGAACATCAAACAGGTGTACCTTGAAGGCTTTGAAAATACTCGATCAATCAGTGGCGCTCGACACGAGTCGTTGTGCAAGCATCTACAAAAAAAATATGTAGAAGCATAACATTAGTAAACCACAATGGTAGCTAGAAAGTATCAAGCCAACCTTGGTAGAGTAGTGACGAGGCCAGGTCAAGACACCTACTAGGACAAGAAAACTGAACAAAATATAATATAGTTTAGTAATGGAAAACGAGAAAATGAATGACAACAAATAGTACCATAATGTATGCTAATAAAAAAATCTAAGGCAATAAAGGCAAGAAGGAGTGAACACATGATAAGAACATCTAGTAAAATATGGACAAATGCAAGTAAGACATAAGTAAAGATAACAAAACTATTCATTCAACATGCTTTTTTAACACTGAATGTACAACAAGAATCATAAATGAGGTACAACACCACAAAACATCATTTTAGAAAATGAAAATCAACATTTTAATAATAACACTACGCGAGCCTTTAATTTATGTTTCAAAACATTTTTCTGAAATAGCTACATTCATTTTAGCCCACATATCTCACTGCGTGGCTTTCAAATAATTTTTTACTAGAAATATGCATACAAATCCCACCATATCTCACTACATATGTATTATCCCCTATTTTTATTCCACTGCATGCATATAAATTACAGCACAATAATCAACTCGCACCACACATGTCCATATGCAACAACACTAGCCAAAATCAACAATATTAATGTTATCACAACATATAGCCGCAACTCAACCACAATATGAGCAAGAATATCAGTAATAACAAAATGACTGACAAAACATTCGACGAGGAAATATATATTTATAATCAACAACTTCAACCTCAATATGTTAACATATTTCACAACTTCAACTTCAAGTACTCAAACTAAAGGTATTCCCACGAAATGACAACTTCCAATTCAAGTGTATAGCATAATCTTAATGATGAATGAGATGGTATGATTTGATTCCTCGAGTTAACAAAGAACCAACCGACCAGGATCAAGATCATGAAATGAAAACATGTTTTGGGGGTCGATTTAAAAAAGCAACGTATCTCAAGATTTAGGACTAAGAATCTAATGATTCAAAAAATGAGGTGAAAGATCACAATATGAACTATGAAAAAGACTATTTACTCGTTCAAACAAGCAAATATTGATGCTGCACCAATTCAACGAATGTTATGATTCTATGAAATCAAAAGAACGAATTAGGATCAACAAACATATTCTTGAAAGATCAAGAGCTAAAAGAGTTCCTAAAGTCACTACTTGGAATCAATTAATGTTATAAAGAAACAACACACACAATTTAAAAAAATATCACCACCTTGCTTGGAACCCAAAACAAGCATAAAGAAGAAAAAATAGAAAAAAATGCTCTATTGTAAAACTAGAGCAAACCTCAAATACATGAATTCTTCTAGTTTAGCAGGCATGAGAACACTTTATACAAGCCTAGGGTCCCTTATTTGATGACTACAGTTCATATTCTAATAAGAAAATAAAATTTTTAAAGACAAGGAAAGTAAAATTCCTATGCTACAAGGAAAAGAAATTAGAATCCTGCTAAAAGCATTAAAATAAATCCTATTTTCAAAAGGAAAGAATCTTGGTTTCCTGAAATCAATCTTGAGCTTCTTGGTCTTCTTGAGCTTCTTCCATATGCTTGGACTTGAGCTCTAAAATATGACCTTGTCCAAAATTAATAAAATCCAACCCAGATTCTTCTTTTACATAATTCTCCCATGGTTCAGAAAGACTTATCCTCGAGTCTAATGGCTCCACAAATGGCACAAGATTGGAAACTTCCATGATTTTGTTGAACTCATATTCTCCGGGCTCTAAGTCGTATTTTTCTAACCTATAAAAGAGCTTCATCATGTTATAATAAACTTTAGCATGTGGCCGAACTAAATCCCACTTTATTAGTCATAACTTTTTACCAATATTTCTAAACGAGTCGTCTTAAATGGATCTTTAAACGCTAATCCATAACCACAAGTTATTTTCTTTTGATCTTCAGGAATCTTGACATTCTCCATATCAATGTGGGACTTATGGGATATTCCCAAAAAAATTGATTTAGTACCACAAAACCTTTGTAAGTATCAAATTCAAGTACCTTTGGATCAAGCTTGGAAATCGAAATATATCTTCTTGAGAATTCATCAGCAACAACTCTCTCATATTTAAGTAGATCATATCCATTGATGGAATTTATTTTGAGATCTCCTTTTCCAACTTATATTCATCTTTTGGAGGCAAGAAAAAAAACTAGAAAAATATGAAGTCAAACCCTCAATTATGTACTCCTTATTAAGCAACCATTCCTCATATATTTAAGAAAATTCATGGACTTCTTGATTAATGAAATATGTTGCCTCATTTGGAAGGATGTAATCAACAATCAAATCAATATTATGTTGATCATCTCTATTAGGTGAAAATTTTATCTCATATATGGGATGCTCCAATGGATAATCATCAAACTTCAGAGGTAAATCCTCAACATGCAATTCAAAGGCTTTTCTCTTTTCGCATAGGCTTTTCTGTATTGAGTGGACCGATTATTTGTTAATATGTCAAAAAAATCGTCACTAAGCTTCATATTTTTAGCAACTTCTTTTAGATTCAGGGGTACTAAAATAATCTTACGTTCATCCTTTGTAAAAGAATAGGTATTAAGATATTCATCATATTTAGCAACACCCATGGTCTTCTAATTAATAAGTGAAAAGCACTCATGGATTATGGATTATAGCTCCGACACTAAATTAATGTGACTCTTCAAGTTAACGAAGAACCAACCGATCAGGATCAATATATTGAAACAAAAATATGGTTTGTGGGTAAATTTCAAGAAACAATGTATCTCAAGTTTTAAGACTCGGAATCTGATGATTAAAAAATAAGGTGAAAGATGACGATCTGAACTATAAGAAATACTATTTACTCATTCAAAATAAGTAAATATTAATAATGCATCGGTTCAATGAAAGTTATGATTCTAGATATTAATGATGCACCAGTTCAATGAACATTATGATTCTATGATATCAAATGAACGAATTTGGATCAAGAAACGTATTCATGAAAGATCAACAACTAAACAAGTTCCTAAAGTCACCATTTAGAATCAATTAACGTGATAAAAAACTACCACGCACAATTGAAAACAAGATAAAGACTATCAACACCTTGCTTGGAACCAAAAATAATGATAAAGAAGACGAAATAGAGGAAACGCTCTAGTGTATAACTAGGGAAGCCTAAAAAGGTGAATACTTCTACTTTACAAGGCATGAGAACTCTTTATATAGGCCGAGGATCTCTTCCTTGATGACTAGAATTCCTATTCTAATAAAAAAAAATCTAAAGATAAGGAAAGTAAAATACCTAACCAACAAGGAAAAGAAACTAGAATCTTACTGAAAGGAATAAAATAAATCCCATTTTAAGAAGGAAAGAATCTTGCATCTTGAAATAAATCTTGAGCTTCTTGGACTTCTTGCGCTTCTTGAAAATAAGTCCATATATTTGTGCTTAAGCTCAAAAGCATGAAATTTTGCTAAAATTAATAAAATTTAACGTAGATTCTTCATTTCTTTCATGGTGCAAAATAGAATCTACGTCTAAGTGCATAAGAGTAAAACGACACGAAGAGAAATCTTGTAATAAATACTTTGAATAAGAATAATTCAACAACAAAAGAGATAACAAGCCAATAAAAGAGATAATAACTTCAAGAAAAATCATATAGGAGAAAAATTGACAATAAAAGATAGAACATATGCTAACAACGTCAAATAAAACATGTGATAGTAAATTTAACAATGGAAGATATAGCATGTTATGACAATTTCAATTTAATTCATGGAACAATCCTAAGAGTTTAAACTGGTCAAAATGCCACATATAAGCCCGTGTGCACACTCGTCACCTCGTATACACATTTTTCACATAATTCAAATCACACAATCAACCAAAATCCTAAGGTGTAGTTTTTTCCACACAAAGTTAGGCAAGATACTTACCTTCAACTGTCATGACCTAAACCCTTGTCCGGTCATGATGGCGCCTCTTGTGATGACAAGGCCAGCTAATCAACCCATATCGCCTTTTGAAAAAAATAATTAAACATTAATAAAAAGTTAAAAATATGCTTTAATGACATAATTAGTATAAGTATAACCCGATACAGCCCACATCGGGGTGTTACAAGTCACGAGCATCTGTTACAGTGTAAATAGAGTTCTACAAGGTCTAAAAATTACACATAATAGGAATAATGAACATAAGAGAGAGAAGCAGTACTGCAGACGCTGATCGTCACCTTGCTAAACACCTATATCTCTACCTCCAATCAACAAAAACTCGCTATCGGATAAATATATACCTGCATCTGCACACAAGGTGCAGTAATAAAGATAAATAACAACTGAGCAGTAAGAAATCACGTAAAACAACCAACATGATGTATAGAAGAAATGTACAATCCTTTGATAAAGCAGCGAAGTTGTAAAATCCTTAGAAATATCTTGTCTCAGTTTAAATCTCTTTTAAAAGTGATCTTTTCAACAGTTACGAATTTATTTCAAAAGAGTTAGTGCCAATAAGCACAAAAGATCTGCCCCTCGGGCACAAATATAGCAGTATAACAGGTAAAAATTCAAATAAATATGCAAGATGAGAAAAATAAAATACGCCCCTCGGGCATATCTCAATACAGTACAAGCCCCTCGGGATCACTCTCTGCCCCTCGCGCTCTCTTTCTCAAAACACTCTTAGCCCCTCGGCTTTCTGTCACTCAACTCTCAGAAATGTATCATACAGTAACCGCTAGGGCGTGTACCCTGATCCACATCTCACTGCGGTGTGTATCCCGATCATATATCGCTTCATCGTGCAGCCCGACCATATATCATCAACGGCGCTAACTGGGGGTGTGCAGATTCTAGGAGGGGCCCCTTATTGCACAAACGCAATATCAAGCCACCTCGTGGCATCGTCACTTGGAACTCTGCCTAACATCACTCAAGCCACCTAGTGGCATATAAAGTATCTCAGGCCCTCTGCCTCTTATCACTCAGCATATCCTCACATATGGCCCTCGGCCTCACTTAGTCCGAAAATCATCACACGCCCCTCGGGCATTTGTAAAACATTAGTTCTTAGCCCAAAATATCATTTAGAAATATGTTTTAAGTTTCAAATCTAAGTGAAAGTGGCTGGGTTTGTAAAAAATTAGATATCAACAGGACTAAGTTCATTACATGCTTATAATCAAAATGCTAAAATCTTTCAAAAACTATTCGAAAATATATCTGAGCCTCATATGACCCTGACCAAACATGACAACGCACGCCAAAACATAGTTCAAAATTTTTCCGACCTTCGGAACGCTAAAATCAAATTATCAAATGACCCTCGTATTCAAGCCGGAGAATTCCAAAACTTTCGAAATACAAATTCGATCAAAAAGTCTATCAAACCTCGTCTGAATGACCTGAATTTTTACACACACATCCCAAGTGACATAACGAAGCTACAAAACTCTCGAAATTCCATTTCAAACCCCGCATCAAAATCTCACCTTAATACCGAAAAACGTTGAAACTAAATTTTGCAATTTTCAACCCCAAACCTTCCGCGGACTTCCAAAATGTATTCCGATCCGAGATCATATATAATCAAGTATAATCTTTGTCAACCCTTTCAAATCCAAAGATTTCAACTGAGACTGCATTTTCAAATTCATTCCAAGTTTCCTGAAAACAAAAATCAATGATCTACATAAGTCATAATGCATTACACAGGACAAGCCATGCCCGAGAAATGGCGATCAAACTGCAAAAGTACAAAATGATTGATCGGGTCGTTACAAAAAAATGATAAATAAATCAACTAACAATCCCTTCCCGTGCAAATTCAACTGTGTACGACTCATATCTAGCTAAAATAACTTAATACAATAAATACAAGCAATAGGAAGTAATTTCGGGTAATAAAGTTTCAATATATAATGAAAATAAAAAATTAAACCTAATAAGTCAACCCCGTACCCGCACCTGAGAACCCAACCAAACATATAAATTTTGAACGCCCATTCCGATACGAGTCCAACCATACTAAAATCATCCAATTCCGACCCCAAATCAACCTTCATATCTAAAATTGATGGTTTACCAAGGTTTTTTTTGACAAAAATCCTTACTTTTTAAATTTAAATTGTTAATTAAATGGTAAAAATAATGATGGATTCATCAATAACTTATAAATCCGAGTCAGATATAATTACCCCGATCCAAACCTTCAAAACCCCCTCTAAAATCGCCCAAAATCTAGCTCTATAACTCAAAAAAGTGGGAAAGGAAATAAAAATCAACGCAGATGTGATATATCATTACGCTCAGGAAGTCCGCTTCTACAGACAGAAAATTACATATTGGCATCCTCTTTTGCATAGAAGGAACCGCACCTGCAATCTCTCTTTTGGAGTCCAAAGTCTGTATGGTTGGAGTAGTATCTGCTTCTGCGTTTGTGCACTTGTCCGCACTTGTATACCCAACTCACAAAGCCCATACTCGCACGTGCGACAATAAAATTCCTTTTGTCGAACCATACTTGCACCCCAATTTTTGCAAGCACCAAAACAACAGACTTCAGCAGTTTTGAGCAAATTTTCTAAGTCTCCAAATTGTCTGTACCCAATTCGAAACATATCAGGTGCTCATGGACCTTATCCGAACATACCATCACGTTCCAAAATACAACTCAAACCTACTCGAGGCCTTAAATCAGACCAAATACTATCAAAACTATGAATCGCACCCCAATTCAAGTCTAACAAACCGATGAACGTTCAACTCTTAAAACTAATGCGAACTTATATCAAACCAACTTTGATTGAGATCAGATTTTGCTTGAAGGTTCCAAATGATATAATGGACCTAGACCAACTTCATAAATCACAATCCAAATCCTATATCAATAAAGTCAATCCTCGGTGAAACCTATCAACTTTCCAATCCTTCATGGTTTTAACTTTCTCAAAAAAGCACCTGGTTAACCTATGGACGTCCGAATCAACATCCAGACACACCTATATCTAAAATCACCATATGAAGCTATTAAAACCATCAAAACTCAATTCTAGAGTCATCTATATAAAAGTCAAACTCCGGTCAACTATTCTAACTTAAGCATCCAACTTTGAGATTAAGTTTACCAATTAACCCCAAACTTTTCCCGAAATAATCCAACCACCCCCCGAAGTCACATAGCCAAAAATGAACATATAAGAGGCAATATGTAGGGGAGAATGACAAAAAAATACAAAATGACCGGCCAAGTCGTTACAAACATCTTCCACTATGCTTCAACATGTATGCTCACTCCGAGGGAGAAACGTAACAGATATCTCATAGACATTGTTATGTCTCTCACCTTTTAGAACAGTTTCATTTGTATCCAGTTTTGTGATAGTACTGATTATTAAATTGAACATTACCTCATTACCTTCATCACACATTTGGTAGATATTTTAGGAGATTATGCTTGAGTCCAACAACATAGTATGCATGTTCTATTACATGAGACATCTATTTACCAACTTTATCAATTCATGTTATTTGTCCCTTTTTCCCATTTTCAAAGGACATTCTCCCTCCTTAGTAGGCTCATAGTGAAGGACATTCTTTTTCACCAGTCATTTGTCTTGTGCAACCACTGTCTAGATACTCATCTTGATTGCTTCCTCTCACTTTAGTCTACAATAAAAATCACAAGTTAGTTGTAGTAATCCAGACAAGGTCTGGTCCCTTTTTATTAAAAAAAGGATGAATCAAGTCTGTTTTTGCCCAGAAGGATAGGACATTGAATGCCTCTTTCTTATTGACCTTAATCCAACGGTTGTTATGTATTTTTAGCTCATTTTGACGTTTTTATTGGTGAAACAATACAGCTTGGGGCAATATTTGAGAAATAAATCATGGGAAATATTGAATTATCATCGAATAATCTGACTAGATTACATGTTTGTGAGGTGTAAATTGGGGATTTGGACCTAGGAATTTGAAAATAAGATATTAAGATTTTGAGGACGAATTGTTATCGCAATTTAGTAATTTTGGTATTGTTGGACTCGTGGTTGAATGGGTTATTGGATTTATTGAGTTTCACCGAATTTCGAAGCGTGGGCCCTGGGTCCAGGTTTGAACAATTTTGGGATTTTAATGTACAATTGGATATTTTCGAGTGGGCTTCGCTCCTTTAGAATAGTTTAATGATTATGTACTTATTGTGGGTAGTTTTGGAGAATCTAGAGGTCCATTCGTGCGGATGAGGCATCATAGGCTACAGTTTGAACAGGATTGAGGTGAATAATGATTGCAAATGATGCTTCGAGGGTTTGAAACCTCAGATCGCACATCATAGTGCTATATAGAGGTGCAACACATGCTTGATGACGAGCGTGGGGTGGTGTACTATTGGAGATTGTGACTCGGTCCGCCGTGATTGATGATTTTACCACGTATTTGATTGAAAATTATTTTCTACCATTATTATTTGGGCTGAATATCGTATTTGCGCCTAGTGACAATCTATTTGTACACTACGTGCATTTCTGCTGATTTTTTTTCATTGTTTTGACTTTATACTTAAACTCTGTCATGTTATTGTCAATTTTTTTTCCAAAACTCAGCCAAGTTTATTTTTCTGTAACACTTGAAATGATATTTCAAATAATATTTTGAGCTGAGAATCATCTTTTACTGTTACCCGAGTGGCTTATGTGATTTTTGACAAAGTAAGACCGAGGGCCCATATTGTGAGGATACATTTGGGTCGGATTGCACACCGCTACAATGAGATACTTTTTTTATTATGAGGTTGAGGGCCTGAGATATGTACACCACATGGTGGTTTGTTGATGTTGATGTGAGGCCTAGAGTCTGTATATGATGCCACGAGGTGGCTTGATGTTGCGCTTGGGCCGTAAGGGGCCCCTCGGGCATCTGTACACCCCCAGCGAGTGTGGGTACTCATTGTGATGTGAGATATAGCCCGAGGGGATGATATGGTTCTATGTGATAGCTCGATGGGCTGGTATTATTCTATATGATTGCCCGATGAACTATTACCGTTCTATGTGATTTCTCGAGGGGTTGGTCTAATTCTGAGATATTACCCGAGGGGCGGAGTTGTTGACATTGTGCCTGAGGGGGGAACCTTCAAGTGTTTATCTTTCATATTTACTGTCACGCCCCAAAACCGAGGAGCACGACCGGTGCTCCACCGAGTAAACCCGACGGAGCAAGCCTGTTAGATTTCATTATACCCCAAGTCACCCTTGAATAAAGAGGAGATGTACTCCATTATTCAAACTCTTACAATATTTCATTTACAATATTCACTTTGGTTCCACTAGAAGCTTCAACAATAGTATCCAAAATATAACAATTTTTACAGATATGAAGGATAACATATTTGCCAAATACCAATATTTCCAATTTAATTCCCAATACCAAATATATCTACTGAACCTCTAAATATAACTGATGAGTAATATGAAAATGCCAGCAACAAGGCTCTCGCTCTACCTCAAAATATAAAGTAAATGATAAACAATGATACAAGACCCCAAAATGAAGTGGGGCTCACCAAGTCAGCTGAAAGGATAATGCGACACTAGTTGCGACCAAAATTGCCTCCTATAGAAAACATCCATTTAAAGACATAGCACCCCCAGAAAAAGGAACGTTAGTTCCTTTGATTAGCACTAGTATGATAACTAAACATCATCTAGTTAGAAATAACTTTCATACAACAATAAGGAAATTACAAGTGCAACTCAAACACTTTAAATGATCACATTATTATCAAATAAAAGGGATCACAAAGCTTTAACATAATTTCCATACCTTTAGGTTGTGTTTCATAGCCCGTCCACAAGGTTTAGCAATCACTACATAATCAAATAAATGAACCATGTAATCTATCACATAATTTCCACAACTTAGTTTGGGGCAGTTGATATTGTTCATCATCATTCATGATATCACCGCTTTCTTAAGAGAGTCTGATCACGACCCGATTAGCTAGGTTGCGTCATTTAATACATGTACCTCAATCACAATCTCATTCTCAATTTGCAGAATTCAGTATCAGCACAATACCACTATGTGTGTAGCATAGTGTTCGACCATGGCCCGATCTAGGTCGTCTTACCAAGACGTTCTTCCTTTTTCATTAATCATCTCATTTCAATATTTAATTCACATATATAATTCATAGGCACTTGGGACCACAATTATCACATCATACTCGGCACTAGGCCACATTTCATAACTCAATCTCTTCTTTCCCACATTTCACATCATTTCCACATATTTCACATCAATCCCAATTTCAGTGTTCGATTTGCAATTTAGGGGAGTAGGTGAACACAAGAGAAATTTAAATTGTGAACATATATATGACTTCTCATAGATGGCACATTATATACAGCTTCAAGCTCAATATAAGGTCTAAGCATTTCAATACATAATTCATATCTTTTGCCCCTTTCAAGTTATCAAGAGAGCACGTTGACCATGTTGAGACACATCTTTCACGCATATAAGGTTACAACACAGATTCATGTAAAATAACAATTAATGGAACAATTCAACTTTAATCTTACCATATTCACACAAACATCGATGAAGCTCGATTTCTAAAAGGCGGGGTTTTAACCATACATACCTGATATTGGCCCCTTAATGATACTACAATTAACCAATACACTTAAGCAACTTCAATATACAATATAACATTCAATAAGGCCAACATTAGTAATAAATTCCATAACTTATGCCATTTAGGCATATTATCAAACACCTTGTAGGTATAGATCTTTACACCTTGTAACTATAGTATTGGTTCCTCCAATTATCACCATTAACAAATAATTTAACCCAATATTATTTTTAACAACTTATTCTCCTAACATCATATGTGAGATCAACCAGACCGCACAATTTGTACTGCAGTCGCACTGCATTGATGCCTTCAATTCCAGCTCTCTGAATTACCGTAGTGCGAACCGCACAAAGCATAGTGCGGTCGCACTAGGCCTATTTATCCTTGGTACTTGTACAGGTTTCACTCCTTCGGAGCGGATCTTTGACATCTCATCACTTTGTCGATCAAACCTGCAATGAAGCACCACTTATGAGCCTTTTTAAGACTATTTTGTAAGAATTTATAATCAAAGCATAAGAAAGAAAGAGCATGAAACACGTCAAAATCCCTAGTTATCAACTCCTCAAAGTTATTCTTTTACTTTTCCTCAAGTAAAAAAATAAGACCCACCCCTCAAGGGAAAATCCAAGAATTTACAGCTATCCTAAAGTAACCTGAACAAGCATCAATAGGGACTAACAATTGCCCTCAATATGAATGAATCATTAACAACATTTGACCTTTGAAAACCCATGGATCAAGTGTGATAGAGGAACATCAAGAGTTGACTCATTACATTAAAGAACTCTCTCAATTACTTTGGTCATTCTGGAACCCAAACACACATATTCTCAATTTTCCATAAGCAAAAATCACTTTTTATAATATTGGCACACAAACCAAGGTTTGCGGGATTTCACTCATATTTTTCAAGAAAAGGTCACAAGTTTGGAACTAAGTACTATATGCTTGTCCCTTATCTAAGAGTGCACTAATGTAAGCTTCATTCATCTCAAGATCATATAGGGCTTTTGTGGAGTCATTGTGAAGGCTTTTGCTTCAGGGTAGGAGATATTTTGATCTAAGTGAGATCCGTCTTCCCTTAAGCACTTCTTTTAATTCATTTCGCACAATTCTATTGACTCTTTAAGTCATCTCACTTCTTTCTAAGGGGCCAGAGAGACACATTGTTATACTTTCTTATGCAATTCAAAACGTTTATCCTTTTTCTACTATGCACGCCTCTCTTTCTTTTGCTTTTCTTGAATCCCTTTTTATTCTTTTTCACATTGAGCTTTCTTTTTGTCTTTTGCTTTTCATTCTTTTTATTGCCTTTCCTTTTCTTCATTTTTTGGGCCTTTCATCACTTTGTTGCCATGCTCGTCTCTCCCCTAAAAATTATACTTTTTCCATGTCCTCAAGGAAAGATCGGGTGCCAAGAGAAGGTATCTTTTAGAATGGGTATATGCTTGTAACATGGTTTTCAAAAGAAAAAGGTCTAAGGCTCAGAAGGCTTAACTAGGGATCATATCATTCTAGGCTATGGAATTTGTACAACTATCATTTGGATCAAGAAGAACCTATAATCACTTCTCAAGTCAAATTTCACTTATGATTTTTCCTCGACAAACATTCAGCGCAAGTTACAGACCAATGGTTCGGGACATGGACAAGCAATTTGATTTCTCACGACAAAAGCTAAAGGATTGCTAAAGGCATCCAGTTGGGGACCAAATGACGTTACATACCATTTGAGCACACAATCGTCCCAAAAAACAACTTGATGATTGTCGGTCAACACAAGAGTCTCAAGGTCTCGACTTTCACTGTCCTAAACACAACATTTTGTCTTTGACCATGGGATCTAAGGCAAATGTGCTAGGCCCAATTACAGCTTTGCTTGAGGTACGCTTAACTACAATCTATTAAAATTAAAAAATAGACTCAAACTCTTAAGAAGGTTGTCACGACATCCATCATCATGAAGAGCCACCCGGTTCTTAGAATACACAACTTTAGAAAGAACCGTGGCATTACAAAAATCAAAGGCTTATTGAAAACGTGAAAACAAAACAAAAAAGCTACGAGCTTAAATAAGAAGTTAAAACCTGAAAAAATTGGGAAAATAGAATGAATATATACAATATGGGATCTGAATATACAAAGGGGAATAAGTATATACAATGATGTAACTTTATATACATACCAAAAGAAAGATTAAAAGAGCGATAAAAGTAAGTAAATGTTAAATTATATACAAACCAAAGAAAATTAAGAAAGCATAAAATGAATCAGTTTATATATATTAATCCAAAAATATGGGGCGCAACCCCTCAAATAAAACCAGGCATTGTCCCCAATGCCAACTAAAAAAAGTAAGAACCAAAAATAGTAGATAAAGGATATGAAGACTCCTTAAGCCTCGTCTGTCTGCATAGGATCGTCGGCGGTCCCTGGGTCCTCTGTGTGCTCGGATACCTCAAACTATTTCCCAGTATCCTGCTACTCATCTGCTGGGACCTGGGCCTAGACCTAGACATGTTGTGGATCTAGTACATCATGTGGCTAACTGGAGGAAACCTCCAGTGGGTCCGCCAATTGGATGATGGCATCATGTGCTCTCGAGATCGTCCTCTTCTACTTTGCAGGCCACTGTCACTGCTCCGGCTATGGCTCAGTTGCTGATACTAGGTCCTCAAATAATAGATCTAAAGGCATCTGGTCTGCCTTCAACTTGTCAACATACGCCCGCAGCTCTTTCACGGACTCCTTGGAGGCCCGTGTCTTTCGTACCTTCTTGCTCTCCTTATCAAGCTCCTTGAGATCCTTGCTATACAAATCCACTACCTTTTCTAAAGCATCCAGGGTCGTGAGGTTTTTCTTTTGCCAATCAAGAATCTCTTTCAAATCATCCTCAATAGATTTTAAGATCGCTGCTGGCTGAGGTACCGACTGAGCTGCATTGGTGGTGGTCAAGGTAGAAAACTTGGATGAAGCAATATACATCCAGTTGTTGAGACTTTGAAGTCTCTGACTCAGTCAGTGGTAGTGATAGGATGGCTCGGGAATATAGGATCTCTGGGCTTGCTGATGTGGAAGGGCCACGAGGAATGGCTAAAGTGGAGGGTCTGGGAGGCATCTCAGCATAGGTGGAGGCAGGCTCAATGGGGACCTATACCACAACTGGATCTTATGACTGGCTAGTTGGGGCAGGAGCAGGTGCCTTTTAGTTCTTGTCCTTGGGGTTGTTTGTCCCATTCAAGCTATACAATATGAAAGGATCTGTAGCCATAACCTTGGTGTCAAACGGCCTCTTGCCCACCTTCAAATTCCAAAAGTACATAGTAAGGGTGTTAGGGAACGTAAAGTTCCAGTTAGTCTTGGTAACCACTATAGAAATGAGGCGGGAAAACACATTTCGCACATTGATGGGGTGCTGCGCCATGGTTGGAGCGACCAAGACATTTCGATAGAGAGAAAGAGTCTTGTCATGGGAGGTAGGATCTAATCGGCTGCACAGAGACATCTTCCTACCTCTCATATCAAAGTTGAGGGTCCTCCATAGTATCTTGACCCAGCTGTCATCCAATAAGGAACGGCCCCCGGGAATTCCAAGAACTGAGCTAACCATGGGCGGACCTCCTCACCAGTCTCCAGTTTTGCCATACGGAGGGTCTCATATTCTTAAATGAAACCCAGTTATTCGTTGTGTAACTTCCCATCAAAAAATACCTTGAGGCTCCAAACCTTTGTCACATTGGAGCACTTGATGATTTGGGCTACACTACAGTAGAACTCTTTGACCAAGTGTTCGTTGGCATCTACATAATCATCTTAGAAGTGCTCCCAACCCCATCGAGTCCTGAACTCTTTCTGAACATTGGGGTTTAGGGGTAGAAGGTCTCTGTCTCTGAAGCTCCTCTCCAGGATTAGCTTTCTCGCCGACTACCACTCCTTAAATTTGTGGGCACCTCCTGGCTCACGAATGTATCCTCCTACACTTAAGGTTTCCTAGTTCGGGAAATCCACCCGACCTGAGTCTCACCCCCCTCAAATACCTTCTCATACCCTTGTACCGCCTTCACACCTATGCTTGCACCCTCCCCGAATAATGAAGCTGTGGGAGAGGTGGAGTACTCACTACTGTGAGCTGCTGAGCCCTTAGACGACTCAATAGGAACATGGTCTGCAGCTTGGGCAGTGGGCGATGGTGGAGAAGTATCATCTATCAATCTCATTCTCCTGGGCCAGTCAGGGACATATTCGGGCATGTAGTTGGAGGAAAACAGCCTGGGAGGGCACATAGTCACTCTTTGATAGGTCACAAGCTCTGTCAGTAGCTTTGATCATCGTTCTCATCTTCTTTATACTTTCTCTCACTTGGCGAATGAGTCAAATTATCTTTTTGCCCTTGCCCCACAGAGGAATCACCTTGGTAGGGTTTTTTTGAGCCTTTCCCACGTTGTTTAACAATTTTTTGCAAACACAAGAATCTAACTTTGTTAGTATCAATAGAATCAGATAAAGCATTAGCGCAGAAAGAAATGTAGAACAGGCTTCAAGTGTTGCATACAGGTTGCAGAAATAGGCTAGTACGGAAAGCACTAAAAGGAGTGCGGCCGCACAGGGACCACTGCGGACCGCACAAAAACAACTACATGCTGCACATAGGTGGGGTTCAGAATACCCACAGTCTAAAACTAACCATCGTGACCCGCACAAAGTAGTACTGCGGCCGCACTACGCTACTGTGGACAACACAAAATGCATATGGCGGCACTGGTAAAGAGATAACTTTTAGAAATTGATCATCGCGGTCCGTACAAAGTGGCATTGTAGACTCACTAGATCACCGCAGACCGCACAGACATAACTGTGGTAAGCAAAGGGTGCCCATATATGGTACTGAGTTAGGGTTCGAGATTTTGGCTTTTAAGCTCAAGTTGTTATCTAATTAAGGTACCTACTCAATTATCCAGATTATTAAACTTGTAAGGACTATATGAATACAATATTAAACTACCCTAATCTAACAATTGAAGAAATACAGGAGGAGAAGAAAGTAATCCATAAGAAAATGAAAATTTGATGATTAAAACAAAATTAAATGAGTAAGAAAGGGGATTAATGTACCAGATATTGAGATGGAATGAATAACCACAATGCAAACAAGTAGTTACGATCAAGGTAGAAGGATGAACAGTGTTTATCATTCTCTGAGTTACAAATTTCCGAAAAGGGTAACAGGAGACCCGTAAGGTCTATTTATAGAGAAGCCCCAGGGGCCCAGCCTCATCTACTAGTACGGACCGTCAAAAATGGAACGCGGTCTGTACTACCTTGTTTACAACAAGTTTGAGAAGATAACCTTTGTAGTCAGCACAAAATAGACCGCGACCGCGAAGGTCCACTGCGAACCATACAAAATATAGTGTGGCCACGGTGGAAAACTTCAGAGAAGCTTAATCTTACCCACGCAAGTGCGGTCAGCACAGAATGTACTGAGGCTGCATCGGAAACATCAGAAACCTAAGGTATTTTCTTTACAATGTTATGCACATTAATACAATCCCTGCAACATCTCAGAAAAATAGTTAGCTCAACAACTAATCCGAAACTACAAAGAAAATCAAAGTAAACTACAAGAAAAAGACATGGGTTACCACCCAAGAAGCGCCTGATTTAACGTCGTGGCACGACACATGTTACCACCACATCACTTTAGATGAAGAAGCGCCACCACAGGCTATCATCGAACTTGCGAAGATAATGATTGACCCGGTTCCTATTAACTCTGAAAAATCACCATTTTTGTTCTTTAAATCAAGCACCAAAAGGGGTCACGAATACAACTTCAAATGGCCCGCTTTGATTTAAGCTTTTTCAAAAATAGGCGTAACCAAGAGTTGAACAAGAGAACCAAATCACAAACTTTGAACTTCTTTCAACGAGCATATTTGTCATGGAAGTACTTAATCTTGTCCTTATACAACGACGAGCTTGAGTAGTCATGGAATCTAAACTCATCAAGCTCATTGAGTTGTTCAACATGGAGATTGGCTGCAACATGCCATTCTAAATTCAACTTCCTCAAAAGCCACATGGCCTTGTGCTCTAACTCAACCGGAAGATGTCAAGCTTTCCCAAACACCAACTGATATGGGGACGTACCAATTGGAGTCTTGTAAGCCGTCTGATAAGCCCATAGTGCGTTATCCAACTTCTTCGACCAATCAGTCCAATTAGCATTGACCGTCTTTGCCAAGATGCTCTTGATTTCCTTGTTGGAGACTTCCACTAGACTACTAGGTTGATGATGATAGGGGGTAGAAACATTATGATTGACACCGTACTTGGAAAGAAACGTGTCGAAAGCTTCATTGCAAAAGTGAGACCCCCATCATTAATAATCGAACGAGGAGTGCCAAACCTTTTGAAAATGCTTTTTTTAAGAAATTCAACAACACTCCAGACTTAATTGTTAGGCAAAGCCACGGATTCAACCCACTTTCAGACATAGTCAACCGCCACTAGAATGTAAGTGCTCCCACAAGAGCTAACAAATGGACTCATAAAATCGATGCCCCAAACATCAAATATATCCATTTCAAGGATTGTATTGAAAGGCATCTTATCCCTTTTTCAAATTCCACCCGCTCTTTGGCATTTATCACATCTATTCACAAAATTACCTACATCTTCAAACAAGGTTGGCCAGTAGAATCCACAATTAAGCACTTTAGAAGCCATCCTCGCCTCATCATGATGGCCACCGTGGGGAGAGGAATGACAAGCCTCTAAGATACTCAATTGTTTTTCCTCCAGGACACATCTACGAATCACACCATCCGTGCAAATATTGAACAAATATGACTCGTCCCAATAAAAATCCATGCCTTCCAACTTAAGCTTCTTCCGTTTGTTAGAAGAGACCTCATACGAGATTATTCTGGTCACAATGTAATTGGCAACATCGGCAAACCATGGAATATCATTCATTGAAACAGCAAGGAGTTGTTTTCCTTGGAAAATGAATCATTGATCTCGGGGTCATCACAAGGCCTCCCCGCCTCCTACAAACGGGAAACGTGGTCTGCCACTTAATTCACTACTTTTCTGGTCCACAATTTATAGATCAAACTTTTGAAGTAGTAGCACCCATATCATCAATCTTGCCTTGCAGTCTTTCTTTGTCATCAGTACATAAGGGCGGCATGATCAGTGTGCACTATAACTTTGGCCCCCATAAGATAAGGTTGAAACTTTTCCATTGCAAACATTATAGCCAACAACTCTTTCTCGGTGACTATATAGTTCCTTTGAGCCTCATTTATGGTCTTGGTTGCATAGTACACCAGATGAAACATCTTGATAACCCTTCCACTCAACATATCCCCAACCGCAATGTCACTAGCATCACACATGAGCTTGAAAGGCAAGCTCCAATTTGGTGCGGTAATGCAAGGGGTAGTGGTCAACTTGAGCTTGTGAAGCTCCAAATCCTGCATACATCCCTCATCGAATACAATCTTTGCATCTTTTTCTAGAAACTTGCACAAGGGGTGTACCACTTTTGAAAAATCTTTTATGAACCTCCGGTAAACACCTGCGTGCCAAAGAAAAATCCTCACCCCTTTGACAGAAGCAGGAGAAGGAAGCCTTCAGATCACCTCTATCTTGGCTTTAACTACTTCAATCCGTTGCTTTAAAATTTTGTGACCCAACACTATACCCTCTTCAACCATGAAATAACACTTTCCCAGTTGAGTACAAGGTTGGCGTCTTGACACTAGGCCAACACTCTATCCAAATTCCCCAAACACGAATCAAAGGAATACCCAACCACACTTAAATATCATCAATGAAAACCTCCAAGATATCTTACACCTTATTGGTGAAACTAGCTATCATGCATCATTTGAAGGTCACTAGAGCGTTACACAATACGAACGACATACAAGATAAAGCAAATGTGGCATACGGACAGGTAAAATTGGTCTTCTCTTGATCCTTTAGGAAAATAAATATTTGATAGTACTCTGAGTAACCATCCAAAAAGCAATAAAAAGTATGCTCCGCAATACAATCTAGCATTTAGTCAAGAAATGGTAATAGGAAATGGTCTTTTTGGGTCACCACATTGAGCTTCCGATAATCCATATATAATCTCCACTCGATGACCGTCCGTGTGGGAGTACGTTCATTGTTATCATTGGTCACCATAGTCATATCGGTACACATTGCACTTGAGAAGTCCACGAGCTATCAGAGATGGGGTACACAACCCTAGCATCTAACCATTTGATCACCTCTTTCTTCACAACTTGTTGAATAGCCTCGTTCAATCTTCGTTGATGCTCTAAGTAAGGCTTTTCATCATCCTCCAAAATGATTTTGTGCACGCAACATGCGGTGCTTATTCCTCGAATGTCAGATAGAGTCCATCCAATTACCTTTTTCGCTTTTGAATCACCACTAAAGTAGCCTCAACCTGCATGTTAGTAAGGCAAGAAGAAAGAATATCTGGTAAAGTAGAATTTAAGCCTAAGAATTCATACTTGAGGTGTTTATGAATGGTTTCAACTCTTACACCGGTGGCTCCTCAATTGTTGGTTTTGTTGGTCGAGTTTTTCGGTTTTCAAGATTTAAAGATAATTTCCTAGGCTCATAAGAATAAAAGCCCATTCTATCAAAATCATTCACGCACTCCGCCTGGCTTGCATCATCATTGACATCAAGGTTTAATAGCATGGCCTCAAGATGATCCTCCACATTGATCATAGCACAATCACATCTGTGACAAGGTCTGCAAATGAGCACACCTCCGTGCTATTGGGTTACTTCATGGATTGGCAAATATGGAAGACAATAAATTTCATCACCTGCATGAAAAGTGAGCTCACCCTCTTCAACATCAACCAATTCCTTCCCCGTTGCAAGGAATGTTCTACCCAAGATAATATGAACCTCATACTCTACTTCACAATCCGAAATGACAAAGTCAGCCGGCAATATGAATTTTTCCTCCCTGACAAGCACATCATCAATAATTCCTAGGTATCCATTCATCAATCGATCCGCCATTTGATATCTCATTGAAGTTGGTCTAGGTTGCCAAATACTCAAAGTCTTGAAAATCCAATAAGGCATCAAATTTACGCTCACCCCAAAATCACAAAGGGCCTTGGCAAAATTCGCACTTCCAATAGTGCAAGGGATAGTAAAATCTTCAGGGTATTCAAGTTTCGGGGCCATTGAATGTATGATGGCACTTACTTGGTAAGTCTTGTTTATTGTGTCACAATCCATTGACCCCTTCTTCATCACAAAATTCTTCATAAACTTGGAATATCCCAACATTTCCTCAAGTGCCTCCACAAGGGCATGTTGATAGAAAGTCTTTTCATCATGTTAATGAATTTCTTGAATTGATGATCATTTCTTTGATTTGCGAGCCTGTGAGGATAAGGTGGAAGTGGCTAGACAAGAGTGCCTTGGCTTTAGGCATAAGCGGCTCATGCATATAAATCACATGTTCCTTAGACGGGTTCACGACATCTTGAGTTTCCACCTCGGCCTCATAAATTTCAATCCTCACATCATTGTTCACCTTCTCTTCAACCTCATCTTCAACAACCAATGGCACTTTATCATCTTGCAACTCAATAGTTTCATCCACAACTTGCTTTTCTTTCGAGGCATTCACATCACTGCCTATCCCACTTCTTCTTCTAACCGCCATCACATGATTGTTGTTCCCACCCTTCGGGTTCACTACCATATTACTTGGTAGAGCACCCTTGTGGTGAGTGTTAAAAGCTTAAGAGATATGGCCTAATTGCACCTCCAAGTTCCAGATAGAGGTAATGTCAGAAGCTAACTGAGCATCAGAATCTTGGTTCTTCTTCATGATCCACTTAACATCATCTCAATTCTACACATATTGTTTCTAGAAGAACTCGGATTTTGATAAGGGAATGGGGGTGGATTGTTCGTTTATTGATACATTGGGGGCTTTTCAAAGCGTTGCCTCGGGTTACTTTGGTTTCCATTGTTGTTCCACCAGCCATGATTGTTGTTGATTCCCCAATTATTGTTATTTCCATTCAAATTGACTTGGCTAATATTTTGGTCACCCCAATTGTTGTTTTGATTGTTGTTGTTCCAACTGCAGCCACCTTGTTGTTAATTGCCTCAATTTCCTTAGGGTCGCTATTGTTGATTTGAAGAGTTGCCTCTATTGTCTAGGTAGTTGTTAACATATTGAAATTCTTCAGTTTGATCATCATAAACATCATTTGTAAACCTCCACCATCATGGTCATATTGTTCAAAACTCCCTTGAGATTGTTTCCCTATTTGCCTTCTCTTAAACATAGAAATACCTTCCATGGCATTGACTTGGCGCGGATTTGGACTTGTTCCAATGGTGCCTTCACCAATTGGTTCATAGTAGTAGTAAGCTCGGTAATATCTTGACCATGATCATGCAATTCCTTGTAAAAATGGATGACCATAAGATCACCTTGAGGCACAATCGCTCTACTTTGCCATGCCGAAGAAGTGTCGGCCATTTCATCAAGTACATCACATGCCTCGTCAGAAGAAAGCTTCATAAAATTGCCTCCGGCTAATTGGTTCACAATGCATTGGTTTGTGCTGTCGATGCCCCGATAAAAGGTTTGTTGAATCATTGCTTTAGTCATATAATTATTCAGACACTCTTTCACTATAGTCCTACACCGCTCCCATATTTCATGCAAAGGTTCTGTTGGCTCTTGCTTGAAGGCTAATATTTTATCCCGAAACGCTAACATATGACTTGGTGAGAAGAAATTGGCAATAAATTTATCCACCAACTTATCTCACGCTATGATCGAATGGTTGGGTATTCTGACAAGTAAATCTAATGCCTTCCCCGAAGTGAGGACGTGAAATATCTCAATCTCAGTGCATCCTCGGATACATTCGTCTGTTTGCTCCCCCTACATGTATATACGAACCCCTTGAGATGTTTGTTGGCATTTTGATCCACAACGCCAGTGAAGTACCCACGCTACTCAAGTAAGGTCAACATCACATTGTCTATCTGAAAGTTACCCACCTGGATTCTTTGTGGGACAATAGCACTTGTGTAGCCCTGGTTCGGTAATACTCTTGGAGACACTCTTGAAGGTAGCGAGGGAGGGTCTGGAATATGATCATTTGGATTGAAATATGCATTTCGGCCTCTCGTTTTCCTTGTTTTCTAAGAAGCACCTCATCTTACTAAAGATCATCTACCTCCTCCTCCGGTATCACGTTTCCAAGAGGGTCATTAGCGTTTTTTAAAGCCATGCTGGTACCTGAGTAATGACACAAAAAAGTAAGTAACCATGAAGGAAAGAAAAACAATACACAAAACTGACTAAATTGATAACCAAAACCGTTAATTCCCCGGTAACGACACCAAAATGAGATCTCTTCCTGATCCTTACTACTAAAAAGTAGGAAGAAAGGGTCGCAATAACATTTAACCGATTTGTGGATCATGATGGATTTCCACAGGGATCTAGGAAGGGAGTCGAGTATCTATCTAGTGTGGGATTGTGTAATTGTTCCAAATATCACGTCCAATCATCTTTTGATATTTTACTTTAAAAATCTACTATTATCAACTACTAATTATGATTGTAACTAGATTAACAAAGAAAGAAACGCTATAGTTGTAATTAATGGATAGAAAGGCACTAGGGTAATGACTTTCACCTAGGTGGGTAATTGACGCGTAATTGCTTCTAAGGCACGAATGACATGATTGGGAAAATATGCTAGAACCGTTGCACGATTTTACCCACTCTCACACCTTTTGGTAGATAGAGTGATTGTGCCCAATTGACTATCTCAAGATCAAACAAGTAGGCCGCTTAGCTCAAGCAACTAGGGTTCAAGTCGGATAATTATTATTTCGAGGTTTAACCCTTTAATTGGGCATATCAAGTCTCTCGGGTCTATCCTAATTTCTTATTAGGTGAATTTTGAATACTTAGGCTCTCTTTCTCAAGAAGAGCCAAGTCACCTTGGCAAAAATCAGTGTTTGCAACCACCAATTTATCAATTAAACCATAAAATTGACCCAAATAATAAATATTCATAGTCAATCAGGCCCTAAATCATAACACCCATCAATTACCCACATTAGGGTTGATCCACAACCCTAGCTAATGGGTCTAGCTACTCATGCTTGAAGAGAAAAATAGAGAAATAGATGAAGATAAAGACATATTACTTAAAAACTAAAGTAAATACAGAGATTATATCGTTCAAGCTAAGATAAAATGCCCAAAATGGCTACAAAATCTCTTTTCATAAATGATATTGTGTTAAGAAAATGTTTGATACGCAAAAAGTGGAAAAAGGTTCTATTTATACTAAGATGGAAACACTAGACAAAAATTTCCCTGCGGGTCATTACGGACCGCACAAAATGGTATGAGGCAGCATTAGGCTCTTGACTTCTAAAATTCCAACTCTCTGAACCCAGGCTCCGCGGAGAGCGTAGAACGAATTGCCACCGCGTAGGCATCTAGCGCGGTCCGCACAAACCCAACCGCAGACTGCATAGGCTTGAGGCTAAGCACTTGACATCTCTCTGAACAATGCTTCCGCGGACCGCATGAAATGGTGGTGCAGCCCCGGTGTCTTCAGTGCGGACCACACAATTTGTACTCCGGCACACTGCATTGATGCCTTCAATTCCAGCTCTGTGAATCATCCTAGTGCGGACCGCACAAAGTGTAGTACGGTCACACTAGGTTTGTTTGTCCTAAGTTTGTCTTATCTTTTGTACTTGTGCATGTTCACTCCTTTTGAGCTAATCTTTGACATCTCGTCACTTTATCGATCAAACCTGCAATGAAGCATAGCTTATGAGCCTTTTGGGACTATTTTGTAAGAATTAATAATCAAAGCGTAAGCAATAAGGAGCATGACATACGTCAAAATCCCTAGTTATCACCAGCCTTCTATCCCATGCTTGCAAATATGAAGTCTTCTTCGCAAAATCGAGGCATGCAAATGTGAGATCTGCAACAGAAGGCAGAAGCAAAATGGCATCAGCTATGAGTCTAAGTCAAAATTCACTCTGTAGCCTATCTGAATTTCAGCCGAGCCCTCAGGGGTCCAAACCAAAACCGTTTACAAGTCCAAGAACATCATATGAGCCCGCTCACGTGATCAAAAAACAAAAATAATGCCTAGAACTACATATTAGACACTAAACCAAAGGAGATTTCCAATAAAACTTATTAATTTTTATTTTAACAATCAGTCGTCCGAATCACGTCAACTCGAATCCCTTTTTTACCAAATTTTGCAGATTAGTCATAATTATAGTAATGAACCTACACTTAGATTCGGAAACAAAATTCAGATCCGGTGGCAACAAAGTCAAACATCGGTCAAATTTATAAATTCTTTAAACGTTTAAACATCAAATTTACAATAAAATGCGGTAACTCGAGTTACGGATCTTCGAATTGATTCTAGAAATACATCCAAGTCTAAAATTACGACACAGACCCATCGAGACCGTCAAATATGGATTTCATTCCGTTTGCTCGATACATAGACCGAAGTAAAATCAAATAATTTTTTAAGGCACGAATTCGCTTATAATCCATTCTTCACATAAAAGCCTCCTGGAGAAGACACAGAGTGTGCAAATAAATTGAGGCAGGCTAAAAGAAGCTATTTGTGGTTTCGGAACATAGAATTATGGGATAAAACTCTAGATGACCTATCAGGTCATTATAGGTAGTGAGTTACATGGAACTTAGTTCGTAGGGAGATTGTTGGGTGTGCGAAAAAAGTCGTACATTGGTAGCTGAAAAGATTGGAAACCTACATATAAGGAGTAGGAATCTTTTAATGGTGTAGCAAATATTGGGAAAAATCGTGCGGACTTAGGCAAAACGGACAGTATCGCACCATATTAACAGTATTTTTAAACTATTTTGTTTCAGCAATATCTTCTTATTAAGCAACACAATTTGTACCGCAAATTAAGTTCTTGCTTATTAGTATTTTGCTATAGCCTAGACCGACTTGAAAAAAATATAATGTCAGTTCTTATTTCTTGACTTTATTGTCAAATAATATAATATATTTTCTTAGTTTGAATATGTACTGTTCCAATTTTAAATATTTGTCGTTTTTTCAAATTGAATTTATTTAAAAATATCTAACGCATAAAAAATCAATCAGTCAATTGTTATCTTTAAAATTATCCCCTGATTGTTTCAACTAGCGTCGCGTTATTTAAATAAAATGTGTAAGGAGAGATAAAAAGTAGTTTGGACAAATATATCTGTATTTCGTTCTATTTAATGTTTATCTGAGAATTATGTATACTTTTGAAAAGTAAACCTGTAATGACCCGACCAGCCGTTTTAAGGTTTAGCATTTTGTTATATGGTTAAAGGTTTTTAGTTATTTTGTATTATGTATTTTGACTTGTATGTATGATCTGTTTAGGTTCTCGTGCGATTAAAGATTTGATTTGGGAGAATGATTCTTGTTTAAAAAGCTTAAGTTGCTAGACTTGACCAGCATTTTAATTAAGTTTAGATGACTCTTGAATAGAGTTTAAATTGTTTCACTAGTCTCGTATGGTGATTTATTGACTTAAGTATATGTCCGAATTTCAATTTTTAGGTCCGTAGGTGGATTTGATGCTTTTTAACGAAAGATAGAAAGTTGAAGGTTGATTGGTTTGACCGAGAGTTGGCTTCATTAATATTGTGTTTGCAATGTGGATCTGGACTTCAAATAGTTCTATTGTATCATTTGCGACTCGCATGAAAATTTTGAGGTCATTCGTAGTTGAGTTGATATGGTTTGGTATGTGTTGTAAAAGTTGAAAGTTCATTAGACTTGAATTGAGGTGTGGTTCGTGATTTTGTTGTTATTGTGTGTGATTTGAGGCCTCGAGTAGGCCTGTGTTATGTTTGAAACTGGTTGGTGTGATTGGCCGAGGTCCAGGAGGCTTCAGTGTGTTTCAAATGAGTCTCGAATCATTTCTATGTTTTTGGGTAGGCCTGGTTCTGGTGTTTCGAATCTTCCCAAGTAGGAGTGCGGGTGCGGATCCATTTCAGCAAGATTGGGTCGCTTCTGCGAGAGTGTGGCATGTTCAACTATTCCGCTTCTCCGGAAAAGGATCACATATGCGGGATTTAGGCTCGATGTGGTTGTTCACCTCTGCGTACATGATCACGCTTCTGCAAGGTCGTGGATGTGATTGTCATTGGGCATGTGCGGTTCTTGGTTTGGTTTGTTGAGCCGAAGATGCAGGATTTTTACTCGCAAATGCAAGAGTGTAGATACGCTATTTTGTCCGCAGTTGCGAAAATCTTTGGCAGTTTTAATGTACATTGATGGTTTAGTTATTTTATCATATCTTGAGTTATGGAGCTTGTTTTGCGCGATTTTGGAGGATTTTTAAGATTTTGATTGGGTTAAGTATTTTTTTACTCGAATTTGGTTATATTTCATGATTTCATCCTGATATTCATCATTTAATTACATATTTGAATTGGAGCGGGGATTCTTGTGAATTTCTTTGTAAAACATAAATTGAAGATTTGAAGGTAGATTTCAGGTCGGAATTGGATGATTTTGATATGATTGGAAATATATCATAACTGTCACGATCCCAATTCGTCCTCCGTGAACTGTTGTGACGGCACGTAGGCTCTACGACTAGGCAAGCCTAATAAATGAAGAAAAAATAAACTAAACTTGCGGAAGGAATAATCAAAAGCCGAAAATAACCTAAAGAAACAATATTTAAAATATCTCCTGGCATATACAATACAATTTCTCTGTATCTAATGCACTATTCCAAAATCCAGAAACTCACAGAAACACAAGCCTTTGAATATCAAAAAATGTCTAACTCCAGAATATCTAACAAGGAAATGAAATACAAAGGGCAGATGTTTAAAAGCAAGAATAGAAAGGGACTCCTTGGTCTATGATGCGGCAGATATATCTAGAAGTCTCTAGAGCAGTCGTCTCGCCTCACGGGTGTTAGGACTGAGTTGGTGTACCTAGATCTTCACATGAAAAACATGCGTAGAAAGGGCATGCGTACACCTAACGGTACCCAGTAAAGGTCAATCCTGACCTCGGTCGGGTAGTGACGAGGAAGGTAAGGGCGTTACTGAGGTTAAATAAGAAAGATGTTCAACAATATAGAACAGAACATTATAAATAAGTGCAGCAAGAAAAGTAACACAAGATAAAAGGGCAACAACAACTATTATGGAGACAAGATAAAAACGCAAAAGAAACAAGGTCCAGTACCAAATAACAACCGGGGATCTCCCAAGATACTATCATATAGTCCAAAATATATATGTTCAATGGTTCTCCCGGGATCCCGTCCTGTAGCCTAGCTCATAGTGCGAGAGGATCTACCGGAATCCCATTCCGTAGTCCCAAATGTAAATAACCAACACTATGCGAATTTATCGGGTATAGTCCCATAAATAAATGTGCAGGTGGATCTATCGGAATCCACATCTGTAGTCCCTAAAGTAAACAAACAAAGGGGAGCTACCGGTGTCCCACATCCGCAGTCCCAATGTAAATACACAGCAGCAACAAGAAATAATCAGAAATGTCATATTTCATATCAAGGAAATAAGTAATCCTAGCGAAGCATGCTGCACAGAATTCAGGCGAAGTAGTTTGAACAGTTAAAGAGGCTAAATCACTTATACATGCTTACCTAAGCTAACAACATGCTTAATAGTGCATGCGGTAAAAATAGGAAAGGAAACTTACTAGTATTTACTTAATGAAAAATCAGATTTCGAATAATTCGCACAAGTGCGCACTCGTCCCTCGCATACAAGACATTTCAATTATAGATAGTACCAAATAATAAGGGAAAGGTCCCCCACGCGAGGTTAGACAAGCCACATACCTCAAATCAACTCAAAAAACAATAAGCAACTACGCTCTTACCACGAGTACTCGACTCCAAATGGCTTGAATCTATTCAATTCAATTTCATAATATAAATAACATTTCAAGTAACTGATCCTACAATTAAATTCTATATAATACACGAAATTAGGTAAAATAACCAACATATACCTCGGGACCATGTCTGGGAATCAAGTAAATTTTATATTTTCAGAACTCACATACTCTCACGATTTCATGCATACCAAAATTATCCAAATCTAAGGTCAAATTCCTAATCAAAAGTTGATTTTTTTGTCTAAGAACTCTCTTCAACCTTTTCTCCATTTTTTCGTCTCAAATCCGAAATTAAATGATGAAACTAACTATGAATTCATTGAATATAACTTGAAAGGGTTAAGGAGACGTTACACAATGATCTCCCTTCAATTTCCTCCAAAAATCCCGCTCTCACGATCTCTAAGTCAAATTCCCAACTTTGAAACTAAACCCTCAAAATTTCATATTTTCTCCCAGCTGTTACCGCATCTGCAGTTCTGGGACCGCTGCAGAACACTTGTCGCATTTGCGACTTCTCACTTAAACCCATCTTATGCCTCTATGACTCACTTCAGTAGATGCGGTATCGCTCCTGCGGTCTTTGCTGAGCTTTCTTAATTCTACTTCTGCAATTGATCCGCCACTTCTGTGGCTCCACACTTGCGGCGCCACACTTACATGCGTAGTTATGATAGAAGAGCAGTTGCAGCTGCAGCACCAATTCCAAAAATCTTTCCGTCTACCTCCCATAACCATCCCGAGGCCCCTGGTACCTTAACCAAACCTACCAACATATCTCATATCTTTATTCAAACTTGTTCCAATGTTCGGAATTCTCAAAATAACATCAAAACACCTGTTTTTAATCGGATTCGAGCCAATGGATCCCAAAAACTCTAAATATAAGATTTCGATCAAAAATTCTACCAAACCTTATCCCAATGACCTGAAATTTTGCATACACGTCACATTAAAACACTATAGAGCTACTCCAACTTCCGGAATTCTATACCGACCCTCAAATAAAAATCTCACTATCCAACCGGAAACTTCAAAAAATTTAACTTTTCAGAATTTCAAGCCTAACTTAGCTACGGACTTCAAAATACAATCCGAACATGCCCCTAAGCCTAAAATCACCAAACGGAGCTCACCGAGCAATCGATTTTCCATTCCTAGGCAATATCCACACTGTTTCGACTACGGTGAACTTTCCAACATTTAAGCTCTCATTTAGAACTAAGTGTCCCAAGACTCTCCGAAACTCAAGTGAAATGTCCCGGCAAATAAAAGAATAGAAATAAACTCGGGGGAAACATGTAATAGGGGATAGGGGGGTTAATTCATAAGACGACTGGCCAGGTCATCACATCCTCCTATAATTTAACAATCATTCATCCTCGAACGAGCATAAAGACATATCTTAAGTAGTGAAAAGATGAGGGTAACGGCTGCGCATATCCTTCCCGTTCTCCTAGGTCACCTCCTCGATCGCCTTAACCTGCCACTGAACCTTTACTGATGCAATGTTCTTTGACCTCAGTTTTCTAGCCTTCCTGTCCAATATTGCCACATGCTCCTCAACATAGGATATATCCTTGTCCAACTGGACTGAATTGAAATTCAGCATGTGCGGCAAATCACCGTGATACCTCCGAAGCATTGAAACATGAAATATCGGATGAAATCCTGCCAAGCTGGGATGCATGACAAGCTCATAAGAAACCTCCCCAACACACCTATATATCTAAAAAGGGCCAATAAACCTCAGAATCAACTTCCTTTACTTCCCAAATATCATAACGCCCTTCATAGGAAAAGCCCGAAGCAGAACCCACTCTGCAACAATATAGGAAACATCATGAACCTTCCAGTTTGTGCAACTCATCTACCTGTATTGGGCTGTACAGAGTCTATCTTGAATCACCTTAATCGTCTCCAAAGCATCGTGAGCCAAGTATGTGCCTAATATTCTAGCCTCACCTGACTCAAACAAAACTACTAAGGATCTACACCGGCTACCATATAAAGACTCGTACGGTGGCATCTGAATGCTGGGCTGATAGTTGTTAATATACGCAAGCTCCGCCAATGGCAAGAACTGATCCCAAGACCCTCCGAACTCGATCACACACGCATGGAGTATATCCTCAAGAATCTGAATAGTGTGCACAGACTGTCCGTCCGTCTGAGGGTGAAATGATGTACTTAACTCCACCCGAGTACCCAACTCATACTGAAAGACCCTCCAAAATCGTGATGTGAACTATGTATCTTTATTCGAAATAATAGACACTGGAATACTATTCAGATGAACAACCTCTTAGATCTAAGTCCCAGCAAAGTGCTTAGAAGAAGAAGAAGTATATATGGGAATGAAATGAGCGACCTTCGTCGGCCGATCCACAATCACCCAAATATCATCCAACTTCCTTGAATTCTGGGGGAGCCCAACTACAAAGTCTATGGTGTTCCGCTCCAACTACCATTCCGAAATATCTATCTACTTAAGCAACCCACTCGGTCTCTAGTGCTCACCTGTTGACGGTTGATTATCGAGCTAGAAATCCTACTATATCATTCTCAATCCGCCTCCGCCAGTAATTCTTCCTCAAATCCTTATACATATTCCCGGCACCCGGATGGAGGGAATACCACGAACTATGGGCCTCTTTTCGAATCAACTCTCTCCGCCCATCCACATTGGGTACACAAATTTAACCATGTATCCTCAAAACACCATCTTCACCAATAGTCACATCTTTGGCATCACTGTGATGAACCTTGTGCTTGAGGACAAGCAAATGAGGGTCATTGTACTGCCGCTCTCTGATATGATCAAATAAGGAAGACCGGGAAACCATGCAAGCTAGAACCTGAGTGGGCTATGAATTATCCAATTTCAACGAACTGGCTGGCTAAGTCCTGAACATCCATTGTCATAAGCCTCTCCAACTCTGGTAAATAAGCCAAACTTCCCAAACTCTTTGCTCGGTGACTCGAAGCATCTGCCACAGTATTAGCCTTGCCCGAGTGATATAAAATAGTGATTTCATAGTCCTTCAGTAACTCTAACTACCTCCTGTAGCGCAAGTTTAGATCTTTTTGGTTGAACAAGCGTTGCAAGCTTCGATGGTCAATATAAATCTGATAGGGAAACGGGTATAAATAATTGTGTCAAATATTAAGGACGTGAACAATGGAAGCTAACTCAAGGTCTCAAACAGGGTAATTCTTTTCATGTATCTTCAACTATTTGGATGCGTAGGGAACCAACCTACCGTCTTGCATCAACACCGCTCTGAGTCCAATTCTCGAGGCATCACAATAGACTATATAAGACCCCGAACCTACAGGCAATATCAAAACCGGGGCTTGTTGATACCCAATTTTTACCTAGAATTTTTTGTACCCAAAATACTTCAAAAATAGCATATATGTGCATATATCAGCACACCCAAGAGTTTGGTATTTTTTTAGTGATTTTTAAACCAACTTTTCCCTATTCTAAAAACACAAATCCAATAATAGTTCTCAAAATTATTATTTTTTTCGAATAACTTATTTTATCCTCATAATTAAACCAAAATATAATTGAGTTATTTGTTCTTTTTTACGATTTCATTTGGCAATTTTAAAGTTAAATTGCATATAATTACACTTATAGCCTATTTTGTAATTGATACCATTTTATAATTATAAAATTAACCCCAATATATTTAAATTAATATTTATGTAATATTTTCTTACCCAGTACTTTTAATGTATTTCTTCATTCTTTATTGCTATTCTTATAAAACAAAACGGGAAAAGTGGCTATTTACAATCTAGCCTCGATTGTATTTCATTTTCAGCCAATTTGGCACCACAATTTGACCCTAACTCAGCCCAAATTACCCATCCCAATTACAACTTTAACCCGAACCAGCACCTATTCAACAGACCTAGCCCATAACCCCTTTCAATCTCGGTGGTTAATCATTTAGATCAACGTCCCCCATTACTTCTTTCTTTATTAATCCCGACGACTCCCCAAACCCTATCTTTCTCACAACACGTGCCTATGACTCCCCCTAATCTCTTAACTCTCACTAAACTCACCTCAAGCCCTAGCCGCCCCCTCACAGTGAATCACTAATCCATGGCTTTACAGGCTCATCAAAGACCTCTACCAGCCTCTCATGGATTCTACGTGCTCGTCTTTGAGGTATTATGACCAGATCTAGAAGGTTTTTGACCATGCCTTTGAAAACCCTAGTTCTCTGGGGGTCTATTTGAGTTCCTGAAGTTCTTCGTCTGTTTGAAATCGCGCAATTTGATTCCTTTACTGCAGCATTTCCTTTTCTTTATGTGATTCTTTTAGTTCTCAGCTCTTTATACCTATCAGACTAGACTATGATTTTCACTCGACACTTTGCATGCCTCTGATCCTTTTCTCCATTACTAAACCACTAAAACCTGACTATCATGCTTCGAATGTTTTCTTTTGAGCTACTACTATATGTTGTTCTTTTGCCATAGCTTGGCTGCACATGTCTATTACTTGTGCATTTGTTTATATCCCGAGTACCTTCTGTGATTGATTTTTCAAACTCGTAATTGATTTCAAAACTTTTCCTTTCGTGAAATTCTAATTTTACTCACAGTTCAATGGTTAATGATTCTCTTTCTTTGTTTGGCCTTACTAAACCCTTTCCAAAAATAAGTACAATCATGTACTTAGACTTAAGTTGCTACTGTATGATTTTACTGCTCCTTTTATGGCAACAACCATTCTACTTACAGACTGATTTTCTTTCCTTATCTTGATATTGTTAGATCGATAATCCCTTGATTGAAGGGAAGTCCTGTGTTAATTGTTTATGATTGTGATCATGCCCATATTTGTGTTTAATCTATATTTGTTACCTTATTATTTATTCGATTTCAAAACTATAAATACATGTACTCTTCTCTTTCAAAGACAAGAACACACACACAACATAGGTCACTACATCTCCTCTCAAATAATCTTAGGTTTTCTTAAAAAAGCATTCAAGTTTTCTCTGAACTCATAAGCTAGAGTCGTCTTCTTCGATTGTGTTTTGGCTTCATGTAGTATGCTTTTCTTCCTGCTTACTTTTCTGCAACTGGTATGTCTCTTCTAGTTTAAAGTTTTCCTCTCTCTTATGATTTAATGCTTCAGTCTTCTCTTTGTTTATTTTACCTCTTTCTGCAAGTTTGTTTATGCCATCTCCTATATGAGTCCCTATCCCTAAACCCTTTATATGTTGAGTTATGGTTCAGAAAACATGTAAACACTTGATATTGTTGTCCATGTAAATGAACTTGACTCCCTGAGTCCTAAACTATTTCAATTCCTTTTCCCCTCCCCCTTTACATGTATTCTGAGTTTAAGACTATGGTCTAACAATGTTCTAATCATTGTCTAGACCATAGCCTGACCATCAACAGGTATGTGCTCATATTGTTTTGGCTGAACAGGCATGGTCAGGGGTGTGCCAGTCTACCCTATGACTAGGTATGACCACCCACATGCCTTTGCACTCCCTAATCCCTCTATTGCACTTGTACTCATTCTTAGAACATTAAGTTCTACCCCTCTCTTGTGAGCCTTGCTTTGGGATCCATGAGATCCCTTTGAACATGGACACCTGAGGGCTGGCTCTTCCACACTGCACTATCACTCTAGGGTGTAGGCACTGCCTTGAGTTCTTGAAACTCCTTGGATCTCTGCAACACCCTAGATAAGAGAAGGCTTTGGAAATTTGAATCTCGGAAGTGGTTCAATCTCATATTGTTAGATACTATGTCTAAATTAGGCTGCTCGGATGTAGTTGTAACTTTTAAGTAATTTTAATTTCTGTCTTATTTTTGGTCTAACATATCTTGTACAAACTCAGGGATCTAGTGAAAAGGGAGGGGGTTTCTTTTATGCACAAAAGGGTAGAAACCATGCCTATACGACTTTTACTGTTAATCTATGCAACTTCACAAGTAGAAACCATGCATATAAGATGTAACTTTCTTATTTCTAGAACTATGCATATAGATACCATGCCTATAGGAATTTGCATTTATGCATTAATAATGACATTAGGCAAACCATTAGGTTTTATAATAAATCAGCATATATATATATATATATATATATATATATATATATATATATATATATATATATATGCTGATTTATAATGCTGTTAACGTTTGACAAGGTATTAAAATCAGTAATTTGTAGAAATCATGAATATAGGAACTTCAAACAAGAATTGTCTCGCTTGTCTAAAACAGTACCGATTTTTACCAAAACAAACAACTTTCTGCACTCTTTCTGAACTCTTTAAAATTTATCTCATCAGCAATTCAGTGCATTTTTTCTAAAGCTTACTGATTTCTGATAAACATTTTCTAAATCAGCCTAAACCTACTTCTTTATACTTATCTGATAAACCTCTGGGTCAGTCTTCAAATAAATTCTTTTGTTAAAACTCGGCAGCTCTTTCTCTTATACAGTCTGCTTTTCTGAAACTTGTTTTGAACTATTTTGTTGTATTAAATATGCAATCTATTTTCTGAAACTTATTTTATCCTACCAGACTGTTTTCAAAATCAGCAGTCTTATTCAATACTTAGATAAAACTTTATTAATCAAGTGGCTCAGTCTTTGACAACTGCATTCGATTGAGCCTAATGCAAACTTCCAATCTAAAGATATGTGTTTAACCAGTCCGCTTATCACTTTTAATTTAAGACCAAACCAGTACATGCAAGACATGTTAATTTATATGGATTATCTGATTTAAGGAGGTTTACTTGAGCCTTACTTGCTTATTTTCCTTCCCCTTTATTGAATTATGTGTTTTCGATTCACGCCTTAGTATTTATTCCTTTGAAACTCTCAAAAGGCCCCATATCCCATTACCTTTAGGATTAGTAATCTTAGATGCCTCCGGGACTGATAAGATTGGGACGGGTACTAGCTTTCAATAAGTAACAAAACTTTCTGCGCTTTAATACCTTAACGGGGTGGGAAGGTAAGAATATGGATATGATGGCCAGTGCGTTAATATCACGTGTAACCCCTCTTCAGAGGAGTGATTGTTGGATATTGTATTGATGTGATCCATATTTTCGGTAAACTTAGGAACCCTCTCCCCTTACTTGTTAATTTTTAAGTTTTCTTTTAAACTAATTTTTCTAAACTCTCCACTTCTTCAACTCTTAAACTTATTTGCAAAACTATGTGAAGCCCTTTGCTTTATCTTACTACTTGTATTTTTAAAGTCATAATTGTGGCGGGGAACCACACTTGTAGATCCTGAGGGGTGCCTAACACATTCCCCTCGGGATAATTTCTAGCCCTTACCCTAATTTCTGGTCTATTCATCTCATACTCTTCTAATAAGTGTCCTAAAACACTATTATTGTTGGGTGGCGACTCTTCAACTTTTAAACCCAATTCTTGAAAGGGAATAGAGTTGTCCTCCCAATGTTGTATATCCGATTTTGACCCTTAGAAAAAGGGGGCATCGACAGCATGGCGACTCTGCTGGGGCATTCTTCAGGATTTTACCACTGCATGATGCTTGTGATTCTATTTTCCCATTAACTACTTTATTTACAACCTTTTAATTCTTTTGCTATTAAACTGACTTGGCTCTTAATGTCTTTTCTTTCCTTTAAGTGTTTTCCTTAACTTATTTATTTCAATACTGTAATTACGAGCAATTATTGTAATCATTAATCTTATGAATGTGGAAATACATGTCAACTTTTTTCATTCTTGTAATTACATCTTCAACATCATATTCCATTCGTACCCAAACAAATACCATAGCAATGCTTATAATGAGTGGATGCGCTCTTCAGATATTTCACCCTTTAAATTTGGCAAAGGCGTATTTGTGGCAAAACCAGTCGATCAATGGTGCAGTCGACGGTTTCGTTCCTTTCCCTCTTAAGTTGACACTCAAGGGTACCTGTCCAATACCCCCAATAGAAACCTTACTCTGTTTATTGTAGATTCATCATGGTGAAACCTAGCCGAGTCAGTTATGTTGTCTGCATAATGACTCATTATGATAACCTTGTCCAAAGTCCATCGGTTTCCCTGAAACCCAAACGGACACCTACATGTTCTGTGCACTTATTTTGAGAACTAAATGCTTGCTATACTTATTATTGGTTTAAATAGTTGATTCTAGTGGGGTAAGGGTCTAACACTCTGTTTTGCAGAAGATGAGGCAACATTCATCCAAGGATGCTAAATTGGTTGAAAGACCTCCACTTCAGTGATCAAACACTAGTCTGCAAATACTTAGGGAATTTTCCTTATTTCCAAGAAATCTAGCTTGACAACAAAATCATAGAGGCTGTAACTCTGTTCTGGGATAGTGCAAGTCCGTGTTCCGCCTAGGGGAACTTGAAATGACTCCATTGGTGAAAGAAATAGGTGGTTTATCTGGTATTCCTAGGGAGACTCAAGGTTTGCTTATGCCAAAGAATCGCAAGGGTAGGGGTTTCCATAAGATGATGGGACTGAAGAAGAATCCAGACTTGACCTGTCTGAAAGACTACTACATCCCATTCGACTATTTGTATGAGAGGTACGGCCATATCAAGTCATACCGCACCTACTTAGATGAATTTGCCCTCATCGTACTAGGGCATATTCACATAGGGGTCTTCGTATTCATGTTTTATTTCCTAAGAATGATAGTGTTCCCTATGAAGTAGGCTAGGATCCACACTAGACTGGCCATGGTAACCAAGACTCTAATGGAAAGAATTTGCGGACAGCCTTTCATTATAGTTCCCCTTATCGTTGCTGAGATATATCGAGCCCTGCACAATTGTCAGCAAAAGGCCAATCATTTTGAGGGATGCTATTTATTACTTCAGCTCTAGCTCATGGAGAACCTCCAAAAAAAACAATACTGACAAGAGATCTTATGAAGAATATGGGTTGATCACATCGCCTTCCACTAGCCAAAGCGCTTGAATTATATGCCTAACATGTTCACTCAGCTAGAGGATGCTGGAGGATGGGTAGATTTATTTGAGAATCTAAGAGAAGACCAAGTGCAATGGATGGTCGAGTGGTTCCTTACGGAAGAATTCATTGTTCGATCTTGAGACGCACCATTTATCATACTCTTTAGTATAAGAGGAACTTATCCCAACGTTCCCCTCCAGGCCATGAGGCAGGCTAGAGGAAAACAAATCATACCAAGGGTCGACAAAATGAGTCACTTCAAGGCTGATTTCCAGGACGATAATAGCCTTTACAAATGCCAAGCTCAGCACATGTGGCATTACAAGCTCGTTTTGGGAAAAGTATCTATTGATCCAGACAGGTATCATGTTGGTTGTTTGCCGCACTCTTCAGGTTGGTTGGAAGATAATCACAATGGTATGGGTCAGCCAGGGTTCATTTGAGGACACAGAATTATCGACGAGATAGCTAAAGCATAGGTTAAGTACAATCACATGCTCAAGAGAATTCGAGAGTGTGAAAGTGAACATCGGGAAATACAAGAAGCCCATCAGAAGTTGATAGAGGAATGGAAAGATATGGCTGTCAGCGCCAACAAGTGACTAGGGTATGTGGAGCGGGGTCTAGTAGAGCTAGAAGGAAAGTTCATCAAGAGGATTGAAGACTGTCAAAACGCTGAAGGGAATGCATGCAGACATTTGGCCCAAGCTTATCTGCTGCTAGGACTGTGCTAGCTGGTGAAGCTGTTGAAGCTGTTCAAGGGAGACAAAGTTGCCGAATCTGGGGATGGTCTTTCTAGGACCAAGTATTTAGGAGTCTTTTATTTTGCTTTAATGATGTAATAAGGATGATGGCCACTAGTGACATTTTACTTTCCATTATTTAGTGTCGTTTTGGATTCGTCTTATTTATTATCGATTAAATTAGGCATTTAGCATTATAAATTCTCCAAATTAATTTGTTGCTAGGCCTACCTCGGGCACAACGAGGCACCAAAATTAGGACACGATTTATATCTTTGAAAAATGTGTTTAAATACCGCAACATTTTTCCTCATAATCCGGACTAACTTGTTACCTTTTGTTTTTCTTCATTACATAAATTAAAAGAAGAGTGAAATCAGCAAAATGTCACAACAGGGCCCCTCGGGCAAGAAATCACTCAGAATATGGCCTCTCGGGCAGCCTTTCTGTCACTCGTAACTCAACTCTCGTCACTCAGTACTCACTCTCATCACTCAGGCTCATTAAAATATAATAGTAATAGAAATCATAGTATCTACAACGACGTGCAGCTCAATCTTTTATTTATAGTCAACTATGCTTACTGGGGGTGTCCAGACTCTGGAGGGACTCCTACAGCCTAAGCGTCATATCACTGCAGCATGCAGCAAGATCCACTATATATATATATATATATATATATATATATATATATATATATATATATATCCTCAAAATTAGGTTCTCAACCTCTCTAAATCATTAACCTCACTGCCTCTCCGGCACGGCGGCATAAACTAGGGAACTCAGTCCAAACTGTCCTCACAACAAAAGTAGAGTAATAAAATGAGTTTTAAACATTTAATGGGTAAAACATGACTGAGGATATGTTTTTAGCAAGTAAAGTGAGGAAAACAATCAACATGCCCCTAAGGGTTTCTACAGGTCAGTACAAGGCCCCAAACATGGCATACAACCTATGATACAGTATAAATGATTGAAATATAGAATAATATATATTCCAAATCAGGTGCATGGCTTAATAGTCTCTATGGGAAAAGACTAAGTCACAAACCCTACCGGTACACGGCCACACGATCGTCTCCTAGCATATGTGCAACCGCATTTATCAAATCAAGTCAAATACTGTGATTTTGTACCCTCAGTTCAAGATTTACAATGGTTATTTACATCGAACCAGTGAAAATAATACTCTACAATGCCTTTTCCCCTCGAATCGGCTTCCACTCACGTCGAATCTATTCAAAATCAGAATCACATTGTCAAATATGCTAAGGGAACGGAGCCCAAGTGAAAATAATCAAAAAATACCAAAAATCCAAAAAAATTGGCCAAACACGACACCTGGGCCCACATCTTGAAACTCGATAAATTTATATCAACGCAATCTTTATCTCCTCACGAGTCTATAAATATCTAGAAGAGAAAAATCAAAGTCCAAATGACCCCTCAGATCCTCATTTAACGTTTCTCAATCCCAAGCCATAATTCCTCAATTTTTGGCTTAGATTCCATGATTTTCTAGGTGCAAATTCACATAATAATCGAGTTTTAGTCCGATAATCTTACCTCCGAACGGTTCCCCCTTGAATCCCTCTTCAATCTCTGTCAAAAATCTCCAAAAAAGACCAACTATGGAGGAAAAAAAGCTCCAAAATCGCGGACAAGACGACTTAAAAACAATCTGCCGAGGTCCAAATTTCATTCTTCGCGAACGCAGTCAAACCATCGCATTCGTAAAGCACAAAGTCTCATTGACCATCTTTTCCACTATTGAATGTGTAATAACAATCGCGAACACGATGCTACCTCCACCTTAACCTTTGCGAACGCGCTCACCTCTATGCGAACGCGCTCACCTCTATGCGAACATGATGAACAACTGACCTCAAACCCCTCAGACCCAAATTACTCTATGCGATCGCGAGGTCCTTCTCGCGAATGCGATGAAGTACTTCCTAACCCTCTGCGAATGCGATGCCCTTCTCGCAAATGTGAAGGCTCAATTCCTTGCCTTCCTCAACTGTGTCTTCGTGAATGCGAGGCTACGCTCGCGAATGCGATGGGATAAATCTCTGCAATAGCTGGACAAATTTTCTGCAACTTTCAAAGTCTAAAAATTATCCGAATGACCAACTGATACTCACCGGAGGCCCTGGGGACCTCAACCAAAAGGCACCAATACATCCTAAAACCTCATTCAAAATTTTTTTAATCATCAAAACACCTCAAACAACATCAAATCACCCAAAACACATCGGATGCCAGCCTAAGCTTCTAAAATCGTTCGAAATATGCATTTGATAAAAAAAAACCCAACCAAACCATGTCCGAATGACCTAAAAATTTTCACACACATCCCAAATGACACAACGAAGCTTCTACAACTCTCGAAATTCCATTCTGACCTCTATGTCCAAAATCTCGCCTACCAACTAGAAATCACCAAAATCTTAACTTCGTCAATTTAAGCCTAAATCTTCTCTACACGTCCAAAACAAATTCCGATCACGCTCTTAAGTCATAAATTGCCTCCCAAAGCAAAACAAACCATTGCAACTCACATTTGAGCCCTCTAACTTATAAGTCAACATGTGGTTGACTATTCCAACTTAAACATCCTTAACAGAGACAATGTCAAATCTAACCAAATCCTTTTTGAACCCTAACCAATCATCCCGATCACATATAAAACCATAATATAAAGCAATTAGAAGCAGAAATGGAGGAAATGGATGGTTAACTCACGAGACGACTGGCAGGTTGGTCACATCCTCCCCAACTTAAACAAATGTTCGTCCTCGAACGAGTCAAGAAATATACCTGAACCCTCAAATAGATTTGGATATCTTATACGCATATCCTTCTCGGTCTCTCAGATAGCCTCCTCCACGGGCCATCCTCTCTGCTACACTTTTACAAAATCTATATCTATTGACCTCAACTTTCGAACCTTACGACCAAAAATAGCTACTGGCTCCACATCATAGGTCAAATAATGATCTAACTAAACCGTGCTAAAAACAAAAACATGAGAAGGATCTCCAAATATACTTCTTGAGCATAGAAACATGAAACACCAGATGCAAACTCGACAAGTTGGGTGGCAAAGCATGCTCATAACCCACCTTTCCAATATTGCGAAGCACCTCAAAAGGCCAAATGAACCGAGGACTCAACATCACTTTCTTCCCGAATCTCATATCACCCTTCATGGGCAAGACCTTCAGGAAGATCTTTTCATAAACCAGATTGGACACATCTCGAATCTTCTTGACAACATAACTCTTTTGTCGCGACTATGCTGTATGAAGCCTCTCCTGCATCACTTTCACCTTTTCTAAAGCATCATGCACCATGTTTTTCCCCAATAGCCTATCCTCATCGGGCTTAAACCAACCAACAATAGATCTACACTGTCTCCTATACAAAGCCTCATACGGAGCCATCTGAATACTCGACTGGTAGCTGTTATTATAAGCAAACTTTGCAAGAAGTAGAAACTCATCCCATGACCCTCCAAATTCAATAACACAAGCTCGTAGCATGTCCTCAATATCTAAATAGTATGCTCAACTGCCCATCCGTCTCATGATGAAAAGTTGTGCTCAACTCAACCCGAGTACCCAGCTCTCTATGCACGGCCCTCCAAAACTGCAAAGTAAACTGAGTGCCTATATCTAAATGAGGAATCTAGAATGCCATACAAACGAACAATCTCTCAGATATAGATCCCTGCTAACCACTATAAAGCATAGGTAGTAGACACAAGAATGAAACACGCGGACTTGGTCATTCGATCCAATATCACCCAAATAGTATCGAACTTCTTTAAAGTCCGAGGAAATCCAACTACAAAATACATAGTAACTCTCTCCCACGTCCACTCTGGAATATCCATCTGCTGAAGCAAGCCACCCGGTCTCTAATACTCATATTTCACTTGCTGACAATTGAGACACCGAGCCACAAATCCGATAATGTCTTTCTTCATTCTCCGCCACAGGTAATGCTGTCTAAAATCCTAATACATTGACACCTAGATGAATAGAATACCGCGAGCTATGGGCCTCCTCCAGAATCAACTCCCGAAGCCCATTCACATTAGGTACACAAATCCTGCCCTGCATCCTGAACACCCTATCATCACTAATAGTCACATCTCTGACATCATCGTGCCGAACTCTATCCTTAAGGAAAAATAAATATGGATCATAATACTTGTGCTCTATCATGCGATCATATAATAAAGAGCGAGAAATCATGCAAGCCAACTCCCGATTAGGCTTCGAGATATCTAACCTCACGAACCAATTGGCCAAGGACTTAACATAAAATGTAACGGCTCTCTCCCCAACTAGAATATACGCAAAACTCCCCATACTCACCGTCGTTCGACTCAAGGAATCGGCCAGCACATTGTCCTTCCTCGGATGGTACAATATAGTGATATCATAATTCTTGAGTACCTCCAACCATCTCCGCTGCCTCAAATTAAGATCCTTTTGCTTAAAATTTGAAGAAGACTGCAATGAACATTGAACACCTAACAAGATATGCAATACAACTAATGCCTCACAATTTTTAATGTGTAACAATGGTAGATGACTCCAAATCATGAACGGGGTAGTTCTTCTCATCCCGAGTATGGTGGGAAGCCAAACACCATGGTGAGCCCTGGACCTTGTTGCATCCACATACTTCAATGTTTACCGCTATTAGTACCATTCTTCATCCTTTGTGTTTAACATATGCATTCGTGTAGGTCTGGGAGAAATTGCTTTGACGAAGGAAGCCCCAGCACGTTGACTTGGCCATGCATGCATGTGGATATGGATTCATACTCTAGGATCACCCTCTCATATTTCTCTCATGATGGTGTACACGCAAATTTGAGAAAATTAATCAGTGGTTTGATAGGGATTTCATAATATTCAAGAAAATTTGGCCATTATTTGTGTTGGGATTCTACATTTCATTTTTTAATTGCAATTTTCGTTGTCAATTACCCAATTTAATTGCATATCAACTTTATATGTTGTAACACTGACTGAGTGAAGTACCTTAGCACTAATGTACGCAAGCAAATGGATCTTTGTATGCTTTATGGTTGATCACATCATTGTTTTGTGTTTGTTGAATTTATGACACTGTACAGGTTATGGCAGGTATCATTTATAATTCTTATTTCATTTGCCGTACCGATGATAGTTATCATACTTAGTACTTAGGTCGGATGTACTCATGCTACATTCTACATTAAATAATACAGATCCAAGTGTCGCGACCAAGCATTAGTTGCGAGGTTGTGTATTCAGCTGAGCATTGGGAGACGAGACAGAACTGCATTCTCATCCCCAGTCTTAACGTTTTTTTTTATGTATTGTTGTCCTAATTTCGAATAGTATTGTATTTGGTAATTTCAGTCTTTTATTTCTTTATTAGAGCTTATGACTTTGTATTTATCATCTCTAGGGAATTTGTCATGTATTAGCTCTATTTTCATCATATTGAGGTATCATGCTTATGTTATTTCTGTAAATTCTGCATTTTTTATTTTTAATTGATATATTTGGCTTGCCTATAAAGTATCTTAGGCACCTTCACGATGGTTTTATATTTTTGATTTTGACAGATCATAAGCTTATCGAAATACTGATATAGCATGAGTGATGCAAATTAACTATAGACATTTTGTTACGTGATACATAACTTTAATTTGTATATGTCATGATCCAAATTTTACAATAGGTCATAATCTCACCTAACAGTGCTGCTAGGCTAGCCAACGCATGAACCTCCACTTAGTTATCCATTTTAGTTCTGGGAAAAAATCAGGAATTTCATAAAATTATTAGAATTAAATCTAGCACCCAAAGAAATATATTCTTTTCTTTACCAAATTTTCGAGTTTAGGTAAATCATAAATTAATATAATGATAAGAGTAATATAATAAATACAACTATGAACATCCACTATAAACCCCCAAAACCCAGTGTCACAAATGCATGAGCATCTACTCGATCAATATAACACTACTATAATACTTGTCTAGAATATAAAATAGACAAGATAAGATAAATGAATATGATAGAGACTTTGTGTGCTCCAGATCGTACATGAAGTGCAGCTCACCATAAAGTCCCATAAACAGTTGTGCCTGTGCGCCAAAATGTTTACCATATGTACATGTTTAATATCCACACAATTAGTGTAGAAGTGTAGCGTGAGTACATAAACTAATACTACCAGTAAGTATATAGTCTAACTATGAAGAAGTAGCGACGCGGGATCAATATTGACACTTATTAGTGGTCCAATGAATCAAATATAATAAAAAAAACCTTCTTCAACATCTCAATCCAATGCAAAACGATCAAAAATTAATAAAATAACATGCAATCTATAGAAATACAATCCAATACCCATAATTTATCAATTTATAATAATTTCCAACTTTGCTCGAAAAGTCAACAAAGTCAGCCTCGAGCCTGAATTCCAAAACTTATCGAAGATAAATATTACCTATTACACCGTGAACTAAACATATAACTCATTCGTAATTTCGTGTCCAATTTTGTAATCAAAATCCAAAATTATCAATTATAGGTTTTCTTCAAAAATCCCACAATTTTTGCACATTTTTTATGTTAAAATCTATATATGTTCGTAAAATATAATCAAAAGTGGCTTAGAAAAATTTACTCCAAGAGGTGGATGAAATAGCTCTTCAAAAAACACTCCAAAATCTGCTCCAATGAGAAAAACATAAGATGAAGTGAGCAAATCCACATTTTTGCAAACTTATATTCGGCCTAGGCTAGGCCTCTTCACGATCACGGAAAAATCCTGGCGACTATGAAGGCTAAACCAACCTCGCCTATATCCCACTACGCAAATGCAAGGGCAGTCCTTAGATCGTGAAACCCATGCGATAACCCAAAAGGTCATCACCGTAATTCTCCCTTTCTCCGTGCTTCCGAGGCCAAAAAACCTCATTTTTAGTTGCCTCGATTTTTTGTGCACAGTTCGGGCGCGAAGCCGGAAATTTCTATGTTAATATACGTGAATTCTGTGGAAAATATAAAAATTTTGATATTAATATTGATATAGTTGATTTTGGTCAATATTTTGGGTAAACGGACACAGACCCATAATATGACGGTCACGAAGGGTCCGTAGGAAAATATGAGACTCGGGCATATTCCCAAAATTGAAATTCGAGGTCCCAGGCCCGAGTACGGAATTTTTTAAAGAAACTATTTATCTGAAAATTATATGAAAAAATTAATTGAAAGTGAGTTAGAAAATATAGGTATCGGGCTTGTATTTTGGTTTTGATACCCGGTTCAGGTCTTAAATGAGCGTTAAGCAATTTCTGTGAAATTTGGTCGAAATTGGGCGTCGTTTGACGTGTTTTGGACTAAAAATGGAAAATATGGAAGATATGAACTTTGAAATGAAAATTATCAATTTTGGGGGTTGATTCGTTGATGTGGATGTTATTTTTGCGATTTGATCGCTTGACTAAGTTCGTAAAATGTTGTTGAGTTAGTGTGTGAGTTTTGTTGGGAGCCCCAAGTGCTCGGGAGTGTTTTCGGGGGTGGTGGGGGATGTTTTGGAACCTTGAAACACATCAAATTTTTATTCCTGTTGCAGACCAATTATTACCTCTCTGCGCGATCACGGTGTACCACTTTTGTTTGCGTAGCCTCCCCCCCTTCCTTGTTAACGCGATCCTCTTTATGCGTTCGCGTAAAACAAAACCCCCAGACCCAAGCCTGCTTAATCTACGCATTCGCACAGGCCAATTGTGAAACATCAGGAATTCCTTCTATGCATTCGCGATTAGTGTCACGCAAACGCGATTCCCTCCCAGTCCGCCTTCTCCGCGAATACGACTTCTACTCCGCGTTCGCATAGGATAAATTCCCTTAAGTGAATTATTTAAAAGACAGAACTTCAAACACGGGATTTTCACAGTTTTATCACATGGACCCTTCTCTTTCACCCTCCATAGACGAGTTCCTAGCTTACTTTCCTCCATAACCCTTTGGGTAAGTATTCTTAACTCCTTTTCCCCATTATCTCATCATCTAATTAGTAAATTTGTAGCCTTAAATCATAAAATAAAGGTAGAAAATGGGGGATTTGGGTATAACTAGGGCTTTTGGGATTTTTGGCAATTCAACCTCAATTTGAGGTTGAATCTTCAAAGAAATTGCATATTTCAACTCGTGGGGTTATGGGTGATTGGATTTTTGTTCGACCCTTGAGTTTGGACCATGTGGGCCCGGTGTCGTATTTTTGAAATTTTGGAAGAATGGTAGGGAATTCGTTCCTAGGCTATGGAATTGTATTTTAAAGCCATTATTTATATTGAACTAACTATGGCTAGATATCGTTATTTCGGAGTTGGATTCTAGAGGAGAGGCGGTGTTAGAGACTTCATTGCTATCTTCGAACCGAGGTAAGTGTTTGATCTAACTTTGGCTTGAGGGAATAGGATTAGAGTTTTTGGTTGCTATTTGCTAAACGATCGAGTATGGTGTATAGGCATGGTGACATACTATACACCGGTGTCTAGCATGACTGTGAGTCTTAAATGCTTTAATTCAAAAGATATGATACAATTGTCCTGTTTAATTGATTATTTCTGTGTAAAGTGTTGGATAAGAATGAAAGGAACTGAAAGATTTTTTGAAATAATGATTCCCATGTCGGGAATAGTAGACCGCTACTATTGAATTCTCCCTTGCCGAGATGTTTGAGATGTTAGTTGTACCCTTGCCGGGTTTAACTATTATATTGTTGTTCTTCCCTAATGGGACCTCCTTTGGGGAGATTATTAGAGTTATTCAATTATAATATGGGATCGCGTGGCACGCCGGCCACTTATGAATTATAATATGGGATCGTGTGGCACGCCGACCACAACTTATATTTATTATTGTTATTGGCCTGAGATGCCAGTGACATTGTGCACGGAAAAAATAGGATCGTGTGGCACGCCGCCCACTTATATACTACACTACGGGATTGTCTGGCGCACCATCCACTGTAAACATATGTGTCATGAAACCCGGTTAAATCTGCTGTTGTTTCTAATGTTCCATTTATATCTACTACTCCCTGATGGCATGTCCCTCCCACTTTTACTTTATTTTTCTATTGTTTTTTCCCACACTTGTATATTATATTTTAACAAGTAAATTGTGGTAGGTCCGGTCTAGCCTCGCCACTAATTTGTCGGGGCTAGGCCAGGCACTTACTAGCACATGGGGTCGGTTGTTCTGATGCTACACTTTTGTGCATTTTGCATAGGTTATGGTATTGGAGCGGCTTTTCGACTGCATAAGTTCTAGACCGGGAACTGACCTTTAGTCCAAAAACTCTTAGGTAGCTTAGCTGACGTCCGTGGACTCATAGTCTCGTCTGTGTTATTGTAGTTTGTTTATTTGTATCGAGATAGACTCATTTGTATTTTCTTTCAGACTGATGTTTTTAGTACTCCTTAGTAGTCTATGAGTGGTGAAACCAGATACTGGGTAGAGATATCTAAAAAACATCTGCATTATGATATCGTTTTTGTTAAAAGTCTTCTGAATATTTTAAGTATTTATTTCAGTTTATCATACTGTTTTAGATAAAAAAATTGTGAAATGTTTAAATAGTTGGCTTGCTTAGCTCCGATAGTAGGCGCCATCACAACCTCGGTGGTGGAAAATTTGAGCCGTAATAGTTGGTATTAGAGCACTAACTTACTTAGGTCTCACAGCTCACAGAAAAGCTCGGTAGAGTCTGAGGGATCGGTGCGGAGACGTCGCTATTTATGCCTAGAGGCCACATAATGAGGAAACTTTCACTTTGTTCACCCTTGTCGCGCGATTGTTTTTCCCAAATATTGATTGTCATTCAACTCCATGGTGAGAACACGTGCTTCCTTTTCTACCGCACAGCAGCCCGAGCCCCCAGTAGCTGATCATATTTGGGGCAGAGGGCGAGGCGGAGGCTATGCCAGAGGCCGAGGCTTGGGCAGAGCTCAGCCCCGAGCAGTAGTCCCAGAGGTGGAGCTTCACATTGACCATGATGAGGAGGTTCCAGCTCCAACAAATCCAGTGGGCTTAGCTCAGGTCCCAGAGGGTTTCATTGCCACTTCAGTACTCTAGAAAGCCTTGGTCCTACTGGTAAGCTTTTTGGAGAGTGTATCTAGAGCGGGTTTGCTTCCCATAGCATCAGCTATGGGGAGGAGTTCAGAATCCCGCTACGCATACTCCGGAGCCAGTAGCTTCTCAGGCTCAGGTTCCAGTGGTTCAGCCCGTAGTGGCAGCTCAGCTAGGTGTTACAGCACAGGTCGGCGATGGAGTGGCCATGTCTTCAGAGGCTTTAAGAAGACTTGATAGGTTCTCCAAGCTGTTCACCACCACCTTCAGTGGTGCTTCTACAGAAGATTCCCAAGACTTCATATGCAGCTGTCATGAGATTCTTCGGATCATAGGTATTTTATAAATCAATGGGGTCGACTTTGCCACTTTTTGCCAAGCAAGATCCGCCAAGACTTGGTGGAGAGATTTCTATTTAGCTAGGCTAGCAGGCTCGCCATCATTGACTTGGGATCCGTTTTCCGAGCTATTTTTGGGAAGTTTCTCCCAGTCACTCGAAGGAATGTCCTTTGCAGGAAGTTTGAGCGTCTCCAGCGGGTCTCTATGTCAGTTACGCAGTGTGAAACTCAGTTGTTGATCTTGTGCGCCATGCTATTGTAATACTCCCAACGAGAGAGAGAGAGAGAGAGAGAGAGAGAGAGAGAGTGCGGAGGTATGTGGATGGGTTGTTCAGCCGCTCCCTGTTCAGATGGCCATGAGTGCTAGGTGGGAAATTTCATTTCAGAAGGCGACAAATGATGCCCGCTAGATAGAGATGGCACTCTCTCGGGGAGATGGTCAGGGGTCTGATAAGACACCTCTTTATTCGGGTAGATTCAGTGGTACCTCGTTTGGAGGCAGGGATTCTTATGGTAGAGCCCGCCCACCCACCCCCCTCCCATGAGGCCCTTATAATCAGCTCTCCACGCTTCTCATGGTACTCTAGGTGGCCGTGATTCTCAGGTGCAGAATTCAGGGCCAGCGGCTCTTCAGCCCACCATAACCCCCTATCAGTGCACCACCACTTCGATATTCTCAGCAGCTAAGGGCTTACTTCACTTGCGGCGACCTACGTCATATTGGTAAGTATTGCCCTCAAGCTTTCAGCAGTTCTCGACATCAGGGTCCTCGCCCCATGATTCAGGAACCAGATGATCCACAGCTTGCCTAACCAACAAGAGGCGGTGTTAGGGATCATTGAGGATTTTTGGGAGACCGTAGAGGTGGAGCTCGGACCTCCAAAGGTAGGGGTCAGCCAGTACAAGATCGTCCAGAGACGTAGTTTAGGGAGGTGGGGGCCAGCCCCATTGTTATGCTTTGTCGGCTAGGCTAGAGGCTGAGTCATCAGATACTGTGATTATAGGTACTATTTTGGTCTATGATATGGGTGCATCTGTGTTATTTGATTCAGTATATATGTATTCATATGTGTCGTCCTATTTTGCACCCTATTTGGTTATGCCTAGTGAGGCTTTGGGTATTCCTGTATATATGTCTCTGCCGGTCGGTGATTCTATAGAGATCGACCGAGTGTATCGTTCATGGGTCGTAGTATTTGAGGGTCTTAAGACCTGAGTCGACTTATTGCTCTTAGATATGGTGGAGTTTGACGTTATATTAGGGATAGAATAGTTGTCATCGTATCATCCTATATTGGATTTCATGCCAAGACCATGACTTTGGCTTTGCCAAATATTCCTCAACTTTAGTGAGACCCCAGGTGATGCCACCCGCAGTGTTATTTCGTATGTCAAGGCTCGGCGTATGGTCGAGAAAGGGTGTCTAGCATATCTGGCGTATTATAGCGTCTCCTGCGCAGAAGTTCCTTCCATTAGTTCTGTTCCTATTGTTCGGGAGTTTCCCCAAGTATTTCCCTTCAGACTTGTCGGGCATGCCGCCTGATAGGGATATCAATTTTTTTATCGATCTAGCACCGGACACTCAGCCTATTTCCATTCTGCCATATAGTATGGCCCCGCCAGAAGTGAAAGAGTTAAAGGAGCAAGTTCTTGACTTGCTTGATAAGGGTTTAATTAGGCCCAGTGTTTCGCCTTGGGGCGCACCAGTGTTATTGTGAAGAAAAACAATGGGTCAATGAGGATGTGCACTGATTACCGGTAGTTGAACAAGGTGACGATAAACAATAAGTATCCATTGCCGAGGATGGACTATTTATTCGACCATCTTCAAGGTGCTAGGGTGTTCTCGATGATAGATCTAAGGTTTGGTTATCATTAGTTGAGGATGATAGTGTCTAATGTTCATATGACAACATTTCGCACTCGGTATGGGCATTATGAGTTTTTGGTCATGTCTTTTGGGTTGACCAGTGCCCCGGCAACATTCATGGAGTTGATGAATGGAGTGTTCAGGCCTTAATTGGATTTGTTTGTGATTGTATTCATTGACGAAATTTTGATATACTCCCACAGTCAGGATGAGAATGAGCAGCACCTCAGAATGGTTTTTCAGACTCTGAAGGATAGTTAGTTGTACACAAAATTGTCGAAGTGCGACTTTTGGTTGAGTTCAGTCGCATTCTGGAGTCATGTTGTATCAGTAGAGGGTATTCAGGTAGAACCAAAGAAGATAGAGGCAGTCAAGAACCGGCCTTGACCAGCTTCAGCTATCGAGATTAGCAGCTTCTTGGGGTTATCTGGTTACTACCGATGTTTTATTGGAGGGGTTTTCATCCATTGCAGCACTGATGACTAGATTGACCCAGAAGGGTGCCCAGTTCAGGTGGTCATATGAGTGCGAAGCGATCTTCTAGAAGCTCAAGATCGCTCTGACTACGGAACTGATATTGGTTTAGCCCACGGGATCCGGGCCTTATATCGTCTATTGTGATGCATCCCGTATTGGTTTTGGCGCAGTATTGATGCAGAATGGCAGAGTCATAGCATATGCTTCGAGGCAGTTGAATATTCTCAATAAAAATTATCAATTCATGAGCTAGAGTTGGCAGCCATTGCTCATGCCTTGTAGATCTAGAGGCATTATTTATATGATGTGACGTGTGAGGTGAACATGGATCACAAAATCGTTTAGTACTTGTTCAAACAGAAGGAGTTGAATTTCAGGCAGAGGAGGTGGTCGGAGTTGTATAAAGACTATGATGTTTCTATTTATACCATCCGGGGGAAGGCCAATATGGTGGCCGATGCATTGAGTACGAAGTCCGCCAGCATGGGTAGTCTTGTCTTTATTCCGGTCAGCCAGAGACCGCTTGCTTTGGATGTTTAGGCCTGGGCCAATCGATTTGTGAGGTTGGATATTTCTGAGCCTAGCCGGGTGATAGCTTGCACGATTGCTCATTCGTCGTTGATGGAGCGTATACGTGAGCGGCAGTTTGATGATCCCCATTTGTGTGTACTGAGAGACAGGGTGCAATGTGGAGGTGCCCAGAAAATGACCTTGGGAAATTATGGTGTATTGAGATTGCATGAGAGAATTTGTGTGCCCAATGTTGATGGTATTCGGGAGTTGACCTTAGTAGAGGCCCATAGTTCTCGATATTCCATTCATCCGGACGCCGAGAAGATGTATCGGGATTTTAGGCAACATTAATTTTAGACGATGTTGGTCTCTAGTAGGATGGTTTGGGCCTGGAGATGCTCGCTTATTGGGTACCAATTGGGTGCAGGAGGCCTTGGATAAGGTTCCGATCATTCAAGATAGGCTTCGGTCAGCTGAGTCCAAGCAGGAGAGTTATGCGGACCACAAGGTCAGAGATGTTTCTTTCATGGTTCGTGAGCGAGCATTGCTCCGGGTATTGCCTATGAAGGGTGTGAGGAGATTTGGGAATAAGGGCAAGCTTAGCCCTAGGTTATTGGCACTTTTGAGATTCTTGATCGGGTGGGAGAGGTGGCTTATAGACTTTCCTTGCCGACTAGCTTGTCCGTTGTTCATCCAGTTTTTCATGTATCTATGCTTCGGAGGCATCACGTCGATCCAGCCCGATTGTTAGACTTCAACACTGTCCAATTGGACAAGGATCTGTCATATGAGGAGGAGCCGGTGGCTATTTTTGACCGGAAAGTTCCACAGTTGAGTTCGAAGTGTTTTCCTTTCATGTGTTCAGTGGAAAGGTCAGCCTCCAGAGGCATCGACCTGGGGGTCCGAGTCTGATATGCGGAACCATTATCCCCATTTTATTCCCTAACTCAGGTATTTTTTCTTTTGTCTGTTCGAGGACGAATGAATGTTTTAGAGGTGGAGGATGTGACGACCCAAATGGTTATCACTGTAATTTACCCTTTCTCCGTGCTTCCGAGGCCTTAAAAACCTCACTTTTAGTTGCCTCGATTTGTGTGCGCACGCCATGGGCGAAGCTGGAAAATTTCTATGTTAAAATATGTGAATTCTTTGGAAAATTTATTGAATTTTGATATTAATATTCATATAGTTGACTTTGGTCAACATTTTGGGTAAACGAAACCGGACCCGTAATGTGATGGTCCCTGAGGGTCCGTAGGAAAAATATGGGACCCAGGCGTATTCCCAAAATAAAAATTCGAGGTCCCAAGCCTGAGTACGGATTTTTGAAATAAATTATTTATGTGAAAATGATATGAAAAAATTAAATGAAAATTAGTTAGAAAATATAGGTATTGGGCTCGTATTTTGGTTTCGATACCTGGTACAAGTCTTATATGAGCGTTAAGCATTTTTTGCAAAATTTGGTCGAAAGCGGACGTCGTTTGACATGTTTCGGACTACAAATGGAAAATGTGGAAGTTATGAACTTTGAAATGAAAATTATGAGTTTTGGGGGTTGATTCGTTGATTTTGATGTTATTTTGGGTATTTGATCTCTATACTAAGTTCGTAGGATGTTATTGAGTTTGTGTGTGAGCTTGGTTTGGAGTCCCGAGGGCTCGGAAGTGTTTTTGGGGGTGGTTCGGGATATTTTGGAACCTTGAAACACATCAGATTTTATACTTGTTTCAGACCAATTATTACCCTTCGCGAACGCGGCCCTTCCCTTACGTTCGCATAGCACATCTTTTCCTTTTTTCGCGATCGCAGTTTACCCTTCGCGTTCACGTAGCCTCCCCCCCCCCCCCCCACTTCCTCGCAAACGTGATCCTCTCTACGCATTCGCATAAAACAAAACCTCCCCAGCCTGCTTCCACTACGCGTTCGCATAGGCCAACTGTGAGACCCTAGGACTTCTTTCTACGCATTCGCGATCACTATCACAAGAACGTGATGCCCTCCCAGTCCGCCTTCTTTGCGAACACGACCTGTACTACGCGTTCGCATAGGGTAAATTCCCTTCGGTGAATTATTTTAAAGACAAATCTTCAAACACGGTATTTTCATACTTTTCTCACACGGACCCTTCTTCTTCACCCTCCATAGACGAATTCCAAGCTTCCTTTTCCTCCATAACTCTTTGGATAAGTATTCTTAACTCCATTTCCCATTATTTCTTCATCTAATTAGTAAATTCCTAGCCCTAAATTACCAAATCGAGGTAGAAAATAGGGGATTCTGGTAGAACTAGGGCTTTTGGGATTTTTGATATTCAACCTCAATTTGATATCGAATCTTAAAATAGATTGCATATTTGAACTTGTGGGGTTATGGGTGATTGGGTTTTGGTCCTAGCCTCGAGATTGGACCATGTGGGCCCGGTGTCGGATTTAGAAAAATTTGGAAAAATGGTAGGAAAACTTAACATTCTTCCACACAAGGTATTTTAATCCTACGTGGCCCACGAGGCTGTGTCATGATTTACAAAAAACTGTTGGATAAAAGAAAGTTAATTGAAGGTGTTAGAGTGGAGACTTAAAAGTTTTGTCTCTGTGCATTTCCGCTGTGTTGATGAAAAGGTATGAAAAAGTTCCATTATACTTTTTTTCCTTTCAATTATGACAAGACTGAATGTGTATCCTCCATCCCATAAATTAGTGTGACATACTTTTTTCTTTTAGCATGTTAATTATATATACAAGAATAATAATTTTCTTTATTTAAAAATAATTTATCTTTAAACTTAATTATCATTTTATCATTAATTAAAAATAGTATTATTTTAAAACAATAAGAATATTTATATCATATTTTAGAGCGCAAGGTAGTAGTTGTACTGGAAATAACTTCTATACCTTGAGCCGAGGGTCTACCGAAAATAGCACATCTTTACCTTCATAAAAAAAGAGTAAGGTATGCATACATTTCATCCCCGGACACCACTTATGGGAATGCACTAGGTATAATTTATTATTGTTGTTGTGAATTTTAAGAGATTTAAAAAAATTGAACCAGTCAAATACTATCACATAAAGTGGATGGAGAGAGCATTATATATTACCCATATACATGACCCATTTCAAAGTAAAAATATAAGAAGAAAAAAGTAAGCATCATTTTATGTTCGACATATCATTTGTTAAATCAGAAATAATATTAAGGTATTTTTAAGGACTCCCAACTTTAATAAAGTTTAAGAAAATATCTAATTTGTTTAATCTATATCTGACAATTAATGTTACTGCTTTTTTAAAAAAAAAAAACTGGACAATTTGGACAGTTTTTTATTTTTAGCAATCTTTTGTATAATATTACAACAGTATTTTGTTTTAATATGGGTTGGAGCGGGTTTAGAGGGTTGTCCTCTTGTGTGTAAACCATGGCTTGTGTGGAAGGTTGTTAAGTTGAGGGACATTTTTGGCCTATTGTGTTATGTTGACGGACATGCTTGGCCCACTTTAGAGGGCTGTCCGCTTATGCGGCTGCCATGCCACAGCCATGTAGGATTAAAATGGCTTGTGTGGAAGGCTCTTAAGTTCAGGGATATTTTTGGCCCACTTTACTAACAACGAGGATATTTTTGGCCCACTTTACTAACGGAGGACATAACTGAGCTATATACCATAGTTTAGGAATATTTTTGGCCTTTTCTGTTGATAATATTGAATTAATTATTGCTACATATCTTTATTTCAAAGTTGGATTCTAGAGGAGAGGCGGTGTTAGAGGCTTGATTGCTATTTTCGGGCTGAGGTAAGTGTTTGATCTAACTTTGACTTGAGGGAATAGGATCAGAGTGTTTGGTTGCTATGTACTAAATGATTCTGTAAGATGAATAGGCATGGTGACGAGTATCTATACACCGGTGTCAAGCATGACCGTGAGTGATAAATGCTTTTAATTCGAAAGATATGATACAATTATCTTGTTAAATTGATAATTTTCATGTAAAGTGTTGGATAAGAACAAAATGAACTGAAAGAGTTTGTGAAACAATGATTCCCTTGTCGGGATGAGTAGACCCTTACTATTGAATTCTTTCTTGTCGGGATGTTTGGGCTATTAGTTGTACCATTGCCAGGATTAATTGTTATATTTTTGTTCTTCCCTAATGGGGCTTCCTTTTGAGAGATTATTAGAGTTATTCAATTATAATATGGGATCGTGTGGCATGCCGACCACTTATCAATTCTACGCCGACCACAACTTATATTGATTACTGTTATTGGCCTGAGATACCGGTGAAATTGTGCACGGAGAAAATGGGATCGTGTTGCGTCTCGTCCACTTATATACTACACTACGGGATAGTGTGGCACGCCGTCCATTGCAAACATATATGTCATGAAACTCAGGATAAATTTGTTGTTGTTTCTAATGTTCCATTTTCATCTAGTACTCCCCGATTGCCTGTCCCCTCCCAGTTTTACTTTGTATTATTTTGTTATTCTTTTTTTTCTCACACTTGTATATAATATATGTACAAGTTAATTGTCGTAGGTCCTGTCTAGCCTCGTCGCTACTTTGTCGGGGTTAGGCCAGACACTTACCAGCACATGGGGTCGGTTGTACTGATTCTAAACTTCTGCGCTTTTTGCACAGATTGCAGTACTGGGGCAGCTTTTGGACCGCAGCAGTTCTAGACTAGTAGACGACCTTCATTCCAGAGATTCTTAGGTAGCTTAGCTGACGTACGCGGGCTCGGAGTCTTTTCTATGTTATTTCTTTTTGTTTATTTGTATCAAAACATACTTTTGTGTATTTGTTTTCAGACTGATGCTTTTAGTACTCCTGTAGTAGTACGTGAGCGGTGACACTAGATATTGGGTGGATATATGTTTTAAACTTCTGCATTATGATATTTTTTTTGTTAAAAGACTTTCGCATATTTTAGGTATTTATTTCAGTTTGTCAAATTGTTTTAGATAAAAACTTTGTGAAATGTTTAAATAATTGACTTTCCCAGCTCCGATAGTAGGGGACATCACGGCCCCGGTGGTGGGAAATTCGGGCCATGACACCCATCTTGCCAAACCTTTGTGAACAAAAGCCATAATCCGCGAACATGTATACCAAACCTGCCATCCCTCAGCTATTCCTTTTACGATTGATAACATCTTAATGTGACCGCGAAGAGTTATCCTCCAATCTAGGCCACCATGCTAATGCTTCGCATTCGTGTCTCTTGCCATGTGAACACGAAAACCATTAGACCAAGCACCACGATCACAAGCCACTATACGAGATCGTGAAGGACATATAACCCAAATCCCAAACAATACAATGCAATCGGGATACTCACTTAGTGATCGCGATGAACACCCTTGACACTAGAAATCAGCAATCAAAGCAAAGGAAAATGGTCTCAAACCATCCTGAAACACACCCGGTGTCCCTAAAAAACGCGTCCAGTGACACCGATAAGTCCCATTACCTTGCCCAAACTTATTCAAAGGCTCGAAATACCACGAATAATATCAAAACAAGGAATGGATGATCAAAACCTCCTACTGTGATGACCCAAAGGGCCATCACCATAATTCTCCTTTTCTCTGTGCTTTTGAGGCCTTAAAAAGCTTTTATATGGTTGCCTCTATTTGCATGCTGAGTCCGGGAACAAATACGGAAAGTTTTTATGTGGAAATATATGAAACTTGTATTAAAAACTATGAATTTTGATAATAATAGTGATATAGTTGACTCTGGTCAATATTTTGGGTAAATGGACCCGAACCCGTGATGTGACGGTCTCGGTGGGTTCGTAGGTAAATATGGGACTCGTCTGTATTCCCGAAATCAAAAACTGAGGTCCCAGGCCCGTGAAAAGAATTTTTCAATGAAATTTTTTTGTGAAAATGTTTAAGGAAAATAAAAATGAAATTTGATAAAAAAATAATGGTATCAGGCTCGTATTTTGGTTCCGACGCCCGATACAGGTCATAAATGAGCATTAAGCGCTTTCAGTGAAATTTGATCGAAATTGGACGTCGTATGACGTGTTTCAGACTATGAGTTTCGAGTTTAAAAGTTTATGAAAATTAGAAGAAACATTCATTGGTTGGAGGTTGGATTCTATGTTTATGATGTTAATTTGGCGATTTGATCGCTCGACTAAGTCCGTAGGATGCGATAGAGTTAGTGTGTGTGATTGGATGGGAGTCTCGAGGGCTCGGTAGTTACTTGGAGGTTGGTTTAGGATTCTTTTCACTTAGAGAAAAATAGGTTCAGGGTTGCAGACACCAACGCGGCTGCAGTCATTTCTGCGTGATTCGCGGTGGACCGAATGGCCGCGATGCTTTTCTGTGCGGTCGCGTGGCTAAGTCATGCTGGGATTCTGGTTAACGAGCGCGGCCACACACCAAAATAGTATGGTTTGCGCTGGGAGGGTTATGAGAAGCCCTAATTTTTATCCCACATGGCGCGGCTGCAGCACATTTTTGTGCGCTCCGCGTCCGGTCATTAGAAAGGTATAAAAGTCCAAAAATTTCAGCCATTTTTCCACTTTTCAAAAACGCAAAACCTAAGGAGCGATTTTCCAAACAACTTTTCTTCTCCAAAAATATTGGTAGGTGATTTATAGCTTAACTTTCTTACTCCTTAACATCTTTTAACATAATTTCAACTTCAATCATAGGTTTCACAATTGAGAATTGGGACTTTTTGGTGGAACTTAAGACTTTCAATAGTTTTGAAATTGGACCCCGATTAGATGTCCAATTTCAAAACCAATCATATATTTGGACTAGAGGGGCAATGGGTAATCGGGTTTTCGGGCAGAACTTTGGAAAATTTATTCTTATGCATTCAAATTTATTTAACTAGGATTTGTTGATATATTTGGGTAACTTGTGACTAGATTCAAGCGGTTTTGTTGCGAATTTGAGGGGTGAAGCTATCCTAGAGGCGTGATTTGAGTTGGAGCTTATGAGTTAAGTGTTTGATCTAACTTTGGCTTGTGGGAATAGAATGAGGATGTTATTTGTTACGTGCTACGTGGAGTCGCTGTATAGGCATGGTGACGGTTATCTATGCATTTATTCAGTTCACATGATATGAACGGTTGAGGATAGATAATTACTTCGTACAATTTTTGAGCATTGGCTTGAATTAGAACTTGTTGGTAGCTAACGTGTTTAGAAGTGGAAGTTCGGTGATAATTTCCCTTGCCGAGACTTAAAATATATAGTGAATTCTCTATAGCCGGTATATTTTGTGCTGTTAATTGCATTCCTTTGCCGGGACTCTTGGTATTTTTATGCTACTCCCCTCGCACTTCAGTTGCAAATGATTTGGGTGAGTTTTGGTTGTAATAAATCGACGATCGGGTTGCACGCCGCAACTGTACTTGATATTGAGGATCTGGTTGCACGCCGCATCGGTATTAAATGTCGAGGATCGAGTTGCACACCGCAACGGTATTAAATGTCGAGGATCAGGTTGCTGCCACAACAGTATCGAATGTTGAGGATCAGGTTGCGCGCCGCTAAAGAACATGGATTAAGTACATTATTTCGTGTGTTGATCTTTAAGTAATTCTTTATCAGTTGTTATCTATTCAGATTTTTTTTACTTTTGTTAGGTGATTTCTGTATTTAAACCGTTGTATTCCACAGCATGCATCCCTCCCCTTTTATGTCTTTAGAATAGCGTATTCTTCTGTCATTGCACATATCTGTACAGGTTATTTATGGTAGGTCATGTCTAGCCTCGTCACTACCTCGTCGGGTTTGGCCATGCATTACCAGCACATGGGGTCGGTTGTGCTGATGCTACACTTCTGTGCCTTTTGTGCGCAGGTCAGGAGACATCTTACGGACCGCCGCAACAGTTCTAGACCGGGAGCCGACAATCAGTCCAGAGACACTTAGGTAGCTTAGCTGATGTCCGCGGGCTCGGACTCTCATCTATGATATTTCAGTTTGTTCATTTGTATCGAGACAGACACTTGTGTATTTTCTATCAGATTGATATTTTTAGTACTCCTTAGTAGTCTGTGAGTGGTGAAACCAGATACTAGGTAGAGACATGTTTTAAACTTCCGCACTTTGTTATCATTCTTTTGTTAAAAGTCTTCCTCATGTTATAAGTATTTATTTCAGTTCATCATATTGAATTAGATAAAGGATTTGTGAAATGTTTAAAGGGTTGGCTTGCCTAGATCTGATAGCAGGCGCCATCACGACCCCGCGCGTGGGAAATTCGTGTCGTGACAAGTTGGTATTAGAGCACTAGGTTACTTATGTCTCACAACTCACGGACAAGCTCGGTAGGGTCTGGGGGATCGGTACAGAGATGTCTGTATTTATCCCCCAGAGACTACGGAGTTAGGAAAATTTCACTTTGTTCATTCTTGTTGTGCGATTTGGTTTCTCAAATAATGTTTGTCGTTTTTCTCTATTCTTTCGCGGATGTCGAGAACACGTGCGTCTTCTTCTACTGTGCAGCAACCCGAGCCTCCAGCAGCAGCTCCTGCGAATGGCCAGGGTCGATGATGTGCCAGAGGCCGTGGTAGGGGCAGGGCTAAGCCCGAGACAGCGGTTCTAAAGGTGGAGCCTCACATTTACTTTGATGAGGAGGTTCCAGCCCCAGCAGCTCTAGCGGGCCCAACTAAGGTCCCAGGAGAGGTTATATGTTTCCCAGATCTCCAGGATGCTCTCGTTCGTATAGCGGGCTTTATGGACAGTGTCACTAGAGCGGGTTTATTGCAAGTAGCACCAGCCAGTTCTCAGGCTGCAAGAGGGGTTCAGACTCCTATTACGCGTACTCCAAAGCAGGTAGCTCCCACGACTCAAGTTCAAGTGGTTCAGCTTGCATTGCAGCTCAGACAGGTAATACAGCTCAGGTCGAAGATAGATCGCCATGTCTTCGGATGCTTTGTGGAGACTTGATCGGTTCTCCAAGCTTTTCACCACCACTTTCAGCGGTACTTCATCGGAGGATCCCAAGGGTTTTATATTCAATTGTCATGAGATCCGCAGGACTGTGGGTACAGTGGAGACCAATGGGGTCAATTTTTGCGCTTTCAGGCTTCCAAGGTCCTCCAAGACTTGGTGGAGGGATTACTGCCTATCTAGACCAGCAGGGTCTCTAGCTTTGACATGGGATCAGTTAGCAGAGTTATTCTTAGAGAATTTTCTCTTCATCACTCAGCGGGAGGCACTTCGTAGATAGTTTGAGCACCTATGACAGTTACACAGTATGGGACTAGATTTTTTGATTTGGCACACCATGTAGTTGTGATACTCCCTACAGAGCGAGAGAGAATATTGAGATCCATTGACAGATTGATTTAGCCGATCTTCCTTCCATTGGCCGTGGGAGTTGGTAGTGATATTACCTTTCAGAAGGCGCCCAATGCGGCCCGCCGGGTAGAGATGGCACTCTCTAGATGAGGTGGTTAAGGGTCAGATAAGAGGCCTCGACATTCTGATAGGTTCAGTGGTACCTCATTTGGAGGTTGGGATCTATACGATAGATGGCACCCTCAGAGGTCTTTTCAGTCAGCGCTTCAGGTTTCAAATGGTACCGCGGGCGGTAGCAGTTCTCAGGACCACTACTTTGATCAGCCGCCCATCAGTGTACCACAGCTCCAGAGCATCGAGGAGGTCATTCGGGGCATCAGGGTTAGCCTCAATTTTCTCAGTTGTCGCATTCTGCGGTGTTTTATGAGTGTGGAGATCTTTGCCACATCCGGAGGTATTTCCCGAGGTTCAGGGGTGTTCGGTCACAGCAGCAGGGTCCTCATCCGATGAGTCAGCCAGCAGGTGATCGACAGGACGCCCAGCCAGCTAGAGGCGAGGGTAGAGTCCATAAAGGTGGAGGTAGGGAGTATAGAGGTGGAGCTCAGACCGGCAGAGGCAGGGGTCAGCCCGCAGAAGATCGACCCAGAGACAAAGTTTAGGGAAGAGGGGGTTAGCCCCGTTGTTATGATTTACCAGCCAGGCCAAAGGCTGAGTCATTAGATGTTGTGATTACAGGTAATATTCTGGTTTGTGATAGGTGTGCTTCTATGTTACCCAGGATTTACGTATTCTTATGTGTCGTCCTATTTTGCACCCTATTTGATCATGCCTATTGATGCTTTGGGTATTCATGTATACCTGTCTACACCGGTTGGTGATTCTCTAGTGGTAGACAGAGTGAATCATTCATGTGTGGTAGTATTTGAGGGTCTTCAGACCCCTGTCAACTTATTGCTCTTGGATATGGTGGACTTTGACGATATATTAGGGATGGAGTAGTTGTACCCTTATCATGCTATTTTGGATTGTCACACCAAGACCGTGACCTTTGCCTTGCGAGATTTACCCCGACTTATGTGGAGAGGGACCTCAGATGATGCTACCCGCAATGTTATTTCGTATGTCAAGGCTTGAAAAATGCTCTAGATTATCTTGAATATGTTCGCGACTCCAGTGCAGAGGTTCCATCTATTAACTCTTTTCCAATTGTTCGGGAGTCCCCCGAGGCTTTTCCTTCAGACTTGCCGGGTATGCCACTGAACAGGGATATTGATTTTTGTATTTATCTGGCTCCAGGCACTCAGCCTATTTCCATTCCGCGGTATCGCATGGCCCCGCCAAAGCTGAATGAGTTGAAGGAGCAGCTTTAACACTTGCTTGATAAGGGTTTCATTAGATTTAGTGAATCACCTTGGGGTACACCAGTGCTATTCATGAAGAAAAACGATGGGTCGATGACGATATGCATCGATTACCGGCAGTTGAATAAGGTGATGATATAGAACAAGTATCCACTATCGAGGAATGACAATTTAATCGACCAGCATTAGGGTGATAGGGTGTTCTCGCAGATATATTTGAGGTCTAGTTAGCATCAGCTAAGGACCAGGGCATCTGATGTCCCCAAGAAAGCATTTTGCACTCGCTTTGGGCATTATGAGTTTTTGGTCATGTCACTTGGATTGACCAATGCCCCGGCAACATTTATGGAGTTAATGAACTGAGTGTTCAGGCCCTATCAAGATTTGTTCGTGATCGTATTCATTGATGAGATTTTGATATACTCCCGCAGTCAGGAGGAGCATGAGCAGCACCTCAGAGTAGTTCTTCAAACTCTAAAGGATAGTCAGTTGACACCAAGTTCTCGAAGTGCAAGTTTAGGTTTAGTTCAGTCGCTTTCATGGGTCATGTCTAATTAGTAGAGGTTATTCAGGTGGGCCCAAAAAGATAGAGGCAGTCAAGAACTGGCCTCGGCGAGCTTCAGCTACAGAGTTCCGGAGCTTCTTCAGGTTAGCTAGTTACTAACGACATTTCATGGATGGATTTTCATCCATTGCATCCTTGATGACTGGATTGACCTAGAAGAGTGCCCAATTCAGGTGGTCAGATGAGTGCGATGTGAGCTTCCACAATCTCAAGACAGCTCTAACTACGGTACCGGTATTTGTTTTTCTTATGGGATTAGGGCCTAATACTATTTATTGTGATACCTCCCGTATCGAGCTTCGCGCAATGTTGATGCAGACTGGCAGAGTCATAGCATATGCTTTGAGGCAATTGAATATCCACGAGAAGAATTATCATGTTCATGGCCTAGAGTTGGCACCATATATTCATGCCCTGAAAATCTCGAGGCATTATTTATATGGTGTAAAGTGTGAGGTGTACAGGAATCACAATAGCCTTCAGAATTTGTTCAATCAGAAAGAGTTGTTTTTGAGACAGCGTAGGCGGTTGGAGTTGCTGAAAGAGTATGATGATTCTATCTTATACCACAAGGGGGAAGGCCAATGTGGTGGTCGATGCATTGAGTAGGAAGTCCACCAGCATGTGTAATCCTGCCTATATCTCAGTTAGCCAGAGACCGCTTGCTTTGGATGTTCAGGCCTTGGTCAATCGATTTCTGAGATTGGATATTTCTGATCCTAGTGGGGTGTTAGCTTTCACGGTTGCTCGTTCAACATTGACGGAGCGTATTCGGGAGCGGCAGTTTGACGATCCCCATTTTTGTGTCCTGCGAGACACGGTGTAGCAGGGAGGTGCCAGGAAAATGACTTTGGGAGATGATGGTGCATTGAGAATGCTGGGGTGAGTTTGTGTGCCCAATGTTGATGGTATTCAGGAGTCAATCTTAGCGGAGGCCCACATTTCTCGGCATTCTATTCACCTGGGCGCCACGAAGATGTATCAGGATTTGTGATTGCATTATTGGTGGCGTGGAATGAAGAAAAACATTGTTGCATATGTGGTCTGTTGTCTGAATTGTCATCAGGTTAATTACGAGCATCAGAGGCCCGGTTGGTTATTTCGTGCCTTTAGCAGTGATTGCCTACAACAACAGCTACCACTCCAGCATTCAGATGGCTCCGTATGAGGCGTTGTATGGTAGGAGGTGTCGGTCCCCAGTCTGATGGTTTGAGCTGTGAGAGGCTCGGTTATTGGGTACAAATCTAGTACATGAGGCCTTGGATAAGGTCAATATCATTCAGGATAGACTTCGATTAGCTCATTCTAGGAAAAAGAGTTATGCAGATCGCAGGGTTACGGATGTTGCTTTCATGGTTGTTGAGCGAATATTGCTCCGTGTATTGCCTATGAAGGGCGTGATGCAATTTCGAAAGAAGGGCAAGCTTAGCCCTAGGTTGATTTTCCCATTTGAGATTCTCGGTCGCGTGGAAAAGGTGGCTTATAGACTTGTCTTTCGACCTAACTTGTAAGCTGTTCATTCGATTTTTCACGTATCCATGCTTCGGAAGTATCACGGCAATCCCGCCCACGTGTTAGATTTCAGCACTGTCCAATTGGACAAAGATCTGTCATATGAGGAGGAGCCCGTGGCTATTTTACACCGACAGGTTTGACAGTTGAGGTCGAGGAGTTTTCCTTCAGTGCATGTTCAATGGAGAGGTCAGCCTCCTGAGGCATCGACCTGGGAGTCCGAGTTTGATATGCAGAGCCGTATCCCCATCTATTCCCTGACTTAGGTACCTCTTTCTTTTGTCCGTTCGAGGACGAATGATTGTTTTAGAGGTGGAGGATATGACGACCCAAAGGGTCATCACCGTAATTCTCCCTTCCTCCATGCTTTCGAGGCCTTGAAAACCTTTTATTTGGTCGTCTCGATTTGCATGCACAGTCCAGGCACGAAGTTGGAAAGTTCTTGTGTGGAAATATATGAACCTTGTGTTAAAAACTATGAATTTTGATAATAATATTGATATAGTTGACTTTGGTCAATATTTTGTGAAAACGGACCCGGACTCGTGATGTGACGATCCCGGAGGCTCCGTAGGAAAATATGGGACTCGGGCGTACTCTTCGAGGTCCCAGGCCCAATAAAAGAATTTTTCTGTGAAATTGTATTCTGAAAATTTTTAACAAAATGAAAATGTAATTTGATCAAAAAGTAATGGTATCGGGCACGTGTTTTGGTTGTAACTCTTTATACATGTCTTAAATGAGCGTTAAGCCCTTTCTGTGAAATTTGGCCGAAATCGGACGTCGTATAACGTTTTTCCGACAATGAGTTTCAAGTTTGAAAGTTTATGAATCTTAGAAGAAAATTCATGAGCTTGATGTTGGATTCTGTGTTTATGATGTTAATTATGGCGATTTGATCGCTCGACTAAGTCCGTAGGATGCCATTGAGTTAGTGTGTGTGATTGGTATGGATCCTCGAGGGCTCGGGAGTGATTCAGAGGTGGTTCGGGGTGGTTTTCACTTAGATAAAAATAGGTTCAGTGTTGCAGACACCAGAGCGACCGCGATCATTTCTGCGAGGTCCGCGCTGAGCCGCGCGGCCGCGATGCTTTTCTTTGCAGTCTGTGTGGCTAAGTCATGCTGGGATTCTGGTTAACCAATAAGGCCGCACACCAAAATAGTGCAGTCCGCGGTGGGAGGGTTCTAAGAAGCCCTGTTTTCATCCCACTCGGAACGGGCGCAACACATTTTTGTGCGGTCTCCGTCTGGTCATTAGAAAACTATAAAGTCCAAAAATTTCAGCCATTTTTCCACTTTTCAAAAACCCAAAACCTAAGGACCATTTTTCCAAAAAACTTTTCTTCTCCAAAATGATTGGTACATGATTTCTAACTTTATTTTCTTACTCCTTATCATCTTTTAGCATAATTTCAAGTTCAATAAAAAGTTTTCACAATTGAGTATTTGGGGTTTTGGGTGGAACTTAAGACTTCCAAAATTTTGGATGTTGGATCCTTATTCGAGGTCCGATTTCAAAATCAATCATATATTTGGACTAGCGGAGGAATGGGTAACAGGGTTTCGGTTGGAACCTCGGGTTTTGACCACGTGGGCCGGGTGGCATTTTGGGAATTTTCGTGCTGAATTTTTGAAAATTCATTCTTACGCATTCAAATTGATTTAACTAGCATTTTTTTGATACATTTGGGTAACTTGTGACTAGATTGGAGCGGTTTTGTTGCAAATTTCAGGGGTGAAGCTATCTTAGGGGCGTGATTTGAGTTGAAGCTTACAAGGCAAGTGTTTGATCTAACTTTGACTTGAGGGAATAGGATTAGAATATTATTTGTTACGTGCTATGTGGAATCGGTGTATAGGCACGGCGGCGCTATTTCGAATAATGTGTTATAAATTCAGGTTGAATTGATTTAGTTCACATGATATGAACGGTTGAGTATAGATAATGACTTCGTATAATTTTGGAGAATTGGCTTGACTTTCAACTTGTTGGTAGCTAACGTGATTAGAAGTGGAAGTTCTGTGATAATTTCCGTTGCCGAGACTTAAAATATATATTGAATTCTCCCTTGCCGGGATATTTTAGGCTGTTAATTGCATTCCCTTGCCGGGACTCTTGGTATTTTGATGCTACTCCCCTCGCACTTGAGTTGCGAATGATTTGGGTGAGTTTTTTTGGTAAAAAATGGAGGATCGGGTTGCACGCCGCAACGGTACTTGATATTGACGATCGGGTTGCATGCCACAATGGTATTAAAGGTCAAAGATCGGGTTGCACGCCGCAATGGTATTAAATGTCGAGGATTGGGTTGCCTACCGCAACGGTATAGAATGTTGAGGATCAGGTTGCGCGCCGCAACGAAACATGGATTGAGTATATTGATCTCTATGTTGAGCTTTCCAGTATTTCGTTATCAGTTGTTATCTACTTGGTTTTTTAATACCCTTGTTAGGTGATTTCTGTATTTGAACTGTTGTACCCCACCGCATGCTTCCGTCCCGTTTTAACTGTCTAAAATAGCGTATTCTCCTATATTGCGTATATCTGTACACGTTATTTGTGTAGGTCATGTCTAGCCTCATCACTACCTCGGCGGGGTTAGGCCAGGCACTTATCAGCACATGTGATCGGTTGTGTTGATGCTACACTTTTGTGCTTTTTGTGCACAAGTCAGGAGACAGCTTACGGACTGCCACAAAAGTTCTAGACTGGGAGACGACCTTCAGTCCAGAGACTCTTAGGTACCTTAGCTGACGCCTGCGGGCTCGGAGTCTCATCTATGTTATTTCTGTTTGTTATCTTGTATCGAGACAGACTCTTGTGTATTTTCTTTCAGACTGATGTTTTTAGTACTCCTTAATAGTCCGTAAGTGGTGACACCAGATATTGGGTAGAGACATGATTTAAACTTCCACGCTTTTTTATCGTTCTTTTGTTAAAAGTCTTCCGCATATTTTAAGTGTTTATTTCGGTCCATCATATTATATTAGATAAAGGCTTTGTGAAGTGTTTAAAAGATTGGCTTGCCTAGCTCCGATAGTAGGCGCCATAACAATCCCGGTTGTGGGAAATTCGGGTCGTGACACCTCTTAACCTTCAAACATTCAAACTTGGCCGAACACGTCCCAATCACACTTAAACATTTCGGAATGACACCAAATTTTAAGTACAAGTCATAAATCCCAATACAAACCTATTCCAAAACTGAAATTTCAAACGGACATCGATAACATCAATTTTCACTTCGAATCAAACTTGAAAAACTCTAAAACCTTCTCAATGCCAACTTTCCACCTTACGCGCCAAAACGCTCTTGGACCATCCGATAGTTTATCCGACATGCGTTCAAGTCAAAAATTATCATATGAACCTGTTGAAACCTTCAAATCCCCATTTCGGGACCATTTACTCAGAAATCAAAACTTGATCAGCCATTCCATATTGAAGTTTCCGGATTGAAAATTACTCTTCCAAAACAATTTTGAACTTCTCGAAAAAATGAAACCGACCACACGTGCAAGTCATAATATATAAGGTGAAGCTACTCAAGGTCTCTAACTGTCATACGATGCACTAGAATTCAAAACGATCGGTCGGATTGTTCCAGTAACAAAAAAAATAAGTGTTTGCTTATTAGTATTTTGCCATAGTCTAGACCGACCTGAATTCATATATAATGCAGTTTTTATTTCTTGACTTCATTGTCAAATAGTACATTATATTTTCTTACGTAGAATACACACTGTTCCAGTTTTAAATATTAGTCGTCTTTTTAAATTGAATTTCTTTTAAAATATCTAACGTTTTAAAAATCAATCAGTCATTTAGAACCTTTACAAATATTCCTAATTGTTTCAACTAGTGCCGTGTTAGTTAAATAAAATGTTTAAGGATAGATAAAAAGTAGTTTGGATATAAATATTTATGCATTTTGTACTATTAAATATAGGGATGTTCAAATAGAATTGAAAAATTGCACGAAATTGAAAAGTTAAATGAAATCAATTAAAAAATTCAATTAGGATTTGTTTGATTTAGTTTGATATTGAAAAAATAAATACGAACCGAAACTATATATATATATATATATATATATATATATATATATATATATATATATATATATATATATATATATTATATTTTAAGACTTTATATTGAATTATCTTTAAGAAATATATAGAAATATTTGAGATTCACTTATGTGATGCAATATTTAATAGAATATGAATCCCTCTAATATTTTTATTTACTTTAAATAATGGGTTGTATCATCACTTTCATATCAAGTGTTATTGAAGTGCGTCAATATTTTGTTCTTTCATATTCATATGTCAACATCTATTAAGTTTTATATCTTTTCAAATGTCAAATGATATTTCGTTAACTTAGATTAAATAGAGTGTATTATTATTTAGGTATCATATTGATTTTGTATTTATTAAATTTGATTAGTTTTGAAAGTGTACTTCAATTAAAAAAATTGGGGAACTTGAAACAACAATAGGCCCATCAACATTGACTCTTTAGATGATACTAAAAATTATTGTTAAATGGCTAAAAAATAACTATTATGTGTTACTAAAAAAATTCTTGCATAAGGATATTTTAATAGTTCATATGAATGCTATTTTTTAAATAATTTTTAGCAAATGTATGTTTACTTATCAAAACATTAAAACTCGACAAAAGCAAACCAATCCAAACCGATATAGTTGGTTTGATTCGAGTTTGATAAAAACTGAACTAATTCGATCCATTGACACTCCTAATCATACCCAAACCTATATGGTCCTCTCTAATAAGTGTGCAATTTTTTTTAAAGGGAAACCTAATCTTAACTGGAAAAGTATTGGCTAGAAATCATATAAGTATATATTCTGTCATGACCCGAATTTTTCACCACCAAAAGTCGTAATGGCGCCTACTAATCGCAGCTAGGCCAGCCAACTCGCTTATATTTCTATTTTTAAGAACACTTAATTTAAAACCATTAGCAATAATAATATGATTATTGAAATAAATAGATTTAGCGGAAGACTTAATAATTTCTACCAGATGCGATACCGAAATCCCAATATAAAACACTACCCAAGAACTAGTATTACAATACTCACGAGCTTCTAAGAATAATACACATAATTGTCTGAAAGAATAAAATAATGTTTGTCTCTAATATATGAGATAACAGACTAAATGTAAAGATAGAGGAGACGTCGGGTACTGCTGACGCCTGCAAGGCTACCTCGGTGCCTCGGTGATCAAAAGCTAACACCCGCACTACTGCTGTTGTTGTTGTCTAAAACCTGTATCTGTGCAAAAAGAGCGCAGAGTGTAGAATCAGATCAACCGACCCCATGTGATGGTAAATGTCAGGTCTATCCCGGCGAAGTAGTGACAGGGCTAGGACCAGACACTCACATAAATTTTTACAGTTCAAAATACATGTATACAACAGAAATGGTAGGAAGTAACCTAAAATATTTGGTAAGGGAGAACATGCTATGGTGTAGCACAAAATATAATGAGAGAATGTAAAATAAAGAAACCTCAATTAAGGAGAACAGGTAAATATATATATATATATATATATATATATATCACCAACCACCATACTTTTAATCTCGTTCTCAAAAAATAGTCAATCAAAATGTACGACATCACCCGTCATACTTATACTCGCAAACTCTCATATCATGGCACAAAAAGACCCATCGTACTTAATTATACAGAACATGGCACGGAAAAACTCGTCATGCATAATCACTCAAATCATAGCACGGAAAGACACATCGTGCATAATCACTCAAAATATAGCATGGAAAGACCCGCCGTGCATAATCACTCTTCCTCACCAAATCAATAATCACAACCAATCAAGGTGAGGGAAATAAATAGATAGTACTAAATATTCTGTCAGGGGAGAATACAATAATGACAGTTTACATGTCCCAGCAAGGGAATAATTATATCTCTTTACCTTTCATTCACTTCTTACTCAATATCATCGTTCAAACCAACGCTCCAGGGAATTCACAATTCAAATTTCCTTCTCATACTTTTCACGTTATTATCACTCAACAATTAGATGTGGAAGAGTCAAAGAAATATTAAATAATCACGAGCAAAGACACACCGCCATACTAGACCCCCAACGTATAGATGCTTGTCACCATACCTATACGTCGGATTCCGCACATAGCAATTAGCAAGTAGACTCAACTATTATTCCCTCAAGCTAGGATAGATCAAATACTTACCTCGAAGGTTTACGGCAAACTCAATCCTTAAGCCATGCCCTTTCCTTTCAAATTTGGCTCCAATTCAATTGTATCTATACGCAATTGAATTAATATCATTAATATTACTCAACAAAATAATCCAAATGGCTAAATATATATTTTACAACATTCTGTCCGGAATAGTAAAAATTAACCCCGGGACAACATGGTCAAAACACGAGGTTCGAACCATTTTTTGATAACCCATTCACTAACGAGTCCGCATATATAATTTGTTCTTTAGTTCCACCCCAAAACGAGGTCTAAATCACAACTCCTTTGAAAACCCTAACTCTACCCAATTCTCTAATTTGTCTACCTATTTTCACATGTTTAGGCCTGAGAAATTGATTTATGTTGATGAAAAATGAAGGAAACGAGTTATGAATTACTTATTCAATTAACTTTGGTGAAGAAATGCTCCAAAATCGCCCAAAAAAGCAGTGGAGAAGAGAGAGTTTGAGAAATGGGATTTTTATCCCGTTTGTGATCTGTTTTCTGAATTTAAATTCACCGGACACAAAATTGCTCTTCACTTTCGTGACATAGGGACGCATCCACGAAGGGTTGGATTTTTCTAGGCATCGCGTTCGCAATGTGATCATTCGAACTCGTAGAGGAAAACTGGGGTATCACAAAATGCCCTACGCGAATGCGTAACCCACACGCGAATACGTAGGGAAAAGGGAAGGGGTCCTAAGCAGCTTATACGCGAACGCGAAGGGCATCCACGTCTGCGAAAAGAGGGGGAACACTAGACATCGCGAAAGCCAAAGGTGTCCGCGATCGCGAAGAAAGGAGGGTAGGCTGGGCATCGCAGAATGTGAGGCATGGCCGCGTTCGTGAAGATTAAAGAGTCTGTGCAAAAATTACAGAAAAGATGGAAGTATTTCCTAAGTCCAAAACACCCTGAACCACTCCAGAGCACACCCGAGCCCTCGAGGCTTCAAATCAAACATGTACACTGACTCAAAAATATTATACGAACTTGCTTGAGAGATCAAATCGCCAATAAAACATCAAACTCAGTGATTTGAGCCTTAATTTCCAAGAATTCTATTAAAATTTCATTACTTCCAAAATTTATAAATTAAGGCCGAAACACGTCAAATGACGTCTATTTTCAACCAAACTTTACAGGAAGCATATGACCTATACAGGACGTCGGAACCAAAATACAAGCCCGATACGATTACTTTTTGATCAACTTTTATTTTTATCTTCTGTAAACATTTTCAGAAAACAATTTCACAGAAAAAATTATTTTCTCAAGCCTGGGACTTCGGAATTCGATTTCGGGCATATGCCCAAGTCCCATATTTTTCTACAGACCTTTTGAGACCGTCAAATTATGGGTCCGAGTCCGTTTATCTAAAATGTTGACCAAAGTAACCTTTATCATTATTAATACCAAAATTCTTCAAATTTCTCACATAATTCATATATATCAACATAAAAATATTTTGGCTTCGCGCCCGAACTGCACACGCAAATCGAGGAAACCAATAGCAAGGTTCTCAAGGCCTCTGAAGCTCGAAATGGTTAGTAAAAAAAGTGATGACATTTTGGGTTGTCACATTCTCCACCTCTAAAACAACCTTTCATCCTCGAACGAACAAAGGAATGAAGTACCTGAGTCATGGAATAGATGAGGATAACGGTTCCGAATGTCAGACTCGGACTCCCAAGTCGATGCCTCTTGAGGTTGACCTCTCCACTGAACACGCACAGAAGGGAAATTCTTCAACCTCAACTGTAGAACTTGGCGGTCTAGTATAGCTACCAGTTTCTCCTCATAAGACAGATCCTTGTCCAATTGGACAGTGCTGAAATCTAACACGTGCGATGGATCGCCGCGATATTTCCGGAGCATGGATACGTGAAACACTGGATGCACAGACCACAAATGAGGTGGCAAAGCAAGTTTATATGCCTTCTTTCCCACACAATCAAGGAACTTGAATTGGCCAATAAACCTAGGGATAAGCTTGCCCTTCTTACCAAATCTCATCACATCTATAATAAGCGATACACGGAGCAATACCCACTCACCTATCATGAAAGCTAAACCTCTAACCTTGCGATCTTCATAACTCTTCTGCCTGGACTGAGCTGTACGAAGTCTCTCCTGAATAATCTTGACCTTATCTCAAGCCTCCTGAACGATATCCGTACCCAACAACCGAGCCTCTCCCGGTTCAAACCATCGAACCGGAGAACGACACCGTATACCATACAAGGCTTCATTAGGAGCCATCTGAATGGTCAATTGATAGCTGTTATTATAAGCAAACTCTGCTAAAGGCAAGAACTGATTCCACGTATCTCCAAAATCAATAACACAGGCTCTAAGCATATCTTCCAATATCTGAATAGTCCTCTCGGAATGACCATCCATCTGGGGATGAAATACTGTACTCAGCTAAACCTGGGTGCCCAACTCTTTTTGAAACGCTTTCTATTAATGAGAGATTAACTACGAACCTCGATCTGATATGATAGATATAGGCACCCCATGAAGGAATACAATCTCCCTGATATATATTCCCGCTAACCTCTCGGACGAGTAGGTGGTGGCAACATGAATAAAATGTACTCACTTGGTCAGCCTATCAATAATTACCCAAACCGCATCAAACTTCTTCCGAGTCATCGGAATGCCAGTAACGAAGTCCATAGTGATGCGCTCCCACATCCACTCTAGAAGCTCAATTTTCTGAAATAAACCACCAGGTCTCTAATATTCATATTTAACCCATTGAAAATTCAAACACCGCGCTACATATGCAACAATATAATTTTTCATTATGAGCCACCAATAATGATGCCGCAAATACTGATACATCTTTGTTGCGCCTAGATGAATAGAATATCGTGAATTGTGAGCGTCTTCTAAAATCAATTCTCGAATCCCATCAACATCTTACACAAATTTGCCCTTGCATTCTCAAAACTCCACCATCGTCTTAGGTGACCTTCTTGGCACCTCCTCTCTGAACCGTGTCTTTAAGGACACATAAATGGCGATCATCAAATTGTCGATCGCGGATACGCTAAAATAACAAAGAGCGAGCGACCGTGTACGCGAACATTCGACTAGGCTAAGAAATATCCACTCTCACACAATGTTTGTCTAAGGCCTGAACATCTATAGCAAGCAGCCTCTAACTGACCAGAATGTAAGCAAGACTGCCCATACTGGCTGACTTCCTGCTCAAAGCATCAACCACCACATTTGCCTTTCCCAGGTGATATAAAATACTGATGTCATAATCTTTCTACAATGCCAGTCCATTCCCAGTATGCTATCGAAATCGACACAATCTAGAATAATAAATCAACATGGGTCTCAAGACCCCCAATTACCACAATACAAAATCGATTATCTTGATCAACCACAATTGAATCAACCATTGGTGTAGACACGTAAACTGGAATACCCAATGGATTACTAGGTTGAACCAGGTGCATTGCAAAATAAGAAGACACGTACGAATACATAGACCTAGGGTGAAATAGCACTAAAGCCTCTCTATCACAAACCTGAATAGTACCTGTAATAACTGTATCTGAGGACTCAGCCTCTGGTCTAGCCTGAAGTGCATAGCATCAGGGCTAGGCCCCTTACCCTGAGCAATACCTCTGGAACGATTCAGCTGTTGGCTGACCTCTACCTCTATCAGTTTGAGCTCCACCTCTATGACTTCTACCTCCACCTCTAGTGCCCGTGACACCTCCTCTAGCTGGCTTGGCAGGCTAATGAACCTCTGGTGCCTGAATCATGGCACGAGAACTATGATGCTGATATCTCCCCGAAACTCGAGGGCGAAATCTAATAATGTGGCCGGGTCACCATAACCATGACAAACCCTCGGCTTCTAAGAGTGCTGCCCTGTCGACCTGAATGTCCTCCCCCGAAACTCTGATGTGGTGGTGCACTCATTGGGAGCAGGTAGCGCACTAAAAGACTGCTGCTCAGAATAATACTGCTGGGAACCACTGCTGCGTGGAGTACCATGAGAATCCTGAAAGGCTGATTGAAAAGCCCTAGGAGGATAGCCCCTACCATTAGAATCTCTACCTCCAAACGAGGTACCACTGAATCTGCCTGAACTACGGGGCCTCTTATCCGACCCATGACCACCTCCTTGAGCAAATGCCATCTCTATCCGGCGGGCACCATCTGCTGCTTCCTGAAATGAAATCTCACTACCAGCGCTCATGGCCATCTGAATACGAATCAGCTGATTCAAGCCAAAAATAAACCTTCTTAACCTATCGTTTTCGGTGGGAAGTATCACCCCTCATGGCGAGCGAGATCAATGAACCGAGTCTTACACTAGGTGACTGTCATAGTACCCTGATGGAGACGCTCGAACTGCCTGCAGAGAGCATCCCACTGAGTGACTGGAAGAAACTTCCCCAGAAATAACTCTAAAAATTGGTTCCAGGTCAATGATGGCGATCCTACTAGCCTGGCTGAATAAAAATCCCTCCACCAGGTCTTGGCGGATCGTGCTAGGCGAAAAGTGGCGAAATCGACCCCTTGGTCTCCAAAATACCAATAGTCCTAAGAACCTCAAGGCAGCTGAATATGAAATTCTGAGCATCCTCAGAAGGAGCACCACTATAAGTGATAGTTAAGAGCCTGTTGAATCTATCCAATCTATATATAGCATCAGCGGAAATAGCTGCATCTTCACCAGTCTCAACTACCATACCTGGCTGGACTGCCGCAGCTGGCTAGACAGCCACCACTAGCTAAATTGTAGGAGCCTGAGCCTGGGGAACCACTAGTTCCAGAGTACATATTGCAAGAGTAGGGGTCCCTCCTCCAGCCTGAGATATGGCTGGTGTTGCTGGAAGAAGAGACGCTCTACAAACGCCCTCCATAAAACCGTCCAATCGGACCAAAGCGTCCTGAAGAACAGGGGTGGCAATAAACCCCTCTGGGACAAGGCTAGGAGCAGAAACTCACATAAACCTGTACAGTTCAAAATACATATATACAACAGAAACGACAGGAAGTAACATTAAATATTTTGGAAGGGAGAACATGCTATGGTGTAGCACAAAATATAATGAGAAAATGTAAAATAAAGAAACCTCAATAAGGATAACGGGTATATATATATATGCACGGCACCAACCATCGTGCTTTTACTCTCGTTCTCAACAAATAATTAATTAAAATGTACGGCATCACCCATCATACTTTTACTCGCAAACTCTCATATCAAGGCACGGAAAGACCCATCGTACTTAATTATTTAAAACATGGCACAGAAAGACCCGTCGTATATAATCACTTAAAACATAGCACGGAAAGACCCGCCATTCATAATCACTCAAAACATAGCACGGAAAGACCCGTCGTGCATAATCACTCTTCCTCACCAAATAAATAATCACAACCAATCAAGGTGGGGGAAATAAATAGATAGAACTAAATATTCTGTCAGGGGAGAATACAATAATGACAGTTTATATGTCCCAGCAAGGGAATAATTATATCTCTTTATCTTTCATTTACTTACTCAATATCACATCATCGTTCGAGCCAACGCTCCAGGGAATTCACAATTCAAATTTCCTTTTCACACTTTTCACGTTATTTAGTAACCAACAATTATATGTGGAAGAGTTACATCAATATCAAATAATCACGAGTAAAGACTTACGGCCATACTAGACCCCCAACGTATAGATACTTGTCACTATGCCTATACGTCGGGCTCCGCACATAGCAATTAGCAAATAGACTCAACTCATATTCCCTCAAGCTAAGATAGATCAAACACTTACCTCGAAGGTTTATGGCAAACTCAATCCTTAAGCAATGCCCTTTCCTTTCAAATTTCGTTCCAATTCAATTGTATCTATACGCAATTGATTTAATATCATTAATATTACTCAACAAAATAATCCTAACGGCTAAATATATATTTTACAACATTCTGCCCAGAATAGTAAAAATAAACCCTAGGCCCACGTGGTCAAAATACGACGTTCGAACCATTTTCCGATAACCCATTCACTCACCAGTCCGAAAATATAATTTGTTCTTATGTTCGACCCAAAACGAGGTCTAAATGTAGCAAACTAGATAACAACAGAATAGACCACACTCGGACTGCTAGCTAAAATACGTAAAAATGTGCACAAAATAAACAAGAGAGCGGGAGGTACGAACTCCTGGTGGAAAAACCTGGAAGTGTGCTTTGATGCGCCCGAGTTTTCCTGAATCTTTGCAAAATGCGCGGCTCTATTGTGTCCTGCCGCGAGTCTGAACGAGAGTTTGAATGATAGCTGTCGGAGATCCTCGCCGGTGAAATATGTACTTGTCCAAGAAAACAAAATACACCCACAAAAGCAGAGGAGAGAATAAAAAGGAAAAGTGCAAGGATTTCCAGAAAAATTTCAGGCGAAAACAAAACTCCCAGACCTCTGGACAGCCTAGTGCTATTTTCAATATTTTTTCAGTAAAAACACGTAGAGATTCAATAAATTCTTTGATGAGAAGGCTAAAATAAGCAAAATAGCAAAAAAGTTAAAGGCTTACAGATTTTTAAAAAGAAGAAAACGAATGGGAAAAAGTGGAATGAACAGGGACAAAATTTGCAGAGTTGCAAAAGCACTAAAGCAGTGAAAGCTAATAAGCTTTTTCTGAAACACTTAAGGAGGCAAATAACACAGGGAGAAAGAAAAACGCCAGAAGAAAATACAGAAAAAAATCAAGTTTCGCAAAATACAGAAAAAATACAGAAAGAAAATACTGAAAAAAAAATACAGAGAAAAAAATAAAAAAATACAGAAAATCTGTTTGCTACAGTAATTTCGCGAAATGTAAATTAAGATCCTGATCGATTGGTTATAGATTTGGTGATAAAATCAGTTGGGGTTTGTGCACAATGGGAAGATACTTCTTTTGACACCAAGTTTTTGAAAATCCACCATCAGACGCCGGAGTTATGGCCGCAAAATGGTGACGGAAATACTATTCACAAAGAGGGAGAAGGGTTTACTTACTTGTTGATGTCGCCGGTGTGAGCAGGGTCGCTGGAGAGAGGTGGCACCGACAGTAGTGGTGTCGCCGGCGGAGGGAGCGGTGGTGGGGGGTGGGGGTGGTGGGGCAATCGACGTGGGGGTGGGGGATGGGGGTTTACCGTTAGAGAGAGGACTCCACAATATACAATCTCTTTATTCACAATAACTCCTACTTGTGTCTGTAAATTCCTCTAAGGAACAGCAGAATGTTCAAGATCATGCTATTATTTGTAATTGTTCATTGGCGTTCCTGACATGTCTTACAATTGAGTTAAGGTTATTGCCAAGCTACATTTTTAACTATCATAAATTATATACGAGTACAATCCTTTAAAATAAGAAGCTTTTTTGCCATAATCACTAAAATGACTAATGCAGTTGGTGACAATTTGATTGTTACAAAGTCAATTACCATTATTTGCGGGAACATTCTCAAGCTAATATTTGGGGTTGAGATCCTCTCCAGTATTTTTTAATGGGGGTGCAGGATGCTGCCACACGTTTATAAAAATTTGAAAGGCCAAAATTTACTGATTGCAAATTAATTCATTTTTATTAATTCAATTTTAAAATAACCTAATTCGTTTCTGAATTTTCATTAGATTACTGCGAACATCCAACGCCAGTGACATAAAGCCACGCAGTTGCAATTCTGGGGTGATTCTTCCTAAGAGCTTCCCATTTTTCTTTTATCCATCTCACTTATATGTTGTACTTCAGCGAACGTAAAATTGAGAGCGGCATCAAAATTCTAAGTCTTTAGCTTTAACATGAAATCTAGAAATATGCTATATTGGTTATGTTGCCGGCGTCGGTAGCTCACACAGCGGAGTTCAGAAAAGGATTCGTTGTCTGGTTTTTTTTTTTGTTCTTTAGTTTTTCTCTGCTAAAAATAATAGGATAGGAGTAGTATAAAATGAATCTTGAAATATCCAGCAATATCCTAGCATTTAAAATTTTTTGTAACATGTGACAGCATTCTACACCCCATTGAGAAATATTGGAGGAAATAATACCGAAGAGGATCTTAACTCAATATTCTGGTTTAAATGTTGTTGTACTAATGTCAGTTGACTTCAGTTAATATTCTATATTTGTATCTATAGACAGATCCATTCATAGAAATTCTGACAATTAAATTATTTAGATTAGTGTAGATGGTTCACTGTAAATGTGAGTCATAATAAAAAGTCCTATCACGAAATAAAGAGAAAGAAGCTTTAGCCACTTGTAATAAAAAGAGGATTTATGGCTAATAATAATAACATTATATGAGTTAGGTTAATGTTGATAGGTTTTTCATGCAATAATATGCGCTGTCTGCGTTCGACCATTCAAATTAATACGAACATCTCTTACAATATTTATTTCGTCAAAAAAGATATGAGAAGCACTTTTTTCTTTCTAAAACAACGAAATATATTAAGCACGAAATTAAAAAGGGTTGTTACAACATCAAATTGATCCGAACAATGCAGTTCCTAACAAGTCTTTGCGGTAATTAAGGAAAGAAAATGTTAGGATTTATGCCCTTCACTAGAGGGGGGTGAATAGTGAGGCACGAGAATGTCGATAAATATTGCGGAATTAAAATTGTAGGAGTAAAGTAAGTGCGGTAATTAAAAGAGTAAGGAAAGGACACACCAAATTTATACTGGTTCACCACAACATGTGGTTAGTCCAGTCCCCGAGAGACTCTCTCGAGTTTACACTAACTCCGTTAAGCTTACAGGTGCCTAACCTCAAGACTAACAAACCGTTACACTTGCTCGTAGATGTACACTCTACAAGACTTCAACTTGCTCGAGGATACCTGACCTCAAGACTTCACAATGCTCGTGGATACCGCACCACAAGACTTCACACACTAAGATTGAAGGTACTTAGCTAACCCGACAATCAATGAGAAGATATGGTCTTCTCAAGAACCTTTCTCTTTTACAACAAGAACTCTCTAAGAAGAGTAGATAAAGAGATACAATATAAGCTCTATGAACAACACAAAATTGTCTCTCAAATGGCTCAACAAAAGCTCTAAATATGATGTATAAATGTTATCAATATGTTCAAGAATAATGAGAGATATTGTTCATATGAAATGAGTCAAAAAGACCTCTATTTATAGGTGGTAGAGGTTGTATGTCCGTTGCTTAATAGGCAATCAATCATGCCGATTTTATGTCAAGATAATCGATTATTCACTTTACATAATCGATTATCTTCTCAACGTTCATAAAACGGAACGTTGGGAAGGCTAATCGATTATTCTCTAGGGGATAATCGATTATTGACCCTTGCGGAATTTCCAGTTTATGCTGGAAATTGGCAGATAATCGATTATCCTCTAGGTGATAATTGATTATGCAGCCTTGCTGGAATTTCCAGTTTTGCTGGAAACTCAGCATAATCGATTATCAGCTTAAGGATAATCGATTATCTGGTTGTTCTGTCCAGAATCGAAAACTTACTTCAAAAATCATTTTGGTTAAAATGAAAACGTTAAAATCATTTTGTTTGAAGTGTTTGAAATATGTTTATGATAAATATGATTTGATAAAATGATTTTATGCATATTTATGATGACCTATGTTGAGCCAAAAGACGAGATAACTTAAACATAGCTCTTACATTGGTTCTACCTAACGACCTACGCCTTGGGTCTTCGGTCTTGAACTTTTGAGCTCGTATTTGGCTTTTCCATGCAATCCCTTCATCAATATGCTTCTCGGCATTCAATCTTGATTGTTTGTCATGTAATAACGTTGTTTGACACTAGACTTCATTGTTTGTCATTCATCAAAACCTATACCTGGAAATCATGCTAATACAACCAAAGCACACATATCATGGATAGAATGATTTCCTACAATTTCTCCCTTTTTGATAATGACAAACAATAGGAGATATGCGTATCGGATTCCCCCTAAGTCCATGCTATATCTCAACATGCAATATATGCAATATATGCAAAACATTCCCCCTTAATTGAGTATTCCCCCTCAATTAAAGCATACTAGAAGGTGGAGACATTTCCCCTTATTAGATGCATATCGCCTAATTTCTTCCCCCTTTTGGCATTAGCAAAAAGAGAGTATACACAGGCTACTTTCCCCATTTGACACTTCCCCCTTTTGGGAAACCAACTGTTAGTGTCAAACATAAGATAGGAAATACAATGAGGAATATACATGATGACGATTTAACAAAAAAATATACCAACATAAAATGATACCAAATGTTAGTAATAACATAACAACCATATTAAAGGTTATTTTTAGCAAATCATATTACTTAAAAACATATCAACTGTTAATTTTTAACAAACCAATAGTTGTATTAAAAACATGAATCATTTATTTTTCAAGAATATACCAACTGTTATTCAAACCAAAAATAATATTCATCAAAACATGAATCAATCATTATTTTTAACAAAAATAATTGATACAATTGTTAACAAGGACATATCAATCGTTAACACATATCAACTATTATGTTTTTATCAAAAATGTGATAACTAACCGAAATTTCCCCTCGATGCAATAAGGTTTCGTGCTTGGTGCATCTACTACGATATTGTAGTCTTCAAGCACACCTGCAAACGTACCTAAAAATAGGTTTTAGCTGCCCAAACACTTTTGGGTCCTTGGGGGTTAGGCAAATAATAATCATAGCTAAAACATAAATCCCTATGTTTTGCAAAACATACGGGTGCTATGTGTCCTACACTGTTGCAATAATGACATACAACATTCGGGTTGTGCATATGTCTTGGTTTAGCCAAAAACGTTCTAGGTGATCTAAAGTCGTTGTTCCTAGAAGCGTTGAAATTCCTAGAGTCATTTCTAGGCGGTCTAAAATAATTAATTCTAGACTCATTTACAAAATTCCTAGAATTATTTCTAGGTTGTGCATCGCAATTTCTAACATGATTCTTATGCTTTTTACGCCTTTTATTTTTGCTAGGCCTTTCCTTTTTAATTTCTTCAACTATTTTAGGATTGTCATTTTCCAAAAATTTATTTTTCTCTTCTAAAATTTTAATTTTAGCCTTGGCCTCTTTGGAGATTTTTGAAGACTTTTTCAATTCATCATATAATTCTTGAAAAGCTTCTTGTAATTCTTCATAAGAGTAAGAGTTAGGAGTACTTACCTCTTCTTCCTCGTTGGCCATGAGGCATAGGCGGCAGTTTCATCACCCGAGCTGTCCGAATCCCATCTCACGCGCCTTTGGTGTTTCTTCTTCTTCTTGTCCTTGGGTTTTGGACAATGTGACTTGGTGTGGCCAAGTTTTCCACAATTATTGCATGAAGGACTTGTTTCTTCCTTCTTAATTTCCTTTTTCATAAACTTATAAAACTTTTCGATCAAGGCATTGGAAATATTATCATCATCGCTATCCGAATCACTTACCTCTTCTCTTTTAGAAGATGAGGCTTTGAAGGCAATACCTGGACTTTTCTCATCTCCAAATTAAGGTTTAAGAATTGTGCTTTGATAAGTTTTGAGGTTACCTCTTAGTCCATCAATTGTGACGTTCGTGATTCCTATCGGCTCTTGGATGGCATTGGCTTTGGAACGCCATTCGGGAGTGAGACTCCGTAAGATTTTTCGAACTAGATCTTTGTTCGAGTATACTTTTCCGAGAGCATGGAGATCGTTGATGATCATTGAAAACCGTTCAAACATATTATCGATGCTTTCCGGCTCCTTCATTCTAAAGAGTTCATATTCATGTGTTAGAAATCAACTCTTGATTCTCGGACTTGAGGCGTACCTTCATAAGTGATCTCAAGCTTATCCCACATCTCCTTGGCGGTTGTGCAGCAAGAAATCTTCCGATAGTCATCCGGATTCACCGCACAATACAACATATTGATGGCCTTTGCATTATATTCAACCTTCTTAATGTCCTCGACATTATATTCATCTTCCTCCTTTGGAACCGTGGTTTTCCCAACTTTCTTTGTCCGCATTTGTTCACCGTTCTTGATGATTTGCCACAAGCGAAAGTTATTTGATTGGATGAAAATTCTCATCCGCTCTTTCCAATATGTGTAATTTGTTCCGTCAAATAGTGGAGGCCTAATGGTAAGTGTCCTTCGCTCATCATACCTGCGTTCAACATTCTCAACAAAAATATATATCGTTCTCTCAACCGGTTAAGGATTTCAGAGAGTTAGGCTCTGATACCAACTGTTAGGATTTATGCCCTTCACTAGAGGGTGGGGTGAATAGTGAGGCACGAGAATGTCGATAAATATTGCGGAATTAAAATTGCAGGAGTAAAGTAAGTGCGGTATTTAAAAGAGTAAGGAAAGGACACACCAAATTTATACTGGTTCACCACAACGTGTGGTTAGTCCAGTCCCAGACTCTCTCGAGTTTACGCTAACTCCATTAATCTTACGGGTGCCTAACAAACCGTTACACTTGCTCGTAGATGTACACTCTACAAGACTTCAACTTGCTCGAGGATACCTGACCTCAAGACTTCACAATGCTCGTGGATACCGCACCACAAGACTTCACACACTAAGATTGAAGGTACTTAGCAAACCCGACAATCAATGAGAAGATATGGTCTTCTCAAGAACCTTTCTCTTTTACAACAAGAACTCTCTAAGTAGAGTAGATAAAGAGATACAATATAAGCTCTATGAACAACACAAAATTGTCTCTCAAATGGCTCAACAAAAGCTCTAAATATGATGTATAAATGTTATCAATATGTTCAAGAATAATGAGAGATATTGTTCATATGAAATGAGTCAAAAAGACCTCTATTTATAGGTGGTAGAGGTTGTATGTCCGTTGCTTACTAGGCAATCAATCATGCTGATTTTATGCCAAGATAATCAATTATTCACTTCACAAATTCGATTATCTTCTCAACGTTCATAAAACTGAACGTTGGGAAGGCAACGGTCAGTGAATAATCGATTATTCTCTAGGGGATAATCGATTATTGACCCTTGCGGATTTTCCAGTTTAAGCTGGAAATTGGCAGATAATCGATTCCTCTAGGTGATAATCAATTATGCAGCCTTGCTGGAATTTCCAGTTTTGCTGGAAACTCAGCATAATCGATTATCAGCATAAGGATAATCGATTATCTGGTTGTTCTGTCGAGAATCGAAAACTTACTTCAAAAACCATTTTGGTTAAAATGAAAACGTTAAAATCATTTTGTTTGAAGTATTTGAAATATGTTTATAATAAATATGATTTGATAAAATGATTTTCTGCATATTTATGATGACCTATGTTGAGCCAAAAGACGAGATAACTTAAACGTTGCTCTTACATTGGTTCTACCTAACGACCTACGCCTTGGGTCTTCGGTCTTGAACTTTTGAGCTCGTCTTTGGCTTTTCCATGCAATCCCTTCATCAATATGCTTCTCGGCATTCAATCTTGATTGTTTGTCATGTAATAACGTTGTTTGACACTTGACTTCATTGTTTGTCATTCATCAAAACCTATACCTGGAAATCATGCTAATACAACCAAAGCACACATATCATGGATAGAATGATTTCCTACAGAAAATAAAGGTATTGTGCCCCAAAATGTGTATTCACATTCAGCGTATCCTTCTAATATCTATGTGCTTGCACAATGTGCTAGAATGTGTGCGACTGAGTTGTCTTCACGGTAAATGTGCTTGACTGGTGGGAAGTACATTGCTGCAACGAAGAACCTGCAATCATTGAGTTAAGTTATGTGAGCATCATTAGTCATGTGAAGTAGTATGATTATTGACAATACTTGACAGTCAGCTTCCACAACCAGTGGCATTAAGTATTTAGCAAAGACCAGCTCCAATCCCTTCAAGATGGCTCTAAGTTCTGCTTGATCTCTGATAATTCCTCCTGCTCCTTCATAGTTGGAGTTTTTTCTGTGTGCATCATCCATGTTGAGTTTATAGATGTTTTGTGGAGGTGGCACCCACAGTACGTGCATTCTTGTAAAACGTTTTGGATAAACTACGGCCTCAGGCCCAAATACAGCTGTTCAACATTCAAGGATGTAAAATCAGGAACTGAGAATCATACTGCAATACATGATACTGGAATAATAAACCATACCGAGTTACATCATACTGAAATAATGAATAGGATTAGACTGAGATGAGTATTCATAATAAGTTGATTGGTCAAAATTAAAACTCATAGAATATGGAATGATTATGAAAATATGCCATCTAGAGAGTAGAAGTTCTACTACTATTCAGGGAACTAATGCATAATTGCTTTATGAGGAAACTAGTAATGGTTATAATGATTGGGACGTAGGGAGAAACATAGACATTCCCAAACATAAAGAGTTATCCTCACATACATTAGTTTCTTCCCTTAGTAATACTACAATGAACTAAGAACCTTCTATCTTTTCGGAAGAAATCTTGCAAACCCTCCTTTGAGTTCTTGAAGAAATCTGTTGAATATTGAAGTATTTCATGTGTAGATTTAATCAATATTAGTTTATAAATGACTGAATTCATACCAAGATAATGGGAATTTCTTACCTTGAAGATGGGAGGGGTTGGAGGTCCTTTTAGAGTAGAGAAAAACCCTAAAATTCGTCCAAATAAAGTGGGGAAAATAACCCCCGAAGGTTTTATATCAAAATAGGGCCGGGTTGAAAAAAAAATAAAGATTTGTACAGTTGTGGCGCCGGGGTGGTTGGTAATGAAATATATGTGTCTGGGTACAAAACTTGGAAGTGCTCTAATAATCTACACAACGCGCTGCATGGGGCGGCGCTGTAGTTTAAAATTCTTTGAGCTTTTTTTAATTTGGGCATAACTTCTGGTATGAGTGTCTAAATGGCGAAGGGTCTGAAGCACTAAAAACTAGACTCGAAAATGTTTCATTTGATAGGTTTTACATCACATAACATATTATATAGTTTTTAGTACGCCCGTCCAAATTATGTTATTGTGAGTACTAATTTGGAATTTTAGTCTATCATGTAATTTTCTAACTTAGCTTAGACTTAGGTCTCCCCTTGGACCCCAAATCCCATATGATATGCCTCGTACGCTTATTATCATATCCAGTTGATAACCATCATATTAATACTCATTTAACGCATCCACAGCTGATTCAAATTTATAGAGTGTTACATTATCTCCCCCTGCGATCAGTCGTGCTCGAATAAGTGTCCTGGCTGTAACTATGACTAACTCTAAGACGTTAAATAGGACTTATGCAAACATGTGAACACTGAAATTCCATGAACACGTGCATATTAATTGAATGAATACACGATTACTGAACTTATGAGATACTTAATTGAATAGTTACTAGACTGAATGGCTACTATACTTGCTAAACACTAATGACATGGAGATTGTATTATAAAGTTTTGATGAGAAGGTTTGTTACTGTCTAGATTCTCTGATTTCTCTTCAAAAAGATGGTGTTATCTGGACTTCATGTCTTCTCCGGCTTTCCATGTAGCCTCTTCAACCTTTTGATTCCTCCATAGCACTTTTACTGAAGCAATTTCCTTAGTTCTGAGCTTTCGGACTTAACGATCAAGGATAGACACTGGAATTTCTTCGTAAGGCAGGCTGTCTTTGACCCCTATAATCTCTGTAGGGACCACATGTGAAGGGCCTCCTATGGATTGTTTCAACATGGGCACATGAAACATTAGGTGTACAACAACTAGTTCTTGTGGCAATTCTAACTCATAAGCCATTTGTCTGATCCTTCGTAGGATTCTATATGGCCCAATTTAGCGGGGACTAAGCTTCGCCTTCATCCCAAATCTCATAACGCCTTTCATGGGATAAGCTTTTAGAAACACCCAATCATCAACTTGAAATACTAAGTTCTCTACGCTGCACGTCTGAATAAGACATTAGACCACTTTGAGCCGTTTTAAAGTGCCTTTGTAACAAGTTGAATTTCTCCATAGCCCGATAGACCAGATCGGGTCCTAACAACTCCGCTTCTACGACTTCGAACCAACCAATTGATGATCTTCACCTTCGCCCATACATATCTTTTTACGGTGCCATCTTAAACTATTGTGATAACTGTTGTTAAAGAAAACTCAATGAGAAGTAGATGATTATCCCAATTAACTTTAAAATCGGTAACACACACCCTCAACGTATCCTCATGAGTCTGAATTGTGTTTTCTGCCTGGACATCAGTCTGAGAATGAAAAGCGGTGCTGAGGTTCACCCTTATGCCCAATCCCTTCTCAATGGATTTCCAAAAGTTTGTCGTGAATTGAGCACCACGATCTGAAATGGTGGACAAAGGAGTTCCATGCAATTGGAAAATTTCTTGGATATAAAACTTGGCATAATCCTTGGCCGGATCTGTAGTCTTCACTGGGAAGAAGTGAGCTGGCTTGGTAAGTCAATCTAGAATTACCCAAATTGAACCATGTTTACGAATTGAGCGAGGTAGACCTGCTATGAAGTTCATGTTTATCATCTCCCATTTCCATATGGTAATTTATATACTCCTAGTTAACCCACCAGGCCTCTGATGTTCGACTTTCACCTGCTGGCAATTTGGACACTTAGCTAAAAAATTTGCTATGTTCTTCTTTATATCGTTCTACCAATAAATCTCCTTAATATCATGATACATCTTTGTGGAACCTAGGTGAATAGAATACCTAGAATTATTGGCTTCTGACATAATCTGATATCTGAACATGTCTACATCTGGAACGCATAGTCTACCTCTATACCTCAAAAAGCCGTCATCTCCCCCTTATTCTAAAGCCTTAGTATTGTGCCTATGAATTCCCTCCTTCAACTGCAATAAGTAGGTATCACTAAATTGTTTTTCCTTCACATTGGCTACAAAGGAGGATTCAACCCTGTTCTTGAGAACAACGCCACCATCTTCAGAGTCCAAAAGTCGAACTCCTAGATTTGCTAAGCGGTGGACTTCCTTCATCATAGCTCGCTTGTCTGCCTCAACATGAGCTAAGCATCCCATAGAACCCAGACTGAGAGCATTTGCTACAACATTTTCTTTCCCCATATGGTAGAAGATATCAAATAAGTATGATTTTAACGTGTTTTATGCCCATACTTGCCTATGCTTTAAGTATAATTTGCCATAAAATAGTCCCAAAATGCTCGAAAGTTATGCTTTATTGCAGGTTTGAGCAAAAAGTATCGAAATGTCAATCATCGTATCAAAACAGAGTGAAACCAGCGCAAGTGTCATAGGCCAAAGAAAGTGATGGAATAATAGCCTAGTTCGGACCGCATAATTGTGCATGCGGTCGCAGTAGGAGATTCAGAGAAGTTCATAATAAGTACATTCACCACGCGACCGCAGTTGGAATTGTGCAGCCCGCGTTCAGCTCACGCGGCCGCGCCACTATGTCATGCGGCCCGCATCAATGTTCAGAGAGTTAGAGAAATTGTCAAATGCAAACCACGCGGCCGTGGTCATCTTCACCCAGTCCGCGTCAGAGCTTCTCGAGGTCGCGCTACACTTTCATGCGGCCCGTGCCAGAAGAGTTCAGAGAGATATAAATTGAAGTCAAACAGCCAGTGCGTCCGGGTCATATTTATTCAGATGGCATTGACCACACAGGGGCAATTTTGTTCATTTTTTCCTGCCCACTATAAATAGAACATTTTATCATTTTCAGATTAAGTTGTATTTTGAGAATAGAGTTGCGCTCGTGACGACCAAAGTTTTAGCCTATTTTGGCATTTTAGCATTAATTTCTCTATAGATTATTGTACCTCGGTAATTAATTAATATGTTTATTTCTTCTTTTATTTTCTTCTTCAATTATGTCTAGCTAAGGACATTAGCTAGGGTTGTGGCTCAACCCTAGTGTGGGTAATTGATGGGTGTTCCCATCTAATGATAGATTGATATTGGGTATTTGTTAGTTGGGTTAATTTGATGCTTTAATTTAGGATTTGTTGTTGCAAACATTGATTTTAGCTTAGTGGGTTTTGAATCTTCTTGAGAAAGATAGTCTATGACCCAAAAATTTACCCAACAAGAAATTGGGATGGACCCATAAGAAATGGTAGTCCCAATTAATCAGTTAAGCCTTGATAGAGTAATCACCCAACTTGAACACTAGTTGCTTGATCAAATTGTCCTAACCAATTGGTCTCGAGAGACAATTGGGCAAAATCACTCTCTCTACCGAGAGGTGTGAGAGTGGGTACAATTGTGCAACAGTTATATCGTAACCCCATATATGAACTTCTCCTTGATCCAAATGTTTTGTTGAACAATTCCATAGCCCATAAATGAAATGACCCCTAGTTAACCCTTTTGAGCCTTTAGCCTTTTCCTTTTCAAGAACCAAAGCTACAAGAATATACCCGTTCGTAATGGTACCCTCTCTTGGCACCCAAATAATCCCTTGAGTAATGGAAAATTTCTAAGTTTTGGGGGATACAAGAAAGGAAACAAAGTGGTAAAAGGTACAAAAGCAAAAGAAAACGAAGGCAATGAAAAAGAAATAAAAGAGAAAAAAATAAAAAGAAAAACCAATGTAAATAAGAACAAAAAGGGGATTATAGGAAAAAATTGTGAAAAAAAATGTGAAAAAAGTAGAAAAAAGAGAAATGTTTGAATTGCATATGAAAGAGTGACAATGTTTCCCTCTAACCCCATGAAAAGAAGTAAAATACTCAAATCAGTCAAGAAAGTGTGCCAAAATGAATAAAAAGAAGTGCTTACGGGAAATTGAACCCACTTGAACAAAAAGGTGCCCTACCTTGACCTAAAAACCTTCACAATGACTCTACAAAAGCCCTATAGTATCTTGAGTTGAAGGGAACCTATGTTAGTGCATACTTACATATGGGGGAAAGTATATGGTACTTAGAGCTAGACTTGTGACCTTCTTCTTGAGAGAGATGAGTGAAATTCCATCAACCTCGGTTTGTGTGTCAAAACTCTAATAGGTGAGGTTCGCTTAGGGAGAGTTGAGGATGTGTGAGTTTTGGTTCCACAATGACCAAAGTAATTAAGAGAAGTTCCTTGATGAAATGTGTCAACTCTTTATGCTCTTGTGTCACACTTGATACACAGTTTTCAAAGTTTAAATGTGTTAATGATGCATTTGAATTGAGGGCAATTTTAGCACCAATTGATTCTTGTTGAGGTTACTTCAAGATAGCTGGAATTACTTGGATGTTTCCTTTAAGGGATGGGTCTTATTTCGTTTTCTTGAGGACAAGCAAATGTTTAAGTTTGGGGGAGTTGATAAGTAGGATATTAAAGTATTTTATGCCCCTACTTGCCTATGCTTTGATTATAATTAGCTACAAAATAGAAACAAAATGTTCATAGGTTGTGATTGATTATAGGTTTAAGCGACAAAGTGACGAAATGCCAAAGATTGGCTCAAAATGAAGTGAAACCTGCTCAAGTGTCAAAGGCCAAGCAAAGTGATGGAATAAGAGCCTAGTGTGGACCACACAATTGTGCATGTGGCCGTACTAGGAGATTCAGAGAAGTGCATAATCAGGACTTTTGCCATGCGACCGCGGTTGGAAATGTGCGGCCCACATTTAGCACATGCGCAGTGCTACTATGTCATGCGGCTCGCATCACAAAGTTCATAGAGTTGGAGAAATTGTCAAATGCAAATTACACGATCGTGGTCATCTTCAGGTGGTCCGCGTCAGATATTTTCGCGGTCGAGCTACCATTCATGCGGCCCACGCCAGACAAGTTCAGAGAGATAGAAATTGAAGTTAAAGAGCCAGTGCGGTCGCGGTAATATTTGTGCAGCCCGCACTATCCCCGTAGGGTCAATTCTTTCCAATTTTTCTAGCCCACTTTAAATAGAATATTTTACCATTTTAGGTTAAGTTGTATTTTGAAAAGAGCTGCGCTAGTGAGGACCAAATTTTTAGCCTATTTTGGAATTTTAGCATTAATTTCTCTATAGATTCTTGTAGTTTATCTTAGTAATTAATTAATATATTTGTTTCTTCTTCTATTTCTTCTTCAATTGTGTCTAGCTAAACCCATTATCTAGGGTTGTTGATCAACCCTAGCGTGGGTAATTGATGGATGTTGCTATCTAATGATAGATTGATATTGGGTGTTTGTTAGTTTGGTTAATTTTATTTTTTAATTTAAGGATTTGTAGTTGTAAATATTGATTCTAGCTTAGTGGGTTTTGACTCTGCTTGAGAAAGAGAGTCTATGTCAGAGTGGGAACAATTGTGCAGCGGTTATAGCATAAGCCCCATATACGTCTATCTATCCTTTGTAGTTTCTACCCGTAAATTAACCACCTATGTGATGCTATGACCCTTGTGCCTTTTTCTATATTAATCACAACCTAGAAAATAGTCCCTTAGCACAATTTAGTCTTAATCTTTAGTTCATAATAGTAGTTTTTAATACAAAGAAAATCCAAAAATGTTTGGAGTGCAATTAGGAGCACAAGCATAATTCTAGCTAAACAGACATTCCAACTCCATCACTAGCTCCCCGTGAAAAATTCGATCTCGAACCACTATTCGGGTTTAAATCTGTAGTGACTCGCTCTTCCTACATTTGAATTGGTAGTGTTGAGTTGGCAGCAATCACTTTTTGGCACCATTTTCGTGGAGCTTACGGTGTTGACTATATGTGTAGCTAGTTTTGTGTTTTGCTTCTCTTTCCTTTTTTTTACTAACTTTATTTTTTTCAATCTCTCAGGTATACATGGCTTTATTTGCACATGACCCTCTTGGAAATGTGGTCGCGGGGGAGGAGGTTGAGGATATTGAACAAGAAGATGTATTACCTCAAGCTCAAAAGAGAGATCGAAATGCAAATGCAAATGCTAATGCAAATGAGAACATCCCAGACCCTCCTTCGCGTCCACCAAGAGTGGCCCCCAGAGTTCTCCCAAATCAAGGGTAGGCGAGTGCCGTTGTTCCTCCCTGAATCCTGGTAGGGAACTTTCAAATTACAAATGTTATACTGACCCTGCTCGAGTAGAGAGGATATTTCACGGGTGCCTCAGACCAAAATGCCTACAAGCACTTGAATGGGTTCGTTGATACATGTTGGGGTAGCAAGCAGACAAACATTTCGTAGGATGTATTGAGATTAAGGCTTTTCCCGTTCTCTCTTTCGGGTAAAGCGTTGGATTGGTTAGAGAGGCTCCCCAATTAATCTATCACCACATGGGATGAATTGGCAGAAAAATGTATTTCCAAGTTCTTTTCTCCAAGTCACATGGCGGCGCTCCATGATGCAATTTCGGCTTCCAAACAAGAGCCAACGGAACCCTTGCATGAAATATGGGAGATATTTAGAAATATGGTGAAAAAGTGCCTAAACAATGACATGGACTATGTAATGATTCAACAAATGTTCTATAGGGGCATCAACACAACCAACTAATATATTGTAAACCAATTTACCGGAGTAAATTTTATGCAACTTCCCTACAATCAAGCTTGTGATGTTTTAGATAAAATGGGTAATACTTCTTCGGCATGGCAAAGACGAGAAAACATTCCTCAAGGTGACCTTAATGTCAAACATTTGTATAAGGAGTTGCATGATCACGGCTAAGCCATTTTCGAACTCACTGCAACAATGAATCAATTGGCGAAGGCACAATTGCAACAAGTCCAAAACTCGGGCCAAGTCAATGCCATGGAAGGAGTGAATATGATGAAAAGGAAGCAAAGAGGGAAACAACCTCAAAGAAATTTTGATGACTATGATGATGGTGGTAGTTATTCGAATAAATGCTATGATGATAAAAGCAAGGAAGTCCAATACGTCAATAACTACCAAGGGAATAGAGGAAATCAAGGAAACCAAAATAGTGACCCCAAGGAAATTGGGGCAATCAACAAGGTGGTAATTGGAACAATAACAACAACCAAGGTGGAAATTGGGGGAACAACAATTCGGGTAATCAAGGGAATTGAAACGGTAACAACAACAATAATTGGAACAACAACAACGGTCAAAGTGGGTGGAATAATACTAGTGGTCAAGGTAATCAGGGGCCAGGCTTTCAAAGACCTCCGATGTATCAACAACTAAACAATCCGCCACCATTTCAATCTCAAGGGTCTAGTTCTTTGGGTAATGATATGGGTCGAATCGAAGGTATGTTTGAGCAAATTATGAAGAAGAACCAAGACTCTGATGCTCAGATGGTTTCCCGCAACACCTCTATCCGTAACTTGGAGGAGCAACTTGGCCAAATTTCTCAATCCTGAAACACTCGCCCAAAGGGTGCTCTACCAAGTGATATGGTAGTATACCCTAAGTATTGGCACAAAAATCATGTGATGGCGGTGACAATGCAAAGTGTAAGAGGCGGTAATGTGCATGCCTCAATAGGAAATCAAGTAATGGTTGATGAAGATGAGTTGCGAGGTGATGATGCGCCTTTGATGGTTGAGGATGTAGTTGAACCCAATGTGAACAATGATGTGAGGATTGATATTAATGAGGTTGAGGAGGATACCCAAGAGGTCGTGAACCCGTCTAGGGAACACGTGGTTGATATGCCCGAGCCGGCGGTACCCAAACCCAAGGCACCTATGACTAGGCATCATCCGCCCTATCCTCAACGATTGGCCAAGCAAAAAGGTGACAATCAATTCAAGAAATTCATTGAGATGATGAAGAGTCTAACTATCAACGTTCCTTTAGTGGAGGCACTCGAGTAAATGCCAGGGTACACAAAATTCATGAAGGATTTGGTTACAAAAAAGAGGTCAATGCAATGTGAGACAATCAAGATGACTCATCAAGTGACCGCAATTGTACATTCTATGGTTCCAAAACTTGAGGACCACGGTGCATTTACTATCCCATGTACCACTAGAAGTTCCAAATTTTCAAAAGTTCTTTGTGATTTGGGTGCGAGTAGAAACTTAATTCCATATTTGGTCTTCAAGACTTTGGGAACCAGACAACCCCGCCCAACTACAATAAGACTTCAAATGGCTAATCGGTCAATGAAGCGGCCATTGGTATAATTGATGATGTCCTTGTTCGTGTTGATAAATTCATCTTGCTGGCCGACTTCGTTATATTGGATTGTGAGGTGGACTTTGAAGTCCTAATTATTCTTGGAAGACCTTTCCTAGCTACGGGGAAAGCTTTGGTCGATGATGAAGTGAGAGAGTTGACCTTCCATGTTGGTGATGAGAAGGTTGTGTTCTAGGTGTGCAACTTATATGAGGCAACCAAATGGCACCAAGGTGTGCTCGTTTGTGGACATTGTCACGTTGGTGATAGTGGATGAACAAGCGCGATGATTAATGTTGAAGATCCAGTTGAGGTTGTTCTACTAAATATGGATTTGAATGAGGATGCTGGGAGAGTGGAGTGCGTGAATGCATTACATGGCATGGGTTCATTTTTATATGAGCCTAGAAAGTTATCATTGGATCTTGAAAATCGCAAAACTCCACCAACTAAGCCATCTATTGAGGAGCCACTAGTGTTGGAATTGAAACCACTTCCTTCTTACCTCTAGTATGAATTCGTGGGCTCTAATTGTGCTTTTCCTTTTATTCTTTCATCTTGCTTATCTAACGTGCAGGTTGACGGCACTTTGGCGGTTTTTCAAAAGTGCAAGAAGACGATTGGATGGACATTGGCCGATATTCTGGGTATAAGCTCTGCCTTTTGCATGCATAAGATCATTTTAGAGAAAGATGCTAGGCCTTCACTCGAACATCAAAGAAGACTAAATGAGGCTATGCAAGAAGTGGTTAATAAAGAGGTTATTAAGTGGCTTGACGTAAATGTAGTGTATCGTTTCTCTGTCAGTTCTTGGACTTATCCGATGCAATATGTACCAAACAAAGGCGGGATGATTGTGGTGACCAATGCCAACAATGAGATTATTCTACTAGGAGAGTGATGGGATGGAGAGTTTGTATGGATTACCGAAAGCTTAACAAGTTAACTAGAAAGGATCATTTCCCGTTGCCGTTCCTTGACCAAATGCTTGATCGTCTTGCAAGTCGGTTGCTCCATTGCTTTTTAGATGGGTACTCGGGGGTATTATCAAATTATTATTTCCATGGAGGACAAAGAAAAGACGACCTTTATATGTACTTATGGCACATTCGCATTCTCGAGGATGCCTTTTTGATTATGCAGTGCACCAGCGACCTTCCTACGATGTATAACAGCTATTTTCACCAATATGGTGGAAGATATATTGGAGGTATTTATGGATGATTTTAGCGTGGTTGGGGATTCGTTCGAAGAGTGTTTGGTAAATCTAGATCAAGTGTTGGCCCGATGTGAAGTCACGAACCTAGTTCTAAATTGGGAAAAATGCCATTTTATAGTAGAAGAGGGTATTATGTTGAGTCATAAGATTTCAAACAGGGGAATAGAAGTTAACAAAGCCAAGATCAAAGTTATTTCAAGGCTTCCTCCCCCTACCTTTGCCAAAGGGGTGAGGGGTTTTCTTGGGCACGCGGGTTTCTACCAAAGTTTCATCAAAGATTTTTCTAAGATAGTTAACCTGTTGTGCAAATTGCTAGAGAAAGAGGCCAAATTTGTTTTTATGAGAAATGCATGGAAGCTTTTGAGCTTATAAAACAAGTTGACAATAACCCCTTTCATTACCTCACCAAATTAGAGCTTGCCTTTCGAGCTCAAGTTTGATGCCAATAATGTTGCGGTGGGGGCGGTGACCTTTTTGCGGTCCGTACTGGCATGTGTTGCATTTGTCTGGTCTCTGAAGTTTACCATGCGGGCATGGTCATGTTTCTGTGGTCCGCGATGGTTACACGCAGTCGCGTCCTTTTTGTGAGGCCCACATGGGCTTCTTTCTGCAAAGGTTCAAGGTTAAATCCATCGCGGTCTGCGTCTATTTTATGCGGCCACGCTGGTGGGTAAGTAAGGGGCCCCACGATTTTTTATAAATAGAGACCTAAGGCCTCATTTTACACTTTTTTCAGTTCGCACACCTGAGCCCTAAATTTCTATTATTCATCTCTGAGACCATTATTGTATGCTTGCATCAAGTGTTTGATTCTTCTCATTCCTGGTAGCAATTCTTACAATGATCATTAATTAGTTGCTAATTTTAATTTTGTTTATTTCCAAGTAGTATTAGCTTCTATGTTCTTTATTTTTTCTTAGATGTTATGACTAGGCTAGCTTATTTGTTGGTTTTGAATGTTGAGTCCAAATTTCATATTGGGTAATCGAGTAGAGACAACTAGGATGCAATAACCTGAACAAAAATGGACAAATTTGTCAAATCGTAACTCAGTCACTATGAGATCCTCAGCGCGGCCCGCGGTAATTGTCTCGCGGTCTGCATGGCCCTGACGCAGCCGCAGTACTGATGGCGCGGTCCGAAGTGGCCTTTGTTCTAAAATGCAAATTGCTTCTAGAGCAGCCGCATCCCTAATTGAGCGGTCCACGCTGGCCCGATGCGACCACGCCCCCTTTTCATGCGATCCGCATTAGGAGATTTAGAGAAAGTGGATTTTGGGTGTCTGATCAGTGCGGCCCGCGATGCCTCTCACACGAACAATGCCCTGATGGTTTGGTTCGCGGTGACCTATCTGCAGTGGTTGCAAAACTTTTGTTCATCGGTTGTGCTGCAATTATTTTCATCAACTAATATAATGCATGTGCTTATACTAACAAAGTTAGACATGATTGTTTGCAGAAAATGGTACAACAATGAGGACGAGGTGCAAAACAACATGGACGAGGGGACTCCTCCCATGGAGGAAAATCTAAACAAACAAAACTCACTCCCCGACCAAACTGAAATCAAGGAAACAGGTCGTGAGTGATGACGAACATTCGGGGAGCGAGTACCTCCCTTTTCAGGACCTCTCAGCTAATTCAGGGCAAACCCCCTCATCCCCAGCTCCATCTACAGCCCAAGCCCCATAAAATGTATAGTGTGAGTCGTCTGATAGCTAAGCAGGGGGTAGCGGAGAATTCTCCACCTCCCCCACATCTTCAGTATCTAGGGAGAGTGCAACATGGGGTACTAACAGTGATGATGGGGTCCGGAACAGTGGTGTACCCAGGGTTGGTGGTATTGAACGAACAAGAAAATCTGATATATGGGAGGACCACTTTGTTAGTCAAGTGTCCATCCAAAAATTCAGAGAAATGTGGCCAAAAAGAAAATTGATTCCGGAGAGGAGCATAATCACACGAGACCTATTGCCCATACTCCCCAATGTACACAAGCAATTGCATACTAGAGTAGGGTGGGAGCATTTAACATATGAGTTGATAGATTCCAACCAGAACATGGTCAAGGAATTTTATTGCAACGTAGCCCACACCAAAAAGGACTAAACTGCGACCAATGTGCGGGACAAAATGTAGTGTTTTATGGGAAGGCATTTAATCAATATTTGGGTTTTGACGATGAAGACGAGAGCCAATACAACGAGAAGTTGGAGATTAAGGAGGAGGTTTGCCCATTGTTGGCTGAGTATTTGGCTCATCCGGATATTGTTCTGGATTGGATACAGGCGGGGATGAAAATTTTGAGGAAGAATTTGAACTTCGAGGCGAGAGGGTGGTTTAGATTTGTGTGAAACAAGCTTTACCCTACTTCCCATGACCAGATTATCCCACACCCCCGGACTGTGCTGATTGCCTCTACCATGGCAGGTTTCACTATCAATATGGGGAATTGGATGTATAGAGCGATCACTTCTATGGGGGTTGACAGTAATTGGAACTACCCATATCCCAACACTCTGACCAAGTATTTCCTGGACTTGGAGGTAAATAAGAAGTTATAAGATGTGAAAGTTCGCCTAGTGTTCCCATTCTCATGGTTCAACATTCAGGGGCCGTACAACCTAAAGGACAAAAAGCGCAAGGCATCCATCTCTACCCTGACTAGCCAGTCTGAATAGCCAGTTGCGGTAGAGTCTGCTGTCGAGCCTTTTACTGAGCTCCCCTCCATTCCAGTTTCCACAGTTACTGATGATGTGCCCTCCTCTTCTGCGGGACTTTAGCTGGCCTGACAGTCCCCTCTTCCTAGACCAACCGTTTCACAACCCAACAGTTGGCAAAGACTTTGGCTAGTTTAAACAAGTGGATGTCAGCTAAGACATCCAAGTTGTCCACATTAGCTACTTCAGTTGAGGCCAAGTCTGCACCAGCCACTATTCAGATTCCTTAGTCTATTTAGGATACCTTGAAGAAGCTCCTGGCCAACTAGGAGAAGATTATGGAGACTCAAGGTTCCTTGACTAAGGCGGTAGATTCACATGGCAAAGGTTTGAAGGAGCTTGCTAGAGAGCACAAAAAGATGATAAAGTCAAGGGCATCCAAGGAATCAGTGAAGGTGCTTCGAGCGGATATGAAAAAGATATTCAAAGATCAGCTGCCATTAGACTTGTTATTTGAGGAGTCAGCCCCTCCAGCAGTAGAACCAATGCTAGAGCCACAACAGCAGCAGGCACCGAGGCCCCCGAGGAAGAAGAGAAAGTTGTCCAGTACTGAGGGTGTAATGATTGAGCTTGCAGAGACTCAGGAGATTCCCTCGGGTCATGCACCTAGCATTCAAGCGATCCATCACATAACCTAGTACAGCAGCCGAGCAGCAGATGGCAGAGAACCAATCTGATGTTCCCGCCCACACAGAGGACCAAGGGACTACTGAGGATCCCATGCATACGGACCAGGCCTAGGGAACTCTTCTATATCCCTTGTTCTGATATTTTATGCTTATTTGGTAGTTGGCATTTGGGACAATGCCAACCTTTATTCATGGGATGCGCCCTACTTTTTATCTATTTGGATGACTATACATATTAGATACTCCTTTTATGTTTTTTATATTGGATTTTCTAGTTGGTATGTACATAACTTTACATTTTAGCTACTTTTCTCGTATTTTTTATTATCTCCTGGTCTGTACATAAAGTTATTTTATGTATATATTCATCCCCCGTTGTATGTTCTACTCCCCTGTTGTACATATTCATTCGGTTTTTCTATTTTTTGTAAAAAAACAAAATTTTAGCTTCGTAGATAGGATCGTAGCTATTTATTTTATTTTTGTCGTTTTCAATAAGCTTTTGGTTTTCTTAATGCCACGGTTCTTTCCAAGGGTGGAGTATTATGCAAACCGGATGGCTCTTCCCAATGATAGATGGAGTAATAACCTTCAAGGGTTTGAGTATTTTTTCTCTTTGATTTTGATATTTAATAGTTAAGGATACCTCAGGAAAAACTTCACTTGGGCCTAGCACATTTTCCTTTGATCCCATGATCAAAGACATAATGTTATGCTTAGGATGGTAAAAGTCATGGCCTTGACACTCTTATGTTGACCAAACAATAATCATGTGGTCGTTTTGGACCATTGTGCGCTTGAGTCGTAACTAAGGTCGTTATGGGCCCTCGACTCGGTGTCTTTACCAATTCTTGAGTGTGTGTGGTGAATTCAACATGTGAGCCCAAGTCCCGCGCTGATGGTTTAGAACTTGTCCTGAATATTTGCTGAGACAAAATCCTAGGTGAATTGTGACTTCAAAAGTTATTATAGGCTCTCCTTGATCCAAATGTTTAGTTGATCAATTCCATAGCCCATCAATGAAATGACCCCTAGTTAACCCTTTTGAGCCTTTAGCCTTTTCCTTTTCAAGAACCAAAGCTACAAGAATATACCCGTTCGTATGGTACCCTCTCTAGACACCCAAATAATCCGTTGAGTAATGGAAAATGTCCAAGTTTGGGGGGATACAAGAAAGGAAACAAAGCGGTAAAAGGTACAAAAGCAAAAGAAAACGAAGGCAATGAAAAAGAAATAAAATAAAAAAAACAAAAAGAAAAACCAATGTAAATAAGAACAAAAAGGGGATTATAGGAAAACAATTGTGAAAATAATGTGAAAAAAGTAGAAAAAAGAGAAATGTTTGAATTGCATATGAAAGAGTGGCAATGTTTCCCTCTAATCCCATGAAAAGAAGTAAAATACTCAAATCAGTCAAGAAAGTGTGCCAAAATGAATCAAAAGAAGTGCTTACGGGAAATTGAACACACTTGAACAAAAAGGTGCCCTACCCTTACCTAAAAACATTCAGAATGACTCTACAAAAGCCCTATAGTATCTTGAGTTGAAGGGAACCTATGTTAGTGGATACTTACATATGGGGGAAAGTATATAGTACTTAGAGCTAGATTTGTGACCTTCTTCTTAAGAGAGATGAGTGAAATTCCATCAACCTCGGTTTGTGTGTCAAAACTCTGATAGGTGAGGTGCGCTTAGGGAGAGTTGAGGATGTGTGAGTTTTGGTTCCACAATGACCAAAGTAATTAAGAGAAGTTCCTTGATGAAATGTGTCATCTCTTTATGCTCTTGTTTCACACTTGATACACAGTTTTCAAAGATTAAATGTGTTAATGATGCATTCGTATTAAGGGAAATTTTTAGCACCAACTGATTCTTGTTGAGGTTACTTCAAGATAGTTGGAATTACTTGGATGGTTCTTTTAAGGGATGGGTCTTATTTCGTTTTCTTGAGGACAAGCAAATGTTTATGTTTGGGGTAGTTGATAAGTAGTACATTAAAGTATTTTATGCCCCTACTTGCCTATGCTTTGATTATAATTAGATACAAAATAGAAACAAAATGCTCACAGGTTGTGATTGATTATAAGTTTAAGCGACAAAGTGACGAAATGCCAAAGATTGGCTCAAAGCGGAGTGAAACCTGCTCAAGTGTCAAAGGCCAAGCAAAGTGATGGAATAAGAGCCTAGTGTGGACCACACAATTGTGCATGTGGCCGTACTAGGAGATTCAGAGAAGTGCATAATCAGGACTTTTACCATGCGACCGCGGTTGGAAATGTGCGGCCCATATTTAGCACATACGGCAGTGCTACTATGTCATGCGGCCCGCATCACAAAGTTCATAGAGTTGGAGAAATTGTCAAATGCAAACCACACGATCGTGGTCATCTTCACGTTGTCCGCGTCAGATATTTTCGCGATCGTGCTACACATTCATGCGGCCCACGCCAGACAAGTTCAGAGTGATAGAAATTGAAGTTAAAGAGCCAGTTGGGTCGCGGTAATATTTATGTGGCCCGCACTGTCCAGGGTCAATTCTTTCCAATTTTTCTAGCCCACTTTAAATAGAATATTTTACCATTTTAGGTTAAGTTGTATTTTGAGAACAAAGCTGCACTCGTGAGGACCAAATTTTTAGCCTATTTTGGAATTTTAGCATTAATTTCTCTATAGATTCTTGTAGTTTTATCTTAGTAATTAATTAATATATTTGTTTCTTCTTCTATTTCTTCTGTTTCTTCTTCAATTATGTCTAGCTAAACCTATTATCTAGGGTTGTTGATCAACCCTAGTGTGGGTAATTGATGGATGTTGCTATCTAATGATAGATTGATATTGGGTGTTTGTTATTTGGGTTAATTTTATGTTTTAATTAAGGATTTGTAGTTGCAAATATTGATTCCAGCTTAGTGGGTTTTGACTCTTCTTGAGAAAGAGAGTCTATGTCAGAGTGGGAACAATTGTGCAGCGGTTATAGCATAAGCCCCATATACGTCTATCTATCCTTAGTAGTTTCTACCCGTAAATTAATCATTGAGGTGATGCCATGACCCTAGTGCCTTTCTCTCTATTAATCACAACATAGAAAATATTACCTTAGCATAATTTAATCTTAATCTTCAGTTCATAATAGTAGTTGTTAATACAAACAAAATCCAATATTGTTAGGAGTGAAATTAGGAGCAAGACATAATTCTAGGCTAAACAGGCATTCCAACTCCATCACTATCTCCCTGTGGAAAATTTGATCCCGAACCACTATTCGGGTAAAAGCTATAGCGACTCGCTCTCCCTATATTTGTCTAGCGTTGAGTTGGTAGAGTTCAATATCAACATCATAATATTTAAGTAAGATCCACCTTCTCTGACGTATATTCTGTTCTAATTATTTGAAGATGTACTGAGACTCTCGCGATCTGTAAAAATGTCAACACGCACCCTATACAAATAATGGCGTCAGATCTTAAGCGCAAATACAACAAATACTAATTCAAGATCATGAGTTGGAGGATTTTTCTCATCATCCTTGAGTTGTATCGATGCATAGGCTATGACTTTACCGTGCTTAATACACAACCAAGACCAACTTATGAAGCATCACAATAAACAACAAACCTTTCGGTTCCTTCGGTAGTGACAAGACTGGAGTTGAAGTCAACATCTTCTTTAACTCGTCAAAATTTTTCTCGCACTCATCCGACCATTGAAACTTGACTTTCTTCTGAGTTTAACTTATCAAAGGGGACGAGATAGAAGAAAATCCCTCTACGAAATGCCTATAATAGCCGGCTAGACCCAAGAAAATTCTTATATCGAATACTGAGGTGGTCTAGGCCAATTCTTCACTGCCACTATTTTCTTAAAGTCCACCTTCACGCTTTCCCCTAAGATAACATGGCCCAAACATGCTACTGATTTCAACCAGAATTCACAATTAGAAAATTTTTCATATAGCTTGTGATCCTGCAGTGTCTCGAACACAATTTTGAGATGTTCTGCATGGTCAATCTCGCTACGAGAATAAATCATGATGCTATAAATAAACACGATAACGAATAACCAAGATAAAGCTTGAAGACCCTATTTGAAAGGTCCATGAAATCTGCTGGTGCATTCGTTATACCGAATAATATTACCAAAAATTTGAAATTCCCATATCAAGTCCTGAAAGCTATTTTTGGAATATCAATTTCCTTAACCTTCAACTAATGGTATCCCGATCTGTGGTCAATCTTGGAATAACACTGGGCATCCTAAAGTTGAACAAATAAATCATCTATGCTAAGAAGAGGGTACTTGTTCTTGATGGTAACTTTATTCAGATGACGATAGTCAATGCACATACGCAAAGGCCCGTCCTTCTTTCGAACAAACAAGACCGGTGTGACCCAAGATGAGACACTTGTCCTTATAAATCCCTTATCTAGAAGATCTTTCAACATGGCTATTAAAGCTTTCAACTCTACTGGAGCCATTCAATAAGGCGGGATAGATATTGGCTTAGTGCCTGTAAGTAGATCAATTCTAACGTCAATCTCTCTATCAAGAGGGATTCTAGGGAGATGTTCGGGAAACACTCATGGAAACTCATTTACAATTGGTACCAACTGGAGAGTGGGGATCTGAGCATCTGCATTCTTAACTCGAACTACGTAATAGATATACCCTTTGGAGATCATCTTTCTGGCTTTAAGATAGGAAATTAACTACCCCTAGGTGTTACTGCATTACCCTTCCATTCTAAGACTGGTTCACAGGGAAATTCAAAACATACTATTTTGGTTATACAACCCACTGCGGCATAACAGGACTCTAACCAATCCATGCCTATGATCACATGAAAGCCTACCATCTCCAATTCTACTAAGTCTGCTACAGTAAGACGATGATACACTTTGACTCATGCCATATAGATACACCTTGATATAACTGATTCTCCAACTGAAGTGTATACTTCAAAGGGTTCACACAACCTTTCTAGTTCTACCCCAAATTTCATAGCGAATACGGTGTTACATAAGATAGGGTGGATCCCGGATCTATAAGAGAATAGACATCAAAAGTGAATATTGTTAGCATTCCTGTGACAAATCTCCATGAGCCTCTATATTATGACGGCTTGCCAGTGCACACAAGCGGTTTTGACCACCACCTGCATCACTAGACTTTGATGTACCTCGCCATTGTTGAGCCTAAGAGTTATGATGGGATCTTGAATTAGTTGACTGAGCTACATTGTCTCCATTGTTCTGCATTGCCGATGGACCATCCCTAAAGAAGGCCCTGAAGACAGCACCCAAAGCAACCATCTGTGCCCGAATGACACAACGATGGGTGCCTCTAACCACACGTGTTGCAAATAGGGTAACCATGGACTTGGTTGCCTAAAATAGCCTGTGACTATGAGCCTACTACTCTAATATTTTGGTTTTTCTTGTTAAACTTGGACCTCTCAACTAGTGCACTAGCTAAATATGGAGCGAATCCTGATTTTGATTTCCCAAAGAACAGGCAATTGTCTCCTACTTGAGATCCCCCATGGCTGAAATTTCATGCAAACTTAGCTCTATTGATGAATTCCCTGTCCTTCTCTTTCTATAGACGCTCTTCTTCCTTCAACATGTCTTCGTTCCCTTGAGTAATGGCAACCAACTTAGTGATGGTCATGTCATTATTCTGAGCATCTATATTAGCATCAACAAATAAATCATCTGAAAGTCCACAAACCGCCTAACTCTGGCCCTTATATCACGTACCATTTCCAAAGCATACTTGGCCAGAGAGACGACCTTGAGTTAGTACTCATTCACACTCATATCACTCTGTTTGAGACTTTCAAACCCCAAAGCCCTAGCTTCCAAGGCCTCAATGGGTAGAAAATACTCAAGGAATGCATTTGCAAACTCCTTCCATGTCGCCGGAGCCGCATGCTTCTCTCGGGACTCTACCTATTTTTCATACCAAGTGTAAGCAACATCCTTCAGCTAGTACGCAGCAAGATCTTCTGCATCAGTGTCTGTAGCATGCATCACTCAAAATATCTTCTGAACCTCATCAATGAAGTGTTGCGGATCCTTATCCTTTTTGGACCCTGTGAAGACGGGAGATTTCATGTTGAGGAACTCCCTAGACCTGGAACTACCCGTCTTATGAACATCACTTGTTCCCTGCGTTTGAGCCTGAGTATCAACAATCTGGGTGAGCAATTGGATACCTCTACTTGCATCCATGTCCGAAGCACTGGGCACTAAGCCAGATGCAACCCCTGGGTAGGAGTGTCCACATTCTGAGCAGCATTAGTCGTAGCTCCCTGGCTAGTAGCTGAGGCCCTCCTGGTGTACTTTCTTTTTGGAGGCATTTTTTCTGAAATAAGAAACTTGCACGAGTTAGAAAGATCCCTAAATGCATAGCTCTAACTGCATGATTTAGAGTACGAAGGAAATGGAACGATCCTAGATGTCTTGGTGGTCAACTATTTACACGTGTGGCGCGCGCACACACACATAAAAGTGATCCTACTTGACACGACTTCATAGACTCCATAAGACTCTTGAATCTAGGGCTCTGATACCAAACTTTGTGACGGCCCAAACCATGATCTGGGCATAACACGACACTTGGTGCCTGATTGTATGTGACCGAGCAGACTAACTGTATGAATGAATCAACATATGGTATAACTATGAGCAAGAGGTAAATCTAAAAAATCATAATCTACTAAAGAGTCTGATTGAAATATCATATATGCGGGAAATACGGAAAGGTATACAGATATAAAAAGTAGCCGACAAGGATAACACATGAAATCCTACTAATATCTGACTGACTGTATTATAGTCTACGAAGCTTCTAAAGAATACTAAAAATACTAACTATTTACCGGAACAAGGTCTCCGGTATACCTTATTTACTAAAATACTATAATGACTGAAAAGAAGAATAATGCCCCGAAATACTGGGGCTCACCAATAGATGATACGAGATGTCCTACAAAGCAGAACCATCAACCTGTAATCGTTGCCTGCATCACAAGATGTAGGCCTCAGTTAAAAAGGGATGTCATTACATATGAATTGCACTGGAATGTAAAAAACTGAAGAAAAGAATTGTAAATATTGAAACTTAAATTGAACTGCTAACTATTAAATTGATAACCGAAATAAACGTAGGAATTACGGTTAAGAATACTCCCTCTCCTGAATGATGAGCAACTCTTTTATCTGAATATTAAACTGCAGCCTTATGCCATCATATATATATATATATATATATATATATATATATATATATATATATATATATATATATATATATATATATATATATATATATATATATATATATATATATATATATAATTGTGTATGTGTGTGCGCGCACACAATTTTGGCCTCGGGCCCAAGTATACGTATACATAATTGCGGCCTCAGGACCAAAGATGCATAAAGCATAAACTGCGGCCTCAGGCCCAAATATAGGTATTCAACATTCAAGGATTTAAAATCAAAAACTGAGAATCATACTATAATACATGATACTTAAATAATGAACCATACCGAGTTACATGATACTGGAATAGAGAATAGGATTAGACTGAGACGAGTATTCATAATAAGTTGATTAGTCATATCTGAAACTCATAGAATATCGAATGATTATGAAACTATGCCATCTAGAGAATAGAAGTTCTACTACTATTCGAGGAACTAAGGCATAATTGCTTTATGAGGAAACTAGTAATGGTCATAATAAATGGGATGTATGGAGAATCATAGACATTCCCAAATGTAAAGAGTTAGCCTCACATATCGTATTTTCGCCCCTTAGTGATACTACAATGAACTAAGAACCTTCAATTTTTTTTGAAGAAATCTTGCAAACCCTCCTTTGAATTCTTGAAAAAATCTCTTGAAGATCAAAGTATTTCATACGTAGATTTCATCAATAATAGTGTATAAATAATAGAATTCACACAAAGAAAATGGGAATGACTTACCTTAATGATGAGAGGGGTTGGAGGTCTTGAGAGAGTGGAGAAAAATCCTAAAATTCGTCCAAATGAAGTGGAGAAAATAACACCCGAAGATTTTATATCAAAACAGGTTCAGGTTGAAAAAAATGAAGATTTGCACAACCGTGGTGCATGGGGAGACACGTGGGGAAGCATGGTAATGAAATGTGTGTCTAGGAATGAAATTTGGATGTGCTTTGATAATCTGCACAGCCAGGCCGCATGGAGCGGCACAGTAGTGTAAAATTCTGCGAGCTTTAGATAATTTGGTCATAACTTATGGTAGGAGTATCCAAATGGAAAACGGTCTAAAGTGTTAGAAACTTGTCAAAGTTCTATTATTTGATAGGTTGTACAACACATAAAAACTTATATAGCTGTAGGTATGCCTATCCAAAGTGTTGTCTTGTGAGTATTCGTTTGGAATTTTATTCTATCGTGTAATTTTCCAACTTGGCTTAGACTTAGGTCTCTCCTTGGACCCCTAATCTCTGATGATATGCCTTATACACTTATTATCATATCCAATTGATAACCATCACATTAATACCCATTTAATGCATCCACAACTGATTCAAATTTACAAGGTGTTACAACTAAGCTTTATGTTGTTATGTTTCTTATGTTTGTACCATTTGTGAGCTATTTGAAACATGTTTGAGGTTATATATGGATTAATATCCTAATTAAACATGATAATAACTACTTTTGTGATATAATTGTACAATTGTGCTGTAATAACACACTTTGCACGCACCTTAGCATGTCACTTATACCCGTCCATGAGTATATAATTTGATATTTATTATTCATGTACATGTAATGTTACATATCTACTTTTTGTGGGATATGGATTGGACTGATAGCATGTGCGTTGTCTGTGTGGTTGATATAAGATAGCATATGAGTTGTCCCTTTGTTGAGATATAATAACATGTGAGTGCTCCGTGCAGGTCTGAGATATGATATCACATAAGTCATCCGTGTGACTGAGCTATGATAGAACGTGATAATCCGTGCTGTTGATATATATGGTACGTGAGTTGTCTGTGCAGTTATTATATATGACACGTGCTATGTTCGTGCGATTGTTATTTTTGGAACGTGAGTTGTTTGTGTAACGTGTGGATAAGGATTCATACCCTAGGACCACCATCTCATGTTTCTTTCTCGATGGTTTAAACGCGATATGGGAAAAACCGATCAGTGTTTGTTTCAGTTATTGCATTTTTTTCTGTACTTGCTAATTTTCTTGGATGTATACTTGTTTTATGAGCATATCTACTCTATATGATGTACTGGTAAATGATATAGAGTTTGCATATTATCTCTTGTGCATTGAGGTGACTTTACACGTGTTTTTCTGATTTGACGACATTAATGTTTACTTGTGGAAATTCATGAAATCAGAAAGTTATTATCTAGTATCATTGATAAGTCATCCATCTATTACCTCACCAAGGTTAGTTATTGTTATTAATAAGTATATGAGATCGATTAAGTAGAATAAGTATTAATCAACTTACCTTAATTCTAAGAACCAAATAATAATATTAGGCTCTAATTCATTTAGAACTTGGAAATATAGCCAACAAATCCATATCTACATAACAACTCATGTTCATCAATGATACATAACAATAACACCAACCAACTGCACTAAGTGCTCAACACTTATATATTACTTTACAAGTCTAGTAGAAATCGGTTCTTGAGTTTTAAACTCTAAGTATCTCTTCGCTTACTCAACAATACGATATTCAATAATTGAAGATCATAATAGTATAAAGAATATTATTTATCTTATTTTTATCAAATAGACACTATACATAGTCACTATCCACTAGTCAAATTTTCATATATAATACCCATTTTCATTTCTCAACTCAAGAAAACAATGACTTATTTTGAATCACCTTCTATATACTTATTTATATACAACAGATGAACATTGAGTGGGATTACCTCTTGAAGATAAATCTTAATTATTTTTATTTTTGTGTTCTAGGAGGATTTGGAAGAACCTAACAAATTTCATGGTTGAATCTTGTTACTGTTAGTGTTAATAAACTTGAATTAATACAAAACATGAATAAAAATCCACCTTGTATGATAAAGTGAAGCCTTGGTCTAAATCCTCTTCAAAACCCAATGAACTCCCAAAATTTGACGCCAAATCATTTCTCCCAGACCTAGGGGGTATATATAACCTTTCCAGGTGCACTGCCACGCATCTGGGCGTGCACTTTGGGCATCCAACTTCCTCAGGCGTGCAGGCGCATACAGTTGGATAGTGCTAAGTAAATTCATCATAACTTTTGTACAAAAGTTTAAATGGTGAATGATTTGAACTGTTGGAAATAAACTCAATGAGTTGTAACTGATAGCCTATCCACATCGTAACTCATTATACACATGGAGATATGATCGTTTGGAAATAGGTCATGTGCGATTTCGGGGGTCTTTTTCTCTTCAACAATTTTAACTTGTTCCAAGATACTTCTCCCCACTTATAAACAACATTATTACCCTTTAAATTATGTTCAATGCATGTCCGCATACCCAAATTGTTTATCCATAAACATAGTTGTTGCTAGCTTACAAATGAATACTTAGTGCTAATTATTAGGAAATATTGTAAATATCTTTTGTGTATCTTTTTATTATTGGTAGAATATTCTCTAATTAATTGTACAATCCTATAGTTGGTAGGTTTTGATTTTCCTTCATTATTGTACAATCCTATAGTTTGTAGGTTTTGATTTCTCTGTACTCTATATATACTTTGGTGAGCAATACAAGAAAATCACTTCTCCAAAACTCTCTACATGGTATCATACGCCAGTGGCTTATCGCCAAACAAACCCTAAATACATACTACCCTCTGCCGCTCTCCTCTCATCGGAGCCCGTCGCCGCCGCTGCTGCACTAATCGGCAGCCCTCTTTTTCTCGACGTCGTTCAGCGCCTCCTCTCCTTGCCTCGCGCTCATGGCCGCCACGACGTCAACCGCGCCTCTCCAGCCGATTGCCATAAATGTATCGGCTCAAATCCCACTCAAATTGGACTCCACTAATTACCTGGCGTGGAAATTTCAATTTCGAACCCTCCTTACGGGTTACGATCTCCTCGGCTTCTTGGACGGATCGAAGCCATGCCCATCGGCCACTATCGTCGACAACGATGTGACTTCCTCCAATCCAGCATATCCTTACTAGTTTCGCCAGGACAACCTTATTATCAGTGCCATCATCTCGTCTATCACACCGACGATCATCTCCTTCATTGCCGCTGCGAAAACCTCTAAAGAGGCCTGGGACATCCTCGCGCGTACATACGGCACCGCTTCTCGTGGTCGTATCATGGCTCTCAAACAACAGCTCCACAATCCGGTAAAAGGTTCTAAATCTATTACTGATTTTATACACGGTATTCGTGTGATTGTGGATGAATTATCTCTCCTGGGTGTTACCGTTGATTCTGAGGATCTTGTCGTAAAGGTTCTAAATGGTCTTGATGACCCGTATATGGAACTCTTTCATGCCATCCAAGCCCGTGAGTCTCCCATCTCTTTTGCTGAATTACATGACAAGTTGTTAAGCATGGAGGCTCAGATTACTGCCCGTGTGCCGGCCACCTCCGTCACATCCGACTCGGCTCCGTCGGCTGCCTTCGTCGTCGGACAGCAGCCAGTCCGTCACCGATTCGGTAGCCGCGGGTCAGTCTCCGGTCGCGGTGGTTACTCCAGCATTGGTCAATCTCGCGGGTACAATGGGAAGTGCCAACTCTGCAATGAATTTGGACACTCCGCGCGCCGCTGCCCATCCTATCCCGTCTCCGGCGCCAACCAGCCCCCTTACAGTGGACCATTGCCGTGGCTAGCTTATGCTTCGCCGCCCTATCCAGCTGCTCACACAGCCCATCACTTTCCGACGATTCCCTCTGCATCCGATTGGATCCTGGACTCTGGTGCCTCTCATCACATAGCCTCTGATCTTGCCAACATGTCTTTTCACAGTCCGTACACTGGCTTCGACAATGTGGTTATTGGTAACGGTGAAGGTTTGACAATTACTCATACTGGACAACTTAACAGTCATTCCTCTCTTTTATTACCTGGGGCTCTCTGTGTTCCACATATGCGTGAAAATCTGATCTCTGTTGCCCAATTATGTCGTCACAATAATGTTAATGTTGTTCTTTCTGATACTTATTTTCAGGTGAAGGATCGTCGCACGTGGGCAACGCTCGTTCGCGGCCCACTTAGGGGCAACACCTACTACTGGCCGGCGGCTCCCAGTCTCCCATCTGCCCTCACGGCACAAAAGCTCTCTGCGTCATTGTGGCATTCTCGGTTTGGTCACCCGTCAGCTAAAACCCTGCGTCATTTTGGTATCGTCTAGCAGTATAGCGTCCAGTAATATGGCTGATCTTGCCTGTGTATCTTGCAAACTTCATAAGTGTCATAAGTTACCTTTTTCTGAGTCAAGTCTGTCTTCTACTGCTCCCCTGGAGCTAATTCTCTCCGATGTATGGACCTCTCCGAATATTTTTAATGAAGGGTTTAAATATTATGTCATATTTGTTAATCATTTCTCTAAGTATGTTTGGTTTTTTCCTTTACGCCGTAAATCTGATGTCTCACAAACCTTTCCCATTTTTAAATCCATTGTAGAGAAATATTTCTCTGCTAAAATCATTATTCTGTATACTGACAATGGGGGTGAATTTCTCGCTTTACGCTCTTTTCTTGCCTCTCATGGCATCTCTCATCTTACGTCACCTCCTCATACTCCTCAGCACAATAGCTATGTTGAACGCCGTCACCGTCATATTGTCGATAATGGTCTCACTCTCCTTCATCATGCCACTATACCTCTCATTTACTGGCCTTATGCCTTTGCTACAGCAGTCTACATCATTAATCGTCTTCCCAAGACAAATCTCTTGATGCGCTCCTCCTTTGAGTCTCTCTTCCAAAAACGCCCCAACCTTGCCAAATTACGTGTCTTCGGCACTCAATGCTTCCCTTGGCTTCGGCCCTACACCTCACACAAATCGAAATCCAGATCTCGTGCCTGTGTCCTCTTCGACTACTCTACTACTCAAAGCGCTATCTCTGCTTTGATCCCTCAACGTCTAAAATCTTCGTCTCGCGTCATGTCACCTTTCATGAAGATGTCTTCCCGTTCTCCAAAATGTCAAACCCCGAGTCTCCCCCTGTACCCATTCCGGTCTCCTAAGAAGTCCTTTCGCTGCCACCACCAGTACCTGCCGTTGCTCCCACCAGCGATCCTTCACCGGACGCACTCCTGGCGCCACCGCCCGCGCCGCCACCGCCCCTTCCGGCACCGCCAGCGGCCCCTGCCGCCGCTACACCCATTATGCCGCCACCTGCATCCTCTCAGGGTGGTCATCATATGCAGACACGCAGCAAAAATAACATCTTTATGCCCAACAAGAAGTTTGGTATGTCTGTTGTCACCTCTCATGCTGTTACTGAACCTCAGACTCTGTCCAGTGCTATGTCTGATGAGCGCTGGCGCGCTGCTATGTCATCAGAGTTTGATGCTCTGCTACGGAATGGCACTTGGGATCTTGTCCAGCCTGATAACTCGCAGAATGTTGTCGGTTGCAAGTGGGTTTATCGCATCAAAGGCAAGCCTGACGGCACTGTGGATTAGTTCAAAGCCCGGCTTGTTGCAAAGGGCTTTCATCAGCGTCCAGGTGTGGATTAGGCAGCGAAAGGCTTTCATGTCACCTTTCATGAAGATGTCTTCCCGTTCTCCAAAATGTCTAACCCCGAGTCTCCCCCTGTACCCATTCCGGTCTCCTAAGAAGTCCTTTCGCTGCCGCCACCAGTACCTGCCGTTGCTCCCACCAGCGATCCTTCACCGGACACACTCCTGGCGCCACCGCCCGCGCCACCAGCGCCCCTTCCAGCACCGTCAGCGGCCCCTGCCGCCGCTACACCAATTATGCCACCACCTGCATCCTCTCAGGGTGGTCATCATATGCAGACACGCAGCAAAAATAACATCTTTATGCCCAACAAGAAGTTTGGTATGTCTGTTGTCACCTCTCATGCTGTTACTGAACCTCAGACCCTGTCCAGTGCTATGTCTGATGAGCGCTGGCGCGCTGCTATGTCATCAGAGTTTGATGCTCTACTACGGAATGGCACTTGGGATCTTGTCCAGCCTGATACCTCGCAGAACGTTGTCGGTTGCCAGTGGGTTTATCGCATCAAACGCAAGCCTGACGGCACTGTGGATAAGTTCAAAGCCCGGCTTGTTGCAAAGGGCTTTCATCAGCGTCCAGGTGTGGAATTTCCAGGAGACTTTCAGTCCGGTTGTTAAGCCGGCAACTGTGCGTTTGGTTCTCAGTATAGTTGTATCCAAGGGCTGGCCTCTTCGTCAAATGGATGTGAACAATGCCTTTCTCCACGGGAGGCTTACAGAGGATGTTTATATGGCACAACCACCGGGCTTTGTTGACAAAGCCTATCCATCTTATGTCTGTAAGTTACAGAAAGCTATTTATTGTCTCAAACAGGCACCCCGGGCATGGTACAGTGCGCTCCGCCAAAGCCTTCTGACCATAGGTTTCGTCAACACTACCTCTGGCACTTCACTCTTTGTCTTTCAGCACTCTAGTATTACGGCCTATTTCTTGGTGTATGTTGATGATCTCATATTGACTGGTAATGATTCTGCTTTCTTGAACCGTGTGATTGACTCTCTTGGGTCTAAGTTTTCTCTAAAAGACATGGGTGATCTAAGCTACTTTCTTGGTGTTGAAGTTCTGCGCAGCTCCAAGGGGTGTTTTCTTTCTCAGCGTAAATATGTTGTTGATATTTTGACTCGTCATAATATACAAGAGTCAAATCCTGTTCAGACGCCAACAGCGGCGTCAACTCGCCTTCATCTGGCCGACGGCTCGGCCCCTGCCGACGCATCCGCCTATCGACAGGCCCTTGGGGGCCTCCAGTATCTCTCCTTCACTCATCTCGATATCTCCTTTGCTGTGAATAAACTCTCATAGTTCATGCATGCTCCTACTGTCACTCATTGGGGCGCAGTTAAGCGCCTATTCCGGTATCTGAATGGGACGCGAGACTTTGGCATCTGGCTGCGTCCTTCATCTGCTATACATCTGCATTGTTTCTTTGATGCTGATTGGGGTGGAAACTGTGATGACCGCTCCTCAACTGGTGCCTATGTTGTTTTTCTAGGGCCAAATCCTATTTCATAGAGCTCCAAAAAGCAGCGTTCCGTTGCACGATCATCTACTGAGGCTGAGTATCGTGCCATTGCTTCTGCTGCCGCTGAAGTACGTGGCTTCATTCCCTGCTGCGCGAGCTTCATGTCCCTCTTCCGGCTACTCCTGTCATTTACAGTGACAACATTGGCGCCACTTATCTCTGTGCCAACCCTGTGTTTCATTCTCGCATGAAACACATCTCTATTGATTATCACTTTGTTCGTCAATTGGTCCAGAATGGGTCCCTTCGTGTTGCTCACGTATCCTCTGCTGATCAGCTTGCTGATGCTCTCACCAAGCACTTATCTCGTCCTCGGCTTCTTCTGCTGATGTCCAAGATTGGCGTGTCCTTCGGCCCTCCATCTTGAGGGGGCGTATTAGGAAATATTGTAAATATCTTTTGTGTATCTTTTTTTTATTATTGGTAGAATATTCTCTCATTAATTGTACAATCCTATAGTTGGTAGGTTTTGATTTTCCTTCATTATTGTACAATCCTATAGTTGGTAGGTTTTGATTTCTCTATACTCTATATATACTTTGGTGAGCAATACAAAAAATCACTTCTTCAAAACTCTCTACACTAATGACCTTCCAATGAAGACTTAAACATTTGAAAAAGATTTAGGGTGCTACAAGAGTCGATTATACTCATACTAAACTATTTGCATTTTGTGTGCAAATATTAGAGATGAGCTATTGCGGAGTTCAAGAGCTAGTTAGTATTCAAGACATCTCAGCATTTTGGTTATCAGCTGCCATTTGTTCAGGTAAACTAGGATCTTTTGTGTGTGTATACAAAGAGAATGCCAATATTATTATATTAATGCTGTTTGCTATTCTTAGTTGATCATGATTCATAACACCAGTTCTTTGGGTAGTTTGTATTCAACTTCATATTCTTATTTTATTATTTATTAAATGATCTTTATTTTGGGTTGCGTTTTATGTTGGTTGATTTGCCTAGTGGGTGGGTTTAGGTTCCATCACTACCTGATAAAATTTGGGTCATAACTGTCAAGGAAAATTACGTATTGCATAAAATAGGACGAGGAGAATTTCTATTTGAGGAAATGTCTGATTTTAGAAGCAAAGTTAGAGGGAAAACATGATTTTCACCCATTAGTTTGAGATAAAGCGAATACATTTCTGCATTTTCTGTGAGGTATTTTTTTCCTTTCGAAAAATACATAATAATTAATTTGGTTTAATCAATTGACCTACATATTAACCATTCATCATATAAAAGAGACTACAAAAATATTTAGAGAACAATACTCTTTTAAGAATTACATTGTGAATTTGTTATGTGGGACTACAGTTTTAGGAATGCATAGGTGCATCATGAGAAAATTACCTTTTTTTTTTGTTTTTGAAAAAGAAAATAAATAGTCAAATAAAAGTAAGTGAACTATGAATTATGAGTGACCAGTACGTACTTTCCGTTCCCGATGACATCAATTAGAAGACTCCCAAGTGCATTGATCCTTCCGTTAGTGGACGATAACTAAGAAAATGCTATCTCACAAAGAGAAATTCCATATAACAAAGATAATATTACATGCACAACCTCATATAATAAATTGCAGTTTATTACACCATGATCAACCAGCCAGTACATGAGGAGTACAAATAATAAGGAAAAATAAAGAAACCAAAATAGAAAGTACTCAACGACTTATCTTTATTATACTTAACACACTAGGGAACTAATTTTGTGGAAACCAAATCGTACCAGTTAGAGAGTTAGGGTAATAATTAATCATATGGTGAAGCAATTAAGTATAAGTTGTTTTTCCTTACAACATTAGCACCAAATTTCTCAGTCATATCTAATTCCTCTGAATTCATACCATTAGGAAGTTTCCAGTCAAAATGGTATAGTAGTCTAGCTAGAGTGAGCTCAAGGGTAGCTGTACCAAATGATATTCCTGGACAAGCTCTTCTCCCAAATCCAAATCCCAAGAACTCAAAAGGAGTTGATCCTTCAGTGTCGTTATTGAACCTCTCGGGCTCAAATTTCTCGGGATCATGCCAATACTGAGGGTCCCTTCCCATTGCCCACATATTCACAAGGGCTACAGTTTTTTTAGGTATGATATACCCATTAACCTCGCACTGCTCTATTGATTCCCTAGGTACAGACAATGGACCAGGAATCCCTAGATAAAGACAATGGACCAGGAGGATGAAGCCTAAGAGTTTCCTTAACTGCCAATTTCAGGTACTTCAGATTCTGAATATCATATTGATCAACTATTTTTTTTTCCTTTCAAGATCTCTCTGACTTCAGCCTGCACTTTTTTCATGACAGTTGGATTCTTCACTATTTCTGACATAGCCCATTCAAGTGTAGTTGCTGATGTCACAGTTCCAGCAGCGAACATATCCTGTAGGTGCCCAATCGACAAGCAATTAGGGTTTCATTTGTAGCCAAAAATAAATAATAATTCCACCGTTTCATATTGTTTGAGGTATTTTTGTTTTTAGTATGTTCCAAAATAAATAATACATTTCTAAATTATGAAATAATTCAACTTTAAACTCTTCATTTTACATTTTTTGTCCTTAGTGAGAAGCTTTTATAGCCACACAAATGGCATGACCCCACAAACCTTTTACCCCTTAGTCTTTTAAAACCACAAATTTTAAAAGTCTTCTTCTTTATTTTTAAACTCCGTGTCGAGTCAAACTACCTCAAACAATATGAAAGAGAGGGAGTAGTAAATACCTTTTTAAGAAGAAGAAAAGGGGGAAGAGATTGACAGGAAGATCTAGGTATTACGTGTTAAAGCTAGTTAATGATTAAAGCTAGCTAAGTTGGTGTGAATGAGAAATGGAGGGAAGAAGACAATAGAAGGAAAATGAAGTTTCAAAGCAAAGTTCCTTTGAAAAGGAGCTTTGTACCACATCGGTGGTAGAAAGGGAAAGTTATGTGCTTATATTAGAAAGCACTTCTTCTAGCTCTTAAAGGGTTAAGAAGAGGGACTCCCCTCGCGCCGTCGTCGTCGCTCGGCTCGGCTTCGGCTTTGGCTTTGGCTTTGGCTTTGGCTTTGGCTTTGGCTTTGGATTTGGATTTGGATTTGGTCAAATGATCTGATTGATTGATAATCTTTTTGGACCAAATTTATTTAAAATTCAATCTTCATTTTCTGAAATTATTTTTAATTCCCGCGGGAAAAAAATAATAATAATAATATTAATTCGTTAAAAAACTTCCCAACGTTCTTATTTTTCAGGAAAAGGCATGGCCTTTCCCGATCAGGCACCAAGCCTTTCCGAACAGTCTCAATTCAAGGCTATATAAACTGAGGCAATGCCTCATTTTCGTATACTGGAAGCATTAAAAAAATTCTGCATTGTTTTTCTTTAAACCAAAAAAAAAAAAAACATATCGAGTCATAGTGTGATTTCGTTCCCGAATTTGAGTTCGTCGAAGTCGTAGGCGTTTGAGGTACCGCCACTCCTACGACAGGTATATCCGTTATATCCTGGGAGGAAATAATCCACAACCTCGGGTACAGTGAGGGGGTTAAATTCCTTAAGCTTGTTATCGTCTGTCCGAAAAGGATATGTTTAATGAAAGCTGATGGCACTATTGAAAAATATAAGGCAAGACTAGTTGTTAAAGGGTTTAGACAACGAGAAGGTCTTGATTGCTTTGAACACGGACAGACGATAACAAGCTTAAGGAATTTAACCCCCTCACTGTACCCGAGGTTGTGGATTATTTCCTCCCAGGATATAACGGATATACCTGTCGTAGGAGTGGCGGTACCTCAAACGCCTACGACTTCGACGAACTCAAATTCGGGAACGAAATCACACTATGACTCGATATGTTTTTTTTTTTTTTGGTTTAAAGAAAAACAATGCAGAATTTTTTTAATGCTTCCAGTATACGAAAATGAGGCATTGCCTCAGTTTATATAGCCTTGAATTGAGACTGTTCGGAAAGGCTTGGTGCCTGTTCGGGAAAGGCCATGCCTTTTCCTGAAAAATAAGAACGTTGGGAAGTTTTTTAACGAATTAATATTATTATTATTATTTTTTTCCCGCGGGAATTAAAAATAATTTCAGAAAATGAAGATTGAATTTTAAATAAATTTGGTCCAAAAAGATTATCAATCAATCAGATCATTTGACCAAATCCAAATCCAAATCCAAAGCCAAAGCCAAAGCCGAAGCCGAGCCGAGCGACGACGACGGCGCGAGGGGAGTCCCTCTTCTTAACCCTTTAAGAGCTAGAAGAAGTGCTTTCTAATATAAGCACATAACTTTCCCTTTCTACCACCGATGTGGTACAAAGCTCCTTTTCAAAGGAACTTTGCTTTGAAACTTCATTTTCCTTCTATTGTCTTCTTCCCTCCATTTCTCATTCACACCAACTTAGCTAGCTTTAATCATTAACAAGCTTAAGGAATTTAATTTATTTCCGTGTTCATCTGTTGTTAACGAACTTGTATGTTGTTTGGAGACTAAATCTTCGGATTTTCTACTCCGGTTGAGATTAAAGTTTTCAGAACTTTCTACTCATTTGGGTACTTGATTTGAAGATATAAAAACTTCATCAAGTATACTACATACAGTATATTACATTCTATTTGAAGTTTGTTTTAATTCTGTTTGTGTAAATTTGATTCGGTTTGAAGAAATAAAAACTTCACCGATTATTAAAGTGTTCTGTTATTTCCTACGACAGAAATGGGAGACCAAACTCCAAATTTGAATGCTACTGCTACTGTTACTGCCACACCAGCCCCCGTGGTTGGTTCTACGAGCAATGCTGCGTCCTCCAGTCGTACTGCACCAGCACCGGCTCCGGCAGAGAAGCCCGGAAAATTCACCGGGATTGATTTCAAACGATGGCAACAAAAGATGTTCTTCTATCTAACTACTTTAAGCCTTCAAAAGTTTATTAAGGAGGATATTCCGGTTCCGCCGGAATCAACACCTGAAAATGAACGATTTGTTGTAATTGAGGCGTGGAAGCACTCAGATTTTTTGTGCAATAATTACATTCTTAGCGGACTGGAGGATGATCTTTACAACGTCTATAGTAATGTGGGAACATCAAAAGAACTATGGGATGCGTTGGAAAAGAAATATAAAACAGAAGATGCTGGCTTAAAGAAGTTTATCGCTGCCAAGTTTTTGGACTACAAAATGGTAGATGGCAAGTCTGTTGTCACTCAAGTTCAAGAGTTGCAGGTTATCATCCATGATCTCCTCGCTGAAGGTATAAATTTAATTAATGCCTTTGTCAAAAGTATTCAGTGCCCCGTCACTTACATGTTGTTTGTTGTAGGTTTGGTGATTAGTGGGGCGTTTCAAGTTGCGGCAGTGATAGAGAAGTTGCCTCCTTCATGGAAGGACTTCAAAAATTACTTGAAACATAAGCGAAAGGAGATGACATTGGAAGATCTTATCGTCCGGTTGAGAATCGAGGAAGATAACAAGGCAGCGGAGAAAAAGGCAAATGGGAGATCAACCATAGGGGGAGCACATATAGTTGAAACTGCCCCAACTAATATGAAAAAGAGGAAAAAGGCATCGGGACCAAGGAACTATCCCAACAAGAAGAAATTCCAGGGAAACTGCCATAATTGTGGAAAAATCGGACACAAAGCTGCAGACTGTCGTGCTCCGAAAAAGGAAAAGAAAAAGGGTCAGGCTAATATGGTTGAAACAAACGAGGAGGTTGATGACTTGTGCGCTATGTTGTCCGAGTGCAACCTAGTGGGAAGTCCGAAAGAGTGGTGGATTGACTCTGGCGCCACTCGTCACATTTGTGCTGTTAGAGAAGCCTTTGCTTCATATGCTCCCGCCGGGCCCGACGAAACAATATATATGGGAAATTCTGCAACGGCCAAGATTGAAGGTTATGGAAAGATACTGCTGAAGATGACCTCTGGCAAGGTGGTGACTCTCAACAACGTCTGTCATGTTCCTGAAATTAGGAAAAATCTTGTATCTACCGGACTTCTAGTGAAGAACGGTTTTAAATGTGTTTATGTTTCTGACAAGGTTGTAATAAGTAAGAACGAAATGTACATAGGAAAAGGCTACCTCACAGAGGGCCTTTTCAAACTGAATGTAATGGTTGTTGCTAATAATAATAAAGTTTCTGCTTCGTCTTACTTGCTTGAGTCAAATGATTTATGGCATTCACGTTTAGGACATGTCAATTATAGAACCTTGCGAAAAATGATTAGTTTGGAAGTATTGCCTAAGTTTGAATGCAATCAATCAAAATGTCAAATCTGTGTTGAATCTAAGTATGCTAAACATCCTTATAAGTCAGTTGAAAGGAATTCAAGTCCTTTAGACTTAATCCATACAGATATTTGTGACATGAAGTCAATTCCATCTCGCGGTGGAAAGAAGTATTTCATAACTTTTATTGACGATAGTACGCGGTATTGCTACGTTTATTTACTTAATAGTAAAGATGAAGCAATTGAAGCGTTCAGGCAATACAAAACTGAAGTTGAGACTCAACTTAACAAAAAGATTAAAATGATAAGGAGTGATAGGGGCGGTGAATATGAATCTCCTTTTGAACAAATATGTTTGGAATATGGCATTATTCATCAAACAACTGCTCCTTACTCGCCACAATCAAACGGAATTGCGGAAAGAAAAAATAGAACACTGAAAGAAATGATGAATGCCCTGTTAATAAGTTCTGGTTTACCCCAGAACTTGTGGGGGGAAGCCATTCTAACAGCTAGCCGAATACTCAATCGAGTGCCCCATAGCAAAACAAAATCAATTCCATACGAAAAGTGGAAAGGAAGGAAGCCCAATTTGGAATACTTCAAAGTGTGGGGGTGTTTGGCCAAGGTGCAAGTTCCTAAACCCAAAAGGGTAAAAATAGGACCTAAAACCGTTGATTGTGTTTTCATAGGATATGCCACAAATAGTAAGGCATATAGATTTCTGGTTCACAAATCAGAAAATCCTGACATTCAGGTGAATACGGTAATTGAATCAGATAATGCTGACTTCTTTGAAACCATATATCCGTATAAAAAGGAATGTGCGTCGTCTAGCAAAGAATCTAAACGACCTCGGGAAGAAATAAAGGAAAACATTCCTGATGAGGAAAATCCAAGACGTAGCAAACGTCAAAGGACGACTACTTCCTTTGGACCAGAATTTTTAACATTTTTGTTGGAAAATGAGCCTCGAACGTTCAACGAAGCTACGTCTTCATCGGAAGCTCAATTTTGGAAAGAGGCAATCAATAGTGAGATAGAATCCATATTGAACAACCATACTTGGGAATTGGTTGATCTTCCTCCAGGGAATAAACCTTTAGGTTCCAAATGGATTTTCAAGCGGAAAATGAAAGCTGATGGCACTATTGAAAAATATAAGGCAAGACTAGTTGTTAAAGGGTTTAGACAACGAGAAGGTCTTGATTACTTTGATACATACTCGCCGGTAACGAGGATTACATCTATTCGGGTGTTAGTAGCATTAGCCGCCGTGTACGGTCTTGAAATCCATCAAATGGATGTGAAAACAGCCTTCTTAAATGGAGAGTTGGAGGAAGAAATTTACATGGAACAACCCGAAGGGTTTGTAGTTCCAGGGAAAGAGAAGAAGGTATGTAGACTTGTTAAGTCTCTTTATGGACTAAAACAAGCACCAAAACAGTGGCATGCAAAATTTGACCATACGATGCTGTCAAATGGATTCAAGATAAATGAATGTGATAAATGTATCTACATTAAGAACACTCCGAACCACGTCGTCATTGTTTGTTTATACGTGGATGATATGTTAATAATGAGTAACAACATTGCTAACATAAATGCTACTAAGCGCATGCTTGCTAGTAAGTTTGATATGAAAGACTTAGGAGTTGCCGATTTAATTCTGGGAATTAAAATCCATAAGACTCCTCAAGGTCTAGCATTGTCTCAATCTCATTATATTGAAAAAGTACTTGAAAAGTTCAAGTATTTGGACTTTAAAGTTGCAAAGACGCCAATTGATATGAACCTTGCTCTTGCAAAGAATAAAGGTGAAAGTGATTCTCAATTGGATTATGCCAGAGTGTTGGGAAGTTTGATGTATATTATGAACTGTACGCGACCTGATATTGCGTGTGCTATAAGTAAACTAAGTCGCTACACGAGTAATCCCGACCAAAATCATTGGCTGGCAATGAAACGAGTTTTGGGATATTTGAAACATACTCAAAACTTTGCTTTGCATTATAACAAGTATCCTGCAGTTATTGAAGGATACAGTGATGCAAATTGGATCACCGGTTCAACTGAAACTAAATCCACAAGTGGATACGTTTTTACTATAGGTGGAGGAGCAGTGTCTTGGAAGTCATCCAAACAGACATGCATCGCCCGCTCTACAATGGAATCTGAGTTCATAGCTCTAGACAAAGCCGGTGAAGAAGCTGAATGGCTCCGGAATTTCTTAGAAGATATTCCATTTTGGCCCAAACCGTTGGCTCCTATATGCATACATTGCGATAGCCAAGCGGCAATAGGTAGAGCCGGGAGCGTTATGTACAACGGAAAGTCTCGTCACATACGACGAAGACATAATACCGTTAGACAACTACTCTCTAGTGGAATTATTACAATTGACTATGTTAAGTCAAGAGATAATGTGTCGGATCCACTAACTAAAGGCCTAACTAGAGAAGTGGTTGAAAGATCATCGAGGGGAATGGGACTATGGCCGAGGACAAGTCATCGTGGCGGTAACTCTACCTAGAAGACATGAGATCCAAAGATCTAGGTTCAAAGAGATCAAACAAAGTCATTGATGACGGTTCAACATTGTCACAATAACTTTTTGGTCCATTCTCGTGATGAGACAATGTTCAGTACCAGGATAAAGCATTAAGGCTTTTTAATGGTTTCTAAGTTTGATACGGGGTATATCAAATAGTGTATCTACGGGATGACACATTTAGGAATCACCTATGTAAGTGTGAAGTGTAAGCCGCTTCAAGGAGAACTCTGTAAGGCCAGCTCTCTACGCACTTATGAACCAGGAAGTGTTCATGGCTGAAACGAACAAAACAATGAGAACCAAAAACGGTTAAAGGGTTAATTGTGTGACATGTGGTTGTCTAGGTATACACCAAAGCTCGACGGTTCAAAGATATCAAATCTACCGATTGACCGAGTATATCCGACATATGCTCACTACGGAAAGTTCAAAGAGAAATCTACTTATCCAGATGCAATTAATCCTTGCTTACGAATCACACAGTTTTTTGTCATGCATGTTTTTCATCATATAGCCATTCCCCATTCATGTGGGGGATTGTTAAAGCTAGTTAATGATTAAAGCTAGCTAAGTTGGTGTGAATGAGAAATGGAGGGAAGAAGACAATAGAAGGAAAATGAAGTTTCAAAGCAAAGTTCCTTTGAAAAGGAGCTTTGTACCACATCGGTGGTAGAAAGGGAAAGTTATGTGCTTATATTAGAAAGCACTTCTTCTAGCTCTTAAAGGGTTAAGAAGAGGGACTCCCCTCGCGCCGTCGTCGTCGCTCGGCTCGGCTTCGGCTTTGGCTTTGGCTTTGGCTTTGGATTTGGATTTGGTCAAATGATCTGATTGATTGATAATCTTTTTGGACCAAATTTATTTAAAATTCAATCTTCATTTTCTGAAATTATTTTTAATTCCCGCGGGAAAAAAAAAATAATAATAATATTAATTCGTTAAAAAACTTCCCAACGTTCTTATTTTTCAGGAAAAGGCATGGCCTTTCCCGAACAGGCACCAAGCCTTTCCGAACAGTCTCAATTCAAGGCTATATAAACTGAGGCAATGCCTCATTTTCGTATACTGGAAGCATTAAAAAAATTCTGCATTGTTTTTCTTTAAACCAAAAAAAAAAAAAACATATCGAGTCATAGTGTGATTTCGTTCCCGAATTTGAGTTCGTCGAAGTCGTAGGCGTTTGAGGTACCGCCACTCCTACGACAGGTATATCCGTTATATCCTGGGAGGAAATAATCCACAACCTCGGGTACAGTGAGGGGGTTAAATTCCTTAAGGACACACAGTGAATTCCGTGGTCTCGGATTTCTTCATTTCTGTGATTTTTTTTTTTTTTAAACGTTACATACGTTCTGTTTGTGTCTCTTCTTATTACTGGTTTCAGTTTCTCGTTGCTTTGAACACGGACAGACGATAACATTACGTACCAATACTATAGCTTTAATGTTATCTCTTGTTATAGGGATCTTAAGGTTGTGGCTCTCCCTGTCTTTAAGCCTCAAAAGAAGGTGCAAAAGATCTTCTTGATCAAGGGGCTCACCGTTATTTCTTTCTATGCTAGCTTCATGTTCGCGAACAATTTCTTCAAGAAGGAGATCAAATTCTTGATGCATTTTAACTAGCTTTTGTTTGGATCCTATGGTGACCTCAAGAAACTTGAGGGACGGGAACAAATCTATGATATTGAAAATTCCTGCGAGAGATGTCATTCCTTTTATTGCAAAAATCAATGAGTCAGAACTGTTGCAGGCCATTCCAACAGAAGCTTTGCAAATAATAGCACAAGTGAGCGAGTTAAGGCATTCACTCATATTGATTGGCGTACCACCTGCAGCTGATGCCTTAATGGATGTAACTAAGCCCAAAATCTCTTCCTCCATTAGAGGATAAGTCGAGTGAACCCTTTTCGGGCTTAGGAGCTCTAACATGCAAAATTTACGCATTTGTTTCCAGTAATCACCATATGGAGCAAAAACCATGTCTCTATTATTGTATGTAACGTTCTTTGAGACAAGAATTTCCGGTCTGTATGCAAATGTGGTATCGCTCGTTCTCATTACTTCTTTCAGCATCTTATAAGATGATATGACAATAGCTGAACGTTCACCTAGTTTTAGGTGCATCAAAGGTCCATGTTTCTCAGCTAATTCCTTGAGTGCAACATGGGGCAGAGAGCTTCTAGCCAGCTGATGTAAATTTCCAATGACTGGGAGTTTCCATGGTCCTGGAGGCAATCTTTTTTGCCATCTTTTGATGAATAATACAAGCAGTAAAGGTAGGACAAAGAGAAAGATGATCATGAAGAAAGAGACTTCCATATTGAAGTAATTGACTTAATAACTCAGAGAGGTTGGTAGTGACTACTTTACTTTTGTCTAATTTATCGCTTCTTGACAAGACTTAATACAAGATTCAAGACTTTATTTGAGGGACTTTGCTGGGTGGGGGCACAAAAGAAAAGAAAAAAGCGCGTGGAACAAAATTAAGTCGTACATTAAACGTAGAAAAATATATTAAAATTTCGTCTTTTATGTTGTTGTATTAGGTGGCTTTGGAATATTTATCGGCTTGAACAAATAAGTCTATAAGAAATGGATACCAGAGACAAGAATTGCTTCAGAATATTTTTACTTTTATAAATAATGGCACAGTTTATATAGATCTTATATTAACTTGTAGTAATAACAATATATCTTAAGGATACATTATTGAACCTCAATATTCGCCTGAAAAGTCACAATCCCCTAGGGTTGGCTAAAGACAGAACACTCGAAAGTCATAACTCAGAAGAGTTTAGAGGCAAATTTTAGGCTATGATTCACTGTTCGCTGTTGTACTAATTGTTTATATGCAGTGTTTTAAAAGGCAGTAGCTTGGTTGAGACTTAAGTTCCAAGGTACGGAGCGTAAACCCTTTTTTATTTTAATTTTATAAATTAATAAAACATCATCATAACATAAAATAGAAATTACATTTAGAATTCGAAATATTTTAAAAAATTAAAATAAAATATCTCGTATATTTTTACAACTATATAAACAATGTAATATTATTAATATTATTATGAGATATAATAACCTATAACGTCTTGATTTTCAAATACATGATAGGAATGGTTTTTAAATAATAATAATAGAAAAAAAAAGACAGGAATGGTTAACCCTGCTTAATAGGGTAGTTAATGTGCTTCTCATATCCTTTTTGACGAAATAAATATTGTAAAAGAAGTTCGCGTTTAGTTCTCTTAAATTAGTAGGGAATTTGAATGGGCTAACGTATACATAGCATATTATTCCATTAAAAAACTAGTATCTAGTTTGGCAGCTTAGAGCAAAAAACTAACCTAACCCATAAAATGTTATTATTAGTAGCCGTAAGTCCTTTTATTAGAAGTGGCTAAAGCTTCTTTCTCTTTATTTTATGGCTTCGTGTTCCTTACTTTTCATTATGACTCATATTAACAGTGAACCAGCTACACTAATCTAAACAATTTAACTGTCATAATTTCTATAAATGGGTCTGTCTATAGATAACAAATATACACTATCCGTCCATTTTTATTTGACATGTATATTAAAAATAGATTTTTATTTTTATTTGTCTTTTTATGCACATCACAAGAAGACAATTTTCTTTCCCGTTATACTTACAGTATTTATTATTCATTTTAAATTATTTTTGTCGTAAATAATATTTTATTTATGGTGAATTGTCACGACCCAAATTTCCCACCATTTGAGAGTTGTTATGGTGCCTACGAATAGGATCTAGGCAAGCCAATTAAAATTTCTTCATTTGACAGATATCGACCATTTAATAAAAACAAAGCATAATATGATAAAGCGGAAGTCTTAAATATAATTAATTCAAAGAAATGCGGAAGTTTAACAAAATTTTCTACCTAAGACTAGTGTCACAATATTCACGAACGTCTATAGAATACTAAATACAAGGTTTGAATGAAATATAAAACCGTCTGCTTTGGTAAAAAATGATAACAAACTAAATAAAATAAAAAGGGACTCCGTGCCTGCGGACGTCAGCAAAGCTACCTCGAATGTCCCTGGACTGAATGTTAGCTCCCAATCCTCTACTGTTGTCAAAAAGTTGTTGCTCCGTTACTGTGATCTATGCAAAAATATTCATAGATCGTAGCATCAACACAACCGACCCCATGTGTAGGTAAGTGCTCGGCCTAACCCAGACGAATTAGTGACGAGGCTAGACTAGACTACCAAACAAACCTGTGCACATATTTATACAAGTACAACGAAGTAATAGCGGAAAGTAAATAATAAAAGTTGGGAGGGGGAACATTCTTATAGGGGTAGCAGATATAAAAAAATATCAGGAATAACAAAGGAAACTACATCTGATTTCTTGTAACACAGAATAAGGGAAAACAAACCACTTTCACTTGTTTCAAACTCCTCTCGTTGCAGGTGTACAGCACACGATCCCATTTCCTCATATCACGTGCTAGGCGTAGCACACGATTTGATTTCATAATATTACGTGGTAGGCATCCACAGGTTCCCATTTCATAACATTACGTTCCCATTTCATAATGTCACCTGGTAGACGTACCACACGCTCCCATTTCCTTTCAACACAATATCACAGATAAACCCCGACGAGGGAGTATGGTAACATACTAAATTCCCGGCAAGGGATTAGAATAATACAATGAGTTTCCCAGCAAGGGAACAAGATATAGAGTCAACCATCCCGGCAAGGGAGATCCAGCTATAACCAAACTTATTCAATTTCTACTCAACGCAATTAAATCGATACACAATCTCAACAATACTGGCTCAGTGTTAAATATTTCCAACCATATACTCATAAAACAACAATTAAGAATTCGATAATTTAGCAATTTAGGACTCACGGTCATACTCAACACCAGTGTATAGATACTCGTCACCATGCCTATACACGATAGATAGAAATTAAAAAATAAGACTCTACTCCTACTCCCTCAAGCCAATGTTAGATCAAACACTTATCTCAACTTCCACAGCTAAACCAATCCACAACGACCGCTTTCCCTCTCGAATCCGGCTCCAACTCAATCAAATCTATGAAATAACGACTTTATAATATCAATAATAGCTAAACAAATCAAACCCAATGCCTAAATATAGGTTCCCAACCTTTTTTCAATTTAAAATTGACCCCTAGTCCGCTTGGTCGAAACACGAGGTTCGGACCAAATTCATATCAATCATTCCCCAGGAGTCCAGATATACAATTTATTTTAAAATTCGACCCCAAAACGAGGTCTAAATCAAAGAAAATTAAAAAGCCCTAACTCTACCCAATTCCCCCAATTTCTACCCTAATCTATGTGATTTAAGCTTAGGAATTCACTAATTAATGAGAGAAAAATGAAGGAAATACATGAGAAATTACTAACCCAAGTGGTCTTGAATAAGGGGGGCTTCTATGGACTCCTAGAACTTGGAGAAAAAGAGAGCTCGTGAAAGTTTTGGACTAAACCAGTTTGTACTATTTCTGAAAACTTTAAAAAAAATCACTAGACAATTTTACCCTATGCGTTAGCAACATGAGTGTCGTGTTCGCGAAGAGGAAACACTGAAAAGCATCGTGTTCGCGAAAGAAGGTTTGCGAACGCGAAGGGGAAAGTTCCGGGGTCCAAGGGATTGGCTTATGCGAACATGAGGGGTTATACATGAACGCATTGAAGGAATTACTGGAACTACATGAACACGGGAGGCGGACCATGAATGCAAATGAGGGGGCTTAGGAAGCATTGCGAACACGAGCATAAGGCCGCGAACGCGAAGAGGAAAATGTCTGAGCAACAATAGTATATTTTCTGCAATTTTTGTAAGTTCAAAGCCACCCCGAACACCTCCGAAAATACTCTCGAGCCCTTGGGGCTCCTAACCAAACACACACACTAACTCAACGACATCCTATGAACTTAACAGTGCGATCAAATCTCAAAATAACATCATAAACGAGGAATCAAATCTCAAAATTATCGCTTTTTCATCAAACTTCATAAACTTTTAGGTCTGAAATATGTCAAGTGACGTCCGATTTTAACCAAATTTCATAGTAAATGCTTAAACCACATATAAGACCTATACCGGGCACCGAAACTAAAATACGGGCCCGATACCAACACTGTCTAATCCATTTTTATTTTAGGGTTTAGGGTTTGATTCCTCATTTATGATGTTATTTAATCTAATCCCTTAAAAATTTATTTATCGGGCTCAAGACCTCAGATTTCGACTCCGGGCATACTCCCGAGTCCCATATTTTCCGTCAAATCTCGGGTCCAGGTCCGTTTACCCAAAATATTTACCAAAGTCAACTTTAATCATTTTAAAGACATATTTTATAAATTTTTGCAGAATTTAACGTATAAGCTTTCCGGCTATGTGTTCGGACTATGTACGTAAATTGAGGCAAGTAAAAAATAAGGTTCCAAGGCCTCGGAAGCACAAAATAAGGGAGAAAATAGTTGATCAACCCTTTGGGCCGTCACATTCTCAACCTCTAAAATAACCGTTCGTCCTCGAACAGACAAAAGAAAGAAGTACCTGAGTCAGGAAATAGATAAGGATAAAGGCTCTGCATATCAGACTCAGACTCCCAGGTCGATGCCTTAGGAGTCTGACCTCTCCACTGAACATGCATTGAAGGAGAATTCCTCGACCTAAACTGTCGAACCCGATGGTCTAGAATAGCCACCGGCTCCTTATTATAAGACAGATCCTTGTCCAACTAGACATCGCTAAAATCTAACACGTGGGCTGGATAGCCGTGATACTTCTAGAGCATGGAAACATGAAACACTGGATGCACGTCTGACAAGCTAGGCGGCTAGGAAAGTCTGTAAGCCACCTTACCCACACGATCAATAATTTTAAATGGACCAATGAACCTAGGGAGAAGCTTGCCCTTATTCCCAAATCTCATCACACCCTTCATAAGCGACACTCGGAGCAATACTCGCTCAGCAACCATGAAAGCCACATCTCGAACCTTGTAGTATGCATAATTCTTTTGCCTGGAGTGAGCTGTACGAAGCCCATCTTGAAAGATCTTGACCTTGTCCAAGGCCTCCTGAACTAAATTCGTACCCAACAACTGAGCCTCTCCCGGCTCAGACCATCCAACTATAGACCATCGCCTACCATGCAATGCCTTATATGCAGCTATTTGAATGCTGGAATGGTAGCTGTTGTTGTAGGCAAACTCCGCTAAAGGAAAGAACTGATCCCACGAGCCTACAAAGTCAATGACATAGGCTCAGATCATATCCTCTAGAATCTGTTTAGTCCTCTCGAACTAACCGTCTGTCTGGGGATGAAATTATGTGCTCAACTCAACTTGGGTGCCCAACTCTCGCTGAACTGCTCTCTAAAAGCGCGAGGTAAACTGCGGACTCCCGGTCCAAAACGATAGATACCGGCACCCCACGAAGGCGAACAATCTCTCTGATGTATATCTCAGCTAACCTCTTGGAAGAATAAGTGGCTACAACGGGAACCAAATGTGCTGATTTTTTCAGCCTATCAACAATGACACAAATTGCATCAAACTTCTTTCGAGTCAATGGGAGTCCCATAAGAAAATCCATAGTAATCCTAATCCCACTTCCACTCGGGAAGCTCAATCCTCCGAAATAGTCCACAGGCCTCTAATGCTCATACTTAACTTGCTGACAATTCAAGCATTGAGCCACATATGCGTACCCTTTTCCTGAAAGAGAAACACAAAAGTTATAAGCAGATAATAATGGGGGCATATCTTTCTCGTTTTAAAGTGTAGCGACGTGTCATGGCACGACATCGGCATGCCTCGGGGGAGGCGGATTGGGTGTTCTGACACAAGGTTGATTCCTTTCTCTGTTGAAATGTGGGAGTTGATCTCTGCGCCCGTCATTGCGTCGATCCCTCCTTACCTCGGATTGCCTTGACATTAGTTGCCGGGTTGGAGTGTTAAGAATGTCTTTATCTGATCTTACTTCAGCGTAGTAGGCATTATGGATTTCATCTCATGTGGTGGGGGGATACTTCATAAGTCGATTAAGCAACTTCTTGGTCACCTTTAATCCATTTCTGTTCAGACCATTTTGGAAAGATGTAACCGCTATTACCTCTAACACATTTGGAATTCCCTTTCTTACTCTATTTAATCGGGCCAGGAAGTCCCGAAGCACTTCGCCCGTCGTTTTCCTGATGGCGAAGATGTCGTTGACCCTAGCTTCGACCTTCTTTGCTCATGCGTGGGTGGTAGCAAATTTGTCCGCCATTTTCTCAAAAGTTGATATCAACTGTGATGGTAGGTGAGAGTACCATGTTAACACTACTCCTGATAAAGTTTCATGAACGTTTTAGCAATATGGATGGCACTTAGTCTTTTGAAAAATCATTTCCCTTTACAGCGGTGACGTAATAGATTAGATGATCTTCTGGATCCGTGGTTCCATCGTATATTTTCAAGTACGAGGTGCATTTTGAAGGTTTTTGGGATGGGGAGGTGAGGCGCAAATTCCTCACTATATGGTTGTTCGACAAACCTTCCCACATCGCATTTTGGCAGCAGCTTAGGGGCGCCAGGCATCTTACCAACCCTTTCTTGGTAGTCCTTCATTTGGTCACGAACCACTTTATTCTCGTTCTCTATTTCTTCCATTTTCTTTAAGATGGTTGCTAGTGCACCATCAATCGCGTCGATGACGGTCCGCGTGTTGTTCGTTTGTACAGTGCTTGGCTTGCTAGCGACAGTGGCGATTTCTGCCGTTGGCGAATCTCCGGTATTTCCTTGAGGGGGTTTTTCAAGCATGTAGCTTAGAGTGCTCGTCAACCATTCCTCTAGAATCTTTTTAGCCGCTGGGGTGTTTCTTTTGCTGTGGACGTAGAAGCTCCCCTTTCACGCAAGATCATCAGATCCTCGAGTGAAGTTGGTGAGATATCCCCCTCAGGTGTGGTTCTAGGTGTTGCATTCTCGGTATCTTCCTACCGGTCTCGTTGAGAGAGTCTATGAGGTTATTTGAGACATTTGCCATCCTCTTTAGCCTTGCTTATTTTTCTACCATCGTTAGCTTATATGGAGCTTAATGAACAACATTCGTAGTTTTTGATATTCTAGGCGAGAACTATGATTTTGACTACTGAAATCCCCACAGATGGTGCCAAATTGTTTGGCTCAAAAGTTGTTAAACACTTTTTAAGCAAATCAATCAAAAGGAATGAAGAGGTAAATCGTAATTGAGGATAATAAACCCTAGGATAATCTTGATACTAAAAGAGATAATAGTGATAAAGTGAAAATGAGATAGACAGTGAGAGCGAGAGACAGAGAGAGAGAGAGAGTGAGTTTCTATATTCTGAATTGCTTGCCTTTACAAGACTTGGATCCTCTTTATATAATAGAGGATCCCTACTTAGTTGCTGGATTGACAAAATTAAAGTACATCCTATAACGGGACCGACAATGACGCGAGGTCGTTTCTCCTCTTATCTACGGGTCATCCCCTGTGTCGGTTCATAGATACTCGTCGGTCGATCATGCTGACTTAAAAACATGATTGGTCAAATTCGACCTCACATAATAGTGTGATGAGAAGTTTCTAGAGAAGTCATGTATCTTCGCGAATCACAAAGTCTATGTTGATTTATATATATGTAAGTATGACAGTGGCAGCCCTTGGGTAAGGCAAGTAAAGTTGGGTCCCAAAAGTTTGAGGATCCCTCTTGTCGCTAATAGTGGACTTATGAATTTATTTTTCTTTTCAAATTTGAACATAATTTTTTTAATAAAAGGAAAAGAAAATTTCAAATGGATTTGAATCAAAGCTTGTAAAATATTTTTAGTTTTCTATTCGTTGGCAAAGATTTTGTATCATTGGGTTATTAGAAGGTTATTTTAACATATTCAATCAGATAAAAAAAAACTTAGATTCTTTTCCAAATACTTGCATTACTTATAAAATAATAATAACAGCTATGTTCTTCAGAGCTGATCTTATTTCTATTAGAATTTTAAAGGAGGCCTTCCAGAGATTCTCTGAAGTATCTGGTCTGCAAGCAAATGTTAACAAGAGTGCAATATATATGGCTGGAATAAAGCAGAATGTCAGAGAGGTAATCCTGGGAACACTGGGTTTTATTGAAGGAGGATTGCCATTTAGATATCTGGGGATACCCTTGGACTCCAAGAAACTGATTATCTGTCACTATCTGCCTATGATTGAGAAGATAACACGCTGGCCTGTAAAATTGCTCTCGTATGCTGCAAGGTGTCAGCTTATCAAAGCTGATATTTGGAGTTCAAACCTATTGGTCTCAAATTTTCATTATGCCTAAGAAAGTGTTGAAAATTATTGAAACTATCTGCAGAACTTTTTTATGGACTAGTAGAGCTAATCCATCCAGGAAGGCATTAGTTGCTTGGGAAAGGGTATGCAGACCAAGAACACTAGGTGGACTCTATCCTAGACATGAAGGCATGGAACAAAGCAGCAATCAGTAAACATCTTTGGGATTTAACTAGAAAGAAGGATTGCCTTTGGATAAAGTGGGTGTACAGCTACTACATTAAGCAGGATGATATTGAAACAATGACTACTCCTAAGGCTGCCTCTTGGGTTGTGAGGAAAATTCTGGACAGTAGAGATGCTATCATTGGGAATCAGTTGCTTCAGGGGACTTTGCTTAGCAGACTGCAAGGTATGTGCAACCTGGATCACTTTCAGATCAAGAAAATGTATCTCACTCTGATTCCAAATTTTAGCAAAGTTGAATGGAAAAACTTGTTGTTGCTTGCCAATGTTCATCCTAGATATCGTTTCACTATGTAGTTAGCTGCACAACAGAGGCTATCAACAATGGACAGATTGCAGAAAATTGGCATCCAAGTGCCTGCAATATGTGTATTCTGTAAGCATAATGTAGAATCATTTAACACTTATTTTTTGACTGCTCAATCACAAGACATATGTGGACTAGACTCTGTTTATGGCTTGGGCATCAAAGAATTGTTGGAGACTGGACAACTGAGCTGCAATGGGTAAAGAGTAAAGCAAAGAGCAGAGTGGGGTTAAATGCTATAACAGCTGGTGTGTTTATCAGTACTATTGCACTAATCTGGAGGGAGAGGAACAACATCAGATTTGAAAAGAAAGCCTATGAGGAGAATCAGATTTGCAGAGAAATTGTTTTACATATCCATATTCGAGGCAGAAATTGTAGTCGATGGCAAAATGCCTTGAGGCAAATTAACAGTTTTCCATAAATATAGTTTGTACTAGCTAACTACTATACTTAGTTGTAATTAGTGAAAGAGTAGTTAGATATTTAGTAGAGATAATTGTGATGTAAAGGAGTAGTAGCAAGTCAAAGCTACTACTAGAGCTCTACCTTGTACATTTTTCGGTATTAATGGATACAAATGTTAAATAAAAAAAAATAATAATAATAACAGTTATGTAACAATTGTATTAACAAATTTACATCTCAATATATATATATGGGGGAGGGAGTTTCCTTTTAAAAAATTTTTATCAGAAAGATAACATCTTGTATTAAAAAACATGATTACGGAGCTTGGTGCAGTAGACGTACTATACACCGTGATTACATCACTACTAGTAGTAGTGATTAAGGGTGGATTCCCAGTGGGATCCATACTAGGATCATTCATAACTGGATCATTAAAAAAATGTTGCCGTAAGTTTGCAAGTTAAGTGAAGTCAACAAGAGGATTCAATGCAGTTGCTGCAGAAACAACAGCGCAACTCGTTTTCGGTAAAAATTAATTTGCCGTTTTAAAGTTTACTACTTTCATAAAAACCTATAACTTGTTAGAAAATTTATTTCATGCAAATATTCGAGAACAATCAACACAGAATTAGGCAGAAGAGTCGAAGAGAATTTAATATTAGCCATTCATCAAGATGCATGCAATATGTACATAAGCCTGCGCTATTGCAACAGCTCAAACCATTTCCAATATTGCCTCACAAGTTAGTAGTGCCTTTCCTCTCTCAAACCTTCATTGACTTTATCTCCTTTTCCCAATTCTTATAAGAAGAATAAAAGATTAAAAATTAAATTAGAAAATGTTTACGTCCAGTCACAGACTTTTCTGCCATCATCGTCAACTCAAGAGTCCTATATTGCTGTCTGCACAGCAAGCTGAGATTAAAAAACGTGGAGCCGGTAAGTTACATTTTAATTCCATACATGATTTAACATATGCAAAGAAATGTTACATAATCAGTGGAGTTTACACTAACTTGGATCCCTTAATCAGTCCATCAGTTCCGATATTTGTCAACCTATTTGATTGGACATTGAGTTTAAAAAAAATGAAGACTTTTAAAGTTTATGGTCCTAAACAAGCATAATATTTGTGTTACTACAATCTTTTGAAACTTATGGTATTAAACAAATTAGAGTATTTGTGTAATTATAAAAGCTTCTGTTTAAGGGTATAATTGGATGTTTAAGTTTAAACAAAAATTTAAAAAGAGGTCATTCTTTTTTGAATGGACCAAAAAAAAGGTTCACAGTAAAATATTTCATAGGATGGATTAGAACTTAGATGTAAACATATTTCCCACTGCTATGGAATTGTTGATTTTTTAATAATAGAATTTCAGAATATTCACAATGTGGAATAATAGTGAATATGTTGTTATAGAATGTCAGTACATCTTGAGTCGATATTGTTCTTTTTTATTTTCCCTGTTATCTACCTTTAATATTTGTAGTATTGAACATATTTTATTTTTAAAGCTATGAATTCAAACCTACTATTTGTAACAATTTCAGAAGATTTCACACATAAATTTATGCTCCGCATCGAAAGTTATAGATTCAGTTGAACATACATCTATACGCTACATGTTCCCCTGAATATATAATGTATAATCATAAACGCCAAATCATACTCTATATAAATATGTAGAGGTGCTTAACAAGCGGGTTGGGACGGGCTGGACAAAAAAAAATCAACTCGTTCGATAACGGACCGGATTGGGAATTTGCGAGTTTTTGTGGGCCCGTCCGGTCTCAGGCTTAACGGGCTCGGGCGGGCTGCACAATAATTTTTTTAATTAAATTTTGTTAGCAACGGTACACAAATTAAAAAATAAAATTTGACCCGTTAACTGGCTGAATTGGACTACTGCCCGTTAACAACCCGTTAATGGGCTAGCGGGTTCCGGTGTACCGGTATCCAAAATATATTCTTCTAAAATTTGCTTCCCGTCTAACCCGTCTCAGCTCGTCCTATATGCTATCATGCCAGGCTGACGCTTGCCGAAATAGGCAGAAAAGGGTCAGCCCGGCCCGATTAACAAGCTTATATATATGTTGACAATATAAATTAGTGTCAATGATGGAGTCTAAGATTTCCGCTAAGTGATGTTACTAATAGTAAAACTATCGTGAGTGACGTGAATAATCTTGACGTTAGTCGCAGGCAAAGTTATCTGGGCTAAACTGCTGTATGTGCTTGCGTCACAAAGTTATCTATTCATCCTCACTTGCGTTCTTAGTAGCACATGTAAAATCATAAGCATTAGGAAGGAATATCACAGTGAGTTACTTACTCCTTGTTATCTCAATTGATGATTACTAATTATCACGCCGTCTTGATATATTTACAGGAAATTGGTTGTTCCAAACTGAAGGCTCACTTCTATATAAACCACTTCGTCTCAATTGTGCACCTAGCGATGCAAGTTATCTTGGTAAGATCATTTCAACTGTGCTAGATATGTAATACATTAAACAATTGCCTAAGGAATTGTTTACAACCACAAAGCAAGTGTTGATAAATCAGCTACACTTTTTGCAGGTAATGTGAATGAGTACTTAGAATCTAATCGCTCGGAAAATTCCGAAGAAAAGGATATTCAGGTGATAAGACAATTATTTGCCTTAGTTTGACTTCACTCAAATTTGTGACTAAATTGTTACTTTACGGGGCAAATACATTTTCTAAAAATATTTTTCTTTGATTGATGGGTGAAAATATTGCTGCGGAAGCCTAATGTATACAGTGTGAATGAGTCACAACTACTATACTCAAAATTATGGCAGCCACTAAATAATAAATAAGACAATAAAGAACAATAAAAGGAACACCAGAATTTATCGAGGTTCGGCCAACTTTGCCTACTCCTCGGACACAACCAACATTTAATTCCACTCCAAAAATACAAGTGAAATAATACTAAAGAGATAAGATACAAATGCCTTAAAAAGATGAGAAGGCAAATGATATGTGTGTTTAAATCCTATACATTAGGCCTCCTTTTATAGGGAGAAACTCTCCCCAATTTAAGTCCTTCACCGATGTGGGACTAAGTTTTGCCAAACTTCAACAAATCTCCACCTTGGCAAAATTCCACATCTTCAATTTTCTCTCTATAACAAATTTTGATTGTGTCTTCATCTTCAATCTTCAGTGTTCAACAATGTTGATAATATCCAAACAATGTTGAAACTTGATCGCAGTCACCACTTTTGTCAGCATATTAGCAGGATTCTCTGTAGTATGAATTTTCTTCACCGTGACTCCACCTTCTTCTATGATTTCTCGTACGAAATGATACCGAACATCAATATGCTTCGCCCTTGCATGATAAACTTGGTTCTTCGCTAATTGAAAAGCACTTTGACTATCACAAAAAACTGTGATACTATTTTGTTCAACACCAAGCTCCTTTAGCAATCCTTGAAGCCAAATTGCCTCATTCACAGCCTATGTAATAGCCATGTATTCTGCCTCTGTTGTAGACAAAGCAACTGTTGACTGCAAAGTAGACTTCTAACTAACTGGTGCCTTTGAAAGAGTAAACACATAACCAGTAGTTGATCTTCGTTTGTCCAGATCACCCGCAAAATTTGAGTCGCAATATCCAACTACAGAATGATTGTCTTCCTGCTCAAAATTAACCCGACATCTACAGTATTTTGAATATATCGTAGAATCCACTTTACAGCTTGCCAAAGCTCATTTCCTTGATTATGCGTATATCTGCTAATAAATCCAACAACTTGTGAAATGTCAGGTCTCGTAAAGACCATTGCATACATCAAGCTACCAACAGCATTTGCATATGGTACCTTTGACATATACTCTCATTCAGCATCATCCTTTAGTGACATAGTAGTACTTAGCTTAAAATGGGGAGCAAGTGAAGTACTAACTGGCTTAGTCTTTTCATCTATGCCAAAACGTTGTAGTACTCTCTTCAAATATTCCTTTTGAGATAAACAGAGTTTCTTTGAATTTATATCTCTTATTATCTCCATGCCAATAATTTTCTTTACCTCACCCAGATCCTTCATCTCGAACTCCTTCTTCAGTTGAATCTTTAACTTATCAATTTCTTCCGAATTCTTGAAAGCTATCAACATATCATCAACACATAGGAGAAGATATATAAAGTAACCATCTTTAAGCCTGCGCAAATACACACAATGATAGTATTTGCTTCACTTGTACCCTTTCTGCAATATAAACTTGTCAAATCGCTTGTACTATTGTCTAGAAGACTGCTTCAATCCGTACAACAATTTTTCAAGTTTGCACACCATATTTTCCTTTCCAACAACTTTGAATCCTTCTAGCTGAGTCATGTAGATTTCCTTCTCCAAGTTTCCATGTAAAAATGCAGTATTTACATCCATCTAAACTAGTTCCAAATCCCACTATGCTACGAAAGATAACATAATTCGATTGGAGGAATGTTTTACAACTCAAGAAAACGCTTCATTATAATCAATTCCCTCTTTTTGAGCATATCATTTGGCCACCAATCTTTCTTTGTAGCGAACACCTACTTGGTTAGGAAATCCTTCCTTCTTTGCAAATACCCATTTGCACCAAATTGCTTTCTTTCCCTTCGGGAGATTGGCCAATCTTCATGTATGATTCTGATGAAGGGACTATATTTCATCATTCTTTGCAATCCTCCACTTATCTTCTTCTGAACATTGGACTGCATCTTAATAAGTGGTTGAAACATCATCAGCTACAATTGCGGTCGCACAAGCAACTGTCTCTATGAGACGAACAATTTTTGTTATTGTCCTTTTTGGCCTGCTGTTGCTATTGATTCAAGTTGTTGTTGAGGTTACTGAGTTGGAATCTCCTCTACTAGCTATCCTTCTAGAGGATAATCTTCATTTGTTTCCTCCTCTGCTTCTTATGTAGGAAAAATAAATTTTCCCTCAAACTCCTCCTGCTTAGAAGCACCATCATCTTGTTTGGTATATTCAGTTGTTATCTTATTTACCATAGCAAATTCATCGAAGGTAACATTCCTGCTGAATATTACTTTCTTTATCTTAGGACACCATAAGCGATATCCTTTGACTCCAGAAGTAATCCCCATAAAAATAGCCTTCTTTCCCCTTGGATCTAATTTTGACTCTTTCACATGATAATATGCAGTTGAGCCAAACACGTGCAAAGAGTCATAATCTACAGCAGGCTTTCCATATCATTTTTCAAACGGTGTGTTGCCATCAATAGCAGCAGATGGTAGACGATTAATGAGGTGGCATGCATATGTAATTGCCTCCGCCCAAAAAACTTTGCCCAAGCCAGCATTGGACAACATACACCGCACTTTCTCCAGCAAGGTCTGGTTCATGGGTTCTGCCACTCCATACTATTGTGGTGTATGTCTGATAGTGAAGTGTCGAACGATGCCATCATTTTCACAGACCTTATTGAAATGATCATTTTTGTATTCATCTCCATTGTCTGTGCGAATACACTTGATCCTCCTGCCTGTTTGATTCTCCACTATCATCTTCCATTTGAGAAAAAATCCCAGCACTTCATTTTTACTCTTCATTGTATACACCTATACAAAGTCATCAACAAAGGTTACAAAATAGTGCTTCCCACCCAATGAAGGTGTTTTTGAAGGACCTCAAACATCAGAGTGTACATAATCAAAAATACCTTTAGTATTATGGATCATTGTACCAAATTTAACCCTTGTATGTTTCTCTTTGACGCAGTGCTCGCAAAACTCCAAGTTGCAAGTCTTTACTCCTTTCAACAATCCTTTATCTGATAGAGTCTTCAAGGATTTTCCTCCAGCATGTTCTAAGCGCATGTTCCATAGCCTGGTTGCTTTTGCCTCTTTGTCGTCACTGGACGTCACTGTCGATGTCCCAATAACCGTACTACCACGATAGTGGTACATATTATTGTTCTCACGATTTTCCTTAATTACCACTAATGCACCAGAGCATACTCTCATCACTCCATTTTCTGCAACGATTTTGAACCTTTTTTATTCTAGGGCTCCCACAGAGATGAGATTCTTCTTCAAATCCGGTACATATCGAACATCTATTAATATTCTTATCATTTCGTCATGGTTCCTTAATCGTATTGAACCAATTCCATATGAGGCAAGAGGGCTGTTGTCCACTGTGTGAATGACTCCATATTCTCCTTCTTGAAATTTCACGAACCAGTCCTTGTTGGGACACGTGTGATAGCTACAAGCTGAGTCCATCAACCATATGTCTGATGATGTTGATGGCTCTGTTGTAACTATTGAGAATTCTGAATCATCACAATCAGCTACATTTGAATCCATAACGGCCTTTCCATTGATATGTTTGGCCTTTTTCTTCAACTTCAAACAGTCTTTCTTCCAGTGCCCTTTTTCTCAACAAAAGGCACATTCGTCTTTGCTGAATCTAGATCTTGACTTGGATCTTCATTTCTTGGTCCTCGTTTGATTTTGAGGACGAACCCTCACAAATAATATTTCTCCTTCTCCGCCCTTCTATTTTTCCCGCTTCCGTTGTTCATACCTTTACAAAGCCGAACAAACTTCTCTGAGAGAAACTTCGTCATTTCCATGGAGTAGAGTAGTTTCAAGGGGCTCGTACTCATCAGGAAGTGACACCAACAACATCAAGGCCAAGTCACCATCATCATAAGTTGTATCCATATTTTGCAAATTTGTGACCAACTTGTTGAAACTAGTGATATGTTCATTTATTGTGGTACCAGGAACATAGGTGAAGTGAAACAGTCTCATCCTTATGTACAATTTATTTTGATTGTTTTTCTTCGAAAATTTATCCTCCAGTGCTTTGCATAATCTACTTGCAGAATTTGCCTTTGTGTATGGATATTTCTGCTCTCTAGCAAGGTAGGATCGAATGGTACCGCAAGCAACATGGTTGAGAATCTTCCAATCTTCTTCTGCAATAACACCTGGTTTCTTTTCTTCAATGGCCAGATCTAGCCATTATTGAAAAAGGATATTTAGAACCTCGCCTTGCCACATCCCAAAATGTCCGGACCCGTTAACAATTTCTACTGCAAATTTCACATTTGACACAATTCTTGTCATAAGCGAAGATGAGAATAATGACGCATTGTTGACACTTTGCTTGATGTAGATTCTTCTTGTTTATTGTCTCCCATTTTGACACAAATATTATTTAATAGCTGACGACACAAATCAAGAATATTTCCTTTCTTATGTAGAAGATCCGACCAGGCTGCAACCACACAGCATACTCAGACAGAACCTTGACTCAGTTACCAAGATAAATCTTTTCTGATGTGGTTGGTCAGACTAGGCTGCAATCCACAGAGCATACTTAGACAGTACCTTGGCTCTGATACCAATTGTTGCGGAAGCCGAATGTATATAGTGTGAATGAGTCACAACTACTATACCAAAAATTATGGCAGCCACTAAATAATAAATAAGACAATAAAGAACAATAAACGGAACACCAGAATTTAACGAGGTTCGGCCAACTTTGCCTACTCCTCAGACACAACCAATATTTTATTCCACTCCAAAAATACAAGTTAAATAATATTAAAGAGAGAAGATACAAATACCTTAAACAGATGAGAAGGCAAATAAAATGTTTGTTTAAATCCTAAACATTAGGCCTTCTTTTATGGGGAGAAACTCTCCCCAATTTAAGTCCTTCACTGATGTGGGACTAAGTTTTGCCAAACTTCAACAAATATTATTAAAAGATATATATTTGGATAAAACAATGATACCTTTTTACATTTGAAAATAACATAAAACATCTCATTTACCCTTAATCACATATTTCTATATCCACATAAATCTTATGATATATATTTGAAAAGTCTTTAATTTTTTTCTTATATTTCGTACCAAGTCAAATTAAACTATGCCACTTAAATTGAAGCTAAGGCTGGTACATTTCCTTTTTGTTAGATGAAATCATAGCTGGATTGTTTGCCTCATGAATAGGTAAGCAGAAAAATACAGATCAAAAGTTTGACAGGAGGGATCAATCATAAGTTGAATTCGATGGAGGATGGAAGGTCAAGTGTCTCACCCTATGACACAGCTTGGGTTTCCTTTATTCCAAATACTACTAATAATCAGAGACCTATGTTTCCATCTTCTCTTCAATGGATTATGGACAATCAACTTTGTGATGGTTCATGGGGAGAAGAGATTGTATTCTGCATATATGATCGACTCTTGAACACACTAGCATGTGTTGTTGCATCGACACTATAGAACACATGCCTTCATAAGAGAAACAAAGGTGAACTTAAAACTTACAATTTTACACTTTGTCCAATATATTTACACAATCATATCGCTCAGGTATTTATAAGGAATTTTTCATGATAAGCATTAATTTGTCGACAACTTTATAGATAAGGTAAATGATTGAATGGCCTCAATAACTTTTCAATACTTATATGCACTTAGTATTTACACCAAATCAAATAATTTATCCTGGTATAAAAATCGAGTACTTACAAAATTTTACTAGTTTCTTAATTAAGCTCGCATTTAGCTTCCAATACTTGCATGCTTACAATGGGCCCTTCTTGTTTCCTAGGTGTGACGTTTATCAAAGAAAACTTAAGCAAGCTAGAGACAGGGGAAGTTGAACACATGACTTGTGGATTTGAAATTGTATTTCCTGCTCTCCTTCACAAAGCTCAACAATTAGACATTGACATTCCGTATGATGCTCTAGTCTTAAAGGATATTTATGCAAGGAGAGAATTAAAGTTTACAAGGTAAATTGACTACTCTTTTGTCATTTTAGCATTTTCTCTATAACTTCGGTGGACACAAAGTGGATACAAGATTTTAATTTTGTGGTCCAATCTATAGCATTTTCAGCATTAAGCCATTTTACTTTTTACGTTATGAATTTAGAGTGTAATATTTATCACATACTCCCTCTGTTTCAATTTACGTGAACATATTTCCTTTTTAATCCATATAAAAAAATGACTTATTTTCCTATTTGAAAATAATTTACCTTTATGCAATTATTTATAGCCATAAAAAATATATGTACTTCATTTTACACCACAAGTCAAAAATCTTTTCTCTTTTCTTAAATTCCGTGCCCAATCAATATGAGTTCACATAAATTAAAATGGAGATAGTATATATTTATATTTCATATAAAACAATATTTAGTTGTTGAACCCATTGGTCAACGATTCTTTCCTCGTGTGAATTTATTCATACATTTCTATTTTGCAGAATTCCCAAGGATGTTATCCATACCATTCCAACAACAGTATTGTTTTCATTAGAAGGATTAAGGGACAACTTGGACTGGCAAAGACTTTTAAAGCTTCAAATGCCAGATGGTTCATTGTTAACATCCCCTGCTTCCACTGCATTTGCATTCATGGAAACAAAAGATGAAAAGTGTTTGGCATATCTTCAGAACGTTGTTGAAAAGTGTAATGGAGGAGGTACCCAGAATTTTCCTTTATCAAATAATGGTACATAACACAGAACAATTTTGAAAAATTGTACTTTTTTTGTTTCAATTTATGTGAAAACATTTCTTTTCGTCTATTTCAAAGCTTTTTAAATTTGGAAATAATTTGATTAAAATATTTTATTTTATCTCTAATTACAAGCTTTTAAGCAACACAAATAACGTTTAAGCAATATAAATTGCATGATAAGATCACAAGTTTAAATAACGTTTACATCCTTACATGCAATATGTTTAGCACGACAATACCCACTCAACATAGTAACACGACTATGGGCGATTGATCGATTACAACGCCTTGGAATCTCTTATTATTTTGCGGAAGAGCTCAAGGAACTTTTGAATCATGTGTTCTGTTGGAGTTACTGGAGTTACTGGGCCACTCAAGCAGGCCAAACACAGAAGCAGCTGCCCAAGCCCACCTTGTAATTAGTCTATTATTTATTCTTGGCCCAATGGCCCAATATAGAGTAGATATTTTCTGTATATACACTTATGTATATGAGAGGTTCAGGAAGCTTCTATACAGTTGTAATATTCTTCACGGAACAGAAATAAGAAAACTCTCTCAGTTTTTCTCTCTCTCTCTTCTTCATCATCTGCAAACATTATGGTTCATCCATGGAGATCAGTAATTTTGACATGGTATCAGAGCGAGGATTATGATTCCGGTTGTCACGCACTCCGTCGCGATGTTACTCTCACCGGTTTCCGTCAAAACTTCTGTCTTCTCCGACGAATCTAGGTTTTTTCTCTTTTTCTCTTTTTCTCTGTTTTTCCCTGAAAATCCTTCGGTGATTCCTCAACATTTGAGTTTTTTGAGTCTCATTTTCTTGTCATTCAATCGATTCATGATTTTTTTTTAACATACCAGCATTTAGGGTTTCTTAATCTTACAACTTTCGAGCCCAAAATCCTTTCTTAGTCAGAATGGTTAATGTCGGTGATACATCTGAGTCTAGGACTGATACCTTTGTACTTGACCCCTCAAGCCCTCTGTTTTTGGTGTCTTCTGATGTTCTAGGTATTTCATTGGTAAGCAACCACTTTTCAGGGGTTGGGTTTGGGGGATGGAGACGTAATATAATCGTCTCGTTATCTGCTAGGAATAAACTAGGGTTCATTGACGGAACGATTCCCAAACCTCCAGAAACCTCTCCTCAGTTTAGGCAATGGGATAGATGCAACAATCTAGTTATCTCTTGGCTTACTAATTCCCTTGCGCCGGAGATAGCCGAGAGTGTTAAATATTCCGACACTGCTCAAAGCATCTGGAATCAACTTAATAGTCGATATGGGACTGTGAATGACACTAGGTTATTTGAGATAAAACAGGAGTTGGCATCAACCAATCAGGGGTCTCTGGATATAGCTTCCTATTTTAACAAATTAAAGAAACTATGGGATGAACTGAGCTTCATGCGTGCTTCTCGTGGGAAAACTTGCACACGCAATGACAGATCCGAGCTTCAAAGGGAGGATGATGAAAATAAATTACATCAGTTTCTTATGGGGCTCAATGATGTCTATGTAGGAGTCAGAAGCAATATTCTTATGCTACAACCTCTACCAACTCTGGATTGTGCATAAAATATTTTACTCCAAGATGAGAGACAAAGACAATTCTCTTCACCTTCTCAATTTCATCATGATTCGAGTGCCTTCAATACTCATTTCAGCAACAATCCATCTATTCCAAGATTTCCTCCCACAGCTGCTGGTTACCCTAAACAATTCAGCCCAAGACTCAATTCTGATTCCAAAGAGCAAACTTAGTGTATAGGTATTGTAAGAAACCTGGACACCTGATTGAAAAATGCTATAAACTTCATGGATTTCCACCTGACTTCAAATTCAAAAGAGGATTTCCATCAGACTTCAAATTGACCAAAGGAAGGAGGAGTTCAGAACATGTTGATGTGCAGGGGTATACAAACCCTGCTGGAACTCAGAGTACTGCTGACAATTCCCAAGGGGTTTCTGATTCAGAGTCTCTCATACCTGGTTTAACCAAAGACCAATATTCCCAGCTTATGTTGCTGCTCCAGCAGACACAGATTGCAGAATCTAAGCAGCAGTCCAGCTTTATGGCCTCAGCTAACTTTGCTGGTAATTTTTTTCCAACTACTCATTTAAAGAATGTATCCTATGGGGCTTGCATGCTAACCAAAGTAAGTGATTGTATCTGGATTATAGACTCTGGTGCCACTGACCACATGACATCAAATAAAACACTTCTCTTTGACATTAAGCCTTTAGTAATACCATATCTAGTTACCTTACCCAATGGCTATAAGGTTAAGGTAACATGCACTGGTTCCATCCAATTCCTTTGTTTGACTCTTCATCATGTCCTTTACATTCCCAGTTTTCACTACAATCTCATTTCTGTGTCCAAACTTGTATGTCAGTTGAATTCTATTGTTCTATTTACTAAATTCTCTTGTTTAATACATGCCCCTTCTCTGAAGAGGCCACTGGAGATTGGTAAATTGGATGATGGTCTCTACAGGCTTGTGCAATCTTCTTCCCGTAAAACTCTTGATCCTTGTAATCAACATGCTCCATTACCTGTTAATTCTGTTTCTTCTTCTCACTGTACATACCATTCTGAATTGAATAAAATGGAGATGTTATGGCATTATAGACTAGGGCATATACCTTTTGTTAGAATGAAAGACATGCCTTCTATACCATGTAGTTTTTCCACAAAGCAGCCTTTTCTCTGTACTATATGCCCTTTGGCCAGGCAATCTACACTACCCTTTCCTGACAGCTCCATTAAAACAACTCATGCTTTTCAACTGATTCATGTTGATACATGGGGTCCCTATGCCACTTCTACTCATAATGGTTGTAGATATTTTTTGACAATAGTTGATGATTTTACCAGAGTTACTTGGACCCATCTTATGGGGTCCAAGAGCAATGCCTTTCCTCTCATTAAAGCCTTCATTGCCATGGTTAAAACTCAATTCCAGTCTGTGGTACAAACCATTAGGAGTGATAATGCATTTGAACTACGTTCTAGTGGCTGTGGTAGCACCTTCTTTGCTGAACATGGCATACTGCATCAAACTTCTTGCTCTCACACACCACAACAAAATTGTGTTGTTGAGAGAAAGCATAGATATATGCTAGAAACCTCCAGAGCTCTGCTCTTTCATTCACAGTTACCCATTAGAAGTTGGGGTGACTGCGTGCTTACTGCCACATACCTGATTAACCGATTTCCTTCTAAACTACTCAACAACAAATCCCCTTTTGAATTGCTGTTTGGCAAGATTCCTTCCTACAAACACCATAAAACATTTGGTTGCTTATGTTTTGCCTCTGTCCCTAAACAGAATAGAGATAAATTCCAGCCTAGAGCTTATCCCTGTGTTTTCCTGGGTTACCCTTTGGCTAAAAAGGGTTACAAGCTGTATAACTTGAAGTCTATGATCACCCTGATATCCAGGGATGTCATTTTTCATGAGGATGTATTCCCTTTTGCCTCTCCAGGGACTTCTTCCCATGCCTCTTTTCCTCCTGTAAATCCTACTTCTACCTGGATTCCTCCTGTTGATGACTCTCTGCCTAATCCTTCCTCTTCTTCCACCCACCAACCTTTTGCCTCCTCCTCTTCCTCACCTTCCTCTCTATCACCTACTTCTTCAGTGCCTTCTTCATCTGCTCCCAGAAGATCCACTAGGGCACATGTCCTTCCTGCTCACATGCAGCAGTATGTCTGCACTCTCCCTCCTTCTCTTTCTGGTCCCAGTGCTTCTTCCACCTGTCTTCACACCTTGGTTAGCAGTCCAGAAGCAGAACCTTCCACCTATCAGCAAGCTGCTTCTATTCCTGCCTGGCAGGAGGCTATGTGCATTTAATTTGCAGCTTTGGAGGCCAACCATACCTGGTCAATAGTTCCCCTTCCCCATGGTAAAGACCTATTGGTTGCAAGTGGGTGTATAAGATCAAATATAGGGCTGATGGGTCTGTGGAAAGACATAAGGCTAGACTGGTTGTTAGGGGTGATACCCAAATTGAGGGTGTAGACTTCACTGAGACCTTTTCTCCTGTTGTAAAGTTTTCAACCATCAAATCCCTCTTTGTTGTGGCTGTTAAACAGAATTGGTCTTTATTTCAACTTGATGTGAATAATGCATTCTTACATGGTGACTTAGCTGAAGAAGTTTATATGAAATTGCCCCCTGGACTGGATGTTGACGGTTCTGCCTCTTCTTCCCCTTTGGTTTGTCTGCTTCAGAAGTCTTTTATGGGTTAATGGTATGCCAAGCTCTCCCGGGCCTTATGTTATAAATGTTTTTCTTCTTCCCTCAATGACTATTCTCTTTTCCTTAAGAAATCTGGTTCTTCTATTGTCTTGTTAGCTGTCTATGTTGATGACATTATCCTCACTGGTAATGATTTGGGGGAAATTAGTGCTTTGAAGAGTTTTCTTGATCATGAGTTCAAAATCAAGGACTTGGGGGTGCTTAATTACTTTCTTGGTATTGAGGTCAGTTATCACTCTGCTGGGCTCCTGCTCCACCAGAAAAAATTTGTCACTGATATGCTCAAAGCTTATAGCTGTGAGGCTGTTACTTCTTTGACTTGTCCCCTTGACCTCTCTGTCAAACTCAAACTAGTTTTAGGGGATCCTCTTCCCTCTCCTAAATCCTATAGGTGCTTAGTAGGGAAACTCAATTTTCTCACTCATACTAGACCTGACTTAGCCTTTGATGTCCAGTATTTAGGCCAATATCTCCAGAAGCGTACTACCTCACATATGTATGCAGCTTTGCACACCCTCAGATATCTCAGAGGCACTTCTCACCTTGGCATTTTTCTCAGCAACTCTCATGATCTCTCTTTATCTGCTTATTGTGATAGTGACTGGGCATCCTGTCCAGATACCAGAAGGTCTGTCTCTGGTTTTTGTGTTATGCTATGTGACTCCCTTATTGGTTGGAAGGCTAAGAAATAGCCTGTGGTATCTCTGTCTTCTGCTTAGGCTGAGAATAGAGCCATCAGCAAGGTTGTTGGTGAGCTCACATGGCTCATTCGATTACTGTCTGATTTTGGGGTTGCTGTTCCCTATCCTGTTCCAGTTTATTGTGATAATCAGGCATCCCTCCACATTGCCAAGAATCATATATTTCGTGAGAGGACCAAACACATTGAGGTGGATTGTCATTTCATCAGAGGCAAGCTTAATGAGGGACTTAAAGCCTTGCACCATGTCCCCACTACTTCTCAGCCTGCTGACATGTTCACTAAACCTCTCACTGGTGTTTTGCATCACTCTATTTTGCTCAAGTTGGGAGTTCAATCACCCTCCAACTTGCAGGGGTGTGTTAGAGTTACTGGAGTTACTGGGCCACTCAAGCAGCCCAAACACAGAAGCAGCTGCCCAAGCCCAACTTGTAATTAGTCTATTATTTATTCTTGGCCCAATGACCCAATATAGAGTAGATATTTTCTGTATATCCGCTGATGTATATGAGAGGTTCAGGAAGCTTCTATACAGTTGTAATATTCTTCACGGAACAGAAATAAGAAAACTCTCTCAGTTTCTCTCTCTCTCTCTTCTTCATCATCTGCAAACGTTATGGTTCATCCATGGAGATCAGTAATTTTGACATGTTCAGGTAAACAAAGAGCAATACAATTTTTCTTCATTTTCTTCGCACTATTAAGAGCATGGAATTGTCAATTCTGAACAATTTATGTGACAAGCCTTATTTATTGTTGAACTACAGATGCTGGGACGAGGAGAATGGAATTTTCAGTGGAAGGAATTCAAACGTTTTTTGATGTTGATGATACATGCATGGCTATGAGGTTGCTAAGGTTACATGGGTATGATATTAGTCCAGGCAAGTATATGGAAAATGAGTTTCTCAGTGATTTTGCAATACTATAAGTCGGAATAATTAACAATTCAAAATATCTAAAAAGTATTTCTTGGTGGCTTAATCCAATTTTTAATTATCTGTCGCAGATGTGCTAAACAAGTTCAAAGATGGTGATCAATTATTTTGCCACAGAGGTGAAGTGGACGGGTCACCATCACATATGTTTAATCTCTATAGATGTTCCCAAGTATTATTCCCAGGAGAAAAGATACTTGAAGAGGCTAAGAATTTTACATACAACTTCTTACAGCAATGTCTAGCAAACAATCAATGCTTAGCCAAATGGGTCATAGCTAAGGACATCCCCGGGGAGGTAAATAATGATCAAAGATTTTAATTTCTACATACTGCAATATAAAAGAAATTTTACTTTGCATAATTTACTAAATATGTGTAAAACATTTATTTATAGATAAGGTATGCTCTGGAATTTCCATGGTATGCTAGTTTACCTCGGGTGGAAGCTAGGCTTTACATAGAACAGTACGGTGGAGCAGATGATATTTTGATTGGCAAGACGTTATTCAGGTAACACTTTTATTTTCTAGTCAATAAACTGTTTTATGTTAGTTTTCATTTTGATTATACCGTACATAAGTAGTTACACGAAAGTTAAAATTAAGAGAGAATTTAACTTGGTAAAACTATAAAATTATAGTGTAACAAACTCTGGTCTCTTGGTACTTTAAACAAATAAATGTTATAATAATTGCCTCGGGAAGTTGACTTGAAAGGTGTGATTATCTCATCTAAAAATTTTAATTTGCTAAAGGCTACAAATTTATTTACTTAATTTGTCTAATCTATTCAGTACTCACCTCACCAGTGGACATGAATTTTCTTATGGCCAAGCACGTGGAAGTTTTCGTCAATAACAGGTGATAGTGAGATTCAAATTTAGGATCCTAGCATGTTATGATAATATGTTTAATTTTATGACCATATCATTAAAAACTACGTGATTAGACATAATATATTCAAAATTATCTAATCACGCCTTCAATGTCAATATTTGATAAATCATGTCTTGACTGCCAATATGTATATTTAAAATTATGGGATCATGTTTATTATTTGTCACTATTTTAGTAGATTTCTACGTAAAATTTATATTTACATCGATCGAAAGATCTTGCCCTGCCACTCACAAGCGGCTAGCATAAAGTCCGAAAAGCCCAAAGTATGTGGTTGCCTAATTGGAAATTTGTTAAATCTTTTGCCCATGCAGAATGCCCGATATCAGCAACAATGTTATTTACAAGCTGCAAAATTAGATTACAATAGATGTCAAAGTCAACATCGATTTGAATGGCTGATTATGCAAGAGTATGCACTTGAACCTCTTTTTTTTTTTTTTTTTAAAAAATCTCTATAAACAATAAATCATCAAGTTTTTTTTATTTTCTTAATATTGCTTCAACACATGAATAGGTGGTTCGAGAAGTGCAACTTTCAACAATTTGGAATAAGTAAAAAGTACCTCTTAGTTTCTTATTTCTTAGCTGCTGCGAGTATATTTGAATTCGAGAATGTAGAGAGTTTTGGGAGAATTAATTTTCTCGTATTGCTCACAAGTATAGGCGGTGGACCGAGAAGGTCGGTGGTGGCGGGCTGCCGATTAGTGCAGCGGCGGCGCGGGTAGGGAAGAATTAGGGTTTCTTTGGTGAAAAACCACTGGCGTATGATACCATGTAGAGAGTTTTGGGAGAATTAATTTTCTCGTATTGCTCACAAAAGTATATATAGAGTACAAAGAGGTATCAAATCCTACCAACTATAGGACTGTTCAATAATGAAAGAAATCAAATCCTACCAACTATAGGACTGTACAATAATGAAGTTCTCAAGGCGCGTGAATAGGGCTGACAAAGCCTAGTGGACTAGTCAGAAAACGTATCAAGGCATTAAATGGTTGTACCAGAACCATATCTTTGTAATTATTGCATTTATACTACGTTGGGATTTCTTTATATATAAAGGGGATCCTTATCATTTTGTAAATATTTGTTGCTCAATACTAAGAAACACATGAACATTCTCTCTGGTCTCTGTCATATTCTCTTGATTTCATGACTTCATTTATTGCTTATATTCATTATGTTCTGTTTATTTTTCTTCACTTATTGCCTATCATTGATCATGAAGAGATGTCATCATAGCTCTCGTAACTGTTATCTCCCCCTCAACTGGCCCGAATAAGCCATCCAGCTCGACCCCGAGTTCTTATAATCGACAGCTCGAGGTGTCCGACCTGCAATTGTTTGGTTTGATTATCTTACTATCCCTAAGCCATAATCCTAATTTCTAATATTTTCCTTAGCATCCATTGCCTAACAACTAGCATAAAAATGGATCACATACTTTTAGAATCTCATAATAAAATTTAGTTGTTATTACGATTTTCATAGTAAACAGTTTGGCGCACACCATGGGGCTAAAAATAATAGTGATTATTTTCTTGTTTTTACTATATAACGCAAGTTATCTTTCACGCTTTTTCTTGTCCAAAATCTTCGATTTCAGGTCGAAATGACTAACTCGGTAAATGGAGGTGAAAACAACAATCTTGAGGACCACAGAGAGAATAGTGTGACTATTCTAGGTGTTGGTGTACCACCACGAAACCCTGGGAACGAACCAGAACAAACTCCCGTGGACGCGGTCTCGCTCGATGCCCAACACGTCGATATAAGCTCCCACACCAACATGATAAACCAAGGAAAGCAACAAGAAGTCAAAAAAATCCCAACTCGGGAGGAACATAAGGATAGACTTCACTTTATTTTTGAAATGTAATAGACGCAACAGTTGGCGATTGCCCAAATGCAAAGTCACCAGTAAACTTCCAGCATGATAGCTCAGTAACATCTTCCCCGGCCTAGAAAGATCAAGCGACAATGGGTCGGCAACCTTAAGATTGTCCAATTATGCTACACATCAAATTCATCATGGTATTATTTTTTCTCGCTTGTTTTCTTTTGAATGTAGTGGGAAACATGGTTGATGTCCTTGTGGGAAGAAAAAGATACATGCCAAGAAAAAGAAGAGGTTCTAGTGCGCATAATTAACCTTTCCGGAGGCCATATGACAGATGCTGAGATACTAGTCGATGCGGACTACAAGTATTGGTCCAACGTTACCAATAAAGTTTGCCGCATGCTTAATGAGCTCCAAAATAACAAGGTTAGAAACCATCATAATCATTTTTTAGTTTTCTTTTACACGAATAATCAATTATATTCCTGTTTATTGAACAAAAGTCATATGATCTATTTTGTAATAGAAAATTAAATCATATGGATATATTTTGTATGGATATGTCTTGTAAACTCATGTTTTGTATTTTATGATGTAGTTCAGAGGGAGTAAAATAGGTTTGTTTTGATAGGAGCTCCTACGAATGTTGATGGGGCTGAGTCTGGGAAAATGAGGAAGAAAAAGAATAAGGAAGTATTAGCTATATGTGGTAGTGTGGAAGAGGGAGACTCGAAGTCAGGGGGAAGTAGCTTAGGAGAGGCTATTGAGGGTTTGGTTAATTTGAGTTAACAACAAGATGAGCACGGTTCATCTGTAGAAGAAACTCTGCTGGATATGCTAAAGAATGTTGGGGCTAGTTATGACCCAAAGAAATGCAAGGCATCCTCACAAAGGACCACTGATGCGTCGAAACCAACGAAGAAAAGTAAAACTTCATCACCCAAGTATTTTCCTAGGGTTAGAATGATAAGAAGTAGAGTTAGGGAGAGTTAAACAGGATTACAGAGAGCTCTAGAGGATATAAGAAAAAGAGGAAAGAAAATGGGAAAGCAAAACTATGTGAAAGTTTTGAAGCTGTTGTTGAAGAGGATGAGGAAGAGATGGAGATGGTCCATCAAAAGAGGGGGGTACTACTGTAGAAGTTAACACTGTCAAATCTAAGGGAAGCAGGTTTTCTTCCAAGAAGCCTTCTAAATCTGTACTTGTTGAATCCTCTCTAGCCAAGAAAACTTTATTAGCTAAAAAGGGTAAACACGTGAAGATAACTTAAGAAGAGGATGATGAGTGGAGGGGGAGAAGAAGAAGAAGGTGAGTTTGAACTAGAACATGATAGGTATGCCATGTTTGGGAAGAGGAAAATCTTGAAAGGTAAACTGCTCAAAGAGCTGGAGGAGCCGGGAATGATGCGACTTGTGACTGCACTAGAAGTACAGGGGTGGAAAGACTTCTTCAAGATGGATGGTAAATTGGCCAGGAAAGGACTTGTTGAGTTCATGGAAAATGGGACAGTGGAAAATAGACTGGTAACTAGCACGGTAAAAGGTCTAAATGTGAAGTTTAATGCTGCCAAGCTGGGCAAAACTGTAGACATCCCTAGTGAGGGATATGATGACTATACAAGGCAAAGATGACCTTATCTGGATGAATTGCCTACTGATCTTCAAATCATTAGGAACTTTAGTGACACCAAATATGATGAGGAAGTCCTGAGGAAGGGCTGTTTAGAAAAGTGAAATAGAACAGAGTATAAAGTGCTCTTTGAGTTTGTAAACAAATGTCTTCTGCTCAGAAAGGAGAGAAGGCATACAACTAACTACATAGACCTGGTCCTCATGCAGTGCCTGAATGAAGAAAAGTAGATTAACTGGACTGCCTTCATTCTGAAATTGCTGGAAAGGGTGATCAATGGCTAAAATGCTCATACCATTCACTATGGATTTATTCTGAGAAATGTGCTTGAAAGGATGACTATTCCCTTAAAGAAGTGGGAAATGGTTTCCAGCAAAGAGCACTTTGGCATCAAAACCCTCCAAGCTTGTGATTATCTGCTCAGTACTTGCCCAGTTGAACCTGGTTCATAAGTAAAGGCTCATGTGAACAACAAGGTCAAAGCCTTGGCTCAGGAGGTTGGCACAAAGGATGCCGAGATAGCAAGCTTTGTAGCCAGAATTGTTGAATTGGAGGAAGAAAAAAATTGGTTGAGAGCTGAACTTGCAAAATAGAAGGAGAAAAATGAAGGAATGCTCCAACAAATGTTTAACATACTACAAACCCAACCCTCCAGCTCTTCTAAGCCTTAGGTATCCTTTCCTGTTGTGAACCAGTCTAGAACCACCCTCAGTGACCCAGATTAGGGACTTTATCTGTTTCTTTTTCTTTTTGCTTTTGCTCATGGTTGGTAGTTCTGTTTTTCTTTTTGTGGACTGCAATGTAGAATCGTCACTTATCAATGAATGTAGCTTCCTTGCTTTTTGTTAATTATGCTCTTATTAGTTATTTTTGATAAGTTAATTTTTGATTAACTAAAGCATGCTTTCACTTGCAGTTTCCCCAGTGGCCATGAGTACTAATTAACTTTCTGGGATTCACATTATTTATGTAACTTTTTGATGATGCCAAAAGGGGGAAGATATTGTGCTTAAATCTATTATTTAAACATGTGATGTTTATGGCCTAATTAATCTGGCCCTTAATGACAAGTTAAAATTTTAAGTGTTGATATTTCATCTGAGTTCCACAGGTTCTCTGATCAGAAAAAGCACAGAGTTTGTCATCATCAAAAAGGGAAAATTTGTTGGCCCAAGTTGAGTTAAAGTTCTGAAGATGGACAAATGACCTCAGGGATGGACCTCGTCCATCTTGGGAGACACAGTTTGTTATGACCATTGTACATGGGAGGCACGTGAGGAAGATATGCACTGAAGATCATGCAGCAAATATCTTCTAAACTAATCGAAAAGATTGCATTGAGTTCTAAGGAGGACAATCTCTTTATGAGAAGAGAACACAATCATAAGTTAGGATAAGGGTTGGAGTTTATATTGGTTAAGGACTCAAATAAACTAAAGATAAGCATTGGAGTCTCGATCAAACTCTAACGGCTAATCTATTAAATAACCAAGTTGTGCTCTTTAACAGGTAATGCACATACGCAGAAGTAAAGCATAATTGAGAGCAAAAGAGCAAGTTTATTTTGCAAGCAATATATGTGAGATATAAGTGTGTACGCTTGAAGCGACTTGAATGAGATAGAAGAACCAGTTCCAACGTGTTTATTCTTATTCTAGTTCAATTGTAGTAGATGTTTCATATTGTACCTTTCAGCTTATTTAGAAGCAATTATATTAGGTACTTTGAGTATTCAAGTTAGAGTAAACTTGAAAGTGTTGCAACAGTTGAGCCTGTGTGCCACACTGGGATAAGAGTTAATCCTTAGGTTTACAAAGTGATTTGTAAATGCTATTTTTGGTTTAGTGATTTTAGTGGAGTTTCGAAAAATTCTACTGAGTAGTAGGTCGTGGTTTTTTCACCTTTTGAGCCAGATGTTTTTCACGTAAAAATACCTGTTTACTTTACTTTCAGTATTTATTATTACACAAACTACTGTAGTTAGAACACTTAAAAGAACCTGATTCTTCTAAAGAGAAAATTATGTACCACACAAACCATCACCACCTCGCCCTCCCCTCTTGTGGGGTATTGATGCTTACAACATCACCATATATAGAGTTCTAAGTTGCAGAAAATAAATAATGAAACAAAAATTAAAGAACCCCTTTTGCGATTTCTTATTCAAAGGGAAAAAGGACACGAAGAGGAAAAAAATAGAACATACTAGCGTGCTAATGATATTTTAAATTAAAACTACGTGCTTTGCTATTTAAGAACAATTACTTCCAAAGACTACTAAACCAAGACAAATAAAAATTGTTCTCATAATCACTTAGTAAAACAAGACATAGGCTTACATAACTCCTATTGATGTGCTAAAACCTGCTAAGGGATGATATTAGCTTTGAATTTGCTTTATCTTGTGCTCAAGAAATTATTCAAATTACCCTGGCCTAACAGTTGTCCATTTACGGTGGTTTAGCTTCCGTCTTCTTCTATCCAGCTATTACACATTATTCCCTGTGGTTTTTTTTGTTAATACGTTAGCTTGTGCATCTTAGAAGAAGCCTAATTACAAGACAATTATATATCTTTTAAGCTTTATCAATTGAGAATAATGATTTTTTTCCAAATCTGTGATATATAGGAATTTCCTAGTATATATATTCGCTACAGCTCTGTTGACAGCTCGTAAAATGTAAGCTACAGCTGAACCAGTCCATTGAGAATTTCTTCAATTTAGAGCTGACATCCACCATAATTAAATCTAATCCTTTTAATTTATGTTGAATTCTTCTGCATAAACCCTTCCAGATACAAACCTATTGAATTTAATGTATAGATCGTAAGCTAGACGGCTTGTTTTCAGTATTAAAAGATGCAACAGGTCCTAAGAATTATATGTAAAAAGATGAGTTGGATAGAAAAAGTTATATTTGCTTCACAGTGAAGAAAAGTTATAGATAGCATTAGCCTGCACTTCTGTGAATTCAATATGATGGGCAAACTTCAATTTAACCTATTGTAGCACAAACCATACATGTATACTCAACAATAGAAGCTATATATCTTCATCTCTATCATAGAAAAAACTGCCAACGTCAGATATTAGTTCTATCTATTTACTACGCACATGTACAAACTCATAAATGTACATAGAATCCAGCCTTGACTATCCAAATGTTAGATTTCCTAATTAGATACTCTTTTGAAAAAATGAAAGAGAAAGAAATTGAAGAAACCTTTTGCGACTTGTGATTCAAACTGAAGAAATTGAATCCATATATAAAGTTCTAAGTTGCAGAAAATAAATAAAGAAACAAAAAATTGAACCTCCCCTTTTGCGATTTTTGATTCAAAGGGAAAAAGGACACAAAGAAGAAGAAAAAAACAGAACATATCAATGAGAAAGAAATTGAACTTACTCTTGTTTCTGATGGTAAGCAACCCCCACTTTCAACCGAGAGGTTGTGAGTTCGAATTTCCGTAAGAGCAAGGTGGGAAGTTCTTGGAGGGAAGGATATCGGGGGTCTATTTGGAAACAACCTCTCTACCCAAGGGTAGGGGTAAGGTCTGCGTACACACTACCCTCCCCAAACCCCACTAAGTGGGATTATACTGGGTTATTGTTGTTGTTGTTGTCATCTTGTTTAGCGGATAATCAAATAGTATAATTTCTGTAAAGTCCTTTGGAAGATTAGCAGCCTCCAAAGAAGAAACTGAACAGATGCCTCCCTCGATTAAACCGAACAAATGCCTTGCTCGATCAAACTGAACAGACACATCGCTCGATCAAACTGAGCAAAGTTCGTCGTCTCGCTCGATCTTTGAAGCGGCTGAGATTTTGAATTTTGAAGGAGTTTAAGATTCTAAATTTTGAAAGAATTCGATCGGCAATCTCTTAGGGATTTTAGGCTGGAAGTTTGAGAGATTTTAGCGTTAAACACAATTTGGAGGGATACCGTGTAATTTGACGCTTAATTTCCTTTTATTTTTTTATTTTTAATTTTAGCTTTCATTACTTCCCGTCTGCCTATCCCGCTAAAATTCAGCATTAGAGACCAGATATAACTTTTTGTGTAGACCACAATAAGTTTTGTCATGTATTTAAGAGATAAAATTGTATATTAAGGACGAAAAAATTTCTCATCTCTATAAGTTCACTTTTAGGGATCATAATTAAAATTTATCGTTAAATGGTGGTCCCTAATAAGATTTTTTCTTGTAGTGATTGAAATTTTTTTTTATTTCTATTCTAAATCCTCTATTTAAATCTAAAAAAATGCTAGGAAACTGAAAGCGCAAAGAACACCAACATTGAACTCGAGATGCAAGCTCTTGTAATGTTAGTATTTGGTAACACCACAAGCAACATCATATAAATATCAGTTAGTCTGCCATTTTTTTCTTGACAGAAAAAAAGATAAGGAAATGGCTCCATGTGCTCTGATTCATTATTTGGGAGCATTACCAAAATGTTTCAAAGGTGGGAATCTGGAATTTTGGTTCTTCCGAGAGTTTGTACCACTTTATAATGCATATAAAATAAAACCGTGGATTATACCAAGCAAATTACTTCTTTTAAATTTCAATATAAATGACCTACCAATTTCAACATAGCGGCCTGTCTTGAACTTATAATAGCCTATGAATAAGCAATCGTCGAGATTGAGGAAGCTATTTTAGTTTAGTAATGATTCAAATGGATCAACAACAATAATAAAGTTGTTCAAATAGGAATTTGAAATTGAAGGTTCATTATTTTAGATTTGAATTTAGAGTCTTATTTTTTTATTTAACCTGGAACTTTCCTATACCACGATATTAAGCAAACATTTTTAGCAGTTGATAAGACTGTCTGTTACAGCGCACATGTTAGTGAGAAAATAATCAACTTTCGCATATCCAAGGTGCTTTTTTAGCAAATCCAGTAACATTTTATTGTAGCTGACAGCAATTATGAAATAACATGACGCTTAATTTCTCTTTAGTTTCTTATAATTTGTAAGTGTACCTTTCAATTTGAAACATCTCTTGTGTAATATTTAAAGGTGAATTTATTAGTGCATTTTCAAAGTTAGGACGCTAAGATGGTTCTATCAAAATTTGTTATATTTAATGTTCTATATGGTAGAAATCGACGGCTCAATTTTACAATCATCAAGGCATCTCGAGCACTTCCAGTGATCGATTTCGAAGTTTTTTAGTGATCGACTTCGAGGTATTATAAGTAACTACCAGCCTTGAGGCAATGTATGTTTGCGGTCTCGGCGGGCCAAGATGAAGTTCTCAGGACGCGTGAATAGGGCTGACAAATCCTATTGGACTAGTCCAAAAACATATCAAGGCATTAAATGGTTATACGAGCTCCATATTTTTGTAATTAATGCATTAATACTATGTTGTGATTCCTTCTTATATAAAGGGGATCCTTATCATTTTTTAAACATCTGTTTCTCTACTAAGAAACACACGAACATTCTCTCTACTCTCTACCATACTCTCTTGATTTTATTACTTCAATTATTGCTTATATTCATTATGTTATATTTATTTTTCTTCATTTATTTCCTATCATTGATTATAAAGAGCCGTCATTGTAGCTCTTATAACTGTTATCTCCCTCAACTTCCCCGAATCGGCCTTCCAGCTCGACCCCAAGGTCTTATAATTGATAACTTGAGGTGTCCGACCTGCAACCGTTTGGTTTGATTATCTTACCATCCCTAAGCCATAATTCTAATTTCTAACATTTTCCTTAGCATCCATTATCTAACAAATAGCATAAAAATTGATCACATATTTGTTGAACCACATAATCAAATTTAATTGTTATAAATATTTTCACAGTAAATAGTTTGACGCCCACCGTGGAGCTAAAAATAATAGTTATTATTTTTTTTGTTTTTACTACATAACGCAAGTTATCTTTCACGCTTTTTCTTGTCCAAAATATTTGATTTTAGATCAAAATTTCTAACTCGGTAAATTGAGCTGAAAACAACAATCTTGAGGACCACAGAGAGAATGGTGTGAATGTTCTAGGTGTTGGTGTACCACCACGAAACCCTGGGAACGCGCTAGAACAAATTCCCATGAATGCGGTCTCGCGCGATGCCCAACACGTCACTATAAGCTCCCACACAACCAAGAGTATATACCAAGGAGAGCAACAAGAAGTCCAAAAAATCTCAGCTCGGGAGGATTGGGAGGTTGGCCTTCACTTTATTTTTGAAATGTTACAATCGCAACAGTTGGCGATTAAGAAATGGCAAAGTCACTAGAAAACTCCCAGAACGATAGCACTAGGAACAACTTCCCTTGCTGAGATAGTACTAGAAATATCAAGCGACAATGGGTCTGCAACCGACCCCACCATTATAAAGATGATTGAGGACCACCCAAAGAGGATCGAGTCGGCTGATAAATAGATAGAAGCCAACAATAAGAAGGTAGATACCTATAACTCTGGGGTCGACCATATCCCGGGTGCACCCCCAGTCCCGAAGGGTGTAGATTCCAAGAAGTTTTTAGAAAGGCAAGTCCCATATAAAGTTTCTCTGAAACCGATTCCACAGAAGTTCAAAATGCCCGACCTTCTGAATTATATTCTAACCCTGGACGCCAACGAGTATGTCACTGCTTACACTTGTGAAGTGAAGGGCAATGACCTAAAGGACGACTAGATCGAGTTTGTCCTTCTGAAGAAGTTCGGGGAAACACTCTCTAAAGGAGCCATGATGTGGTACCACAACCTAGATCCTAACTCTATAGACTCGTTTGCCATGCTACCAGATTCTTTCATAAAGGCACACGACAGGGCCATCAAAGTTGCCACAAGGACATTCAGCATCTTTAAAATCAAGCAAAGGAAGAACAAGATGCTGCGAGAGTTTGTTTCTCACTTTCAATTGGAATGAATGGAAGCACCACAAGTATCCGGTGTCCAGGCAGTGCAGGCCTTCATCAAGGTCTAAATGAATGAAGCTCGGTAGCTTCGAAGCAGCTGAAACATAATCTGGTTGAATATCCCATTTTGACCTAGTCGGACGTTCACAACTGATATCAATCAAAAATCAAGGTTGAGGATGACCAACTAGGAGCCCCCTAAGGTTCATTATATCCCAGCAGGCTTCCGAAAAAAGAACCAAAGCCAAACAAAGAAAGATACCAACCATATTCTGAAGATAGAAGAAACGCCCTAAGGCGAAACATACCCCGCAATGATCGAAGGATGGCCCTAGGCCAGAATCCTCGTTGACTTGTTAGTAGAGCTAGATTCGATAGGTGCACAAGGCTGATGGAGGCACCTTGCTTGTCAGAATACAACATCAAGATGTATCAGACATCATGTTCGCCATCAGTAGGATCAGAGTCACCAGGTGGCCAAGTCCTGTACAATCAGACCCTTCATAACGGACCCATAACTTAGTATGTACATTTCACAACACGCACATGCACATGAACAATTATTGTCAACAACTCGAGGAAGAAGTGGCCCGATTACTCAACAAAGGTCATCTCCGAGAATTCCTCAGCGACCAAGACAAAAAGCAGTTCCGGGAAAACGAGGCGACCAAAGAAAATGAATAAAATTAGTCACAACACGTCATCCATATGATTTTTTTGATGTGTTGGCACCCTGTAGGAATCTACAGCCAGGGGAGAAAAAACATCCATCAACAGGGAAATGCTAACTTGAGGCTCTATCTCAGCCCCAGAATGGTGCACTGGTAAATTCTTTTCTTGTAAACATATTTCGAATCAAACATATACTTGTGGATCCAGGTAGCTCGGCATCCAAAACAAAATTATGCCCGCTTTTTGAAGTCCTGAACGGACTCTACTAGGCGAATAAAACAATTAAAAGGTAAACCACCATGTCAGTCAATATGGCCAGCCCAACACAAACCACCCGTAACTCCACCGTTAAAGCGTTTGTAGGTAACATAAATAGTGAAATAGCGACCACGAGGCATGTTCTCGGCAGTATCCGAATGAATAGACAAAATGACGTATAGCATCACCTAAGCAAATACTGATGGCCTACCGAGGCTCAAAGCGCCATCGTCACTAAGGAATAACCATCTCCCTTTTTATTTACACTTCATACTAACCAGTATGTAGGCATCCGGCCGAGGAAGTAGAAGTGCTAACCCAGCTCAAAGACCTTAAGGTTTAAAGCATCCATTGCACTATTTTTCTTCGATCATGTTTGATGTTCTAAACGTCAAAACCACACCGGAGGGGGGGGGGTGATTTGCGTGGTACCCAATTTCCGATCTAGAAGAACCAGATTGTTCTAGGTGAATTAACTACTACTATTTGTGGAATTAAAGTACATAAAATAAAGAACAGGGAGATTTTTACATGCAAAATACCTGGCTCAAAAGGTGAAAATACCATGACCTACTACTCACTAGAATTTTCCCAAACCTCCACTAAAATCATTGAGCCAAAACAACATTTACAAAAACTCTTCGTAACCCTAAGGATTAATTCTAATCCCTTTGTAGCACAAAACCTCAACTGTTGCAATAATTCAAGTTAGCCTATAACTTGAACACTAAAAGTACTTATTCTAATTGCTTATATAAAACCTAAAAGGTACAACTTTAAACCACCTATTACAATTGAACTAGCATAAGAAAAAACACAATGGAACTAGTTCTTGTATTTCGTATAAGTAGCTTCAGGAGTACACACTTGAATCTCACATAAATTGGTTGCAAAATTAACTTGCTATTTTTCTCTCCATTTAGTTTAACTTTTGCGTACGTGCAATAGTTGTAAAAAATAACAATCACTGTTATTTAATGAATTAGTAATTAGAGTTTGATTGAGACTCAATTTTTGATCTTCCATCAAAGTTGAGTCCTTGATCAACACAAAATCCAACCCTATATTTTATCTGGATTTGTGTTCTCTTATCATAAGGTAACGTTTCCCTCCTTATACAATATGCAACCTTTTCGACCATTTCAGGAGATATTGCTGCTTGATCTACTGAAATTATCTCCTTCACGTGCATTCATATATACAGGTTGACAAACACTATGCTTCACAAGATGGACCTGGTCCTTAACTGAGTTCATTTTTCATTGTCCAAAACTTCACCTGTTCTTGGCCCAACAAATTCCCCCTTTTTGATGACGAAAAACTCTATACTTTTCAGTAATAAAAAAACCATAAGAACTCAGCTTAACCATTAACACTTAAACTATAAAATTGACTTATCATCAAGGACCAGGTTAATTAGGTGATAAATATTACTTGATTCAGAATAATGAGTAAAGCACAATATCTCGTCCCCCTTTTGGCATCATCGAAAAGTTACATATATAATGTGAATCCCGTGTGTAAAAAAGTACTCATGGCCACTGTGACAACTGCAAGTGAAATCGTTGTGCAATTACCATTAATCAACAAACATTTTAAAACTATTAGGATTAGAATCATCATAGAACAAGAGAAAATAGTAGTTTTCATTGATAAAGATACGCTTCCACAAAAAGACCACAAAAAGAAAGAAAACTTTCAAAAATGAGCAAAATTAAAAAAATCCCTAATCTGGATCGCTGGGGTACTAGACTGGTTCAGAAGACAAGTGCTGGGAGACCTATGTCTTAGAGGAAATAGAGGGTTGAGACAGGAGAAGGTACAACATATCCTGAAGCATTCCATCACTCTTCTTCTTTTCTTTTGCTAGCTCACTTCTAAGGCCATCTCTCTTAATTTCCAATTCAGCCATACGAGTCTTGATCCTAGCAATTTCATCATCCTTAGTTCCACATTCCTTAACCAAAGCCCTAACCTTGCTGTTGATAGGTATCCTCATAGATAAACCATGTTCGACTTGGATGGCATTGACTGGATAGTCATAAGCCAGTTGAGTCTTAACATTCCATTTCCCATTTTTTCAAAGGAACATTCAGCCTATCAAAAATTGTAGTTAGTATGAATCCATATGAAGTAGCAGGAGCCTTGGAGCCATTGATGACCCTGTCTAGTAGTTCAATAGTGAAAGCATGCCAGTTGATTTGCATTTCTCTCTCCAGGCAATCCGTATGAACCAGGTCCATGTAATTTGCAGTGTGTCTTTTCTCTTGTCTGGGCAATAGGCACTTGTTGACAAATTCAAACAAGACCTTGTGCTCAAGTCTTATTTCACTTTTCTGCACAAATCTGTTTTCAGGAACATCTCTAGAGTCACATAACCTTCTAGTGATTTCAATAGCAGTGGGGAGAAAATCCCGACATGGCCACCTTTTCCTTGTACAGTCATCATACCCTTTAGTAGGTATGTTCAATATCTCACCCAGTTTGAGTGCATTAAACTTCACTTTGACGCCTTCCACCGGGATGGTAACTACCCAATCCTTCATAGCAGTATTGGCCATAAATTCAATCAATTCATTCCTGGCCAGCTTCCCATCCATTTCAAGGACCACATCCTTCCAACCTTGTGCAGTTGGAGCATCCAACAATCTCATCATTCCTGGTTTAACCAGGTCGTTGAATAGTCTACTTTTCAAGTTTTTTTATTTTGCTAAAAATAGCAAACTTATCTTGTTACTTCTCAGATTCCTCCTCATCCTCTTCTTCTTCTCCACTCCATTCATCATCATCTTCTGTAATTTTCACCTGTTTGCCTTTCACCGTAGATCTTGTCCTCTTGGCAAGTCAGAGTTCAGCAGATACAGGTACAGAGGAAGACTTCTTGGAAGAAGTCTTGGAATTTTTGGGTTTGGGTGGAGGAACCTCAACTGTTGTTAGACTTTCTTGATGAATCAGTTCCATCTCCTCTTATTTTGCAACCTCAGAGGATTCTGCAACCTTAGCCTTTCCCTTCTTCTTTTTCTTTTTTTTACTTTCTTCTAGATCTTCTTATAGGTCTGCTTCACTTTGTCTACCCTGCTTGTTGTAACTCTTCCCTTAGGAATAGAAGGGATAGTAGGGTTTAGGGATGAATATTTGCTTTTTAGGGTGTCTTAGAAGCAATTGGAGCCTTTTGTGAAGTGGCTTTGCGCTTCTTTGGGTCATAACTCGCTCCAACCTTTTTTAGAAGGTCAACCAAGGTTTCCTTTGAACATGAAATAGGTTCATCTCTTTGTTTTCTTAGATGAACCAATCCCTCTGCTGCCTCCCAAAGCTACTTCCCCCTGACTTGATGCCACTTTATTCAACAACTCCACATATAACAGGAACCTCTTCCTTTTCCATTTCCTCTCTCTTCACCACTTGCTCTATCTCTCTTTCTTTCTTTTTACCCCCAGTCCTACTCGATACAACCAACTTTACATCTCTAATAGGTCCAACTAGAACAAACCTATTTTTTAAGTTTTCAACCATAGAAGAACTTACCTCAGCAGGTGTTTCTTGAAAGTTTTAGTGTCATAAGACCCATGTCCTTCTCTTTCACTGGCATACATAAAAGATTCAGACTCAGAACTAGAGTTAGGCTCTTGTGCTGGGTTTTCTTCCATGTGGCTAGCCTTCAATCTCTCAATTAACACTTCCCTCAGAGCTCCACGAGCGTTCTGGAGTTGCACCTTGAGGGCGGAAGCCTTATCCAAAACATCCTTCTCAATTGCAAATTTTGCATTTACCTGAGCCTTCAAATCATTAGACACACATTTAACCTAGCCAACTTCACCCCAAAGTCATTCCAGCTACTCAGTTTTGCTCTCCAACTAAATATCAAAGTATTAATCTCCTAAAGTGGAAGCATGAGCATAGATCGACACAAAGTCCATGTTACATGCCTTTCGAGACGGCTTTTGTAGTTCCAAATTTGATCTGCCTCGCAACACAGGTATACCACATACTTTTCCTTTTTCATACAAAGGATCCTAGAGGATTTCCCCCTATCAGAACCTTTTCGCAGCCTAGCCTCAAGACAAAGCAACTCGTACTTAATCTTATCAAAGGCTTGCAAAATAAAATCTTGATATAAAGGGAGGGCATGAAACCAAAGGAACCCTATACCGGCTACCAAAACTTACCATGAAGCTAAGCTGCTAAGCTTAACCATAGATCGAGCCTACGTCCGATGGATTAGTTTCCCTCGAAGTGCCTTCGGGTAAGAGAAAAGTAAGGCACATGATTACCCTTGTCCCTCGAAGTGTCTTTGATGGGACCATGAAATGTTTTTTTTTCAAAAATAGAAGCCTCCGAAGCCGGAAGCTCGGCCGACTCGTATCTTTTTACCACAGAGGAGGACTCGCCCCAATGTGAGCATCCTCACACTTGGAAGGTCCTTCCATTTATTATAGATCCTTGGCCCCGAGGATGGTCATCTCTCCTCTTGCCCTAGGGAACACGGCCTCATCTCCTGCAGCTGTAGTGGCAGAGTTAGTGTGCTAAAAACAAAATACCTTTTATGAGGAAATGAGCCAATGAACACCTACTATGAGGCTTTGCTTCCCATCTCTCCTTGGACAAGTCTCGCCATTTACGCTTATCATATGACAAACAAGCTGCCAGCCTACGAGACCATTCTTCCAGGTAAGGAACCTCGTCTAGCATCCAAGGAATCATTGACAAAAATGAAATGAAAAACATCGTTATAGATCCCACAATAAAAATACAAGTATACCACTTACGTGTGAAATTCCATTTCTCAAGAAATAGAAAAACTCTCCAGGGATAATATCAACTATCCGAGTTCGAACAAACCGGCTCATCCATCCTCGATCTTCATCATATTCATCACTAGCGGCATGGGACCGGGTGGATTGAAATCGCAGAGTAATCAAGCCCCCGTAATGTAGACGACGATATAACGTAATGAAGCTGCTAAGGGTGAATTCGAGCTCGGCCTTATCCGCAAAGTAGCTTATCATCAGCACTATCCTTTAAAGGGACGGGTGAGCCTGTGCCAGGGTAATGAGATACCTCCTACAGATCTCAAGCACGACCCTTTGGGGGAGCCCAACATAAAGGGTACATGTACATGCTCAAAAACCCCTTGACATGGGTAATGATGCCCCTCCTTTGGGGAAGGTACCTTCAATACCTTTACTTCTCCCCATCTATAGTCTTTCCTAATTATCTATAGATGTTCATCCCCCATTAAGGATATGAACCTCGATACATTCTTCCGATGTATGCAAACATTGTGAGGCCTCTCCATCATAAAATCTCTATTCGAGGCAAAGCACCTCGAGGCCCGCTCACCGGATATCGACGGTGTATGACCGACCGAACATGGAACAGAGGTAAAACTCCCTTATCCTTGATAAACAGGTTTCGATGTAGCATCCATAGCTAAGATAAAATAAGAAGAGGTGGATGAAGATTTTGGGGCAAAGGCTATAAGTTGAAATGACAAAGGGCTAGCATAAAGTACAACAGATCTATGAGAACGATGATTACATGGAATAGCACAATCTCCAGTTAAGAAATGGGCGAGTGCATATATAGAGACAACCAATGACTGTTTACCTATCCATAAGACCAATTATGTCTACCCATGACGGCACCGTTTTATGGAAATTTTCTGGTGGAACCACCCCAGAGGTCCTACTACCGTGTTGCATGAATAATGCTGAAACTCGATGATAAAAAAATATTAGGACCCCAAGGACCTCTGCTACTACAAGTATCGGCTCCAAAGAAGTTATCAACCTGGAATCTATTGGTGTGGATGTTTCTTAATTTTCGAAAAGTGGGCCTGGAGCTCGGGATTTGTCATTTTCGAGATTTCATGATATTTTTAGATTATTTTGATCGAGTTTTGTTCCTTTGGGATATTGTTACATATTCATTGTGGTTTTGGTCAGATTGGACATGCGAAGAGGGCGATTTGAGAGGCAAGGGCTTAACGCGATAGACCTTTGGCCGGCTTGAGGTGAGTGATAGATGTAAATGGTGTCCTGAGGGTTTGAAACCCAAAATTTCACCAGCTTGAAGTGAGAATTATTATATTGACATTGAGGACGAGAGCCTGGTTGATTCCACAAGAGGGCTTGATATTGCACTTGGGCTATAGGAGCCCCTCCCGGAGTCTGTACATACCCCAGTGAGCGTCGTCGATGATAAATAAATAGATCGGGTTGTACGCCGCAGCGGGTAGAGTGTACCATTTTATGTGTTGCATTTCACTCATGCATTTGTTCTTTATATGTTTTACTTTTCATAGTATTTCTGTCTTCTTGTTTCATTGACTTGTCGCTTCTTTATTAAATGCTCTAAATTGCCAATTATGGCTTACTTTGCATTTTTCCATGGTTTCTTAATCTCAACCTTTATTTATATTTATTAATCACTGGGTCGAAGAACTCACATTACTTCCTGCACCTTGTGTGCAGATTCAGGTGCATCGCAAGCTGAGTAAGGATTGTTAGCTGGGTAGCACAGTATTCAGGAGCATCAAGGTAGCTGCATGGCGTTCGCAGCCTTGATCTCTCCTCTATATCTCTATCTTTTATTCCATATTTCTTAGACAGACTTATGATAGTAGATATTATGTATTAGAGGCTGAAACTCGTGACACCGAGTTCTATTGGGCTATGTTGCAATATTTTAATTTATCTTTCGCATATTTCATTAAAATTTCTGGACTTCTAATATAATTCCTTAGTAAATTCTTTGTGTTATTTATTCAAAATATGTGTAATTAATTGGACAATGTTGTCAATGGTCAGGCTTACCTAGGATTGTGTTCGGTGCCATTATGACCGGGGTTGGGGTCGTCACAAGTTGGTATCAGAGCCTAAGTTACTTGGTCTCGCGAATCATGAGCTAGTTTAATAGAGTCTTGCGGATTGGTATGGAGATGCCTGTATTTATCCTCGAGAGGCTGCAGAACGGTTAGGAAAAACTTCATATCCTTGAAATTCTTGTCGTGCGACTTTGTTGATCCGAAAACTAAACTTTTTTATTCTATTCTCACGCAGATGGCAAGGACTCACGCTACCGGACGTGGCGGACGACCACCAGAACCACCCACTGAGGCAACCAGAGGCTATGGACCCATTCGTGCTCTTGACCGAGGAAGAGCAGTGAGGACAACACCTGTTGATCTACTTGTTGCCCCAGCTCAGGACCAGACTCTAGTTGTAGATGCTCCAGCAGCACCTGTTTAGGCATCGATAGTGCCCATTATGATTCCGGGTCCCTAGGAGGCCTTGGCTCAGATATTATCAGTTTGCACTAGCCTGGCTCATACAATTTCGGCCACTGCTACAATAGCTACTTCACAGGCCGGGAGAGGCAATCAGAACCTCGCTGCTCGCATACCTAAGTAGGTAGTGCAGGGATTGCAGAGACCAAAAGTAGTTCAAGCTCAGCCAGTTGAACCAGTTCAGGACTTTGTGGTTCCAGCTATGTTAGACGATGAGCAGCTTCGTCTCGAGATGTTCAGTAGGCTCCAACCTCTAACATTCAGTGGTACTAAGGGTGAGGATGCCTAGGGTTTTCTTTACAAGTGTTAGTGTATGCTTCGCACCGCAATGATTCTGGAGTCGAGTGGTGTGGTTTTTGCTACATTTCAGTTCTTGGGGGCTGCATTTACTTGGTGGAAGGATTTTGAGAGGCGTAGGCATGTTGGTGCAGTGCCCCTTACTTTGCAGTAGTTCTCCACTCTCTTCTTGGAGACGTATGTACCGTAGTCCCACATAGAGGAGCTGCGTAGGAAATTTGAGTGGTTGACTCAGGGGAATATCAATGTGACCTAGTAGGAGATGAGGTGTTCGCAGTTGGACCATCATGCTACTTGGATGATCCCGACGTATCATGAGAGGATCAGTAGATTTGTGGATGGCCTTAATTACGCTTTACGCATTTTGATAACTAGAGAGAGTATTAGGTGCTTCTTCAAGGAGGTTGTTGACATTTCTTGTGATATTGATACGGTTCGCAACAGGGAATGAGAGGACATGGAGGTCAAGAGGAATCGAAGATCGGGTAATTTTCAGTGGTGCTCCATCTAGGGGCCTGTTCCAGAGTGGTAGAACTCGTTCCTTCAGGCCTCCTCAGTCGGCCCATCTAGATTATAGTGGAGTCTTTAGGGCATGGTCATCAAGGGTTCCAGCAGGGCCAGTCTTTACTTTGTGCCCTCCCAGCTCAGAGCTCATGTTATGCCCTTTCAGCTCAGGGTTCTTCTACGCCAAGTGCATCGACTAGTCATTCTATTGTGACGGGTTCCCTTTAGCCCCCTTCTCGAGCACACGGTAGTTGTTTCGAGTGAGGAGAGTTTTGTCATATGAGGAGGCAGTTTCCTCGGCTTCGAGGTGGTTAGTTTCAGTAGAGGGACCACCCCACGCCTTCTACTCTAATTTCTTCAGCACCAACCTAGCTAGCTAGGGTAGGAGGCCATGCAGCTAGGGGTCGCTCCAGAGGTGGAGGCCGATCAGGCAGTGGCCAAGCTCATTTTGATGCTATCATAGGCAGGACAAATGCCATTGCATTAGATGCTATTATCATGGGTATTATCTCAGTCTGCCATAGAGATGCCTCTGTCATATTTGATCCCGATTCCACCTATTCTTATGTATCTTTATATTTTACTTATTATTTGAGTATGCCACGGGAGTCTATTATTTCACATGTTAATGTATCTACCCCGGTGGGCAATACTGTTGTTATGGAGTATGTGTACCAATCGTTTGTATGATTATTAGGGGTCTGGAGACCCGAGTTGATTTATTGCTATTGAGCATGGTAGACTTTGATATTATTCTAGGCGTGGTCTTTCTATGTCCGTATCATGCTATTCTAGACTATCATGCTAAGCCTGTCACATTTGTTGAAACACGTTCTCAAGGCACTAAACTAATCGTGTGTTCATATTTGTAGGTTTTGATAAATGACAAACGATGCGCAATTGACATATGACGAGGTCCAAGCACAAGCGCGCAAATGTCACGTAACGAAGTTCAAGCACAAGACAAACAAAGATCAAGATTAAACAATGTTATACATGAGTCGCTCTTTAATTGTGATCTTGATCTGACAATTTAACTCAAGACTTCGCTTTTCTCGTAAAAACATTTTTATCAAATCATGCATATTTAATTTAGAGCAAAATGATTTTAAATCATGCATATTTATTTTAGCAAAATAATTTTAAACATGCCTCTAAAATCTGGACAAAGATAATCGATTATGTACTTATGATAATCGATTATGTTAAGGCAATCTTCATCACAATCGATTGTGTACCTTATGTCAATCGATTCTGTTGAGACAGTGTCCATCAGATTTTTCAAAGCTACAAAATAATCGATTGTGAACCTTATGACAATCGATTGTGTTGAGGCAGTGTCTATCAGATTTTTCAAAGATACAAAATAATCGATTGTGAACCTTATGACAATCGATTGTGTTGAGGCAGTGTCTATTAGATTTTTCAAGACTAAAAAATAATCGATTGTCCATATAGCATAATCGATTATGTAAATGACCGTTGCCAAAATATTTTCAAACTCCGTCAGATAATCGATTATAGGATTTTAATAATCGATTGTTTGAAGTAAAATCTGAAAAAGATTTTTTGAACGTTGCCAAGTAATCGATTGTATATTTCTGATAATCGATTGTTTTAAGTAAAATCTGGAAATGAATTTTTGAACGTTGCCAGTAATCGATTATGTGTCTTAGATAATCGATTATGCTGCGTAAAATCTGGGAATGATTTTTGGAACGATTGGAAAACTATCGATTGTGCCAATTAGACAATCGATTGTCGTAGCACAAAATCAGCAATTCTTAGTTGGCAATTAGGCAACGGTTATGCATGTTTTTGACACTATAAATACATCTTCAAATCAGTCTTCTAAACATAACAACTGATCATATTATTGCTAAAGCTTGCATACTCTCTTATTCATCATTTTCTATTCATTACATAAGTTTTTGAGAGCCAAATTCTTGACGAAAGTTGTTGCTTTCTTGAGCGTATTTATTTTACTCATATCTACTCTTAAGGAGAGTCATGTTTTGAGTACATAGTGTTTTTATATACTTGAAGGGAAGTGTTAATCCCTTGTATTGTAAGAAGGAACGTTGTGATTCCTTTGGTTGAAGTCTTGAAGTGTTGTATCTTCGAGCAAAGGTTGTTGAGGCTTGTGTGACTCAAGTTCTCAGTTTGTAACGGTTTGTTAAGCCCCCGTAAGCTTAACGAAGTTAGTGGAAATCTCGAGAGAGTTTCTCAGGGGCTGGACTAGCCACGGGTTGTGGTGAACCAGGATAACATCGGTGCGTTCGTTCCTTATTATTTACTTATTGCACTTATTTCATTCCTGCAATTTTTAAATTCCGCAAGTTTACGCTGTTTTTTATTATAACGCTATTCACCCCCCTCTAGCGTTAAGCGTATATTCTAACAATTGGTATCAGAGCCCAACTCTCTGAAGAACTTAACCGTTTGAGAGAAACAATCCATGGCTTCTACTCGTGATTCTTTTGCAGGAATAGGTGATGCTCCACCCGACCACAACTATTCGATGGCACAAACTATACGTATTGGAAGGAAAGGATGAGAATATTCATTCAATCGAATAATTTTCATCTGAGGAAGGTTATAATGAAGGGAGAACAAATTCCAACCAAAAAGGTTGAAAATGAATGGGTTCCAAAATCCGAAGATGAATACGATGCGGATGATATCCAAAAAGTGCAGAATAATGCTAAAGCCATCAACTTATTATATTGTGCTGTAAAAGCTGATGATTACAGAAAAATATCATGTTGCACAACGGCGAAGCAAATGTGGGATAAGCTGGAAATCACGTACGAAGGTACGGACCAGGTAAGAGAGGCTAAAGTTGATTTTCTAACCCATGCATATGAACTGTTTCACATGAAGAAAGGCGAAAGGATCGATGACATGTTCGAACGATTTTCAAAAATCGTTAATGACTTACATGCTCTTAAAAAGACCTTCACGGATAAGGAACTTGTCCGAAAAATTCTCCGAAGTCTCACTCCGGAATGGCGCTCCAAGGCCGTCAAGAGTCTATTGGCATTTCAAATGTCACCATCGACGGATTAAGAGGTAATCTTAAAACTTATGAATCTACTATACTTAACCCTCTTGTTAATGATCAAAGGAAACAAAGAATCGCCCTCAAGGCAAGCACAAGCCAACCTCAAAATAACGAGGACGGAGATAACGAGTTCGGACTCGTTATTAAGAGATTTCAAAAGTTCATGCGAAAAGAGTATGAACGAAAAGGCAAACAACAAGGAGATCAAGTAAAGTGCTATGGGTGCTGAGAAATCGGGCACATTAAGTCAAATTGCCCAAATGTCAAAAAGGAGAAGAAACCCTTCAAGAAACAACGAGCATACATATCTTGGGGAGGCGACTCCAGAGACGAGTCGAGTGAGGAAGAAGAAGAAGAAACCGCAAATCTTTGTCTCATGGCTCACGAAAACAATCAAGAAGAGGTATGTCAAATTTCTTCCAAAAACTTCTATTCTCTTGAGGAAATGCAAAATGCCTTTGATGAGTTGTATAGTGAATTCATTAAAGCTTCCAAAACTGTTAAAAACATTAAGGAAAATGCTTCTTTGAAAGAAAAAGATTTTGAAACACAACTCTCTTTGAAAGAAAAGGATTTGGAAAAACTGATTTTGGAAAATGAGAAGTTGAAAGAAGAAAACAATTTTTTCGGCAAAAGAAGCGCCGACAAACCCGAGAGTTCTAGTAAAAATTGTACTTCTTGTATGCATCTAATAGATGAGGTAGAAAGACTTATGGTAACCTTAGATAAGTTCAATTCTTCTCATAAAAATTTGAATGAAGTTCTTGTTAATCTGAAATCGACCAAACATGGGATAGGTTTTAAAAACGAGCCTAAAGAAAAAGTTGAAGCCAAACCCCAACCACCTAAGGCTCAACCTAGGACAAATAAAACAAATGTTCATCCTAGAGATAACAATCCTAGAATCAACATGCATGCTAGACCAAACACTAGAAGAAACTTTGAACATTTTAGGACACCTAGAAATGGCCTTCAACCTAGAAATAACTATTCTAGAAATGATGCATATGCTAGACCAAACACTAGAAGAAACGTTGAACATTTTAGGACACCTAGAAATGGCTTTCAACCTAGAAATAACTATTCTAGAAATGCTGCATATCCTAGAACAAATAGTAGGAGAAATGATTTTCATGAAATGCGTGATAGTCATATTGTCGAAAATAGAGTAAACAAATTTCGTCCGTCCAACTACTATCAACCTAGACGAATGCATAATCCTAATGTCATTTGTCATTATTGCAATCGAATTGGACATATTGCTCCTTCTAGCTTCACTAGACATAGACACTTAACTGCATGTCAAGCACAACAGCATGTTACACCTAACTCTCAAGGACCCAAAACAGCTTGGGTACCAAAGACTCATTAATTTGTCTTGTAGGTATGTTTGAAGGGATCAAGTGTACTTTGGTACCTTGATAGTGGATGCTCCAAACACATGACCGGAGACGAATCCAAGTTCCTTCAACTAGAACACAAGGAAGGAGGAAGCGTTAGTTTTGGAGAAAACAACAAGGGAAAAATTATCGGCATTGGATCGGTCGGTAAGGATGAACCTTCTTCCATTAAGCATATATTGCTAGTTAAAGGTCTAAAACATAATCTCTTGAGCATAAGTCAATTATGTGACAAGGGAAAACTTGTTTTATTTGATTCGGATGAATGCTTAGTTTTTCGCCGTAGCGATTTTAGAATTATCCTTCGTGGTTTTAGAATGGATAACATCTATATGGTTGATGTCGAAAATTCTTCATCTGAGTATGTGAATTGTCTTATGAGCAAAGAAGATGATATGTGGTTATGGCATCGTAGAGTAGCTCACATCACCATGCATCTTTTAAACAAATTGGTTTCACAAAACTTAGTTATTGGTCTTCCAAATTTGAAATTTGAAAAAGACTCCATTTGCGATTCTTGTCAAAAAGGGAAGCAAAAAAAAGCATCTTTTAAATCGAAAAATACTGTTTCAACTACTAGACCATTGCAACTTCTTCACATGGACCTTTTTGGACCATCTCGCATTGAAAGTATTGGTAGAAATCGTTATGCTTTTGTTATTGTTGATGATTATTCTAGATTTACATGGACACTATTTCTTGCTCATAAAAGTGAAGCTTTTCATAATTTTAAATGTTTTCTTAAACGAGTTCAAAATGAAAAGGACACAACCGTCACTTCAATAAGAAGTGATCATGGGGGAGAGTTCGATCACAATCTCTTCGCGGATTTTTGTGACGAACTCGGTATCGAGCACACCTTCTCTGCTCCACGCACACCACAACAAAATGGAGTGGTGGAAAGGCAAAATAGGTGTCTCGAAGAGATGGCTAGAACCATGCTCGATGAGGCTAAGATTCCCAAACATTTTTGGGCGGATGCCGTGAGTACCGCATGCTACGTTTTAAACAGAGTAGTCATAAGGCCAATACTCATGAAAACTCCCTATGAACTCTACAAGGGAAGGAAACCAAATATCTCCCATATTAGAGTATTCAGTTGTAAATGTTTTATTCATAACAATGGTAAAGATAATTTGGGAAAGTTTGATGCCAAATCCGATGAATGAATTTTTATTGGTTATTCTTCACGTAGCAAAGCATATATAGTATTCAATAATAGAACCGAAACTGTGGAGGAATCCCCTCATATTGTGTTTTCCGAAAATAATGCTCGCTTGGCGAGAAAGGATTCTGGTTTTGAACTTGCAGGTAGTTTAAACTCAATGAGTCCTCAAGACAAAGTACAAGAGGAAACTCCTAAGGAAATTCAAGATGAAATCTTGGAACAATTCTCGGAGGAAGCGCCACAACTGGAAAAAGAAACGAAACTGCCTAACGCGTGAAGGACAATAAAAGACCATCCTCTCGAACAGGTAATTGGCGACATTAAACAACAGGTAAGTACTCGAAACACTCTTATGAACACCTTAGGACACACTTCTTAAGAGATCACGTTCTCAATTGGCCAACATCTTCACAAGGCCTTTTAGCGAAAAAGTTCTTTTCCGAATCTATTGTAAACTCGGAACTCTTGACTTCACATTGATCTAAGTCATTATTTGTTTACAGATTACTAACTTGAGCGTCGGAGGCGTCTAACGTATTTTTGCAGGTATCGCCCTAAAAGCAGGGGGAATTATAAAGACTGGTGCAGAATAATTGATTCCTCTTTAGAATAATCGATTTCTCTTTAGTATATAATCGATTATCAAGTATCAATAATCGATTATGTTGACATTATTTGCTTTATTATCCCCTTTTATGAAGTTGAAATTTTTGATTAATCAATAAACAAGTTATTTCCCAATTTTTTTGCTAATGTCAAAAGGGGGAAGAATAAGGGCTATGCACTTAATACTTATTGGCAAAAATTGAGGGGGAATTCATATGTTGAGGGGGAACTAATTGCATATATATATATACTTGTCTTGGATCGTCATTGTGAATTACCTAATATGCGTATCCCGATTAAGGTTTGCCATTATCAAAAAGGGGGAAATTGTTGAAACACGTTCTCAAGGCACTAAACTAAATGTGTGTTCATATTTATAGGTTTTGATAAATGACAAACGATACGCAATTGACATATGACGAGGTCCAAGCACAAGCGCACAAATGTCACGTAACGAAGTTCAAGCACAAGACAAAAAAGATCAAGATTAAACAAAGTTATACATGAGTCACTCTTTAATTGTGATCATGATCCGACAATTTAACTCAAGACTTGGCTTCTCTCGTAAAAATATTTTTATCAAATCATGCATATTTAATTTAGAGCAAAATGATTTTAAATCATGCATATTTACTTTAGCAAAATGATTTTTAAACATGCCTCTAAAATCTGGACAAACATAATCGATTATGTACTTATGATAATCGATTATGTTAAGGAAATCTGCATGACAATCGATTGTGTACCTTATGACAATCGATTGTGTTGAGACAGTGTCCGTCAGATTTTTCAAAGCTACAAAATAATCGATTGTGAACCTTATGACAATCGATTGTGTTGAGGCAGTGTCTATCAGATTTTTCAAAGATACAAAATAATCGATTGTGAACCTTATGACAATCGATTGTGTTGAGGCAGTGTCTATTAGATTTTTCAAGACTGAAAAATAATGGATTGTCCATATAGCATAATCGATTATGTAAATGACCGTTGCCAAAATATTTTCAAACTCCGTCAGATAATCGATTATAGGATTTTAATAATCGATTGTTTGAAGTAAAATCTGAAAAAGATTTTTTGAATGTTGCCAAGTAATCGATTGTATATTTCTGATAATCGATTGTTTTAAGTAAAATCTGGAAATGATTTTTTGAACGTTGCCAGTAATCGATTATGCGTCTTAGATAATCGATTATGTTGCGTAAAATCTGGGAATGATTTTTGGAACGATTGGAAAACAATCGATTGTGCCAATTAGACAATCGATTGTCGTAGCACAGAATCAGCAATTCTTAGTTGGCAATTAGGCAACGGTTATGCATGTTTTTGACACTATAAATACATCTTCAAATCAGTCTTCTAAACATAACAACTGATCATATTATTGCTAAAGCTTGCATACTCTCTTATTCATCATTTTCTAGTCATTACATAAGTTTTTGAGAGCCAAATTCTTGACGAAAGTTGTTGCGTTCTTGAGCGTATTTATTTTACTCATATCTACTCTTAAGGTGAGTCTTGTTTTGAGTACATAGTGTTTTTATATACTTGAAGGGAAGTGTTAATCCCTTGTATTGTAAGTAGGAACGTTGTGATTCCTTTGGTTGAAGTCTTGAAGTGTTGTATCTTCGAGCAAAGGTTGTTGAGGCTTGTGTGACTCAAGTTCTCAGTTTGTAACGATTTGTTTAGCACCCGTAAGCTTAACGAAGTTAGTGGAAATCTCGAGAGAGTCTCTCGGGGACTGGACTAGCCACGGGTTGTGGTGAACCAGGATAACATCGGTGCGTTCTTTCCTTATTATTTACTTATCGCACTTATTTCGTTCCTGCAATTTTTAAATTCCGCAAGTTTACGCTGTTTTTTATTATAACGCTATTCACCCCCCCTCTAGCGTTAAGCGTATATTCTAACAACATTGGCAATGCTGGGTGTACCGCGGATTGAGTGATGTGGTTTGACTAACTATATTCCTATTAGAATTATTTCTTTCTTGAAGGTCCGTCGTATAGTTCGGAGGGATTTCCTTTCATATTTGGTGTTTGTTAAAGATGTGGGAGATGAGACTCATAGCATTGATTCCATTCCCATTGTGAGGGATTTTCCTGATGTATTTCCTACAGACCTGTCAGGCATGCCACCGGACAGGGATATTAATTTTGGTTTGACCCGATGCGGGGTACTCAGCCCATTTCCATTCCTCCGTCTCTCATGGCACCAACAAAGTTACAAATATTGAAGGAGCAGCTTCTAGAACTCCTAAAAAAGGGGTTTATTCAGCCAAGTGTGTCGCTGTGTGGTGCACCTATTCTATTTGTGAAGAACAAGGATGGTACAATGAGAATATGCATTGATTACAGGCAATTGAACAAAGTAACAGTAAAGAAAAAGTATCCTCTGCCTCATGTTGATGATTTATTCTACTAGCCTTAGGGAGCGAGGGTGTTCTCCAAGATTGATCTCCATTGGGTTATCACCAGTTGAAGATCAGGGAGTCGGATATTCTTAAGACAACTTTGAGGACTAGATATAGTCACTATGAGTTTCTAGTTATGCCTTTCGGGATGTCCAATGCCCCAACAAAGTTGATGGATTAGATGAACAGTGTATTTCGATCGTATCTATATTCTTTTGTTATAGTGTTCATTGTTGATGTTCTGGTGTACTCGGGTAGCCAGGAGGAACACACAGAGCATTTGCGAGTCGTATTGCAGAGATTCAGGGAGGAGAAGCTTTATGCAAAGTTCTCCAAGTGTGAGTTTTGTCTTAGTTCAGTGGCTTTCCTGGGGCACGTGGTGTCTAGTGAGGGTATGCAGGTAGATCCAAAGAAAATAGAGGCGGTTCAGAGTTATCCTAGACCGTCCCCAGCCACAGAGATTCGTAGTTTCCTCGGTTTGGCAGGGGTTACTATCTTCAGTTTGTATAGGGTTTTTCATCTATTGCCTCACCCTTGACGAATTTGACTTTGAAGGGTGCTCCATTTGTATTGTCAGACTAGTGCGAGGAGAGCTTTCAGAAGCTCAAGTCAGCTTTGACCACAACTCCAATATTGGTTTTGTCGTCAACGTTTGGCTCTTATACCATTTATTGTGTTGCTTCGAGAGTTGTGGTTGATTGTGTGTTGATGCAGGAGGGTAGAGTAATTGTTTATTCTTCTCGTCAATTGAATCCCCATCAAAATAACTACCCTATTCATGAATTATATTTGGGTTCTAAAATTCATACTTTCATGATTTGGAGGCACTACTTGTATGGCGTATATTGTAAGGTATTCACCGATCATCAAAGTCTTCAACATGTGTTCAAGAAAAAGGATCTTGATTTTAGGTAAAGGAGGTGGCTTGAGTTGCCAAAAGATCATGATATTACTATTTCGTATCATTCGGAAAAGGCCAATGTAGTGGGCCATGCTTTCAGCCAAAAGATAGTCAATATGGGGAGTTTGGCATACATTCCAGTTGGGGAGAGTCGCTTTGCAGTTGATGTTGAGGCTTTGGCCAATCGACTTGTGAGATTAGACATTGCTGTGCCCAGTCGGGTATTAGCTTGCGTTGTTTCTCGGTCTTCTTTATATGATCGCATCAGAGAGAACCAGCATGATTCACATTTTCTTATTCTCAAGGATAAAGTTCAGCATGGAGATGCCAGAGATGTGACCATTGGTGATGATGGCGTATTTAGGATGCAGGGCCTGATTTGTGTGCTCAATGTACATGGTCTTAGAGAGTTCATTCTTGAGGAGGCACAGTTCACTCTATTCTATCCATCAGGTGCCGCGAAGATGTATTAGAATTTGAGGCAACCCTATTTGTTGAGGAGAATGAAGAAACATATTATAGGTTTTGTAGCATGGTGTCTCAATTGTAGCAGGTGAAATATGAGCATCAGCGGGAGGTCTATTTCAGCAGATGGTTATTCTTGAGTGGAAGTGGGAAAGAGTCATAATTGATTATTTGAGTGGTATTACTCGGACCTCGGAGAAGTTTGATTCGATTTGGGTGATTATGGATCGACTGACCAAGTCCGCGCACTTCATTCTGATGTGTATGACTTATTCTTCAGAGTGGCAAGAAGGGATCTTGTCACGACCCAACTTCTGTACCCGATCGTGACGGCGCCTCTCGTAAAGACAAGGCCTGCCAACAACCAAAAATCCTCTTTATACAGTTAAACAATTATATAGCATATCGAATCAAGATTTATGACATTAATTAAGATGAAAATAAATACAGCCCGACCGGGGTGTCACAAATCACGAGCATCTAATGAGTAGGGATACTACTACCGGTTCAACAATATATATACAAGATAAAATTGGAATACAAAGATGGAGGGTGGTGCCGCGAACGTCGGCGGTCACCTTGCTCAATTGCCAGAATATGTCCTTCGATCCTACTAATAACCCGCTATCGGGTGAACAATACCTGCAACTGCATGCAAGATGCAAGGAGTAAAGTGAGTACTTCCAACTCAGTGGTAATAAGAGAGTATAATATTTGAGCGATAATAAAACACGTATGAGCACACCAACCTTCTATAAAAAGATAGAACAACCTCATTTTTTGAAAAAAATGAAATATTGTTAAAATCCTTTTAGAAAACCTTAAGTTGAGTTCAAAAATCTCTTTTGAAAATATGCTTTTTCAACGATTGCAAAGGGACTTTCAACAAGTCAGAAATAATCAGAAACCTCCCCTCTGGCTCAATATCAACTCACAATATCCAAAATCAGCCTATCGGGCTCAGCACTCCTCAACGTATAACACCAGGGTATCTCGTCATCAAGGCAAGTAACAGTATGTATGCCCATGATATATAAGTGCTAAATGTCGCGCCACGTAGTACAAACAAGAGTAAATGCATTAAGGGAATGCAATGCACATGAATACACTGCGGCGCGTAGCCCGAGCCAACTATGCATATGATTTAACGTCGACGACGTTCACTGGGGGTGTGTACAGACTTTGGAGGGTCTCCTACAGCCCAAGCGCAATAACCAGCCGTCTAGTGGCGAACAATTAAACCAGGTCAGTCCAAGTTACCTGACCGCTCAGATCATACAGTGTCCAAGTTACCACTGTTTCCATTCACCGCTGCGACGCACAGGCCGAGCCACCCATAATATTTTAAAAAATATCCTAAGCCCCTTGGGCATTTATAAAATAGTAGTATCAGCCCAAAACATTTAAAATATCATTTGAGTTTTCAAAACTTAGAAGCTTGCCTGAGTTTGCAAAACAATATAAAAATCTTGGGCTGGATCAAATGATATACAACATATGCTAAAAATGGTAATCTCAATCCCCGAAGGATTAATATAGTTGTCACGAATCCCAAAATGTAAATCAGCCCAAATTATGATGATAACAAATAATTTCAGTCAAATTCGCAGTAAAATCAACAACCGGGACGGGCCAAGTCACAATCCCCAACAGTGCTCTACCCCACGCTCATATCCACCGTACAAGTCACCTAAATACAGCACTATGATGTGCAAATCCGAGGTTTCAAACCCTCAGGATATCATTCCCAACTATTACTCACCTCGAACCGGTGAAATTCCTCGCTCGCGACGTTCTTGCCCCTTAAATTGGCCTCCACGTGTGTCAAATCTAACCAAAATCAGTACAATTATATCATGATATGCTAATGGAACAATAGCCAATCATATATAATCGAGAAATAGTAAGAATCTCGAAACTAGCAAGACCCGAGCCCCGGGCCCGCTTGTCGAAAAATTATGAAACTTACAATTTCCGGAATCCTCGTCTCGCCACGAGCTCGTACATCTAAAATTCATCAACCAAATGACGCTTGAATGACCTAAAAATTTGTAGACACATCCAAAATCACCTATCGAAACTACTGTAACTCTCAGATCCATTTCAACCCTCATATCAAATTATCACACACTAACCGGATTTCTCCGAATTTCAAACTTCGCCAAAATAGGCTAACTCCCACACCGGACCTCCAAATTCACTTCCATTTTCACTCCTAAGTCATAAATCATCCCCCTAAACTAGTCAAATCATCAGAAATTAACTCCAAGCCCTCTAACACATAAGTCAACATCCGATTGACTTTTCCAACTTAAGCTTTCCTCAAAGAGACTATTGGTCTCATTTTTAAACCAAAACCAATTCAATTACACCTGATCTACTCTAATACTGATATTGAAACATGAAGCAACACCATAATGGGGAAACGGAGCAGAAACACATAACATGACGGGTCGGGTCGTCACATCCTCCCAAACTTAAATAAACGCTCGTCGTCGAGAGTACCCAGAGTTGTACTAGAAGAAATACAATAGCTAAAAAAACATACCAAGCATATACCCGGGGTGATCCCACATCACCCTATCTCACATAGGTACCGATAACGCAACACATTTAAAATTTCACAATCCATCAGGCCCATAAACCGTAGAACCACACTGCACTTCCTGAAATCACAGACAAGATCAAAACCTCACATCTGTATTCAGAATTAACCCGAACAAGCTGTAATAATCCAAACCTGCAACCTCGACTGCAATCATATGATATCCCACAACAACCAATATCGATAGAAAAGCTCTTGGTAGGTAGAGTCTCATTTTTATACCTTCATATGTTGTCAACGGCAACTGAAACAAGCGATAAACCGAACCCATCTATCAGATCACCCGTTCATGAGTCCATTTTCTCTCTGACTGATACTACAACAGATTTCGGAGCCAATCCTCCATATTACCTTTCTAACAAGCTAAAATAAAATGTGCTCTTACTCATTAATGACTCCAACGATCATCTCAACCACAACAGGCCACTCTAGCGATATGACACCTCAACACCGGCCTAAGCAACAACGTGCTCAGCACAGGCACCAATAAGAAACGATATGAACACACTCAAATCATGACAACTGACTCAAACAAAAGAGCTATAATTCAAATTCCTTCATACGATCACAGCATAAAACTGAGATCCCATCTCACATTATAGAAATAGAGTACCTGAATCCTCCTCGAAAGGTCATAACATCACGTTGCCTAGCCATATCGCACGATTCTATCCAAACACTATTACCTATGAAGCAACCCGAGCCACAAGGCTTAACATAGACAGCCACACACCGATTGAGGTCTGAAACCAAGCAATCCATCACACCCATGGTTAAGCAAGTCATATACACTATTAAATTCTTGAAGGACGCAACTGATGCGCTATTCTCCGATCAACGCACAATACGGACTTTCCTCAGAAACCAGGAAACAAGGAATACAAATCATCACATGGAAAGCTATTCTCAACATCACATGTTGCGGTCGTAAGCGCATTCAAAAAGTCCCTCAATACCAGAACTGAATCAATGATAGAAACCTCTGCATTGACATCCGCCACGAAGGCCTAATCAAGAAGCAATGCTTGCCAGTCGTCCGCTGGCCTCTGGAATATAACTACTCTGCTAGAACAATAATTTGATGCACTTTACCATGCAACCTGTGGCCCTTTCTCCGACATAGACCATAACACACTAGTAAGGACAACCTGACATTGGGACAACCAGTCTGCAGTCTACTATCACAACCCAAATTTAACATACAACGAAAAAGAAAGATCTACTCGGACCTCCAATTTCCAACAACTCCTAGACGATGTCGATACACACGACCCACAACTACCGCATGGTCGGATCACGAGAACTTCTAGGCTCCAACACATATAGCGCATGAATCACTAGTCCTGATCATGCACTCCGCCATACGAATACATAACACACATCAAGTATCCATTCATACCACGATAGATATTTAAAATTTCCTATATCGTCATACCACTGACGTATTATCAATTTACATCATCTTAATCGTCTGAAGATCGAATCTTTACTCACCTGAAACTACCTGCGCTTGCTAAAGAATTTAATGATTTCCCATTATGAACTGAGCCAAAGCCTTGAACACGCAATTCTCAATTCTCCATATCTTAGAACACAGACCATCCCACTCTATGATAACATGCCCATCTTCAATCTACGGTAAAACACATCAAAAACTCTTTCTCCCAATTCCATTGCCCAAGCTACACTAGCAGGACTGAATCCTTCTACCCAAACCAAGTTAAGCAAACTCCAGCACTTAAAGCTTTCCTGCACAATATCTGTATGTATCATTACCTCAAACATATAAAAGAATTAATCAAACACATAACAGAATTAATCATGCTCTTACCGTACTGATTCGGTTTATTATCAAGCTATTATATTTATCAAATTCCCCTCACGATTAATCATTAATTTGATATTCTCCATTGTTGTATCACCACAATACCTCAACTCAGGTTACCACACTAGACTTTCACATAAGACCCTACTATCGAAGACCCATAGGCCACTAAATTCCCTCTCGACGCTTCTCAGAAATACAATATTCCAGAATGCTCTACCTTGAAGAACTTCCTGCAAATGTGAATTCATTACCATTACTTCCCAGATATTGATACATAGAATCCCATAATTAACATAACATACCAAAGGTCTTGATCTTTTCTAAAGAAAACATAGCCTCTAGCCATATACACAAACTTAAGACACCTGATTGTTACATGCAAAATCTTGGACACAAGAAAACCAATGTCCAGAGTCATTCACTCTTGAACAACTAATACACATCCATTTAGTGTTTCTGAGTCTATACTCATACTGCCACATGGAACGAACTTCACTTTCCAACTAAGAGACATGAAATATTCTTCAGACGCTAATGCCTCGGGCTACAGACTGGACCGCAATAGGAAACAACCACTTAACGACTCATCTCTTACCCATCAGGCTTCTTCTTCACTACCAAAATCACATAAATACCCCTTGCAGTACGAACATGCTCATCAGATGGATATCCAGCCGCCATAACGGCTAATAAGAACTTCATTGAACATATAAGTTCAAAACACTTGCTCACACAATCAGTACCACGGTGCTCAAGCCATAGGGAAATATCCGGCCTCAAGTCCTCCAGACTCGCTCAACATAAAGTCACGGAGATTACCTCTCGCCCCTCGATCGGGGAGACACAAGCCATCAAGGAAATTATACTACTGAGCGCTCACGTGCGCATACAGACGTGTGGAAGGAATTTCAAAAGTTATATCTCAAGCTGAATCAAGTACGCACGATAAGAATTTCAAGAATGGGAAGTTTTTCCTAAAGGTTCTACAGCCTCTCGAGGATAAATATAGACGTCTCCGTTCCGATCCGCGAGACTATACTAACCCTACTCATGACTCGTGAGACCTAGTAACCTACGCTCTGATACCAACTTGTCAAGACCCAACTGCTGTACCCGGTCTTGACGGAGCCTCTCGTGAAGACTAGGCCAGCCAACAACCAAAAACCCTCTTAAATAGTTAAGCAATTATATAGCATATAGAATCAAGATTTATAACATTAATTAAGATGAAAATAAATACAGCCCGATTGAGGTGTCACAAGTCACGAGCATCTAATGAGTAGGGACATAACTACTGGTCCAACAATGTGTGTGTATATATATATATATATATACAAGATAAAATAGGAATACAAAGAATGAGTGCGGTGCCGCGAACACTGGCGGTCACCTTGCTCAATTAACAGAATATAGCCTTCGATCCTCCTAAGAACCTACTATTGGGTGAACAATACCTGCAACTGCACGCAAGGTGCCGGGAGTAAAGTGAGTACTTCCAACTCAGTGGTAATAACAGAGAATAATATCTGAGCGATAAGAAAACACATATGAGCACACCAAACTGCTATAAAAAGATAGAACAACCTCTTTTTCAGAAAAAAATGAAATACTGTGAAAATCCTTTTAGAGAACCTCAAGTTCAGTTCAAAAATCTCTTTTGAAAATATGCTTTTTCAACGATTGCAAAGGGACTTTCAACAAGTAAAAAATAATCAGAAACCTGCCCTCGGGCTTAATATAAACTCACAATATCCAACATCAGCCTCTCGGGCTCAGCACTCCTCAACATATAACACCAGGGTATATGGTCAACAAAGGAAGTAACAGTATGTATGCCTATGATATATGAGTGCTAAATGTCGTGCGACATAGTACAAACAGGAGTAAATCCATGAATGCAATGCAATGCACATGAATACGCTGTGGCATGCAGCCTGAGCCAACCATGCATATGATTTAACGTCGACGGAGCTCACTAGGGGTGTGTATAGACTCCGGAGGGGCTCCTACAACCCAAGCGCAATTACCAGCCATCTAGTGGTGAAAAATAAAACCAGGTCAGTACAAGTTACCTGACCTCTCATATCATACGGTGTCCAAGTTACCGCTGTTTCCAATCACCGCTGCGGCACGCAGCCCGAGCCACCCATAATATTTCAAGTCACATCACACAGTTTCTTTGTTACCACTGTTTCAAGTCCTTGCTGCGGCTTGCAGCCCGAGCCACCCATAATATTTAAAAAAATATCATAAGCCTCTTGGGCATTTATAAAATAGTAGTCTCAACCAAAAATATCATTTAAAATATCATTTGAGTTTTCAAAACTTAGAAGCTTGGCTGAGTTTGAAATATAGTATAATAATCTTGGACTGGGATCAAATGACATGCAACATATGCTAATATTTTTTTTAATCTCAATCCCCGAAGGATTCACATAATTGGCACGAAGCCCAAACATGGCAATCAGCCTAAATTATTATGATAACAAATAATTTCAGTCAAACTCATGGTAAAATCAACAACCGGGACGAACCAAGTCACAGTCCCCAACAGTGCTCTACCCCACACTCATATCCAGCATGCAAGTTACCTCAATACATCACTATGATGTGCAAATCCGGGGTTTCAAACCCTCAGGATATCATTCCCAAGCCGCGAACCGGTGAAATTCCTCACTCGCGAATCTTTTACCCCTCAAATTGGCCTCTACACGCATCAAATCTAACCAAAATTAGTACAATTATATCATGATATGCTAATGGAACAATACCCAATCAGAAACAATTGAGAAATTTCAAGAATCTCGAAACTAGAAAAACCCGAGCCTTGGATCACTTCTCGAAAAATTATGAAACTTACAATTTTCATAATCCTCATCTCGCCACGAGTACGTACACATAAAATTCATCACAATCGGAGTCCAATTGCTCCTCCAAATCCCTAGTTTTCATTTGAAATTCAAGCCCTAGTTCATCAACTTTTATACCCAATTTCAGATTATTATTGGTTGAATCTTCAATAAAATGACCTATTTAGACCACGAGAGTTACCTCCAATCACTTCTTGTTGAAACCCCCTTCAAAATCCATCAATGAGCTCTCAAGGTATTGTAAAAACGGAGGAAATGTGATGAAGCTCGCGGATGAAATAACCTAATAAGAATTAACTACCCAGGCTCTTCCTTCTATGCATTCTCACACCTTCAGTGCGTTTGCATAGCCTAAAATTTCCATGCCTCCACTTCCTTCTATGCGTACGCACTACACCCTTGCATTTGCATAGCACATCTCCCAAACCACCAAAATATCTCCACTACGTTCGCACTACAGCTATGCGTTCGCATAGCACTACCAGGCACACCCCTTAAATCCCTCTATGCGATCGCATAGCATCCCCCGCGATCGCATAGAGTAAAATACTCTGCAACAGTTGAAACAAAATCTACAACATCCTAAGTCCAAAAATCCTTCCGTTAACCATCCGAAATCACCCGGAGGCCCTCGGGACCTCGACAAAAAGCAAAAAAATGTTCTAATACTTCATTCAAACATGCTGAGGCCATAAAAAACCCAACATTAACATCAAAATCATCAAATTCCTCAAATTCAAGTGTGAGTCAAACTAGAACTTTTCCAAATTCGCATTCGATCCAAAACCAACCAAACGAGGTCTGAATGACCTGAAAATTTGCAGACATATCCTAAACACCTAACGATGCTATTGCAACTCTTGGAATTCCATTCCGACCCTCAGATCAAATTCTCGCACACCAATCGTATTTCTCCAAAATTCCAACTTTGCCAAAATAGGCTAAATCTCACACCGAACCTCCAAATTCACTTTCATTTTCACTCCTAAGTCATAAATCAGCCGTTGAAACTAGTCGAATAATTGAAAATCCATTCTAATCCCTCTGACACACAAGTGAACGTCCAGTTCACTTTTCCAACTTAAGCTTTCCTGAAAGAGACTATTGGTCTCATTTTCAACCAAAAACCAATTCAATTACACACGATCGACTCTAATACTGATATTGAAACATGAATCAACACCATAAGGGGGAAATAGAGCAGTGACGCATAAGATGTCGGGTCGGGTCGTCAGAAATCTTCATTCGGGAGATTTTTTGGTTTCATGGGGTTGCTGTTTCAATTATCTCGGATAAGGGCACTCAGTTTACTTCCATGTTTTTGAGGACTTTTCAGCGATAATTGGGTACACAAGTGGAGGTGAGAACAACGTTTCATCCTCAAACGGATGGGCAGTCCGAGCGTACCATTCAGTTATTGGAGGACATATCGCGTACCAGTGCGATTGATTTCGGAGGATCTTGGGATGATTTTCTGCCGCTTGCAGAGTTTGCCAACAATAATAGCTATCCATCCAGTATTCTGATGGCACCGTATGAGGCCTATTATGGGAGACGATGTAGATCTCTAGTTGGTTGGTTTGAGCCCAGTAAGGTTAGACTATTTGGGACAGAGTTGGTTCAGGATGCCTTAGAGAAGGTGAAAGTGATATAGGAGTGACTTAGTATGGCTGAGTCGCGTCAGAAGAGTTATGCGGATCGAACGGTTCAAGGTGTATCTTACATTGTGGCTGAGAAGGTCTTCCTGAAGGTTTTTCCCATGAAAGGAGTTATGAGATTTTAAAATAAGGGGAAGTTGAGCCGATGATTTATTGGGCCTTTTGAGGTACACAAGAGGATTGGAGAGGTGGCCTATATGCTTGATTTTCCACCCAGCTTGTCGACGCTCATCCGATATCCAATGTTTCTATGCTCCGAAAGTATGTTGGGGACTCGTCTCATGTTTTGGACATCAACATGGTAAAGTTGGATGAAAATTTGACTTATGATGTGGAGCTAGTAGATATTTTGGTTCATTAGGTTCAGAAGTTGAGATCAACGGACATAACTTTATTGAGGGTGCAGTGGAAAGGTCGGCCCGTGGAGGAGGCTACCTTGGAGACTGAGCGAGAGATGCGGAGCAAATATCCTCACATGTTTGAGGCTTCAGGTATGTTTCTTGACCTGCTCGAGGAAGAGCTTTTGTCTTAGTTGGGGAGGATGTGACGACCCAACCCGTTGTCTGATGAGTTACCGCTCTGTTTCCCTATTTTTATGCTTCTTCATGTTTCATTATTGCTATTTGGTGTGCCAGAGTTTATTTGAATTGGTTTTGGTAGGAGATGAGATACTTAGCCTCTTTAAGCAAGGTTTGATTTGAAAAAGTCAATCAAACTTTGACTTATGATTCGGTTAGCTTCAGAGTGATTTGTGACTTAGGAGTGTGATCAGAAGTGATTTTGGAGTTCTGATGTAGAATTAGGCTTGAACTGGCGAAGTTAGTATTTTGGTTTTTTCCGATTAATAGGTGAGATTTGGATCCGAGGGTCGGAATGGAATTCTGAGAGTTGTGGTATCTTTGTTAGGTTATTTGGGATGTGTGTGCAAAATTTTAGGTGATTTGGAGGTAATTTGGTTGTGTTTTTGATCGAATGCATGTTTCAGATGTTTTAGAAGAACTTAGGCTTGAATTCGATTAGAATGGATGATTTTAGTATTGTTGGATGTTTTGATGATTGGAACAAGTTTGAATAACATTTTAGCATGTATTGGTGTTTTTGGTTGAGGTCCTGGGGGCCTCGGGGTGAGTTCGGGTGGAAAAACGGGAAGATTTGGACTTGTATTGAGTATTCACTGCTACTTCTGGTATGTTTTCGCTTCTGCTGAATTTGGACCACAGAAGCGGTATCTCTTATGCGATTGGGGAACCACAGAAGCGGTTATGGACTTGATTTTGGTTTCTGTAGAAGCGGAAGGCTGGACCATAGAAGCGGTCCAGCTGGTGCGAAATGTGAACCGTAAAAGCAGTCGAGGTCTATAAGTGGAAAATCTTAGAGGCGGTGTAATGTCCGCAGAAGCGGTCCCTCATAATCCTAAAAGGGATCGTAGAAGCAAGAGGTCTGGGTAGATTAATTAATTGTCCTTCATCGCAAATTTTTGAAAGAGTAACACATTTCACTTCGGACTTTGAGAGTTTTTTGGCGATTTTGAAGAGGGTTTCAAGGGCTTTGATCAGATATGAATTTGTGGACTTCAAAACATGTTTTTATGTTGTCAATGGATATATTACAGATGAAAACTCAAGGATTCTTGTGATTTTGAAATGTATAGACTCATGGAGAGATAAGGAATTCGTTGGTGTGATTGTTTTTGAGTTTTGAGAAGTGGGCCTGGGCCTCGGGTTTTGTGAATTTTGGGATTTCTTGATATTTTTTGATTATTTTGATCGTGTTTTGTTCCCTTGGCATATTTTGACGGATTCATTGTGGTTGTGGTCAGATTGGACATGCAAAGAGGTTGATTTAAGAGGCAAGGGTTTAACGAGCTAGACCTTTGGCCGGCGTGAGGTGAGTAATAGATGTAAATAGTGACCTGAGGGTTTAAAGCCCGAAATTCACATCGTTACACTATATTGAGGCGAGAAACGTGCTCTATGACGAGTGCGAGATCTTTTATTATTAAGCATTGTGCCTTGGTCCGTACCGGGTGATGTTTTTACCGTGTTTTCGCCTAGAACTTAATTGACAATCATCCTTACTTGGATTTAATTGTCACATTTGGGCTTCATGCTAATTATTTGAATCTTTCAGGAATTTTTATCACTGTTTTCACATTATTTGGCATATTACTAGATCTAAGTCCTAAGATTTAATAGTCCTTTGCAAACTCAACTATCTTTCTAAGGTTTGAAAACTTAAACAATGTTTTATTGACGTTTCAAGCTGAGAACTATTATTTTAGTATTTCCCAAGAGGCATATGTGTATTTCTGTACTGAGCACTGATCGGGCTACGCGTCGTAGCAGTATTATGTTGATATTGAGTACGAGAGCCTGGTTGATGTCACGAGATGGCTTTATATTGTACTTGGGCTGTAGGAGCCCCTCCCGGAGTCTATACACACCTCAGTGAGAGCCGTCGATGATAAATAAATAGATCGGGTTGTACGCCACAGCGGGTACTAGAGAAAACCATTCTATGTGTTGCATTTCACTCATGCATTTGTTCTTTATATGTTTTACCTGTCATAGTTTTTATGTCTTATTGTTTCATTGACTTGTTGCTTCTTTGTTAAATGTTCTAAATTTCCCATTACGGCTTACTTTGCATTTTTCATGGTTTCTTAATCTCAACCTTTATTTATATTTACTACTCACTGGGTCAGAGTAGTCACATTATTTCCTGTACCTTGTGTGCATATTCAGGTGCATCACAGGCTGAGTGAGGATTGTTAGCTGAGCAACACAGTATTCGGGAGCATCGAGGTAACTGCATGGCATTCACAGCCTTGATCTCTCCCCTCTATCTCTATTTTTTACTCCGTATTTCTTAGACAGACTTGTGATTGGTGGATATTCTGTATTATAGGCTCAAACTCGTGACACCGAATTCTATTAGGCTATATTGCAATATTTTAATTTAACTTCCACATATTTCATTGAAATTTCCAGACTTCTAATATAATGCATAAGGAAATTCCATGTGTTATTTATTCAAAATATGTATAAGAAATGGGACAATATTGTGAATGGTCGGGCTTACCTAGTAGGTGTTGGGTGTCATCACGACCGGGGTTGGGGTCGTGACAAGTTGGTATCATAGCCTAGGTTATTTGTCTCGGGAGTCATGAGCCGGTTTAGTAGAGTATCGCAGACCAGTATGGAGACGCTTGTATTTATCCTCGAGAGGCTGCTGAACCTTTAGAAAAAACTTCATATCCTTTAAATTCTTATAGTGCATCTTTGTTGACTCGAAACTAAACTTATTTATTCCAATCTATTGCAGATGGCGACGACTCGCGCTATCAAGCATGGAGGACGACCACCAGTACCACCCACTGAGGCAACCAAAGGCTATGGACCCAGTCGTGTCCGAGGCAGAGCAGTGAGGGCAGCACCTTTTGATCCACCAGTGGCCCCAGCTCAGGACCAGACTCTTGTTGTAGATGCTCCAGCAGCACCTGTTCAGGCACCGGCAATGCCCATTGTTATTTCGGGTCGCTAGGAGGCCTTGGCGCATATATTATCAGTTTGCACTGGCCTGGATTAGACAATTTCGGCCACTACTGCAACAACTACTTCATAGGCCAGGTGAGGAAATCAGATCCCTGCTGCTCACACACCTAAGCAGGTAGTGCAGGGATTGCAGACACCAGGAGCAGCTCCAGCTCAGTCGGTTGCCCCAGTTTGGGACTTTGTGGTTCCAGCTATGCCAGACGATGAGCAGCGTCGTCTTGAGAGGTTCTGTAGGCTCCAGCCTCCGACATGCAATTGTGTTTAGGGCGAGGATGCATAGAATTTTCTTTACAAGTGCTAGTGTATGCTTCACACCACAGGGATTATGGAGTCGAGTGGTGTGTCTTTTACTAAATTTTATTTCTTGGGGGATACGTTTACTTGGTGGGAGGATTTTAAGAGGCGTAGGCATGTTGGATGAGCGCCCCTTACTTGGGAGCAATTCTCCACTCTCTTCTTGGGGAACTTTGTACTGCAGTCCCACAGCGAGGAGTTGCGTAGACAGTTTTAGTGGTTGACTCATGGAAATATGACTGTGACCCAGTACAAGATGAGGTGTTCGCAGTTTGACCATCATGCTACTTGGATGATCCCAACGGATCGTGAGAGGATCAGGAGATTTGTGGATGGACTTAACTACTCTATCCACATTTTGATGATTAGAGAGAGAGAGAGAGAGAGAGAGTATTGGGTTCTTTATTCAAGGAGGTGGTTGACATTTCTCATGATATTGAGACGATTCACCGCAAGGAACGAAAGGAAAGGGAGGCCAAGATAACTCAGGGATCCAGCAATTTCAGTGGTGCTCCATCTAGGGGCTAGTTCCAGCGTGGTAGAGGTCGTTCCTTCAGACCTCCTTAGTTGGCCCATCCAGAGTATAGTGGAGCATTTTTAGGGCATGGTCATCAAGGGTTCCAGTAAGGCTAGTCTTCACTTAGAGCCATCCCAACTTAGAGCTCATCTTATGTCCCTTCAGCTCAGGGTTCTTCTATGCCGAGTGCATCGACTGATCATTTTTTTGTGAGGGGTTCCCATTAGTCCCCTTATCGAGCACCTGGTAGTTGCTTCTAGTGCGGTAAGTTTGGTCATATGAGGAGGTAGTTTCCTCGGCTTTAAGGCGGTCAGTTTCAACGGAGGGACCAACCCTAGTCTTCTGCTCTAATTTCTTTAGCACCCACCCAGCCAACTAGAGTTGGAGGCCATGCATCCAGGGATCGCCCCAAAGATGGAGGCCGGTCAGGGAGTGGCAAGGCTTGTTTTGATGCTATCTCAGGCAGGACAAATGCCATTGCATCAGATGCTATTACCATATGTATTATCAAAGTCTGCCATATAGATGCCTCTGTCTTATTTGATCTCGATTCGACCTAATCTTATGTGTCCCCATATTTTGCTTGTTATTTGAGTATGCCTCGGGAGTCTATGTTTCACATGTTCATGTATCTACCTCGGTAGGTGATACTATTGTTATGGATCGTGTGTACCGATCGTATCTTTTGATTATTGGGGGTCTGGAGACCTTATTTAATTTATTGTTATTGAGCATGGTAGACTTTGATGTTATTAAAGGCATGGACTGCTATCTCTGTGTCATGCTATTTTAGATTGTCATGCTAAGACAGTCACGTTGGCAATGGTGGGTCTACCGCAGATCGAGTGACGTGGTTTGAATGACTATGTTCCTAGTAGAATTATTTCTTTCTTGAAGGTCCATCGTACAGTTGGGAGGGGTTTTGTTTCATATTTGATGTTTGTTAGAGATATGGGAGTTAAGATCCTCGCATTGATTCAATTCTCATTGTGAGGGATTTTTCTAATGTATTTCCTACATACCTGTGAGCATGCCACCAGATAGGGATATTAATTTTGGTATTGAGTTGTTGCAGGGCACTCAACCCATTTTCTTTCTGTCGTATCTCATGTCACCATCAGAGTTAAAAGAATTGAAGGAGCAGCTTCAAGAACTCCTAAAAAAAAAGGATTTATTCAGCCTAGTGTGTCGTTGTGGGGTGCACCTGTGCTATTTGTGAAGAAGAAAGATGGGACAATGAGAATGTGCATTGATTATAGGCAATTGAACAAAATAACATTAAAGAACAAGTATCCTCTGCCCTATATTGATGATTTATTCTACTAGCTTTAGGGAGCGAGGGTGTTCTCCAAAATTGATCTCCATTTGGATTATCACCAGTTGAAGATCAGGGAGTCGGATATTCCTAAGACAACTTTGAGGACTACATATGGTCACTATGAGTTTTTAGTTATGTTTCGGGCTGACCTATGCCCCAACAACATTGATGCCTTTGATGAACAATGTATTTTGTCCGTATCTAGACTCTTTTGTTATAGTGTTAGTTGTTGATATTATGGTATACTCGTGTAGCCAGGAGGAGCACACTGAGCATTTGCGAGGCGTATTGCAGAGATTGATGGAGGAGAAGCTTCATGAAAAGTTCTCCAAGTGTGAGTTTTAGCTCAATTTAGTGGCTTTCCTTCGGCACGTGGTGTCCTCTGAGGGTATGCTGGTAGATTCAAAGAAGATAGAGGCAGTTCAGAGCTGTCCTAGACCATCCTCAGCCACCGAGATTTGTAGTTTCCTCTGTTTGGCAGGGGTTATTATCGTTGGTTTGTACAGGGTTTTTCATATATTGCCTCTCCCTTGACCAAGTTGACTTAGAAAGGTGCTCCATTTATATTGTTGGACGAGTGCGAGGAGAATTCAGAAGCTCAAGACAGCTTTGACCACATCTCCAGTATTGGTTTTGTCGTCAGCTTTAGGTTCTTATGCCGTTTGTTGTGATGCTTCAAGAGTCAGGGTTGGTTATGTGTTGATGCAGGAGGGTAGAGTGATTGTTTATGCTTCTCGTCTATTGAAGCCCCATCAAAAGAACTACCCTATTCATGACTTAGATTTGGGTGCTATAATTCATGCTTTGATGATTTGGAGGGACCACTTGTATGGCGTATCATGTAAGGTATTCACCGATCATCGCAGTATTTAGCATGTGTTAAAGCAAAAGGATCTTAATTTTAGACCGCGGAGGTGGCTTGAGTTGATAAAAGATTATGATATTTCTATTCTGTATCATCCGAAAAAGGCCAAAGTAGTGGGCGATGCTCTGAGCCGAAAGACAGTCTGTATGGGGATTTTGGCGTACATTCCAGTTGGGAAGAGTCCCTTTGCAGTTGATGTTGAGGATTTGGCGAATCGGCTTGTGAGATTAGAAATTTCAGTGCCAAGTGGGGTATTGGCTTGCATGGATTCTCGGTCTTCCTTATATGCTCGCATCAGAGAACGCCAGTATGATGATCCATATTTGCTTGTCCTCAATGATAGAGTTCGGCATGGAGATGCCAGAGATATGACCATCAGTGATAATGGCGTATTGAGGATGCAGGGCTAGATTTGTGTGCTCAATGTTGATGGTCTTACAGAGTTGATTCTTAAGTAGGCTCACAACTCACTGTATTCCATCCATCCGGGTGTCGCGAAGATGTAACAGAATTTGAGACAGCACTATTTGTGGAGGAGAATGAAGAAAGATATTATGGGTTTTGTAGCACGGTGTCTCAATTGACAGCAGGTTAAATATATGCATCAGAGACTGGTAGGTCTACTTCAGTAGATGGTTATTCTCGAGTGGAATTGGGAGAGAGTCGCTATGGATTTTGTAAGTTGTCTTCCTCGTACCATGAAGAAGATTGATTCGATTTGGGTGATTGTGGATCGGCTGACCAAGTCCGCGCACTTCATTTTGATATGTATGACTTGTTTTTCAGAATGGCTATCAGGGATCTTAATCCGAGAGATTTTTCGGTTGCATGGGGTTCCAGTTTCTATTATGTCAGATAGGGGCACTTAGTTTACTTCCCAGTTTTGGAGGACTTTTCAGTGAGAGTTGGGTACACAGGTAGAGGTGAGCTCATCATTTCATCCTCAAACCGACGGATAGTCCGAGCGTACCATTTAGCTATTGGAAGACATGTTGGGTGCCTGTGTGATTGAATTTGGAGATTCTTAGGATGCATTTTTGCTGCTTGGAGAGTTTGCCTACTACAATAGCTATTAGTCCAGTATTCACATGGCACTGTATGAGGCATTATATAGGAGACGGTGTAGATCTCTAGTTGGTTTGTTTGAGCCCTGTGAGGATAGACTATTAGGGACAGAGTTGGTTCAGGATGCCTTGGAGAATGTGAAAGTTATTTAGGAGTGACTTCATACGGCTCAGTCGCGTCAGAAGAGTTATGCGGACCGGAAAGTTCAAGATGTATAATACATGGTGGGTGAGAAGGTCGTGCTGAAGGTTTCTCCCATGAAAGAAGTTATGATATTTTCAAAGAAGGGGAAGTTGAGCCTGCGATTTATTGAGTTTTTTTAGGTACTTAGGAGGATTGGAATTGTGGCCTATATGTTTGTTTTTTCACCCAGCTTATCGGTGCTCATCCGATATTAAATGTTTCTATGATCCAATAGTATGATGGGGTCTCGTCTCAGGTTTTGGACTTTAGCACGATGCAGTTCGATGATAATGTTACTTATGATGTGGAGGTAGTGGCTATTTTATGTCGCCAGGTTTGGAAGTTGACATCAAAGGACATAGCTTCAGTGAAGGTGCAGTGGAGAGGTCGGCCCATAGAGGAGGCTACACAGAGAGCGAGCGAGAGATGTAGAGAAAATATCCTCACCTGTTTGAGGCTTTGAGTATGTTTCTTGACCCACTCGAGGATTAGCGTTTGATTAAGTTGGGGAAGATGTGACGACCAAACCTGTCGTCTCATGAGTTAGTGCTTTGTACCTATATTTTTATGCTTCTTCATGTTTCATTATAACTATTTGGTGTGTCAAAGTTTATTTGAATTGGTTTTGGTAGGAAATAAGACGTTTAGTCTCTTCAAGTAAGGTTTGATTTGAAAAGGTCAATCGAATGTTGACTTAGGAGTTAGAAGGCTCGGATGTGATTTCCGGTGATTCGATTAGCTTCAGAGTGATTTGTGACTTACGAATTTGATCAGAAGTGATTTTGGAGGTCTAATGTAGAATTTGGCTTGAATTGGCGAAGTTAGTATTTTGGCTTTTTCTGGTTGATAGGTGAGATTTTGATCCGCAGGTCGAAATGGAATTCCGGCAATTGTAGTAGCTTTCTTCGGTTATTTGGGATGTGTGTGCAAAATTTCAGGTGATTTGGAGCTGATTTGGTTGAGGATTTTATCGAATGCGTGTTTCGGATATTTTAGAAGAACTTAGGCTTGAATTCAATGAGAATTGATGTTTCTTGTGTTGTTGGATGTGTTGTTATGATTGGAACAAGTTTAAATAACGTTTTAGGATGTATTAGCATTTTTGGTTGAGGTCCCGAGGCCTCGGGGTGAGTTCGTGTGAGAAATGGGAAGATTTGAACTTGTATTGAGTATTCACTGCTGCTTTTGGTATGTTTTTGCTTCTGCGGAATTTGGACCACAGAAGTGGTATCACTTATGCGATTGGGGAACCACAGAAGTGGTTTTGGACATGAGTTGGGTTTCTGTAGAATCGGAAGGTTGGACCACAGAAGCGGTCCATCTGGTGCGAAATGTGAACTGCAAAAGCTGGCGGGGGCAATAAGTTGAAAATCTTAGAGGCGGTGTAATGTCCGCAAAAGCGGTCCCGCATAAGTGGAAACAGGGCCGCAGAAGTGAGAGGTCTGGGCAGATTCTTTAATTGCTCTTCTTCGGAAATTTTTGAAAGAGTAACATATTTCACTTCGGACTTGGAGGGTGTTTGGGCGATTTTGAAGAGAGTTTCAAGGCTTTGACCAACTATGAATTCTTGGACTTGAAAACATAATTTTATGGTGTAAATACATAGATTAGAGCTGAAAACTCAAGAAATTAAGGTAAATGGTGGTTTAGGGCTTGAACCTAATAGAGCTTAAACTAGGGATTTGAGGGGTCAAATTGACTCTGATTTTGTGATTTTGATATGTATAAACTCCTGGAAAGATAAGGAATCCGTTGGCGTGAAAAATTCTGAGTTTGAAAAGTGGTACCGGTGCTGGGGTGATGTCGATTTTGGAATTTATTGTTGTTTTTCAATTATTTTGATTGGGTTTTGTTCCCTTGGCATATTGTGGCGGATTCGTTGTGGTTTTGGACTGATTCAACATACGAGGAGGTTGATTTGAGAGGCAAGGGCTTCGCGAGCTAGACTTTTGGCCAGCTTGAGGTGAGTAGCAGATGTAAATGATATCCTGAGGGTTTGTAATCTGGAATTTCACATTGTATCACTATATTAAGGCAAGACACGCACTCTATGACAAGTGCATGCTCGTTTGTTATTGGGGATTGTGACTTGGTCCGTCCCGAGTGATGTTTTTACCGTGTTTTCGAATAGCGCTTAATTGAGAATCATCCTTACTTGGATTTATTTGTTACATTTGGGCTTCGTGCCAATTATTTAAATCCTTCCGGGATTGTTATCAATGCTTTCACATTATTTGGCATATTACTTGATCTCGGTCCTATGTTTTAATACTGGTTTGCAAACTCAGCCATCTTTCTAAGATTTGTAAGGTAAACAATATTTTATTGACGTTTTAAGCTAAGAAATATTATTTTAATATTGACGGAGAGGCTTATGTGAATTCTAAACTGAGCATGGATCGAGCTGTGCGCCGCAGCAGTATTATATTAATATTGAGGCCGAGAGCCTGGTTGATGCCACAGAGTGGCCTGATATTGCGCTTGGGCTGTAAGAGCCCCTCCCGGAGTCTGTACACACCCCCAGTAAGCGCAGTTGACGATAAATACATGGATCGGTTTGTACGCCGCAACGGGTACTAGAGTGTACCATTCAATTTGTTCCAATTCACTCATGTATTTGTTCTTTATCTATTTTACCTGTCATAGTATTTCTATACTCTTGTTTCATTCACTTGTTGCTTCATTCTTAAATGTTCTATATTACCAATTACGGCTTACTTTGAATTTTTCCATGGTTTCTTCATCTCAACCTTTAATTATATTTATTACTCACTGTGTCACATTACTCCCTGTAGCTTGCTTGCTGATCCAGGTGCATCACATGCTGAGTGAGGATTGTTAAGCTGAGCAGCGCAGTATTCGGGAGGATTGAGGTAGTTGCATGGCGTTCGCAACCTTGATCTCTCCCCTCTATCTCTATCTTTTATTCCGCATTTCTTAGAAAAACATGTAATTGGTGGATATTCTGTATTATTGGTTCAAACCCGTGACACCAGACTCTATTGGGCTGTGTTGCAATATTTTAATTGAACTTCCGCATATTTTATTGGAATTTCTAGACTTCTAACATAATGGCTTAGTAAATTCCCTTTCCTATTCATTCATAATCTGTATAAGAAATTGGATAATGTTGTGAATCGTCGGGATTGTCTAGCAGAGTGTTGTGCGCCATCATGATCGGAGTTGGGGCCATGACTGTTTAATGGAAGTGCAGATTAATAACATGGGACAATTCCACTATTCTAAGGGCGAGATGTACTATTCTAAATAAGGTATAACAACATTGAATCAAATATAATAAAAATTTTAAAGGCTACGACAGAACCATTTTATGCATTGGCTCTGCCATTTAGAAAGGGAATTTTTACCTCATATAGCAAAGCTTAACACCTTATTTATTTTTAGTAAATACAATTTAAAAAAATATATTCTATCGATACCTTTTAAGGTTTATAGGAAAATATTTAATTTTTGTTACATCCTAACCTTAAGCCACTAAATACGCTAATCAGTTACATTTTTTTTTCTCTCTCTACTTTGATTCATCCCATTATCTTCTCCTATCCCATAAAAATTTTTGATGGCAGAAGGGAAACAATCTTTGCTTGAGTATCATGGAGTTTCAGTTTATCAATCTATGGATAGCTTGAAATCCAATAATGGCATATTTTGGGGTTCTGCAGTATTGCTTCATATGTCATGAATGTATTCTCCTGGTTGCTTCAGGCAAATACCCAAGGCAATATGCCATTTGAGATGGCTGGTTGCTGGTTTGAACACGTTAGCTACAAACATATCTAAGAAGTTCGATTTCGTCCTGCAAAATGACAGTATTTTGTCGTGGCATAGAAAAAGAAGATTGTTAAGATTATCGAAACTCTAATTGATGAACAACCATTGGCTATTTTTACTATTAATAAGTTTTGATGCCTAAGGAGTTGCTTAAGAATGCACCTACGAACATGTTGATTCTTTCAAAATCTCGATGGCCCTACTTTGATTCTTTCAAAATCCTTAACTCTTTTTAATCCAATTATCTCACTATCGGCTTCCAGTGAATGGTGAATTCATCGAAAATTAGAGTTTGTTCATGCACCAAGACGATGGAGTTTGGGACTGAGCAACTTGATTTTCTGTTAATATATTTCGATGAACTTTCATGTATTTCATTGTATTCATTTTCTTTCTTTTTTCATTAGCATTTAATGTATCTTGTTGTATTCCAGGGATTTTATTTTATTCAATATTTGTTTTTCTCATTATATTTCAATGCATCCCACTATATTTTATATATTTCGTTGTATTCACTGTTTTGCTATATGTCATGAATGTATACATATGTTTTTTTTTAATTAACTTACTTTATGTATTCAAATATATTATATAATTTCTCTAAAAATTGCTATATTTTTGGGGTATTGTTTGGTATAGAATATTTTTTTATTAATGAATCCCATGTTTCACTCCATGAATACGGCCAAATACACTCGAATACAACAACTGATTAGTTGGAATTTCAAGATTCACGCCTATTTTTTTCTATTGTATTCATTAAAACAATAGATTAAATACATCAAATATGTCTTATAACCACATTAAAGTTATTTATAATCCGTAATATAGCAAATGATATCTATAAATGGATAATTACTACTAAAAATAGTGCTTTGTGAAAATTTCTCTTTAGAAAGCTAACCCCTTTCACTTGGGTCATCACTTGCGTTGCAAGTACATTTAGTGTTCCGAGGCTTAAGAACCTCCTTTTTACCTTTTCTTGGTTTACGTGCATAGGTCCGTACCTATCGTGTTACAAGTCAAGCATGTATCTCAAAATATTACTACTAAATCGATTATAAGAATTTAATAAAACATTTTCAACGTTTAAATTTTTCATAAGCTAAATCAACTCTAAATATAATATAAAAAATTAATGAAACGAGCCTCAAACATCAGGGTGCCACTAAGTCATGAGCGTCTAAAACTACAAACTAAGATATATAAACTGTCTAACAATCCCCAAAACGAAATGACAAAAGGAGTATTAAGGTCCTGCGGATTTAGTAGCTACCTTGCAATCTCCATAGATAGCTGGTCTGAACTCAACAATCGCTGACTTACCTAAATCTACACATAAATTTCAGGGTGTAATATGAATACAACCACCTTAGTAGTAATAGAAATAACTAAGGAACAAAGCAGTAGTGATAAATTAAGTAAAATAGTCTAATTATTTATTTAAAAAAAATTTAAAAAAATAAACATGAATAAATATGTATTTTCCATAACTTAGTAAAGCCACAAAGAAATTAACAGGTAAATGCACCAAAAGTAAATGCAACCTCACAGTAATGTCACTGCATCACTCAGCACTCGCTCTTGGGACTCCACACTCAACACTAAATGCTCAACACTCTGCTCTCACTGAGGGTTTGTACAGACTCTAGAGAAGCTCCCAAATCGAAGTGCTAAGCCCGAACAACTCACGTGCTACCATATAAATACTTGGATATGCACGACCAAATCATTTGCTATGCGGAAAACTCATGCACTATGGCATCAATACCTAGACCCGCAGGGTCAACTCACGTGCTACGTGGACAACCCACGCGCTATGGTATTAATATCCTCACAACCAGGCCATCATAACAATACATGGATCTGCAGGTCAACTCACATAATACGCAGACAACTCACGCCCTATGGTATAAATACCTGGCCTCACACGGTCAACTCACGTTCTATGCGAACAACTCACATGCTATGGTATTAATATCCTCAAAACCAAGCCCTCAGTCTTACTCAATCATATAACTCACTTGCCTTACCATCGTCAACAAATAAGGGAACACATCCCATATTGAGTATCACAACATATTAGCAAATAATAGAGATTGAGGTAAACATGTACAATAATTTCTATGACTAAGTACAAATAATGTGAGCATGAATAAAGCCTAAGCATGATCTCTAACATGAAAGTAGACAAGTTCAATAATAAGTGACTACATAAACACAGATGATGACCATGAGGCCTCGTGGGACGGACCAAGTCTCCATTCCTAAAGGCATACACCCACACGCCCGTCACCTAGTGTGGATATCACCTCTAAAAAGTCACACGATATAAAACTCTCCCGGTTTATACCCTCTAAGTCAGAGTTAAAATTGTTACTTACCTCAACAACATAAAATCCTATTTTGGGATGCCCTCGTCTATAGACTCGTTCTCCGAAAGCTCAAAATCTAACCATAATCAGATTAATACCATCACCATGTGCTAAAGAATCGAATTCCATAATAAAAACTACAAAATACTCCCAAAAGCTGAAATCGACAAAAATTTGCCCCCTCAGGCCCACGTCTTGGAATCAATCAAAAATGGCATAATCATAAACCTAATTCTCTCCCAATTCTAACCATATAAAATTTATCAAAATCGGACTCCGTTTGGTCCCTCGAATCCTCACTTAAAACTCTCCAAAAATCAAACCCTAGCTCCCTCGATTTCACTTTGAAATCATCAATCAAATTAGAAAAATGATGGGAGAGTCATGAAAGATAATAAAACCAAGAAAAGAACACCTACCCCAATCCGTATGGTTAAAAGAGCCTCCAAATCACCCAAATCCGAGCTTCCCAAGTCAAAAATATTATCGAACGAATAAACCCTAATTTTATATATTTTTCTGTCAGCTATTCTACCTCGTTTCGCATGCCAAATGACTCCCAAACTCATATTTTATGCTTTCAATGGATTTCTTATGAAATTCCAGTCAAGATAGGCTTTTGAATCACTCAATTTGATAACAACTAGGCCGGGAATCCAAACTAGAGTAATAATTTGAGAAGTAAATGCGGAAGCAATAACAACATGGAATTGAACAACTAGAATTAAATAGATAAAAGTAAAGGATATGGGAAAATTCAGGGAAAGAATTCCAAGAACTCCCACAAATGCAAGTTCTATAGACTTGACAGGATCAAAGTAACAACGTCTTAATTTATGAAATAAATCAAACGCCTTTATTAAAAAAGCAAATCAAAACAATAGATTTGGATCTTGACCGCTATACGAGTAACTTGAGACAACAATTAATAATTAGTATTACTCACCTTCTAAGAATACCACAAAGGAATCAAAGATATCATAAAAAGAGAAGAAATCTTACTACCTTGAACTATGAACTAGTAAAGGTTGAAAGATAAATCCCAAAGTACAAGTAACAAAGGTTCAAAAGAACTCTCAAAGCATGATATACTTAATCAGTAATGTTATGTCTTATGAATGAGAAGAACACCTTATTTATAGGAGTAAAAAACCCTCAAAATAATATAGGTGGTTGCTAAAAAGTCATCTAAGTTGGGTAGGGGGCTTCTAGGGGTCACAATAGCCATCAAACATAGGTAAGTGGCTCCTAAGGGGTAAAACAAGCCATCAAAATTAGGTGGGGGCGGCTAAATCCTTTTGGGGCATATTTGGGCCTTCAAACTACTAGTTTGGGCCATTTATTTGGACTCCAAGGACTCCTTTTGAAACACCCCATTTTGGACCTCTTTTAAGGTCATTTTGAGCTCTTTTGGTGGACTTGAAGGGCTTGTTTGGTGACACAATCTTCCTCATCTTGGACTTCAATTTGGACCACCAAATAATTGTAAAACTTGGATAATTCATCTCCTTTGGGCTTGAGCTCTTCCTCTACAATTATGGCTTTTTTATTTTCCATTGAAGTCCAGCAACCTTAGTTTGCAACTCTTTAGCTTGTGATATTGTTACACGGCCTTGGAGCTTACAAGACTCTATCATTGTCCTTAATTATATCCTTGTCCTTGATGCCATCATCGCCCCCGTTCTTGAAAAGAATTTGTCCCCGAATTCGATCCTACATCAAACAAAGATATGTTAGCAACATTGAATGTAGCACTTACTTGAAACTCACCAGGAAGGTCCAGCTTGTAAGCATTGTCTCCAATCCTTTAAAGGACTTGAAAGTGGCCATCTCCTCTAGGATGCAGCTTTGACTTCCTTTTGGAAGGAAATCTCTCCTTTTCTAAAGATAACCCAAACTAAATCTCCAGGTTTTACAATAACTTATTTTCGATCCTTATTCTTTCTCAAGGAAGTTTGCTCATTTCTCTTCTCAAATGCAAGCCTTGTTTGCTCAGGAATTTTTTTCATCATCTCAACCTTTTTTCTACCATCAAGATTAGCAATATCATTATTTGGTAATGGTAATAAATCAAGTGGAGTAAAGGGATTAAAGCCATAAACAACCTCAAAAGGAGACATACCTGTAGAATAATGGATAGTTCTATTGTAAGCAAATTCAATCATAGGTAAGTGATCTTCCCATGAAGTTAATTTACCTTTCAAAAAAGCCCTCGACATGTTTCTTAAGGTTCTATTAACCACTTCAATTTGTCCGTCAGTTTGTGGGTGACAAGAAGTAGAAAACAACAATTTAGTTCCTAACTTCCCCCAAAATACACGCCAAAAGTGGCTAAAAACTTAACATCCGTATCACTAACAATAGTTCTTGGTATACCATGCAGTTTGACAACCTTTTTTACAAAAAGATTAACAACATGTGAAGCATCATTAGTCTTTAAACAAGGAATAAAATGAGCTATTTTGGAGAACCTATCTACCACAACAAATATACTATACTTACCGTATCTTGTTCTAGGCATCCCTAACACAAAATCCATAGAAATACCAATCCAAGGTGAAGTAGGAACAGGTAATTGCGTGTAAAGACCATGTGGTAACACTCTGGATTTAGCTTGTTTACAATCCAAACGATGTGTGCACATTCTTTCAGCATCCTTCCTCATTCTCGGCCAAAATAAATTTTCAGCAACTATGTCTAATGTCTTTGGGAATCCAAAGTACCCCATAAGACCTCCACAATGTGCTTCCCTTACAAATATTTCACATAAAGAGAAATTAGGGATACACAACTTATTTTCCTTAAATAGAAACCCATCTTGGAGGTTAAACCTCTCAAAAGGACTCAACTTAAAAATTTTGCGAAATTCAACATCATTAGCATAAAGTCCCTTGATTTGATCAAAACCCATCAATTTAGAAGTCATGGTAGAAACTAAGACATACCTTCTTGAAAGTGCATCAGCAACAACATTCTCTTTTCCTTGTTTGTAAGAAATTACATAAGGGAAAGTTTCAATGAATTCAACCCATTCAGCATGCCTTCTACTAAGCTTACCTTGACTCTTCAAGTATTTTAAGGATTCATGGTCAGTATCAATCATAAACTCTCTTGGCCACAAGTAATGTTGCCATGTGGCTAAAGCCCTTACCAAAGCATATAGCTTCTTTTCATAAGTAGAAAAGTTCAATGTGGCTCCACTCAATCTTCTTACTAAAGTAGGCAATAGGTTTAGAATATTGCATTAAAACAACAGCTATTCCTTTGCTAGAAGTATCACATTCAACTTCAAAAGATTTAGATAAATCAGGCAATTGTAACAATGGAGCAAAACATAACTTTTCTTTCAACAAGTTAAAAGCGTCGTCTTTGGTCTTTTTCCCATTTAAAAATCATATCTTTTGTAATAACTTCCGTTAAAGGAGAAGCAATGGTGCAAAAGTCTCTCACAAACCTCATATAAAAACTAGCAAGTCCATGAAAACTCCTAACTTCAGTTACACTCTTGGGTTTAGGCTATTCCTTTATTGCTTTGATTTTCTGTTCATCAACATTAACTCCTTTAGAACTAACTACAAAACCCAAGAAAATGACACGATCCACACAAAAAGTACACTTTCTAAGATTAGCAAATAAAAGTTGCTTTCTAAGAACTTCAAACACTTGTTTTAGGTGTTCTACATGCTCCTCTAAAGTGTTCGAAAAGATCAAAATATCATAAAAGTATACCACAACAAATTTTCCATGAAAATCCTTAAAGATATGATTCATTAATCTCATGAAAGTGCTAGGTCATTAGTCAAGCCAAAAGGCATAACTAACCACTCATAAAGCCCATATTTGGTCTTAAAACCAATTTTCCATTCATCTCCAAGTTTCATTCGAATATGATGGTAACCACTTTTTAGATCAATTTTAGCAAAGATTTTGATTCCATGTAATTGATCCAACATGTCATCAAGACGTGGAATAGGATGGAGATACTTTACTGTTATCTTGTTGATTGCTCTACAATCCACACACATCCTCCAAGTTCCATCCTTCTTAGGTACCAATAGGACAGGAACATAGCAAGGGCTCATACTCTCTCTTACAAAGCCTTTCTCAAGCAACTCCTTAACTTTCCCCTGAAGCTCTTTTGTCAATTGTGGATCACTCCTATAAGCAGGCCTATTTGGGATTTGTGATTCTGGCACAAAATCAATTTGATGCTCAATGCCACGTAAAGGTGGCAATCCATTTGGCATATCTTCAGGAAAGACATCTTAAGAATCCTGCAGAAGAAATACTACTTGGCAAAGAATAAGTTGGTAACTCAAAAATAATCAAAGCTTCTTTGTAATTAAGTAGTATTACGTGCAACTCCTCTTTTCTTGCATTTAAACGCTCTTTGGATTTTATATCAAAACTCTCTTTTTTTATTTCCTTAGCCTCTTTCCATTCACCAAGATCTTTTCTTTTTCACTCAAACCCCTTTTTATCTCTTCTCTCAAATTGCAACTCTCTCTCTCTTTCTCTCGGCCATCTCTATTTTTTCTATTTCTTGGCCACCTTTCTTTTCTTTTTCCTCAAGCTCACTTTTTATCCCTCCTATTGGTTTTCCCATTGTTTCCCTCAATCTCTTTTGATCTTCAAACACCTGAGAAGGAGATAAAGGTGCAAGAGTAAATTTCCTGCCATTTAGTTCAAGAGAATATCTATTGTTTCTTCCATCATGAAAACATTATTGTCATACTGTCAAGGACGACCGAGTAATATATTACAATCTTGCATAGGTACTATATCACAAAGAATATCATCCTCATATCTACTAATATTAAATGAAATCATGCATTGTTTGTTCACCTTTAGTTCACCACTATCATTTAACCATTGGATCTATAGGGAGTAGGGTGTTTCATGCATGCAAGTCCCAGTTTTTCCACAAAATATGAACTCACCACATTAGCAAAACTTCCACTATCAATGATCATAGAACAAGTTTTTCCCTTTATCCCACACCTAGTATGGAATATGTTCTCTCTTTGTGCTTCGCTATTGCTTCCCAAATTGATAGTCATAATCCTCCTAACTACCCCCAACATTCCATCATTAGGTAGTTCTACATCATCTTCATTACTCACCTCTCCATCTTCTTCTCCCTCACTTTTTTCACTCTCATATCCTCCATCTTCTCTAAGAATGATGTTTCTTTTACTTGGACATTCGTGCATCATATGTCCCGTTCATTTACATTTATGACATTGAATAGAACTAGAAGGTGTAAAAGGTTTAGGGTTAATGGTATTACCTCCCTCTTTGTTATCAAATTTACCTTTACCCTTGTCTTCTTGAGGTTTAGAAGAACTCTTCATCTCATGATTTGGCCACGTCTTCTTGGAGATAGTGTCTGTCCGACCTTTCCACAAGCTAGTCTGCTTTCTTTAATTTTGATTTTCTACTTTTACACACAAATCAACTAACTCATCTATTGTTACGTATTGTTGTAATTTTACTACATCGGTTATTTCCTTATTAAAATCATTTAAAAACCTAGCCATTGTAGCCTCTTCTTCCTCTGTACAATTAGCTTGGATCATAGCTATATCCATAGCCTTAAAGTACTCATCCACGGACGTGGACCCTTGCTTCAATGTTTGAAGACGTTGTTGTAGCTCTCTTTGAAAGTGTGATGGCAAGAATCTCTTCCTCATCACCCTCTTCAACTCATCCCAAGTAGCAACTGGTGCATGTCCTTCTGGCAATCTATCCCTAGTATGTTTTTTTCACCAAATAGCAGCATAGTCAGGAAACTCAAGAACAACAAGTTTAACCTTCTTAACTTCAGAGTAGATGTGATAGTAAAAGATGACTTCAACTTTTCTCTCCAAATCAAGATACAAGTGAGGATCCCTTGATCCCTTGAAAGATAGCATCTTCATCGTTATACTACTTATATTATCATCTTCTACTCTACCTCTATGTCCCCTCTTATCTCTTCCCACCATATCAAAATCAATATCATTAAAATCATTTATAAAGTTTTCTTGATTTACAATGTGAGCAGGGGGTACATTTTTCCTTGATTGGGGCCTAAAATTATTTTTTCTCATAAGTTCAGGTATTGTATCATTTTGATCGACAATTGTATCTCTCATTTATTGGAGTTTAAAATTCAACCGTTCAAATTGTTGATGCATAGCTTGCAAGGTAAAATCGTTTCCTGCTTTGATTTTGGCTTCTTGGAGAACCCTTCGTTCATCATCACTACCTGTATGCTACATCATTTCTAAAAAAATAAATTCTATCACACAAATTAGCTTCTTCTTTTTTTGTCTTTCTCTCGGAATAACCTTTGAACAGAATACTTTGTAGATTTATAGTTAAACCCAACTTGTTTGAAGTTCTTAGTAGTAAAATTTAGATTTTTTTGGGGAACTAATGAAAGAAAAACTAAATCCTAGAACTATTAGGCTTGGTTGAAACAAGACGTAAACAATAAGGAAAGGATATAAATATGCAGCTTAGAATGAGTAAGAAAATCTAGGATCCCCTCTTCTTGTTTCCTTTGCTAACTTTTGGCAACAAATTAGATACAAAGAAATATTTTTGTAGAGCAAGCAATTCTATTTTTTAAAAATTAATTTTCACTTTTTTTTATGTTTTTTAAAATTTTTTTCTTTTCTTTTCTTTTCTTTGCTCTTAGTATTCAAGAAATCCAAAGACTTACCAAGAACGAAATCTTGATAGAATCGCTCTGATACCACTTGATAACAAATATGTCGAGAATCCAAACCAGAGTAAGAATTTGAGAAGTAAATGTGGAAGCAATAACAACAAGAAAATGAACAACTAGAATTAAATAGATGAAAATAAACGATATTGGAAAATTTAGGGAAAGAATTCTTAGAACTTCCAAGAACGCAAGTTCTATAGCCTTGAAAAGATCAAAGTAACAACATCTTGGCCGCTTTACGAGTAACTTGAGACAATAATTAATAACTAGCATTAATCGCCTTCTAAGAATACAACAAAGGAATCAATGATATCATAAAAAGAGAAGAAATCTTACTACCTTGAACTATGAACTAGTAAAGGTTGAAAGATAAATCTCAAAGCACAAGTAACAACGGTTCAAAAGAACTCTCAAAGTATGATATACTTTATCAATAATGTTATATCTTATGAATGAGAAGAACATCTTATTCATAGGAGTAAAAAAACCTTAATAAAATGTAGGGGGTTTCTAAAAAGTCATCTAAATTAGGTAGGGGGCTGCTAGGGGTCACAATAGCCATCAAACATAGGTAGGTGGCTCTTAAGGGGTAACAAAAGACATCAAAATTAGGTGGGGGCGGCTAAATCCATTTGGGACAGATTTGGGCCTTCAAACTACTAGTTTGGACCATTTATTTGGGCTCAAATTGGACTACTTTTGAAACACCCCCTTTTGGACCTCTTTTAAGGTTATTTTGAGTCCTTTTGGTGAACTTGAAGGGCTGATTTGGTGACATAATCTTCCTCATCTTGGACTTCAATTTGGACCAACAAATAATTGTAAAACTGAGATAATTCATCTCCTTTGGGATTGAGATCTTCCTCTAAAATTAAATGCTTCTTTATTTGCCATTAAAGTCCAGCAACCTTAGTTTGCAACTCTTTAATTTTGATCTAGTAAATGGCCTTGGAGCTTCCAAAACTCCATCATTGTCCTTGATTATATCCTTGTCCTTGATGCTATCACAATTTCACCATATAATGAATGAGATATGTAGGTGTTAATATTTGTAATTAGTACAGATTTTAAAATACTCTGGTAGTGGCAATTTCGTAATTAATCTGAAAAATCTGGCAACCCAATTCTTAGTAAAATGATCCTAAAATTCTCATACGATGTCCAAATTTGATTTTTTAAGGATTCGTAATTACGATGCGGATTTAATGCTTCAGAGAAAAAAAAATCGGAGGTCATTTGTTCAATATGATATAATTTATACTTGAAGAAATGACTTCGAAACATAAGAAAAAAGAGCGCAACACAGCCCAAAACTATTCGAAACTCATCCGAGGCGCTCGGATCCCCAACCAATAATTCCAAAAGTCCTTCGGAACACCCAAAATAACACCAAAGCACAAAATCAACTTTGAATTAAAGCCTAAGAACTTTTAATCTTCCAACTTTTGCCAATTCAAGTCTAATTCTACCTCGAACCTACAAATTATATTTCAGACAAAATCCTAGGTCAAAAATCACCAAACGAAGCTAATCGAATCATAAAAATCCCAATCCAAATTTGTTTACTCATAAGTCAACTTCCGATTGACTTTTCTAGCTTAGAATTCTAACTAAGAGACTAAGTATTCATTTCACTCCAAAATTTCTCCGAACCAAAGCCTAGCAACTCGATACAACTCAATGCAGATGAACAACACATAAATAAGCATAGATGGGAGAAATAAGACTATAACTCTCAAAACGAACGACCAGGTCATTACATAAAATTTCATTATTATTGGCTTTGGTCAATATTTTGAGCAAATGAACTCGGATCCATGATCGGACGGTCTTTGGGGATCCACACTTAAATATGGGACTTGGGCATATGCTCGAAAATGAATTCGGAGGTCCTAAGCCTTAGAAATAAATTTTTGAAGGAAATTATTTTACTGAATTATCTAAAAAATGAATAAATGAATTAATGTCTAAAACGATTGTTATCAGCCCCATATTTTAATTCTAGAGCCAGGTACAAACTTTCTATAGTATTTTAAAGATAACTGTGAAATTTGGTGAATAACGGAGTTTCTTTGACGTGAATTAGACTTCCGGTTGAAGATTTATGAACTTTGAGAGTTCTTGATGAAAATATTAAGTTTTGAGGTTTAATTCTTGATTTTATATGTTATTTTGATTATGTGATTGCACGAGTAGGTCCATATGATGTCTTTGAGTTAGTATGCGCACTTGATTTGGAGTTCCAAGGGCCCGGGTGAGTTTCAGGTAGGTCCCAGGATGTCATACGCATAAAAATATGGATATTGCAGTTTAGAGAAGTGCAAACCTCTGAATCCGCCGTGCAGACCGCATTAGTTTTTGTGTTGTCTTCATTGGTGAATGTGCGGCTGTAGTTGATTTGTGCGGTCCGCATAGGTTCAGTTGTCCAACTTCGGAAGCCTATATCTTCGGATATACAAGGAAGTTTGAGATAATGTGATGACCTAAAGGGTCATCACTGTAATTCTCCCTTCCTTGCACTTCTGAGGCATTAAAAACTCTTATTTGGTCGCCACGATTTGCATGCGCAGTCTGGGCGCGAAACCGGAAAATTTTTATGTGAAATATTTGAATTCTGTGTTAAAACTTTAATTTTGATACTAATATTGTTATAGTTTACTTTGGTCAACATTTTGGGTAAACAGACCCGGAACTATGATGTCACGGTCCCGGAGGGTCCGTAAAGAAATTTAGGACCCGAGCGTATTCCCGGAATCGAAATTCGAGGTCCTAGGCAAGACTTTGGAGCTTCTCTGTTAAAGCACGATGGGTGATGCCGTGTAACTACTTTATGCTATTGATTGGTGAAGAAGATTAATAAAGTACGATGGGTGATGGCATACACTTTAATTGATTATATTGGTGAGGATGAGAGTAAAAACACGATGGATGGTGTGGTACACTCTTGTATCTTTTCTAGTTTGTTTTGATTGTATCAAAACTGACATATGATGTATTTCTTTCAAACTATTGCTTTAGTACTCTTAGTCGTATGTGAGTAGTGACACTAGATACTGAGTAGAGACATGTTGTTAGTTTCTACATTTTGTTTTTGCTATTGTTGTTAAAAGACTTCCACATGTTTTAATTAATTATTTAAGTATTTATCTTGTTCTACATTTAAGTTTTGTAAAAATGATTACAAAGTTTGACTTGCCTAGCTTCGACAGTAGGCGCCATCACGACTCCCAATGGTGGGAACAATCCGGGTCTTGATAGATGATTTAAAAATGAAAGTTATAGCCCTTTGTGTTTAGTTTCCAGGAAGGTAAAGAAATCTTAATTTACACACATGTAGACAAAGTTATTTCAAAAATACTAAAATATGTCATTGTAATACACATGAAGGGTTATGAGGCCGGAGTTAATTTTGTGCGGTCTGCACAGGCCATCTGAGAGTAGTATATTTAGACGGGAGTTTTAGTTGTTTTTCATTTTTCAAAACCTCAAAAAATTAAGAGATGAATTTTCAAACAACCTTTTCTCTCCAAAAAGTTGGTAAATGATTTCTAACTCATTTTCTTCGCTCCTTAACATCTTTTAACACTATTTTAACTCAAAATCAATAATTTTACTGGGGAAAATTAAGTGTTTTGGGCAGAACTTAATCTTTTCAAAAATTGGGGATTTGGACCTTAATTTGAAATTTGAGTTCAAAACAAATTATATTTTTGGGTTCGTGGGGGAATGAGTAATCGGATTTTAATTCGAACCTCGGGTTTTGACCATGTGGGCTGGGGGTAGTTTTTGACTTTTAGGGCAAAACTTTTAAAAATTGATTTTCATGTATCGGGGTTGATTCAATTAGTGTTTATTGATGTACTTAAGTAATTTGTGACTACTACGAGCGAATTGGTGGTGGAATCAAAGGGTAAAGCTATAGTTGAGTCATGAATTATGTTCCCGGTATCGAGGTAAGTGTTTGGTCTAACCTTAACTTGAGGGATTATAAGTTGTGTCTTTTTGCTATGTGTTAATTATGGAGTACGATGTATTGGCATGGTGACGAGTATCTGTACGTTGTTGTCAAGCATGCCTGTGATTCTTGTCTTATATATTGCCATGACTCCGTTGTTATTTATTGTGCCTCACATGTTGTTATCATCATTGTTCCCTTGCCAGGATATTTGGTTGATATTATTATTCCCTTGCCGCGATATTATCAAGATATCATTTTTCCCCTGCCGGAATGTTTGTTTGATATTATTGTTCCCTTGCCGGGATATTGTTGAGATATCATTCGTCCCTTGCCGGAATGTTTGTTTGATATTATTTTTCCCTTGCAAGGTTTCATTGTGATTACTTTTGGCTTGTATATGAGAGCAGGTGGTACGCCTACCACAAGATATAATTAAATGGGAGCGTGTGGTACGCCTACCACAAGATATAATGAAATATGAGTGGTTGGTATGCCTACCACAAGATATAATGAAATGGGAGCGGTTGGTACACCTACCACAAGATATAATAAAATGGGAGCGGGTGGTACACCTACCACAAGATAAGTAAAAAAGGGGCAGGTGGCACGTGTGCCACGAGATACATGAAATGGGATCAGATTGTGCGCCTACAACAAGATATAAAAAGAAAGTGAAATTCGCCTATGTTTATTTATTCTTGTCAGTGGTTGGATTTTGATCCCTTTATAATTCTCTTAATATTCTGTTTTTACCTATTATTCCACGAAGCGTGTTTCTCCCTCCCATCTTTATCTGTTTATTTCTTCTTTATTTTCCATTGTATATTATGTAACTGCACATGTTTATTTGATAGTCTTGTCCTAGCCTTGTTACTACTTCGATGAGATTAGGCTGGCCACTTACTAGCACACGGGGTTCATTGTGTTCATACTACAGTCTGCACTCTTTTGTGCAGACCCTAGCGTTGTGCACTTCGGACCACAGTGAGATTGCTGATTCTTGATAATCAAGTGACCCGAGGCAGTCATGCAGGCGTCCGCAGTCCTTGGCGTCTCATTTTATCTAATATTTTTGTTTCTTTCATGCATTTCAAGAGACAGTGTTATATTTATTTTTCATACCCTTTTATTATGGTATTCTTAGAACATTTGTGAAACTGTGACAACGGTTTTGGGTAGTCGAGAGTCAAACAGTTGTATTAGGCATTCATGTTCAGATAACTTATAGTTTCTTTCTTCCGCTTATATTAAATTCCACTATTTAAATATTATTATTTCAAATTGTTAATAAATATAAAATGTGTAAAAAAGTAAATTATTCAATTATTTGCCTTGTCTAACTCGTATTAATAGGCATTATTACAATGTTCGAGGAAGGAAATTCGGGTCTTGATAAGGACTTGATAATGTGACAGTACAATTCACAAATAAGATTGGAATCGGTACTGTTTAACCTTTTCAAAAGTGATCTAACAAGTATCACTACATTAATAATGAGATACATAAATGTACTCAAAAGGATATGACACTATATATCTTACTATGATACCATTATTTTTAAGTTCGACTATCTAAAATATAATAATAAAAATTGTGATCCTTGACTCTCGAAAAGGTTTTCCTGTAAAATTTTAATAGCATCTATATGTTAATAATATAAATATATAAATTTAAAAAAAATTATTTAATACAAACCTGATCATGAGGTAGAGAATATGAATTTCGTGCATTTGCAAAAGTATTAAAACTAAAACATTTATGTGCAAATAATAAAAATTAAGTCAATTAAAAATTTCGAAGTTATAAGAATGGTAATAAAAGGTGTTTTAATATTACCGTCAACAGATGAGTAAAGCTAGGACCTAGCTAGAAGATGTTGTTGAAGAAAGTATTATATTGGGATAAGTCCGTACAAGTCTTACTTAGAGAAGCACTGTTTTTCTTTATTCTGAAATTTTTTTGGTCAATTTTCATTCCCAGCGCCCAGAAAATGCTCTCAAACAATAAATTACCACCACCTTCATTCATCCAACCTAAATAACCGGATATTTCCACTCCACTCCTCCATCTTCCCCACGTTTACAACCCTTCAGAGCTACTTCTTCCTCACTTCTTGACAATAATATAATTATTGATACAACTGACTATGCTGTCCAACCATCCAAACCCCTTCCAACATCTTATCTCCATGCCCTACTTTCACATAATATATCAACTCTAATTTTTACTTCTAATATACCAACCCTACTTCTACTTCTAATGATCTGTTTTCATTTCCTCGGGTTATAAATGATGAATTGGAAGTACCAACTGATCCAAATATTTTCATTCCACTTTCTTTTGAAGAAAGGAAATGAATATATAAGCCATGGCAACATGCAGTGATTGTAAAGTTATATGGTCAAAAAATCGGACATCAATTACAGAGGCAAAAAATTTATGCTTTATGAAAACTTACAGAGAATCTACCGCTTATAGATTTAGGGTCTGATTTTTAATTGCTTAAATTCCAGGAGGAGGAAAATAAGATTTATGCTATACAAGATGGACCTTTATTTATATTAAATCATTTTTTATCTGTTCGGACTGGGAATCAAAGTTCATGGTATCTGAAAGAAAAATCAATAACTCTGCTATTTGGATAAGTCTACCTGAGTTACCAATTGAGTTTTATGATTTTTAGATATTGCAGAAATTGGAGAATAAAATTGGGAAACTATTAGCCATTGATAATTGTACTTCTTTAATAATAAGCGGACGTTATGCTAGGTTTTGTGTTCAGATTCCTTAGGATCAACTACTATGCATTCATATTTTTATTGGCCATCATAAATAAATTATTTCATATGAAAGTCTAAATTTGTTATGCATTAAGTGTGATCGAATGGAACATAATCAATCAGTTTGTTCTTACCAAACTAAGCCTAATCCCAATGAAATCTCTATATAAACTAACCTATTAATTCTAATCCTTCTAATACCACTGTACCAAGCACTGGTGAATGAAAGATTGTAAGGTTTCCTACTAACTAAGCTAGGAAATTCAACTACACCATAGAGAATACAGGGCAATCAGGTATGCATATGGAAAGGGCTAATACTTACTCTTCCTTTTACTAAACTTTCTCTTAATAATATTACCTCCTCGACTAATTATCTCATAATACAAGCTACATGTGAGGAAAACATTCTTCATAATATTCTTTTTAATCCTTTTAATGAACTTGTTGATGAAGACAACAACACTGTTATTAACACTAATCCGGACTTAACCAGCTCTTCACACAAATAAATTACTACTCAAGCATACTTAAAATTACCTACAAACTCGGTCCCATAAATATTGGTCCAAGCTCCACCGCAACTTATCAACATGCATGCTATAGGAAACGACCAACTATCCAACATGCAAGACACAAACTCTCCCTCACACCCCATACAGTCAACAACAATTAATAGCCTACACCAAAATACACAAACAACACACAAAAAAAATAAAATACTTATTAATTCTCTTCAATCGACCTCTTCAAACATTAGTCTATCTTACATACAGAAGTATCATCACGATATCTCCACTGCCATATCTTATTCTCCTTCAAACACACAAACGCTAACTCTATCAATCAAATCGTCAATATCCTCCACTCAATCTACTCTTCATATCTTGCATGGTTCAATTTAATCTTCCAACTTGGTCTTATCCCCATCCATCACTCAATCAAAGATTTTCACAAATTTATAAAATGTTTGCCATCAACCTCAACTATCTAAGAAGGTCACAACCCTACCCCCTATGCCAGTCTATACATCTGCTACAGCACTATCAAAATCCAATCTCATTTTCACCATCCCACTTGATAACGGAGGCCAACACGATAATTTACACCGGTCAATCACCATAAGCACCGTTAAATTTTGAATTTTTACTAGAGACGAGGCTTCATAAATCATGCCCTAATTTTTATCATGGAAGTCATTCATGAAGAGGTGACAATCCTAATCAACAATCCATGTGACCTTGCTCAAATAAAAGCAGAAGAGATGCCAACTAGGGACGGAACTATTCGCACGATGTCATTGTTCAATGATGCAAGCACCACTTCTCTCGCCATATCAACCTCTCAATCTTCGAATACCAATTTGGGATCTGACTATCTATATTCTTATCTGATTCGCATGCCATTTTATCAACCCACAACCCTATCAAAACCTTGGATTCAGCCTTATTTGAATCAATAATCAATTCTCCCTCTCTTGGAACCCCTCACTCCACCAACACCACCACCATTACCGGTAAACTCACCATCACACAGTCCCAATCAAGAAGAACAAGACGAGAATTTTCAGGTAAAACTCGAAGCAGCAGTCGCATACAACAGGGAAACTCATCCAATACATGCATGGCTCGATGTAATAAAGGTAATTGTGCAGAAGGAGGAATACGAAAGAAAAATATTTGTAAGGTGTACTCCAAATCTAATGAGAGTATCCTTTCGTCTAAGGCCCACCACCAAACAAGAGGTGGGGAAATATGTGATGCTTCTACTACCTATGTTTCGCCTACGTCTAGGAGAGAGCAGGCTTGACGAGTAGAAGGAGAAGCCCAACGACTGAACAAGCCAACAATCATATAAGTTTTATCATATTGAATTGTAGCGGGTCCTTTTCCACTTAGATTAGACGTAATTTTAGGTATTTACTTGATTACAATAGGCCATATTTAGTTGTTCTCTTGGAAACATACTACCAATCTAACCAAAGTGTGAAGGAAGATTTTAACTTTGATTGTATGATTGAGATTGCTGCAACAAGCCATTTTGGAGGGAATTGCAATATTATGATTATCAAATGTTTTAGTTGTGAATCCAGTAGCCACCACCACACAAGAAATTCACTACGTGTCTGGGTGAAACCCTTGCCTATTAAATTTTTATTCACTACCATCTATGCTAGTAATGAATTAGTAAATAGACAATCATTAGAGAAAAATCTCATGTTGCATATGATAATTATAAAGGACCTTGGATTATTGGAGGAGACTTAATGAAATAACACATGCTACTGGTAAATTTGGGTCCTATGAATAACTCACGTTCTCATAAGTTTGTGGGCTGCGTTAATTACTGCCAAATGACTGATTTAGGGTATGTAACGACCCGATTTCAGATGTTGCACTTCGACCGCCAATTCTCGGGTATGACTTGTCTTGTGTTATGTGCTATGACTGATGTGGATTGTTGGTGTTGGTTTTCAATATAATCGGAATGAATTCAAATGAATAGTCTCTGTTGAAAGCTTTAAATTGGAAAGGTTAGAACAAGAGTTGTCTTACATGTACATGAGCTTGGATAAATTTTTTTATGATTTGGTTAGATTCGTTTGGTTGTTTATAACTTGGGAGAACGATCGGAATTGGTTTTAGAGGCCCGATGTGGAGTTTGGCTTGAATTGGCAGAATTTGTATTTTGGCGATTTCATGTTGATGGGTGAGATTTTAATCTGAGGGTTGGAATAGAATTTCTAGAGTTGTTGTAGCTTCGTTATGTGATTTTTGATGTGTGTGAAATAACTCATGTCATTCGGATATGATTCGGTTGACTTTTTGATCATATGCGCATTTTGGAAGTTTTTTGGGAAGCTTAGTCTTGCATTAGATGTGAATTGATGGTTTTGATGTTGTTTGCCGTATTTCGTTGATTGGAACAAGATTGATTGATGTTATGAGATATGATGGCATGTTTGTTTGAGGTCTTGAGGGCCTCGGGTGAGTTTAAGTTGTTCAATCGGACCATTTTGTGCCTTAAAAGATAGCAGAAATTGCAGGCTTCAGCTGCAAGTATTTTGTTCATTGCAATCACATAACTGCTATTGAGATTGCATAGAAGCTTTTGGGGGTAGTTAATTTTTGTCCTTCGCATAAGTTGGGTTGCGATCGCATAGCTGGGTGAAATTGGTCATCGCGAACGCATGGTGAAGGCCGCTTTCACATAGAGTAAAAAGGACCTGAGGCCTTAATTGGATTTTGTTCAACTGAAACACAGAGTATGGTCTACGATAGCATAGTGAAAGTTGGCGGTGCATTGCGTTCGCATGGTATCTATTGCGCTCACATAGGGTTAATTCTGGGAGTTGAATTTTGTGCTTTGCGATCGCGAAGGTTTTTCCGCGATCGCATAAAAGGAAATATGGTTCGGCTAAATGTTTTTAAAGTCTTCTTGTTCGTGATTTTGGGTTTATTTTCACCTATGGCTGCTCGTTTTTGGCGGTTTTTGAAGGAATTTAAAGAGGAATTCAAGAGGAATTGACTTGAAGAAGAATCTTGGTCGTTGATACCTAATTTTACCCTATACATTGTTTATACTCAAATACTCTCAAAATAGCATGTGTATACATATATAAGCATGCCCAAAAGGTTTTGGTATTTTTTCTCCATTTTAAGGGTTTTTAGAATTAATTTGTTGTCTATTTTAAAAGCACAAAATCCCAAATTATTCCCAAAATTATCATTTTTTGTGAAAAATGTAAATCACTCTCATATTTACAACAAAATATAATTAATATACATTGTTTTGCATATTTTTACAAATTTATTGGGAATTTCTAAAGCTAAATTGCATGAAATTGTAATTATAGCTTATTTTTATAATTAACAGCGTTTTATAATTATAAAATTGCTCCTAAAATTTTTAGATTATGTATATATATTATTAATTAGTTCATTATTTTTTAATTTCTTTTAAATTACTTTTAACTATTTTAATTAATTAAAATGGTAGAAATTGGCTATATAAAATTTTGCCAGATTTCATTACAATTTTAGCAAAAATTGCGTGTCTATTCAGGCCAAATAACCCTTATTTTTATCCTAATTAACCATACCCATACCCATTTAATTTACCCGGCCCAGTTATCATTCAAACTGAGTTGTTGATCAAACGAGATCGACGGCCCGGATTGGTTTACCTAAAATAAATCAAATGACCCCCTCCTCTTACCCACATTTTGCAAAGAGACCAGTCTCTCTCTAAGTCTTCACCTCTCCCTTCTCTCTAGAACCTTCTGGTTCACCTTCTCCAATGGCTCTCATCGCCTCTCCGACCAACTTCAGCCTCGCCTCTTTCGATCATCGGCCGCCATGAAACCTTATCGCACCGGCTCCCTCCATTATTGAAACTCCAAGAGTTTCCACCAGGCAAGAAGGGCACTGAAGCCTCACCTGGGCCCGTTTCCGGTCTTTCTCTGATGAGTTTTGGTCTGATGATGCTTTAAACTTCATTCTTAATGGGTTTCACGACTAGGTTCCTTACCTCACTGATTTTATTGCAAAAACCCTATTTCTCTACCTAAAATCTTTTAATCCCTGAATTTTGAAACAACTTTTAGTTATTATTGGTATTTTACACTACTCATTACTCGATTTCTTTGATTAATTTGAGTTTTAAGCCTTTTTGTTTCTTTTCTCAAAAACTAGGGTTTCTGACCCCTTTTTTAAAAAAAAATTATTATATGCTTAGCTTATTTTGGATAATATGTACGCCTGTATTATGTGTTTATTTATGTTGCAAGCCTGTTTGTTTCTGAGTTCCATGCTTTAAACCTTTACTAGGGTTCGACTCTCTACTTTTTCTCTGATTCCTTACCTAGGGTTCTTGTATTGTGTTTAAATAGGTTTAAATGCTTCTATTTACTATGTATTTTGTTAATTCTTTGCACCTCTTTGAATCCATGATTTGTATGTGTGTTCATTAAAGGTTCTTATACTAATTTTTCAAATTTTTTCCTTACTCGTGAGATGTATTCTATACTGTGTGTTGATTCCCTCTGATTTTGGTCTTGTCCGTGATTCTTTGACTAATTTCAGAATTTATTTACATTTTTACCATATTTGTGTACTTAAACATATTGTGCTCAGCATCTATTGTCCTTATTTGGAGCATTATGTATTTGGCCTTTATTACATGCTTCATGCCTACTACTCCTACTGTGGTGTAATTAATCGTCTGATTTATCCTTTCCTCATCTGATACTCCCATTCGAATCATGAATCTCTAATTTAAATGAATTAGGTACTTGTTACTCTATTCTCTGTTGGTTTTCAAAACAATAAGTACTCCCCCTCTCTTCTCACGTCACAACGAACATAGTTCATTCTGAACTCTCTCTTACACAAAATATATTCAGTGAACTCTTTTGTTTCTAATCAATCTCTCTCACTTCGCTTGAGACTACGGGTTACTCAGCTGGTTTGAAACCCAGGCTGAACTTTGGCCTACTATGCTGTTTCATTGCTCTCTACGTTGTTGTTTGCTTGGGTCTGTTATTGCTGCTCACTTATCTGCTATTGCTGCTCACTTATTTACCTACTTCTCTCTCTACGTACTCTCTGCATATTGCTGCTCACTCTCTTGCACAGTATTGCGCACCACTTTGCATATTATAACTCACTACTACCCTACATTACCTTTCCTTCAATTGGTATGTCTCCTATTTGATTTACAACATCAAAAAAATATGTTTCTATTTGTATTGCACTTTCTCTTATTTCTTTTATGTTTCTACAGAGGGGTTTGTTGTTTTTACTACAATTAATATGCCTCTATGTTTATTAATATGCATATCTTAGTCTGGCATGCCCATTACTCCTTTTGTCTGTCTTCTCCATGTTCCTCCTTACCCCTAGCCCCACTACATTATTAGCTTGTATTCAGGACCCTCTTGGCTACTATGTAAACCTGCACCTCTTCCTGATGTGTGAATCTCTTTTGTATCTACCAATCTCTTGTTGTTTGAATGTTGCTTGTTTGTTTGAGTTCTGAAGTGCTTCTCTTTGATGTTTGTGTATATGTAGTTGTGTTCTCACTTGTGAATTACCTGTCCCCCATGCCTTCTTCCCCTGGTTGTGCTTGTCTTCCCTGAACCCTATTGCCTTATATTGTCGCTTCTGCTGCTTTTCTCTCAAAACTGTTTTTATGTGAATCCTCTTTCAACTGTTTTTTCAACTCAATCTCTTTAAAAATCTATCACCATCTCACTACTCGTAGAATTTAAATTCTACCCCCTTGGTGTAAGCATTACCTTGGGTACCTTGAGTACCAAGTGAACTTTGGTGTAAAAGGCTGGTAATTCCACACTTGCACTGATTCAATGTTAATCTGTTTGGGTGCCTGGTATTGGCCTGGGGCCTCAATGGGCCCTTAGGGAGCTTTGCCGCACCACAAACCATGGTAAAGGCTGTGAAACTCGAAAGAAGTGAGGTTGGAGATTTGGCCCTTGTTGAAGGCTCCCTATAGATTAACTTATTATTTTTACTCTTCACTACTGTAATCTAATCAGATTGGTATGTAATAACCTGTAATGAACAATTGGGGTTTATTGTTAAAATGGGAGGGATATGGATGCTTAGTTTAATGGTACGGGTAGAATACCTGGTTGTAGGATTTCTCTTATTTGTGCAATAGACATCCCGTCTAGCACATGCATCTCACCCGACTAGAAATCCTGTTTCAGGCTCTTTTATTTTCAATTTGTCATCTTACTCACTTTATAATCACAATCGATTAATAACTATCAAGTCACTATTATTGCTACTGCATTTGGATACCATGTTTTAGAACCCTTATGTGCATTAGATATCATGTAATTAGGGTTTGGTTTGCAATTGCTTGAATGCCTAACTAGTTTTGTTTATCATTATAAGTCTGGTTAACAGTCTCCTTAAAATAGGTAAAAAAATATGCAAGTCCACTCTCTTGTATTATCAAAGAATTCCTCGGCAAGCCTTAGACCGGATAAAATCAATTTATTTTTTTGTAATAAATGTACACTTAGTCTCTTTTAAGAAGGTTAAAGTTAGAAAAGTCAACCATATATGGACTTATGTGTTAGAGGGCTCGTATGTTATTTCTGATTATTCGGTTAGCAAAATGAGGTGATTTGTGACTTATAAGTGCGATCAGAATTTGTTTTAAAGGTCCGAAGTAAAATTAGACTTGAATTGGCGAAATTGAGATTTTGGCAATTTTCGGTTGGTAGGTGAGATTTTGAACTGGATGTAGGAATGGAATTCCTAGAGTTTATGTACCTTTGCTATGTCGTTGGGATGTGTGTGCAAAAGTTTTAGTCATTCGGACATGGTTTCGTTGGGTTTTTTATCAAAAGCGTGTTTTGGAGTTTTATGAAAACTTTTGCTTGAATTCGATGTGAATCGGTGGATTAGTCATTTTTTTAAGGATTTTTGATGATTGGAAGAAGTTTGCATTAGGTTTTAGGATGTTTTGGTGCTTTTTGTTGAGGTCCCGGGGGAATCGGGTGGGCAATCAGTTCTTTTTTGAAGTTAAAAGTTGCAGAAATCGTGTTCAGCATTTGCAGAGAAATTATGCCTTCGCGATCGCGTGGGGTATATCGCGATCAAGTAGAAGTATTTTGGGTGTGCCAAATTTTATCCTTCACGTTCACGTTTGAGGCATCGCGTTCGGTTAAGACTTAGATCTTTTTCTTCAGATTCACATGAGGTGCTCTGCGATCACATATAAGGATTGGGGTCTAATGGAAATTACTCTTTGCGTTCGAATTGGGTTTCTCACATTCACGTAGGTCTGGGAACTAAATCATCGCATTCACAGTGTATGTCGCGTAGAGTATTTTTGGGCTCTTGAAGATTTGTTCTTCTCGATTGCGAGGCTATGGCCACGAGCGCGATACAGAATGGTCAGAGCTGGGCCGCATGATTTTAAGTTATTTCATCCTCACTTTTGGATCATTTTTCCTGCATAGTAGATCATTTTGAGAACTTTTTGAGGGAGATTAAAGAGGATTCAAGAAGAATCGATTGGAGGTAAGATTGTTTACCATAAACCGTGATTCAGTTGTAAAATCAACCTAGAAATTTATGGAACTTAAGCTTAAAACGAAAGAACTAGGGTTTGGGATTTTTAACTTTTGAATTGGGATTTGAAGGACCATTTGAGGTCAGATTTGAGAACTTTTGATGCCTATGAATTCGCAGGAGCATAAAGAACCCGTTAGCGTGAAATTTTCTAAGTTCTGAGAAATGGGCTCAAGGCTCAGGTTTTGCTAATTTCGGGATTTTGGAAAGTTTTCAAATGTTTTTGCTTTGTCTTGTTCTCTTAGCATATTGTGAAATATTCGTTCTGATTTTGGATAGATTCGACGTGCGTTGAGGCCGATTCGAGGGGAAAAGGCATCGCAAGCTACATTTGTAGTCGGTTTGAGGTGAGTAATGATTATAAATGATGTCCTTAGGGTTTGAAACCTCGGATTGCACATCGTAATGCTATATTGAGGTGAGAGACGTGCTTGATGAGGAGCGGGGGGTCATTTACTATTGGGGACTGTGACTTGGTCCATCTCGGTTGATGATTTTACCATGTATTTGACTAAAACTTATTTGTTATTATCATGATTTGGGCTTATTCACATATTTGGTCTTCATGCCAACTATTTGAAACCTTCGGGGATTTCTATCACTGTTTCCTCACTGTATTTACTTATTACTTGAACTGAGTCCTGCCATTTTCCACTATTTTATAACTCAGCCACTTTTACTTAGTTTTGAGACTTAAATTATATTTCTAAATGATGTTTTTGGCTGAGAACTACTATTTTACTAATGCCCGAGGGGCTTGTGATGATTTTTGGACTGAGTGCGGCTGCGGGCCATATATAAGTGTGATATGATGTTGAGGGCCTAAGATACATTTATGCGCCACGAGGTGGCTTGAATGATGTGAGGCCCATAGCCGAGAGTTAAAATGCCACACGGTGGAATGATATAGAGCTTGGCCGTTAGGGATCCCTCCGGAGTCTGTACACTCACAATAAGAGAGGGTACCCATTGTGGCTTAATAGTGAGCCTGAGGGGATGATATTGTTTTGAGAGTGAGCCCAAGAGGCTGATACTGTTCTAAGAGATTGATATTGTGCCCGAAGGGCGGATTTCTATTTTTTATTTTCATGCCAAATTACCAATTTTATTTGATTTCTTCATTGATTTACTGTTTAAGTGATTTTACTGCTTTGGTATAGAATGCTTTGTGGTTTTATGTGTTTTCTTGCTTTCAGACATTACTTATAAGTATTACTCACCGAGTCATAGCGTTCACATTATTTATTTATAAGTGTGCGCAAATTCATGCATAGCAAATTTTGCCCTTAAGTGTAGATCCTCCCAGCCCAGGCGGTGTTTCGGAGACTATGAGGTAGTTGTTGGTATCTGCAGCCCGCTTGCCTCCTTCATTTTATTATTTATATGTTGTTCAAAATATTGTATCAGGTTTCGTACTTAGTAGACTTTTATCAGGATTATTTGTTGCTCATGACTTGTGACACCTGGTTAGAAGTGTTTTGGGATGTTTTCTACTATTATTATCTATACTTTCGCGAATTATTGCTATTAAATCATGTTTTTAAACTGTTTAATAGTAATTAAATACTTAAAGAGGTGTACTGTATTGGTCTAGATGGACTTGTCTTCAGGAGAGGCGTCATCACAACCGAGTTTGGGGATAAGGTCGTGATGGGAGCGTCATGAGGATGCCCATGATTTCATTAATAGGTGCAAGGATAGACTACACAACATGAGAAAATGGGAGTCACATGGAGTTGACTTTACCACTTTCTAGATGGAGGGCATGGCCCGTACATGGTGGAAGTCGCATGTTCTTGGCATGCCATCAGGTTCTCCTCCAATTACTTGGAGTCAATTGGCGCAGTTATTTCAGGACCGGGAAGAACAGTGGTATCGGTTTGAGCGGCTTGACTAGGGCCAGATGCTTGTGACTGAATGAGGCGAGGTTTTCTGAGTTTTCCCGCCATGCATTGATGGTATTGGCTTATAATGCAGAGAGGGTGCGGAGATTCGTTGCAGGATTAAATTCTAGCCTTGGGGGAAACATGGAATGAGAGGTGGAGATGGGGACTTTTTATGAACTAGTGGTGGAGATTGCTCGGAGGATCGAAGGTTACTATCTGAGAGGTAGGGAGCAAAAGAAGCATGATAATACGGCTAGATTCTCCTGAGAGTTTAGAGGTACCGCGACTATGGGTAGAGGTCGCTTTGGGAGGGTTCAGCCTAGTAGACCCCTATATTAAGCACCACCACCTGCTCGAGTGCTCCAACGCGCCGCTATTTTAGCGCCATACTAGAAAGTTGTTATCACCCACCAGCTATTGAAGGTTCCTCCAGTGGGTATTAAGGTCTTCAGGGTTCTTCTGGTTCCTATTTCAGTGTTATGCCGTGGGGTTCATACCGTCCACCGACTATTAAGGCTTCTTTTGATGGGTCTACAGGCCATCAGGGATAGCCGTCAGGACAGCATGCCACCGCTTTTCGGGGTTGTTTTGAGTGCGGAGACCTGGTCATATGAGGAGGTATTTTCCCAAACCTTAGGGCAAAGTAGTGCAGTAAGGTCAGCAGCCCATGATTACAGCACTGGTAGCCTTGCCGCCTAGAGGTGGAGAATAGAATGGTAGAGGCCGTCTTAGAGGTGTAGGACAGAGAGGGAGAGGTCAGCCAACTGCTGCTCAGTCATGTTAAGGCCAGCCAACCGTCGCTCAACCAAATTATTTGGCTAGGGAAGATGCATTAGCCTCATATGCCGTTATCACATGTATTATTTTAGTCTGCAGTAGAGATGCTTCGATATCATTTGATCCAGGGTCCATTTATTCATATGTGTTATCCTCATTTTCTCATTTTTTGGTTATTTTTCTTGAACCTTTGGGCCCTCCAATTCATATGACCACTCCTGTGGGCAATTCTGTGGTTGTGAATCGGATCTGCCGATCCTGTGTGGTCACAATATATGGCTTTGAGACTAGAGCAGATCTCCTATTTCTTGATATGATCAGTTTTTAGGTCATCATAGGCATGGATTGGTTATCTCGATACCACGCCATCCTTGATTTCCAAGCCAATACTATTACATTAGTGATTCAAGGGTTAGAGTGGAAGGGTTCCACAATTGATACGTCTAGTCGGGTTATCTCTTTCTTGAAGGCTCGGAATATGGTCGAGAAGGGGTGTTTGGATTTTATGGTTATGTTCGGGACACCACCCCAGAGTTTCTGGTGATTGATTCATTTCAAGTAGTTTGGTATTTCGCCGATGTGTTTCATTTTTATCTTCCTAGCATGACATTGGATCGTGATAATGATTTTTGTATTTATTTGGCTCCAGGTACCCAACCTATATCTATTCCACTGTACCATATGGCTCCAAGAGTGTTGAAGGAGAAGTTTGAGGGGTTATTAGCAAATGGATTTGTTAGACCAAGTGTGTCACCTTGGCGTTCACCAGTGTTGTTTGCAAAGAAGAAGGTTGGGACAATGCAGATGGGCATTGATTACCTCCAGTTGAGCAATGTTACCATCAAGAACTAGTACCCCCTGCCATGCCTTGATGATTTGTTTGATCAGCTGCAGGGTGCTTGGGTGTTATCTAAGATTGACTTTAGATCAGGGTACCATCAGTTGAAGATTCGGGACTCGGATATTACGAAGACTGCGTCCCGTAATAGATATGGCCTTTATGAGTTTCTAGTTATGTCCTTTCGCTTGACTAATGCCCAGGGGCGTTTATTGACTTGATGAACAAGGTGTTCATACATTATATTGTTTCCTTTGTCATCATCTTCATTGACGACATTTGGATATACTCACGTTGCCTGGGAGAGCACAAGTAGTGCTTCTGACCTTGTGAGAGATAAAACTATATGCTAAGTTCTCCAAGTGTGTGTTTTGGCTAGAGTCAGTGGCATTCTTAGGGCATATTTTGTCTGGAGAGGGTATTAAAATGGATCCCACGAAGATTGAGGTAGTTCAGAGTTGGCCACCTCTTACTTTAGTGACCAAGATCAGTAGTTTCCTAGGGTTAACATGTTATTACAAGCGACCTGTGATTTTCATCTATTGCTTCACTTTTAACTAGATTTACCTAGAAGGGTCCCCCTCTTTGTTTGTCCGATGAATGTAAGGCGAGCTTTCAGAAGCTCAAGACAGTGTTGACTACTATATGGGGTTGAATTTGATCGGTCATGTCCCAAACCGTTACACCCTCGAACCGCCACGTCCATTTACTGACCCTATGTTGGTCATGGCAATAGGACGACCCAAGTTCAGCAAGATCAACCTCATAACCTCGTCGCCCCTTCTCCTGATGTAACTTTCACGACCAAAACCCGAGGGACATGACCGGCACTAGACCGGGTAGCCCTAGTCAAGCGAACCTGGGTGCCTTTCCTGCCCCACGTGTTACCCTGAATTTTCATTTCTTATTAGCCAAATTAATAATCATTTATAGTTAAAACACCTTTTAATTACAAAACATACACATGGTACATGCTTCTTAACATGGTTTACATTTTACATGGCCCAACGTGTAAAATACATATTACACATGTTCATGGCCCACATTTCCTGTCTTCGGAGCCTCTAAACATGAAAAAGGAATGATGTAGTATTTTCCTGTAACAAGGCTCCGGCTATACCTTATACAATTAGCAAAACATCTTCCCAAAACATAAGCGGCATGAGCCACGCAGGGCCCCAAAAGGAAAGGGGCTCACCAATTCAACTGACGGGAGTGATGAGGAGCTACGATCGGTGGACTGAAGTAAGCAAAAAGGGACGTCGGTACACTTGAATTGTACTGGTATGTATGAACAAACTTGCTCCAAGTAAATTCAGGCCATACACAAGTAGGTAACAATAATAGAAATGACAATCAAATGCACAAGAAAAGGAATAATCATGCCAAATAAGATTTCAATCTCTCACGTTTCCCCCTTTCAACAATTCGAAAGTCAATGATTTCAAAATTTGCTCAAATGTTTATTTAAATAGTGATTTCAATCACTTTCCACCCTTATTACCTTAGCAACCCTTATCACCACAACCAACACCTTATAACTTCATGTTGCGGCGCGCAACCCGATCCCACCATACAGTCACAATTCACAAACAACATAACATCAATCTACAATTCGAAAGGTTTAACAACAACACTTCTTAAGAAATAACAACAACAGTTTACAAGTATTTCCTTAACCAGCAATACTATTTTTCCATCATATCCAACAACTCACATGTGTTTTACATCACAATGATAATTTCCCACAATACGCCATAGAGGTGGTTATCATAGTTATTCCAGTTGCATCATTTACGATTTTGTTCTGTCATTTGTTCCTCCTCTCATACCACAATCACAATAGCAATCCTACCAATCAGAATGATTTCCTGAATAAGCCACGTAGATATCACATACAAAATATTCGTACACCAAACAAGGTGATTCTACAAGGATCAAGGTTAGCCATACATGCCTAAAGCCGAATTCTCTTTTTAAATTCTAGTTTCAATTCACCAAATAGTCTAGAATTGTCAATCGAGTGCACAAGTTAAGACATATGACTTGGGTTCACACTTTCTACTCAAGCTTTTTTTTCTTTTAGTTTAAAGTTTGACTTTCATTGATATCAACAAATTTACAATGAGGAGTTCTTAGTAGTAGTATAGACTAACTACTACTGTACAAAATCCCTTTCTACTCAAGCTTATTTAGGTTATCAACTTTTCTCTTGCAAACCTCTACTTCTACCCAATTTCCCGTTTCTAGGTTTTAGGTTTAAGAAGGAATGCATGTGTGGTTTAAACAATTATCTTCAAGAATCAATGCATGAGACTCCCTTAGTTTAAATCAAAAAATCACAAAAAAAAGTTTAGGGATTTTACCTGCAAGAATGGGGATGAAGACAATAAATTAGAATTCCCCCCCCCCCCCCAGGGTAGTTTTGAAGAATCAAATTGATGAAGCTTCCCTTCTCTCTCAAGAACCGTCTCCTCCTCTTTCTAATTTTTCTTAGAAGATCGTTAAAATGAGGGGTTGGGGATGGGTGTTTTATTAAAAAGTGATCGGTTTAAAAATTTTATAAAAATAGAAGCCCAAGCAGGATCTACAGTCGAACTATGTGATAGCAGAGTTGAAATGCGCTCCACAGATTGGACCGAAGAAGTGTCCCAATCACTGAACATCTCTGCCTAGGTATGCGAGGGGAATGCAGTCTGCATTCCTGTTCTGTGGTCGCATAGTGCATCGAAAAACATGCCTTCACAAATCCTTAAGGGACTTATGCGATGACTATGCGGTCCGCATATAGATTATGCGATCGCATAATGGACCCACTTCTAGCATGAATTCCGACCAACTCTCTGATTAACTCCGCGGCAGAAATGTGGTTCGCATACCTGATCTGCAACCGCATTCTGGATCACAAAATTTGAAATTTTCTGGAAAATTTTTGACTCTTGATTTTTAAGTACAAAATCAGTAGAAAGGTTTCGAACAGCGGCTCCAACACATATTCAAAACTCAACACCATAATGTACTAGGCTTTGAGCACAGATTTTCATGGCGCCTTACAGTAACACAAGTTCTGCCTCCACCAAGGCAAACAGATGCTTATCGCAACATATCGTGCCTCTCTGAAACAAAAAAGGTATGCCCCTATTTTTATCTGCTCATAACTTTTGTGTCTCCCCTTCAGAAATAGTGTACGCACTGGCGAAGCTGGGCATGGAGGTGCAATGGCCACAAAAGAAAATCAGACCCAAAGTGCAAGGAGGTCGAATTTCCTATGCGAGTTCCTTCAGGAAAGAGGGCACAAGACCAAATATTGCATAGGTCTGCGGAAAGAAGTGGACATGATGTTGAATCGAGGGTACGTGAAGGAACTATTCAACGAGAAAGGAAGGGCTAATTATGGCTAGAGGGTGCGACCCGTCCCAAGGGCTGCCAAAGCTGCCTTCTCTAGCCCGTACCATACGGATGATCATCAGCGACGGTGGTGACTCGACGATCAATTATGTAAAGTTCACCACCACACACAATCGCTCACGAATAGTATGATGACCTCGAAGACACTATCACCTTCGATAAGTCTAATACTCACACTTTGTCTTTCCCTCATTACGATGATTTAGTTATAACTTTATGCATGGTTGACACACAGATGAAAATAATTATGATAGGTGACGGAACCGTCTTGCATAATGGTAATGGGTTTTGACAATGCAGTGGACCGCACCTCGGAAGAAATATCACCGCCAGTCTTGGTAGATGGAGCCACGCTGGAAACCACATTCCACGTCATGAACCAACAAACCACTTACAACGCTATCATAGGACGGCCATGGATACATTCCATGCAATCTATCCCTTCGAACTTCTGTCAAATAGTCAAATTTCCCACCCTTAGGGAATATAAAACATTCGGGATGAACCACGCACCACTCAAGAAGGCTACCGGATCTCCCAAGATTGCACGCACACAAAATAATTTTAATAAGCGAGTGTGGAAGCATAGCAATCAGCCGTGTCGAAAACTAAAGTCACTCCACCCTCAGATGTCATTGTGGACCCACACATTAGAGAATCCTGCAAAGCGATAGTCAAAATCTTCATGCTAGTCCAGCTTGATAGTACCGAAAACACAAGGAAGGCATACATCGGGCAAAACCTCTCCGACCCAGGTAAGTACCATGAATTCTTAAGTAACCATGCATATCTGTTTTCCATTTCCCACTAAGATATGCCATGGATCCTGAAAGATATCGCCAGTCACAAACTGAATGTCCACCGACTCTACCCTCCAGTGCGGCAAATAAGGAGGAAATTCAACACTGCAATCAACGAGGCAGTCAGCCATGAAGTGGACAAGCTATTAGCCAACGATTCCATCAGAGAATCGGAATACCCCCAGAGGGTTGCCAATTTGGTCATGGTTAAAAGGAAAAACACACAATGGATGATGTGCGTAGACTTTACCCAACTAAGTAAGGTATGCCCTAAGGATTCCCTAGTGCCCTATGCCGACCAGTTGATCGACGCAATGGCAAGGTACGAACTGTTGTGTTTCTTAGATGCCTACTGTGGGTACAAGAAAATCCTAATGGTTGAGGAAGACCAATGAAAGACGACCTTCATCACCCACTAAGGGACTTATTGTTATAAAGTGATGCCCTTCGGACTAAAAAATGCGGGAGATACCTACCAAAGATTGGTCATTAAGATGTTCGAGGAACAACTCATTAGAATGATGGAGGTTTATATTGATGACATGTTTGCAAAGTCAGCAAAGAAGGAATACCATTTCATCCATCTAAAGGAAGCCTTCAAGATATTGAGGAAGTGCAGGGTTAAATTGAACCCCGAAAAATACGCCTTCAGTGTGGCCTCTGGAAAATTTCTAGGTTTTATTGTGTCAATACATGGAATTGAGGTCAACCAGATCAGATCAAGGCCATAGATACAGTACCTGAGATTCTGAACAGCAAGAAGAAGGTGCAGAAATGAACAGGAAGAATAGCCGCCCTATCAAGATTCCTCTCACGGTCCTCGGACAGATGCCAAAAATTCTTTAGTGTACTGAGGAAAGATCATAGGCTACAATGGAACGAGCAGTGCATCGATGCTCTCAAAAAACTAAAGGCGTATCTATCTACACCGCTACTTCTCGTCAAAGTGAGTGCAGACGAGTGCCCACTAGTGTACCTGGCCGTGTCCGAAGTAAACATCAGCGATGCCTTAGTCTGCAAAAATGAAGGTACTCAATCACCTATTTATTATATCAACAAAACTTTAATAGATGCCGAGACGAGGTACCCACACGTCGAGAAACCGGCTCTCGCACTAATCGTAGCTTCACGCAAGCTTAGACCTTATTTTCAATCCCATCCCATAAAAGTGATAACCATATTCCCCCAAAGGAGCATCCTACATAAAACCGGACTCTCGGGTTGGCTCGCCAAGTGGGCTATAGAGCTCAACGAACATGATATTACGTATTATCCCAGAACCTCCATTAAGTTGCAAGTACTTACTAATTTTTTCGCCGACTTAAGCACGAAGGTACTACTAGAGGAGGAACAATAGATCCTACGTGCCTCGGCCAATATCGACCTTTGGACCATTCACACAGACGATGCCTCGTACACCCTGAGATCGGGATTGGGGCTCGTTCTCGAAGTCCCTAAGGGAAAAGTAATTTCCCAGTCACTATGATGCCTCGAGATGACTAAAAACGAGGCCGAGTATGACAAGGTGATTGCATGTATGAAAGTAGCACTCAAATATGGGTACCGACGACTCGTCCGCCACTGCGACTCTCAACTCATCTTGAATCAAGTCGCCGGGACTTACCAAATCAAGGAATAAAGACTAGAGAAGTACCTATAAGAAATCCACAAGCTAATGCCCGAACTCGACGAATGCCGCTTCGACCAAATACCTAGGGCGCAAACCATCGAGATAGATGGCCTAGCCAAACTAGCTACAGCCACCAAGAACATTAACAAAGAAAACATGGTTATACTCCTTCACTCGGTTGTCGACCATGTTGAGGTACTCTCTTCAATCCTTACTGGGGACTGGCACAACCGCCTTGAATCCTTCTTACAAGATGGAACACTCCCACGTGACAATAAAAAGGCCAAGAAACTTCGGGTGCACGAAGCCCGGTATAGCCTGCTATAAAGGAACGTTTAGTGGTCCCCTTTCCAAGTGCCTCAAACTGCTCCAATTGAGACAAGTACAAGAAAGAGATGCACGAGGTTCGCTGCGGTGCCCATAAAAGAAACCGCGCCCACGTGCGATCCCTTATCCGTGTATGGTACTGCTGGCCCACCATGAAAAAAGAAGTAGCAGACCACGTCTGGAAATGCAAGCAATGCCACAAGTACGCCCCCATGATACACCAAGCGAGAGAAATCTTCCATTCAACAACCTCACCATGGCCCTTCATAAAAATGGGGATGAATATAATCGTCCATTTTCCAACAAGACGAGGAAATGTATTCTTTCTATTAGTTTTAATTAACTATTTTTCTGAATGGGTGGAAGCAGGTGCGCACGCCCAAATACACAAATAAGAGGTCATCCCCTTTATATGGAAAAATATTATATGTCGTTTCTGCATTCCCATTGAAATCATCTGCTACAATGGGCCCCAGTTTATCGATAGGAAAAAAGTCGAGTTCTTCGAATAGTGGCACACTAAGCAGATACTCTCCACTCTATATTATCATGCCACGAACGGCCGAGCAGAGTCATTCAACAATAAATACTGAACATATTGAAGAAGAAGCTCGAAGAAGCTAAGGGAATATGGCCCGAATTGCTACCCGAAGTGCTATGGGCATACCAAACCACCCCAAAATTCAGCAAGGGGGAAACACGATACTTACTAGTTTATGGAAGCACTGCGGTCAAACCCGTAGAATTTGGGGAACCGAGCATGAGATATTCCCGTAACAGCTGGACAGATAACGACGAAAGCAGGTTGTAAGACCTGGACAAAGCTGATAAACAAAGAGATATTTCCTATTTAAGAATGACATGTCAAAGGCAACATGCAGAAAAATACTACAACAAAGAGGTTAAAGCAAGGCCACTCATAATCGGTGACTACGTCCTCAAAGACAAAAAACTGGCATCAAAAGACCCGAATGAGGGAAAGATAGGAACCAAGTGGGATGGACCATACAAAATCATAGTCGTCGCCAACAATGGAGCATTCCAATTAGAAACAATGGAAGGAAAACAACTACAAAACAATTGGAGCATCGGCCAACTCAAATACTTCAACTTTTGAAAGGCATCTCCCAAGTCGTACTCTTTTTCCCTCACTCGAGTTTTTTCCAAATTGGGTTTTCTCGGGGAGGTTTTTAATGAGGCGGAAAAGGGGACACCTGGTGGTATCTGAGTGCAAGTTCAATAAATCGGCCAATCGAAGCGGTCTGCGGGCAGATATAACTAAGGGACTACATTAGTTAAACCTCTGTTGCATAAAGAATACTCTCCATTATACAGAGAGTTCTCCATTGTGTGAATAGAAATCTCCATTGTATAATCGGAATTCTCCAACGAATAAAACATCGACAAATGACTATGACCCTTAGCATAAATTCGACCTCGCTCGAACCACGACAGATTCTACCTCAACGACAGTCGAAGTACAATCCTAATGGCTAAGGCCATCAACATTTCAAGTTCGTCTGAACCGAGGCTCAGGATACTTCGATGACAGTCGAAGTAACATCGACAAATGGCTAAGTCCATCGACTAACGGCTACGACCACTAACTTAAGTTCGCCCCCGCTTGAACCACAACAGATACTATTTTGACAATAATCGACGTAGCATCCTAATATCTAAGGCCATCGACATTTCAAGTTCGTCCTAACCGGAACTCAAGATACTTCGACGACAGTCGAATTAACATCGAAAAATGGCTATGTCCATCAACAAACGGCTACTGCCATCGACACAAGTTCCACCTCATTTGAAAATCGACGGATACTACTTTGACGATAGTCGAAGTAGCATCTTAACGGCCACGGCCATCGACACAAGTTCGACCTAATTCAAGCTTTGACAGATACTAATTTGACGACAGTGGAAGTAACATCATAAAGGCCACGACCATCAACGTAAGTTTGACCTTGATCGAACTACGAGGAATACCACCTCGACAAGAGTTGAATTAATATCCTAATGGCTAAGGCCATCGACATTTCAAGTTCTTCTTTAATTGTAACTCAGGATACTTCGACGACAGTCGGAGAAACATCGACAAATGGCTATGGTGATCAACAAACGGCTACGACCATCGACACAAGTTCGACCTCATTCCAAGTTCGATGGATACTACTTCGATGATAGTCGAAGTAACATCTTAACAGCCATCGCCATGGACACAAGTTTGACCTCATTCGAACTTCGATGGATACTACTTCGAGGACAGTCTAACTAACATCTCAATGGCCACGATCATCAATGTAGGTTCGACCTTGCTCGAACCATGACTGATACTACCTCGATAATAGTCGCAATAACATCCTAATGTCTAAGGCCATCGCTGTTTCAAGATCATCCAAACCAGGACTCAGGATACTTCGACAATAGTTGAAGCAACATAGACAAATGGCTATGGCAATCAACAAACGGCTACGGCCATCAACAGAAGCTCTATGTCATTTGAACTTCGACGGATACTAGTTCGACAATAGTCGAAGTAACATCATAATGGCCATGGGGCCATCGACACAAATTCGACCAAGTTCGAATTACGATGAACACTACCTCGATGACAGTCGCAGTAACATCTTAATGGCTAAGGTCATCGATATTTCAAATTCATATGAACTGGGACTTAGGATACTTCAATGACAGTCGAAGTAACATCAACAAATGGCTATGACCATCAACAAATGGTTAAAGCCATCGATAAATGGTACGACCATCAACGTAAGATTGACTCCGCTCAAACCATGACAGATAATAACTCGATGACAGTCGAAGTAACATCCTAATGGTTAAGGCCATCGACATTTCAAGTTCGTCCGAACTAGGACTCAGGATACTTCGATGATAGTCGATGTAACATCAACAAATAGCTATGTCCATCAACAAACAGCTATGGCCATCGACACATATTTTACCTCGTTTGAACTTTGATGGATACTACTTCGACGATAGTCAAAGCAACATCTTAACGGCCAGGGCCATCGACACAAGTTTGATCTCGTTGGAACTTTGACAGATATTACTTTAACGATAGTCGAGGTACCTCCTCGCACATCGAATCTGACCAAAACCACAACAAATACGTCACAATATTCAAAGGTAACAAAACCCAATCGAAAACAACTGAAAATATCAAAAATACTGAACATAGCAAAACCTGAGCCTCGGGCCCACTTCTCAAAGCTCATAATCTCAAGAATTGGAGTGTAACTGACCTTTCAAATACTAATTTATGCTCTCTTAAGTTCAAGCCTTAAACCATCATTTTTTCCATTAATTCCTTAAAGGTTTAGTCCTAATTCATGACATAACACAAAAAAATCTTGCTTTAGGTCCAGAATCCTTACCTTATCGAAGCTCCTTGAAATCCCTCTTCATGATCGCCTACAATTTTCCATCTCCGAAGTTAGAAATGAGAAACCGTTAAAAATTTACGAAGATGAACTTTAATAACTTCTGCCCAGCTGAAACGGGTTCGGTGGTTAAACGCCCGCATCCACAGTCAATGTTCCACTTCTACGGAAAGTCACTAAAGTCCAAAACCGCTTCTATGGTCGAAATACTGCATCTGTGGCTTCACATATGCGCTCCTAGTATGCTTCTGCGGAAACAATTGACAAAGCCAAAACTCACTTCTGCGGCATCTTCTTGGCACCTGTGACTATGCTTTTGTGGTCCAAATTCTGCAGAAGCAGAAATACAAGAAGCAGTAACTAAATATGAGTTGCACAGGTCTAAAACTTTCCGTTAGCAATCCGGAATCACACAGAGGCCCCGGAGACCTCAACCAAAAACACCAAAACATGCAAAAACACCATCCAAACTTGTTCTAACCATCAAACCACCTTGAACAATACCAAAACCATCAAGTTACATCAAATTTAAGCCTAAGTTCTTCAAAACTTCTGAAACAAGCATTCGATCAAAAGCACAACCAAATCACCTTTGAATGACCTTAAATTTTTTACACATATCTTAAATAACATAATATAGCGGCAAACACTTTTGAATTCCATTTTGACCCTTGGATCAAAATCTCATCTATCAACCGGAATTCGCCAAAATACTAACTTCGCCAATTCAAGCATATTTCTACACCGTACCTCTAAAACAACTTCCGATCACACTCCTAAGTAACAAATTATCCGCCATAGCTAACCAAACCACTGAAAATTTTATCCGAGCCCTATAAATCATAAGCCAACATTTGCTAAACTTTTTAAATTAGGCTTTCCTTAAAGAGACAAAGTGTCTCATTTCCTATCAAAACAAATCCAAATCTACTCGATCACACCAAATACAGAAAATAAGGCATAAAGAAGTAGAAAATGGGGGGAAACAGAGCGGTAACTTGTGAGACGACGGGTCGGTTCGTAACATCCTCCCTAACTTTAAAGAACGCTCATTCTTGAGCGAGTCAAGAAACATACCTGAAGCCTCAAACACGTGAGGATATCTGCTCCGAATCTCCGGCTTGGTCTCCTAGGTATCCTCCTCTATGGGCCGACCTCTCCACTACACCTTCACTGAAGCTATATCCCTAGATATAAACTTTCGAACCTAACGACCCAAAATAGCCACTAGCTCCAAATCATATGTCAAATAATCATCTAACTAAACCGTACTAATATCCAAAACATGTGAAGAGTCCCCAACATACTCCTGGAGCATAGAAACATCAAATACTGGATGCACACTCGACCAGCTGGGTGGCAAGGCAAGCTTATAAGCCACCTCCTCAATCCTCCGAAGTGCCTCAAAAAGCCCAATGAACTGAGGACTCAACTTCCCTCTCTTTCCAAATCTTATGACACCTTTCACGGGTGAAACCTTCTGAGACATTTTCGCCAACCATGTAAGACACATCTTGAACCCTAAAACAAAAAACTCTTTGACGTGACTTCGCTGTACGAAGTCTCTACTGAATCACTTATACCCTCTCTAAGTCATCCTGAACCGAATCGGTCCCTAATAACCTAGCCTCGCCAGGCTCGAACTAACCAATTAGAGATCTCCACCGCCTCCCATATAAGACCTCATGCAGTGCCATCTGAATGCCGGACTGATAGTTGTTGTTGTAGGTAAACGCTGCAAGCGGAAAAAACTCATCCCAAGAACCTCCGAAATCAATAACACAAGCACATAAAATGTCCTCAAATATCTTAATAGTACGCTCGGACTATCCATCCGTCTGAGGATGAAATGGTGTGCTCAACTCCATCTGAGTACCCAACTCTCGCTGTTAAATCTTCCAAATTTGAGAAGTAAACTGAGTACCTCTATCTGAAATGATAGACACTGGAACACCATACAACCGAACTATCTCTCGGATAAAGATCCCTGCCAGGTGCTCCGTAGAATAGGTAGTACAAACACCATAATGAAGTGCGCAGGCTTGGTCAGCCAATCCACTAGCACCTAAATTGCATCAATCTTATTCAAATACAAACGAAGACCACTGACAAAATCCATAGTGACTCTCTCTCACTTCCACTCGGGAAAACCATCTACTGAAGTAAGCAGCCCGATCTCTGATGCTCATATTTCACATATTAGTAGTTTAGAAATCGAGCTACAAATCCCACAATATCTTTATTCATTCTCCTCCACCAATAGTACTGCCTCAAATACTTTTACATTTTCGCGGCTCCTGGATGAATAGAATACCGTGAGTTGTGGGCCTTCTCCAATATCAACTCTCTAAGCCCATCCACATTGGGCACACAGATACGGACCTGCATTCTCAACACATCATCATCACCAATGGTCACCTCTCTGGCATCACCATGCTGAAATATCCTTAAAGACAACCAAATGCGCATCATTATACTGGCCCTCTTTGATGTGATCATATAAAGAATACCGAGAAACCACAAAAGCCAACACCCGGCCGGGCTCTGAAATATCTAATCTCACCAACTGATTGGCCAAGGCCCGAACATCATCTGCAAAGGGTCTCTCTATGACTGGATATATGCAAAACACCTGATACTCTCTACATGGGGTTCAATGTTTTGTCCACTACATTGGCGTTTCCTGGATGATATACAATAGTAATATCATAGTCCTTGAGAAACTTTAGCCACCTCTGCTGCCTCAAATTAAGATTCTTTTGCTTGAACAAATGCTGAATAATGCGATGATAGGTGAATACCTCACAAGATACGCCATAAAATTAGTGTTGCTAAATCTTCAATGCATGAACTATAGCAGCCAACTCGAAATCATGAACAAGGTAGTTTTTCTCATGGGGCTTTAACTGACAAGAAGAATAAGAAATAACTATGCCCTCCTACATCAATATATAGCCAATCCCAACTCTCGAAGCATCTCAATAAACTATATAAGAACCTGAAGTTGATGGCAAAACCAATACTTGAGGTTTGGTCAAAGCCGTCTTGATATTCTGAAAGCTATCATTGTAGTAGTCTGACCATATAAATGGAGCACCCTTCAGAGTCAACTTGATCAAGGGCGACGCAATGGATGAAAATTCCTACACAAACTGCCGATAATAGTCTACCAAGCCATGAAAACTACGTATCTTTATGACTGAGGACGGTATAAAAATACTACAGCAAATAAACAGATAAATGATTGATGAATAAGAAAATATAACACATAGAACGGTACTCTCTAGTACCCGCTACGGCGTACAGCCCAATCCTTTTATTTATCGTCGATGGTGCTCATTGGGGGTGTGAAGACTCCGAGAGGGGTCCCTTCCAACCCAAATGTAATAACAAGCCATCTTGTGGCATCAACTAGGCCCTCAGTCTCAATATCAATATAATAATGTTGCGGTGCGCAGTCCGATCCCATACTTAGTCCATAAATCACATAACCCCCCTCAGGAAATAATAAAATAGTACTTCTCAGCACGAAATGTCATTAGAAATATTGTTTAAGTTTCAAATCATAGTAAAAGTGGTTGAGTTTGCAAAACAGTTTCAAACAATAGGGCTGAGTTCAAGTATTATCTCAAATTAATGAGGAAACTGCAATAACAACCCCCGAAAGGTTCAAGCGGTTGACACGAAGCCCAGATATGACAATTTGTCCAAATAATAATTATATCGATTAAGTTTCAATAAATTACGCGGCAAAAATATCACTCGAGACAGACCAAGTCATAATCCCTAATAGTAAACAACCCTGCTCTTGTGATACAGCGAGTGTCTTGCCTCAATATAGCACTACAATGTGAAATTTCGGGGTTTCAAACCCTCAAGGCATCATTTACATTCATTACTCACCACAAGCCGGCAAAATCTCTAGCTTTCTATGCCCTTCCCTCTCAAATCGGCCTCCTCGCACATCGAATATGACCAACACCACAATGAATATGTCACAATATTCTAAGGGAACAAAACCCAATCGAAAGCAATCAAAAAATATCAAAAATCTGAAAATTAGCAAAACTCGAGCCCTAGTTTGACTTCTGGAAACTCAGAAATTTCTACATCAACAGATTCCTTATCTCGCCACGAGTTCATACATATCAAAATAACAAGAATCGAAGTTCAATTAACCTTTCAAGTCCATAATTTAAGCTCTCTTAAGTTCAAGCCTTAAAACACCATTTTTTTCCCATTAATTCCTTAAATGTTCAGTCCTAACTCATGAAATAAAACCATAGAATTGTTTTTTACCTCCAAAATCCTTACTTTATCGAAACTCCTTAAAATCCCTCTTCAAAAGTGACCAGAATTCTCCAAGTTCGAAGTTAGAAATGAGAAACCCTACAAAATTCGCGAAGATGCACTTAAATACCATCTTCCCAACTAAAATCGTTCCCGCTGTCAAAAGCCTGCTTTTGCAGTATCTCTTATGTGGTCAACGTTTCGCCTCTAGGGAAATTCATTAAAGTCCAAAAATGCTTCTGTGGTCGAAATCCCACGTCTGCGGCTTGGCAGATGCGTTTCCTTGTCCGCTTCTTCAGAAACAACTGACAAGGCCAGCACTCTCTTCTGCGGCCTCTTCTTCGGACCTGTGACTATGCGTCTGCAGTCCAAATTCAGTAGAAGCGGAAATACCAGAAGCAACAAAATGAGTTGCACAAGTCCGAAACTCTCCGTTAGCCATCCGAAATCACCTTGAGGCCCCTGAGACCTCAATAAAAAACACAAACACAGGGTGAAACACCATCCAAACTCGTTCCAACCATCAAAACACCTCGAATAACACCAAAACCATCAAATTACATCAAATTCAAGCCTAAGTTTTTCAAAACATACGACACACGCATTCGATCAAAAACCAAACCGAATCACCTCCGAATGACCTGAAAGTTTACACACACATCCCAAATTGCATAGAGAAGATGCAACAACACTCGAAATTCCATTCCGTCCCTCTTATCAAAATCTCATATGTCAACCGAAATTCGCCAAAATACTAACTTCGCCAATTCAAGTCTATTTATACACCGGACCTCCTAAACTACTTCCGATCACACTCATAAGTCAAAAATCATCCCCCGAAGCTAACCATACCACCGAATATCACATCTGAGCCCTCTAAATCATAAGTCAAGATACGGTTGACTTTTCCAAACTAGGCTTTCCTTAAAAAGACTAAGTATTTCATTTTCTACCAAAACCAATCCTAATCAACTTGATAATACCAAATACAGAAAATAAATAATAAAGAATCAGAAAATGGGGGGGAAGGGAACGACGCGGTAACTCAAGAGACGACGGGTCAGCTCGTCACATCCATAACCGATTATGCGCTCGTGCTCATCCATTAATTCTACTTGTCTGTTCACTTCTTAGGGACATCAAATAATGTGCAATGGTACCTCCAAAATCCAAGGTCATGTATTTCCTTCTTCATACCAAGAAACTCCTTTCTATTGTATTAAATCTCCCATCGTATAATAGCCAATACTTCAAATTAAGTCTCAAGACCCTATCAAAGTCCACCCTGAATCCCAAATAACTCTAAGACTTTTTCTCTAGGTGAGTAGTTATCCTTATACTGATCCTATATTCTACTAGACCACTCTCCTCCTTTGTCCAAATCCATCTTCTTTAAGAAACTACTTGACTCCCGTTTCTTCAAACTGGCATTCTAGAAATTTAACCACTGCATGACACTTCCCACATGTCCTTTCTCATCCCTTTCTACCCAGTTGTCACCTTAATATAATCCCTATCTCTGCAACATTTTAATCAATATACCGCTAATAACTTTAAATATCCCCGAAGATCATCTTTCTCGAGCCATAACCACTAGAAACAGCGGTTCAATCTTGAACCACTGCACATTCCAATCTCTGATTGTTTCTTTTCATCATTCCACAATACCCTATCCCAAAAATGAATTGAAGAAAACCATAACACCGGAAAACCTAGCATATTTGATCGAGGACAATGACTCCACATCGCAGATGAAAATTCCACTAAGCTCGTAAATGCTAAGTCTCCTTACTTCCTCCACCCAAATCTGGACATTCATAGGCCAATTGCTTTTGCTCCGCCAAAAATAAGATACTGAATCTCGAAACCATGCACTAAGTAAATCTATTTTCAATTCATTCACTACCCCGACAATTGGGAATGTATCCTACCGTCATGTCACTATTGTGCGATAATTATTCATGAGCATCAAAGCAACCCGTGGATAACCTCAATGCTCTATGAAGTACATCTACTGTTGTGAAATGAAAAGATATCCTTCTGCAAGGAGACGACAATAGCCTAATCCACTATGCATGGAGAAATATCCCACCCCACATATGTAGTAGCATTACAATTCCTCAGTTCACAATTTATAACAAGCGCTTCACGTCGCATAAGATTAAATAAAATGGAAATAAAGGCATACTCTCAAAGGAATCAAATCGTACGATGATGGATCAACAAATGAAGTTCTCCTAACAGCCGTGTAGCCTCTCGAAGATAAGTACAGACGTCTTTGTGCCGATCCGCAAGATTCTTCTTGTCTCGCTCATGACTTGTGAGACCTTAGGGAACTTATTTCTCTGGTACAATGTTGTCACGACCCAAAATCCACTAATGGTCGTGATAGCGCAGAACACCGCTGTCATGCAAGCCAACCATAAATACTTAATTTAATTCTTCTTTTAATAATTTTGAAAACAATGATTTTCCTTCAATTCAACTAGTAAAATATAATCTATAAGAAAGAAATAAATGAATGTGTAGAAGTAAATACAAAATACTACATAATCATCCCAGAACCCGGTGTCAAAAGTGCATGAGCAATTTTTAGAAAATAAGATTAATACAACAACTGTTCAGAATACAATTTGGACAGAAAAGAAATTATAATACAATACTCTAAAGGAGACTCTATTGGTTGTTGTTCGTCTCGAGAGATGCAGCTCACCTAAGTCTTTGCATCAACCATATCGTTGTGCCCAAATAGGCCACTAGACATACATGTGCAACAAAAATGCACAACAAGTGTAGGATGAGTAAAAAACCAATATTTACTAGTAAGAATCATGTCTAACCCCAAAGAAGTAGTGACGAGAGGCTGAGTTTGATACTTACTAGTGTTCCAATAATAATATTTTCATAATATGAATAATCATGGGTTTAATAGGGCAAATGTAAACTAATAAATCCTGAAGCAGGTAATATGGATAAAAGTCCCAATTTCTACAATTCAAATATGGATAAAAATAGAAACCAACAAAAATTATTACGGATAAACATCAAAGTAAAGGTCATATATTTACCCCCTTATTGAGACAGTAACAACGCCATGAAAACTACCTTAAACAGAGATCTAGAATTGAAGATATGCCCAAAACACTAAAATTCTCGGTTTAAAACACTATCGAAGCGACTTTTCTTCATCCCCTTCGCGGGATACCTTCATGTCCCCGAATGGCAATTTTTTGCATTGATCGGTCAACCCAAAAATCTTTCTTTATGTTTGCAGAACTTCTCTCATGTTCACGAAGAACAAATCTTTGCACCATAAACAAGAAATTTTTCCCGACATGGAAATGATTATAACTACCTCATACGATGTCCAAATTCGACGATTTGCTATGACTCTGTAATTAAAATACGAATACAATGATTTATTACAAATTTTTAATTTAGAGCTCATTTGCTTAATATGGTACCTTTTACGTCCAAAGAAACGACGTTGAAACATCAAATAAGAGCGTGATACAGCCCGAAATACACCCAAGGATCTCGGGACCTCGTCCAATAACACCAACCCGCTCCATAACATAATAGGGACCTGCTTGAGTCCTTAAATCATACCAAATAACATCAAAACTAAAAAACAATTGAAATTATAATTTCCACATCTGATGTCGAAACCAATCAAATCACGTCCGATTGACCTCAAATTTTGCACACAAGTCAAATTTGACATTCTGGACCTACCACAACTTCTGCAACCGGAATCCAGCCTGGTACCAAAAAATGCACTTTCGATCAAACTTCTCAAAAACCTTCAAATTTTCAACTTTCGCCAAATGACCTCGAAATGACCTAAGAATTTCCAAATCCACTTCCGGACGTGCTCCCAATACAGAATCACTATACGGAGCTATTCCCAGACTCAGAATCCTAAGAGGACAGTGATAATATTGAAATGCACTCCAACCCAAATTTTGCAAATCCTTCCAAAATGCCAACTTTCCACAATAGGCGTCGAAATGTTCCTGGTTCATCCAACACCCGATGTAGATATGCGCCAAACTCCAAAATTATCATACGAACTTGTTGTAACCTTTAAATCCTGATTCCGAGGTCATATACTCAAAATTAACCCTTAGTCAGATTCTTCCAACTTAAAGCTTCCAAAATGAGATTTCTCTTTCAAAATCTACTGTAAACTTCCTGAATTTCAATTCTAATAATGTGTACAAGTCATAATACCAGAAATGAAGCTCCTCATAACCTAAAATCTGGAAACGATGCGTTAGAGTTCAAAACGACAGGTCGGGTCGTTACAACCGCATTAATTGGTTTGGGCCTTGAGAGATTTCGAAATAAATTGAGACACTTATAGCTTGTTTGGCCAAGCTACTGTCAGGCCAAATGTAGTTTTTAAAAAATTTGTGCCATTTCGCCAATTTAGACAAGTACTTTTGGCAAACAGCAAAATATTGCTTTTGGGAAGAAGCGAAAAATTCTAGCTTCTTCCAATAAGCAAAAGAAGAGAAAAAGTGAAAATTAGTTTATTCATGAAAAACTATCCTCACCTTAAATTTATATTTTTCATATTTACCCTTACTAATTTAAGCTTTTTCTTTCCATTTTTGTTTCTTGTTTTTACCATTCTTTTAAAATTTAAGATATCATATACATGAATCATATTGTAACCTTTCAAATTATCTATTGACTTTTCTTGTTTTTGATTTTTTCTTTGTCTTGTAACTTTTAAAATTATCTTCTTTCTTTTACACTAATGCAAATAATCTATCTCCTTCTTTGGATTATCAAATCGCTTCCTACAAATTATCATTTATTGATTCTTATATTATATGCTATTAGTTCTCAAATCTTTAAAATAGTTATCAAATGTAATTTGTGAAAACTACCTACAAATAGGTAATAAATTTACAACTCCATCGCATAATCTATTTAAATATTATTAAAAGAATAAGTAGAAACATCACACATTAAGCCAGGTGGCAGCCTGACAATTGGCCAATTGGAAATTCATGATAAAGTTAATAAGATTATGTATACTAATTAGTTTTTTTTGAATTTAAATTTAAAAAAGTAAATTATAAATTATTTATTATTAATAATTGGTTACTTAACTTCTGAAAAAAAATATTTTTATATATTTAAAATTATTCCTTTTTTACTCTCAATTCCATATTTCAAGTTTGACAATCAGGATCATCTAGTTATAATTTCCAAAGCTATACATAATTTCATCCGACGAAATTCTTCTACCGATAAAAAATTCAATTATTATGCTAATGAAGACATTACCGTAGAGATTGAGGAAGGAGATGGTCTGTCTGATATTCCTTTAGAAATGCAAGCAAGTCTAGTACTGATATTGAGGCGTTGTTTGATAGACGTAAAGATGAAATTGATGAGATATATTATCGTGTGTGAATGAATTTGCTTATTATTTTATGGTAGATTATTAATATATATTATTTTGTTGAATAGACCTCTAATTTATATTGAATAATGTATCTTGATGATTCAAATCATCATGTAACAATAAGAAATTATACTATATAATAATATATGTTTTGGGATAACCATATATGTAAAATGAATTAAAATCTTTAATAAGTTTTTTTTTTACTTTATATTTTGTATTTTAATTAAATTTAGTAAAAAATAATAAAAGTCGCTTACAATAAATAATTCAGTTCGTTATTCTCTTTAAAAGACTTATAAGATATTGGTTTGGTTATTTGACGCTCAAAAATACTTTTTGGAAAGATTGGTTAAAGTCAATCTGTTTATCAAATGTTTCAAAGAGTACTTCTTGAATGAATACTATTTTTTTCCAAAAATACTTTTGGAAAAAGTACTTTTCAAAATAAGAAATTTTGGTAGCTTGGCGAAACGGGCTCATAGTATTAGAATAAAAAGCATAAGTTGGGAAAGTTGACCAGGCGTCGACCCATGTGTATACAAACCTGAATTTAAATTTTGATGGTTCTGTTAGCTCTGTTGAGTGATTTTGGACTTGGGAGCGTGGCACGAGCTGGATTTTCCACCATCAGGACCGTGATGTCGTTAATATCGCACTCGCTAGGCAAGATAACGTTTGAAATCCATTCACATTTTTCCTTTATATTTTATTTAGAATTATCAAAAGAAAACCAAACTGAAATAAATGCAGAAGTACATATTAAACTGGTTATCCTTATTCTATTAAAAATAGTGAAAGAGTTACCACCCAGAAACTGGTGTCACAATCCACTAACATACTATAAATTACTACTAACATTTGTCTGAAAGATATTACATTTGCTTCGAAAGAAAAGAAAAACAGGGAAATAGAAACATAGGAGGGGATGTAATGGCCCACGGACGCCAGAAGGACTACCTTGGGTCTCGTGAATAAAGTATTTGCAACCGACCTCTAGATCAGCCACTACCAGCTGCAAAATCTGCACAAAACATGTCGAGTGCAGTATCAGTACAACCGGCTCCATGTACTGGTAAGTGTCAAGCCTAACCTCGATGAAGTAGTGACGAGGCTACATCGAGGCATTTATAATATAACCTGCATATAGTATATAATAAAGCAGAAAGGAAGCACAGAACTCAATTATCTTGCTAGTACTCACATATCACCAATCCTTAAAAGAATTACGATGCAACAGAATAATATCATAGTATAAGATGAATATATAAACAACAAAGTGATGCGGCACCATCCCAATCCTAGCATATAATCAGTAACAATATGAAAATTCACCCTTATTACTCTCATTTCAGCGTTCAACTTCATCACACCAATGCACCCATATTTATCCTCAATATATCAACCTTATTCCTCGTGTTGTGTTGTGCAACTGGATCCCACCTATTCACCCTTATTACTCATGTTGTAGCACATAACCTGATCTTACTAGAAAATCACATTTCACCCGTATTCCTCCTGTTGCAACGTGCAATCCGATCCAACCATATTAGTACCAATCACAAAAAAAGAACAAGCATCTAACAATCTAGCTCAAAGCCCTCCACAACGTTTGTGCCTCAAACAAAAGAAAACCAAACCTATACAATTATGAAACTTCATCAACTAATGCTACATAGTGACACCAACCTAAATGTACTATGAATTACTGATACACCAACTTAAACCAATAATGTGATACAATGAACTACAAAACAATTAATACCTTTAATAAAAAAACAACATCTAAAATGAAGCAATTAAACATGGAAGCGCAAATAGGCATGTAGTAGTTAAGGTTAGAAAACAATATATTAGGAATGAGGAAGGGAGCAAGCTAAACAGATAATTTGGCGTCTCATAGATACTCATCACCTCACCTATATGCTACACACATGGATTTTCATATAGTAATTAAGTCGGGTATCCCTAGTCCCTCAAGTTAAAGTTAGACACAACACACACCTCAATCCAACGGCCAACTCAAACTCAATTATCACTTTTCCTCTAGATTCCGCTCTAATTTACTCGTATCTAGCATATTTAACTTAATAACATCAATTGGCGGTATAGAAATAAATTCCAATGCATAATTATAAGTTCCTAACATTATTCTAGAAATCAAAACTTGACCCAGGGTCTACTTTGTCAAAATTCGAGTTTTCGACCGAATCCCATTTACCCATTCACCCACGATCCCAAATATGTAATTAGTTCCGAAATCCAACCCCAAATCGAGGTCTAAATTCCTGAATTTGCATAATCCCCAATTGTGAGGACCCAACCTATCGTCTCATGAGTTACCGGCATGTTTCCCCCATTTTCTACTTCTTTATATTCATTATCTGAATCTTATGTTACTGAGTTGGTTTGGAGTGATTTTGGTAGGAAATGGGACACTTATTCTCTTTAAGGAATTCTTAGTAAGAAAAGTCAACTGGATGTTGACTTATGAGTAAGAGGTCTAGGATATGAGTTTTGATGGTTCAGTTAGGTTCAGGAGGTGAATTTTGACATATGAGTGTGATCAAAATTGGTTTGCGAGGTCTGGTTGAATTGGCTAAGATAGTATTTTGACGATTTCAAGTTGATAGGTGAGATTTTGATCCGACGGTCAGAATGGAATTCCAACAGTTTCTGTAGCTTTGTCACGTCTTTGGGATGTGTGTAAACTTTAGGTCATTCAGAGGTGATTTGGTTGTGTTTTTTATTAGAACCCTGTTTCGTAAGTTTTAGATGAACTTAGGCTTCAATTCAATCTAATTTTAATGTTTCGGTGTTATTTGAGATGTTTTGATGACTGTAATAAGTTTAAGTGATATTTTAGGATGTGTTGGTACTTTTGATTGAGGTCCCGGAGGCCTTGGGGTGAATTCGAAAGGTTTGATACTTGGATGAATTACAGAAAATTACAGGTGCAGTGCAGGCGTAATTTGGCCTTCGAGTTCTCGAGGTAGGGTCCGCGTTCACGTAGAAGGACTATGGCAGGACAAGATTTACTCTTCGCATTTGTGCAGAGGTGTTCGCTTTCCGGGGGGGGGGTGAGTTCGTTGACCTTCGCGTTCGCAAGGAGTTATTTGTGTTTGCATAGGAGGATTTGGGGTTCCATTTATTTTGTTCATCACCTTCACAACCAATGAGTGGTGTTCGCGTAGTTGAGGCAATGGAAGATTTGCATGCTCGTGTATGGTACCGCATTCGCGAAGGGTTAGTTTGGTTAAAGGAATTTTGCGCATCGCGAACGCATGGGTTTGACTGCGTTCGTGAAGAAGGAATTCCAGGTGCTGCGCAAAAAGTTTTAAACATTTTATCAACAAGATTAAATCAATTTTCCACCATTTTTGAGTATTTTGAGAGCTCTTTGGGCGAAATTGAAGAGGTATTTGAAGAGGATCAATTGTAAGTAAGTCTTATGAACCAAAAAAGTGATTCTAATGTAAACTTAACCTACAAATTCATGGAACTTTAACTTAAAAAAATGGAGGAAGTAGGGGTTGGGATTTTGAGATTTTCAAATTGGGAATTGAAGGGCCATTTAAGGTCGAATTTGAGAGTTTTTGAAAAGTATGACCTTGTGCCGATATAAGGAACCCATTGATGTGAAAATTTATGAGTTTTGAGAAGTGGGCTTGGGGCTCGGGTTTTGCTAATTTCGAGATTTTTTATATTTTTTGATTGTTTTCGGTTGGGCTTTGTTCCCTTAGGATATTGTGACATATTCATTTTAGTATTAGTCATATTCGACATGCGAGGAGGCCTAATTAAGAGGCAAAGACGTCGCGAGCTAGAGTCGTAGCTGTCTCAAGGTGAGTAGTGATTGAAAATGATGTCCTGAGGGTTTGAAACCCTGGATTGCACATCGTAGTGCTGTATTGAGATGAGACATGCGATTGATGATTTGTGTGGGGCCATTCTCTACTTGGGATTGTGACTTGGTACATTGCGGTTGATAATTTTACCGCGTATTTGACTAAGATTTATTTGCAATCATCATGATTTGGGCTGATTGCCATTTTTGGGCTTATGACAATTATTTGAACCATTCGGGGTGTTATTATCACTGTTCCTCACTGTTTTGACTTATACTTGAACTCAGTCCTGTTGATATCTATTGTTTTACAAACTCAACCAGTTTTATTCATATTTGGATCTTAAATGGTACTTCTAAATGATATTTTGGGCTAAGAACTGTTATATTAAAAATGCTTGAGGGTCTTGTGATGATTTTCGGACTGAGTGAGGTTGAAGGTCGTATGTGAAGATATGTAGAGTGATTAGAGGTCGAGTTCCGAGTGATGATGCCACCAGGTGGCTAGCACTTGGGCCATAAGGGGCCCCTCCGGAGTCTGCACACCCACAGTGAGTACGGGTACCCATATGATCTGAGAGTGAGCCCCATGGGCTGATACTATGCTGAGTGATTGATGATGAACCCGAGGGGCTAATACTATTTCGAGGGATTGATATTGAGCCTGAGTGGAAGATTTCTACTTGTTATTTACCTGTTAAATTATCTGTTTTACCTGTTTTAAAAGAGATTTCACTTGTTTCTTCACCGTTTCACTACTTTAAGTGATTTTTAATACTTGATATGGAATTGCTTTGTTCATTTACGTGTTTCACGATTTCATCCATTATTTATAATTATTACGCACTGGGTCTGAGTATTCACATTACTCCTTGTATCATGTGTGTAGATTCAGGCATCGTAGAGTCCGCTCTTGAGTGTTGATCCTTCCAGACCAGGCAGTGATTTGGAGTCATTGGGTCGGAGTATTCACTTTAAAAGAGGTGTTTCTATCAGTTCGGATGGCCTTGTCTTTACGAGAGGCACCATCACGATCGGGTTCGGAGACTGGGTCGTGAAAAGTTGGTATCAGAGCCTATGTTACATAGGTCTCACGAGTCGTAAGCAAGTTTAGTAGAGTCTCGCGGATCAGTATGGAGACACCTGTATTTTTCCTTCATATTATTGAAATTCTTGTCATACAAAATTTTTGATCCAAGAATTAAGCTTTTGTTATTCTATTCTCTAACATATGGCAAGGTCTCACGCTATCGGACGAGTATACGACCACCAGCGCAACCCACCGAGGCCACCAGAGGTCTTGTATACGGTCGTGGTTGTGGAAGAGGCAGAGCAGCGAGGGAAGCACATGTTGATCCACCAGCTGCCCCAGCTCCGGATCATGCTCCAGCAGCACCAGTCCAGGCACCACTCGTGCCCATCATGATCCCGGGTCTACGGCAGCTACTTCACATGCCGGGAAGGCAATCAAACCCCCCCCCCCCTTACTCGCACACCTGAGCAGGTAGTGCAGGGATTACATAGGCTAGGGCACCTCCAGCCTAGCTTGTTTCACCAGCTTCGGAGTTTGTAGTACCAATTATCTTAGATGATGAACAGTGCTGTCTTGAGAGGTTTGGTAGACTCTAGCTTCATCAATCAATGGTGCTGAGGGCGAAGATGCCCTTGTTTTTCTTGACAAGTGTTAGCGGATGCTCCGTACAACAGGGATTCTGAGGAATAGTGGAGTAGCATTTATCACATTTTTGTTTAGTAGGGCTTCCTTCACTTGGTGGGAGGCGTATGAGTGGCATAGGCCAGTTGGTGCAGCGCCCTTAATTGGCAGGAGTTCTCCACTCTCTTCTTGGAGAAGTATGTACCGTAGTCCCGCCGGAAGGAGCTGTGTAGGAAGTTCGAGTTGCTAAGGCATGGAGATAAGACTGTGCCTCGGTATCGGGCGAGGTATTCTGAATTGGCTCGTCATGCTATTTTGATGGTTCCAACCAATCGTGAGAGATCAGAAGATTTGTTGATGGCCTTAACTACCATCTCCGTATCTTGATGACTAGAGAGAGAGAGAGATAGAGAGAGAGTATTCAGTGTCTTATTTGAGGAGGTGGTTGATATCGCTCGTGAGATTGGGATGGCTCGCCCGAACGATAAGGAGGAAAGGGAGGCTAAGAGACCTCGAGGTTCTAACAGTTTCAGCGGTGCTCCTTCGAGGGACCAGTTCCAGTGTGGTCGCTGTCGTTCCTTCAGGCATGCTCAATTGCCCCGTCCAGAGTATTGCGGGGCATCTTCAGATAGTGGTTATCATGGTTCTCAGCAGGGCTAGCCTTCATATAGTGCCCTTCCAGCCTAGAGTTCATCTCGTGCCCGATCAGTTCAGGGTTCTTCTATGCCGAGCGCATCACTGGGTCACATTAATGCGAGGGGTTCCCTTCAGTCCCCTTCTCAAGCACCTGGGAGTTGTTTTGAGTATGGAGAGTTTAGGGATGTGTAGAGGTAGTGTCCCTATCGTGTTGCTAGCTCATCTGAGGAGAGGGGTCAGCCGTTGACTTCTACTCCAGTTATATTACCACCTGCCCAGCCAGCTAGGGGTGGTGGCCAGGTAGCCAGTGGTTGCCTTAAAGGTGGAGGTCGATCAGGCGGTGGTCAGGATCATTTTTATGCTATTCCAAGCAGAAGAAATGCTATTGCTTCAGATGCCGTCATTACGTATTGTTTCTGTCTGCCACATATATGCCTCTGTCTTATTTGATCCCAGTCACACCTATTCTTTTGTGTCCTCATATTTTGATCGTCATTTGGGTATGTCCTGGGAGTATCTTTCTCTACCTGTTCATGCATCTACCACGGTGGGCAATACTATTATTGTAGACCGGGTGTACTGGTTATGTGTTGCGAATATTGGTGTATGGAGACCATAGTTGATATATTTTTATTGAGCATGGTGGACTTTTCCATTATTTTGGGCATGGATTGGTTATCTCTATGTCATGCTATTCTAGAATCTCATGCTAAGGCAGCCAATTTGGCTATGCCGGGTGTACCGAGGATCGAGTGGTGTGGTATGAGTGACTATGTTCCTAGTAGAGTGATATCTTTATTGAAGGCGCAACGTATGGTTGGGAAGAGTTGTCTTTCATATCTAGCTTTTGTGTGGGATATTGGAGCCGAGACTCCTAGCATTGATTCTATCATAGTTGTGAGGGATTTTCCCAATGCATTTCCTTCAGACCTTTCGGGCATGCCACCGGACAGGGATATTGATTTTCGTATTAACATGGTGCCGGGCAGTCGGTCCATTTCGATTCCGGCATATCGTATGTCACCGAGAGAGTTCAGCTTTAGGAATTCCTAGATAAGGAGTTCATTCGGCCTAGTGTGTCACCGTGGATACGCCGGTTGTTTATGTGAAGAAGAAGGATGTCATAGTGAGAATGTTCATTGATTACCGGCAATTGAACAAGGTAATGATTAATAACAAGTATCCTCTTCCTTGAATTGATGATTTATTTGACCATCTTCAAGGAGATAGAGTGTTCTCCAAGATTGATCTCCGTTCGAGCTATCACCAGTTGAAGATTAGGGATTCAGATATTCTTAAGATTACTTTCTGGACTAGATATGGTCAGTATGAGTTTCTTGTCATGTGTTACGGGCTGACCAATGACCCAAAAGCATTCATGCATTTTATGAATAGTGTTTTTCGCCCTTATCTAGATTCATTCATTATTGTATTCATTGATGATATTCTGGTATACTCGCGTAGTCAGGAGGAGCACGCGGAGCAGTTACGAGTGATATTGCAAAGATTGAGGGAGGAGAAGCTTTATGCAAAGTTCTTCAAGTGTGATTTTTGGCTCGATTCAGTGGCTTTCTTGGAGCACGTGCTGTCCAGTGAGGGTATCCAGGTTGATCCAAAGAAGATAGGTGTCATTCAAAGTTGGTCTAAACTGTCCTCTGCCACAGAAATTCGTAGCTTCCTTGGGTTGGCAGGCTATTACTGATGGTTTGTTCAATAATTTCCATTCATTACATCTCCCTTGACAGGTTGAATCAGAAGGGTGCTCCATTTGTATGGTGGGAAGAGTGTGAGGAGAGCTTTCAGAATCTCAATACAGCTTTGACCACAGCTCCAGTGTTGATTTTTTCATCAGCTTCCGGCCATATACCGCATATTGTGTTGCTTAGAGAGTTGGGATTGCCTGTGTATTGATGTAGGAAGGTAGAGTTATTGCTTATGCTTCTCGTTAGTTGAAGCCCCGTGAGAAGAACTACCATGTCCATGATTTGGAGTTGGCTGCCATAGTTTATGCATTAAAGATTTAGAGGCACTACTTTTATGGCATATCTTGTGAGGTATTCACCGATCATCGCATTCTTCAGTATTTGTTCAAGCAAAAGGTTCTACCAATCCACTGGCATCCTCTGGCTGAGAGAACATATTGGGAATGAAGTTCATTCGCTTTGGGTGTTGAAGAGCGATATGGTCATCCCAATCCATGTGTATGATTTCTTGTCTGTAATCACCTTTCTGAAGGTGATGTAGGAGCCATAATTGAAGTAGCAAATTACAACCCTCGAAATGTGGAGCCCTATGTTGACACTTACCCAGAGCTAGGTAGATTTCAGCGAGGATCATAGGTACTATGCTGAAGGACTCCCATCGATCCCTTCCATCAAAGTCTCGGTAACAATGGCTAGTCTGGTGTGGATCCTAGCCTTCTTCATAGGGAAAATTACCATGCCAAAGAAGCAGAACATGAACACAAACACCCTTATGTGAATACCCCAAAGAGGTGAGGGCGAATTCTTCCATGTAGGTGCGATTGGGCTTACTCTTGCCATATCTCTCGCATAAGAAGCCGGATGGTATGTAAGAGTCCTTCAAGAAAGAAAGGTCGGGATTTTTCTTGAGTCCCATCATTTTAAGAAAGCCTCTACTTTTGTGATTCTCTGGCATAAGCAAACACGGCGTTTCCCAAAGGAAGCCGGCTAGGCCCCCTGTTTCTTCTAGAAAAGGGGTCATTTCCAAATCCCCGAAACGGAACACTGATAGGTCACCATCCCAAAATAAAGTGGCAGCCTCAATGATTTTGTTGTTATACTGAATTTCCAGAACTGAGGGCAAATTTCCTAAGTACTTACGAGGGTTCGATCACTACTATGAAGATCTTCCCACCAGCTCAGCAACCTTGGGTTGAAGTCGGATACCATACCGAATCTGGAATCTAAATTTGAGGCAACGGAGGTGGCTAGAGTTGATTAAGCATTATGATATTACTATTTTGTAACATCCGAAAAAGGCCAATATAGTGGCCAATGCATTGAGGTGGAAGTCAGTGAGTATGGGGAGTTTGGCGTATATTCTAGTAGGGGAGAGGCCATTCGAGGCCATTCACAGTTGATGTTCAAGCCTTGGCCAATCGATTTGTGAGTTTGGATATTTCAGAGCCTAGTCGGCTGTTGGTGTGTGTGATTTCTCGGTCTTCCATATATGATCGCATCAGTCTAGTACTCAGCTACATTAACAAATCCAGTCTTTAACTCAGGTATAACAAATCCTTACAGAATTACGATGCTAGAAAATAAAATTAGAGCTGAAAATGAATATAGAAACAACAAAATGATGCAGCGCGTATCCCAATCCCGCCATATAATCAGTAAGAAAGTGAAAATTTACCCTTATTGCACATGTTGAAGTATTCAACCCGATCCCACCAGTCTGCCCTTATTTCTCCTCAATATATCACCATTATTCCTCATGTTGCACCGTGCAACTCAATCCCACTAGACAAATTATATTTCACCCTTATTGCTCATATTGCGGCATATAATTCGATCCTTAAATATCAATACCAATTACGAAATAAGAATAAGAATTTGACAACTTATCTCAAAACCCCACAAAGTTTGTGCCTCAAACCAAAGAAAACAAAAATCTTTACAATTATGAAACTTCATAAATTAATGCAACACAGTGAGACCAACCAAAATGTATCATGGAGTATCGATAAACCAACTTAAACCAATAATGTGATATAATGTAATATCTTTAATAAAGAAAACAAAATCTAACAAGAAGCAAATAAACATAGAAGCACAAATAGGCATGTAACAGATAAGGCAGGAAAAAATATATTAGGAATGAGGAAGGGAACATGCTAAACAAATAATTTGGTGGTGTATATGTACTCGTCACCTCACCTATGCATACATGTAATTTTTTACCCTCCCCAAAATTTTTACCTTTTTAGTGTTTAAATATTTGTTTAGGTCTAATAGTATTATTTCGCTATTTTTTAAAACTTTTACTTTATTTTAATCACAAAAATAAAAATTGCAAAAAAAATATTTTTCTTCTTTAGGTTAAAGTCAATTAGTATGTTTATATTATAGTATTATAAAATTAAAAAATATAAAAAAAATTAGTTTTACTCGTAGTATTTAATTTATATTATCTTGTTTTAATTTAAAGTGATTTTTATATTTTTATAGTTACACTATATTATTTTGTCCTTTTAGCCTAAGTTCAAACCCTAAAAGACATGGTCTAACCCAATTAGCCTTATCCCATTTTCCCCAATATATTAACCCACTTAATTAAGTGCTAGATTTAATCTTAGCCATCTATTATATTTCTGATACGATGACCATCATCACTATCCACCTCTATATAAAATACTCAATTATAGAAATTCTACCCAAAGTTTTCAATACCTAGACCTACACTCTAAGCTAGAACGGCAGATCTACAAAACAAAAAGGCAACGTAAGTCCCTTCTCCCTTGGAGATGTGTAAAAACGGTAGTGAGTTTCAATTTAGTTGGATCGTTCAAAGGACTCTCTCTAGCTTTTTCATCTTATTCACTTAAAGGTGACTTTGGTGCTGCTTTTCCCGTCGCTCCAAAACTTTCGGTCTTGTTTCCGCTGAAATCTCCGCCGATACTTGAGTCTGCTCCCAAGAAAGGACATGGTATCCCTAAGAACGGTCGAGATTCTCTTGGATAATTAACGTAAAGGTTCTCTTTCACTCCCATTGTACTTCTTCTATTTCCTTCTGTAATTATAACGTGAAAATGTTATTAATATTTTAGTGCTTAAATTTGTGTTGAATTGAAGAACGTCCATCATGTTACTTTTTCTGTTAACTTGATGAATTATCTTGGATGTTATAGCAATTATCTTGTATTATTTTGCATATATTATGTCATTTGCAACTTGCTGAATGATTGTCTTTTAATGGAATATGTGTCGACGCCCCCATTTTTTCCTAGAAAAGAATAAACACAATAGTTACAAAAGAGGAATATGATAATGCAGAAGCCATGAAAGGAAGTAGTAATAACAACAAATAATAAAGTGACTTGAAGAGAAAAAAACAGCAAATGGCACTCGAAATCTACAAATAAGTCAACACGAAACTACGTGCTAATACTACCGGTACAAAAAGAGGAGTGCTCGACTAGCCACTACTGGTTTGTAAATGTATGACTTGCCTCATCCAAAATGATGCGGTCCCACTTCACTGAATGCAAAGCTGACTTCCTCAGCTCCTTTGATGCCGTCGTATACTTCCTATAGTCAATCTCAATGGTGGAGTAGGTAGTAATAACAAAATCATATTCCGCCAATTCGTGCATATGTTTCTCTTCCTTTAGTGGTGCAACGTTCAATCTCGCTAAACCATTGGATTCTTCCAATCACAGGACATACAACTAGAGTTCCTTTGACTGCTGGGAATATCTGGGAAGTACTGGAATTACTATTTGATTTCTGTAATTCGCGTTTAGCAAGCACAAGTGCTATGGCTTGAACAGTCTTCCACATTCCCATTTCATCAGCAAGAATACCTCCTCTCGCTGGAGATTCTTCTTGATTAAGGAACTGGTATCAATCACAACCAAATTAGTATATGGACTTCTCTTTAATTAAGGAATTCAAATCAAACAGTAATAATCAGTCATTTGAAAGGAAAGAAATCATAGAGCAGGGTATAATTACATAAGTAGCATAAAGTACGCAATAAAGACTAGGTACATGACATTCTAATTAGGAAAATAGGTCAGGCAAATCAATCAACAAATTTGTGCACATATATAGGGCAAAATGCCACTGTAACTCTGGAAAATAAGGTTGAAAACCTAGGAAATCAGAATTAAGTGAGGAAAGTATGCCACTCAAACTATCGACTATCAACAGTGCCATGCAAGAACGAGCAACATCTGTCAAGCCAATTCTATTGCGTCGAGCCAATGGGATTAATGGACAGCCTGTTGTGAAGTTCACTGAAGCAGAAGTTGAAAAAATGAATGTAATTGAAGGTTTGCAATTTGCTGCTGTGTGCAAACTTTCATATGGATGGCCAGAGATCAATGAATTACGTCGGATAGTTGCAATTCAATGTGGCATTAAAGGTGAATGCTCTATAGGTTATTTTCGTGATAGGCATGCATTGATACGATTGACTCCTTTGCAAGACTTTCTTGATTTCTCATCAAAAGGAGTTTATTATGTCAAGTATAAGTTTGGCAATGAGTACTAGCTGAGAAAATTGATATATGATCACAAGTTTAAGGTTGGAGAATAAATACCAAAAGTAATGGCATGGATCTCATTCCCTAACCTGTTGCCACTTATTTTGTCAAGGAATGTTATTTGCTTTAGCTTCAGCAGTTGGTAAGCCACTACATCTTGACTTGGCAATGGCGAATAAAACAAGAGCTAGTTGTGCATGTGTGAAGGTGTTAGTTGATTTGCTAACAGACCTTCCCAAAAAAGTATGTATGGATATTGTGAATGAAGCTACGGGGAGACTAGAGTTGAGTGGGTAAATATTAAATATGATTATTTGCCCAAATATTGTGCTAATGAGGTTGTGATTGGAGATGATTGTGTCATGCGGCTTCAAGGACGGATTTGTGCTCCAAATATTGATAGGCTAGGAGATTTAATCCTTAAGGAGGTCCAAAGTTCATGCTATTCTATTCACCCAAGTTTCACGAAGATGTACAATGACTTGAAACAACAATATTGGTGGCGGAAGATGGAGAAAGATATTGTTGATTTTGCCTCTCTATTTTTAAATTTTCAATAGGTGAAGTATGAGCATAAAAAATAGAGTGAGTTGACATAGAGATTGGAGATACCAGAATAGAAGTGGGATCGTATCACAATAGATTTTGTGGTAGGCTTACCACAGACCTTGAGGAAGTATGACATAGTCTATGGTATTGTGGACCACTTGACTAAGTCCGCACACTTTATTTTGGTGATCACTTCCTATTCTTTGCAGTGGTTGACTTAAATTTACATCCGAGAGACTATCCGCTTTCATGGTGTGCCTATCATTTCTGGCTGGGGCACACAGTTCACATCACAGTTTTAGAGAAACATACAACATGAGTTGGGCACGTGATTCAAGCTTGTTCGAGCTCAGATGGACAGACAGTCAAAGTGTTTTATTTAGATATTGTAGGACATGTTGCGAGCATGCTCTATGGATCTTGAGGGTCAGTGGGACTAGTTCTTAGGTCTAGCAGAATTCAGTTACAATAATATCTATCTGTCAAGCCTCCAGATGGCTCCAAAGAAGGTCTTGTATGTAAGGTGATGTCATTCGTCGGTTGGTTGTTTTAGCCCAGTGAGCATAGATTCTTCGGAACTGATTTGGTATGTGATGTTGTAAAAATAAGGTTAAGGTGATTTAGGAGCGTCTTCATATAGCTTAGTCTACACAAAAGAGTTATATGAATTGGAAAGTTCGAGATGCGGCTTATATGGCAGGTGAGAAGGTTCTTCTCCGAGTGTCGCCTATGAAGAGTATGATGCTTTTCAGGAAGAAGGGGAGAATCTGAGGTTTATTATTCAGTTCTAGATCTTTGAGAGAGTGGGGAGGTTGCTTATAGGCTTGCATTGCCTCCTAGCTTAGCAGACATACATTCGCTATTCGACGTCTCCAGGCATACATTAGTATTCCACGTCTCTATACTTCAGATGTACCATAAATGTAGATCACATGTTTTGGAGTTCACCGTGGTGTAGCTTGATGAGAATTTGACCACTGAGGAAAATCCAATGTCCATTCTATACCGGCAAGTATGAAAGTTGAGATCCAAGAATTTTTCTTCAATAAAAATACAATGGAGAGTTTAGCCAATTAAGAAGGCTACATGGGAGTCCAAGTCTGATATGCAGAGTATATATCCATAACATTTTACCAGTCCAGGCATATTCCTATGTTCGTTCGATGATAACATTTTTGAAGAGGTGAAATGTGACGACCTGATAGGTCATTTTGAGTACTAGCCTTTATTTTAGTATTTTGAGACTTATCATAGATTTATTTGATGTTATGATACTTTCTATGTGGTCCATGTCATATTTTGAAAATACTTTATGTGAAATTTTGAAGAAAATGTGATGTTTGGCTTTAAAAATAACTAGAGTTGACCACACTAACCGCTCTTGGAAAATAACTGTAACGATCGGACATGTTATTTTGAGCTCTAGCGTGTATTTCAGTGATTTGAAGCCATGAATAGCTTTACTTCATATATTATGATTCGTACGTATGGTCGGAATTGGATTTTCGAGGAGTTCGGAGGTAATTTGGAAGGAAAGTTCTAACTTCTGAAGCTTTAAATTGGAAGAATTAACTAAGGTTTGACTTTTGAATAAAAAAACCTCAAAATCAGGATTTGCAAGTTCCAATAGATTTGTATGATGATTTCGAACTTGGGCGCATGTTCAGATTGAGTATCGGGTCGCCCGGGAGCATTTCAGCTCTTATTGTGGAAGTTGGCATTTTGAAGGTTTATCATTTCCTATGTTTAGTTTGAGGTGAACGTTAGTGTTATCAATGTACGTTTGGGTTCTGAGCCTTGAAATAGATTCATATCGTGATTTGTTTCTTGTACGTAAGATTTGGTGTCATTCCCTAATGTTTTGATATGATATGGACGTGTTCATCGAAGTATGGAAGTTTGAAAGTTTAAGTAAGGATTGTTATTGTCAATTCATAGTTTGGATGTTGTTTGGTGTGATTTGATGCATCAAGGAAGTTTGCATCGTGTTTTGAGAATGGTTGTTATGATTAGACAGGATCTAGGGGGACCTCGGGTAAGTTTCGGGGTGGTTTTGGATCAATTCTCCTTGTTTGTCACTGATCTTGCTAGTGTCATGTTTCCTTCTTTGTGAATGCAAAGGATCTCATGCATTCGCGAAGAAGGATTTTGGGGGCTAATGGGATTTACCATCATGAACGCGATCAAGGAGACGCAAACGCGGAGCTGAGGCTAAGGAAGCCTACGCGAATGCCGATGGCCAACTCGAATGCGAAGAGGAATGGGAGCTGGGGCCTGCAAAGTGTCAATCCTTCGCGAACGCGGCTGGTGTCCCACGAATGCGAAGGGTAGTTATCATATGGCTTTGCAAATGCGCCCTTTGGTCGCAAACGCTTAGAGAAATGTTGAAGGAAGTGATTTTTAGCCTTTGCAATTGACGAGATGTTCCCGCGATCGTGATGAAGGACAGGCTTGGGCACACTTGATTTTGAATTGGAATTGGCCCATTTTCTTTAACTCTCTCTTTGTTTGGGCAGTTTTTGAAAAGATTCAAAGGGATATTTTCGTCAATCATTGCAAGGTAAGTAATTCCCACATAATGCTAGTGAGATGAATGGATTATATGTGGATATAAACATGAAATTTGTAGAAATTATGAGATTTTGAAAGAAACCTAGAAATTTGTTTTTTATTTATTTTTACAACGAAAGTGGACATGGAATTAGGAATAAATTATACATTTGAGTACATTGTTTATGAGTAAACTTTATCTTAAAAAGTTTGAAATCCGGACACATGGGCCCGAGGTTTGAATTTTCAAGCGGAGTTGAGAATTGTTATGAATTGATTAGTTTTAAGTATTGGAGTATATTTTGATTGAATTGCACATTGTTTGACTATTTTCGGATCGTTTCAATTTGAATTGAAGTGTTAAAGAGGCATTGGAGTAGGTTATAGAACTTTGGAGCTAGGCAAGTCTCCTGTCTAATCCATTGGGGGAAAATTTATCCCATAGGTGTTATAATCTTATGTGTTACATGTAGCGGGAAATAGGCACGTATAAGGAGATGAGTATCCATGCATATACGGGGATACCTTATTATGTTTGGCTAGATTTAGGTTCGCACTGTGCTTTAACTGCACTATTTGAGTTGTCCTTGCCTCTTAATTCCTTTATTTTACGCTACTACTTGACACTAGGCTTGAGGTAGAGTGATAGACTTGCTATTATAGAGATTTGACGAACTACATGATTAGCCGCAAAATAATTGTGTTCCTTTTACAAATTTTTTCCGCGCTATACATTTTCATCGAAAGGTTTTCCTTAAAATTCATAACTCACATGTTTATTTTTGAGTGGCGTCAAGGACCTGTTAAAGCTTTTTATTCTAATGGGATCAATTCATTTGCCTATAAATGACTGTGTACCACATTCTTATAGGAGCGGGCCGTTCACTTCGACAGTATAATACATGCATCTATGGTTTTTGTCGTTCGACCCTCAGCAGTGCACATATTATTATGGAATCGGGTCGTTCGCTGCAGAATCTCAATAAAACACCTTAGCGTCATGCATAATATTTTGACAACAAACCAACGTATTCGTGTGTTGATCATAATTTGAGTTGAGACAACCTATCTGGTGAAGTCCATTTTTTATATATACTCTAGTTGAGAAGGTAACTTCTAAGTGAGAGCTTGAGTTTACCGTTCAAAAGGGGATTGTACCTTGAATTAATATTGTGTTTATACCTTTTATTTGCTCTGCCTCATATTTGTTTACTTCTTACTGTATATGATTTATTTGACCACTAGTAATTGTCAATGCCGACCTCTTGTCACTACTTCTCTGGAGTTAGGATAGATACTCGGTATGCATTCATTTATCTACTCGTGCTATATTTCTACACTTATTGTGCATGTATACATTTATGGTGGTCTTTCGGGTGCGAAGGCGCAGCTATTGCAGGGACATACAATGAGCTGCATTTCAATGCTAGGACCTGCAGCATACAGAGTCTCCATCTGAATTATTTGTACTTCTCCGTCTAACTTGTATCTAGACAGCTGTTGTATCATTATTGTACCTTCTAGTAGATGCTCATACACTTGGGACACCGGATTTTGGGATATACTAGCTGAAGCTTACGGTTATGTATATTATCATCGCCTTTCATTTCTCTTATAAACTGCAAATTTTGTCTTCCCGTGGATTTAAAAATGTATATTTCCTTATCAATAATTTATGATTTCAAAAGTAATAAAATGAGTAATTAAATTGATCAATCACCGTTGGCTTGCCTGACGGTAACGTTTGGCACCATCCTGACCTATAATGTATTTTTGGGTCGTTACAGCATGGTATCAGAGCTCTAGGTTCACTTGGATCTCACATGTCATGAGAAAATCTAGTAAAGTCTTGCTGATCGGTACGAATACATCTGTACTTATCTTCGAGAGGCTACAAGGCTATTAGCGGAACTTTCCTTCTTGATTCCTCATCGTGCGATTTGATTACTTTGAGGCTTATGCCTTTATTTCCTTCCTACTCAATCTTATGCAACGTGAAAAACTTGTTATAAATTGGGAATCGAGGAGTTGTAGTGGAACTGCACATGTGGTGCAAGATTATTTTCCCTACGTGTTTAGTTAGGCTATTATCTTCCCCTTGCGGAATGATGTTCTATCATTTCAGCTCGTATTTGTATTTCCTATGGTTTTGAGGCTATGCACAGATTTCTATAAGTTCATCAATTGTTATTGAACATTGTTGGTGCGATAGAGGTTTTTTTATGCATCGAGAAAGTGAATTGCTCGAAAGAAGGATTTCTCAATGCATGGTTTAAAGGTTCGACATCTAATCTTAGCAGAGGAAATGAAATCAAACTATGGATGTCCCAGCTTGGATTTATAAAGTAATGATACTAGATATTTTTCAAGCGTGGTGGAATTTCCATTTGGGATGTATTTTCGTCGTCCTTATTTGAACACATTAAGGTTCACTGGCATTATAGTCTTCTTGATTTGTTCTCAGGGCATGTTGTTATAAGATGATGCCTGTGAAGTGGTTCTCAGAGCTGGCGGTGCGTAGCAGTTTGAAAATCGAATTGGTGATTCTAACGTTGATGGCTTGAGAAAGATGATCTTCAAGGAGGCTTAGAGTTGGTATAAATTTATTAGTTTAGGTGCTACAAGTATGAATTTTGAATGGATGCAGTAGTTGGGCAACGAAGGGTGTGGAAGGACACGGTGGTGAGTGTCTCGTCGTGGTTGAGTTGCTAGGAGTCAAGTATGGACAATAGGGGCCGAGAAGTTGCTTAAAGGGGATGAGTTTAGAGAAAGGAAAGTGGCAAAGTTGTGCACAGATTCTATTGCAGGATAACCACGTACTTTGAGAAAGTTTAGATCAATTTGGGGAAGCAAGGTGGGACGTGACTAGGTCTACGAGTTTTACTTAAGAATGGTGATTGTTGTACTGAGGAGGATTGATTATGGCAGAGGGGAGTGATAACTTGGGATTTTGATACCTTTTATACTCCTTCTTGCTTATGTTTTGATTAGTAACTTGTACAAAATAATCCCAAAAGGCTCATAAGTTATGCTTGATTGTATGTTTTATCAACGAAATACAATATGACAAAAATCAGCTCAAAAGGAGTTAAACTTGCACAAGTACCAAGACAAGACAAAGCTCAAGCAAAACAAGGCCAGTGCGGTTGCACTACATTCAATGCAGTCCGCACTGTGAGATTCAAAGAGCATGACATTCAGGCAAAAACACAATGCGGTCGCACTATTACTTTGTGTGGTCCGCACTAAGATCAACACGGTCGCATCCCATTCTCTACGGTCCGCAAAGTCAAGATTCAGAGATGTGCTAAGTTGGAGTTTTCAACCCAATGTGGTCTACTATCCATTTTATGTAGACCACACTAGAAGCCTCCGTGGCCACAGTCCATTCTCTGCATTCTGTGATGCCCAAGTTCAGAGAGCAGTTTTTTCTAGTCCAAAGCCCTAGTGCGGCCGCAGTCTATTTTGTGTAGTCCGGACTAGCCCTGCAGGGTTATTTTTGTTCAGAATTGTCAGCTTAGTATAAAAATCTTCTTTTCTATTTTTAGGAAAAGAAGATAGATTCAGTTAAGGGGTGGGCTCGTGGGTTCGATATTTTCAGCTATTTTGGGCAATTTTATCTACACTTGAACATTGAATCTTGTTATTTATCTTAGTGATTAATTAGTATGAGTTGTTTTCATCTATTTCTTTATTTTATTCTTCAATTATGAGTAGCTAGACCCATAAGCTAGGGTTGTAGCTCAACCCTAATGTGGGTAATAAATGGATCTTGTAGTTTAGGGCTAAATTGATTATGTGTGTTTGATATTTGGATATTTCATGTTCAGTTGTTGAATTAGTGGTTGCAAATATTAATTTTTGTTTAGTTGATTTTGGCTTTTCTTGAGAAAGAGAGCCTAAGTCTCTGAAATTAGTCCAACAAGGAATTGGGGCGTACTCAAGAGATTGATAGCCTCAATTAAAGGGTTAAACCTCGAGAGAGTAATGCCCAACTTGAACCCTAGTTGCTTGTGCAAATATGCATACGTAATTGTTCTTGAGAAAGAAAATTCAGGAAAAATCACTCAAAACACCGAGAGGTGTAGAGGGGGTAAGGTTGTGCACCGGTTATATCATACTCCCTAAATATGCCAAACGTGCCTTAGACTCAAGTACCCGTTAATTGATCACCTAGGCCGAAGTTACTACCCTAATGCCTTTTAAACTATTTCAATAACCCGTAGCATTATAACTCTTAGCTTAATCTAGTTTAAATTATCATTGTAGTTGATAAAATTAGTAGTTAATCAAAAACCCAAAAGTGTTTAGAAGTGAAATCAAGAACAATTACACAACTCTAAATTAGGTAGATACTCGACTCCAAATTCTAGCTCTCTCTGAATAATTATCCCGACCCTAAATTGGGTAAAATCTTCTCTGACCCTCTCTTACAACTTAACTAGTAGTGCGGAGTAGGCTTCGATCACTTTTTGGCGCTGTTGCCGGGGAGCTTACGATTTTGGCTATCTATCTAAGTATTTTCGTGTTTTGTTCTTCTTTCCTTCTTTGTTACTAATTTGTGTGTGTCAATACTTCAGTTGCAAAATGGCATTAAATGTTAATGACCCTTTTGGAAACATGATTGCAGGGGAGGAGGTTGATGATAATGGAGAGGATCGAGTACCTCTTGTACCTCCAGGACAACATACAGGTCGCCATGCCAATGTTAATGACAATGTTCCAAACCCTCCTCCACCACATCCAAGAACGATTCCTCAGGTTCTCTTAAACTTAGCATATGCAAGTGAAATTGTCCCGCCTCGAATCCGGGCAGGCGATTTCCAAATTACTAATGTGATGCTGACATTGTTGGAGCAGCATTGGTACTTCGCGGGCACTGCCACTCAAAATGTTTAAAAACATACCAAGGGGTTTGTGGATACCTGTTTGGAGAGCAAGCAAACCAATGTGTCCAAATATTCACTCCAGTTGAGATTCTTCCCATTTTATCTTAGAGGGAAGGCTTTAGATTGGCTTGAGAGACTTCCCAACCATTCCATCGCTACTTGGGATGAGTAGGCGGACAAGTTCATAGCAAATTTCTTTTCACTGGGACATATGGAAGCATTGTGGGATGAGATCTAGGCTTTTAAGCAGGAGCCTGCCAAACCTTTGCATGAGATTTGGGAGAGATATAGAACTATGGTGAAGGGATGCCCCAACAATGACATGTCGGAGAATATGTTGTAACAAACTTTCTACCGAGGCATCTATACTATAAATAAATGCATAGTGAATCAACCTGTTGGGGGTAATTTAATGAAACTGATGTATGATGAAGCTTGTGCCATTCTAGACGAGATGGCTAACACATCCTCAGCTTGGCAAAGTAGAGCCAATGTGCCCCAAGGTGACCCCACGGTGGTTCATTTGCACAAAAAATTACATGATCAGGGGCAGGCAATCGCAGAGTTGACAACTACCATGAACGAACTAGCAAAGGCACAGTTGCAACAAGTCAAAATCTTCGCCATGTGAATGCCATGGAGGGTGTAAACGTTATAGTGAACCAAAGAAGGCAAAGAGCCCGACAGAACCAAGGGAATTTGGATCAATTTGAAAATGATGGTACTGAATTTCAAGATGACGGCTATGATGGGCATAAAGAGGAGGTACAATATGTGAACAATTATCAAGGCCAAAGAGGCAATTCTTTCAACCAATAACAACAATAGATATCCCAAGGTCATTGGGGCAATCAACAACAAGGCAACAACAATTGGAACAATCACCGAAAAGGGAACAACAATTGGGGCAACAACAATCAAAATCTGAATTGGGGAAATCAAAACAACAATCGGGGCAATCAATGAATCTGGGGGAACAACAACAACCAGAGTGGATGGAACAACAACCAAGTAAATCAGGGGCAAGGTTTTTAATGGCTACTAATGTACCAACAAATGAGAAATCCACCGCCTTTTTCCATCCCAGGGTCCTACTTCTTCTAGCAGTGATATAGATACAATTGAGATGATGTTCGAACAAATGATGAAGAAGAATGCGGATTGAGATGCTCAATTGTCCTCTTACAACACTTCCATTAGAAATTTATAGGTGCAACTAGGTGAGAAATTTACTCCACTTCATCCTTATCCTTAAAGGCTAGCAAAACTGAAAAGTGAGAATCTGTTCAAAAAGTTCATTGACATGATGAAGAGCTTATCCCTCAATGTGCCTTTGATGGAGGCTTTGGAGCAAATTCCTGGCTATGCCAAATTCATGAAAGATTTGGAGACAAAGAAATGATCCATGGAGTGTGAAACTATCAAGATGACCTACAAGTTAGTGCTATAGTATATTCAATGGCTCCAACGTTGGAGGATCCTGGTGCTTTCACCATCCGTTGCACTATTGGTAGTGCGTATTTTGCTAAAGCTTTTTGTGATTTAGGGGAAAGTATCAACTTGATGCCTACTCAGTTTTCACGACATTACGTATTGGGCCACCGAGGCTAACTTCCATGAGATTGCAAATTGCGGATAAATCAATGAAGCGACCATTGGGTATTGTTGATGATGTGCTTTTCCGGGTGGATAAATTTATCTTGCCAGCTGATTTTGTGATCTTGGATTATGAGGTGGATTATAAATACTTGATCATATTGGGGAGACCCTTCCTTGCTTCGGGGCATTCATATGATCCTGAATGATAATTGTTGCTGAATAGTCCACATTAGGATATTTGTTTGGAACCTGAGTTGTATTGGCTAATTCTTAAACCTTTCAATTAAGCCAGTAGTCCATGCCATGAATTTGGCCCATAATTTGAATGCAATTGACCAGGGTCAAATTTGACCAAACCAAATGAAAAACAAGGGTAAAAGACCTTATGTTAGTTAATTAGGAAAGGAAATAGGGAAGTGTATTTACCTGCGGATCAAAAGCTAGAGCCTTGTTTATATATTTGTGTGGAAGTAGGGGAATTCACTTTTCGGGTGGGTGATGAAAAAGTAGTCTTTCATGTGTGCAAGTCAATGAAGCAACCCAATTGTACCGAAGTGTGCTCATTTGTGGAAGACCCTATAGAGCCCGTGTTTTTAATCTTGACGCCATTGATGATATGGGCCGAGTGGAGTGTGAAAATGCTTTACATGGAATGGACTCTTATTCTTCTAAGCCTAGAAAACTGTCCTTGGACCTTGAAAATAGAAAGACTCCTCCAACAAAGCCTTCAATTGATTAACCTCTAGTGTTGGAGTTGAAGCCATTGCCTCCACACCTCATATATGAATTCTTAGGCCCTAGTTCATCTTTACCAGTTATTCTTTCCTTTTGCCTTACTAGCATTCAGGTAGATGCCACTTTGGCGGTGCTCAAAAAGTAGAAGAAGGCAATTGGATGGACTCTAGCTGACATTTGGGAAATAGGCCCCATATTTTGTATGGACAAGATTATCTTGGAAGATGATGCAAAACCCTCCTGGGAACATCAAAGGACGTTGAACGAAGAAATGAAAGAAGTTGTGAAGAAAGAACTAATAAAGTGGTTAGATGCCGGGGTTGTGTACCGTATTTCTGATAGCTTATAGACTTCTTCGGTGCGGTATGTGCCAAAGAAGGGTGGTATGACTTTGGTGACAAATGATAATAATGAACTTATTCCCACTCTGACAGATATCAGATGGAGGGTATGTATGTACTGCTTGAAACTGAACAAGGTGACGCAGAAGGATCACTTCCTGTTGCCGTTCCTTGACCAAAAGCTAGATTACCTTGCTAAGCGTGCCTTCTATTGCTTTTTTGACAGATATTCCGGGTACAACCAAATCTTAATTGCTCTGGAGGTAAAGAGAAGACCACATTTACTTGTCCATATGTCACCTTTGCTTTCTCTTGATGCCGTTCGGGTTGTGTAATGCTCCAACGACATTCCAAAGATGTATGATGGCCATTTTCACCAATGGTGGTTTTACGCCCCCTTTTTATAAAGCAAAATTGGGTTTATGACATTTGGGAGGATAATTTATTCCCTTTTAGGATTTTGGATTAGAATTGAGAGTCGACCCCTAATGATTTGGGAGCATTAGGATACCAAGAGGGTTTGATTTGAACAACACGAGATGGAGTAAGGCCTTGAAATTATTCCAAGGGGAAGGTGTTAGGTACCTCTCAGAATCTACTAGTGTGGTTCCTGGACAAACTATTATTCTGAACTTAGTTGCAAATAACACGTAAACAAATAAAACTTCACATAATAGGGGGTTTTCACATAAGAGTTTACAAATAAATAATGTTGAAAAAAAAACTAAAAAAGCTGATTTTTCTTAAAAGATGAGTTTGAAATTCTTTAAAAGAGATAAGAAACAAATGAAAGGGGGTCTTAGGTTTATAAATAATATGGATCAACCCACACGATGCCTAGTAATCACTCCTCAATGAGGGGCTATGTGTGGCATTATCGCGTGGTCATCATATCCATATTCCCACCACGTTAAGGAATAAAGCGCGGAATGGTCTCGTTTACTTATAACATGCTATTACCCGCCCTAATCCTATCAGTCCCGGAGGCATTTAGGACTACTAATCCTATAGGGAAGCAGTATCAAATTATTTGTAGTTTGAAAGGCAAATTTCTAAGGCGACACACAAGAACATGTATAGAGAATTGGGGGAAACCACATAAAGAAATCGGATTTTGCGACATTATGAGTGGAATGACTCTTTTATCCCCTTTTGGGAAAATTTGGGCTATGGAGTTTGAAGAGTCGCCACCTAATGATTATAGTGCATTAGAAAGGATTTCAAGGAAAACCAGAGTTTGGGTAAGGGATCGAATTATCTCGAGGGAAAAGTGTTAGGTACCCCCCAAGATCCACTAGTGTGGTTTCCGATCTTGCTTAGATGTGACTTTAAGGAGAGAAGGCAAACAAAATCGGCACATAAGAAATACAAGCAGGTTGACAATTTTGAAAGAAGGGTGGCACAAGTATAAGGGAATTTTAAAGAAAATGTTTAAATAATGAAAAAGTAAGGAGGGTCCTAGATTTTACTATAATATGGATCATTTGATGCAATATCCCGCACATGTTCCCAAAGAGGGGTCGCTATATAATTTTAGCGCATCGTTATAATCTCCATATTCTACCCTTCCCACCCCGTTAAGGTATTTAAGCGTGATAAGTCTCCTTTACTTATTGGATGCAAATACTCATCCCGACCTATCAGTCCCGGGGTATTTGGACTTCTAATCCTAAAAGGGAAAAAGGGGATTAGGGCATATATGGAGTTTAAACGTAAAAATGCTAAGGCGTCAATCAAAACTAATAGCACATAAGGGAAGTAAACGAACATACAAAGACTGCACATAAACCCCTTTAACCATGCAACAATTACTTTAGCATGACTTGCAATTACTGATTTGGTCTTAAGCTTAAAACTGATAGTGGGTAGATTAGTTTAACACAAAAAGTTGGATAATAAATATGCTTTGAGCCCCTCGGGTCCGATTTGTTGGAACTTAAAGTGTTTTATAACCAGTAGTTTCAGAAAACGACAATTTGAAACAGGGAATTGAAATTTGCAGAAGTTCAGAAATTGCTTGCAAAATAGCCGAACTGCTTAAGAAAATATTTTCGAAAAGCATTGAATTGCAAATTTAGGCAGATGACCAAATATGTTGATTTCAGAAAGATGCGAGTTTCGAGTTTTTAAAAGACTCTATTGATTCAAAATAGTGTAAAAGACAGACTTGGCCAAATTTAAGCATTTGAAAGCGTTCAACAAATTAGGCGAGTTTGAAACCTATAGGAATAATATCTACAGCTTGATTTGTTGCTACTTTTAGAACGTTTAGGGGACTTACTGTTTGCATAGCGTTTTTATGCAGTTCTTATAGACATGATTTCTATTATGCTTGCAATAAAAATCCTATAGGCATGATTTCTAATAGGATGCAACAATAAAATCATATAGACATGATTTCAAGATGATTAGCAATATTGAAATCCTATAGGCATGGTTTCTATATGATTAGCGATATTTAAACTCTATAGGCATGGTCTCTATATGATTCGTAATATTGAAATCCTATAGACATGATTTCTAGTTGAGATGCAATATTAAAGTCCTATAGGCATGGTTTCTATATGATTAGTAATACTGAAATCCTATAGATATGATTTCTAGCCATTGATTGATGCAACAACACAAACCCCTCCCATACCCTTTTAGTATATCCCCAAATCCTTTTACAAAACTTGTTACAAAAGTGGAAATAAAAGACTAAGAAAGTAAATACATCAAAGATAAAACGGACCCGAGGAAGCCCAAAACAACCTTAATGTCCAACACATGTATTTTATAAATTTCAGACTCCAGATTCCAAGGCTTTCTCTAAGAGTGTTTCAATGTTCCAAGGGCTTTCAGGAAGCTTAGGCAATGTTTACACCCTGAAAAAATAATTAGAGTTGTACAATGTGTAGAATTACCAGTCCTTAGGCATCCAAGTTCATAGGGAACTCTAGGGTCACTAATCATGGCTTTCATAGGGGGGTAGGACTTAAACAACTAAGAGTAAGTGTAAAAGTGAGGGACTAGAGGAAGACCAAAGCAAAGGGCGGTCATACCCAGCCATGAATGGGTCTCGCACACTCCTGACCCTTTACATGGCTTGAACAAATAAGAGCAGACTTAAGAAATTCAGACTTACGCCTGTATGGTGATTAGGACACCACCAGACCTGAGTCAAGCTCAACACATAATAGGGGTTAAGGGAATGGGACTGATTTGAGTATAGGTTCAGAGCAACCTGGTTCTAAACTAGGGGTGACAATGGAGTGCCACCCTAGCCTAGAACAATACTCGCACGCAAAGGGGTTAGGGAAAGGGGATTACTTGAACATATTTGTAGCAAATAGAATTAATCTATGAGGATTTGGGGGAAGGGATGTATAGGAAAGTACACACACAAGCATAGAACACCAAAACATAGGGATATAGGGTAGGGATGTACAGCTGAAGTTTTAACTACATAATGAACATAAATAGACATATAAAAACGGATAAGTAAACATGTAGTTTTGGAGATAGCATATAAATCATGGAACTACCAATTGCAAACTCGAATAGTAAAGCAAGTAGGGTAGATAGGACCTTATAGATTAGCCTTGGCTTTCAGCCGGCTAAACTCAAGCAGCAGAACAAGTAGAAGAAAAGAGCGAAGAACAGAAGAAAGAGTGATTGGGGTGTGAGCTTGTGAAAGTGTTCGTGTGTCTTGAAGTAAAAAGGGGTGGGAGTTTTATAGTTTAAAAGTAAGTAGTAAATAAGGCAAGAAAATAACTTAGTATCAATCACAATCAATTAGCGAAAGGATTTCCTTTAATTAAGGAACCGGGCATAAGGAAAATAAAAAAAGATCTATTTTTGGGAATAAAATCAAGAATGAGTTGTAAAATAAAGGGTAAATACATATAAGGTTTTTGAAATACATATGGTTAAAAAAAAAAGGTAAATAGAATCATCAATCACATAGGAAATCAAGGAAACCGGTATTTGAATACAGTCCGAGAATAAGTCTAAGTTGAAAAATCGAATAATTTCATAAAAATCAATCCCAAAATTAGGGTTATTTGAAAGGGGAAAATATGACTATAAAGAGATGCACAAATTCAAACATGTGAGGCTGAAATTAATAGAATAGTCATGTAATCAGAGAGCAGAAGAACATAGGCATGAAACAGATTAGACGTTCTTGCAGAGCTTAGCAAGAAATCAAAAGCATGAAAGGGAATCAAACAGCTAAGGTTTCGGAGGCAAAAAGGCAGCAGACAATCACACACACAAACTAGAAACCCCCAAAACATAGGGTTTTCATCACATTTCGAAGGTAGAGAAGAAACCATTCAAAGAGAACATAAGTATTCATGGAAAGCATAATGAGAGCAAAGAACACAGTAAGAAAATACTCGGAAACCCTAGAACTAACATAGTAAAGAAAATACACAGGAACCATAGTGGAAAGTACTCATGAATTATAGGAAATCACAGTATAGCAACTAAAATAGAGAAATTGGAGAAACCCTAAATTTTAAGAAGATGAACTATTAAAAATAAAATCGGTAGAGAAAAATGTGAAAAACTCTTTGAAACCTTGAAAAATAACGTAGATCTAAAGTAGATCTTAAAGAGAAACAAACAAGAAAACCTTGGAAATTTAGTGTTTCAGAGAAAACCCTAGAGAACGAGAAAGCTTGGAACATATTGATTTTGAGTCGACAACGGACTCGTAACAATAAAACTCGCCGGAGAGAGACCGGACATGGCCGTGGAAATCAAGTCGGAGGACCTCTGAGTCGGTGGTCTTCACGATGGGGCTCTGATCTTTTATCAAAGCGGGTCATAGAAGAGAGTGGTGGTGAATATAGGTTGCATGAAGATTGGAAGGCCATGGTTTCCGGTGAGACGAGGTTGGAAAGTGGTCGGAGAAAGGCTAGGGTTTCAAGGGGTTGAGATCATTTTTGGGAACGAGGGAAATACAAGGTTGGTGGTCTCTGAGAAGTGATTAGGGTTATGGGGTTGGTTGGATTAATTAAGGGAAGGGGTGACGTTGACCGTTGATCTAAATGATCAACGGTCTTGATTAAAAAGGGGGTTCCGGGTGGGTTGGTTCAATTGGGTCTGGGTCGGGTTATTTATACCATAGAGTAGTGTAATTGGGGTCGGAATTAAGGCTACAATTTAAATAGAGGGGGGTATAATTTAAATAGCTAATTTTTCCCAATTTGAATTTTGTAAAATGGCAACGCTCAAATGAAAAATACTGAGTTAATAAACAATGCATAAGTAGTAATTTAAAAATACTATAAATGACTTTGTGATTGCTATTGAATTGAGAAATAGGCCAAAATTGCATTTTCATGCAATTTTAGTTTAAAAATGTCAAATGGACTTGTAAAATTATGGAAAAATCAGGTATATTCTATTTTGGTTCAAACGCGAGAATAAAATAAATTATTCACCAAAATAATAAATTTTGGGAATAATTATTGGATTTTATATTGCAAAAATAGGCCATAAATTGATTTTAAAAATTCTTTAAAATGTGGGAAAATACCAAAACCTTTGTATATGCTTATATATGCATATACATGCTGTTTGGAAAGAATTTTGAGTAAAAATATATAAGGGAAAAGTTGGTATCATCAATAGGCACTCTCTCTAGTTACAGTAATAGTTAAATGTTACACTTATTCATAATCCAATCCATAATCTATGGCCCACACATTAATATTAACTTAGTATAGATAACACCTTTGAATATCCGTAGCTTGCTTTAGGCGCGTTTCATAATAAACCATCGTGACTATGAGTACGGTTCCTTTGACATAGTTATGATGACTAACTCTCAAATTCGGGGGTATATTTTATGTACCCGATCATAACAATTTTGAATAATAAAACCCTTTGAAATAAATTGAGGCATGTCATGCCAAGCAAAATTTATAATCCATGGTGCTCATAAGATTAGATTCAGGAACTAACATTGACAGAAAAAGGTTTGAGGTGTGCCATAAATAAATTAAGTCATACATGGCCCTCACAAATGATGTATTGGTAATTGAATCTTCGTAGTTGCTTTGGGTGCAGCATTTAAATAATTTATTCTACGGGTACGGTTCCGATAACTTAGTTGTGACTTTTTTAATTACAAAAATCCGGGTGTACACTTCACTTGACCCAATTTAAATCTTCAACGATGTTAAATAAAGCATGTTGCGAATCATAGGTGCATTTCATGTAGTGTGGTTTAGGACATGTTTTAAATAGCATTGAATTTTCCTAAAAATAACTAAAAGCATTTACAAAAGATAAAAATTCACAATTGGGTAAAACATGTAGTTAATTAGATAATACGTCGTTTGTGATAGTTTAAGCGGCAACAACCACGGAACCCGGGAATGCCAAACACCTTCTCTTGAGTTAACAGAATTCCTTATCTATAATCTCTGGTTCGGAAACTTTAAAAAATTTAAATTTTCTCGATTTGGTATTTAATGTATACCGATGACTTGGGACACCAAAGATTATCCTAAGTAGCGACTCTAATTTGAATAAATTATCCCGTTTTAATTATTGTCACTTTAATAGGAAAACTTCCTTATACCCCTTTCCGGCTAGGTAAAAAGGAAGTGTGACAACCTATACGCCACACACATGGATATTCACATAGCAATTAAGTCGAGGATCCCTACTCCCTCAAGTCAAAGTTAGACACAATATATACCTCAATCCAACGGCCAACTCAAAGCCCAATTATCGCTTTTCCTATAGATTCCACCTCCAATCCACTTGTATATAGTCATAATTAACTTAATTACCTCAATTATCGCTAAAGAAATCAATTCTAATGCATAATATTTAGTTCCCAACATTCTTCCCAAAAAGTCAAATATCGACCCCGGGCCCGCTTAAAATCTGTCTTGTAGAATCGACCTAGGTCGAGTTATAGAGTTTGAAATATGAAATTTTGGAGGAGGTACTCACACTCCCGCTGCCCGCACACAAGAGAAAGTGAAATAGGGACACCAGATATCAGGGGCACTTCCAGCCCAACCGGTTGCAACTGCTCAGACGCATGTGGTTCCTGTTATGACTGATGATAAGCAGAAGAGGCTAGAGAGCGTTGGGAGGCTCTAGCCTCCGTCTTTCAGTGGGGAAGATTCATAGGATGCCTAGGGTTTCTTAGACAAACATCATTGGATACTTCGTACAACAGGTATTTTGGAGATCAGCGAGGTCTCGTTCACTACTTTTCAGTTCATTAGGGTTGTGTTCAGATGGTGAGAGGCTTATGAGAGGCGTAGGATGATCGGTGCAGCACCACTTACATGGCAGGAGTTCTCTGTTATCTTGTTGGAGATATTTTTGCCTCAATCTCTCAAGGAGGAGTTTTGCAAACAATTTGAGCAACTTCGTAATGATGGGATGTCTATGACACAGTATGAGATGAAGTTTTGTGAATTGGTCCATCATGCAGCTTGGATTGTTACCACTGATAAGGAGACGATCAGGAGGTTCATTGATGGCCTCATGTATCAGTTGAGGTTCCCTATGACTAGAGAGGGTATCTCGTGCAACCTTTGATGAGGTTGTTGAAATTTCTCGAGAGAAAGAGTTAGTCTGCAGCCAGGCGGGGTGAGGGAGGCCAAGATGACTCGTGGATCAAGAGGTTTTAGCGGTGTTCCTTCTAGGGGGAAGTTCTACCACGGCATGGGTCGTCTTTACAGGCATGCTTAGCTGGCTCATCGGGTTCACCTTGGTGAATTATTCGGCCAGGGTACTTACAGTTCTCATCAGGTCCATTCATCTCTAGTGCCCTTACAGCCAAGAGTTCTTCCCATGCTGCATCGATTCGTGGCTCATCTATGCTAGGTCCTTTTACCATTAATCATAGTGCTCGGGACTCCCTTCAATCCCAACCACCAGCACTGGAGGGTTGCTACGAGTGTGGAGATTTTGTCATATAGGGAGATACTGTTCCCACTTCTTGGAAGGTCCAGTTCAGTGGAGGAGCCAGCCTAGCACTTCAATACCGATGTAATAACTAGGCCGGTCGTTTCGAGTGTTATAGCCTCGTTTCCTCTCCTGTTGATGAGATGAACCTTGACGCATGCTCCCGATGAGCATTGGGAGGTCTTCCCAACGTAATGTCTCTTCTCGAGGCAAGGCACCTCGAGGCCCAATCACCGTGCATCGGCAATGTACCACTGACAAAATGCGGAATGTAGGTAGAACTCCTCTCTATTTAGTGGGAGGATGTCGACGTAGCAGTTATGGATACGATAAAATGAGAAGGGAAATATATATATTTGAGCAAAGATTTTGAGTTGGAATAATGGGAGAACTAACACAAAGCGCTAGGTTCTGTGATTACTCTAAATAGAAGAATTTCCACTTGAGAGGCAAGTGAATCAATATATAGGGGAAAAACAGCGGCTTCTCGTCTATCCAGAGGGCCAATTAATTCTGGCCGCATTAACATTACCTTTTTCCTAGGGAAATGTACTGACAGGATCATCCCGGAGTCCCTTCGCTAGATTGCACAAATGTTGCTATCCCACGAAATTCGAGAAGTAGCAAGGCCTCAAGGGATCATTTCTATCACTAACAGCGGCCCTAAAGAAGCTGTCGGTCTAACTTCTGGACATGATCCGATTTAGTGATCCCAGTCGCTCCAAGTAAGGTTTTTGAAGAGCTGACGCCAAAGGTTGAAGGTTAACTCCACACGAGCAGGGAGGTAAAAGAACGAAAAGACAGAGAGAAGAAAAACCCTTTTTCCATTTGCCAAAATGTATTTACAAGTTATATCTTTAAAAAACTCATTCCCCCTAGAGTACGTACAAATGAAAAAAGAAAGAGGGCAAAAGTAAACAAAGCCTACTCTTCATCACCACTACCTTCTGTACCATCCCCAGCACCCTCAGCTGGGGCAATCAAGAGCGCCAACTTTCTCTCCAGCTCTCGGGCCTCCTCAAGTTCATCTGACATATTGATGCCTCTACGCCTCTAGCGTCAACCTTTTCCAAGGTTTCTCTCCTTGACTCTTCCCCAGCTTGTTCGATTGCCCGAGCCAGTTTATGCTCGGCCTTTATCGATGCGTCACTGGCTATTTTATGCGCCGTTGTTGTGACCTTCAGTTAAGTAGCAATATTTCCTTCAATTTCGGAATTGGCTGCAACTTGTGAAGCAATCTCCTTTTGTGCATATCACACCTTCTAGTTTACACACCCGAAGGTATATATAAAAGTGTTTTTTCAATATAACTGACATTATTCGAAAACGGATTAATTACTTATCAGATTTCTCACTTGAAATATTTTAATTAGTGTTCCAACTCACAGGTTTATTTTAAATCCAAAATCGAGGATACTTCAACTTTCCTTTTAAAGTCTGCAAATCAGGAATTCTGAATAATGAATTATGTTAACCTGAGGGAAGGTGTTAGGCACCCCCCATTCCATGGTTCTAGCATGGTCTCTTAATTCATTATAATTGTTTAATATCTGATCTTAATACATGTCATAGCCTATGGTATTTTTTAATTTATTATCCGTTTTAAATAATTTTTTAGAAGAGTCAACGTTATTTAAAACACGCCTCGAAATACACCAGATGAAATGCACCCTCGGTCCACGGCACGTTTTATTTAATGTCGTTGAGATTTGAATTTGGGTCACATGAAATTCACACCCGAGTTTAAGAAAATTAATTTAAATATTGCGCCTAAAGAAGCTACGCACTTCCAAATTTGCGAGGGCCATGAAAACTTAAACTAAATGGCACGCCTCGATTTCTAAAGGATTAAAATTAATTATGTGAAGGCCATGAGTTTTGAAGATGTTATTTGGCATGGCACACCTCAAATTATTCTAACAAAAGGATTTCTAAATTTAATTTTTAACGCCATATTTCTCAAACTAATTAGAAGAAAAACTAGTTATTTAATGAGTAAAAGCATTGAATCTTTACTTTTATGCAACATTTTAAACTAGTTAAATGCTTATCAAACTAGCATTAAAAGAGGTAAAGTATTCAATTATTTGGAAAGCCTAAACTTGTTGCAGGCCCAACTGCCATTTGTGAAATCACATGGCAAAACCAAAAGAAAGCCCAGAAGGAGAGCAGGATTGACAATTGCATTTAGTCTAAATGCTAAAATTATGACCCAACTGTCACGATCCCAACTCCGGTCGTGATGATACCCAACACACTGCTAGGCAAGCCTGACCAACTAACAACCTCAACCCAATTTCTTATAAAAATCACTATCAACTAACACAGTTAAATAGCCAAATTACCATAACAAGAGTTTGAAACATCGAGTTAATTATGCGAAAAATTCAAATGATAATACTACTACATAGCGCACCGATCCGAGGTCACAAGTCTCAATCCTCTATTACATGTTTAACAGTCTAATACATATAAATCTAGGTAATACGGATAAAACAAAAGGATAAAAGGGAGAGATCAGGGCTGCAGACACCATGCAACTACCTTGATGCTCCCGGATACTCGCTGCTCGACTGAAAAAATCCTCACTCAGCCTCTGATGCACTTGGATCTGCACGCAAGGTGTAGGGTAAAATATGAGTACTCCGACCGACCCAGTGAGTAATAACCATAAATAATCGTTGAGAATGAGAAGTCGCGGAAAAACACATAGTAATCCATAATACGGCAGTTAAAACAAGTAATATAAAAGCAATAAACCGATGAAAATGAAATATGGTAATTCTACAACAGATAAGCAGTTAAGTGATAGACATATAAGGAAAATCAACATATATAATGGTACCCTATAGTACCCGCTGCGGCGTGTAGGCAAATACATATATATCGTCGGCGACGCTCATTGGGGGTGTGCAGACTCCGGGAGGGCTCCCTTATGGCCAAAGCGCAATATCAAGCTGTGAACACCTAATTTTTTACCACACTCAAATTTATGCTATTTTTATTCTTTTAGGTCTAATTTTAATATTTCAAATTTATCTTACTCTTAATAGGTTATATACAAAAATATACAAAAGTACTCACACTCTTAGAGTATGAATATATACCGCAGTGTAAATATTAGTTTTTTTATATATAATTTTATTTCTTTATATGTATATATATATATATATATGTATGTATATTACTTTTATTTATTTATTTTTAACTTGCTAATTTTTTTATAATCTAACGAAAAAAAAAGTAGATCTTTTACATTAGTAAAAGTTCGGAAAAAAAAGTCTAACGAAAGAAGAAGTAACATAAATTTGAAAAAAAAAAAAGAAAAAGAAAAAGAAAGAGAATAAGTAAGAATCCTAGGTACACGATCCCATTTTCCAAGCACCATTTTTCCCACATTCTCTAACTATCTCCTATTTTATCTCCATAAAACTTCCTACTACCCACGTTACTTAACACACATATGCAGTTACCCCACATACAAACACACACGAGCCCACGTCTTCCATCACTCTTCTTTTCCCGTCAACACAAATTCTATATATAATTCACTATCACATACCCGAGGATTCAGAAAAAAAAAAGATAATATTCTTTTGTAAAATACAAAGAAGAAAAGACAATACTGACGGAGACAGATATTCATAGCAAGCAAAAAAAAAAAAAAAAAAAAAAGAAAACTAGCTATCCTCGTACGTTGTAATTGCTGGTCTTCATTTACATTGAAAGTTTCTGCAAAGGTTCATATTTTCTATCTTTGTTATTTTTCAGTCTTTTAATTTGTATATATTCTTTGTGTTTAGTAATGTTTAATGTAATGTTTATCTTATTTAATGTTATTTTTATTGTTTATTTCTCTCCCTAGTTCTTTTTTTATTGTGACTCCATCGCTATAGATAGCGCTGTGCAAGTCGTTTATAGTTAGTTGAATATTTATTTGCAGCTAAAGTTAAAAATTAAGTATAAAAAGTATTTTATTATACAACACTATGTTTCACTTGCTTTCTTAGAGACTGTTAAGAAAAAATGAAATTAACCTTTGTTTTCTCGTTGTACTTGTTATAGAATTTATTAGCAAAACGTTTAGTTAGGACTTCTATTGTGGGATATTTAGCAGTCTGCTTTATTATGGGTTTTGAAATAATCTTGCTAATATAAAATTCTTTGAATATTAACTTAGTTTTTTTCTTTTGGATCGTTCTACTGTTTTCCCTTTTCTGAGCATGTATTTTGAGTTATGGTTACTATCTTTGAATTTGTTTAGTGAAAGATTTTCTCAAAAAAAAAAAAAAAACTCATATGACATTAAGGTTTACACACACACTTTCATATATATATATATATGTATATATATGTATATATATATATATATGTATATATATATTCGGAAAAGAGAGATTATGTGCCAGAGAAAGGTTACGTGCTTCATAAAGTACGTCTATTTTTCATGTTAGTTAGCTTGTTTGGAGGTTTTTGTTTTTATATCAAAAGGCTTTAATACATTTTTTTTTACATTTTGCTCAGTTTTCTATGTTGGCAAATTTGTTGCTTTGTATGGCAATATTTTTGTTTTCTGTTAACTTAGATCTTAAGAATGCAAGTATTTAATTTTGAATTTTTATCCTAAAAATGCAAAATGAGGAATGGTCACTGATGAGTCATGAAAATCTTGCTGACATATAGTTACCTCAAAACCAAATCGATAGTATATACTTTTTACGATCTTAATAAATCAATTATTGTGATTGTGTACACGTTCGTGTTACATATTTACAATTTTAATAAATCAATTATTATGATTGTGTATATGTTCGCTTGACATAATTACGATCTTAATTACAAAATCGAGGTATGCGTTCGTGCAACTTCGACCAACGTAATTTTAAATAAAGCGTGATTAATTATAAAAGTAAAAACGCAACTCTCTTTTGTAAAAATAAGTGAGGTGTGTTATTCCAAACAAAATTTATAATTCATGGCCCTCGTAAGAATAGATTAAGAACTAACACTTATAGAAAATATTTGATTTGTGTCGTAAGTAAATTAAATCATTCATGTCCCTCACAAATATTTCTTTTTAAAAGTTGAATAATCATACTTTGCTTTAGGCACTATTTAGACTAGTATTGCGATTATGTATACGTTTGCGTAACATAATTGCGAATTTAATTATAAAATAACCCATGGAATGCGTTCGCGCAACTTCAAGCAAATCTTTCTTTCAAATAAACAAAGGGTTATTAATTGCGGACACGTTCGCGTGACATAATTTTGACGCGCCACAAGAAAAGAGTATATATATGCGTAACTAATTTCTTTAATTACGAACGAATCAAATGATTAAAAGCAGTAAAAATATAAGTGCATATAGGTCTTAAAGATGAGTAGTTAAATAATATAAGCCAAGTAATAATCACTAAGCGACCGTGCTAGAACCACGGAACCCGGGAATGCTTAACACCTTCTCCCGGATTAACATAATTACTTACTTAGAATATCTGGTTCGCAAGCTTTTAAATAAAGTTGAAACGTCCTCGATTTGGGATTTAAAATAAACCGGTGACTTGGGACACCATAATTTATTCCAAGTGGCGACACTGATCAGTTAAATAAGATAATTTCACTTAAAGTGAAAAAGCTCCCTTATATCCCTCACGGGGTGCAAAAAAGAGGTGTGACACAAGCCATCTCGTGGCATCAATCTAGGCCCTCGACCTCATATCAATATCCGTATAATAGTGCTCCGTGCAACCCGATCCCATAGTATCCTCACATCTGGCCCTTGGCCATACTCAGTCCAGAAAGCATATAAGCCCCTCGGGCATTAGTAAAGCAGTAGTTCTCACCCAAAATATCATTTCATATATCATTATTGATTCAAAACCGAGTAAAAGTGGATGAGTTGTAAAACAATGGAAAATGGTATGAATGAGTTCAAGTACTAAATCGAAACAGTAAGGAAATAGTGATAAAACTCCCCGTAGGGTTCAAATAGATGGCAAGATACCCAAATATAGCAATCACTCAAAATAATGATGATAATTGATTGTAACGATCCAATTCCCTAACTCGGTCGTGATGGCGCTTATTAAGAAGACAAGGCCCCGGCTATACCTTTACAAAAGGACACAAGACTCCAAAATACAACAATATAAATGGCATGAACCACACAAGGCCCCGGAAGGAAAGGGGCTCACCAACATGAATACCGTCGATAGATAGGAGAGGAGCTACGAATGGTGGACTAGAGTGCCTGCCACGGATCAACCTACAATCATGACAAGAATGTCGCGTTCCTGGCAAAAGGGATGTCAGTATATTAGAATTGTACTGGCATGTATGAACAAACTATGTCCCAAGTAAACTCAAGCCAAATTTGCACATACAAGTATAGAACTGAACAAAAATGGTACAATTACAACCATGAAGCAACAATCAAAAACTTCACAACAAATGATTCAAATAGTCATACAAAGGGGCAATTAGTGCCCCACAAGTTACAAACTCTCCAGCTGTCTCCGTTCACATTTGTTTCACAATTATCATTTCATGATTTATATTCATATCAAAAGTGATATTAGATCACATCTTCCACCCTTATTGCCTCGTCCACCCTTATTACCTCGGCCACCCTTATCACCCACCCACACCTTATTTCACCGTGTTGTGGCGCGCAACCCGACTCCGCCTGACAGTTTTCAATTCACAACAACAAACAACACATCAACAATACAAGAAATCACCTATGGAACATTTTAAACATATATCCACAACAAGGGTAATGCAATTCCATAACTAGCAACAATGATTTCCTTATGTTCATCGAATTGGTACTCAATTTAGATCATCAAAACAGTTATTCACAACTAATCACACACGCTGTTTCAAAATATTTACATTTTCACTATTCCACATTATTCCCATTTTCATTGTTCCACATTGTTCCACATTACTTTCATTTCCAATTTCCACATTATTTCCATTTCCGTTGTTTAAATTACAAATTCCACAATATTCACCACAAAGAGTTACCACACAATTATACCACACAAAGCTTCACAATGATTTTCAGATAAATATCAACAATCAACAAATTCACAACTGGCATAGGGCGATTTCACAAGGATCACAGTTAGCGATACATACCTAGAGTTGAGTTTTCCCCTATAAACCTTTAGTCTGATTTGCCAAGAAATCAAGAAGTCAATCTAGTTCATGAACAACACTTAGGTTTTATAAATTTAATCTCATAGTTACTACCAATTCCCTTTTTACAAGATTCTTGAGTTTTGAAGACATGCATGAAAATTTTATGAAGAAAATTAAAAGCAAGTGTATGAGGTTCCCTTCCCAAGCTTAATTTCGAAATTTGGGGGAAATGTGTTAGGGATTTTACATGAGAAATCAATAGAGAAGACAATGCACCAAGGGTTTTCCACACTCCAATGATTTTGAAAGATCAATTGATGAAGAACTTGCTTTCTCTCTCAATGACCCTCTCTTCCTCTCTCTTATTTTGTTTAGAAAATTGGTTTAAATGAGGGATGGAGTGTTTTTATTAAAGAGGGCCGGGCTTAGATTTTTAGAAAAATAGCTGGGCGAGCTTAATCTGCGACGCAACTCTGCGATCGCAGAACAAAGATGCGGTCCGTAGATATAGCTCAAGTCTCAAACCTCTCGGGTTGGGAATGCGGTAGATATTCAATCTGCATTTGCGTTCTGCGGTCGCAGAATGCACCGCAGAACTGACCTTCGAATTTTTTCACGAACAATATGCGATCATTTTTCGGTCCGCATATTGATTATGCGATTGCAGACTTGACTGCATTTTCAATATCGAAAATTGGTTGCTTTCTGATCCACTATGCGATAGGAATGTGGTCTGCATAGCTGATCTGCAACTGCATTCTTGTCCGCATTTTGACCATTTTTCTAGAGAAATTTTGATTTCACATTTTTAAGTTCAAAACAATAAATGAATCCGATTCACATAGGTAGACTTGACTCTACGAGTTGCTAACATCTGAGCACTCATTTTCACGGGTCCTTACATCCTCCCCCGCTTAAGATCATTCGTCCTCGAATGAGGACTTGGGAACCAAATGAGTTTAAAAATATGATATGCAAGTTTCTACACTTTTATTAACTTTCAAGTTTGTTTTAGAAAAATTTTGCCTGAGTTTCCTTTGTAATATGGACATAACAACCTGTCAAAGAATCCCCAAAATACATTTCCAAGCATTACTACACAAACTTGCTACCTTATCACAGTTGTAAAATACATAATCCTCACACCTGCACATATATAACCACTCGATACACTTTTCAACGATTTTAGCACACCCCATCTAATCAAATTTAGCATTAATCATATATACTATTAAATCTATTACCGATCACAAGGGTACGCCACAGTTATTCATTTCAATACAATTCCTCCATGCAAAACTAATCATTACACAATTAGAACACTTTGATACACAGTCTCCATGCAAAATTAATTTATTACTTCCAACATCACCTTACCATGAGAGGACAAAACTTCCATTACCAAAAAGGCTGCACATTGTTCAAATAACCACAACACATAAACTTGGTTGGCACAACTTGCAGAAACTACAACAATAAGACACTTGGAAAGAGAAGGGATGAGTCTTACACCTAACAGAACACAACATTAGCTTTCCTAGGGACAAGATTAGCACGATCATTTCTAACTTATTCAAATTGATGTGGGTATCTTATCTTCATCTCATCTTCCTCTTCCCACGTGGCTTCCTCGACTTGTTGGTTTCGCCACACCACTTTAACTGAAACAATCTCCTTGTTTCGCAACTTTCAAACTTGCCAATCCAGAATAGGAATCGGAATCTCCTCATATGATAACTCTTATTTAACCTTGATGTCTTCCACGGGCACAATATTAGACGGATCACCCACAACTTTCCTCAACATGGATACATGAAACACCGGGTGCACTAGACACATTTCAGGGGGCAATTCCAACCTATACACAACTTGACCGATACTGTGAGTGATTTGATAAGTCCCGACATACCTAGGACTTAGTTTTCCATTCTTCCCAAAGAGCATGACTCCCTTCATAGGAGACACCCTCAAGAATACCCAATCCTCTTATTGAAACTTCAATTCTCTTCGACAAACGTCCGCATAGGATTTCTGGAGACTTTGAGCAGTCTTTATTCTCTCCTAAATGACTCTTACCTTCTCCATGGCCTGGCAGAAAATCTTTCCCTATTAATTTCGCTTCACAAACCTCGAACCACCCGATCGGGGACCTACACCTTCTTCCGTACGATGCTTTGAATGGGGCCATTTGGATGCTGGCATGGAAGCTATTATTATAAGAAAACTCTATAAAGGGCAGGTGATCATCCAAATTACCGTTGAAATCCAAGACACATTCCCATAACATATCCTCGAGCGTCTGAATAGTTCTCTCTTCATGGCCATCGGTCTGCGGATGAAAAACTGTGCTGATATTCATTTGAGTACCCAAACCTTGCTGAAATTTCCTCCAAAAGTTAGCTGTAAACTGAGCTCCTCTATCTGAAATAATAGAAAGTGGCGTACCATGAAGCGTCACTATCTCCTTGATATACAAACGAGCATATTGTTCCACAGTACCGGTGGACTTGACTGGCATAAAGTGAGCTGATTAGGTGAGCCTATCCACAACTTCCAAAATTGAGTCGAACTTGTGCTGAGTACGGGGCAGTCCTCTCACGAAGTCCATATTGATCATGTCCAATATCCACATTGGTATTCCTATAAGATGAGTTAACCCTCCCGGCCGCTGATGTTCGGCCTTCACTTGTTGGCAATTCGGGCACTTAGAGACGAAGTCCACTACACTCTTCTTCATACCACTCCAACAACAGATATCATTGAGATCGTGATACATCTTTGTTGAGCATGGGTGCACTGCATACCTGTAATGATGAGCCTCCGCCATTACCCTCTCAAGAATATTATCCACATCTGGTACACACAGCCCTTCACGGCACCGTAGCACACCATCATTGTTGCCGATTGAAAATGCTGAAATTTTGTTACTTAGAGCAGCCTCCTTCAATTGTGCCAATGATGGATCAACAATCTGCTTTTCTTTTACCTCTACCACGAGCGACGATTTTGCTGTATTATGCACCATAAGTTCCTCCTCATTCGGGGCTGAGATACAAACCCCAAAGGCTGGCCAACTAATGCACCTCCCGAGCTAGGAATCTTTGATCCGCTCTCAAGTGTGCCAAACTACCCATGGATTTTCGATTGAGGGCGTCGGCACCACATTCGCCTTCCCTGGACTGTACAAGATGTCCATATCATAATCCTTCAACAGTTCTAACCACCGCCGATGTCTCAAATTTAGATCTTTCTGCTTGAACAAACATTGAAGACTCTTGTGGTCTTTAAACACATCTACCTGAACTCCATAAAGATAATGCTGGCGCCGAAGTCAACCTTGACTTCAATTCCTGAAAGCTTTTCTCACAAGCATCTGACCACTGGAACATAGCTGATTTCTGCGTCAATTTGGTCAAAAGAGAGGCGAGGGCAGAGAATCCCTCTACAAACCTCCGATAATACCCTGCTAACCCCAAAAAGCTACGGATCTCCGTCGGGGTCGTAGGCCTAGGCCAATCCTTCACCGCTGCAATCTTTTGGGGGTCCACCTGAACCTATCACTGGAAACAACATGACCCACAAAAGCGACGGACTCCAACAAAAATTCACATTTGGAAGACTTGGCATACAATTGGTGCTGTTGTAAAGTCTGCAAAACTGCTCCGGGGTGGCTGGCATGATCCTCCCTTCTCCGTGAATATACAAGGATGTCGTGAATGAAAACAATCACGAAGGAGTCGATTCATAAGATCCATAAAAGTTGCCGGGGCATTGGTTAGCCCGAAAGACATGACCAAGAATTCAAAGTGGCCATAACGCGTTCTGAAAGCGGTCTTAGGAATATCCTTCTCCCTGATCTTCAATTGATTGTACCCGGACCGCAAGTCAATTTTGGAGAAGAAACTTGCACCATGCAATTGATCAAACAAATCATCTATCCGAGGAAAAGGGTACTTACTCTTCATGATGACTTTATTAGGCCGTCGATAATCGATACACACCCGAAGCGACCCGTCCTTCTTTTTGACAAAAAGAACCAGAGCACCAAAAGGCGACACACTTGGCTGGATAAATCCCTTCTCCAATAGATCCTTCAACTGCTCTTTTAACTTTCATAACTCTTCTAGCGCCATTCTGTACGGTGGAAAGTATTGTCTGGGTATCTGGCAATACATCAATCCCAAAATATATCTCCCTATTTTTCGGGATTCCTGGAAGTTCCTATAGAAATACCTCAAGAAACTCATTCACAACTTGCACGGACTCGGGGGCAGGAACCTCTGGAGTAGTGTCCGCCACCCGGACTAAATGATAGATACACCCCTTCCTGATCATCTTCGAAGCCTTGAGGTAGGAAATAAACCTACCCTTTGGCACCACACCATTTCCTTTCCACTCCACAACCGGCTCATTATGGAACTCGAGTTTCATGGCTCTCGTCCAAAAATCAAGTTTGGAAAAACACGAGTAGAGCCAATCCATCCCTATGATTACATCAAAATCCACCATCCCAAGCTCGATAAGGTTAGCCGTGATAACACGACCACCTACCATGACAACACAATTCCTATTAACCCCCGCGGCTTTAATAGAATCACCAACTGGAGTCGATACAGAGAACGACTCAAGAAGCTGCTCGGGTTCAATCCCAAAACTCAAAGCAACAAACGGAGTGACATAGGACAAAGAGGAACCCGTATCATTAAGAGCATAACAACCAACGGTCTGAACAGAAAGGATACATGTGACAAAATCTGGGGAAGCCTCAGTACTCTGACGGCCACTCAATGCATAAAACTTGCTAGGTCCGCCTCTACCAAGAGCTCCCCCTCTGTCTGCACGCTGGGGCTGGAGGGCGCATCGTTGATGTAGCCACTGATAACTGGATGGCTGAGCAAGTCCCCTGCCCGTGCCTTGTCTGGGCGTAAGGCAGTCCCACTGTATGTGACCTCTCACCCCACAATTGTAACACACTGGAGCATCCAAGTAACAAACCTCTATATGAAATCTCCCACACTTGGGACATATACCTCCATGTTGCCGAGGTCTCACCCCCGAATGACTGAACTGGCGGGACCTCCTGCTGTCTGAACCTGGCCCCGAAGTGATACCCTGCCAGAAACGGTGCACTGATGACGGTGCACTAGCTGAGGACTGAGCATAAGACTAGGATGGTCCTGATGACCCTCTCCCTAGAGCTTACCTCCCTGAGTGACCCATTGAACGGGCCCTGCTGCTACTCTCCATGTCTGTCCGAATCTTCAACTTCCTAGCCTAAGCAAAACCCACAATCTTTCCTTAGTTCATGTCTGAATGCAAAACCGTTGTAGATGCATCATTTATCACCAAAGGGTTGAGACCCTGAAAAAATCGCCGAACTCTGGCCCCATAGTCAACACCGACTGAGGAGCATACTTGGACAACCTCACGAACTCCATATGGTACTCCCAAACACTCATGCTACCCTGGTTAAGAACCTCAAACTCGGTGGCACGGGCTGCCATGGTCCCTGTAGGAAAAACGTTGTCCATTTAAGGCATCCATGAACTCATCCCATCTAGCTAGAGGGCTCCCCTCCTCACGAGAATCCTCCCACATCTCAAACCACGAACGCGCATCCCCCTTCAACCTGTACGAAGTCAATTCTACCTCCTCTATTTCAGTAGCCTTCCTCACTCGAAGGGTCTTGTACATCTCATCAAGGAGTTTTTGCGTATCGTCCTCTAGGTCTATGCTTGAGAACTCTAGAGGGGACAATCGCAGACACTGGTGAACACAGGGGCATCATGAGACCTCTAGGCCTCGGCGGCCACTAACTGAGTCAACATACGGAAAGCTTCCCTAAGTTCTCCATCAGAAATCCTTGAATTGGAAACTGGAGCAACATCAGGATTAGGAGCATTTGCAGGAGGAATAGTAGCACCCTCGACCCCTGGTGGAACATGATTGCTTGGATCAGGAACGGATGGAGCAAGCAATTTCAGAACCGGGGAATCACTCTCATCCACGGCAGTCAGCACATGATCCACAGCCGCACTGGAAGTGGCATTGGCCCCTAGGCCAAGTCTAGCCTTCTTTTTAGGTGCCATCACTGAAAATTCGAAATAGAGCACGTATTACACACAACATCACTTTACCGCACGAACTTGGAATAAAAAAGAAGAGGATCATTTTTCCTAAATGCCCATGTAGCCCCCAACTTATAGATGTGGTCGACAACACACCGATAAGAAGGGCTCTACTATGCACGACTCCGAGACATACTTTAAGAAGGGCTCTACTATGCACGACTCCGAGACATACTATGACTACTTTAAAACCTTAGACTCTGATACCAAGTTTGTCACGCCCCAAATCTGTGGGTATGACCGGCACTCAATCGGATATCCCCAGTTGAGTGGACCTGGGTGCCTTTCCTACTCCCCATATGTTACCCCACATTATTCATTGATAATTAGCCAAAAGATACTAAATTTGCAATCGAAATAATATATGATTGCTCTTTTATAACCACACATTATGATTAACAGGAACATGGTATACAAGTTTACAACGACCAAAACATACACCTTTATACGTAAATTCTAACCCACATAGCATTGTCTATGGAGCCTCTAAGAGAAAGATAGTACAACACTTGCCGGCGACAAGGCCCAAGCTATACCCTTACAAAAGGACACAAGACTCCAAAATACAACAATATAAATGGCATGAACCACACAAGGCCCTAAAAGGAAATGGGCTCACCAACGCGAATACCGCCGATAGAGAGGGGAGGAGCTACGAACAGTGGACTAGAGTGCCTGTCGCAGATCAACCTAAAATCATGACACGAATGTCGCGTTCCCAGCAAAATGGACGTCAGTAAATTAGAATTGTACTGGCATGTATGAACAAACTCTGTCCCAAGTAAACTCAAGCCAAATTTGCACATACAAGTATACAACTAAACAACAATGGTACAAGTACAACCATGAAGCAACAATAAAACACTTCACAACAAATGATTCAAATAGTCATACAAAGGAGCAATCAATGCCCCATAGGACTCTTCTGCTATTTCCTTTCACATTTTTCACATTTATCATTTCATGATTCATATTCATATCAATAGTGATAGTAGATCACATTTTACACCCTTATTGCCTCGTCCATCCTTATTACCTCGGCCACCCTTATCAGCCCGACCCACGCCTTATTTCACAGTGTTGCGGCGCGCAACCCGGCCCCGCCTGACAGTTTTCAATTCACAACAACAAACAGCACATCAACAAATACAAGGAATTAACTATGGCACATTGTTAACATAGATCCACAAAAAGGGTAATGCAATTCAACAACTAGCAACAATAATTTCCTCATGTTCATCAAATTGGTACACAATTTAGATCATCACAAAAGTTATTCATAAGTAATCACACACGTTGTTCCACAATATTTCCATTTCCACTATTCCACATTATTCCCATTTCCATTGTTCCACATTACATTCATTTCCATTGTTCCACATTATTTCCATTTCCATTGTTCCAATGACAAATTCTACAACATTCACCACAAAGTGTTACCACACAATTATACCACACAAAAGCTTTACAATGATTCTCACATGAATACCAACTATCAACAATTTCACAACTAGCATATGGTGATTTCACAAGGATCACAATTAGCCATACATACCTCTAGTTGTGTTTTCCCCTTTAAACCTTTAGTCCGATTTGCCAAGAAATCAAGAAGTCAATCTAGTTCATGAACAACAGTTAGGTTTTAGAAATTTAAACTCATATTTACTGCCCAATTCCCTTTTTACAAGATTTTTGAGTTTTGAAGACAAGCATGAAGATTTTTTGAAGAAAATTCAAATGAAGTGTATGGGGTAACCTTCCCAAGCTTAATTTCTAAATTTAGGGGAAACGGGTTAGGGATTTTACCTGAGAAATCAATAGAGAAGACAATGCACTATGGGTTTTCTACACTCCAATGATTTTGACAGATCAATTGATGAAAAACTTTCTTTCTCTCTCTAGGACCCTCTCTTCCTCTCTCTTATTTTGTTCAGAAAATGGGTTAAAATGAGGGATGGGGTGTTTTTATTAAAGAGGGGTCAGGCTTAGATTTTTAGAAAAATAACTGGGCAAGCTTACTTTGCGACGCAACTCTGCGATAGCAGAACAGACATGCGGTCCGCAGAATGGACAGTAGAAATGGCTCAAGTTTCAAACCTCTTAGGTTGGGAATGCGGTAGATATGCAATCCGCATTTGCGTTCTACAGATGCAGAATGCACTGCAGAACTGACCTTCGAATTTCCTCAGGGACAATATGTGATCATTCTGCGGTCCGCATATTGATTATGCGATCGCAGATTTGATCGTATTTTCAACATCAAAAATTGGTTGCACTCTGATTCACTCTACAATAGGTATGTGGTCCGTATAGCTGATCTGCGATCGCATTCTTGACCGCATTTTGACCATTTTCTGGAAAAATTTCGATTTCACATATTTAAGTTCAAAATAGTAAAAGAATCTGATTCACATAGGTAGACTCGACTCTATGAGCTGCTAACATATGAGCACTCATTTTCACGAGGCCTTACAAATACAACCCAATAAAGCCCGATCGGGGTGTCACAAGTAAGGAGAATCTACGAATGCCTTTATTAAAATTTAAGAGTCTATTCTACATAGAATAAAATTTGGGAATCAAGAAGAAGAAGAATCTCTGTGCCGCGAATGTCAGCGGTCACCTTGCTTAGCTACGATAGCAACACCGTCAATCCGCTACTAAACCTCTACTGGGTGATCATCACCTGCAACTGCACGCGAGATGCAGGGAGTAAAGTGAGTACGTCCAACTCAGTGGTAATAAAAGAGAATAATATTTGAGCGATAAGTAATCATGTATGGCCACACCTAAATGCTATAAAAAACAGAACAACCCTTTTTGAGAAAACCAAAATACTGTGAAAAATCCCTTTAGAAAATCTCAAGATCAGTTCAAAATTCTCTTTTACAAAGTCTCTTTTTCTCAAAAAATCTCATTTATCTTCAAAAGCCCAGCATATGAATGCTATATTAGATAGAACAAGTCAGTTCATAAGTCTGCCCCTTGGGCACAACAATCCTTAACATATAACACCAGGGTATCTGGTCAGCAAGGCAAGTAACACTATGTATGCTAATGATATATAAGTGCTAAATGTTATGTCATGTAGTACAAACAGGAGTGAATGCACGAATGCAATGCACATGACCGCTAAGGCGCGTAGCCCGATCCATGGGTACCCTTCGCTCACTAGGGTGCGTACAGCCTCTGGAAGTGCTCCTACAGCCCAAGCGCTATAATACAGCGGCGTGTAGTCCAATCTATATAATATATAAAATGTTGTGGCGTGCAGCCCGATCCAATATAATATATATAACGATGTGCCATGTAGCCAGATCCAATATAATACATATAATGCTGCGATGTGCAACCCGATCCAATATATTATATATAATGTTGTGGCGTGCAACCGAATCCATGCAATATGCTTCTGCGGCGTGCAGCCCGATCCATGCATGAATTTCATATGCACACATAATACTCGAGGCTTGGAAGTCTCCTTACATTACTCTATATGCCCTCACATATGGCCCTCAGCCTCAATCAGTCAAGAATAGTCAAGAGCCCCTCGGGCATCCATAAAACAATAATATTCAACCCAAACAGTAGTTCAAATTAAGTTAAAACTCCAAGTTTGAGAAAAACATAGCTGAGTTCATGAAACAGTGTAAATCACATGGATTGAGTTCAATGATATTTCAAATAGTGAGGAAAACAGTGATGATAATTCAATAAGAGTTCAAATAATTTCAATAAGCCCAAGTATGGAATTGAGCCCAAGTCATAACGGTAACAATAAATCATTGACAATTTCGCGATAATAAACAACAACCGAGACGGACCAAGTCACAATACCCAATGGTGCTCCACCCCACGCTCAGGTCCGGCATACAAGTAGCCACATACAGCACTAGGATGTGCAAATCCACGCATTCAAACCCTCATGATACTATTCCCAAGTATTACTCACCTCAAACCGGCGAAATCTCAAGCTCGCGACACCTTTTCCCCTTAAATCGGCCTCCATGACCGTCGAATCAAGCCAAAAATAGAGTAAATTACATTATAATATGCAAATGGGAAAATACCCAATCGAAAACAATCGAATTATAGCAAGAACCTCAAAACTAGCACAATTCGAGCCCCGGGCCCGCTTCTAGAAAAATTACAATAGTCACATTACCGGATTCCTCGTATCGCCGCGAGTCCGTACATATAAAGTTTATCAAAATCGGAGTTCAAATGGGTTATCAAATTCCAAATTTAGATAGCCGAAACCAAGCCTAATTTCTTCAATTTTTTGTACCCAATTTCAGTGAATTAATGGATGATTCTTTGATAAAATCATGTATTTAACTCATAAAACACACTCCAACTGATTCCCAGTCGAAACCCTCTTAATTCCTTGCCAAAGCTCCCAAGCTTTCTCAAAAGTGGTAAAAAATGAACCCAAGTCGCGAATTAAATGTTGTAAAACAGGTCTGCCCAGGTGACTTTCCTTCTACACGAACGCGGTCAACCTTACGCATTCGAATTGAACAACTTATGTTGACCCAGAAATCACTCTACGCGAACGCAATACTTCACCCGCGATCTCAATGCACCAGATGTTCCAACTATGCGAACGCATCCGCCTCCCCGCGACCGCGATTGACAAACAACCCCATATACGCGAACGCGAACCAGCTATTGCGAATGCAATGAAAAAATTTCCAAGCCCTTCCAAATAACTCTACGCGTTTGCATCACACACTACCCGAACGCATACAATAAAAATTCTCTGCAATACTCAGCTAAAACCTGTTGTGTTCTAAGTCTGAAAATAGACCGTTTGGTAACTCGAAATCACCCCGAGGCCCCCGATACCTCAACCAAAAAGACCAACCTACACTAAAACATCATACAAGCTTGTTCCAATTATAAAAACACATACAACAATAAAAGAATCATCAAATTACAACGGATTCAATCCTAAATTTTCCTTTAACTTCCGAAACTCTTATCTATCAAAACCCGACAAAACGACATCCGATTGACCTCAAAATTTGCAGACATACCGAAAATCACCTAACAAAGCTACAGAAACTCTCGGAATTCTATTTCGACCGCTGGACAAAATCTCACCTATCAACCGGAATTCGCCGAAATTCAAACTTAGCCAATTAAAGCCTAATTCTACACCGTACCTTCAAATTCAATTTCGATTTCACTCCCAAGTCATAAATCACCACCCGAAACTAGCCAAATCGTCAGAAATCCATTCGGAGCCCTATAACTCATAAGTCAACATCCGGTTGACTTTTCCAAACTAGCCTTCTCTTAAAGAGACTAATTGTCCCAGTTCCAACCAAACTCTGCCCGAATCACATCAAACTCTACAAAAACCTATAATGAAGCATATAGAAACATAAAACGGCGAAAACAGGGTGGTAAATCAAGTGACGGCGGGTCGGATCGTCACACAAATAAGCTTCAATAAAAAACGCAGTAAAAGCATCACTCTGGACAAACAAAGTCACAATCCCCAATAGTAAACGACGCCACGCTCATCACCAAACGCGTGTATCTCCTAAATATAGCACTACAATGTGAAAATCCGGGGATTCAAACCCTCAGGACATCATTTACATTCATTACTCACCTCAAACCAACTAAAGCTCAAGCTCGATATGCCCTTGCCTATAAAATCGGCCTCCTCGTGCGTTGAATCTAACCAAAACCAGAACGAATACCTTACAATATGCTATGGGAACAAAAAGCAAGTGAAAACAATCGAAAAATATCAAAATCTCGAAATTAGCAAAACTTGGGCCCCGAGCCCACTCCTCGAAACTAAGAAATTTTCACATCACCGAGTTCCTTATCCTTCCATGAATCCATGCATATCAAAAGTTCTCAAATTTGACATAAATTGGTCCTTAAAATCCCAATTCAAAAATTCAGAATCTCAAGCCCAAGTTCTTCAATTTTAAGCTTAAGTTCCATGAATTTCTAGGTTAATTTAACAATAGAATCACGTATTTGGTTCGTAAAACTTACCTCCAATCAATTTTTCTTGAATCCCTCTTCAATTCCCCTCAAAGAGCTCTCAAAATACTCAGCTATGGTGGGAAAATGGCTCACAATTGCGGATGAAATGTATACAAACTTTCTGATCCACTTCTGAACTTCCTTCTTCGCGATAAGCACCTTTTTCTTTTTCCTAAAATTAACCCTACACAAATGCGAATCTCTCCATGCGAACACGAAGAAGGATCCTTCAGCCCTTTGCGATCGCAACCCATAACCGCAAATGCAAAGAGAAAATTTCCTGCGTTTGCCATTTCTTCTATGTGATCGCGACACTACCTACGCGATCGGGAAAGCCTAAATCTCTACAACATCAAAACTGAAAATTTGCAACTTCTAAACTCAGAAAATGGTTCGATTGACCATCCAAAACTCACTCGAGGCCTTCGGGACCTCAATCAAAAGCACTAACACATCCTAAAACATACTTCAAACTTGTTCCAATCATGAAAACACCTCAAATAACACCGAATCCATCAATTCATATCGAATTCAAGCCTAAGTTTTCTAAGAACTTCCGAAATATCTTTCGATCAAAAACACAATCAAAGCACATCTGAAGGACGTGATATATTTCACATACATCCCAAATGACATAATGAAGCTACAGAAACTTGGAATTCCCGACCCATGGATCAAAATCTCACATACGAACCGGTAATCGCCAAGATACTAACTTCGTCAATTGAAGCCCAATTCTACATCGGACCTCTAAAACCAATTCCGATCACCCTCCTATGTCACAAATCACCATGAAGCTAACCGAACAACCAGAACTCATATCCGAGCCCTCTAACACATAAGTAACATCTGATTGACTTTTTCAACTTAAGCCTTCTTAAAAGAGACTAAGTGTCTCATTTCTTACCAATTCCTCTCCAAACGCAAACCGATCAACTAAACCACATACACCAATAATGAACATGAAGAAGCAAAAATGGGCAAAATAGAGCGGTAACTTATAAGATGATTGGCCGGGTCGTCACATCATCCCCAACTTAAGCAAACATTCGTCCTCGAACGAGTCAAGAAACATACCGGAAGCCTCAAATAGGTAAGGATATGTGCTCCACATCTCCCACTCGATCTCCCAGATAGCCTCCTCGACAGGTAGACCTCTCTACTGCACCTTCACTGAAGTTATATCCTTCGACAACAAGTTCCAAACCTGACGACCCAAAATAGGCACTGGCTCAACATTATAGGTCAAATCTTCTTCCAACTGAACAGTGAAGAAGTCCAAAAATTAGACATATCCCCAATGTACTCTTGGAGCATAGAAATGTGAAATAACGGATGCACGCGCGACAAGCTGGGTGGAAAAGCAAGCATATAAGCCACCTCTCCAATCCTCCTAAGTACCTCAAAAGGCCTAATGAACTGCAGACTCAACCTCCCTTTCATTCAAAATCTCATAACACTCTTCATGGGCGAAACCTTCAGCAAGATTTCTCACCAACCATGTCGGACACATCTCAAAACTTCTGATCTGCATAACTCTTCTGTCGCGACTGTGCTATATGAAGACTCTCCTGAATCACCTTCACCTTCTCCAAAGAATCCTGAACCAAATTAGTCCGCAATATCCTAGCCACGCCGGGCTCAAACCAACTTGTTGGCCCAAGTTTGAGTTGATGTTTTGAAGATTGACAAATGAACTGATAGAAGGACCTGGTCCATCTTGTATTACACAGTCTGAATCAACAATGGCACATGCAGCGTAGATTGTACTGCTGGTGATCTAATGAAATGGGAGAAAAATGCTAAAGCCAAGAAATGGCTAGTGTGTGGACTTCGCACTAATGAATACAGCAGGATTCAAGGATGTACAACTGCCAAGGAAATTTGGGACACTTTACAAGTGGATCATGAAGGAACACTTCAAGTGAAGAGGTCCAGAGGTACTCTACTGTATTCTCAATATGAAAATTATACTATTAAGGATGGTGAAACTATCCAAGAGATGTACAGTAGGTTCACTACATTGACAAATGAACTTGAGTCTCTTGGAAGGGTCATTCTGGAAGAAGACAAGGTAGACAAGATTCTAACTAGAATTTTGCCAATCTCATGAGAAAGTAAAATCACTGCCATTCAGGAATCCAAAAAAATTGCTACTCTGAAATTGGATGAACTGATAGGAAACATGACTGCTCATGAATTGAGAAGGAAAACTATGAAGATGGATGCTCCAATGAAAGAAAACAGTCTGGCTCTCAGAATCTCAGAAGGATCAGATCTTGAAGATGATGTAATGGCAATGATAACCAGAGACTTCAAGAAATACCTTATGAGAGGAAAGGGCTCATCAAGAGGATCAAAATTCAACAAACCTAGGGCTCATGAGAAGCATACAAACGATGGTTGCTTTAAATGTGGAAAGACAGATCAAAAGATAAAGAACTACCCTCAATGGGAGATTGATTTGAAGAAAGAAAGGGAAGAAAGAAGGAAAAGGTTCAACCAAGGAGAAACAAAGGTACTACCAAGGCCATGGTTGTTGCATAGGCAGATACGTCAGATGAAGACTCAGAAAATGAAGCTGAAGATGAGCAAGCTCTTATGGCCATCAGAGAATCAGAAGATGAACAGGAGGTAAGTATTTTACATCTTAAAGGAAAAATTAAATTCCTGTCGGAAGAAAAATTTGTTGAACTCTTGATGGACTTCATAGATGAGTCTGAAATAATAAACAGTGAGAAAGATGTTATGTCTTGGGATTGTGCAATACTAGAAGAAAAAAGCAAAATACTACAATCTAGGGCTGATGAGAGTAATAACATAAATGTTGAGTTGAAGAAGTTCTTCAACTGGAAAACAGTGTCCTAGAATTCAAAGTCTGAAAATTTGAAACTAAAAATTGGGACAGGAAAGAAAAAGGTTGATCAATCATTTCTCAAACTAGAAGAAAATTTAGGAAAAATGAAAGATGAGCTGTATGAGAAAGATGAACCAATCAACGTCCTTAAAGAAGAATTAGGAAAGGTGAAGCATGAACTAGATAGAACATGCAAATGGAACAAGGTTTCTGATGCAATCTCCTAGCTGCAAAAGCATCACATCAGCAACACGAGAGGACTTGGATTTGGGAATCAAGCTCCAAAATAGGATCCCAAAAACAAGTATCTCACTGTTCCTGAGAACAAAATCTATACACATTGTGGTAAGACTAGCCATTTCAAAAATGAATGTATTTCAAAAGGAAAGGCAAGTCTAAGAAACAAATTTTTGTTCAAGAAAAACACAAACTTCCTGGGTGGGCAAAGAAAAATCTTATTCATCCTTTTTCCCATAGAAAGGGACCCAAACTAGTTTGGGTTCCTAAGACTAACCCATGATTTCTTTTTGCAGGTCCATGTGAAAGGAAGTAGCCAAATTTGGTACATGGATAGTGGCTGCTCAAAACATATGACTGGTAACAAGAACCGGTTTCTTTCACTTGAGAACCTAAGAGGAGGCAATGTCTCATTTGGAAATGGAAAGAAAGGTGAGGTCATTGGGGTTTGAAAGGTCAGAAAGATAGACTCTCATTCCCCTAAAAATGTCCATTTGATAGATGGATTGAAATATAGCCTGATAAGTGTGTCACAACTGTATGACAGAGGTAATCTAGTGGCTTTCAGTTCCTTACAATGTTTTGTGATTAGACTTACTGCTGAATAGATTTTTTTGCAGGGAAGAAGAGTTAACAATATTTACATTGTAGATTTGTCAACTCTTTCTGAAAATGAACTCACCTATCTGAGTGTATTAGTAAATGGTCCCATTCTTTGTCACAAAAAACTTGGTCATGCTAGTCTAAATCAGTTAAACAAATTAGTCTCCAAGGACTTGGTGATAGGGCTACCTAATATCAAGTTCAGGGAAGACAAAGTTTGTGAGGCATGTGCAAGGGGGAAGCAGGTAAGGTCATCTTTCAAAACTAAGAAAATGGTAAACTCGTCCAACACGTTGGAAAGGTTCATATGGATCTCTGTAGTCCAATGAGAGCCATGACCAGAGGTGGTCAAAGATATGTCATGGTGCTGGTTAATGATTTATCTACATTTACCTGGGTGCTATTTCTTACTTCTAAAGATGAAGTATTTGAAATGTTTACAGCTTTTGTTAGAAAAATCCAGAAACAATTAGGAAATCAACTTGCATCCATTAGGTCTGACCATGGAAATGACTTTTACAATGCAAAGTTTGCTGAATATTGTGATGAAAATGAAATAGATCATAATTTCTCTGCCCCTAAAACTCCTCAGTAATTGGGCAGTTGAAAGGAAGAACATGACCCTTGAGGATATGGCAAGGACTATGTTACTTTCCAGTAAACTACCTCGTAGTTTTTGGCAGAGGTAATAAATACAAAATGCTCCATAATAAATAGGTGTATGACCAGAACACTGGTAGAGAAAACTCCCCATGCGTTACTTATAGGGAGAAAACCAAATATATCCCACCTAAGGGCTTTTCGTTGCAAGTGCTATGTGCACAATGATGGCAAAGATTCCCTTGGTAAGTTTGATCCCAGAAGTGATGAGGGAGTATTCTTGGGATATTCTTCACATACCAAAGCTTATAAAGTATTTAATAAAAGAACTCTATGTGTAGAAGAAAGTGTACGTGTTATTTTTGATGAAACTAACACTTTTTCAGAGAGACAAGAACATGAAGATGAAGCCATTGGATTGGTATGACAACTTACTGAAGCTACAACACTAGTCAAGGAGGCATCCAAGGAAGAAATAGGTGATGGAATAGGTGCTTTTACCTTGCGCAATCTGACAGGGGGAACAAATTTGAGAGGAAATGCACAAAATTCTCTAGAGGGACCTATACCTGAACATGTGCCTCTACAACAAAATAATGAAGGAGAAGGTAGCAGAAATCACCTGGTGGGAAAATCTTACCGGTACCTGAGTTCTCACCCCATCGAGAACATAATCAATGATCCCACATCTGGAGTCAAGACATGATCACAACTAAAGAATATGTGCGCATTTGATGGCTTTTTGTACCTGATTGAGCCTAAGAATGTGAGTGAAGCTCTACAAGATGCAGACTGGATAAATGCTACGCAATAAGAACTCAATCGGTTTGAAAGAAGCAAAGTTTGGCACTTTTTTCCATGACCTAAGGACAGGTAAGTTATTGGGATAAAATGGGTCTTCAAAAACAAGCTGGATGAAGATGGAACAGTTACATGAAGCAATGCAAGGTTGGTGGTTGAAGTTTATAGTCAAGAGGAAGGCATTGACTATGATGAGACTTTTGCTCCAGTTGCAAGCCATGAAGCAATAAGACTTCTCATAGCCTTTGCAGTACAAATGGAATTCACTCTTCATTAAATTGATGTGAAAAGTGCCTTACTAAATGGCTATCTTAAAGAAGAAGTGTTTGTGAAGCAACCTCCTTGATTCAAAAGCAAAGAATGTCCTGATCATGTATACAAACTGGATAAGGCTCTTTATGGCCTCAAGCAAGAACCAAGAGCTTGGTATGAAAGATTGTCAAACATCCTTCTGGAGTATGCGTACAATAGAGGTAAAATTGACAGCAGTTTGTTCCTAAAAGGAAAATGGTAAAGATCTTCTAGTTGTTCAGATTTATGTCGATGAAATAATTTTTGGGATCACTATAGAGAGGTTGAGCAATGATTTTGCAAAACTAATGGGCAGTGAATTTGAAATGAGTATTAAGGGTGAACTCAATTTCTTCTTGGGGTTGCAAATCACAAAGTCGAAAAGGTGCCATGATTCATCAGCAGAAGTACACAAAAGAACTGATCAAGAAATTTAAATTGAAAGAATACAAAGAAATAGACACTCCTATTGCAACTGCCACAAAGTTAGATACTGATGACCCTGGTTCATCAGTTGATCAAACATTGTACAGGGGTATGATTGGTTCACTCTTGTATCTTACTGCCAGCAGACCTGTCATTGTTTTCAGTGTAGGACTCTGTGCTCGTTTCCAAGCAAATCCAAAGGAGTCAGAATTGACTTCACTCAAAAGAATATTAAGATATCTAAAAGGCACAACTGATCTGTGCTTGTATCCAAAAGATAGTAATTTTAACTTCATTAGATATGTTTATTATGCATGTTACATAGTACATAGGAAGAGCACTTCAGGTATGGCACACTTCCTAGGATCTTGTCTTGTTTATGGGCTACCAAAAAGCAAAATTTAGTTGCCCTCTCTACTGCTGAAGCTGAGTATGTTGCTGCCGCCTCATGTTATGCTCAGATACTATGGATCAAACAACAATTGGTAGATTTTGGAATTGAAGTGGGATGCATACCTATATTTTTTTATAACAATAGTGAAATCAGAATGACAAAGAACCCTGTTCGTCATAAGAAGACTAAGCACATAGATGTTAGACACCACTTCTTAAGGGACAACTATGAAAAGGAGCTAATTTCCATAGAACTCTGTGCCACTGATAAACAAATAACTGACATCTTCACCAAGGCACTAAGTAGAGAAAACTTTGTGAGGAAGAGGTTGGAATTAGGGATGATTAAGATCACCTAAGAGGTCATGTTCATAATGCACAATAAAAAAATGAAAAAAATTTGAATTTTTTTTTGGTTAGTAGTTCTTAAATCTGTGAATATTAGACTAATTCCTACTGAGCTAAATACTTTTAAATAAGTATACTCCTGTGACATGTGTTTATGTAATTCATTAAGCTCTTACAAATTTTCTATTGTGACATTTGAGGCATGATTAAGAGAAGTGTCATATGAAGAACCTGGTTCATCAATATGTACTCATGAGTTATACTTTGAACAATTAGAAAAATTTAATTTTCAATCATGAGCAAGATTCCTAGAAATTCCAATAGTCTCAAAATACTATCCGTTGGAAGCTAATTGAACCAATTTCTTGTAATTAGAATTCTACGGAATAACAGAACCCTGTTCCTAAACCTTTGCAATTTTAATTAATAGGGAGACTATAAATCTAAACTGATTAGACTCCTACTAACGCTTGAAAAGCGCATTTCCTGATGCAACAATTACCTTCTTTAAAACGCCTATTAAGTCACTTCATAACCGTCACTAGCTTCTAACCCTATGATCATCTCCTTCATCTCCAAAACCCTCAAAAATTTCACAAAATTTCTTAATGTCTTCCACAAATTCACTACCCAAAATGGCAAATCCTCTAGATAATCTAGGAATCCCACCACTAGTGTCACCCAACACCACCTCGTCTTCTCCCCCTCATATTGAATCCCAAAAACCTAGGTTTTGTCGAACTAAAATGATAGCAAGAAAAGCAGTGGTGACTGCACTTTTAAGAAAAGCTTTAAATGAGAAGTTGAAAGCAACTCAAAAGAAGGAACCCCAAGCAAAGGTCAATGAGTCCAGCTCTGAGTCGGATCAATATATATCTGCAAGCGAGGGAGATGAACCTGGGTCTTCTCAAAATTCTCCACCTCAAGAAAATCCAACAGAGGTAAAATCCTGTTTTGTTTCAGTGGATGTAGGTGAAATCGAAGAGAATAGATATGTTTTGGTAGGGGAAGTTAAGAACGTTTCTAGATATGAGTCTGTACAACAGTTAAACAAAGGAAAGAAAAACGTCTTATCTATCTGTGGAAGTGGGGGTAATGGGGTATCACACTCAGGGGGAAGTGAATATGGGGAAGTTGGCGAGGGGTTGGTAGACTTATGTAAATAAACTGGTCCAACACTGGAGGATACATTCGCTGATCTGATGAAAAAGTTGGGGGATTGCTATGACCCCACGTAACCGAAGTCATCTTCCCTTAAAACTCCTGCTACGGAAAAACCTTTAAAGAAGTCCAAAATTGTATATCCAAAGGTTGCACCTAGGTCTAGAACAACAAGAAGCGAAGTGATAGAAAGTGAAGGTGAGTTGAAGAGGGATCTGGAAGAAAGCAAGAAGAAAAGACTAGAGAAAGGAAAAAGAAAGGTTGGTGAGAGTTCAGAAACTGGGGCTGACGAGGACGACGAGGTGATGGAACAGGTCCATCCAGCAAAACAAAATAAGAAAACTCCTATTGCAAAATGCAAGGAGACTAAGACTTCCTCCAAAAAGTTTTCCAAAGTTGTACCTGCTGAGTCCTCCTTGGCAATGATAACAAGATATGATTCTAAAAGCAAACATGTGAGAAAGGTTGTAGAAGATGAAGAAAGTGATGGAGAAGAAGATGATGATTCTGAGAGTGAACAAGATCGATTTGCCATTTTTGGCAAGAGAAACATTAGGAAGGGTAGGCTGTTGAAAGACCTGGAGGATCCAGGTATGTTGAGGCTTCTAACATCCCTGGAAGCTCAAAGATGGAAGGACATGGTCCTTGAGTTAAATGGGAAACAAGCTAGAACGGAATTGGTGAAATTTATGGCAAATGGGGCAGTGAAAAATGGTGTGGTAACAAGTTCTGTTAAGGGGGTCAAAATAATATTTGATGCTAAAAAGCTGGGGGAAATTATAAATATACCTTGTGAGGGATATGATGATTACACAAGGCAAAGATGGCCTTGTTTGGATGGGTTACCCTCAGAGCTTCAGATTACCATAAATTTCTGTGATAACATATCAGAGGCAGAAGTGTCAGAGGCAAGGCTAGTGCAAAAGAGTGAAAGAAAGCCTGAGCACAAGGTGCTCTTTGAGTTTGTCAAGAAATGCCTCCTGCCTAGACAGGAAAGAAGGCACACTGCAAATTGTATGGACCTTTTTCTTATGCACTGCTTGACTGAAAGCTAACAAATAACCTGCCATTTGTTCATGGTGAAGCTGCTGGAAAGGGTAATCAATTGTTCCAAGGCCCATGCCATCCCCTATGGATTTATTCTGACTATTGTGCTTGAACGTCTACATGTTCCCCTGAAGAATTGGGAGATGGCATCTAGCAAGGAACACTTTGGCATCAAGACTCTTCAAAGCAGTGACTATCTGCTTAGCACTGTCTCTGTTAATCCTAGTTCATCAGCTAAAACTCCTGTCAACATCAAAGTAAGGTTCCTAGTTCATGAGGTTAGACTGAAGGATGCTGAAATTGCTAGGCTTAAGGCCAGAGTTGAAGAATTGGAGGAAGAAAGAAATGAACTTAGAGTTGAGCTTGACAAGGAGAAGGAGAAGAATGAAGGCATGCTACAACAAATGCTTAATCTGCTAAAAGTCCAACCCTCTAGCTCATCCAAGCCTTAGGAGTCATGTGTCTAAGTTCCAGTCTAGTTTCCCCTCTCAGTGACAAATTTATTTGGTTCCTGGTCTATTTTTTCTTTTTTCTCACGGTTGTAAGTTTTATGTTTCTTTTCGTGGACTGCTTAGTAGGAACATTTCTGAATCAATGAATGAAACTTTTCTTGTTTTGTTAATCTTGTTCAATATAGTTATTTCTGAGTAGATTTATGATTAAATTGAACATGTGTTCACTTGCAGTTGCCCAAGCGGTCATGACTAGATATTAACTTCGAGAATTCACATCATTTATGCAACTTTTCGATAATGCCAAAAGGGGGAAGATATTGTGTTTAAAAATGCTTTTCTGAACTAGTGATGTTTATGACCTAAATCTGACCTCCTTAATGATAAGTTAAATGATTTTCTAAGTGTTTATTTAAGCTAAGTCTACAGGTTCCTGATCATAATAAGCACATAGTTTATCATCATCTTAAAAAAGGGAGATATTGTTGGCCCAAGTTTCAGTTGATGTTTTGAGGATTGACATATGAACTAATAGAAGGACCTGGTCCATCTTGTATTACACAGTCTGAATCAACAAGGGCACATGCAGAGCATGTGAAGAAGATAATGCACCAAAGATCACGCATCAATATCTTCTGATCATAATTGAAAAGATTGCATCGGGATAAGGAGGATAGTCTCCTTATGTGAAGAGAACTTAATCCTAGGATAGGATAAGGGTTGGAGTTTGTATTGGGCAAGGACTCGAATTGTGAACGGATAAGAAGTGGAGTCTTAATTAAACTCTAAGTGCTAACTCAATATATGATTGAGTTATTTCTCTTTTCAGGTAACACACACAAGTAGAAGTAAAAGCATATTTGAGAGCTAAAGAGCGAGTCTGATTAGCAAGCAATATATGCAAGTTACAAGTGTAGACGCCTACAGCTACATGAACCTAGAGAAGAACCAGTTCGAACTAATTATTTTATTTCTAGTTCAATTGTAGTATGTTTTATATTGTACATTTCAGCTTAGTTAGAAGCAACTGTATTAGGTACGTTGTGTCACTAAGTTAGAGTTAACTTGATAGTGTCACAGCAGCTGAGGCTGTGTGCCACACTGGAATTAGAGTTTAATCCTTAGGTTTACAAAAGTTTTGTAAATACAGTTTTTGGCTCATTGATTTTAGTGGAGTCTAGGAAAATCCTACTGAGTAGTAGATCGTGTTTTTTTCAAATTTTGAGCCAGGTGTTTTCCACGAAAAAATTGTTGTGCACTTTACTTTCAGTTTTTATATTTCCGCAAACTGCAGTAGTTAGAACACTTAGAAGAACCAGGTTATTCAAACGCGAAAATTAGGCACCATACAAATCACCCCCCCTCTTGTGTGGTATTGACGTTTATTCACATCACAACCAACTGGAGATCTACACCGTCTCCCTTACAAAGCCTCATACGGAGCCATCTGAATACTCGACTTGTGGCTGTTGTTTTATGAAAACTCCGCAAGAAGCAAAAACTTATCCCATGAACCTCCAAATTCAATAACACAAGCAAGCAACATGTCTTCCAATATTTGAATAGTACGCTCGAATTGTCCGTCTATCTGAGGATTAAATGTTATGGTCAACTCCACCTGAGTACCCAAGTCTCTCTACACGGCTCTCCAAAACTACAAAGTAAACTGAGTACCTGTATCTGAGATGATTGAAACCGGAACACCATGCAACTGAACAATTTCCAAATAAAACTCCACGCCAACTTCTCTGAAGAATAGGTAGTACATATCGAAATGAAATGAGCGGACTTGGTCAGCTGATCGACAATCACCCAAATAGGATCAAACATTTTCTAAGACCATGGGAGTCCAAAAACAAAGTCCATAGTAATCCTCTCCCACTTTCACTCGGGAATAACCATCTGCTAAAGCAAGACACCCGGTCTCTATTGCACATATTTCATTTACGGACAATTGAGACACTAAGCTACAAATCCCTCCAATATCTTTCTTCATTTTTCTACACCAATAGTTCTGCCTCAAATCCTAATACATCTTCGTGACAAACAGATGAATGGAATACCGCGAGCTATGGGCCTCCTCCAGAATCAACTCTCTAAGCCCATACACATTGGGCACACAAATCCGGCGTTGCATCTTCAACACCCATCATCATCGATGGTCACATCTCTGGAATCATCACGTTGAACTTTATCCTTAAGGACAAGCTAATGTGAATCATCATACTGGCGCTCTTGATGCGATAATAAAAGAAAGATTTAGAAACCACACAAGCCAATACCCGATTTTGCTCCAAAATATCTAATCTCACAAACGATTGACCAGGTCCTGAACATCAACCGCATGGGGTCTCTCCCCAACTAGAATGTACACCAAACTCCCCATGCTCAATGCCTTCAGGCTGAAAGCATCAGACACTACATTGGACTTTCCCAGATGATACAATATGGTGATGTCATAATCCTTAAGCAACTCCAACCATCTCCACTGCCTAAAATTTAGATCTTTTTGCTTGAACAAATGCTAAAGACTGCGATGATCAATGAATACCTCACAAGACACGCCATATAAGTAGTTCCTCCAAATCTTCAATGCATGAACTATGTAGCTAACTCCAAATCATGAATAGGGTAGTTCTACTCATGTGGCTTCAATTGATGAGAATCATAAGCAATAACTCTGCACTCATGCATCAATACACAACCAATCCCAACTCTCGAAGCATCACAATACACAGTATATAAACCTGAAGTTGATGGCAAAACCAACACTGGAGATGTGGTCAAAGCGGTCTTGAGCTTCTGAAAGCTCTCGTCGCACTCGTCCGACCATACAAATAGAGAGCCCTTTTGAGTCAACTTGGTCAAGGGAGATGCAATGGATGAAAATCCCTTAAAAAAACCAGTGATAATAGCCTGCCAACCCAAGAAAGCTACTAATCTCTAAAAGCTACTAATCTCTATGGATGAGGACGGCCTACGCCAACTCTGAGCTGCCTCATCTTGTTCGGATCGACCTGAATCCTCTTGCAGGACACTAGGTGCCCAAAGAAAGCCACTTAATCGATCCAGAACTAACACTTGGAGAACTTTGCATAAAGATTCTCCTCCCTCAATCTCTGTAACACAACTCGCAAATATTTTCCATGCTCCTCCTGACTATGCGAGTACACTAGAATATCATCAATGTATACAATAAATAACGAATCCAGATAAGGCTGAAATACACTATTCATCAAATGCATGAAGCTGCTGAGGCATTGGTCTGTCCGAAAGACATAACATGAAACTCATAATGACCATATCTAGTCCTAAAACCAGTCTTATGAATATGTGAATCCCTGATCTTCAACTAGTGATAGCTCAAATGCTGATCAATCTTGGAGAACACCCTCGCTCCCTAAAACTGGTCAAATAGATCATCAATGCGAGGCAAGGGATACTTGTTATTAATTGTTACCATGTTCAATTTCCTATAGTCAATGCACATTTTAATTATGCCATCCTTGTTATTTTACAAACAGAACCAGTGCACCTTAAGGTAACACACTAGGCTGAATGAACCCCTTATCTAGGAGCTCTTGAAGTTGCTCCTTCAATTCTCTCAACTCCAATGCTTCCCTATGATACGCCGGAATAGAAATGAGCTGAGTGCCCGGTACCAGGTCACTTCCAAAATCAATATCTCTGTCGGGCGGCATGCCCGATAGGTCTACAGGAAAAATATCTGGAAAAATCCTTCACAATTGGAATAGAATCAGTGGTAGGAGTCTCAGCTCTAACATCCCTCACAAATAGTAGATACGATTGACAACCCTTCCCAACCATGTGTTGGGCCTTCAAGTAAGACATCACTCTACTAGGAACATAATCAGTCACACCACGCCACTCGATTCACGGTACACCCGGCATAGCCAAAGTGACTGTCTTAGCATGACAGTCTAGAATAGCATGACACGGAGATAACCAATCCATTCCCAAAATAACATCAATGTCCTCCGTGCTCAATAGCAATAGATCAACTCGGGTCTCCAGACCCCTAATAGTCACAACACATGACCGGTACATAATGTCCACAATAACAGTATCGCTCACTAGGGTAGACACATGAATATGTAAAGCAAGAAACTCCCGGAGCGTACCCAAATAATGAGAAAAATATGAGGACAGATAAGAATAGGTGGACCTGGGATCAAATAATACAGAGGCATCTTTGTGGCAGACTGAAACAATACCTATAATGACAGCATCTGAAGCAATGGCATTAGTCATGCCTGGAATAACATAGAAAAGAGCCTGGCCACCGCCTGATCAACCTCCACCTTCTGGGAGGACCCTTGGTTGCTTGACATCCACCCCTAGCTGGTAGGTGGGTGGTGAAGTAACTAGGGGAGAAGTCGAGGGCTGACCCCTCTATTGAAACTGACTATCACAAAGTCGAGGACACGACCTCGTAAGTTCAAACTCTCTGAACTCATAACAACTACCCGGTGCTAAAGATGGGGACGGAAGGGAACCCCCCACACCAAAGTGACTAGAAGATGCACTCACCCCAAAAGAATCCTGAGCTGATGGTGAACAAGATGAACTCTAAGCTGGGAGGGCGGTGAGTGATGGCTGGCCCTGCTGAATCCTATGATGACCACCACTTGAAAATGCCCCACAATACTCTGGACGGGTCGACAGAGCACGCCTAAATGTACGACCTCTACAATGTTGGAACTAACCCCTCAAATGAGCACCACTGAAACTGCCCAATCCTCGAGGCCTCTTGGCCTTCCTCTCCTCTAGCTCCTAATGGAGAACTGTCTCAATCTCATGGGCGATATCAACCACCTCCTCGAACGTAGGACCCAATAATCTCTCTCTATTATGGAGATTGTAGTTAAGGCCATCCACAAATCTCCAAATCCTGTTGCGATCTGACCGAATCATCTAGATGGTATGAAGAGCCAACTAAGAAAACCTCATCTCATACTAGGTGACGGTCATATCCCCCACGTCAACCACTCAAACTACATATGTCTCTTCTCTCTGCAGGACAGTGGAACATACTTCTCTAAGAAGAGAGCAGAGAACTGCTGCCAAGAAAGGGGTGCTGCACCGACAGGCCTATGACTCTCAAAATCCTCCGACCAAGTAAAAGCGACCCCTAATAACTGAAAGGTGGTAAATTCCACACCACTGACTCAAGAATCCCTGTTGTAAAAAGAATCCTTTGACAATTTTCTATAAGACCCCGGCATCCTCGCCCTCAGCACCACTAAATGACGGAGGCTGGAGCCTACCAAACCCCTCATGACGACGATGTTCTTAATCTGGTATGGATGGTACAACGAACTCCTAAACTGGTGCAACCGGATGAGCTGGAAGTTTTCCCAACGTCTGTAGTCCCTGCACTACCTGCTCAAGTGTGCGAGTAGTGGGGGTGTGATTGCCTCCCTCGACCTATGAAGTAGCTGATGCGGTAGTGGCTGAAACGGCTTGAGTCAGGCCAGTGCAAACTGATAAGATCTGTTTCAAAGCTTCCTGAAGACCCGGAATCACGATGGGCACAGTTGGTGCCTGAACTGGTGCTATTGGAGCTTGATCAGGAGCTGGGGTATTAAGTGGATCAACACGTTCTACCCTCTCTTCTCTACCTCTGCCACGTCCACGACCGCTTCCACGATCTCTATTGGCCTCAATGGGTGGCATTGTTTGTCATCCACCCCACCTAGTAGCTCGCATCCTTACCATCTATGAGAGAATAGAATAACAGAAGTTGAGTTTTTGGATCAACAAAGTCGCACGACGAGAATTTCAAGAATATAAAGTTTTTCCTAAAGTTTCTATAGCCTCTCATGACTAAACCGGCTCATGACTTCCAAGGCCCATGTAACCTAGGCTCTGATACAAACTTGTCACGACCCCAACCTCGGTCGTGATGGTGCCCAACACATTGCTAAGAAAGCCTCACAAACTAGCAACCTCAGCCTATTTTCTTATAAAAATCACTATCAGCTAACACAGCTAAATTTCCAAAATACAATAATAAGAGTTTGGAAGATCGATTTAACTATGCAGAAATTCAAATGATAATACTACTACATAGCCCACCGTTCTGGTGTCACAAGTCTCGAGCCTCTAATACAAATTTAACACCCTAATACATATAAATATAGGGAATGCGAATAAAACAAAAAGATAGAAGGGAGAGATCAGGGCTTCGGATGCCATGCAGCAACCTCGAAGCTCCTGTATACGCGCAGCTCGACTGAAAATCCTCACTCATCCGTTAATGCACCAGGATCTGCACAGAAGGTGCAGGGAGTAATGTGAGTACTCTGACCCAGTGAGTCATAATGTGAAAGTTAAAACAAGTAATGTAAAAGCAGTAAACCGATGAAAACGAAATATGATAATTCTACAATAGATAAGCTGTTAAATGTCCGACATAGAATGAAAATCACCACATATAACGATAGCCTATAGTACCCACTGCGGTGTGCAGCCTGAACTGTATTTATTTCGTCGATGGCGCTCACAGGGGGTATGCAGACTTCGGGAGGGACCCCTTACAATCCAAGCGCAATATCAAGACATTTTGTGGCATCAATCTAGGCCCTCCGTCTCATATCAATATCCGCATAACACTATTGTGGTACGCAGCCCAATCCTGTAGTATCCTTACATCTGGCCTTTGGCCATACTCAGTCCAAAAAGCATATAAGCCCCTCGGGAATTGGTACAATAGTAGGTCTCAGCCCAAAACATCATTTAATATATCATTTTAGCTTCAAAACCGAGTAAAAGTGGATGAGTTGTACTATAGTGAAAGACAGTACGACTGAGTTCAAGCTGTAAGTCGTAACAGTGAGGAATTAGTGATAAAACACCCCGGAGGGTTCAAATAGTTGGCACGAAGCCCAACAATGGAAATCAGTCCAAATAGTGATGATGACGAATAAGCTTCAATCAAATATACAGTAAAAGCATCACTCGGTACGGACCAAGTCACAATCGCAATATTAAACAACCGCACTCTCATCACCAAACACGTGTCTCACCTCAATATAGCACTACGATGTGTAAATCTGGGGTTTCAAACCCTCAAAACATGATTTACATTGATTAATCACCAAAAACCACCTAAATCTCTAGCTTGCTATGCCTTTGCCTCTCAAATTGGCCTCCTCGCACGTTGAATCTGACCAAAACCAGAACAAATATGTCACAATGTGCTAAGGGAACAAAACCCAAGCGAATAAATAGAAACATATCAAAATTCTGAAATTAGCAAAACCCACGGGGCCCACTTCTCGAACTCATAAATGTTCACATTAACGAGTTCATTATCCTTCCACGAGTCCATACATATAAATAGTTCTCAGATCCGACCTCAATTGGTCCTTCAAATCCCAATTCAAAAATTAAAAATCCCAAGCTCCAGTTCTTCCATTTTTAGCTTAAGTTCCACGAATTTCTAGGTAAATATCATTATAAAATTACATTTTTGGTGCATAAAACCTACCTCCAATTAATTCTCCTTGAATCCCTCTTCAACTCTCCTTAAAGAGCTCTCAAAGTACTCAGCTATGGTGGAAAATGGCTCAAAATCGCGAATGAAATGTTTATAAACTTTGTACCCAACTTTTGAACTTCCTTCTTTTCGATCGCGACCTTAGCCCCACAATCGTAAAGCACTTTTTATTTTTCCTAACATTAACCCTACGCGAACACAAATCTCTCCCCGCGAACAAGAAGCGGGATCCTCCAGCCGTCCGCGATCGTGAACCCTCAGTCGCGAGCGCGAAAAGAAAATTTCGTACCTTCCCAATTTTTTCTACGCGATCGCGACACTACCTATGCGATCGCGAAGGCCATAACCTCTGCAACATCAAAACTGAAAATCTGCAACTTTTACACTTATAAAAATAGTCCTATTGACCATCCGAAATTTACCCGAGACCCTTGGGTCCTCAACCAAAAACACCAAGACATACTAAAACCTTATTAAAACTTGTTCCAATCATCACAACACCTCAAACAACACCAAATCCATCAATTCACATCAAATTCAAGCCTAAGTTTTCTAAGAACTTCCAAAGTACGCTTTCAATAAAAAACCCAGCCAAACCACGTCCGAATGACCTTATATTTTGAATAAACATCCCAAATTACATAGCAAAGCAAAAACAAATCTTGGAATTCCATTCCGACTCTCTGATTAAAATCTCACCTACCAAACGGAAATTGCCAAGATACTAACTTCGCCAATTCAAACCTAACTCTACACCAGACCTCCAAAACCAATTCCAATCACACTCCTTAGTCACGTATCACCTCCCAAAGCTAATTGAACCATGGGAACTCTCATCTGAGTCCTCTAACTCATATGTCAATATCCGGTTGGCTTTTCCAACTTAAGCCTTCTTAAAAGAGACTAGGTGTCTCATTTCTTACCAATCCACTCCAATACTCGACCACATAAAATAAGGATAACAAAGCATAAAGAATCATATATGGAAAAAATAGAGTGGTAACTCGTGAGACGACTGACCGGGTCGTCACACCAACTATGAGACCTTAGGCAAGAGCTTAAAAAACCAAGTTATCATAAAGGCATCTGGAATTCATATAACTCATTAAACAACATGGTATATGAGACAAACATACTTAAACTGAAATGCCTAATTTGAAACTGGGCCATTCGACTTGGGCCTATTATTTGGCATCATTTGAGGCCCAACAAGCACACTACTTCATGTCAGCCCCAAATTTGCTTTTCACATTTAAACACAAACTGAATATCATGCGGCAATGTTTAGTCTTATCACAACTTAACATAATTTATCATTATTATCAAAACATAATGGAGTACAATTTTATTCAAAACACTTAACATAATTTCAAGATATATGCACATGCGTAATGATATAGATTCAAATGAAGATTTTCAGCAATGACCCATAGCTTTTCAGCTCATTCATCTTCAAAGGACAAAAACAGCCTAAATCATTTGTGAAGAATATCCTAGTATCTAATATCGCTAAGGGTACACCATCTTACTCAAAAGAAAACCTTAAGTGGCATTAGCTATTTCACATTGATCTCATACATGACAATATAACTATTCAAATTCAGGAGAACTGCTTCAAAACAAGCTGAAATTACAAGTACAAAAAAGAGTCGACTTAGAATTCTCAACACAAGTCTCAACTGTTCATGGCATAAGATCACTTTTAAACATGCTAAAATAGAAGAACAGAATTAACAAGTTGAACGAAAAAGAAATCAAGGAAAAATATCGAGTAAATGTGGAGATCTACATTTCTTCAAGCCAAACAAACCATCCTTACATGTTCAGAATCAGAATATGTACCGAAATATAACAAGTAAACAACACAAAAGCCTGCGGTTATGAAGAAACAACAGTAGTAGCTCAACAAGAGGGGAATAATCAGCAGTAAATCCAGTAAACCAAAAACAGCAACAAACCAGCTTTCAAACCATTTCTTGAATTCTAAATGAGCTAAAGATCTTTTGAAGGTTCTAGTGCAGTAGATTAAAAACACAAACCGAGGCAACATGGAACAAAGAATGCTGAAAATTCAATGTTGTTCTTTCAAACATTCGATTCTAAATTTTTAGCCTTTTTCTAATCTCTAAAATCTGACTTCGGAGTGAAGCAATTACCCTTTTATATGGAGTAATTAGGGCAGCAGAAAATGAGTCAAGTTATTGCCCTTTAATCCTTCACAAATTTTTATTCTTGCTCCTACACCCTTAGTTTAAAATTCAATTTTCTAACTTAGTCTCAATCCCACCTTCTAGGAACCTTCCTCAGTTAGTTACAAAAGATTCTCCAACTTAAAATCCCTGGACTACCCAACCCTCTATTTAAACCCTAAAACCAAATGGGCCAAATTGACCGAAGACATAACCCAAACAAAAGGGCTACTATTGAACATGGGCCAGAATTGACTCAAAGCGCAAATCAAATTAGCCAATTAATCCATGACAGAGCAGAAGAGAAAAAACTAAAATGGTTTCAAACCTAAATGTAACTAAATTAACGATTTTAAAACTAACTACTGAGATAGAATTAACTAAAATAACAAGTCGAAACAAAACAAATTAGACTAGAAAATCAGTAACCCAGAATGAATAACAATTAAATAGGGCGAGTAAATAATCTAACCAAAAATGTGATAACAATATTCAAAAATTTGACAAGAAAAACTTAAAAACAGGCGGAACAAGTACGAACACAAAACTATTCTAATGGGAAATCTAGGTTCAGAAGTTAAAAAATTTCAACAAATTCATCAAAAGAAACTAAACTAGAGAAAAATAGAAGAAAGGGAGAGTAACAGATGGTAAAAAATTAGACGGAAAAGATGAAGAGACTTGCCAAATCAGACTCGAAATAACATTGGACATATTGATTTAAATGAAATTGATGCTAATCATTTGTTCTTTGTCAAGAATAAATGAACAACATCAATTTTCGTTAAATCAAACTTCAAAACTCGAAAAAATTGGATGCCTATGGTCATGCATGTCAACAGATTGAACAGAAATTGATTTTGGGCTTTTAGGGTTCGAACTCATATTTAAGATTCGAGGGATTCTAGAAATATTCAAGAGAAATTAGTTGGGGATTGGGAAAAGGGAGGCTGTGAGGATTCTATGGTATTAATTTGGTGCTGGTTAGAGGTGGCGCCGCCGGCCACAAATGGTGGAGATTTAGGGGCTACGCTAAGGGTTAAAGGTGATCTCTAAAGAGTAAGATGAGAAGTCAGGGAGATAAAATGGGGGGTAGGGCTTTAAGACTATTTTATATGAAAAGGGGCCCCGGTTTTGGACTGTCCTATCAAGCGAGATCAATGTCCCTGATTGGGGAAATTGAAAGGGGTCGTTTGGTTACCGGAGTGGGGCAGACCGGGTTGAGGGCATAAATTGGGCCAAAATCGAACGGCCATTGTGTAACAAACGTTTGGTCCTGAGAATTTTAATTGAAAACCCAAAAATTAGAATCTTTTATTTCCTTTCTTTTTCATTCTCAATTTCAAACTTTCGTTTTCTTTTTTTTTTTATTTAAAATAAAACCTAATATATCTTGAAACTAAATTATCTTACCAAATTAGATTAACTACTATTCATAGTAATTACAAATATGAATTAAGTCCTACATTAAGAGAAAACTATAACACTTCAAAAATTAAGGAGTTTAAAATGCAAAATGAACAATTTTCTATGATTTTTTTATTTTTTGTCAAAAAAAATAATTTATTAATTAATCTAAAATGTGAAATTATATTATAAATACAAATGCAATATATATTTTGTATATTTTTGAATTAAATAAAATTAAATATGCACATAAAATACAAATAATCAGAAAAAATTTAACAATAATTCCTAAAATAACATTATTAAAAGAAAAATCTAATTCCTTGGAATTCTGTAGGAGTAACTCATATGAGGCAAAAATCACGTGCTCACAATTTTTCCTCTTTTCTCGGAGACACAAAGGGTTTTCGAGGAATGATAAATGAGAAATTATGAGGGATTTTCTTTTTCGCTTGAAGCTCCATGAGAGGCATTTTTTAAAAAGCCTGACCGAACCTTGCTTTAGAGGTATCCTACATAATCTTGGCTACAAAAGAATCAGGTCAGTGTAGTTTTTGAATTTTAATAGCTGGGACTACTAGGAAGCTGCGATTTCACTGTTGTTGCTACTAGTTGCTGAACCCCTTATTACACCAAAATGGAAAGTAAAAAAGATATACTAGCTAAGCCTATAAACTACGAGTTAAAAGATTCCTATCTATAATTCCCTTGAAGCTTTATCTTGAGTCTTTACTTGTTTTCGCGGTTGACTCTGATCTAAATCTTGATGCTCAGCAGCTGTAAGTTCTGGTTCCTTCTTCTTCAGTTTTTCGGGTCAAGGCGGGACATGCGAAACTTGTGACTTCAATCATATTTTGAGCAATCCGTATCTTTATCCGCTTCCACACCATGAGTTCACTTCTTTTTGTTATTTTCTTTCTTATCTTTATTATGGATAGAGACTAATTCTTTTGGTCGTCTCGGGCCCTTGGCCTCTAGATAAAACTTGCTCAGATACCAAAACAAACATATGAACAAAATTTTTCAGCCCAATTTTTACTAGGAAATTTTTTTGAGTTATTTGTAACTAAAATCGAAACTTTTTATTTGAAGGTGATAAATAAGGATTGTATGTCATTAGGATAAAGAGATTAGGGGGTTGAGCCTTATATCTTTAAAAAATTAACAAGAGAGTGGAGAACCTATGTTGGAAAAAGGCGACTAGGGGTTGGAGACCCTATGTCTAAAAATTTCAACTAGTAGTTGGAGACCCTATGTTGGAAAAAAGCGACCAGGGAATGGAGGCCCTATGTCTGAAATGTCGACTAGGGATTGGAGACCTATGTTGGTAAAATGTGACTAGGAAATGGAGGCCCTATATCTTAAAAAATATCAACTATGGATTGGAGCCCTATGTTGGCAAAAGGCAACTAGGGAATGGAGACACCGTGTCTAAAATCTTAACTAGGAATCAAAGCCCTATGTTGGAAAAAGGAGACCAGGCAATGGAGACCCTATGTCTAAAATCTAAACTACGGATTGGAGCCTTAGGTTGGCAAAAGGTGATTAGGTGGTGGAGGCCCTATGTCTAAAATCACAACTAGGGATTGGAGCCCTATGTTTGAAAAAGGCGAGTAGGAAATGGAGGTCCTATGTCTAAAATCTCAACTAGTAATTGGAGCCACTTTTTGGGAAAAGGCCAATAGAAAATAGAGCCCATATGTCAAAAATATCAACTAGGGATTGGAGCCCTATGTTGGCAAAAGGCGACTAGGGAATCGAGACCCTATGTCTAATATCTCAACTATGGATTGGAGCCCTATATTTGAAAAACGCGACTAGAGGAAGGAGAACCTATGCCTACAAATCTCAACTATGGATTGGAGCCCTATGTTGGAAAAAGGAGACCAGGGAATGGAGGCCTTATTTCTAAAACTCACAACTAGGGATTGGAGCCCTATGTTGGCAAAAGGCGACTCCCTATATCGAAAACCTTAACTAGGAATTGGAGCCCTATGTTAGAAAAAGGCGACTAGGGGATGGAGACTCTATGTCTAAAATCTAAACTAGGGATTAAGGCCCTATGTTAGCAAAAGGCGACTAGTTATTGGAGGCCATATGGCTAAAAATATCAACTAGCACCCTATGTTGACAAAAGGCAACTAGGGAATCGAAGCCCTACGTCTAAAATATCGACTAGGGATTGGGGCCCTATGTTGGCAAAAGGCGACTAGGGGATGAATACTCTATGTCTAAAAATGTCAACTAGGGGTTGGAGACCCTATGTTTGCAAAAGGCGACTAGGGGATGGATACCTTATGTCTATAAAATCTTAACTAGGGCTTGGAGACCCTATTTCGACCAAAGGCGACTAGGGGATGGAGACCCTATGTCTAAAACTAATATCAACTAGGGAAGCGTAATAGATTAAGATTGGGATCCTAGGATACCATTTATTTATTTTTTTGGATTTTCTTCTTATATTTTTTAATTATTTTTTCTTTTCTTGCAATTTTATTTCTTCCCTTCCCCTTTTTGTTATTTCATGGAATGAGTAAATGCGGGAAAAACTTGGATGGGACTTCCTTTTTTATGGATTGTTGCTGCAAAGTTGTTTCTAGCACTTGCACACATCTTTCTCTTTTTGGTTGCACCTACTTCTTGCACGGTTGTTTTGGATTGAACTTATCTCACATTTTCAAATAAAGAACAATTGTTAGTTTGAGACGATGATTAGTTTTGTGGCCTTGATTGTTTTTTATCATTTGATATCGGCGCAACTCTTTTGGTGAGAACCTTTGCTGCTTGTTGGCTTTTCTGAAGATCGATCTATATCTTGAAAACAAGGTTCTCGACTTTTAAAACTTATAAGATGATGGTTTACCCATGTGGGGCTTAGGCCTTTACACATTATTCTGCCTCTAGGGGCTTTAGACTTTGGATTTCATTTCATTTTCAATGACTTTTAATTAAAAGCATCGACCATCACAGCTAGCCGGGATCGACTTGATGCGTCCGCTGAGGCTAGGTACTTTTCTTTGGACTTGAGTTTTATTAAATAGAAACCTGTAAAACTAATCTTGCCACCTTTTTTTATTAGTTTGGGAATAGAGTTAGACCGAAAGGGATTCAAAAGAAATAGAACAAAGAACAAAAAAGTGAATTTTAAGGAGGAGTGTTCCTTTCGAGGAGGAAAGAAGGGCTGATCTGGAGTTCATGCAGACTTCAATAGATATGACATGCTTCTTGGACTGGACACCTGATCTACACAACTATCCAACTTGTATTGAACCATTGCGACCTGCGTTTTAAAATCGAGAAAGCTTGCCATGTCTCATTTAGCTCCAATGGTGGTGGGGTGTTTATTCTTTTCGATCAACGGCGCCTTTTGCGGGTTTTCGGCAATAAACATCTCTCATTTCTCTTCTCACAATCACCTCATAGTGCTCTTTACGAGTTTTCACTAGCAAGACTGGTTTTCAGTTTCTCTGCTCATCATCACCTTACGGTGCCCGTAGGTTTTCACCAATGAGATTTCTCATTTTATTTCTCTCATCTTGATTTTTGCTAATCCAGACAATTGCATTCTCTGATTTTGAAAACCTTTACTTAATTGATCGGATGGATTTGAATGATGTTTAGGTAAAATGAACGTGGATCGAATTACAACTTTGGTACCGTTTCAGGCGGGACTATCGCCAAACCATTATAACATATGCCCCAGGTTCACTTTTGGGAAATTGTATTTTTTTTGGTGTGACTGAATCCCAAAGAGAGGATGCCTACGTATCCTTTCATAATCATGTCGAACTTAGATTAGGGAACATTTTAATTTTTGTTTTTTTTTTGTTTTGATATTTTTTTAAACATCTTCAGGTTCCAAATAGGGTAATTAAAGGAATGTAACCGGCTCAAAGGGATATCAAAGGATTTGAGTGTTTGGGGTAGTGAGGATAGAAGACTTCGTCATTCCAATCAGACAATGTTGTCGTGACATAAACACTAGACATAGTACTTAATAACTACATCTGCATTTACAGCTATTTTGGGATCGTTTCCTTAAATATCTCCCAGGTATAACATCCCTCTTGGAAATATTTTTCTAATAGTGTATGGTCCTTTCCAGTTAGGAGAAAACTTTCCTTTTGCTTCCTGGTGGTGTGGGAGAATGCCTCTCAAGATGAGTTGCCCCACTTCAGTATGTCTAGGATGCACTTTCGTGTTGTAAGCATGGCCCATCCTTTGTTGATACAGCTGCCGGTGCATACTGTGACTATTCACGTTTCATCAATTAGGGTTAACTGTTCCATACGGGTTTTGACCCACTCACTATCCTCAATTTCAGCTTCAACAGTGATCCGAAGAGAAGGGATTTCAACTTCTGTGGGTATTATGACTTCAGTTCCATAACAAAAAGATACGGGGTTGCTCTGACTGATATGCAAACAGTTGTGCGATATCTCAACAATGCAAATTGAAACTTTTCTTGCCCTTGCCCGGAGCTTTGAATCATATTTCTCGAAATATTTTTGATGTTCATGTTTGCTGCTTCGATGACACCATTGGATTTAGGCCAATAAGGAGTAGAGTTCTGATGTGTTATCTTGAATTGTTCGCATATCTCTCTCGTCAAATAACTATTCAAGTTTGCAGCATTACCCGTAATCATATTTGCTTGAATTCCGAAATGAATGTAAGATTGGAGTGCACGAAGTCTACCACAGCTTTGTTGGTGATAGATTTGAGAGTGAGTGCTTCAACTCACTTCGTGAAATAGTCGATGGCGACCACTATGAATCTATGCCCATTGAAGGTTTTCAGCGTGATTGGTTTAATGACGTCCATGACCCATGAACCAAATGGCCAAGGTGCTCACATGGGATGTAGTTTTGTTGGTGGTGCATGAATCAAGTCACATTGCACCTGACACTGTTGACATTTCCGAACCAAATTGAAGCAATCGTTTTCCATAGTCATCCTGTAATAGCCCGTTTGGAGTATTTTCTTTGCCAAAACATACCCATTCTTGTGGGGTCCGCACACTCCTATGTGCACTTCACACATGATTCATCCGGCTTCTTTGGCGTCAACACATCTTAACAAGTTGAGATCCGGAGTCCTTTTGTACAAGACATCACCTCCAAAAAAGAAAAAACTAAAGTGTTGTCTAATGGTTCTCTTTTGGTCTCCACTGTTCTGCTCAGGATATTCTTTATTTTTTAGAAATATTTCATTATCAGAATACCACGGCTGAGTATTTGGCTATGCCTCAGCCGTACTGTAGTAATCATGCATGTCCTGGATTTGGACTTCTAACGGGTCTATGTGAGCATTGCCTAGATATAGTAGTACTAAGGCCAATGTAGCGACGGCATTGGCAAATTCATTGTGAAAACGAGGGATGTATTTGAACTCGACTGACTTGAACCGTGTGCTAAGGTATTCTACATGTTATCTGTAGGGAATAAGCTTGATATCTCGAGTTTCCCATTCTCCCTAACCTTTCGAATGATCAGATCCGAATTTCAAATGATCAACAACTTTTCGACATCTTGGTCGATTTTCATGTTCATACCCATAATGCGGGCTTTACACTCGGCAGCGTTGTTTTTGCAGAAGAATAAAAGCTAGGGTGTGGCTGGAGAATGCAGACGAGTAGGTGAGATCAAGATTGCGTCAATTCCAACACCTTCTGCATTCACAACTCCATCGGAGAACATTTTCCAAGCATCAATGTCTTGAGATAGTTCTTCAATTGTAGTTACCTCTTCATCCGGGAAGTAAGTGCTCAAGGGTTGGTATCCATCATCAATAGGGTTTTCAGCCAGGTGATCTGCTAAAGCCTTGGCTTTTATTACCGTGCGGGTGATATAGACTATGTCAAACTCCGTGAGCAAGATCTGCCGCTTAGCCATCTCCCCGTTGGAATTGGCTTCTAGAATATGTACTTTAGGGGATCCAACCTGATTATAAGGTAAGTGGAATAGGCTAGTAAGTAATGCCTCAGCTTCTGAGCAACCTAGGTAAAAGCGCAACAAGTCTTTTCCAGTAAAGTGTATTTGGCTTCACAACTGCTAAACTTCTTGCTCAGATAGTAGATGGCATTCTCTCTCTTTCCAATCATATTATGTTGCCCGAGGACACAGCTAAAAGAATTTTCCATGACTTTCAAATACAAGAACAAAGGCCTTCCAGGTTCAAGTGGGACCAAGACTGGCTGGTTTGACAGGCATTCTTTGATTTTGTCAAACGCTTCTTAGCAATCGTTTGTCCATTTGATTGCTGCATCTTTATTTAGCAACTAGAAGATGGGTTCACATGGAGAATTCAACTGAGCAATGAACCGGCTAATGCAGTTCAACCTTCCCAGTCGGATGATAATGTCTTTATTGGTTCTTGGAGGAGGAAAATCTGAAATTGATTTTATCTTTGTTGGATCTAACTCGATGCCTCTCCGACTTACTATGAATCGTAAGAGTTTTCCAAACAAAACCCGAAATGCACATTTTGCTAGGTTTAGCTTCAGATCATATTTACGCAGCTACTCAAAGAATTTCCTCATGTCTCGAACATGGTTATCCTAGGTCCTGGAATTGATGATCACGCCGTCCACATACACCTTTATCTCTTCGTGCATCATATCGCGAAAAATGGCAGTCATGGCCATCGTATATGCTGCCCGAGCGTTCTTCAAACCAAAATACATGATCCTGTAATAGTAGGTGCCCCACATGTGCTGAAACCTATCTTTTCCACATACTCTTCATCCATCAACACCTGGTGATATCCTAGATAACAATCCACGAAAGACTGTATCTCATGTTTGGCGCAATTATCTACAAGGATGTGGATATTCAACAAAGAGAAATTGTCCTTGGGACTTGCTTTGTTCAAATCTCTGTAGTCCACACACACTCGAGTTTTCCCGTCTTTCTTTGGCACTAGAACTACATTGGCTAACCATGAGTGTATCAAACCACTCGGATCACCCCATGTTTTAACTATTTTGTTACCTCTTCTTTAATCTTGTAATTGATATCAGTTTTGAACCTTCTTTACTTTTGCTGGACAGGAAAATAACTTGGGTAGGTCAGCAACTTCTGAACAATCAAATCGACACTTACTCCTAGGATGTCATTGTATGGCCAAGCAAACACATCTTTGAATTCAAACAAGAGTTGGATCAATGCGTCCCGGGTTTCTTTGCCTGTGTGAGTGCTTATCTTAGTTTCTTTGACTTCTTCAGAGCTACAGAAATTAATTGGCTATGTATCATTTCAGTTTGGCTTATGTTTATTCTCAAATTGTTCTAATTCTCAATTTATTTCCCTAAAAGCCTCTTCTTCATCGTATTCTGATTCTTGGTTCATTATTTCACAATGAAACATCGTATTGGGATCTGGGCATGAAGTCCGCAAACATATCATGTTATTTAAAGTTGTGTTATTAGAACGAAAAGAAAATAAGAAAAAAATAACAAAAATCGGAAAGTATAAGGAGAGATGAATGATAAAATATTGATTTCATTTCATTGAATTTGAAGATAATAGGGTATACATTAGAAATTAAAGACAGGAAACTAAATAAAACATCCAATTATACCCTGAAATAACGCGTGATGCCGAAAAAGTTGTAGGACTGGTGTATTGGAATTCCCGCCTAAATGGGAACAGAGTATCCTGCCAATTTTGTAATTTGGCATAGGGCCCCATATACAGCACCTGAGCGGTGCTTGAGCCTTCTCTCGGTTGGACCATGTAGGTTTCATACAACATCCGCTTCATAGCCCCACATATTTATTCAATTTCATCGGCCGTGAAGGCCTCATCTTCCTCTTCCTCAGTGTATTTAGGCCTTACAAATTTTCTATGAAGATACGGAATTGGCTGAGGCAACACTCAACCGTTGTTCTTTTGTTCATCTGCCCATTTGTTGTCAGTTGGCATGGGTTGGAAACTCACCCCAAAGAACTTCTCACTAGCAGCCAGGGTGATGAGTTCATTAATTCCATGTAATGTAGTCCTCAGCCCCTTCTCAGGTTTGTAACCATGTCTAATCATTTCTTTGGCAACCATAATTGATGCGTTTGAGAGAAAGGGTTAAGGGCACGGGTTTCCTTCTTCACACGGGTCCGTGACCACTATCTCAAAAGCTTGATAGACTATATGTTCACTTCCTTCTCTAGCTTCAAGACACGAGATTGACGGGTCCTAGTAGATCAAATGCTCATCTTCTGTGTGAACTATAATCTCTTGATCTTCATGTTCGGATTTCACCATCTGGTGGAGTGTAGATGGTACATCCCCTGCAACGTGGATCCATGATCTTCCCAAGAGGAAATAATAGGAAGTATCAATGTCAAAGACCTAAGAGGTCACCTCGAAGAGCACCGAGCCAATAGTGAGAATCAAATCTATCTTGCCTATGGTGTCTCTCTTGATGCCGTCAAAAGCACGCACACACATTTTGTTGGGCACGATTCTCTCAGTACCGATCTCCATCCGTTGTATAGTTGAGAGTGGTCAAACATCTACTCCAGAACCACCATTTAGAATGAACCCTTTTGCATAATACCCCTCAGATTTAATTGTCAGGTGAAGGGCTTTGTTTTTGGCTACCCCTTCCGGGGGCAAATCAGTCTTGCCTAAAAGGATTTGATTGATTGCAAAAAACATTTCCGCAATCCTCTCCAGCAATTCCATAGTGGTTTCTATGGGTACATATGCTTCATTGAGAAAGAAGTTCAGTTGATCTCATTAGCAGAGACAAAAGAGAGACTTGAGCATGAGAATTTCAGAGTTGGTCGATTATCTCGCAGTCCGCTATTTTAATTTGTCTTATGAACTCTTCCGCTTCTTCAGCACTTACTAGCTTCTTGGGTGGGAAATGCTTCTTTGTGGCGTTATTCACTTCCTCCAGATTGAAGTATTGCTTAGCCGGGTTATTTTCCTGAACTTCTCCCGAGATCTCTTTACCCTTGTAAGTTACTACCGCTCTGTTGTAATTCCATGGAATGGTAGTGGGATCTGTCATGGGCCTTTGCGGTGCTCGACCAATAACCACGGGCTCATTCAGCCTTGGTGAAATTATTAGCCCTAGCACAATATAGGTCCCTTTAGGAATATACATTTTGGAGCCCTTATTGAGATCAATCCTTCGAGGAGGGCTCAATGACATCTGTTCTTTCTTGTAGCCTCGGGGTACATAGATAACAACATCTTTCGAGGGCGTTGCTCCAGTTTCTGCTTCAACTTTCTTTTATTCTTCTAAGGGGTGATTTTACTTTTCTTCTCCGCCTTGTATTGTTTTGCGACAACCCTTGGCTTCTTTTCCACATAGGCTATTGTATTAATGGCTTTAGTGCAGTGTTAAACTCCATGTCTGCACAAATCATTCCAATAACAGGCCTGTTCTTGTGAGCCGGTAATGGATTGTTGGTTACATTAGGAATGTCTCATCCATTAGCACTATCCTCTTTTGTTTTATCAAATGTCCCACAGCCCTCTTCAATGTCCAAAAGTCATATGTATTATGCCCTTCCTCCCCTGAGTGGTAAGCACATCGAGTATTGGCTTTGTAAGCGGGCGACATTGGGTTCTACCTGGTTTGGGGTGCAGGCTTCAACAAACCCATCTGGACAAGTTTGGGGAAAAGATTGGAATATGACTCACCAATAGGTGTGAAATTTGACATCTTGGGTGGTTCCCGGGCACGGAAGTTGTTCTGTGGAGGTCAGGGATTATACTGAGCTTGGTAAGGAGGTTGATTTTTGGGAAGTAGAGCTCGGGTGTAATTGAATTGTTGATGTGGCCTAACGTAGGGTTGGGCATTCATCACTGCGTATGGCTGAGGAACTATATCGTAGGCCACATCTTGATGGGGATAGTAATGTTGTGGGGTTTTTTAACAGAAATAAGGTCAGGGTGGATGGGGTTTTCTTACACTTCAAGTTTCCATTGCTACGTCTGTCTTCTTCATTCGGTTTGCTACACCTCCAGAACTGTCTTGTATTTCTTGGAAGGTGGCCCGTATAGTAGACTACTTAAGATTCGCCCTATTTTAAACCATTTTAGACCATTTTCCAATTTTGATGGCCTTGGCAAATGGTTACCCCATCATTGACATCATGTTCTTAAAATAATCAGCCTCTTGGGACTAAAGATAGACCGTGACCATTTCAATCTCATCCATTGGAGGCTTTACCCTGGAAGCTTTCTCACGCCATTTGACAACATACTATTGGAAGCTTTTCGAGGACTATTTTTTTAGATTTGTCAATGAATTCCTATTGGGGGGAAAGTCGATGTTATACTAAAAATGCTTGACAAAGTCCAAAGCCAGGTCATCGCAAATGTGCCAGCAGGATATATCCTAATGCATATACCATTTGGAAGAGATGCCGACCAAGCTCTCTCTAAAGTAGGCCATGAGAAGTTCTTCTTTTCCGCCTCCCCCTCCCCTCCCGCAATTGATTACAGTATTTATTGAGGTGGGCTATGGGATCCCCATTCTCGTTATACTTTTCAAACTTCGGGGTTTTGAATCCCAAAGGTAGATGCACGAGTGGGCAAATACACAGGTCAGCGTAGGATACGCTTTTCTACCCACACAAACCATGTATATATTTGAGACTCTACTCTATGCTTCACATTTTTCTGGCATCTCCTCTTGCTTAGAGGTTTTTGTGGCTTTCTCTTGTCTGGCGGTAAACTTGAATCGGGGCGGCTAAGGGTATGCATTAGTAGTAAACTTAATAGGTTCCAGTGGAGAAGGATGGTGTTTGAAAGGTGAAGGATTATGGGTCAAAGTTAGGCCTGGGAAGTGTAGGGTGTGACGTAGCTAATCAAGGTAGTGTAGTGAATATATTTGAGGCCTCACCCGACATTAAAACCTAGGGTGAGCTTCAGAAGGTGTTCCAGCAAACTGGGCTGAGATGGTAGGATATCCTAGTAGGGTATTGGGGTAAATAATCGGGACGTTGGAGGTCCCACCTGTCCTATGGAAGGAGCTCGGGGAATCGAGGTATCGTACTTGGTGGCAATGTTCAATTTGACCAGGCGTCCTACATTTCCATCAACGAAGATGAAACATTCTATTTTCCTCGGCTGCTGCAGATTCCGAAGTTTGGATGGCCGAGATCGGACTGTCCTCTATGATAGGAACTGTTGGCAGCTGACTATTCAAAGACTTATAAACACTTTCTTTTGACTTTGTGAAGTATGAATGTGAAGCTAGACTAACACAAAACCAACCACCTTAATATAACATGTACTTAATAGTACATAACAAACTAGTCAGTTTGAAGCAATTAACACATAGGTAGTTGCACGTTGGGGGTGTGATGCACCCATACATTTAAATGTATTTTTACATATTCCACAATGGTTGCATGTTTTATCCCAACTTTTCTTATTTTCCCCAAATTTCTTTTCTTTTCTTTCCACTTTGGCTCCTTGATGCCTTGCCTCTTATTTCCATTTTTCCTTTATTTTCTTTCCTCTCTTTTCTTTCTTGCCTCTTTTCTATTTTCCTTTGGTTTTCTTTGGCTCTCTTTTCTTTCTTGAGAATGTGCAGTGATATAAGGCAATTGAACAAGGTAACAATTAAGAACAAGTAACATTTGCCTCGCATTAATGATTTATTCGACCAGCTTCAGGAAGCGAGAGCGTTCTCCAAGATTCATCTCCATTCAGGTTATCACTAATAGAGATTAGGGATTCAGATACTCTTAAGATGGACTTCAGGACAAGATATGGTCATTATGAGTTCCTGGTTATGTCTTTTAGGCTGACCGATGCCCCAACAATATTCGTGCATTTGATAAACAGCGTGTTCCGACCTTATCTTGAGTCGTTTTCTTAGTATTTATTGATGATAATTCTGGTATATTCGCGTAGTCAGGAGGAGCACGTGGAGCATTTAAGGGTTGCTTTACAGAGATTGAGTGAGGAGAATCTTTAAGAAAAGTTCTACAAGTATGCGTTTTGGCTTGGTTCAGTGGCATTCTTGGGACACATGGCATCCGGTGAAGGTATTCAGGTTGATCCAAAGAATATAGAGACGGTTCAAAGTTGGCCCAAACCGTCCTCCGCTACAGAGATCTGTAGCTTTTTAATTTGGCAGGCTGTTATTGCCTGTTTGTTCAGGAATTCTCATTTATCGCATCGCCCTTGACCGAGTTGACTCAGAAGGGTGCTTCATTTGTATGGTTGGATGAGTGTGAGGAGAGATTTCAGAAGCTCAAGATAGCCTTGACCAGAGCTCCAGTGTTTGTTTTTCCATCAACTTCAGGTTCATATACCATATATTGTGATGCTTCGAGAGTGGGTATTAGTTCTGTGTTGATGTAGGAGGGTAGAATTATTGCTTATGCTTCTTGTCCCATTCATGATTTAGAGTTGGCTGCCATAGTTCAGGCGCTGAAGATTTGGAGGCATTAATTGTATGGCGTATCTTGTGAGGTGTTTACTTATCATTGCAGTCTTCAGCAGTTGTTCAAGCAAAAGGATCTTAACTTGAGGCACCGGAGATGGTTGGAGATTCATAAAATTATGATATCACTATATTATATCATCTGGGAAAGGCCAATATGGTGGTCGATACTTTGAGCCGAAAGGCACTGAGTATGGAGTGTATGGCTTATATACCTGTTGGGGAGAGACCTTTTGCAATTGATGTTCAGGCTTTGGCCAATCGATTTGTGAGGTTTGATATTTCGGAGCACGGTCGGGTATTGGATTGTGTGGTTTCTCGATCATTATTATATGATCGCACTAGAGAGCACCACTATGATGACCCACATTTGCTTATCCCTATGGGTAAAGTTCAGTTTGATGATACCGGAGATGTGTCCATTGGTGATGATGGGATATTGAGGATGTATGGCCGGATTTGTATGCCCAATGTGGATGTTCTTTGGGAGTTGATTCTGGAGAAGGGTCATAGCTCGCGACATTCCATTCATCTGGGTGCCATGAAGATGTATCAGGATTTGAGGTAGCACTATTGGTGAAGAAGTATAAAGAAAGACATTGTTGGATTTAAAGCTCGGTGTTTCAATTGACAGCTGGTGAAGTATGTGCATTAGAGACCGGGTGGCTTGCTTCAGCAGAAGGATATTGCTGAGTGGAAATGAGGGAGGATCACTATCGATATTGTTGTTGGAATTCCACGGACTTTGAGAAAGTTTGATGCTATTTGGGTGATTATGGATGGGCTGACCAAGTACGTGCACTTCATTCCTGTGTGTACTACCTATTCTTCGGAATGGTTGGCAGAGATCTATATCCGGGAGATAGTTCATTTGCATGGTTTCCCTGTTTCCATCATTTCAGATAGGGGCACTCAGTTTACCTCACATTTTTGGAGGCCTGTGCAGTTAGAGTTGGGTACTCAAGTTGACTTGAGCACATATTTTCATCCTCAGATGGGCAAGCAGTCCGAGCACACTATTCAGATATTGGAGGACATGTTGCATTCTTGCATTATTGATTTTGGAGGGTCATGGTATTAGTTTTTACTGCTTGCATAGTTTGCTTTTAACAACAACTACCAGTCGAGTATTCAGATGGCTACATATGAGGATTTGTATAGGAGGCGGTGTAGATCATCAGTTGCTTGGTTTAAAACTAGCGAGGCTAGGATATTGGGGACAGATTTGGTGCAGGATGTTTTGGAGAAGGCAAAGGTGACTTAGGAGACTCTCTGTACAGCGCACTCAAGGCAAAAGAATTATGATGACAAGAAGGTTCGAGATGTGTCCTACATGGTTGGTGAGAAGGTTCTGTATAAGGTTTCGCCTATGAAGGGTGCTATGTGTTTTGGGAAGAAATGGAAATTGAGTCCGTGGTTAATTGGGCCTTTTGAGGTACTTCGGAGGACTGGGGAGGTGCCTTATGAGCTTGCTTTGGCACCCACCTTGTCGAATGTGCATCTGGTACTTCATGTTTATATATTCCGGAAGTATATTGGGGATCCGTCTCAATTTTTGGATTTTGGTATGCTTCATTTGGATGATGATTTGACCTATGATGTTGAGCCAGTAGCTATTTTGGGTCGTCAAGTTCGGAAGTTGAGGTGAAAGGATATAGCTTCAATGAAGGTGCATTGGAGAGGTCGGCCGGTGAAGGAGGCTACCTAGGAGACAAAGCGGGAGATGCAGAGCAGATATCCTCACATGTATTAGGCTTCAGATATGTTTCTTGACTTGTTCGAAGACGAACGTTTGGTTACAGATGTGACGACCCAGCTAGTTGTTTCATGAGTTACCGCTATGTTTACCTTATTTCTTCTACTTTATGCTTTTCTTATCCGTGTTTTGTTGTATCGGGTTGGTCGGATCGAATCCGGAATGATTTTGGTAAGGTTTGAGACACTTAGTCTCGTTTGAGGAAGCTTAAGTTGAATAGTCAATCATATGTTGACTTATGTGATAGAGGGCTTGGATGTGAGCTTCGATGGTTCGGTTAGCTTCGGAAAGTTATATAAGAGTTAGGAGAGTGATCTGAATGGGTTTTGGAGGTTCCGAGTAGATATAGGATTGAATTGGCAAAGTTGATAATTTTCGGTTTGTAGACGAGATTTTGAAATAGGGGTCGGAATGGAATTCAGAGAGTTACAGTAGTTCCATTGGGTCATGTGGGATATGTGTGCAAAATTTCTGGTCATTGGGATGTGGTATGGTTGGGGCTTTTTATGAAAATCGGAATTTAGAAGATTTTAGAAAGTTTGGCTTGAATTTGATATGTTTTGAATGATTTTATGTTATTTGAGGTGTTTTGAATTCTGGGATAAGTTTGACCGAGCCATTAGGATATGTTTGTGCTTTTGGTTGAGGTCTCGGGGGCCTCAAGGTGATTTCGGATGGTTGACGGAGAAGTTTGGATTTTGTTGCAGCTGCTGAATTTGCTGCTTCTAGTATTTACACACATGCGGATTGGGGACCCCAGGTGCGGCTCCGCATACGCGGAGGATATGGTCATAGAAGCGAAAAAGGGTCGAGGGTCAGGAACCGCAGAAGCGGCTAAGGGGGACCGCATCTGCGGAGTCACAGATGCGGAAAAGGGAGTTTAAGTGAGTACTACAAATACGGTTGTTTTGACTGCACAAGTGGTACCGCAGAAGCGGAACTATAACCACTGATGCAAAAATGTCTGGGTTAAAGGTATAAATTGTGTCCTTCACGAATTTTGAGCCATTTCACCATTTTTTATCTCGACTTTGGAGCTTTTTGGACGATTTGAAAGAGTTATTTCAGGAATTTCTTTTATATAAGGAATTTGGACCTAAAACTCATTCCTATGCAATTATTTCATGGAGTAGAGCTAGAAATTATGGAAATTAAGGGTCAAAATTTGGGAAAACTAGGGGTTATTATTGGAAACCTATGATTGCAGATTTGATGAACGAGTTGAGGTCGAATTTCTAAAATTTTGATATGTACGAACTTGTGGGAGATAATGAATCTACTAGTGTAAAAATTATTGAATTAAGAAGCTTGGGCCCGGGGGTCCGGTTTTGGTAATTTCTGGATTTGTGTCATTTATTGACCGTTTTCGCTTGGGCTTCATTCCCTTAGCCTATTTTGACATCCTCGTTCTAATTTTGTATAGATTAGATGCGAGTGGAGGACAATTCAAGGGTCAAAGGCATCGCGAGTTAGAGATTTTACCGGTTCGAGATGAGTAATGATTGTAAATGATGGTATGAGTGTTTGAAACCCCGGACTGCACATCGTAGTGCTATACTGAGGTGAGGCACACGATTGATGATGAGTGTGGGATCGTTCACTATTGGGAATTGTTACTTGGTACGTCCCAATTGGTTATTTACTATCTATTTGACTGAAATCTAATCGATATCATCATTATTTGGGCTGAATGCCCTATTTGGTCTTCGTGACAACTATTTGAATCCTTCGGGATTATTATTAATATTTCCTCATTGTTTTGACGTTATACTTGAACTCAATTGTGTTATTTTCTATTTTTTTATACTCAAACATGTTTACTCAGTTTTAATACTTAAATGATATTTTTAATTATGTTTGGATTGATAAATACTATTTTACTATTGCCCGAGTGGCTTGTGAGGATATTTAACTGAGTAAGGTCGATGATCTATCTTATGAGGGAACACTTGTATTGATTTGAGACCGAGGGCCTAAGATTTGTATGCCACGGGGTTTCTTGATTGTTATAAGGCCGAGAGCCTAGTCGTGATGCTACGAGATGGCTTGTTATTGCTCTTAGGCCGTAAGGGGCCCCTCCAGGAATTTGCGCACCCCCAGTGAGCAAGGGTACCCATTGTGATGTGAGACTGAGCCCGAGGGGATGGTATTGTTCTGAGAAATTGCCCGAGGACGAATTTGTTGATAATGTGCCCAAGAGGCGTAGCTTTATGTGTTGTTTCTCCCTTAATTGCTTGTCAATTACCCGCTTACTTGTTGAAAAAGCATTTTACTTATCGTTTCACCGGTTTACTGCTTTAAATGGTTTTACTGCTTCATTATAGAATGCCTACTGAATTTTGTGTTTTCTTGCTTTCAATCATTATTTACATTTGTTACTCACTAAGTTGAACTACTCACTTTACTCCTACACCCGGTGTGCAGATTCAGACGTATCTGGTCCTGCTCCCAAGTGCTGATCATTTCCAGCTTCAGGCAGATCCGAGGAGTCATTAGGTAGTTGTTTGCGTTCGCAGCCCAGAACTCCTCCCTATCGCTTTTCCTTATTTCTATACAAAACTCTGTAGTTGCTTTGGAGTATTCTGTATTGTTGGATGCTCGTGACTAGTGACACCCCGATATCAGATTGTATTTGGGCTGTATTCCGCATATTATACTATCTTTTGCTTAGACTTTTGTTTATCTATTCATGTTTAGACAGTTTCTTAATTCTTAACTGTTAGTAAGTGGAAAATAAAAAGTGTCGGCTGGCCTTACGACCGGGTCCAGGTTTAGGGTCGTGATACAAAATTAAGGTAATAATCTAATTATGATTTTTACCAAATTAGTTGATCCTAAATTAAAGAAGAGAAAATTATTGAATTAAATTAAAGGCTAAACATGTAAAATAAAAGATATTTTTTGTAATTTTCATTTTAATAATGTAATTAATTGATTATATAAACACAAAATCTAAATACAATGCAGGATATTTTTGACATTTTTTCATGATTTTGACAGAATTAGACATGCACAAAAATGCAAACAATTGAAAAAATTCTACAAAAATCCTATAAAATGGAAAGGAATTTGGGAAAAATCTATTTCGTCAATTTGTAGAGTATTTCACATAGTGCATAAATTACGTGCTCACAATGTCATTTGTAGTTGTAGCTCAATTAGCCTAATCCCAACTTGAGATCTTTTCTTAGGTGACCTTTTCTGATATATAGAATGACTCCCTATTATTGAGCAATTGTCTGTCTGAAAGAATCACCAGTTATATTTTCTTGGGCCAAGTATGCTGACAAGGATTTCGGGAAGCCTTTGCATGAATTCTCCAAGGCAGGTTAACAATAATAACTGAATGTGTTAGCCAAATTAAATTTATGTAACGGAAAAGTTGGTAGCAGATTTTGAAATCTTTTCTTGCTTGTTTTGACAAGGATTGACTAGGAGTGAAGGAAAAAATGAAATAATATTAACAAGAAATGCCCCTGTCGGGAAGGATAGAAGGAAGAATTTTTTTTCTTTTTCTTTTTCCCTTTTTTTTCATAACATGCCTTAATGATAATGACATGCATTTTGGACTTAACGTCATAATCTAACAAACTAATCTAGTCTTCCATTTTATAATTCTTATGATCTTTGAAGTCAGTCTTGTTTGTATCAATTCTTTACATATGCTTCACGACTCACTTTCGACTAGTGGTGCCCCAGGGGGTTTTTTCCAACAAGTCTCTCTTATTTGTTCATCTTTGCTTAAAGTCATATTACAGTGACCGTGAGGGTTTTCACTAGTAAGACTCTCATTTTTTCTTCTTTATGTTTCTTATTATTTTGCTTTCTTGTGTGAGCAACTGGAAGTGTTCTATATCGTGTGACAATTGTTTCTCATTGCATGCATCTCTTAGCATTCTTGAAGGTAGATCGAGAGGTCTTGATTTGGAAGGCTTTTGGATAAGGTTGGAAGAGAGGGTCGGCATGAAGGATTAAAGTAGAGTCAAAAGGAGGAGTTGTAGACTTACAACTCTTGGAATCGATTCTCTCAAAAGTAAAATAAAATCTTTTCCCTAGTTTCAGATACTGCAGATTTTTGGATTTTTTTTTTGACTTCTTATTTGGTTGGACGGAACCGTGTAAGGCTGCCTACGTATCCCTTTTTCTAAGGAATTAGGTATAACATAGTTCAAACATCTGACCTAACTAATTCTCTTTCATCTTTCTTTCTGTTTATTTTTTCCTTTCTTTTTTTCTTTTTGTTTTCAAAACAAGTTGCCCCAGCTTCTATTTTTTGGTGGCATGGAGATTTGACAATTCTTTTCTTCTTTATTATTTTTCACTTGAACTTTCTAAGAATTTCCCCAGTTTGTACTCTTGGGACATGGACTTTTATTTATTACTTTGTTCTTTTTCTCATTTTTTTACTCTTGACTCTCCAAAAGAAGGTGGTCTAAGAAAATAACACAGGCTCAAAATGGGTAACAAGGCTATAAAGTATTTGGATAGAAGAAAAGGGGGCTTCCAGCCTCGATAGCGTCAATTATAGTATCCTTTCGCGATCACATCATTGATGAACATGCATGTCGTCTTGGGTCTTTATTAGTGTAAAGATGTATGAGCAATATTTTTCTCGCTATGAATGGACCTTGTCAATTTGGGTAACTTTTCTTAGATTTTGTCTTGATGTAGAAGATGCATTTTGCTACTAACTAATCAATTTCAAGTTTTCTGGAGTACACCTTTTATTGAAAAATACTTTCTATCTCCTAGTTCTAAATAGACTTCAACTCATCCGATTATGCTTAAGCTCGATCATCACAAATGATTCAAAAGGTAAAGATCTTTAACTTCTATGATTGGTTTCATGTAAACTTGGCTCATGGGTATGTCCAACTATTTCATGTGTTTATTCTTCTTCAAAAATGTCTATTTCTCACTTATGCAATTCAAGACTTAATTAGTTTTCTAAGATCTGGAAAAAAATTTCGCATGCATGTCATGTTACTAGAACTAGTGTGAAAAGAACTATGCACAAAATGGACACAAAACGACTGACTTCTTTCTATTGAATATAGGATAGCTGTGTCCCATCACAGAAATAAGAAGAAAGGACAAACACAGGAATGACATTCTAGTTATTAAGAGACATCTTAGCCAAACATTCTCCCATCAGCATTACTACGACATCTGACCATATTGATTGCTTTGGATTCACACTCAAATTTTGATAATCATCCCGAGCAGCCCATGTCCTACTGCTCAAATCTGGTAAAGTCAACCCCACATTTTACTCCATTTCTTTTGCACCGCCAACTTGCCTACTTGCCTTTTCGTGACTTTGGATCAACAACAGTAGTGCTTGTTCCATTGGTTTAGAAAATGCTTTTATTTTCGAGGGATCTTAGATTATTTTTGTAACTTGCTATTGATTTAACCGACCACCTTTAACTAGCTTTTGTGTCAAAATAACAATCATGTTAAAATAAACACCCTCTTTCTTTATTTTTTAACTTTTTCTCTTTTTTTTCTTTCTTTTCTCTGTCTTTTTTATTTTAAGCCATTCGATCGAACCTGATGTGGGTTGCTTATATACCATGTTGGAACATGAATAAGATCTTTCATAGTTCATTAAGATCAGATATAAAGTAAATAAAATTTTTTCTTGGAGTTTGAATTTTTTTTCCAAAAGAAAGACTTATAAAGAAGGAATTTTTCCTTTTGATTTTGTTTTTTTTTCAAATAATTTTTGAAAGAAAGATTTCTGAAAAAACAAAGAAAATATATTTTTTTTCTTTGAATTTCAACTCTTTTTTTTTTTCAATTTCAAAAAAAAAACTTCTAAAAAATAAAGAAAATATTTTTGAATTTTCGAATTTTATTTTGAATTTATGAAAGAAATACTTCTCAAGTAAAAAAAGAAAAGAATATTTTTTGAATCCCGAATTTTCTTTTCAATTTTAGAAAGAATGAAAATATTTTTGGATTTTGAGAGAAACTAAAAAATATATTTTGTATTTCTAGAAATTAGGGTCCAAAAGAAAGACATTCTAAATAATGAAGTAAAGGAAATACGTTTGATTTTTTAAAAATTGTGGGCCGGAACCGATGAGGTTTTGCCAATGTATCTCACATCCGGAGAAAATCAAACCTGCGTAGTTTGTCTATTTTTGACAAGGTTCTACTAGCATAGCAGATTGGATGCATCAGCTTGTCTTTCCAATTTCCCAGCACTGCCCCACTGCATAGTCACTGGCATCGCACATGAGTTCAAATGGCTGCTCCCAGTTGGGGGCAACTATGAGAGGTGTTGTGGCTAGTCTCTTTTTCAGTTCCTTGAATGCTACCCTGCAATCATCAGAAAACAAGAAAGGGTGATCTTTTCCTAACAATGTACAGAGATGGTTGGCAATTTTTGAGAAGTCTTTTATGAATCTTCGATAGAAACCGACATGCCCGAGGAAGCTCCTTATTACTTTGACTAAAGTTGGAGGGGGCAGATTTTCTATCACATCTACTTCGGCACGATCCACCTCAATTCCTTTGCTTGACACATGTTGTCCCAAGACTATGCCTCTTTTACCATGAAGTGGCACTTTCCCCAATTTAGAACCAGGTTAGTCTCGATACATCGTTTCAGCACACGAATAAGATTTATCAGGCACTCATCAAATTAGTTCCCCATCACTGAGAAGTCATCCATTAACACTTCCTAATATCCTCTGCCATGTCAGTGAATATGGTCATCATGTACCGTTGGAATGTGGTGGGTGCATTGCATAGGCCAAATGGAATCCTCTGAAGGTGTAAATGACATGTGGGCAAGTGAAAGAGGTCTTCTCTCTGTCCTCTGGCACAATGGAGATCTGATTGTAACCTGAGTATCCATCCAGAAAACAGAAATTTGATCTCCCTGCCAATCTTTCTAACATCTTATCAATAAAGGGAAGTCGGAAGTGGTCTTTTCCGGGTGGCCACATTTAAATTTCTATAATCCATGCAAATTCTCCAGCCCGTGAAGGTTTTTGTAGAGATCAAGTCATTTTTATAATTCTTAACTACCGTCAGGCCACCCTCTTTAGGAACACATTGAACTTGGCTAACCCAACTGCTGTCAGAGATTGGGAAAATGATTCATGCATCTAACCACTTGATTACTTCTTTCTTCACCACTTCCTTTATATTGGGGTTGAGCCTTCTTTGGTTTTCCTAAAAGATTTGTGTCCCTCTTCCAGTAGAATTTTATGCATACGGTAGGCGGGGCTGATCCCTTTATGTCTACCATGATCCACCCAATGATAGTTTTGCACTCCGTAAGTACCTACAATAGCTGTTGAGCCTGCACATCTAACAAACTAGATGAGATAAAAACAGGTAATGTGGAGTTAGGTCCAAGGAATTCATACCTGAGATGGGCGGGTAATGTCTCTAACTCCATCTTTGGTGGTTCTTCAATTGGTGGCTTATCTGGTGGAGTTTCTCTACTTTCCAAGTGCAAGGGCTCAAATTCTAGAGTATCATCCCACAACTCTCTACGCTCTAACACTAACACCCATTCCGCAAGATCCACTCCATTTACCTCATCTAGATTTGTCAAACACGCATAGTGCCTTAGCAAAAATAAAATTACCAATAGTGCATGAAATTGTGAAGCTCCCTGGGTCAGACAGCTTTTTCACAATTGTTCTCGTCACCACTACACTACAGGTCTGAGTAAGAGTAACTATGGCCAAGTCTTGGAAATCAAACTTTCAGGACACCAAGTCCTGTTAGAAAATACGCTTAACGCTAGAGGGGGGGTGAATAGCGTTATAATAAAATTTAGCGTAAACTTGCGGAAATTAAAATTTGCAGGAAATGAATAAGTGCGTTAAATAAACAAAAAGGAAAGAACGCACTGATATATCCTGGTTCACCACAACACGTGGCTAGTCCAGTCCCCGAGAGACTCTCTCGAGATATTCCACTAACTTGTTAAGCTTACGGGTGCTCAACAAACCTTTACAACTTAAGGACACAAGCCTTATCACCTTTTCTCGGAGATACAACACTCCAAGACTTCAACCAAGGAAACACAAATTCCTTACAACAAGAGAATCACAATTCTCTTACAAGTGTATAAAACACTAAACACTCAAACAAAATACTCCTTAATGAGTAGATATGAGTAAAGGAAGTAAGCTCTAGATCACAACAACTTTGGACAAGAATATAGCTCTCAAAAGCTTTATGAAATTGAATATAAAATGATAAACAAAAGTATGCAAGCTTATAGCAATATAATGATCAGTTGTAGTATGTTGTTGTGTTTAAAACACTGAAATGAAGCTGTATTTATAGTTGAAAAACTTGGCATTACCGTTGCCTAATTGCCAATTAAGAGTTGCTGATTCTACTCACTGATAATCGATTGTCAAACCCCAACAATCGATTGTCTGCCAGTCAGATCAAAATTCAATCCCAGATTTTACGCTTGATAATCGATTACTTACAATCCATAATCGATTACTGGCAACGTTCAAAAAATCCTTCCCAGATTTTACCACAAACAATCGATTGTCCAGAATCAACAATCGATTACTCAGCAACGTTCAAAAAATCTTTTCCGGATTTTAATCAAAACAATCGATTATACAAAATCAATAATCGATTAGCCAATAACGTTCAAAAAATCTTATCCGGATTTTAATCAAAACAATCGATTATACAGAATCAATAATCGATTACCTGATGGTATTTGAAAACTTTACGACAACGGTCAGCTTCACAATCGATTGCACAAAGTCAACAATCGATTACTTATCAGTTTTTGAAAAACATTTTAGACACTGTCTCTTTGACAATCGATTGTCCAATGTAACAATCGATTATTTAATAAATTTGAAAATCATTGGAAGACACTGTCTCAACATAATCGATTACCATTAGTTCATAGTCGATTATTCTGAGTTTTGAAAAACTTTGATAGACACTGCCTCAGTTACAATCGATTGTCATTAGTTCACAATCGATTATCATGCAGGTTTGAAAAACCTGATGCTCACTGTCTTACTCACAATCGATTGTCATGCAGTCTTGGCTTAAAACAATCGATTATCATAAGTACATAATCGATTATCTTAGTCCAGATTTATAAGGCATGTCTAAAAATTATTTTGACTACTGTAAATATGCATGATTTAAAATCATTTGACATTAAATTAAATATGCATGATTTTGGAAAATAGTTTTATGAGAGAAGCCATGTTACGAGTCAAGTTGTAGGATCAAGATCACAATTAAGAATGACTCGAATAAACTATAAAACTTTGTCTTGAGCTTGAATCTCGTTGTGTATCAATTGTACGCTTGTTTCTTGAACTTCGTCATATATCAATTTTCGCTTCGTTTGTCATTCATCAAAACCTATACAAAAGAACACACGTTTTAGTATATTGCATTGAGAACGTGTTTCCAACAATTTCCCCCTTTTTGATAATGGCAAACATTAAGCGGGATATGCAAGACAAGCAATTTATAATGACTATTCAAGACAAGTATATACATGCAACAAGTATGCAATTTGTTCCCCCTCAATTTGAGAATTCCCCCTCAATTTAAGCTTATAACTTGAGAGTGCATCATACCCGTTATCTTCCCCCTTTTGCCATTAGCAAAAATAATAATAAGATGCCAAAGATGAAATAAACCTTGTTTATTTATTGGAAAGAAAAAAGTACAGCAACAGGGAAGACAATACAACATATAAAAACAAACTTAAAAAAACCAATTATTCATTCATCATCTTCCGCCTCATCATCCGGCGCTGCTTCAAATGGAACAAGACCCGCATATGGATAATGAACGTGGTCAAAATATCCATGGATCTTGTGAGTTAATTGACCGAAAGAAGAGGTCAATGAAGCAATTTGGTCGGAAATGAATTGGAGGGAAGGCTCTTGAGGCGGAGGAGCACGACGGGTTGGAGGAGGAGCAGGCGCTACATGATCACCGTCATGATGAAAGGAGGATTCCGAAATTTCCCACTTTTTGGTACTCTTTTTGAGAGGACCATTTCCAGTGACAAATCCGGTGGCTTCAAGAAAGTTCATGATGAGGAGAGCATAAGGAAGAGGCCTATCATCTCCGATCGCGTCACGCATGTGAACTTTGATAAGCCGACACCAATTGATGTTAGCTCCGGTAACTATGGCATGCATGAGCTTGGTGTCCTCTTGGGAAATGGTAGTATGGTTATGCTTACGAGGCTTGAGGACTCGGGTGATGAAATAGAAAATCAACCAATAATTGGGATCCATTCCCGTAATTGTAGGACGACGGGAAGAAAGATTTGGATCATAAGAAGTAAGACCGATTTGGTGTAAGAGGGCTGTTTCATCAAAAAGGGCTCCGGCCTCTCCGGTGTACCGAAAAATGTCTTCACCATTATGAGGAAGACGGGCAATGGTATGAAGATTTCATCGGAAAGAAGAATTTGAACACCATTAATGTTGTGACAAGCTCACTATCATCATCCTCATGGAGGTTGGAATAAAATGCTTGAACCAATGTAGTATTGATATAAGGATGGGTAAGGAGTAAAAAGTCAAGAAGTTGAGAATTTTTTAGCATATTTGCAGCAGGCCCAAATGATTCAAGATACTTGTGGGTTGAAAAGCGGGGTGGAAGAATGTCGTGCTTTTCAAATTTGGTTAAGAATCGAGTAAGCTCGATGTTGGAATTAAAATATAGAATGGAACCATCTTGATAGGGATAGTTCGGACGAGGAGGGGCAGCAGAGGCGGATGCGCCGTGCCTAGCAGAACGGGAACGTTTTGAGTGACGGCCCGATATTTTTAATGAAAGCTGCTGGATTTTGCAAAGGATTAAAGGGAATTTGATATTTTGAAAGCTAAAATTGATGCTTGAGTGAATGAATATGAACATATATAAAGCCTACTTATAGAGGGAAGAGTGGCTTATCATTTATAGAAGAAATCTGCTGAGAATTTAAAGCCAAATCAGTTAGAAATGGTAAAATAAATTCACTGACCGTTAGACAATCGATTGTTGAGATGCAATAATCGATTATTGAAGAGTTATTGACCTGACTTGGAACTGACACAAATCGATTGAGGAGCCAAACGGTAAACAAAAGTTTAAATTTCTGACATGAAATAATCGATTGTCAAATGTGGAATAATCGATTGTTTTGGGAAAAGCATTGCTGAATGGCTGAGACAGAAGTCGATTATGCAATTTAAGGAATCAATTATTAAACAAAACTGCATAATGAACATAAACCATAAACAATCGATTAGTGGTACTGCTAATCGATTTTCAGCACAGTAAAATAATCGATTATTTGCTTGGAACAATCGATTGTTCTGTGCGAAAACTTTATAATTCCCCCTATCTTTTAGGGCGATACCTGCAAAATAGAATTAAACGTCTCCGACGCTCAAGTCAGTAATTTGTAAAGAAGTAATAACTTAAACTAGTGTTGCCAAGTGAGAACGTGAGCTCTTAAGAAGTGTGTCCTATAGTGTTCTTAAGAGTGTTTCGGGTACTTACCTTTCCTCCGACGTCTCCAATTACCTGTTCAATAGGGTGATCTTTGATCGTCCTCCACTCATTTGGCACTTCTGTTTCTTATTCCAATTGTGGCGCTTCTTCCGTTGGTTGTTCCTCAGTTTCATCTTTATTTTCCTTGGGTGGTTCCTCTTGTATTTTGTCTTTCAAGCTATCTAAGATACCTGCAAGATCAAAACCGGAATCCTTTCTCGCCAAGCGAGTATTATTTTCGAAAAATACAACATGAGGGGATTCCTCCACAATTTGGGTTCTTTTATTAAAGACCCTATATGCTTTACTACGTGAAGAATATCCAATGAAAATACCTTCATCCGACTTAGCATCAAATTTACCCAATTGGTCTTTGCCATTGTTATGAACAAAACATTTGCAACCAAAAACTCTAAAATAGGAAATATTTGGTTTTCTACCCTTATAAAGTTCATAGGGTGTTTTCATGAGTATCGGCCGAATTACTACTCTATTTAGAACATAGCAAGCGGTACTCATGGCGTCCGCCCAAAAATATTTGGGTATCTTAGCTTCGTCGAGCATGGTTCTAGCCATCTCTTCGAGACACCTATTTTTTCTTTCCACCACCCCATTTTGTTGTGGTGTACGTGGAGCGGAAAAGGTATGCTCGATTCCGAGTTCGTCACAAAAGTCCGCAAAGAGATTGTGATCAAACTCTCCCCCATGATCACTTCTAATTGAAGTGATGGTTGTTTCTTTCTCATTTTGAACACGCTTAAGAAAATATTTAAAATTTTGAAAAGCATCACTTTTATTGGCAAGAAATAAAGTCCAAGTAAATCTCGAGTAATCATCAACAATCACAAAAGCATATTTATTTCTTCCTAGACTTTCAATGCGAGAGGGACCAAATAAATCCATATGAAGCAATTGCAATGGTCTAGAAGTTGAAACAATGTTTTTAGATTTGAAAGATGCTTTTGTTTGCTTCCCCTTTTGACACGAGTCACAAATAGAGTCATTTTCAAATTTTAAAATGGGAAGACCAATAACTAAGTTTTGAGAAATCAATTTGTTCAAAAGATGCATATTGATACGATGTCATAGCCAAGTATCATCCTCTTTACTCATTAGACAATCAACATAATCGGGTGAGGAATTAGCAAGATCAACCATATAAATATTATCCACTCTAAAACCACGGAGGATAATTTTGAAGTCACTACGTCTGAACACTAAGCATTCATCCGAATCAAATAAAGCAAGATTTCCCTTGTCACACAATTGGCTTATGCTCAAGAGATTATGCTTTAATCCTTTAACAAGTAATATATGCTTAATAGAGGAATTTTCATCCTTACCGACCGAGCCGATGCCGATGATCTTTCCTTTATTGTTATCACCGAAGATAACACTTCCTCCTTCTTTGTGCTCTAATTGAAGGAATTTGGATTCATCTCCCGTCATATGCTTGGAGCATCCACTATCAAGGTACCATAGTACACTTGATCCCTTCAAGCACACCTACAAAACAAATTAATGTTCTTTAGGTACTCATGCCATCTTGGGTCCTTGGGGGTTAGGCATATTATAATGATGCGATTGAGTAATATGTCTATGACGTGTAAAGCATGCAGGAGCAACATGACCAATACGTCTACAATAATGACAAGTCACATTTGGGTTATGCATCCTTCTAGGTTCATAGTAACTAGACGGATGAAAATTTCTTACTCTATTTTGAACACTATGACTATTTCGCATTTCATGAGAGTTATTTCTCCTACTATGAGCTCTAGGATGGGCAGCATTTCTAGAGTGATTGTTTCTAGGTTGAAGGCCATTTCTAGGTCTTCTCAAAGGTTCAACATTTGGCCTAAAATATGCATCATTTCTAGGGTAACTATTTCTAGGTGGTAAGTCATTTCTAGGTCTCCTAAAATGTTCAACATTTTGTCTAGCATGTATATTGGTTCTTGGATTGCTATTTCTAGGACAAGCATTTGTTTTATTAGTCCTAGGTTGAGCCTTAGGTGGTTGGGGTTTGGCTTCAACCTTTTCTTTTACCTCATTCTTAAATCCTATGCCATGCTTGGTTGATTTCTAATTAACAAGGACCTCATTCAAATTCTTGTGGGAAGAATTAAACTTATCTAAGGTACCTTGAGTCTATCTACCTCATTTTTTAGATGCAAGCAAGAAGAAGAATTTTTAGTAGAACTTTCGGGCTTATCGGCGCTTCTTTTTCCAAAAAACTTGATTTCCTCTTTCAGTTTTTCATTTTCTAAAACCAGTTTTTCTAAATCCTTTTCTTTCAAAGAAAGCTGTTTTTGAAAATCCTTTTCTTTTAATGAAGCATTTTCTTTTATGCCCTTAACAGTTTTTGAAGCCTTAATAAACTCAGCATATAATTCATCAAAAGCAGTTCGCATTTCTTCAAGAGTAAAAAAGTTTTTAGGCGAAATTTGACATACCTCATCTTTGTTGTCTTCTTGTGCCATAAGGCAAAGATTTGCTGCTTCGTCTTCTTCTCCTTCGCTTGACTCATCTCCGTAGTCGCCTCCCCAAGAAATGTATGCACGTTGCTTTTTAAAAGGTTTCTTCTCCTTTTTGATGTTTGGGCAATTTGATTTGATGTGCCCGGTTTAACCACATTCATAGCACTTGATTTGTTCGCCTTGCTTTTTGCCCTTGCGTTCATACTCCTTGCGCATGAACTTTTGAAATCTTTTGATAACGAGTCCAAACTCGTTGTCTCCTTCCTCATCAATTTGCGGTTGGCTTGTGCTCGCCCTTAGAGCAATTCTTTGCCTCCTTTGATCATCAACAAAAGGGTTAAGAATAGTAGATTCATAGGTCTTAAGGTTACCTCTTAGTGCGTCGATGGTGACCTTTGAAACACCAATAGATTCTTGAATTGCATCGGCCTTTGATCTCCATGCCGGTGTGAGACTTCTAAGAATTTTTTGAACGAGCTCTCTATCCGTGAATGTTTTCTTGAGAGCATGTAGGTCATTTATGATTATTGAAAATCGCTCAAACATTTCGTAACCCTTTTCACCTTCCTTCATGTGAAATAATTCATAAGAATGGGTTAGGAAATCAATTTTTGCTTCCCTTACCTGGTCCGTACCTTCGTACGTAACTTCTAGCTTGTCCCACATCTCCTTTGCCGTTGTGCAACACGATATTTTCCTGTAATCGTCAGCATTAACAGCACAATATAATAAATTAATTGCTTTAGCATTATTTTGAACCTTTCGGATGTCATCTGCGTCATACTCATCCTCGGACTTGGGAACCCATTCGTTTTCCACCTTTTTTGTTGGAATTTGGTTTCCCTTCATTATCACCTTCCAAAGGTAAAACCTGTTGGACTGAACGAAGATCTTCATCCTCTCCTTCCAGTACGTGTAATTTGTACCATTGAATAGAGGTGGTCGTGTGGAGCACTGTCCTTCATCAATTCCTGCAAAAGCGTCACGAGTAAAAGCCATGGATGGTTCTCTCAAACTGTTAAGTATTCAGAGAGTATGGCTCAGATACCAATTGTTAGAAAATACGCTTAACGCTAGAGGGGGGTGAATAGTGTTATAATAAAATTTAGCGTAAACTTGCGGAAATTAAAATTTGCAGGAAATAAATAAGTCCGTTAAATAAACAAAAAGGAAAGAACGCACCGATATATCCTGGTTAACCACAACATGTGGCTAGTCCAGTCCCCGAGAGACTCTCTCGAGATTTTCCACTAACTTGTTAAGCTTATGGGTGCTCAACAAACCTTTACAACTTAAGCACACAAGCCTTAACACCTTTGCTCGGAGATACAACACTCCAAGACTTCAACCAAGGAAACACAAGTTCCTTACAACAAGAGAATCACAATTCTCTTACAAGTGTATAAAACACTAAACACTCAAACAAAATACTCCTTAATGAGTAGATATGAGTAAAAGAAGTAAGATCTGTTGGAAACACGTTTCAAATGCAATATACTAAACGTGTGTTCTTTTGTAGGTTTTGATGAATGTCAAACAAAGCAATAAGCGATATATAGCAGTGCTCAAGGACAAGCACAAAATGGATGCATTACAAGAAGCTCAAGACAAAGTTTAGAAATATTATAATTGAGTCAATATTAATTGTGATCTTGATTCCTCAATCTTGGCTCATAACATGGCTTCTCTACTAAAATTATTTTTCCAAAATCATGCATATCTAACTTAAGTGTCAAATGATTTTAAACTATGCATATTTATATTTGTTAAAATGTTTTTCAAACATGCCTCAAAAATCTGGGCTAAGATAATCGATTATGTACTTATGATAATCGAGTATCTCTAAGCCAAGACTGCATGACAATCGATTGTGAATTAATGATAATCGATTGTGAGTAAGTCAGTTAACATCAGGTTTTTGCAAACTGCATAACAATCGATTGTGTACTTTTGATAATTGATTGTTAACTGAGGCAAAGTTTTCAAAACTCAGAAAAATCGATTATGAACTAATGGTAATCGATTAGAATGAGAAAAATGTCTCCCAGTGTTTTTAAATAAATTAATAATCGATTGTGGCTTTTGATAATCGATTATATATGAGACAGAAAGTTTTGAAATTAATTAATAATCGATTATGGCTTTTGATAATCGATTATATATGAGACAGTAAGTTTTGAAATTAATTTATAATCGATTGTTCTATTTGATAATCGATTGTTGGAACTAACCGTTGTCATACATTTTCAAATTACCTTCAGGTAATCGATTGTTGATATTTAACAATCGATGTTTTGCGTAAAATCTGGAAAAGATTTTCTGAACGTTGTTAAAATAATCGATTGTTGATTTCCTGATAATCGATGTTTTATGCCAAAAATTGGAAAGGATTTTTTAACGTTATAAATAATCGATTATTGATTTGAAGTAATCGATTGTTGACGTAAAATCTGGGATTGAATTTTTGATCTGATAGGCAAACAATCGATTGTTTAGTCTTGACAATCGATTGTCACTGAGTAATTTCAGCAATCCTTAATTGGCAATTAGACAACGGTAAGACTGAGTTTTTCACCTATAAATACAGGCTTAACTCAGTGTTTTCACAACAACAACATATACAATTTAAGTATTTTCATTGCTAAAAGCTTTCTTACATTGATCATCATTTTCATTCATCCATAAAGCTTTTTGAAGAGCCATTCTATTGAGCTAAGTTGTTGTGATCTTGAGCGTACTATTTCTACTCATATCTACTCATTGAGGAGTACTTTGTAAAGTGAGTTTGTTTTGTGTTTGTAAGAGAATTGCGATTCTCGTTTGTTGAGGAACTTGTGATTCCTCAGTTGAAGTCTTTGGGATTGTTATCCCCGAGCAGTTGAAGTCTTTGGGATCGTTATCCCCGAGCAGTTGAAGTCTTTGGGATTGTTATCCCCGAGCAGTTGAAGTCTTTGGGATTGTTATCCCCGAGCAATTGAAGTCTTTGGGATTGTTATCCCCGAGCAATTGAAGTCTTTGGGATTGGTATCCCCGAGCAATTGAAGTCTTTGGGATTGTGATCCCCGAGCACCTAGGTGAGGCTTGTGTCCTCAGCTGTAACGGTTTGTTAAGCACCCGTAAGCTTGACAAGTTTAGTGGAAATCTCGAGAGAGTCTCTCGGGGACTGGACTAACCACGTTTGTGGCCAACCAGGATACATCATTGTGTAAGTTTATTTTACTGCACTTGTTTTAATTTCTGCAAAGTTTTTAAATTCCGCACTAAAACGCTTAATATTTTTAAAACGCTATTCACCCCCCCCCTCTAGCGTAAAGCGTTATTTCCAACAATTGGTATCAGAGCCATACTCTCTGAAAGACTTAACCGTTTGAGAGAATCTTTCCATGGCTTCTACTCTAGACTCTTTTGCAGGTATTGATGAAGGACAGTGCCCCACAAGACCTCCTTTGTTCAACGGGACTAATTATTCATATTGGAAAGAAAGGATGCAGATATTCGTCAGATCAAACAGCCCTTACTTGTGGAAGGTGTACACCAAAGGAAATGAGGTTCCTGTCAAACAGGTGGAAGGAATATGGGTGCCAAAAACAGAAGAGGAATTCAACGCCGAGGATAATCGAATGGTCCAAAATAATTTTAAAGCTATTAATTTATTACTCTGTGCTGTTAATGCTAATGATTACAGGAAAATCTCCTGCTGCAAAACAGCGAAAGAAATGTGGGACAAGCTTGAGGTCACTTACGAAGGGACTGACCAGGTAAGAGAAGCTAAAATTGATTTTTTAACTCATGCTTACGAATTGTTCCATATGAAGGAAGGCGAAAAGGTAGACGAGATGTTTGAGCGGTTCTCATCAATAGTGAATGATCTCCACGCACTCAAGAAGACGTTCACAGACAAAGAACTAGTTCGAAAAATCCTTAGGAGCCTAACACCGGCATGGCGATCAAAGGCCGATGCGATTCAAGAGTCAATTGGAATCACGAACGTCACCATAGACGCTCTTAGAGGTAATCTTAAGACTTATGAATCCACTATTCTTAACCCTGTTGTTGACGAACAAAGAAGGCAAAAGATTGCTCTAAAGGCGAGCACAAGTCAATCACCAATTGAAGAGGATGGAGATAGCGAATTTGGACTCATCATCAAAAAGTTCCAAAAATTCATGCGAAAAGAATATGACCGCAAAGGGAAAAAGCAAGGTGAGCAAGTTAAATGTTATGAATGTGGTGAAACAGGGCATATCAAAACAAACTGCCCAAATCTTAAAAAGGAGAAGAAACCCTTCAAGAAGCAACGAGCATACATATCTTGGGGAGGAGATTCCGGAGACGAATCCAGTGAAGAAGAAAATGAAGAAGCGGCAAATCTCTGCCTCATGGCACAGGAAGAAAATCAAAGTGAGGTAAGTCAAATCTCTTCTCAAAATTTTTATACTCTTGATGACATGAGAAATGCCTTTGATGAATTGTATGCTGAATTTCTCAAAGTTACAAAAACCGTCACTAGTTTAAGAGAAAATGCTTCTCTAAAAGAACAAGATTTTCAAAAACAGTTTTCATTAAAAGAAAAAGAATTAGAAAAATTGGTTTTGGAAAATGAGAAGCTACTAGAACAAAACAAGTTTTATGGGAAAAGAAGTTCTGACAAGCCCGAGAGTTCTACAAAAAATTGTGCTTCTTGTGTAAACCTTAAGAATGAAGTAGGTAGATTAAAAGGCACACTAGATAAATTCAACTCCTCTCATAAAAACTTGAATGTGGTGCTTGATAACTTGAAATCAACCAAGCATGGAATAGGCTTCATAAATGAAGAAGAGGTTGATGCAAAAACCCAACCACCTAGAGCTCAACCTAGGATTAATAACAAAAATGCCTTTCCTAAAACAAACATGCATGCTAGACAAAATATTAGGAGACCTAGACATGACCTTCCGCCTAGCAATCGTCACCATAGACATGATGCATATTTTAGGCACAACAATGATCATGCTAGAAGATCCCGAAATGTTCAACCTAGAAATGACTATGGTGTTCAAATTAGGAGAAATGAAAATAGAGTAAACAATGTGCATTATTCTAGCTACTATGAGCCTAGACGCATGCATAATCCAAATGTGACATGTCATTATTGTAGACGAATTGGTCATATTGCTCCCGCATGCTTTACTAGACATAGACATGCTACTCAAACATATCATTATAGTATGCATAACCCTCAAGGACCCAAAATGGCATGGGTACCAAAAGAGCATTGATTTGTTTTGCAGGTGTGCTTGAAGGAATCAAGTGTAGTGGATGCTCCAAACACTTGACGAGAGACGAATTCAAAATTCCTTCAATTAAAGCACAAAGAAGGAGGAAGAGACGGAAAAGTCGACTTATGTTTTTTTAAATCGGAAGTATTTTCGAAAAATTCAAAAGGCAAAATTGTGGAAAAAGCTTCGTAAATTGGAGAATGAGCCAAAAGACCAAAATGAACGGAGGATGTTCAAAATCAGGTAATTGGCAAAGTCGAAGGGAAGGTAAGTACCCTAAACCCTCTTAAGAACATCCTAGGACAAAATTCTTAAGAGTTCATTTTTTTTCACCCGACTACACGAGTTTCAAAGTTATTATTTAATTTATAGATTACTGACTTGAGCGTCGGAGATGTTTAATTCTATTTTGCAGGCATCCCCCAAAAGGTAAGAGGAAAGTATGAATTATCTTGATACAAGAAAAAAAAAATCGATCATAATCGATTATTTATGCTTACAATCGATTATCAGTATCAATAGTCGATTATTTGTTGATTCAATTTTTTTGCCATGAAATCTTGTTAAATGTTTACATTGCCTGATAGAATTAAGTCTCATCATTTCAGCATCCCCCTTCCAAACAATCGATTATTTGTTCTGCCAATCGATTATTTGCCAAAATTCAAACTCTTTGTGAGTAAAACAATCGATTACTATATATTGACAATCGATTATCTGTTTTAAACTTATGTTACCGTTTTGGCTCCATAATCGATTCCTGACAGGTCATAAATATGAAAAACAATCGATTACCAAGTTTGACAATCGACTATCTTTTTCAAATTTTCTTACCGTTCTGGCGTGTAATCGATGTGTCAGATCATTTTCATTAATGACAATCGATTATTCCATTCAAACAATCGATTGTTGAACAGTCAGTGAATTTATTTTTACCGTTTCAGACTTCAAATCTCTTCAAATCATTTCCAATAAATGTAAGATTCATTCCTTCTCTATATATAGGCTGCACATATGCTCTTGTATACTCACTCAAGCCTCCCAAGCATCAAATTCTCTTGTTTTCTTTGAAAAATCCTAGCACATCCTTTCAAAAAAAAAATGTCAAGCCGCAACTCAAAACGTGCTCGTTCCAAACAAGGTGCTTCTTCTTCTCGCCATCCATATCAAGATGGATCGGTTCTATTCTTTGAATCCAATGAAGAGCTCACCCGTTTCTTAACCAAATTTGAGAAACGCCTTATTCTCCCTCCTCGCTTTTCAACAAACGCTCTTGTTGCACCATTAATTCCAGCCGCAAATATGCTAAGAGAGTGCAACCTTTTCAATTTCCTACTCCTTACTCACCCCTACTACAACATTTCTTTGGTTGAAGATTTTTACTCCAACCTTCACAAAGATGATGAGGGTGAACTTGTTACCAATGTTAACGGCATTCCCATTCTAATTTCTGAAGATAACCTCCACCTCATTGCCGGCATTCCGCATGATGGTGAAGACATCTACCAGTACATAAATGATGCCGGGGTCATGATTGATGAAGCTAATCTCTTCCGCCAAGCCGGAGTAGCCTATGATGAGTCCTCTTCCCGTCGTCCCACCATAAAGGGTATGGACCCGAATTATCGTTTCATTCTCTATTTCATCACTCGTGTTCTCAAACCCCGTAAACTCAATCACACCACCATTTCCCAAGAGGATGCCAAATTTCTTCATGCTATTGTCACCGGTGTTAAAATAAATTGGTGCAAGCTTATTCTATCTCATATGTTCAATGCCACCAGAGATGACATACCTCTCCCCTATGCCCTCTTAATAATGAAATTTCTTGAAGCTTCCGGAGTCAATATTGCTAATGGTCCTCTCAAAAAGAGCACCAAAATCTGGGAAATTTCGGAGTCTTCCTTTCATCATGATGGTGATCATGCTCCCGCTCCTCCTCAAAATCGACAAGCCCGTCGTGCTCATCCTCCTCAGGAGCCTACCCTCCGGACCATTTCTGACCAAATTACTCAACTAACCCGTGAGGTCCATGGTTACTTTGATCACGTGCATTATGCCTATGCTCAGATGGTGCCATATCAAGCGCCTACCAATGATGATGAAGGGGATGGGGGTGATGAATGATGAAATTGTTGTTGTTATGAGAAATTGTTGTTTTTGGTCTGTTTGTTCTTGATTGGTTAGTTATGTTTGGTTTCACCCTTGTAATGTTATCTTAATTTTCCAATAAATAAACTTGTGTTTATTTCACATTTTTTTTCATATTCTTCCCTTGTGTAAATTTTTGCTAATGGCAAAAGGGGGAAGAAACGGGATATCAAGAAGTATGCTATATCACTCTCAACTTCATTCATGCTTAAAGTGAGGGGGAACATGAATTGAGGGGGAACATCAAATTGCATACTTTACTCTTGTCTTGGATTATCAAAATAATTATTGCATATATCCCGCTTATGTTTGCCATTATCAAAAAGGGGGAAATTGTTGGAAACACGTTTCAAATGCAATATACTAAACTTGTGTTCTTTTGTAGGTTTTGATGAATGTCAAACAAAGCAATAAGCGATATATAGCAGTGCTCAAGGACAAGCACAAAATGGATGCATTACAAGAAGCTCAAGACAAAGTTTAGAAATGTTATAATTGAGTCAATATTAATTGTGATCTTGATTCCTCAATCTTGGCTCATAACATGGCTTCTCTACTAAAATTATTTTTCCAAAATCATGCATATCTAACTTAAGTGTCAAATGATTTTAAACTATGCATATTTATATTTGTTAAAATGTTTTTCAAACATGCCTCAAAAATCTGGGCTAAGATAATCGATTATGTACTTATGATAATCGAGTATCTCTAAGCCAAGACTGCATGACAATCGATTGTGAATTAATGATAATCGATTGTGAGTAAGTCAGTTAACATCAGGTTTTTGCAAACTGCATAACAATCGATTGTGTACTTTTGATAATCGATTGTTAACTGAGGCAAAGTTTTCAAAACTCAGAAAAATCGATTATGAACTAATGGTAATCGATTAGAATGAGAAAAATGTCTCCCAGTGTTTTTAAATAAATTAATAATCGATTGTGGCTTTTGATAATCGATTATATATGAGACAGAAAGTTTTGAAATTAATTAATAATCGATTATGGCTTTTGATAATCGATTATATATGAGACAGTAAGTTTTGAAATTAATTTATAATCGATTGTTCTATTTGATAATCGATTGTTGGAACTAACTGTTGTCATACATTTTCAAATTACCTTCAGGTAATCGATTGTTGATATTTAACAATCGATGTTTTGCGTAAAATCTGGAAAAGATTTTCTGAACGTTGTTAAAATAATCGATTGTTGATTTCCTGATAATCGATGTTTTATGCCAAAAATTGGAAAGGATTTTTTAACGTTATAAATAATCGATTATTGATTTGAAGTAATCGATTGTTGACGTAAAATCTGGGATTGAATTTTTGATCTGATAGGCAAACAATCGATTGTTTAGTCTTGACAATCGATTGTCACTGAGTAATTTCAGCAATCCTTAATTGGCAATTAGACAACGGTAAGACTGAGTTTTTCACCTATAAATACAGGCTTAACTCAGTGTTTTCACAACAACAACATATACAATTTAAGTATTTTCATTGCTAAAAGCTTTCTTACATTGATCATCATTTTCATTCATCCATAAAGCTTTTTGAAGAGCCATTCTATTGAGCTAAGTTGTTGTGATCTTGAGCGTACTATTTCTACTCATATCTACTCATTGAGGAGTACTTTGTAAAGTGAGTTTGTTTTGTGTTTGTAAGTGAATTGCGATTCTCGTTTGTTGAGGAACTTGTGATTCCTCAGTTGAAGTCTTTGGGATTGTTATCCCCGAGCAGTTGAAGTCTTTGGGATCGTTATCCCCGAGCAGTTGAAGTCTTTGGGATTGTTATCCCCGAGCAGTTGAAGTCTTTGGGATTGTTATCCCCGAGCAATTGAAGTCTTTGGGATTGTTATCCCCGAGCAATTGAAGTCTTTGGGATTGGTATCCCCGAGCAATTGAAGTCTTTGGGATTGTGATCCCCGAGCACCTAGGTGAGGCTTGTGTCCTCAGCTGTAACGGTTTGTTAAGCACCCGTAAGCTTGACAAGTTTAGTGGAAATCTCGAGAGAGTCTCTCGGGGACTGGACTAACCACGTTTGTGGCCAACCAGGATACATCATTGTGTAAGTTTATTTTACTGCACTTGTTTTAATTTCTGCAAAGTTTTTAAATTCCGCACTAAAACGCTTAATATTTTTAAAACGCTATTCACCCCCCCCCCCCTCTAGCGTAAAGCGTTATTTCCAACAAGATCTAGATCACAACAACTTTGGACAAGAATATGGCTCTCAAAAGCTTTATGAAATTGAATATAAAATGATAAACAAATGTATGCAAGCTTATAGCAATGTAATGATCAGTTGTAGTGTGTTGTTGTGTTTAAAACACTGAAATGAAGCTGTATTTATAGTTGAAAACCTTGGCATTACCGTTGCCTAATTGCCAATTAAGAGTTGCTGATTTTACTCACTGACAATCGATTGTCAAACCCCAACAATCGATTGTCTGCCAGTCAGATCAAAATTCAATCCCAGATTTTACGCTTGATAATCGATTACTTACAATCCATAATCGATTACTGGCAACGTTCAAAAAATCCTTTCCAGATTTTACCACAAACAATCGATTGTCCAGAATCAACAATCGATTACTCAGCAACGTTCAAAAAATCTTTTCCGGATTTTAATCAAAACAATCGATTATACAAAATCAATAATCGATTACCCAATAATGTTCAAAAAATCTTTTCCGGATTTTAATCAAAACAATCGATTATACAGAATCAATAATCGATTACCTGATGGTATTTGAAAACTTTACGACAACGGTCAGCTTCACAATCGATTGCACAAAGTCAACAATCGATTACTTATCAGTTTTTGAAAAACATTTTAGACACTGTCTCTTTGACAATCGATTGTCCAATGTAACAATCGATTATTTAATAAATTTGAAAATCACTGGAAGACACTGTCTCAACATAATCGATTACCATGAGTTCATAATCGATTATTCTGAGTATTGAAAAACTTTGGACACTTCCTCAGTTACAATCGATTGTCATTAGTTCACAATCGATTGTCGTGCAAGTTTGAAAAACCTGATGCTCACTGTCTTACTCACAATCGATTGTCATTAGTTCACAATCGATTGTCATGCAGTCTTGGCTTAAAACAATCGATTATCATAAGTACATAATCGATTATCTTAGTCCAGATTTATAAGGCATGTCTAAAAATTATTTTGACTACTGTAAATATGCATGATTTAAAATCATTTGACATTAAATTAAATATGCATGATTTTGGAAAATAGTTTTATGAGAGAAGCCATGTTACGAGTCAAGTTGTAGGATCAAGATCACAATTAAGAATGACTCAATTAAACTATAAAACTTTGTCTTGAGCTTGAATCTCGTTGTGTATCAATTGTGCGCTTGTTTCTTGAACTTCGTCATATATCAATTTTCGCTTCGTTTGTCATTCATCAAAACCTATACAAAAGAACACACGTTTTAGTATATTGCATTGAGAACGTGTTTCCAACAAGTCCTTCATCCTTTTTGCATACCCAGGAATCTCCTTCAAGGCTTCAATCAATGGTATATTTACCTGGATTTGTTTCAGCATATCAAAGAACTTCTTGTACTGCTCCTCCTTTTGGTACTTATCCAACCTCCGAGTGAAATGTGCAGGAGGTCTCTTTTTCCCAATGACTTGGGACTGTTCTTAATCAGCTGCTACATCAACTAGTGGTTCCTAGACTATTTCAACTTCTTTCTCGGTCTCATTCTGAATGCTATTTTCTTCTAGAGAAGGATCAACTGTCACCTCTATCAGTTTCGTTGACTCATCCAGCTCAATGGGCACTGGTATGAGTGTCAGAGACTGTCAAGATTCTCGAGTCCTCTCTTGGTCTACATCCAGATCTCTACCATTACGTAGACTCACTGTTATCAGCTACTTCAGGACCTGATATTTTGGATTTATCTAGGTATCCACAGGTAGTGTCCCACGAGGACGATTGTTCAGAGAAATTGAAATTTGGCCAACCTGTGCCTCAATGTTCTTGATTGTTGCATCATGTTCATCTACTCTCTCATTAATTGTATCATTAGACCCAATAACATGCTGCATCATTGCTTCAAGTCTAGCAAACCCATCTTCCTGCCTTGACCATGCTGTTGTTGAGGAGGGTATACCCGTGCTGCTAATTCTAATTATTGTATCCATGTGGCCTTGGGTAAGGTGCCATATTGTTTGGGGGGTCTCATACCTCCCATGTTCCCAGTGTTGAACTGCGGTTGTGCCATGTTCATCTACTCTCTCATTAATTGTATCATTAGACCCAATAACATGCTGCATCATTGCTTCAAGTCTAGCAAACCCATCTTCCTGCCTTGACCATGCTGTTGTTGAGGAGGGTATACCCGTGCTGCTAATTCTAATTATTGTATCCATGTGGCCTTGGGTAAGGTGCCATATTGTTTGGGGGGTCTCATACCTCCCATGTTCCCAGTTTTGAACTGTGGTTGTGCCGGCCTATACTAATGATACTAATGACCCTAATTCTGACCACCATTTCTCTGGCCTACATAATTAGAAACATAGTTCTTGTCTTCAGGGTGATGATGATGATCATGTTCCACATTTTAATGGCTACCAATCGGCTGACTAAGGCAAGATGTGAACAAGCCCCCATTTGTAGTATCTACGATATGTACTTGCTGCTTCTGACCTGATATCTCCACCTTTTTGGTGAGTATACTCATTTGTGTCAACAAGGTAGCTATATTTTCAGCCATAGAGTTGGATGGATCAAGAGGCACTGAGTGCACCACTGGAGTGATAGGTGAATTCCTGGTTGTTCATCCCGAATTTTGTGCCATATTGTCAAGTAGACCCTGGGTGTCTCCCCATGTCTTGCTCAAGAATTCTCCACCAGCTGAACCATCGACAATATTATTCACACTATCTGACAACCCCATGTAAAATTTCTACAAAAACATCAAATATGGAATACCATGGTGCGGACATATAACTAACATTCCTTTAAAACGCTCACATGTCTCATGCAATGTCTCCATTTGTTTCTGATTAATGCTCAAAATGTCTTCAATTTGCTTAGCAGTCTTGTTGGGTGGGTGGAACTTATTATGAAATTGCTTGACCAAATCCTCCCAAGTTTTTATGGAGTTCACGGGTAGCGAGTTTAGCCAAGTTTGGTCAGCTCCTGTCACTAAGAATGGAAATAATAACAGCTTGATTGCTTCTTGAGTTATGTTGGGCTGCCTTTGGGCTTTTCAGATAGATAGAAAATTCTTCAAGTGCTACTAAGGATCTTCGATTTGTGACCCGGAAGATTGTCCCTTGTTTTGCAACAAATACATCATGATATTTGTGATTTGCAATGATTCACAGCTTCTGTCACTAAGAATGGAAAAAATAACAGCTTGATTGCTTCTTGATTTATGTTGGGCTGCCTTTGGGTTTTGCAGATAGATAGAAAGTTCTTCAAGTGCTACTAAGGATCTTCGATTTGTGACCCGGAAAATTGTCCCTTGTTTTGCAACAAGTACATCATGATATTTGTGATTTGCAATGATTCAGCCTGTATATGCTGGACTATAATTGCGGTGGCCAGATTTTCAGCTGTGAGTTATACCCAGTCATAGAGAACGGCCTCCGGCACTATTGGTACAGCAGGGTCTTCCTCGCGATCTCCCATGTCTGTTTCAAATTTTCAATTGTTGGTTGTTGTTTGTTTTTCCCGTTGGCTAGATTCAGGGCCTTAAAACAATCATGAGATCTGATAATGCTTCAAAATTTTAACCAGATCTTGATGTGTTTCATGGCATGCAACTGTGTAACCAAATCAACAAACGTTAAAATTTCAATATGAAAATTGGGTATAGAGAAAACTGACTACACTAAAAAATTGTATACTTCTTTCAATAGTAATTGATAACACTGCTAATTCTCCGGCAACGGCGCCAAAATTTTATCATTTTCAGCTATCCCTTATAAAAGGACAAGGCAACGTTGCAAATATAACCTGAGTATTTATACCCAGAGTCGAATCCACGGAGAATTAACCTATTAATTACTTTCGTTGGACTAACTAAATTCTATAGAATCAAATTCCCAAACGTTGTAAATAACAGTTGATTGTACTTCTAATAACTAAGATCGAAAGTAATAAATGGTTTTAAACTAAATATGCTTGAGTTGTAAACAATAATGAGAAGTTTCTAAGGTAGTGATTTCCTCTAATGATGGAATCCCTTCGATTTATTCTTCATATAGATTCACCAAAACATCTCTATCAATCATGAGCACTTTTTGACTGTAAATCTCTCCCGATTAATCACGATAACTTACTAGACGCACTCTCCCGACATACGCTAGTTGGCTTTGTTTATTAATGCTCACTTTAGATTGCACCAATGGCTTCTTAATCCCTAATCCCACCTTTAAACCCACAAATATATATCCATCTTATACTTTTGGAGTGATGTTGTTCAACATCTACCTAAATATCCACTCTTTCCCGTGTTATGCCCACTAAATAGGTACAGCTAATTGAGGATCATGTCAATTAACTACAACAAATATGTAGTTGAACAAATAGATATTAAACTAGCAAACTATCATAACATAATCAAGAAGTTCATCCTTCAATAGGTTCAATCAAAATTCTACACAAAGTATTTAGCTACTCATACTAGTGTTCATCACAATAATATTCAAATTCATCAGAAATCGTAAAAACAAAAAGAAGAAATGAAAAACTAGTTGGTGAATATTAATCCTTGCCTCATACCTCTCTTTTTCTTGCACTAAATATGAAAAACTTGATAATACATCAGTGGGCAAGCTTGAACTTCTATAGGTTTAGTGAATTTTGTCGCAACCTTCCAAGTTTACCCTGAAAAATTAGTTTCCCGGAACTGGACTAGTGCGGGTGAACTAAGGCCGCGCTAATGCCTGAGCTAGTGGGGTTATATTCTACTTATGAGGACTGTACTAGCATGGGCGCGCTAAGGCAGCGGTAATGCCCGCGCTAGTGGGGTTTCCCTCTGCCATGTCGAGCTTCATTTCCTTAATTCATCAACTTGTTCTAATTATTGCCTGGATCACCATCATGTCTTCATTATGATATTGCTCTCCTGTAAAATACAAAAGTCACCATTAAAGCCACTTTTTATTCATTTAACTATTTTATAACATTGAAACATGATAAAGCTGGGATAAAACAATCGCCAAATTATATAAATCTAACATATTATCATACATCTCCTAGCTTTAGTCAGATGCTAGACGGTAATGCTAAGATACCTTTTATTATCAATCTTTTAAGAGGTTCATAATTTTTATTTGACTTAATTTTTAATATCTGCACAGAAATCTTTTAGTTTTAATACTTTTGCAAACGCAACTTCGTGTTCTTTACCTCATGATCAGGTTTGTATTAAATGAATTTTTATTTTAATTTTAATTTATATATTTATATATTAACATATACATGTTATTACAATTTTGCAGGAAAATCTTTCGAGTGTCAAGGATAACAATTTTAAGAATTTATTATGAATTATGTCAATTAAGTTTTAGTTAATTTTTATTATTATATTGGAGATATTCGAATTTAAAAATAATGGTATCATAATAAGATATATAATGTTATATCTTTTGAGTACATTTATGAATCAGTGATACTTGTTAGATTACTTCTGAAAAGGATAAAAAATACCTATTCCAAATTATTTGTGAATTGTATTGTCACATTTTGAGGGTCCAACATTTTGAATTTGAGTGAGAGAGGTCAGCTTTTTAAATGGCAGAGCCGTTGCATTAAACGGTTCCGTCAGTGATATTTTATTCAATATTACTTTACCATACGTAGAATAGTAGATCTCACCCATAGAATAGTGAAATTGCCACAGGTAGTTAATCTGCACTGTCATTGAGCAAAACTGGACAATTTTGATGTGGTGTATCAATAATTGGAATTAAACAAGAAAAACAAAATACTAATAAAAAGAATTGGTTTTTCACACATGAAGTTATGATTTGGAGGAGGAGGAGCTGGTTTCTTGATGCAATTGTTTGAAGAGCACTTTGAGTAATTTATGAGTGTTATAAAATACTCTATTTTAGGTGAATGTCCATATTTAGAGAGATTCTAGGGTTTACTTATTGGTGGCTAAGTCACCACCTCCCTATAAATAAAGGGGTTCTATTCCATTGTAAACCATACCAAAGTATCAATAAGAATACTCCTCTCTCTACTTTTCTCTCTATTGTTCTTGTTCGTGTATTATTGTTCTTGTTCTTATATTATTTCATAACACTTTATCAGCACGAGACTCTACCGTCTCAAGAATCCTCTTGAGAAAATTAAGGTATTTCCCTTTTTCCGAATTTGGTTTTAATTAAGTCTGATATTATGAAAAGAAAGTTCGTTGCCCTTGAAATTTCGGGCAAGAACTATATGACATGGGTGTTGGATGCTGAAATCCACTTAGATGCTATGGGTCTTGGAGACGCCATTAAAGACAGAGATAAAGCATCCACCCAAGACTGTGCTAAGACCTTGATTTTCTTGCGCCAACACCTTGATGAAGGTTTGAAAATTGAATATCTCACAATCAAAGATCCGCTCATCTTGTGGAAAGGATTAAAGGAGAGATATGACAACCTGAAGTTGGTCACTCTGCCACAAGCACGATATGATTGGGCTCATCTGAGGCTCCAAGACTTTAAGTTTGTTTCTGAATATAATTCTGCAATGTTCAGAATTACTTCTAAATTGAAACTCTGTGGAGATAATATCTCTGATTATGATATGCTTGAAAAAATGTTTACAACGTTTCATGCCTCCAATATGGTACTGCAACAACAGTACAGAGAGAAAGGTTTCAAAAAGTACTCTGAACTGATTTCTCTTCTCCTTGTGGCTGAGCGAAACAATGACCTGCTCATGAGAAATCACGAAAATCGACCCACTGGGTCTACACCATTGCCTGAAGCAGATAAGGTGTATTCTCATTATGCCAAGCATGGAAAAGGCTATGGCTTTAATCATGGTCGTGGTCGTAATCGGGGTCATGGCCGTGGACGTAGACAAGGAAGAAATTTCCCTGATGTCCGTCACCCCCCAAAGAGATATAACCACCAAAAGCAGAAACGGGATTATGAGGATCCAAAGGCAAATAGTTCAGAAACTATATGTTATCGTTGCGGTGGAAAAGGGCACTGGTCAAAAGCTTGCCGTGTACCAAGACATTTGGTTGATCTTTATCAAGCATCTCTAAAGAATAAAGGCCCTGAAACAAATTTTGTCTCTGACGACAATTTTGACATCACCCACCTGGATGTGGCAGACTTCTTTGAGCAACCCGAGGGGAAAATAGACCAGTTAATCGGTGAAGGATCTGTGATGAAGGAAGATGGAACTGTTTGATTTTATTTTACTTATTTGTATTAGTTAGTGAATAAACTAATAGTCATTACTATCAGCTCGTATTAGTTAGTTTTTGATATAATGTTAGTATTAGTTCTTTAGAATGTTTCAATATGCTTAAATTTCAAAGATATTTTTATTTTCCAGTAGAGTTAATCGATTAACCTAACAGTTAGTCGATTATCTAATATTTCGCATTAAAACTAGACTTTTCCGCAAGCTAAGTTAGTCGACTATCTGATTTAGTTAGTCGACTAACCTGATGACTGTTTACTAAGTTAGTCGACTATCAACTTAGTTAGTCGACTAACTAATATTTCGCATTAAAACTGGACTTTTCCACAAGGCGAGATAGTCGACTATCTGATTTAGTTAGTCGACTAACCTAATGACTGTTTCCCAAGATAGTCGACTATCAACTAAGTTAATCGACTAACCTCGGCAGATTTTGAAAATATTGTTTAAATGTGAAACAAACGGATTGAATTTGTTTATTCTCATGTTCGTGTATTTCTTTTGTATGTCAAACCATGGAAAAGCAAATATGGATATCTCACAAAGCAAGCTTGGATCAACGTCCAACTGTAAAAATATTTACTTAGTTGATTCATGTACTACACATACGATACTCAAAGAAAAGAAATATTTCTCTCAACTAAGTATGTGTAAGGCAGATGTTACTACAATCTCTAGTAGTAGTAAATTGATTGAAGGCTCCGGAAGAGCAACTATAACTCTGCCTAGAGGAACAATGTTTATCATAGAGAATGCAATGTTCTCCTCCAAGTCTAAGAGAAACTTGTTGAGTTTTAAAGATATACGCCGGAATGGCTGTCATATTGAGACAATAGATGAGAATAATCTTGAATATCTCATCATTACAAAGAATGTCTCTGGCCAAAAGAGGGTTATTGAGAAATTCCTGTCTTTATCTTGTGGCCTGTATTCGACAAAAATTAGTGCAATTGAGGCACATTCAACAGTAAACCAAAAGGTTACTGATTCCAATACTTTTGTACTTTGGCATGATTGATTGGGACACCCTGGATCAATCATGATGAGACGGATTATAGAAAGCTCATATGGGCATCCGTTAAAGAATTTCAAGATTCTTTTAAATAATGAATTTTCTTGCACTTCTTGTTATCAAAGCAAGTTAATTATTAGACCATCACGAACAAAGGTTGGGACTGAGTCACCTACGTTTTTGGAACGTATACAAGGGGACATTTGTGAACCTATTCACCCACCTAGTGGGTCCTTTAGATATTTTATGGTCTTAATAGACGCATCCTGTAGATGGTCTCATGTGTGCCTGTTGTCATCACGCAACCTTACGTTTGCAAAACTAATGGCACAAATAATTCGACTACGAGCACAATTTCCTGATAATCCAATCAAGTCTATTAGACTGGATAATGCTGCTGAGTTTTCATCCCAAGCATTTAATGATTATTGCTTATCAATTGGGATAAAAGTGGAACATTCTGTAGCTCATGTTCACACTCAAAACGGTCTGGAGAATCTTTAATTAAACGCCTGCAGTTGATTGCAAGACCATTACTCATGAAAACGAGGCTGCCCACTTCGGTATGGGGTCACGCCATTTTGCATGCAGCACTGCTAATTCGTCTCAGACCGACGAATTATCACAAATATTCCCCGCTGCAATTGGTTTTGGGTCATGAACCCAATATATCCCATATAAGAATCTTTGGATGCGCAGTATATGTGCCTATAGCACCGCCATACCGCACCAAAATGGGTTCCCAAACAAGGTTAAGAATATATGTTGGGTTTGAATCGCCCTCCATTATTCGCTACCTCGAAACATTGACAGGGAATTTGTTCACTGCACGATTTGCAGACTGTCAATTTGATGAGACACTTTTCCCAAAATTAGGGGGAGAAGTTGGTGAAACCAAACGGGAAATTTTGTGGAAAAATGCATCACTATCTCATCTTGATCCACATACCTCTATTTGTGAAAAAGAGGTGCAAAAGATTATCCATTTGCAAAGAATAGCAAATCAAATGCCTGACGCATTTACGGACTTGAAAAGGATAAAAAAAAATCCCACATCCCCGCAGAGAATGTTCCAATCCGTATTGATGTCCTTGTTGGACAATCATCTAGTGTCATATCCAATGAGTCGAATGCACGCCTGAAGCGTGGCAGGCCATTAGGTTCCAAAGATCGAAATCCTAGAAAGAGGAAAGCAAACGATCAAAATGACACTACGAAAGAATCTCATGAGGAAATTCATGACTTAATAAATTCTGAGATTCATGAAGAATCCATTGAGCCCGAGACTCAAGAAAATAAGGAACTATCAATAAATCCAATCGATATTGAGGCAAATTTTAATCGAGTGGATACAGTGGTGGATTATGTCTTTGCTTTTAATGTCGCATCTAGCATTATGCAAGAAAGTGAGGATCTTGAACCTCAATCTGTTGCAGAATGTCGAAACGTGAAGTTTTGGCCCTATAGTTGAAACACCTAATGGTGTTGAGCCTGTTGGCTATAAATGGGTCTTTGTACGCAAGAGAAATGAGAAAAACGAGGTACAAAGATATAAGGCACGCCTTGTTGCACAAGGATTTTCTCAAAGGCCTGGTGTCGATTATGAAGAGACATATTCGCCTGTAATGGATGCCATAACTTTTCGTTATCTCATTAGTTTTGCTGTCCTTGAAAAGCTTGACATGCATTTAATGGATGTGGTTACTGCCTATCTTTATGGCTCACAGGATAATGAGATATACATGAAAATTCACGATGCACTCAAAATGCCAAACGCTCATAATTCAAAGTCCCGGGAAATGTTTTCAATCAAATTGCAAAGATCCTTGTATGGTCTAATGCAATCAGGACGAATGTGGTATAATCGTCTTAGTGAGTATTTATTAAAAGAAGGCTATATAAATGATGCCATTTGCCCGTGTATTTTTATAAAAAAAACAACATCGGAATTTGTTGTACTTGCCGTATATGTCGATGACAAAAACCTTATTGGATCCCCCATAGAACTCCAAAAGGCAATTGATTATCTAAAGAATAAATTCGAGATGAAAGATCTCGGATGGATGGAGCATATCCTTTAAGTACTCTGATGGTTGTTCGATCACTTGATGTGAATAAAGATCCATTCCGACCGCAAGAAAGGAATGAAGAGCTACTTGGTCATGAAGTACCATATCTTAGTGCAATTGGCGCACTAATGTATCTTGCAAATACTACAAGGCCTGACATAACCTTTTCAGTTAATGTCTTAGCAAGGTATAGCTCGGCTCCCACAAGGAGACATTGGAATGGGATCAAGCATATATTGCGGTACCTAAAAGGGACTACCGATATGGGCTTATTTTATAGCAATAATTGCAGTCCAGATCTTGTTGGTTATGCTGATGCTGCATATTTATCCGACCCACACAAGGCTCGATCTCAAATGGGTTATGTGTTTACCTGTGGAGGCACCGCCATATCTTGGCGATCGACTAAGCAATCAATTGTGGCTACTTCATCTAATCATGCCGAGATAATCGCTATTCATGATGCAAGTCGGGAGTGTGTGTGGTTGAGGTCTATAATACATCATATTCAAGACAAATGTGGTTTGAAGTGTAACAAACTACCCACGACTTTGTATGAAGACAATGCAGCATGTATAGCTCAATTGTATGGAGGATTCATAAAAGGAAATAGAACAAAGCATATTTCACCAAAGTTATTTTTCACACATGATCTTCAAAAGAATGGTGATATCAATGTGCAACAGACTCGTTCAAGCGATAATATGGCTGATTTGTTCACAAAATCTCTACCAACGTCAACCTTCAAGAAGCTGGTTCACAAGATCGGAATGCGAAGACTCAAGGATATGAATTGATGCTCTTTTCAGGGGGGAGTTAATGCGCGTTGCACTCTTTTTCCCTTACAAGGTTTTGTCCCAATGGGTTTTCCTTGCAAGGTTTTTAACGAGGCAACCAATAGGCGCATATTCAAACATGTGTACTCTTTTTCCTTTTCTTTAATTTTTTCCCATTGTGTTTTGTTTTAGTTAAGGTTTTAACGAGGCACATTATTGAATAGACATTCAAGGGGGAGTGTTATAAAATACTCTATTTTAGGTGAATGTCCATATTTAGAGAGATTCTAGGGTTTACTTCTTGGTGGCTAAGTCACCGCCTCCCTATAAATAAAGGGGTTCTATTCCATTGTAAACCATACCAAAGTATCAATAAGAATACTCGTCTCTCTACTTTTCTCTCTATTGTTCTTGTTCTTGTATTATTGTTCTTGTTCTTATATTATTTCATAACAATGAGCTAATTTATCAGTTATAAGAAAAGAGTGATATTAAAAGATATCTTTACTACCATCAAGGAATGTGATGGAATGAATATTGATCTTTTCACACTTAACTAGATATTTTGGTTTTGAGTCTTGAGAATTAAAAAACTTTCGATAAAATATGCTACAGTGAACCCTAATTAGTCTTGGTTTTTGTCTACCCTTAAAATCAGATAATAATTAAATTTGTATGTGGCTTTAAGAAAATGCAAAATAATCTGATACAAACCAATAAGTTAAGTCAGGTTGAACAAATAAAGATAAAATGGATTCACGAGGAGGATGGTTCTAGCCATATTGAAATATTCCTCGATCCGGATTCGCAGTGACCAGCACTAATGAACAAGAAAAATAGCTAATAATAGAAAAATTGGTAATATATTGTTTTAGAATGCATGTTGCAATGTGTTTCATGAATTATCAGACTCCCCCTTTATGTAGAAGGATAATCCTACTCTACGTATAAAATGTAAAAAAAAAACTCTAATTAACTGATTGTGAATTCTTCATCGATATGCGCCGATATTCCCGCCATGTTATCCGATCGATCACGGATATTACGGCCTTCTGTTGACCATGCTTGATTGCCTGACAATATTATTCCAAGTCGTTTAAGGCAAGGATTGATCCTGAACCATAACCCCGATATTCTTGGGTGCAGGCATCATGCCCCTGTATTCTAACTTAATGAGACTTTTGCCTCTATTTCGGTAGCTTTTCATCATGTCTCGAGCTTGGCTTATTTTTTTCGGATACCTGGGTGTACCATGAGCACTATTTCACCCGTATACAGATAGTCCCCTCGTTTCTCGCAGAGTAAATAACGAGAAACGACATGATCTCCTGATTAGTACTTTGACACATTGTGACATAAACGACAAAACACCCGCAATGTTTTGCCAGTCATATCATAATGGCATTAAATGCATTTCACCCACCCGTCGGCTGTCCTTGGACTCATAATGTCGCTGAACTCCTATAAATAAACCCTCATTTGTCCATTTTTCACTTTTCGCCAAATCCTCTACCTTCGTACCTTCAGGATTTCAATACATTCTAGCATATTTACCTCTATTACTCATGGTTCTTCAGTACTTTGCAAAAGTTCTTTCATATCTTCTACTTAAACCAACAAGTCTGATCCTTCAGCTTTTAATATTTCTCCATCTTTTCCAAGTTTTTTCTTCCATAAAAGTGGCAAAAACCTCAAAATATTTTTCGCAGAAGAATGCTTCTTCTTCCTTGCAACCGACCATTAAGGCAGAGGATACCATCCCCGATACATTTTTTGATGAGAGATATGACCTATTAGTAGTGGTTGTAGACCAAATGGAAACAATTGAGGAAGTAAAAAGGAAAGTAACCATGGGAACGCTAAAAAGGAAAGGAAGTTGTAACTGAGGCACACTTTAGGCTTGAAAATTAGTTAAAAGTAGTGAAGTCTAGTCTGTGTGCCGAGCTTGAGAAAAACATACAACGTTAACAATACCTAGGTTAAGTGAAGAGTGACCTAGAAAAATCTATTAAGTGGACATGGTCCTCCTAGGCAATCACTGTTATGTATACAAAAAGTAGGGGAAACAGTCAATGAATCAGGTTCCAAAGGGAAAAGACTCCCTACAACCCTCACAGCAAGCATGTTACTGTACCTGATAACTGGCTATGCACTCACTGTGGTAACACTGGGCACTTTAAGGAAAACTGTTAGGCCAGATTTTGGTATCAATAGAAAAATAAATTTTTTGCTGAAAAAGTAACTACTACCATAGGTGACCAACGTGTGGGCCGGGCCGGGTCCGGGTCCAAATTTTATGACCCGTCCGGGTCCGGGCCGGTCCGGTCCGGGTTCAATTGGGGGCGGGTTGCAATTGGGCTGGGTTGATCCGGTCCGGGCCGGGCCGGGCCAGGTTTATCTTTTTTTTTTTTTTTTTTGAATTACGTATAGTATAAATATTAAGTTATATTAATACTTTGTAATAATTGAATGAACACAACAAAAGATGGGGAAAAAATTGCACTTATTGCAAGTGCTACTTTATTTCTTAAATTCAAAATTTCAAACTGAAAAACTAAAATGTATCATAATTAGTTTACAATTTACATCAAATGGCTTGCATTGCAATAGCAAGTTCTTCCATATTAATATGAACCTCTAGACCTTCTTCTGGAGTGTTAAATTCGGATGGGTTTCCGTGCGTTAATATATCTCCAAGTTCTTCGTCTTCCGGGCTATCAAGATCTTCCTTTCCTTGATTTCTTCGTTCAGATCTTATCCAATCTCTTAGACACACTAAGACTTCCAAAGCAATTCTTCCCAATGAGTGCCGCGTGTCTCCAAGTTGTTGTCTAGCTTGGCTAAATGCACTCTCGGATGCAACAGTGGAAATTGGGACATTCAGGACATCCCGCGCCATAGCGTAAAGAACGGGAAATTGCTTTGAATTTTCCTGCCACCAGCCTAACGGTGAAAATTCCTTGGTGCGAGGCTCCTTTTGCTTCTGCAAGTAAAATTGCAGTTCATCTATATTCCTACTACTACTTTGAGTGTTAGAAAAAGTTGAAAAAATATTAAAACTATCAAAGCCTTCATCATCATCTCCGACTACATTAGAAGTGCTACATTGCATAGTGGGATTTGCAGCAGTTGAAGCACGAGCATTATCACATTGAGTTGCATAATAAGTATATAGATATTGTAAATGTTCATTTAATTGGAAAGAAATATTTTTTAAATTTTGCTTGCATACTTGCAACAGCATCCGTATATCTATCTTTCTTCTTAAATTCAAATAGTAGCAAAGAAATTTCAGCTATATGTACTAAAGCCAAAGTAATAGTTGGGTAATATGCCCCAGAAAACACAACAGTAGCAGTATAAAATTTATGTAAAAATTTAATCACATCACTAATGACCTCCCAGGTATCACCGGTTAACATACGCCTAGGATCAGTACAATGTGCATTAGCAACTTCTGTTATTGGAAATCTATATTTGTAGCAACATTTTAAAAATATTTACGTATAATTCCATCTAGTAACTACTTTGTCGGGCATGAATCTAGGTGTAAGGTTATATTGCATACACTTGTTCTTAAATTCTCTTATTCTAGATTGTCTATTATTTCCCTGAATTACTCCAACAGCTCTTCTAACTAGAGTAATCTCAGTTGAAAATAAATCGAGCCCACTTTTAACAATTAAATTGTAAACATGACATGCACATCTAACATGAAAAATATCATCAAGAGGTGGATGTAAATTCAATTTTAAAATTGAAACTGCAGCATTGTTGTTTGAAGCATTATCAAAAGACATACACAAAACTTTTTGGTTTAGATTATAAAATTCGACAACTTCAACAATTGTACTACTAATAAATGTTGCAGTATGACTCTGATCTTCATCATATTTAAAAGCAATAATACGTTTTTGCATACAAGTATTGTCATCTATCCAATGACATGTAATTGTTAAATAATCATTTCCATTTACAGCATGGCCAATATCATAAGTTAGACATACTCTAGAAGGAAGGTGACTAAACAAATAACGTATGTATGTTTGATATTGGCCGTGAAGTCTAAAGATGTCAGATCTACAGGTACTTCTAGGGATACCTTTAAACATAGGGTTGTATATCCTTTGAATATACGTAACAAGATAAGAGGAAGAAGCAAAAGAAAAAGGTAGACAACCCAAAGCGATCATTTTCGCTAATTCCTCTCGATCCCTCATTTTATCATATTTTAGGAGACCTGCAGTAGTAGGGTTACGGGTTGTTTGACTTCCATCCCCATTAACCCCCCATTCTATAGGATGATAATTTTGCATATGTCTAATTAGTGTGCCAGTCCCCCCTAAATTACCTCCGGTCAAATGTTTAAACGTTTCGTTACAAAGTCTGCACTTAACTCTATCACTATCTTCTATCTCATCAAAAAATTTCCAAACAGGACTTCTTTTTCTACGATTAGATTTAGAAGTTGGAGCGACTGGTGGTCTTCTACCCCTTGTTGCACTAGCAACTCCAACTCCAATACTACCAACATTTGCACTAGTAGGTGTAGGTGGTATCTCATCTTCTATTCCAATTTCGTTATCTTCTATTCCGAAATCTTGGTGTAATTGTTCATAATCAATATTTACATCTTGCAAATTAGGCGATGATTCAGAAACATGTGTTATTGGTTCATTATTACTATTACTACCAGAAGCTATAGGACTTTTTTTACTACTTCCACTACCACTTCCACTCCTACCAGTAACTTTTCTACACGCTCTTTTAGCAGCATTCAACATATTGGAAAATTTAATATATAAGCTAAAATCAAATATGCAATTAAAATATTAAATAAGAGAAAGAGTTGGAGAGAGTGCACCGAATTCGACAATAAATTGAGCACTTGAACAGTTGAACTTCAAGAATGTTGAACACTTGAACTTCAAGAATCAAGCTTCGAATGCCGATTTCCAAATAAGAAATTACGATAAATTAAATTCGGGAAAATAAAGACAATAAAATTATGAAAGTAGAATATGAATTCTTGAAAATTGAAGAGAAGAGAGTGATTGATATTTGCTAATTTGAGAATTGAGAGAGAGATAGATAATTTTGAGTGAGGAAATGAAGAAGAGGGGAGGGTATTTATAGATTTTTAGAAGGGTTATTAATGTAATTTAATAAAAACAAAAAAAAAACAAAAAAAAAACAAAAAAGGGCCAAAAATGCAAAAAGACCCGTTGGCCAACGGTTCTGGACCGTTGCCAACGGGCAAGTGGGCCCAAGCAGTTAAAAAAAAAATTTTTTTTTAAAAAAAAAAATTTTACCGTTATAACCGGTCCGGGCCGGTCCGGGTTGGCCGGTTCGCCCGGTATTTCTCTTCCCGGGCCGGTCCGGTCCGGGTTAATTGCCCGTTAAGGCCTTACGTCCAAACCCCCTGCCCCCCCAACCCCCGCCCCCCCCCCCCCCCCCGCGCTAAACCGGTCCGGTCCGGGCCGGTCCGTGCCGGTCCCGGGTCAACCCGGCCCGGTTGACACCTTTAACTACTACTAGGGAACATAGCCCCTCATATAAAAATATGTGTGACGCCTGCTTGGACCAAATAAGCCTCATTCACAACTTTCCTCATTACAAGGGAATCAAACTTGTTTGGGTTCCTAAGTCTAGCCCTTGATTTCCTTGTGCGGGGAGTAGTGAAAGAAAGCAGCCACTAATGGTAGATGAATAGTGGCTGCTCAAAGTACATGACTGAAAGCAAAAACGACGTCCTTTCATTGAAGGCCCTACAAGGAGGGAGTGTATCATTTGGAAATATCCAGAAAGGATACATTCTTGGAGTTGGAAGGATTGAAAAGTATCTCTCTCTCTCTCTCTCTCTCTCTCTCCCTCTCTCTCTCTCTCAATTAAAAAAGTGTACTATGTGAACCGGTTGAAGTATAGCTTGCTGAGTGTTTCCCAAATCTGTGACAAGGGGAAAAGTAGAATTTATGTCAAAATATGCATAGTCACTAATCATGTGACTGGTGAAGTGCTGTTAGCGGCTAAAAGATAAAAAATATCTATGTCGGATTTGATTCCTTGCAAACTGGGGATCTCAACTATGTAAGTGTTGTTGATGATGATGCCGAACTACGACAAAAAAGGTTTTCGGCACAAAAGTTTGGGCCATGCAAATGGTCAAGCGTGGTCTACCCAAGTTAAGCTTCAAGGATCACATGGTGTGTGATGCATGTGTAAAGGGAAAGCAAGTCAGATCCTCTTTGAAGCCTTAAAAGGATGTTAGAATATCAAGGCCACTCCATCTCCTCCATATGGATCTATGTAGACTTATGATGAAGCCAATTGGATGAGGAAAGTGCTACACCAGTACTAAGGCCATGCTAGTCAGGTTAAACACTGCCCCAAATTTGGTTTCAACTAGCGCGGACACACTAAGAACGCAATAGTAAGGTTATTCATTGCCTCATATTTTTGACACTAGCGCGCCCGCTACCTCTGCGCTAAGCTCGTGCTAGTGAGGTTATTTACTGCCCTTACGAACTTAAACTAGCGCGCCTGTGTTACGACAGTGCTAAGGCCGCGCTAGTCCCATAGACATCAGGCACGTTTCACTTTTCTCTAATTCTTGATTTTATTTTATTTTTTTATCAACCCTTGTAATTCTAAAACCTACCCAAACCGCTCTACCCTCTTCTTTCCCAAGACCTTCATCTCCTATCACACTACTACCCCAATTAAACCCTCCCTTCTTCTTCCTCATCTATTCCGCACTTCCCCTTCCTTGATACCCAAGCACCAACATTCCTCGATCGCACAAGACCCTCCATATTACTTTTCCTCACCCATTACGCTTTCGCTCTCATCCCAACTACTTGTATGTATTCCTCTCTTTGATTTTGTTTTTAATTATCTAATATTTTTAGTTTTTTTTCCTTCTTTCTGATTTGTATAGTAGAATATAGTCTTATTTTACGGTGAAAACACTTGTTAGTAGTAATGTAGGGCTGAACCACTTCCAACATACAAATTGTGGGGGTAATATGTGTTTATTTGGTTACTGTGGTGGTGCTCATTGTGTTGAAGGTATCGCTTGCGCTTAAAGTTATGGTGAAGTCTGAGTAGCCACAGTTGGGTCACCCGATTGTATAGAACTGACGTTTGACTATTTCTAGGTACCATGCCTCCCCGCAAACGTCATGCAATAGGAAACTCCTCCAGCTATCCGGTTCAAGTCAACACCGGGGAACAGCCTCAAAAATTAGTCAATTCCTATCCTTACAACAGTCCAAAGTTCGTGTTTGCCAAAGCCCAAGATAGGTTCAATAAAAAAAAGGCCAAAACCATAGTGCCGGAACAAGACATGGATCCCAAGGCACTAGGGATAATGCGTCCCAATATACCCTTCGAGCTGAGGCGGTGAGGACTAGACATATATTTTGAGGAGCCTACTACAGCAAATGTCATGATTGTCAGGGAATTCTACGCGAACCTGCCATAACATGAAAACTATGCTGCTACGGTGCGCAAGAGACCGGTAGAAGCCTCTTTGGAAATTATTCGGACTCTGTATAGGCTTCCTCCACCAGTTGAGGGGTACGTGGATGCGTACCAATCGTATAATAATAGGCATACTCCCTGGTCTACATTCACCGAGACCATATGTCAATTGGGAGACACTCTGCAATGGTACAATATGGGAACAAGTTCCACTCCTCGACCCTCAAGTTTGAAGCCAAATGTTGTTTATACTTCATAAATAGCCGACTCCTACCCTTCAAGAACCTGTCGAAGTGAACATACCTAGAGTGTGCTTAATTTAGTGTTTCATGAAAAATGGTCTGTTCTACGTGGCTGGATTAATACATGATGAAATGTTCCAGCGAGTTAAGGTTAAAAAATATGGTTTATACTACCCGTCCTTTGTAATCCGATTGTGTCTTCATGAAAATTTGTCGAGTAACCTTGCTATAGATGGCCAACTCCATTCGCTACATCCTTTCACGGCTGAGAGGGTTACCACAAGCAAGGAAGTGGTAGCAGCAGAGGAGTTAGTAGGACACGATTCTGATGATGGTAACGACGAGGAGAAGGAGGAACCACAACAAGTAGCCGATGATGTGGAGATTATAGGTGAGCAGCAAGCAAGACCACATGTTGAGAATGTTGCAGGCCCATCTAGGTCCAGTTGGGGATAGTGGTTAGACTGCCGAGATAAAGAGGTAGCTGAAATATGAACCTCGGTGACTAACCTGGGAACTCGTGTTGATGAAATGGAAACCCTACAGAAAAAATCAAAAAAAGGATCATGGGTTGGCTTCGTGCCGTGGGTCGGGCACGCAATGTAAACGTCGGCTCTATCTTCGATTAGTATTGTATTGTTAGGGAAGTTCCCTTTTCTTCTTTGTTTTACTTGGCCATAAGGACGTGCGCTCATTTTAAATGTGGCGTAGGGGATACTTCAATGTATGTAATGACTGTTTGATTATGTTTTTCTTTGTTTTTCTTTGATTGTTTGGTATTAAGTAAAATTTCATTAGCATAAAGTTGGTAAGTGTCATGTCCTGACGACGGATCTCTTTCGGTGGGGTTTTTGAGGGACTAAGTCGAGTAATTAATTAAAAAAAGGGAAATATGAAGACTCTTCCTGATGAAGGATCCTTTAGATAATTTTCTTAGGGGAAGTTAGTCTAAAGAGAATACTAAAAAGATTTTATTTATTTTAGTTTTTAGGTAGTCAGTAACTCCCCCTTGGTGTTTCTTTGGGCCACGGTTCTTTTTCAAGGGTTTAGCTTGAACTAGGTATAGGTAGTTTTTGTACATTTTTCTATCTTTTTTGTTTTTAGATTAGGATTGATAGGCTACGAGCTAAATTCGAAATGAAAAGCCTCTAGAGTAGATACACCTGAACACAATAGACACTAGAGTGTAACGCTTATTCTCAGTAGTTGATTCCTGGTAAAGTGCCTTAAAATTTATATGTTTCTTACTGACTTGAATACTCAGAAAATAGTATCTTGATTAGCCAATCTGGAATGAGTCATGTGCCATGTGTGTGTGTCAGTTTACTGTATTCCATGAATTACATTTGATGCCTAGAACTTGCCATGTGTGTGCAAATCTAAATTGTAGTTTCATTCAATCTTAGAAGTGACATAGGCTTTCTTTGTTGAGTCAGACATATAAAGTATATCCACCTGAATGCATTACACTTAGTTATCCCCGTTGAGCTTATAATCATGTTTCTTTGGCAACCACATTGCGAACCTTACCCAATTGTTTGAATAGCCTGCTATTTTAACCCTTTGTCCTCCCATAAGCACTTGAATGCTCGTGAAAATATGAAAAAGCTAAAGTGTAGGGTGGTGGTTTGGTTTTTTAGTAGAACCATTGAAATAGAGAAAAGGTGCAGACTAGTGAAGCATAACTTAAAAGCACCAAGAAAGAAAAAAGTTATATAAATAGTTATAGTGGTTGATAAGTGGTAGCTTGTATAAATTGCACCTAATGGATGGGGATGTTTTAAATAAATGTGGTGGAGTGTTTGGTTGACACAGTTACGATCTTGAAGTTTAATGTAATGGTATTAAAAGTTCTTAGGAAGGTTAGTCACTGTATCTAAATATATCCTATCCGTCCCTTAGCCTACATTACAACCAAGTAAAGTCATATTGATCTTAAACTGAGTGGGCTTGATTAGTAAAGTATTACACTATGGGCAAGCCTATGGTTCATCTTTGTGGCATGTGAATATTCTTTTTGAGAGTGAGTGTATTTTGTCTATATTAGTTCCTAATTGTTCAAAATATCATTATATGTAGAACTACTATCTTGTGTGAATGTGAGGGCATGTGATTCATGAAGCAAAGTCAAGTCTTGATTTCTGTATAGAGTAGTTTGAGACAGTATGAATATTGCAGTGCACATGAGAGTCGATTTTTGAGGCTAAGATTGTTCACCACTAGGTTAGCTCGTGCGAATTATTCTTGGTGTGATACGTTAGGGAGGAATGCTTAGTGAAGGAATTTCTAAAGAGTGTGGTGGATTGCTACAAGACTAGCAATGATTTAAGTATGGGGTGTTGATAATAGGCTAGATTTATATTATTTGACAATTGTGTTACCCAAACTTTATCATGTTTCAATGTTATAAAAAAGTTAACTGATGAAAAATCGGCTCTAATGTTGACTTTTGTGTTTCACAGGAGTGCAATACCCAAATGAAGACTTATGATGGAGATCTGGGCAAGAATTAGAACTAGTGGACGAATTAAGAGAATGAAGTCTAGCATGGCAGAGGGAAACCCCACTAGCGCGGGCATTAGCGCGGCCGCGCTACTCCAGTCCAAAGAAGCAGAATATGACCCCACTAGCGCGGGCATTATTGCGGCCTTATCGCACCCGCGCTAATCTTGTTCCGGAAAACTAATTTTCAGCGGCGAACTTGGAAGGCTGGGAGAAAATTCATTTAATATATAGAAGGTCAAGCTCGCCCACTGATGTATTATCAAAATTTTCATAGTTTGGTGAAAAATAGAGGCAAGGAGGATTATTCAGCAACGATTTCTTCTTTTCGTCCTTTTGTTTTTACGATTTGTGATGAATTTGAATATTATTGTGATGAACACTAGTATGAGTAGCTAAATTCGTTGTATAGGATTTTGATGGAACCTATTGAAGGATGAACTTCTTGATTATGTTAATATAGTTTTCCAGTTTAATCTTTATTTGTTCAACTACGTATTTATTGTAGTTAATTGATAGGATCCTCAATTAGTTGTGCCTATTTAGTATGCATAACTCGGGAAAGAGTGCTTTTTAGGTAGTTGTTGAACAACATCACTCTCAATGTATAAGAGGGATCTATAACTACGGGTTTAAAGGCAAGATTAGGGATAACGAAGCCTTGGATGCATTCTAAAGTGAGATGTAATAAACAAAGCCAGCTAGTGTATCTCGGGAGAGTGCGTCTAGTAAATTATCGTGATTACTCGGGAGAGATTTACATTCAAAAAGGTACTCATGATTGATAGAGATATTTTGGTGAATCTATATGAAGCATAAACGGAAGAAATTCCATCATTGGGGGAAATCACTACCTTAGAACATTCCCATTATTGTATACAACTCAAGCATATTTAGTTTACAGATGTTTATTACGTTCAGTCTTAGTTAATAGAAGAAATACTATCAACTGTTATTTACAACGTTTGGGGAAGCTGAGTCTATAGAATTTAGAAAGACCAACGAAAGTAATTGATAGGTTAATTCTCTATGACCAACTCTTGGTATTAATACTCTAGTTATATTTGCACCGTTCGTGTGTCCTTTTATAAGGCATAGTTGGACGTGATCAATGTTTTGTCAAGAAAATACTATATTGCGATAAGCCTGTACAAGTCATATTTAATGATGCACTTAATTCAAAATTATTAAAAACATTTCTTTACTATTGCATCTTGCAAATAAATAAAGAAATGATGTAATTATTAACTCTATAACGATATGTGAAATATTTTTATATATTATACCTGATTAATGTAATTCGCATTATTGAGTCGAACTCTAATAATAGGTTTTTGTCACGACCATGATTTTTGCCCACCATCGGGAGTCGTGATGGCGCCTACTGAAGGAGCTAGGCAAGCCAACCCTTTTAAAATATTCCATAAAACTTTAATCAAAACAATATAATAACCAAGATAATTAAATAGAAATGCGCGGAAGACTTTTAACAAAAATAATAACAAAGTACGGAAATATGTAACATGCCTTTATCTAATATCTAGTGTCACTACTCACGGAATACTAACAGAGTTCTACAAACATCAGTCTGAAAGAAATGTATAGTAGTCTGTTGTGACGCAATAAAACAAACAAAAAGATATAGATGAGACTCAGGGCCCGCGAACTCCAGCGAACTACCTCGGAGTCTCTGGACTGAAGGATCGCTCCCTAGCTACTGCTGCGGTCCGTAAGTTGTATCCTGACCTGTGCAGAAAAGGGAACAAAAGGGTAGTATCACCACAACCGACCCCATGTGCTGGTAAGTACCCGGCCTAAACCCGGCAAGGTAGTGACGAGGCTAAACCGGACCTACCACAATCAACCTATACAGATATATGCACAATAACAGAAAGGTAACAAAATTTAAACAGATAATTGGGAGGGGACATGCTAGGGGTGTAAACTTTCAATTATAAGTCCAACGAATAAGAAATGTAAACTGAATATTTAACAACAATAAAAGGAAGCTTGTCAATCAACAAGTGCACGACATCACCCTTCGTGCTTTCCTCACCGAAACTGTCAAATGTTGTACGCAGCATCACCCTTCATGCTTTTATCTCTCATTAGATAGTGCACGACATCACCCTTCGTGCGTTCCTCACATAACTCTCATATCGAGGCACGGACTGACCCTTCGTGCATAATGACTCTCTTCCTCACCCATTCAACAGTCACAACTATACGGGAGAGGAATGTACAACAAGATAAAATATCCCGGCAAGGGAGAACAGCTCTACAACAAGTCCTGGCAAGGGAGAACAACTCATCAATAAGTACCGGCAACGGAAAACAACTCAACAATAAGTCCCAGCAAGGAAAATAACTCAACAATAAGTTCCGGCAAGGGAAAATACCAAAATTACTTCTTTAGTTCATTTGCTTCTCAACTATCACTTCATCGTTTATTTAACAAGTAATTATCACAATTGTTCACTTCTTTCAAAATTTTAATAGAAAATATGACTCACGGTCATGCTAGACTCGGGCGCATAGGTAACCGTCACCATACCTATACACCGACTCCACATAGCACATAGCAAATATTATCCTAATCCAATTTCTTCAAGCCAAAGTTAGATCAAACACTTACCACAAAAGCTTACAAACTCACCTCATGCCTCTAGTATAGCTTTACCCCTCGAATTCGCCTTAAAACCGGTCGAATCTAACCACAATTTACTCAAATGTATCAACAAATGCTAGTTAAATCAATTTGAATGTAAAATAATGAAATTTCTAAAGTTTTACCCAAAAATTCCCAAAATGCCCCCAGGCCCATGTGGTCAAAACTTGCAGTTCGAACCAAAACCGGGTTACCCATTCCCCCACGAGTTCATACATGTAATTTGTTTTGAAATCGGACCTCAAATGAGGTCTAAATCCCCAATTTTAAGAAAACCTAGGTTCTACCCCAAATCCCCATTTTTACCCATTGAAAGCTTTGATTTTAAGTTGACATCATGATAACAGATGTTAAAGTTTGAAGAAATTGAGTAAACGTTGGCTTACAATTGATTTGGGAGAGAAGCAGTCGGGAGAAAATTGCCAATGGTGGTTTGGGTTTTGTAAATATCAAAAATAAAGTTTGAAATCGTCTAAGTAAAGGATGCACAGTCGCAGATGTCGCACTTGCAACGTCTTGTTCGCAATTGCAAAGAATGTAGAAGGAATAGCGGATGTCACATTTCCGAGAATTGTTCGCAATTGCGAAGAGGTCAGATTTTGAACGGGGTTCGCATTTACGAGAATGTCTTCGTATTTGCGAAGAATGGGTTATCAGGAGGGTGGTCGCATTTGCGAATATTTCTTCGCATTTGCGAAGACTGACTATAAAAGGGGGGATCCCATTTACGAGTTATTCCTTGCATTTGTGATAGAACATGCAAAAGGGGAAGGCTCGCATTTGCGAAGATTGCTTCGCAAATGTGAAGACTGCAGATACCAGCTATTACAATGCTATTAAATGAGCCTAACACCTATCCGAAATTAACCCGAGCCCTCGGGGCTCCAACCCGAACATGCAGCCAACCTCAAAAATATCCTACGGGCTTACTCGTGCGATCAAATCGCCAAAATAACATCAAAACCAAAGAATCAACCTCCGAAACACATGATTTTCATTTCAAAGTTCTAAACATTCACATTATTCCAATTTTAGTCCGAAACACGTCAAACGACGTCCGTTGTCAATCAAACTATACAAATAGAGCTTAACGCTCATTTAAGACTTGTATCCGGCGTTAGAACCAAAATACGAGCTTGATACCATAACTTTTTATCAAATCTTATTTTATTTTTCCTTAAGCATTTTCAGAAAATAATTTCACAGAAAAGTTCCGTACTCAGGCTTGGGACCTCGGATTTCGATTCAGGGAATACTCTCGGGTCCCAATTTTTCTTACGGACCCTCCGGGACTTTCAGATCACGGGTCCAGGTCAGTCTACCCAAAATGTTGACCAAGTTCAACTATAGCAATATTATTATCAAAATTCATAGTTAATAACACAGAATTCAAATATTTCCATATAAATAGGCTTCGCGTCCGGACTGTACATACAAATCGAGGCAACCAAATAAGAGGTTTTCAAGGCCTCGGAAACACAAAGAAAGGGAGAATTATGGTGATGGCCCTTTGGGTCGTTACATCCTCCACCTCTAAAATAACTATTCATCCTCAAACGGACAAAAGAAAGAAGTATCTGAGTCGTGGAATAGATGGGTATAACGGTTACGCATATCAGACTCGGACTCCCAGGTCGATGCCTCAGGAGGCTGACCTCTCGACTGAACACGCACTGAAGGAAAACTCTGCAACCTCAACTGGCAAACCTGCCAGTCTAAAATAGCCACTGGCTCCTCCTCGTATGACAGATCCTTGTCCAATTGGACACTGCTGAAATCTAACACGTGGGCGGGATCACTGAGATACTTCCAAAGCATGGATATATGAAATATCAGATGCACGGATGACAAGCTAGGCGGCAAGGCAAGTCAATAAGCCACCTTCCCCACACGGTCAAAAATCTCAAATGGGCCAATAAACCTAGGGCTAAACTTGCCCTTCTTCCCAAATCTCATCACGCCTTTCATAGGCGATTGATGTGCCGGAGAATTTTGGCACATTTAAATACTAATTTCTTAGATTCAAACTTGTTTTAATACAATTATAACTGATACTCATGTAGATTTGTTGTTCTTACAGCACAAGAAGAAGGAAAGACCAAGGATATGAAAATGGACAAAAAAAGAGAAGAAACGATCATGATATTGCACAAATGCAAATCTGCGGTCTAGTCTGTTGTCACAGAACACACATGCAGACTGCATACGCATCTCTCACATCGCAGAGCATTACAGAGTCGGGAGCTAAACATCATGTCAATAATGAGGCGCAATCTGCGATCGCAGAATCAACATGCGAACCACAGATGCGCCGTAGAACGAACAAGAAAAAACTCAAGGTCAAAGATGCGATGCAAATCTACAGTCGCATAACTCAAATGCGGATCGCATAATGGACCTGCGATAAAGGCCTGGCACCTAGGGTTTTCGAACTGCAGAGAGGTTGCTCAAAATATGGACCGTAGACCTATTATGCGACAAGTCTGCGGTCACATACGTGACCTGGAAGGGAAAATTTGTCCATTTTTTGTCTCGAAATTTGTCCACCTAAAAATAGTTTTAAGAGACCTTTATGGGCTTATCTTGTCTTACCTTCTAGCTACACTCCAAGAAATTAATATTTCCTCTTTTTGAAAGCTCTTGGGTGAAGAATCTTCTCTTTGTAAGCCTTTGTCACACTTATTATTAGTTGGTTTTTGTGTTTTAGCATGTGTAGCTAGTTTTATGTACTAAGGTTGTGGACCCTAAATGGGTGTTATGTTAATAGGTAATTAACATTGAATATATATGCAATGGTTGGTTGATATTTATTTACTTATCGTTCTTCATCCATTATTGGTGGTTGCAAACATTAACAAAAGCCATTAATTTCTTGCTTTGCTTGGGAAAGTGGGTTGGAATTTGATAGAAGTAAACATCAATGACTCAAGGCTTTAAACCTTGTTTGATAAAATCGCTTAGGAATAAGTGGGTTTTAATTGAAATTTATTGATGGTTCTTAATATCAACTCTTTTATAGTTGGGAATTATAAAGAGGAAATACTACTCATCCATTGAAAATAGTGGGTAGTATCTTAGACATCATTTTCATATCTAAGGACCTTCCATTAGAAATATATCATATTAACACCTTTTGATTTTTATAGCCAAATACCTATTTTTGTCCACCTCCTACCCTTAAGCCATAAAATACGATGCCCTCTCTCTCTCTCATAAAATACGCTGCCTTTTTGGCTTGACCCTAATGAAGGCAACGAAATCTTCATGGCCAACTCAAGATTGTTCTTTTTTATAATTAACATGAATTTTTTGGGTCTATAGCTTGGCAATTTCTTCTTCAGTGGCTACTAGTAATTTCATTCGATTCGTTACTAGCAGGTGCTAGCCAAGTTCAGTTCTGGGACATTAACTTCTTCAAATGTGTTACAGATGCTAGTAATTTCTTCTTCAGCGATCTTTCTCATTCTCTTCTTCTTTTTCTCATCGTTGCTTATGGAATCATGATCAGAATCTGATGGGACGTCGGAAAATCGTCGACTAAAATAGGTTGTCTGAAGTTTGGGGTTGAGCAATTTGAAGATTTGTGATCTTTTTTAACAGCATTTCAATGTATCTCACTGTATTTTATGTATTTCATTGTATTCACTGTCTATTTTCATTGTAGTTCAATGTATATCGTTGTATTCCATGTATTTCATTGTATTTAGTATCTTTTTTCTCATTGTATTTCAATATATCTCGATGTATTCTATGTATTTTATTGTATCCATTGTATCGCTATATGTCATAACTATATTCATATTTTTTTTTTAATTAATATAATTATGTATTCAGATGTTTCTCCGAAGATCGCTATATTTTTGGGGTATTTTTTTGGTTGATAATCTTTTTTTTATTACTGAAAAATACAAATTTCGTATGTTATACTTAAGTTTGTAGAGTTATATTAGGAGTCTATTATCTTAATTGATTCACTTTCCATTTTAATAGTGTAATCCCCTATTTCACGTTGTGAATACAGTCAAATACAATAATATGTCTAGGTGTAATTCCATATTTCACTCCATTAATACAGTCGAATACACTCGAATACAACAACTGATTAGATGTACTTCCCTGATCCGCGCCTATTTTTGCTGATGTATTAATGAATACAATAGATTAAATACATATAATATATTTATAACCACAGAAAAGGTATCTATAATCCGTAACATAACGAATAATATTTATAAATGATTAATTACTACTAAAAATAGTGATTTAAGAAAATTTCTCAATTTTTTTATTGTTATGTTGCTCAAATTGGGTGGGCCTCATATGTTGCATTGTGGAGCTTTAAAGAAGAGACTTTCTAGGGGCATACCTTTCATTAAACAGTTCCGTCACTAACCTTAAATTTTTTTATTATATTTCATTCAACATTATTTTACGATGTTTAGAATAGTAAATCTCGATCATAGAATAGTGGGATTGCCACATATAATTAATTTGCCCTGCCATTGAACAAAACTGGACAAAAAGTCACTGCATGACCTTTTCAATCTTCATCTTGTACGTAATTAGGCAGGTTAGGCAAGATGTCCCTCAACTCAATATATTCCCTTTTTGGGTAACTAATAATCTATGAGTAGGGCTCTCCTATTCCTTCGCCATACTTGGTGGTCTAATATGTTAGGGTGTGGGGGGGGGGGGGGGAGAAATAGAAGAAAGGGAAAAAGAATAAAAATTTAGAATTATTTAACGGTAGGCATTTATTTAGACCGACGGAATATTAATGTGGATAAATTTTAATAGTAGAGGTAGTTTTTTGGCCTTTTTCTATTATTTAATTACTTGGCAAATTATTTAATTACATGGCATTTTTTGTTAAAGGGACCCGGTTGCCACGTAGGAGCTCCGTTAGATCTGGATAATTTTTCTCCTACTTTCTTAACGGTAAGGACTTATTTGGACCGATAGTAGAACGTGGTACTAACGTTGATAAACTTTAATAGCAAGGTACTTTTTTGGCCTTTTTCCCAAATAGTATATTCCTCTATTTATTTTTACTTGGCATATACATAAAAAAAAAATTTTTTATTTTTTGCTTGTTACTTTACGCATATAAAGAGAAGATAAATTTTTTCCTGTTATATTCATAGTATTTATTACTCATCTCAAATATTATGGTAAATTATGCACTTTATTTTTTTAAGGGGCGTAAAGAATCAAACGTGTCAAAAAGAACGGAGGGAGTTTGTTTAATCGGTACTCTACTCATTAATCAATTTTTTTTTTATGTATAACTGTTAGTTTTCATTGATATCAAAGAGATGTACAATATAAAATTCTATAGTAGTAACATGGACTAGATACTACTCATTTACAATCAAACACTATACTAATACAACTATTAATAACAAATGCTATCTTAGTATAGGTACTTCATGAGACTATAGCTAAGGAAAACAGTTAAGTTGCCTCAATCCATCTTGCCATCGTTTACAGTTTCTGCCACAAATATGAACAAGCAAAGCAACTTCCCTGTGGAACGGTTCTTCCACAAATACTTTCCTATCAAACCGAATGCAATTCCTTTCCCTCCAAATAAGAGAAACAGTATTGACAAAAATAGAGGCAGTAATAGCTTTGTGCCACATTTTGCTCCTAGCTTTACTGCAAATCCATTGGAGTTCAGCTTCCCAATTACCAACTGTTCTATAGTATCCCAGCCAGCAGCATAGTCTTGACCACAGTGGATTAGTGATTGAGCATTCAAAGAACAAGTGCTTAAACTCTTCAACATGCTGATTACAGAACACACAGTTTGCACGCACTTGTATTCCAAGTTTCTGTAATCTGTTAATAGTAGGAAGTCTTTGTTGAGCAGCTAGCCATACAGTGAACTGTGTCGAGGTTGAACATTGGTAGTCAGCATCAGATACTTCCACTCTACCTTACTGAAACTGGGAATCATTGTAAGGTAGAGTTTCTTGATTTGGAATTTATCCAGCCTGTGCACTCCTTTCAACCTGCTAAAAAGATCACCCTGCAGCTTCTGATACTCAATTACAGTAGTTTTGCATTCCAGAATCTTTCTAACAACCCAAGAAGCTGACTTAAGCATGGGCATTATTACAATGTCACACTGTTTGATGTAATAACAATGTCATTAATCAGTTTTTCGTTAACTTGTTCTTCAAATGGAAGATTTCGATTGTTAGCTATCAATAATCACTAAAAATGAGCTGTTCACATTTATTATCGTTTTAATATGAAATCGGCTAATAAATGAATTTAATTATTTTCCCTAACCAATATATGGAGTATGGCTGCATTTCAGCCCATTTTGAGTAAAATCTTGTTTAGCTCAAAATTATCATATACTTTGCAAGCATAAAACATAAAATTTAAATCGAAAGCCAATTATAGCAGATCGTAATAACTAGAAGACCAAATGGAAAGAGCAAGAGACAAATGTTATTTATTAGGGATAAATGTGTAGAGATCTTTTATTGATAATATTGATTAGGCCTGCCTCTCTATGGAGAATTTCAGCCTTACAATCATGTTCTCTCTTTTCTAGGGAGTAATGATGAGGAAGAAGAAAAGCCTCCCTTTTCTAGGCTTATTTCTCATTGTATTTTTAGATATAAGATGTATGAGCTGGCAGTGATAGCCATGACTACGCTGAGGTCTCATCCTTATGATGATTAATAGGCCATAGCCTTAATAAGTGAGTCAGCCGATGATCGGATATGACGATTACTAAGTGGTCATATCATTTATTAACTCCGAATAAGCTTAGGATATAATTAATTACATCAATTACCTCGAGGTCATATTTTGACCCATACAATTCTAAAATATATTCTAGTTATAAATAGAATACTTTTTTTTCATTTTGATGTTATTTTTGCGTAAAAAAAATAATGTAGCGCATTAGTTCCTTTTGTTTTGTGTAAATTTATAGAAAAAATAAATAAATTCTTGAAGAAAAGTAAAGATCTGAAAATGTTGGGTATTTAGAGGTGGGGGCAAAGGGGGAGGGGAAGGAGAGCACAAGAAACATGGGGACTTGGGAGAAGAGGGTGAGTGAGGAGAATAGCATAAAAAAATATTTTCCTAAGAAAAATTTCTACTCTATAACCAAACACTAGAAAATATTTTCAAAAAAATGATTTTCTTTCACCAACCAAACAAAGGAAAATAAGTCATAAAACCATTCATTTTCCATGAAAACATTTTGCACGAGAACAATTTCCTTCCTACCAAAGACACCAGATATCTTCCATTTTTTGTGTTTTCGTTGTCTAAAACCAAGACTAATTAGGGTTCACCCAAGTGCATTTTATGAAAGTATAACTATCCGACCCGTCGTCTCATGTATCTCTGCCCCGTTTTTTCCGTTTTATGCTTATACATGTTTCATTATACGTGTTTGCTGAATTTGAAGTAATTCGGATAGGGTTCGGTTAGAAATGAGACAATTAGTCTCTTTAAGAGAAGGTTAGTTTGGAAAAGTCAACCGGATGTTGACTTGTGAGTTAGAGTTCTCGGAATGGATTTTTGAGGATTCGACCAGTTTTGGGTGATGATTTAAGGCTTAGGGGTGAAATCGGAATTGAATTTGGAGGTCCGGTGTAGAATTAGGCTTACATTGGCTAAGTTTGAATTTTGGCGAATTCCGGTTGATAGGTGATATTTGACCCTAGGATATGAATAATATTCCGAGAGTTGCAGTAGATCCGCTAAGTGATTTTGGATATACGTGCCAAGTTTAATATTATTCGTAGGTGTTTAGGTCGGGTTTTTTTATCAAATACAAGTTTCAGAAATTCAATTTTAACTTAGGCTTGAATCCGTGGTAATTTGATGATTTTGATGTATATGTTAGCATTTGTATTTTAAGAGCAAGTTTAAATAAAGTAGTAGAACATATATGTGCATTTGCTTGAGGACTCGAGGGCCTCAGGGTGATGTCGGATGGTTAAACGTGGAATTTTGATTGTTGTTGCAGGTCTGGTGCACCTGGCTTCTAGTATTTTCGCATCTGCGGAAATGGAGTCGCAGAAGCGGTTCCGCAGATGCGCCTTAGCGATCGCAGAAGAGGTCCATGATGGACTGGAGTGATTCCGCAAGAGCAGACAATGAACCGCATCAGCGGGTCCGTAAAAGCGAAAACGAGGCCACAGAAGCCGAACAGTGAGATCCGCACTAGCGGATTTTTGTCGCAAAAGCGAAAGGCCCGGGGATTTAATGAAAGTTGCAAAAGCGGTCTACTGGACGCAGAAGCGGTCCCCCAAAGGCGGTCACGGGACTGTAGAAGTGAAAACTACTAAAGGGTTTTATGAAACAGTGTTTGCGAATTTCAGAAGTTATGAAAACATTTTAGACTTCGGGAAGAGGCGATTTTGGGTAATTTTTAGGAGAAATCAAAGAATCTTCATCAGGTATGAACTATTAGCCTCAGAATATGTTATTTTGGTGTAACAACGTTGATTAATCACGATACTTCAAGGAATTGAGGGCTAAAAATGGGATAAGTTAGGGCTTGAGAAATTGTGATATAAAAATTGAATTTGAAGGGACATTTGAACTTTGTTTTTGATAAATTTTATATGTATGGACTCGTGGAGATACGAGGAACCGTTTATATGAATTTCATAATTTTTTGAGAAGTGGGCCCGAGGCTCGAGTTTTACCAACTTCGCGATTTTTAGTATTTTTTGTGTAATTTCGATTGGGTTATGTTTCCTTACCATATAATAATGTATTAATTGTGATTTTGACTAGATTCGATGCGGGAGGAGGTCGATCCAAAAGGAAAAGACATTGCGGACAAGTCTACTACCGGTTAGAGGGGAGTAGTCTGTTTAGATGATGGCATGAGGGTTTGAAACCCCGGTGTATGATATTGTGACGCTATATTGGGGCGTGACTCACACCCCATGGCGGGTGCGGCATTGTTTATTACTGGGGATTGTGACTTGGTCCATCCCGAACAAGAATATATTATATTGGCGACTAATACACACCATGTATTGAATATATCTGGACTTATTGCCGTGGTTGGGGCCTTGTGCCGATCCGTAGCATCCTCAGAGGATGAATATTATTATGATAGCATGATTTACATAATCATTGATCCCATTCCTGTGATTAATCACTATTATGAAAGGCTAATTCACTTTTTCTGAAGTTAAATAACTAAGTTATATTTTCATAATAATTGAAAACTGCGAATTTAATTAAATCTGCTTTGTGACTCATATGCATACTGTGGACTGAGTGTGGATCGGGCTGCACAGCGCAGTGATGATATGATGATATTGCGCTTGGGCTGTAGGAGCCCACCGGAGTATGTACAGACCCCCAGTGAGCTCAGGTACCCAATGGATCAAGTTGTACGCCTCAGCGTGTCATGTGCATTGCATTGCATTCTTGTATTATACTTGACTGATATACTTGATGTTGCCTTGCTGTTGGTTCATATTTAATGTGTCGGACTGTTAGTTTTAGCTTTATTTTGTGGCATTTCAGGGATTCTTATCTTCAGACTTTTTATATACTTATTACTCACTGAGTTGGCAGTACTCACCCGTACTCCATGCACCTTGTTTGCAGATTCAGGTGCACCGGAGGCTTAGCTGAGCAGTCGCTGTCTCTAGAGCATTATTAGAGTTGTCGAGGTAGCTGCTTGACGTTCGCAGGACCTGACTACTCCTCCTATTTCTGTTATATATATATCGAAAAAGGCAAAAAATACCCCTATTGTATGTTAAATGGTTTATTAAATCCCTTCGTTAATCTATGCGTCTGAATATGTACACCACGTTATTTCTAATATCAAAACTACCCCTACGACTAATGGAAATCCAGCTGGGCATCTCATTAAATGACTTGGCATTTTTTCATTGGTCAACGCGGACCAGTGGGGCTCACATCTTGTTTGGGTTTGATTTTACCCATTAAAACGATCCGACCCAAATTATTTTAACCATGGATATGTCTTTTAACCCTTATCCCACGATTAAATACTTACTTTTACCTTTTCTGTCATTTCTCTTCCATTTCTTTTATCTAAAGCATCAATGGTGATTTTAGGCTTTCTTAAGGTTCTTTGTCTGGTCCAATTTGGTGAGCTCAAAATAGGAAGGCCTTTGATTTCCAGCTATATTTTGCATTATTATTCGATTAAGGTAAGTATTTATTGCTTAAATGTACTAAATTGTAGGGTTGGGGAATATTTGGGAACTGAAAGGTTTATATCTGGTGCATGTGAAGTTATTATGTATTCTAAGTTATATTTTGTACCTTTTTAGAATTTTATTATGTTACTTTTGTTTATGGTGGTCCTTATCATATTGGTCCTGCTTATTAAAGCAATTATTTTTGTCGATTTGTATATTTTATTGATGGCGGGGTTTCAAATCTTTGTATTTTTCACTGTTGCTTTGTATTATAATGTTGATGTGGTCCCATTTTGTCTTGTGGGGTTTCAAATATTTGTATTTTTACTGTTGCTTTGTATTATAATGCTGACGTGGTCCTATTTTCCCTTTTTATTGTTGTTACATGTGATTTTATCAGAAGGATGGTGGATAAAGTGAACTTATACTTTAATTATGGGGGTGTGTGAGTATTGGAACCTAGGTTGTCTTATACTAAGAGAGATGTGCATATGTTGAGTGACTATGAAGTAGACCATCTCTCTTACATTGATTGTGTAAAGAATACACTAAAGTTATAGGATATGTTGAGGTACAACACCTGATATTTCTTGACCCTTCTGGGAGGTATTTTTGGTATATGGGGATGAAGGGATAAGGAAGAGTCAAGCCTTAATTAATGATCGTCTCACTAATGTACAATTATTTGGGGTTGACCTGTTAGAAGATACTATTAATATTCATGTATTTAACCAAATTGGAGGAGCAGTAGATATTGTACCTGTTGTTGCAGCTTCTGATTGTGATAGTACTGAAGATGATGAAGACATTGAAAGTGTTGATAGTGATTATGATAGTGATTCCCTAGGTTTATTTGAGTGGCAGAAGAAGTATGAGGTAACTGACAACCTTGATAGGTATAAAACATTGGAAAAGGGTATGACTTTCAAAACTCTTAAGGAAGCTAAGAAGGTTATTGGTTATTATGTTGTGTCTAATAAGAGGGGCCTTCAGGTAGATAAGAGTTGTACCAAAAGACTTAGATACAAGTGTCAGATAGGGTGTTGTTTTAAATGTCTTATTTCTAAGGATGGCAAAGATCAAGGGATAAAGATAAAAACTTGGATGGATGAACATGAATGTAGTGAAGTGTTTGAGAATAGAAGAGCTACTCCTGCTTCTTTAGCACATTATTTTAAGACAAAGATTCAAAATAATCCTAATGTTTAAGATTAAAGAGATGAATAATTATTTAGAGGATAGATTTAGTTTGAATGTGAGGGCCTCAAAGTTAAAAAGGGTGAAGAGAATGATTTTAGAGAAATTGGAGGGTTCTTACTCGGATGAGTACAATAAATTGGAGGCATATGCTCAAGAGTTGAGAGACACAAACCCTGGCACTGTTGTGGTGATACAGATATCCAAGGATGCAATGGAGGAGGGTAAGAGAACATTTTTGAGGATGTATGTTAGTTCTCAAGCCCTGAAGAGTGGATTCAAAACAGGTTTAAGACCTTTTATAGGTGTAAATGGAACATTCTTAAAAGGAAAATGCAAAGGGATGTTGTTAGTTGCTTGTTCTCAAGATTCTTGCAAGCATTTCTATCCACTAGTTTGGGCTGTAGAGGATAAGGAAACAAAGACAACCTGGCATTGGTTTATGGAGAACTTGAAGGCTTCTTTGGACTTTAATGATGGTGAATGGTACACATTCATGTCAGATATGCAGAAGGTACGTATTCTTATTCATTTTTTTTTACATTCAGCAATGTATTTTTATAGTCAATAGTGTATTTTTACATACAATCAGCAATTTATTTATACTCATCACTATACTTACAGTCAGTACTATACTTACAGTTAGCATTGTATTATTTGTACAGGTTTTGATAGATGCTGTGATGAATGTTTGTCCATAGTCATATCACAGATATTGTGCAAGGCATGTTGAAGCAAATTGGAGCAAAAAATTGAATTCTGATGAGATGAAAAAGTTAATGTGGCGGTGTTCTTGGAGCACTTATGAGGAGGAATTTAAGGACATGTTGAAACAGCTAGGTGAAGTCTGAGGATGCTGTCAAGGACTTGTTGAACTATCCTCCAGTCACATGGTGTAAAGCTTACTTTGATACCCAATGCAAGAATCCAATGGTGGACAACAACTTTATAGAGTCCTTCAACTCTTGGATTCTTGAAGCTAGACATAAGCCAATAGTGAAGATGCTTGAATATTTAAGAGTGAAGGTATTACTATGTTGATTTAACTATCCATTTACTATGCTGATTAATAGTTAAATACCCATAGTTAATACTGATTTACTATTGAAGGTTATGAATCAACTTAAGGATAGAGCAGTAGAAGTAAACACTTGGAGAGGTGAATACAGCCCATATACAATGGAGTTATAAAATGATTATAGAGAGATGGCTTCAAAGTGCAAGGAATATCTCAATGGAGACAGGGGTTTTGAAGTAAGTCAAGGTGAAGACAGGCACACAATGATTCTGGATCAACAAAGGTGCATACGCAGGCTTTGGGATTTGTTTGGAATCCCTTGTGCTCATGCTATCAGGGCATACTTATACAAGAAACAAGACCCAACAGTTGGGATTCACTGGTGGTATTCTAAACAAGCCTGGCAGATGGTGTATCAGCACAAAATGCAGCCTGTTAGAGGTGAAAAATTCTAGAAAATTGAGCCACACCAAGCCATGGAACCACCACCACAAGCAAATATGGTTGGTAGACCTAAAGTGAAAAGGTCAAGAGAGATGGATGAAGCTAGGAAAAGGCAAGGACAATTGTCAACATCTAGGAAGGGTCTTCAGATGACATGCAGTTTTTGTGGCAAGCCAAATCATAATAAAAGAAGTTGTCCATTAGCCAACAAGGTATTTGATCAATTAGTTCTCCATTAATCAGCCTTTTTACTCATATGATAACATATATATTTGATTGTAATAGCAGTCAAAGAGAGTGCAAGACCACACTCAGACAAACGAAAACCACGAATCAGTATTCTTTATGGTACCTACTCGAGGTATTCAACCACAATACCAACAATCCAGTCACACCACTCAGCAGCCAACTCAGCAATCTAGTTATTACACTCAGCCAAGTCAACAGTCCAATCAAGACACTCAAATGCCAACTCAGCACTCCATCACTCAGAATATTCAGACCAGAAGAAACCTTATTCAAGCAGACTTTGGTGCAAATTCTGACCCAGTCTTGAGTCCTAAGGTTGTGTCTGATATTAAGACTAGATTTCAGCTTAGAAGTCAACAAAATTCTAGAACTAGGAAGATACCATTCACAGGTGATCACACTGGTAGCTCACAACAACAAAACTGACATACTCCCCAAAGAAAACTACTTGGAAGGGGAAGGAAGCAATGACAACAGCTCAAGTGTTGGGTGTAAAAGAGAAAAAGATTGGCAAACTCAAAGCTAGAAGAGGCAAGAGGAAGGTCAGTAGGGAGTAGTGTAGCTTCAAAATACTGAATGTAATCCTTTTTTGCATGACTGTTCAGTACATGATGTTTGTAGACAAGTAAGTGTGGTGTTAGTGCTGTATGTTTTTGGATCACACATTTACTTGTCTAATTGAAATGTTTTGTTGTGCTTATACAATGTAAATTTTCTACTGTATTTATGGAAATGTTCTTCTTTTCTATCTTTAACAAGTTATTATTGTGATAGTATATGCAAGTTGTTATTGAGATAATCTGTCCATGTGGAAATGCATATAGTACGTGCATTTAGACCTGCAGAATTTAAACTGTATCATAAGATAGAGTAATTGGATAGTAACTGCATCTGTAGGTTTGGTTGAGGTCCCGGGGGCCTCGGGTGTATTTCGAATGCTCAACGGAGTAACTGCAGATAGAAATCTGCAGCAGAAAATTGCAGGTCAATGATTCCTTCTTCGAGTACACGAAGAAGCCCCCGCATTCGTGAATCTTCTTCCTTCCCGTTCATCGCGATCGCGTCCCTTACCCCGCGATCGTGAAGCCCAGCCAGTACCTCTTCCGTGTTCGCGTCCCTGCCAACGCGTTCGCGTAGGCCAGTTCATAACAGCCTTGTTCTTCCTTCTATACGATCGCGTGAAGTGTGTCACATTCGCGTAGTGTCTGGTCCCAGCCCTTTGCGTTCGTAGCCTACCCTTCGCGATCAAGAAGGCCATTTTTCATCCACTTAAATTTTACTCTCCGCTAACGCTTGCCCATCTCCTCTATCGCGATGTACAAATGTTCTGGGTAGTATTAACATTTCAAAAACAAAGACTTTTTCCATTTTTACAAAAGCTCACGCTAGAGAGCTCGATTTTGGAAGATTTTTTGAGGGATTTTCAGAGGCAAATACTCGCTAATGATTCCTTACCCCTCTATGACAAAGACCCACTAATCTAATCTCAAATTCAAGCTTTAATTTCGGATTGTTAATTAAAATTGGGGTAAAGTTCTTAGGCCTAACTTTGATGATTTGAAGGGGAATTTGGCCTCCGATTTAGGAGATTCTTATATGGTTGGACTTGTGAGAGTACGTGGTTTTTAAAATGTGAAAATTATTCGATTCTGAGATGTTGGTCTGAGGGGTATTTTGGTAATTTCACCTATTTGCGCGCCTTAGCTTCAATTTTAACAGTGTAATTAGTTACTTGCGATGTTATTTACAATATGTAATTGGTTCGAATAGATTTGGGCCACTCAGAGTCGAATACTCGTGGCAAGGGCATTGTTTCTTAGCGGTTTTGTATCGGTTCGAGGTTAGTGGCTTGCCTAACTTTGTGAGGGGTACTTCTCCCCTTAGGATATCTTTTCTGTTGTTTATATGCCTTGTGCACGAGGTGAATGGCATGTACTTGTGCTAGTTATTGAAATTCACCCTACTTGGCTTATTTAGACTGTGTTTTCTTCACGTATTCAACTGTTAAAAATGCAATTTCACTTGTTGTAGCTTTGGGAAAGCATGTTAGTAACTTAATTGCTATACTTTACTAAATTGTAATATCTATTTTTCTTGTGAAGTATGCTAGACTTTAGACTTTAATTGTTGGCCGCACTTAGCTTCTTTCTGTTAAATATTGGTTTGTTGTGGTGTGTTTACTATTGGGACTATGGGACAGCATCTTAGAAGCTTCCCCTGTTTGTACTTTGTTCTGAGATTTGGAACTGCGGGATACCAAGAGATCCCTGGCACAAGATTGATTAACTGTCGGATACTAAAAGATCCCCAGCGCAGAACTGATTAACTAGAGGATACTAAGAGATCCAAGGGATACTTGGAGATCCCTTGTGTATATGATGAGGATACTAGGAGATCCTCGAGATACTTAGAGATCCCTTGTGTATATAATGAGGATACCAGGAGATCCTCGGGATACCAGGAGATCCTTGATAATAAATAGCATGTACTAATCGTTCTTGTATTGTAGATTTGCATTTGTAGCCTGTTTAGTTTTACTTACTGTTTTTGTTAGATACTCAAGCTTTACTGTATTTCCTTCTGTCTATTCATTTTATACTATTCTTTTGTTACCTCAGTAGGGCCTGGACCTTCCTCGTCTCTACCCACTGAGGTTAGGCTTTGCACTTAGTGAGTAGCGCTTTGGTGTACTCATGCTACTCTTCTACACACTTTTGTTGTGCAGATCCAGGTATGAGCAGGCATACCGCCAGTAGCTGTGGTGGAGCATTTCACTTGGAGACTTGAGGTATGCATCTGTCGCGTCTGCAGATCCGAAGAGTCTCTTTCTATTCTACCTTTTAGTTAGTAGTTTCATTCATGTATTTAGTTTTTGTAGACACTTTCGGATATTAGAGCCATATGTTATGTTTTTACTCTTAGCATGTGTGGCCCGTGGGTTTCCGGGTCTTGGAAATTGTTACATTATTTTAAGTTGAAATGTATGTGACAGGCGACACTCTATACATTTTCTTATGTTATTTAGTAATTTTTTAACGTTTTCATAAAGGTTGATGAATTTCCGCAAGGTGTTAGGCTTACCTAGTCGCGATAACTAGGTGCTGTCATGATATGATCATGATTGGTGAACTAGGTTCGTGACAAGTTGGTATTAGAGCTCTAGGTTCATAGGAGTCACGGGGCACAGGCACCTATAGAGTCTCGCAGATCGGTACGGAGACGTCTATACTTGTCTATGGGAGGCTATGTAACTGTTTAGGAAAATCTTCACTTTATTGATTTCCTTTCATGCTATCTTTTAACCTTGATTCTAAACTTCTCTATTATATTCTCTCACAGATGGTGAGTACACGCATGACCCGGGATGATCATGCACTCGCACCCCCTCCTATAGCCGATAGAGGTAGGGGCAAGGGTCGTGGACGCGCGCGGGGTGCAGCCACTGCAACTACTCGAGCAGCCGCCTAGGTGCCACCCGCAGACCCAGCTAGGACTAAGGCACCAGAAACGCCCACAACCACCACTACTCCAGTCGTTTAGGAGGCATTGGCGCAGTTAATGAGCATGTACACCACGCTGTCACAGGCGGGATTGCTTCCCCTTCCTGTAGACACGTCCCAGGCCTGGGGAGGAGCCCAGACTCCCACAGCCCGCACTTCAGAGCAGAGGATGCACATGGAACCGATTGCATATATTATTCTTGTCCAGCCTACAGTACCGGTTCACCCCGAGGATGGGGCACCTGCTTCGGAGCGTGAGCAGCGTACATTGGAGCGCTTCAAGAAGTATGGCCCTCCTATTTTTAGCGGACTAGCTATAGATGATGCCTTGGTGTTTTTGGAGGATTCTCACAGCATCTTTCGCAGCATAGGTATTATTGCCTCGAGTGGGGTTTCCTTTGCAGCTTTCCAGCTTCGGGGAGCCGCCTATGACTAGTGGCGCACCTTTGAGTTAGACAGTCCGGATGAGGCTGACTCCATAACTTGGACTCAATTTTCATATATGTTTTAGAGGGAGTTTGCCCCCAGAGCCTCCGAGATGCATGGCGCGTGGAGTTTGAGCACTTGCGCCAGCGCCCTATGACTGTCTCAAAGTATGCCATCTGTTATACAAGGTTGGCCAGGCATGTGCCTGCTTTGGTGTCTAGAGTTTGTGAGAGGGTTCGCAGGTTTATCGAGGGTCTTATTCCTTCCATCAGGTATGGCATGGCACGAGAGTTTAGGATGGATATACCCTATGAGTAGGTGGTGAGTATATCCAGGAGGATAGAGGGTATGCATACCAGCAAGCGAGAGGAGATAGAGGCAAAGAGGTCTCGAAAGTCTGGTCATTTCTCTAGTACCCGTACTTCAGGAGTAGGACGTCATGGTAGGGGCCATACTAGTCTCCTAGTTCACTCAGCTATTCCTTCATCCAGCAGTACTCCAGCTCCTCCCAGGTCTTAGGAGACTTATTATACACCTCCGATTTCTAGTGTGCCTCCTGTGTGGGGTACCTCCAGAGGTCACTCTAGCAGGGGTGGGCCCAATCAGTCATAGACATCGCGCCCTCCCAAAGCTTGTTATGAGTTTGGGGATACCCTTCATGTATTGAGGGATTGCCCTAGGCTCGGGAGGAATGGACCTCCACAGCAGTATCAGCAGTAGCGTACCCCGCGGGATTCTCAGCCTATTATTCCGGCTCTAGCTGCCGCCCCACCTACCCATCCAGCCAGGGGCAGAGATCGGGGAGATAAAGGTCTCCCTCGAGGGAGGGGACGGGCCAGATTTTATGCTCTTCCTTATCGTATCGAGGTGGTCGCCTCCGATTCTGTTATCACAAAGATTATATTGGTTACTCATAGAGAGGCATTGGTTCTATTCAATCCAGGTTCTATTTATTCTTATGTGTCATCTTATTTTGTTCCGCATTTGGGTACAGCCCGAGAGACTTTGAGATATCATGTTTATGTTTCCACACCCGTGGGAGATTCCCTTGTTGTAAACATCGTATATCGGTCATGTTTGGTTACTATTCGTGGTTTTGAAACCAGAGCAGATCTTTTATTACTTGATATGGTTGATTTCAATATTATCTTGGGCATGGACTGGTTGTCTCCCCAGTATGCTATTCTTGATTGTCACATTAGATCGTGACGCTGGCTATGCCAGGTACTCCGCTTATTGAGTGGAGTGGTACTTTTGATCACACTCCCAGTAGAGTTATATCCTTTCTTAAAGCTTAGTGTATGGTTGAGAAGGGGTGCACCGCGTAGTTGGCCTATGTGAGAGATGTTAGTGCTGATATCCCTTCTATTGACTCTGTCCCAGTAGTACGAGATTTCCCGATGTGTTTCCAGGTGATCTTCCAGGCATGCTGACTGATCAAGACATTGATTTTTGTATTGATTTGTTGCCGGGCACTCAGCCTATATCTATTCCTCCCTACCGTATGGCTCCTCCTGAGTTGAAGGATCAGTTACAGGAATTGCTTGATAAGGGTTTCATTCGACCTAGTGTTTCACCATGGGGTGCTATTGTCTTGTTCGTAAAGAAAAATGATGGTTCTATGCTTATGTGCATCGATTATCGTCAGTTGAACAAAGTTACAATGAAGAACCGGTATCATTTTCCTCGTATTGATGATCTATTTGACCAACTTCAGGGTGCACAGGTGTTTTCTAAGATTGATTTGCGCTCAGGTTATCACCAGCTAAAGAATCGGGAGCCGGATATCCTGAAGATTATTTTCAGGACTCGGTATGGTCATTACGAGTTCCTTGTCATGTCATTTGGGCTGATGAATTCCCCAACAGCTTCATGCTTTTGATGCACAGTGTATTTAGGCCCTGTCTGGACTCATTTGTCATTATTTTCATAGATGATACTCTTGTATACCCCCGGAGTCGGGAAAATCATGAGCAGCACCTGAGGACAATGCTTCAGACCCTGAGAGAAAAGTAACTATATGCAAAGTTTTCAAAATGTGAGTTTTGGTTTAGTTATGTGGCATTTCTAGGCCACATGGTATCGAGTGAGGTCATTCGGGTAGATCCGAAAAAGGTAGAATCCGTACAGAGTTGGCCAGCCACTCCTCAGCTACAGAGATACATAGTTTCCTTGGCCTGGCGGGGTATTACCATCATTTTGTGGAGGGTTTCTCGTCGATTGCAGCCTCTATGACAAGATTGACCCATAAGGGTGCGCCTCTTCAATGGTCAGGCGAGTGTGAGGAGAGCTTCCAAAAGCTCAAGACGGCTTTGACTACAGCCCTTATTCTGATTTGGCCTACTGGTTTGGGGTCCTATACGATTTATAGTCATGCCTCACGAGTTGGACTTGGACGATATTAATGTAGGACGGTAGGGTGATTGCCTACGCATCCAGATAGTTGAAGTTGCTTAAGTTAGCTACTGTTGTTCATGCCTTGAAGATTTGGCATCATTATTTGTATGGCGTGACTTGTGAGATTTATACGGATCATTCGAGTTTGCACCACTTGTTCAAGCAGAAGGATTTGAACTTGCGCCAGAGGAGATGGTTGGAGCTACTTAAGGATTATGATATTACTATTCTTTATCACCCGGGCAAGGCCAATGTGGTAGCCGATGGATTGAGTCACCGGGCAGAGAGTGTGGGGAGTTTGGCATATTTACCAGCTTCAGAGAGACCCATGGAGATGGATGTTCAGACCTTAGCCAGTCAGTTTGTGAGATTGGACCTTTCGGAGCCGAGTCGGGTTCTAGCCTGTGTGGTTTCTCGGTCTTTATTATTTGATCGTATCAGGGAGTGGCAGTATGATGACCCTCATTTTCTTGTCCTTAGGGACACAGTTCAGCATGGCGATGCTAAGGATGTGACTATTGGAGATGATGGGATATTGAGGATGCAATGTCGGATTTGTGTACCCGATGTTGATAACATTGGGGAGTTGATATTGATCGAGGCCCATAGCTCGCGGTACTCCATCCATCCGGGTGTCGCAAAGATGTATCAGGATCTGAGGCAACATTACTGGTGGAGGCGGATGAAGAGGACATAGTGGAGTTTATAGCAAGATGCCTCAACTGTCAGCAGGTAAAGGCTGAACACCAGAGACCGGGAGGGTTACTCTAGCAGATGGAGATTCCGCAGTGGAAATGGGAGAATATCACTATGGATTTTGTTGCTGGTCTCCCTCTAACGACGAGGAAATTTGATTATGCTTGGGTTGTCATGGATTGGTGGACTAAGTCAGCTCATTTCATTCCAGTGTGTACTTCTAACTCACCGGAGCGGTTAGCAGGGATTTATATCAGGGAGACTGTCCGTCTGCACGACATTCCAGTTTCTATCATCTCGGACAGGGGTTTAGTGTTTAATCACGGTTCTGGAGAACCCTCCAGCATGAGTTGGGTACCCAGGTGACCATGAGTACAACGTTTTAACCTCAGACAAATGGACAATCCGAGCGCACTATTCAGATTCTTGAGGATATAGCTTCAGTAAAGGTTCAGTGGCAGGGTCAGGCGGCCAAGGAGGCAACTTGGGAGACAAAGCGGGATATAAGCAGTCGATACCCTCATCTTTTTGCTACTTCAGGTATGTTCTCTATGCTTGTTCGAGGATGAAAGAATGTTTAAGTGTAGGAGGATGTTACAAACCGGCCGGTCGTCTTTGGAATTTATGTCTTGTTCCCCCATAACTGCTTCCTCTAAGTTCATTTTTGCTATTTTGGGTTGTCGGGATGTTCGGTAATAAAATTTAGAGCGTTTTGGGACACTTGGTCTCTAATGAGAACATAAGTGTTGGAAAATGGTCCATAATCAAAACAGTGTGAAGATGACCTCGGAATAGAAATCCAATGGTTCCATTAGCTTCGTTAGGTGATTTTGGGGTTGGGAGTCTATTCGGAATGTATTTTGGATGACCGTAGCTCACTTAGGCTAGAAATGCCAAAAGTCAGAATTTTGAAGTTTCCGGCCCTATAGTGAATTTTTGATCCGAGGGTCAGAACGGAATTTCAATAGTTTTTGTAGCTTCATCATGTCATTCAGGACGTGCGTGCAAAATTTTAGGTCAATCGGACGTGTTTTGGCAAAGTTTTGAATCGAAAGCGAGTTTGGTTAAGTTTTGAAGTTTTTAACTTCAAATCATTGATTAATTTGTGTTTTCGGTGTTATTTCGGTGGTTTACGGATTGTACAAGTTTAAATGATGTTATGGGATATGTCTGTATGGTTGAGGTCCCGGGGGCCTCGGGTGTGTTTCGGATGCTCAACGGAGTAATTGGAGTTTGAAATTTGCAGCATAAAATTGCAGGTCAGTGATTCCTTCTTCGCGTACATGAAGCAGCCCCCGCGTTCCCAAAGCTTCGTCCTTCCCTTTCATCGTGATCGCGTCCCTTACCCCGCTATCATGAAGCCCAGCCTGTATCACTTCCATGTTCGCATCCCTGCCAATGCGTTCGAGTAGGCCATTTCTGAACACCATTGTTCTTCCTTCTACGCGATCGCGTGAAAGTGTCGCGTTCGCGTAGACTCTGGTCCCATTTCTTCGCGTTTTCAGCCTAACCTTCACGATCGCAAAGGCCATATTTCAGCAACTTGAATTTTACTCTCTGCGAACGCGTGCCCATCTTCGCGATCGCGATGTACAAATGTTCTGGGCAGTATTAATATTTCAAAAACAAAGCCTTCTTCCATTTTTACAAACCTCAAGCTAGAGAGCTCGGTTTTGGGAGATTTTTCGAGAGATTTTTAGAGGCAAATACTGGGTAATGATTCCTTACTCTCTATGACTAAAACCCACTAATTTAATCTCAAATTCAAGCTTTAATTTCGGATTTTGAATGAAAATTGTGATAAAGTTCTTAGACCTAACTTTGATGATTTGAAGGGGCATTTGACCTCCAATTTGAGAGATGTTTATATGGTTGGACCTGTGAGAGTACGAGGTTTGTGAAAATGTAAAAATTATTCAATTCCGAGACGTTGGGCTAAGGGGCATTTTGGTTATTTTAACTATTTTCGCGCCTTAGCTTTAATTTTAACAGTGTAATTAGTTAGTTGCGATGTTATTTAAAATATGTAATTGGTTTGAATAGATTTGGGTCACACGGAGTCTGATACTCATGGCAAGGGAATTGCTTCTTAGCGATTTTGTACCGGTTCGAGGTAAGTGGCTTGCCTAACTTTGTGTGGGGGACCTGTCCCCTTAGGATATCTTTGTTGTTGTTTAAATGCCTTGTGCGCGAGGTGACATGCATGTACTTGGACTAGTTGTTGAAATTCACCCTACTTGGCTTATTTGGACTGTGTTTTCTTCACGTATTTAACTATTAAAATTGCATTTTTACTTGTTTTAGCTAAGGCAAAGCATGTTTGTAACTTAATTGCTCTACTTGACTAAATTGTAATATCTGTCTTTCTTGTGAAGTATGCTAGACTTCATATTTTACTTGTTGGCCGCACTTAGCTTCTTTCTGTTAAATATTGGTTTGTCGTGGTGTGTTTACTATTGGGACTACGGGACGGCATCACGGGAGCTTTCACTGTTCGTACTTTGTTTCGAGATTTTGAAGTACGAGATACCAAGAGATCCCCGGAACAGGATTGATCAACTGTCAGATACTAAAAGATCCCCAGCGCAGAACTGATTAACTAGAGGATACTAAGAGATCCAAGGGATACTTGGAGATCCCTTGTGTATATGATGAGGATACTAGGAGATCCTCGGGACACTTAGAGATCCCTTGTGTATATAATGAGGATACCAGGAGATCCTCGGGATACCAGGAGATCCCCGATAATAAATAGCATGTAGTGATCGTTCTTGTATTGTAGATTTGCATTTGTAGCCTGCTTAGTTTTACGTACTGTTTTTGTTAGATACTCAAGCTTTACTGTATTTCCTTCTATCTATTCATTTTATGTTATTCCTCTATTACCTCAGTAGGGCCTCGACCTTCCTCGTCACTACCCCACCGAGATTAGGCTTGGAACTTACTGAGTACCGCTGTGGTGTACTCATGCTACTCTTCTGCAAAAATTTGTTGTGCAGATCCAGGTACATCTGAGTAGGCATATCGCTAATAGTTGTTAGGGAGCATTTCACTTGGAGACTTGAGGTATGCATCTGCCGTGACCGCAGATCCGAAGAGTTTACTTCTATTATACCTTTTAGTTAGTAGTTTAATTCATGTATTCAGTTGTTGTAACACTTTCGAATATTAGAGTTGTATGTTATGTTTTTACTCTTAGCCTGTGTGGCCCATGGGTTTCCGGGTCTTGGAAGTTGTTAATTTATTTTGAGTTGTAATGTATGTGCCAGGCGGCACTCTATACATTTTCTTACGTTATTCAGTAATTGCTTAATGTTTTCGTAAAGGTTAATGAATTTCCGCAAGGTGTTAGGCTTTACTAGTCACGAAGAATGGGTACCGTCATGACAGGTTCACGATTGGTGAACTAGGGTCGTGACAGAGTTTGATGTTAGGCTAGTCTGGAGGACTTGAGGCTGGATATTTTCCAATGGCTTGAGCACCGAGGTGTTGATTGAATGAGCTGGTGTTATGAACTAATATGTTTAGTATTATCCCAAATAGTGGGAATGGCGGCTGGATAGCTACGTAATGAGTATGTTGGTGCTGTGTGGTGTATCTATATGACTTGGAAGTATCGGAGAAGGTCTGCTAGGTGATAGATGAACCATTAAGTGTTTGATTTCTATTGCGATTTGATGTGTTGCCCCGAGTTGTGGGTGTGTGGAGAATCTTTTCAGGTCTCCTAGTTGGAAGCGAAGTAAATAGCCTGTTGCGGTTTGAGTTTAGACTTAGGAAGATTAAATGACCGTGTAACTTATATGATGGTGGAAGGCAGGCTAAATACTAAATTGAGGCAAAGAAAGTGGAATATCTCCTACGGAGTGTCCTTAAGTGGTATGATCCTTATGTGTATGTTAGAAGATCTTATGTGTAATTCAAAGGTATTTTCTATGTGATATGATTCTAATAGGTGCAACGCATGTCCATGTATCAATTTTGATAATAGAATACAAGTATTATTGAGATTAATGTTGTTGATATACATTGTGATGCTTTGTCAAGTTGTGGACGTGTTAGGATGGTTTTGGTGATTCTCTTGCAGGTGGATAGGCTCAATTACAAAGGAAACTCTTCCGAAATTTTGAAAAATTTGGGACATAGTAAAAATTTTGTCCCTTACAGAGTGGGCTTAACTATTGTGTGAATGAATGCAAGAATTGCAGAAGAGTTAAAAATTTCTGGTGATTCGTGTTTCCACAATCTTATGAAAGAGTGAGTTTAATCCCACCATGATATTACGATAGAAATAGAGTATATATGTTGTGATATATATGGCTTCGAGCTAAGTTGGGGAGGTTGATGTTGTTTAGTTGATTGTACGGGTATGTACTATGTTAATTCCGATTTGATGCATGCGGGTTGAATAAGTTCTGGTTATAGAAATTGAGCCGAAGGTTGCACGAGTGACGCAAAATTTTGACAAAGTTTATATGGATGTGAGAAAAATAATATCATGTCTTGAGTTGTTGATAAAGAATGCTTAGTGTAAAGAGAAGGAAGTGGTTTGGTTGTATCAGAATGAGATCATGTCCTGCGGTGTCAGAGTGTTGATAAGGCACGAGTGGTTCGATTTGTTAAGTCGAGTAATTTTCAGTGTGCATAAGAGTGGATGACTCTTGAGAATGGTTTTGATGTGTTCAAGATTCTATATGTAGCACTCTGGTGTTTTAAGGTTGGGTAGGTGACCAAGTCAGTTTTTCATTAGAACAGGTCAAGAGTTGTGGTATTTTTACATTAATTACAGGATTCTATGTATCAGTATCTGGGAAGTAAAGGTAGCACACTTAGATTCGCAGCAAGTAGGGTATTTTAGAAGGTGGTATTTTTAGGAACGCTTGAGAGATTATATAGTTGCCTATTGGTCTTAGACAGTGTGGTCTTACATTAAAGTCTCATGTGGTAAGCCTGAATTGGGGCATGGTGGTGCTACAGCAAAAGAGTATATCAAGTTGAAAATGAATCAGAAGGAAATCTAGATAAATGAAGTAGCTTGTTAGTGGACCGAATCGGTATGGTATCGATATGATCAATTCCTTGCTTATGTTCGAGGTAATGAGCCATTACGTGTATTGGGCGGCAGAGATTTTGACTTCGGGCAGCTTGCTTAGACTGGTGTCGATAGAAGGATTTTAGTCCTGGCAGTTTAACTTGTGGTTAGGAAAAAGCAGATGGGGTTCTCAGATTATCCTAGTATGGTATGGTATGTTCGGTGTGTTGTGGAGTATTGGGATTTGGGTGTGTAAGGTATGGTTCAGTCCGAATGGAAAGTCATTAAATTCTTAAGAAGCACGGGCAGCTGCAGGTGACGTAAGAATCGACCCTCAGATGATTAAGGAAAATGGTATTACTGTTCTAGTAATTTGACGGGAGTATACGTTCAGTAAGAGGGGAAGGTGATTAAACTGATAACACTTCGCTAGGATTTCGGCAGTTTCTTGTTGGACCGACTATTGACATTTGAGTTTTCTGATGGCATAGGGAAATTTTAGAATATCTTTGTGGAATGAATGGGTACTTGATGCGTAATATGTATTCATACGGAGGAATGTGGGACCAGGTATAGTGATTTATGTGTTATATGGAGTTGGAGACTGGGAATTCTCCAATACAGTCTATTTCGCGGTTGTGGATCGTGAGTATTCGGCACCGTTTAGTGGCAATTGGAATTTGGAGGCTAGAGTGGATCTTTATTTGTTGATACGATAGATTTTGGATGTGATATTGGGTGTACACTGATTGCCTCAGTGTTAGGTTAATCTAGACTATTTTGTTATGGGCTATGCCAGAAGATGCCACAGGTTATGTGGTGAGGTGCATCGGGTGATGTTATAGCAAGAATGGGTTGCATTCCAAAGACCAGCGGACGACTAAGAAGGATTTCTTGTCTTGTTTGGGCTATCGTGGAAAATCTCAGTGCAGAGATTTTTACCATTGATTCAGTGCCGCTATTAAGGGACATTTCGGATGCGTTCCTCGTGGCCGGGCATGTTGTCGGGCGAGATTGCGGACTTCAGTATTTATTTGGTGTCGGGCACCATATCGTACGACTTTGCCATGAATTATAGTAGTGGAAGAGGCAGCTTCAGGCTTCTTGGTAATGAGTTTGTTGGTAAGTTGATTGAATACGTGTTTAGCTTGAGTTGGCTTGGTTAGTCCTAAATTGTATTAATAAAGGCTGGGTTGATTCGATCGTTATTGGACCTACTAGTTATCTAGGAAGATCTAAAAGAGTTGCTTTTCTGTGCTACGAGGCGTTATGATTTTTTGGGCAGTGCAACATATATTGCGGTGCTATCCAGATTCATAGTGGAAGCTGAGTTTTGTAGCTTACAATGCTACGAGTAGATATGATTATGCACTACGTGTGCTCACGACCGATATTCGGTATTCTATGATTATGAGAAAAATTGACTCGATGAGCATCTCCTTATGTGTGATATTTGTGTTGATTAGGTGCCACGCCGCCACAGGCACGTTATCTGGATCGGGTTGTGCACCGCAACAGCGTGATGTCGAGAATAGTTTTCCATATATTTCTTCGTGTGCCTTGCTTCCTAGTCTGAGGAAAGTCCGTATTGGGAGTTTCTAGGCGAATAGCGCATCGGTTGAGTTCTTTCAGGACTGAATGGTGTATATTACTTGCTTCACCGAGGGTGTGATGGATTGCTTGGTTTCAGATATCAATCTGTGCGTGGCTGTCTATTTTGGGCATGGTGACTTGAGGTGCTTCATGTAACGGTGTTTGGATAGGATCACACGTTGTGGCGAGGCCACATGGAGTTACGACCTTCGATGCGGATTCAGGTGCTCTACTTCTATTATGTGAGACGGGGCCTCAACTTCGTGTTGTAGTGGTATTGAGGAGCTTGGGGTGCATCTATTTCATTTGAATCAATTGCCATGATGTGAGTATGTTCGGACCGTCTCTTATGGGTGCATATACAATGCAAGTTGTGGATTAGGCCTGTGTTGAGATGTATTATCACCAGAGTGGTATGTTGGATTCGAGGGGATCGCTATAGTCATAAACGGATACGAACGGATTTGATTTCAGCTTGTTAATATGTTAGTGTCGAGGTTCGGCTCGGAAAGCTGTTGTGATAGCAGCCAAAAGGGGAGTGACTTCATGAATGATTGGTCCGAGAAATTGTCACAATTTATTGCATGTTTCATCATCATTGGCAGTATATGAAAGTGCTGGATTAAGACCGTAGCTAATAAGAGGTTCCTATCGATAATTGAGTATAATTAATAAGGGATCACCCTGGGTATATGTTTGGTAAGGTCACTCAGGTATTGGTTGGCTCCTAGTACAACTCTAGGCACGCTCGAGGATGAGCGTTTGGTGAAGTTGGGGAGGATGTAACGACCCTACCCATCGTCTCTTCCATCTTCGCCCCATTTTCCCCGTTTTCTGCTTCTACATGTTTCATTATATGTGTTTGGTGAATTTGAAGTAATTCAGATAGGGTTCGGTTAGAAATGAGCCAATTAGTCTCTTTAAGAGAAGGTTAGCTTGGAAAAGTCAATCGGATGTTGACTTGTGAGTTAGAGGGCTCGGAATGGATTTCTGATGATTGGACGTGTTTCTGGTGATGATTTAAGGCTTAGGGGTGCAATCGGAATTGAATTTGGAGGTCCGATTTAGAATTAGGCTTGAATTGTCTAAATTTGAATTTTCGCGAATTCCGGTTGATAGGTGAAATTTTGATCCGAGGTTAGGAATGAAATTCTGAGAGTTGCAGTAGCTCCGATAAGTGATTTTTGATATGCGTGCAAAGTTTCAGATCATTCAGAGGTGCTTAGGTCCGGTTTTTGATCAAATACAAGTTCGGAAAGTTTTAGTTTTACTTTGGCTTGAATTCCTGGTAATTTAATGATTTTGATGTTTATGATAGCATTTGTATGTTACGAGAAAGTTTAAATGAAGTAGTAGAACATACCTGTGTGTTCGGTTGAGGTCTCGAGGGCCTCGGGGTGATGTCGTATGGTTAAATGAGGAATTCTAAGTGTTGTTGCAAGTCTGGTGCACCTGGCTTCTGGTATTTCTGCATCTGCGGAAAAGGAGCCGCAGAAGAGGTTCCGCAGATGCGTCTTAGCAATCGCAGAAGCGGTCCATGAAGGACTGGAGTGATTCCACAAAAGCGGATGGTGAACCGCTTCAGCGGGTACGCAAAAGCAAAAACAAAATCGCTGAAGCGAAATAGTGAGATCCGCAGAAGCGGATTTCGGTCACAAAAGCGAAAGGCCTAGGGATTTAATGAAAACCGCAAAAGTGGTCAAATGGATGCCGACACGGTCCCGCAAAGGCGGTACAAGTTTCGGAAGTTTTAGTTTAACTTAGGCTTGAATCTATGGTAATTTGATGATTTTGATGTTTATGATAGTGTTTTTATGTTATGATAAAGTTTAAATGAAGTAGTAGAGCATATCTGCGAATTTAGTAGAGGTCCCCAGGGCCTCGGGGTGATGTCGGATGGTTGAACGAGGAATTTTGAGTGTTGTTGTAGGTCTGGTGCACCTAGCTTCTGGTATTTTCGCATCTGCGGAAAAGGAGCTGCAGAAGCGGTTCCGCAGATGCGGCTTAGCAATCGTAGAAGCGGTCCATGAAGGATCAGAGTGATTCCGCAAAAGCGGATGGTGAACTGCTTCCGCAGGTCTGCAAAATTGGAAACGAGGCCGCAGAAGCGGAACAGTGAGATCTGCAGAAGCGGATTTTGGTTGCAAAAGCGGAAGGCCCAAGGACTTAATGAAAATCGTAAAAGCGGTCAAATAGACGGAGAAGCGCTCCCGCAAAGGCGGTCACGGGACCGCAGAAGCGAAAACTACTAAAGGGTTTTATGAAACAGTGTTTGCGAATTTCAGAAGTTAAGAAAATATTTTAGACTTCGGGAAAAGATGATTTTGGGCTGTTTTTATGAGAAATTGAAGGTGTTTCATCAGGTATGAACTATTAGCCTCAGAATCTGTTATATTGGTGTAACAACGTTAATTTATCACGGAACTTCAAGGATTTGAGGGCTAAAAATGGGATAAGTTATGCCTTGAGAAATTGTGATGTAAAAATGGAATTTGAAGGGGTATTTGAACTCTGTTTTCGATAAATTTTATATGTACGGACTCGTGGCGAGACGAGGAACCCGTTGATGTGACTTTGTAATTTTTTTAGAAGTGGGTCCGGGGCTCGGGTTTTACCAAATTCACAATTTTTTGTGTTTTTCGAGTAATTTCGATTGGGTTATGTTTCCTTAGTATATAATAATATATTCATTGTGATTTTGACTAGATTCGACGCGCGAGAAGATCGATACAAAAGGAAAATGTATTACGGACCAGTCTACGCCCATTTAGAGGTGAGTAGTTTGTATAGATGTTGGCCTGAGGGTTTGAAACCCTGGTTTATCACATTGTGACGCCATATTAGGGCGTGACTCGCACTCTATGACAGGTGCAGGGTTGTTTATGACTAAGGATTGTGACTTGGTCCATCCCGAACAAGAATTATTCTATATTGGCGACTGATACGCACCTTGTATTGAATATATCTAGACTTATTGCCATGTTTGGGGCCTTGTGCCGATCCATAACATCCTCAGAGGATGAATATCATTGTGATAGCATGATTTGCATAATCATTAATCTCAGTCCTATGATTAATCACTGTTATGAAAGGCTAAGTCACTTTTCCTACAGTTAAATAACTAAGTTATATTTCCTTAATAATTGGAAACTGAGAATTTAATTAAATCTACTATGTGACTCAATGCATAGTGTGGACTAAGTATGGATCGGGCTGCACGCCGCAGTGATAATATGATGATATTGCACTTGGGGTGTAGGAGCCCCTCTGGAGTCAGTACACACCCCCAGTGAGCGCGGGTATCAAATGGATCGAGCTGTACGTCGCAGCGGGTCATGTGCATTGCATTGCAGTCTTGCATTATACTTGACTTATATACTTGATGTTGCCTTGGTGTTGGTTCATAGTTAATGTATCAAACTGTTAGTTTTAGCTTTACTTTGTGACATTTCGTGGATTCTCATCTTCAGACATTTTATATATTTATTACTCACTGAGTTGGTAGTACTCACCCATACTCCATGCACCTTGTGTGCAAATTGATGTGCACTGAAGGCTTAGCTGAGCAGTCGTTGTCTCCTGAGCATTATCAGAGTTGTTGAGGTAGCTGCTTGACGTTCGCAGGACCTGACTGCTCCTCCTATTTCAATTATGTATGTATGTGTGTGTGTGTGTGTATATATATATATATATATATATATATATATATATATATCAGAGTTGTTGAGGTAGCTGCTTGACGTTCGCAGGACCTGACTGCTCCTCCTATTTCAGTTATGTATGTATGTATGTATATATATATATATATATTTGTATTTTCAGTTCCATACTTTTGTATTTTCGTTCAGATAATGGTTATCCAGCTTGTTTTAGAGGCTCTAGACTCGTGACCCCAGATCTTATGGCAGTGATTTTTTTATTAGATTTTTTATCTCTCCATATTATTTTACTATAAATATTGGATTATTATTTTAATACTATTACATTCTTCTTAAATTGTCGGTTTTGAGAATTATTTTTAAATGGAGAACGACTGTTGGTCAGGCTTTCCTGGCTTAGGGGTTGGGCACCATCAAGACCGAATTTGGGTCGTGACAAAAAGTTTTTTTTAATTCTCAAGACTCAAAATCATGTCCTCTATTTAAGAGGGGAGAGATCAATATTCATTCTACCATTCCTTTGCGGTAATAAAGATAGCTTTAATATTACTCTTTGTTTGGACTTTCTCCGTTTATTTTTATTTGTCCAGTATTGTAAAAATAGATTTTTACTTTTACTTATCTGTTTTCGCATATCAAGTGAAGTCAATTTCTTTTAAGTAGCATGAAAAGTCAAAATTTATATGTAAAAGCGAACGAATAAAGTAAATAATAATTTATAATTAGCTCATTAGTAAAAGTGCTCTTCAAACAATCACATCAAGAAATCAACCTCCTCCTGCTCCTCCAAATCATTACTTCGTGTGTGAAAAATCAAGTCTTGTCATTAACTTTTTCATTATTCTTAGAATAGTTTTTGTCTTTTTGATGTGCTAATTACTGATTTTCATGGACTAAGAGCCCATTTAGACATAAGAATTTTTTTTCAATTTTTTTAATTTTTTCGAAATTAGTGTTTTGCAATAAAATTTTTAATTTTCACTTCAAGTTAAATTCTGATATTTTTCAAATATTTAAAAAACGTTAAAAAGTTATTTTTCTAATTTTTCACTCAAATCACACATAAAACTTCAAAACTCATCCAAAATTATATTCATGCGACAACACAACTCTAATTTTCAAATATAATTTTTAATTGAAAAGTTTTTCACATTTTTTTTAATTTTACAATTCGTATGCCCAATCGATAATGGTGTACTGTGGCCCGGGCCCGGCGGTCCTCACGGTAGAGACCATCCCATTGCGGGCCTAAGCCCACTGCGGTCCTCGGCCTGGCGGGCCGGGCGGGCCTGACGGGGGGATTTATTTTTTAAGGCAATATCTTGTATAATAGTCATTAGTATAGTGTAGAATATACTCTTTAACGAACTTAAAAAATATTGTCATATAAATTGAAACAAAGGAGTGTTGACCTATCTTATATTCAATCTACAAATAGCGCTAGTTCAACATTGATCTACTATTCTACTGTTGCCCTCTCAATACCTCTACATTCCTTTCCTTCTCACCCCCCCCCCCAACAAACCCCAACCAAAAGGAAAACCGGCCTGTCACGAATTTTTTGGACCGGTAAAGACCGGACCGCCAGGACCGGCCTAGCAGGACCGTCAGACCCGCCAGGCTTGCCAGGACCGCGGTCCCGGTCCGATCCCGGGCCTGATGTACACCATTATCCAATCGGCCACTAAACCTTTTCAATCTTCATCTTTGTCGTAATTAGGCAGGATGTCCCTCAACCCAATATATTTCCTTTTTGGTTAATTAATAATCAATGAGAAGGACTCAGCCATTCCCCTAATTGGTGGTCTGCTCTTTTTATACAAGTAAAGAAAATGATATAAATTACTTAATTGCCTAATTGGTACTCTAGTCATTAGACAGTTTTTCACTGACTTGATGTTACTTGGAGGACCCATGGCAATACATATACTCCATTCATTTCAATTTATGTGAACGTATTTGATTGGGCGCGCAATTTAAGAAAAACGAAAAAACTTTTGAACTTATGGTTTAAAATAAGGCACATATATTTTGTGTGGCTAAATTGTTTCCAAATAAGAAAATGGGTCATTCTTTATGGCACGAACCAAAAAAGAAAGGAAAATTTACAGAAGTGTCCCATATAAGTTTCAACTTACAAACATCTAGCTAATATTTTAATAATCGAAACAAACAAGGAATGTTTTAATAGGTATAATCGAAATTCATTAAAAACATATAGATAAGTCAATATACAAAATTTGAGGAAGATTCGAGGTGATTTAGACTGGATTTGTATCAAGAATCATAATTAAATCGATGTCAAAAAATTCTTCTGTGACACATATATCAAATATGTATAACGCATGTGTCACACACAGATATACATGGACATACATGTGATATACAATCGATACATATGTGATACATATGTGATGCACAGTGTGATACACGTATCATTTTTCATATTCAGTTTTTACTTCGAATTTTCAATTCAAACCACCTCAAAACTTCACCAAATCATCCCAAAACTGAGATTCAAGCTTCTTAAGATATACCCAATCTATTCTAATAGCACCAACTCAAAAAAAAGTAAAAATTTTATATTTATTTGCTACAAATGGCAAATTCGCCATTTTGGCTAATATTAATAATATTTTATCAATTGGTTAATTTTTGGAATGTGCTACTTCTAAATGGACATAGCAGGTAATTTCTCAAAAAAAAATAGGTTCACATAAATTGAAATGGAAGGAGTAGTATAATATTTCATGTGAGAACGAAAGGAACTTGTTTATCTTCCGACACTTTCGTTTAAAGATGATGATATAACATTTGTTTAATTATAAAATTTTATCTTATTATATATTAAAAAACATTGAAAGCTTATATTAAATTTATTTATAAATCTAAAGTAAATTCTTTAACGAAGTTAAAAAATATTGTCATATAAATTGAAACAAAGGAGTGTTGACCTGTCTTATATTCAATATACAAATACCGCTAGTTCAACCTTAATCTACTATTCTACTCCTGCCCTCTCTATACCTCTACATTCCTATCCCCCCCCCCCCCAAACAAACCCCAACCAAAAGGAAAACCGGTCCGTCACGAGTTTTTTGGACTGGTAAAGACCGGACCGCCAGAACCGGCCCAGCAGGACCGCCAGGCCCACCAGGAACGCGGTCCCGGTCCAGTCCGGTCCCGGGCCTGATGTACACCATTATCCAATCGCCCGCTAAACTTTTTCAATCTTCATCTTTGTCGTAATTAGGCAGGATGTCCCTCAACCCAATATATTTCCTTTTTGGGTAATTAATAATCAATGAGTAGGACTCAGCCCTTCGCCTAATTGGTGGTCTGCTCTTATAATACAAGTAAGGAAAATGATAAAAATTGCTTAATTGCCTAATTGGTACTCTAGTCATTAAACAGTTTTTCGCTGACTTGATATTACTTGGAGGACCCCTGGCAATACATATACTCCATCCATTTCATTTTATGTGAACGTATTTGATTGGGCGCGCAATTTAAGAAAAACGAAAAAACTTTTGAACTTATGGTATAAAATAAGGCACATATATTTTGTGTGGCAACAAATCATTGCATAAAGGTAAATTGATTCCAAATAAAAAAATAGGTCATTCTTTATGGCACGAACCAAAAAAGAAAGGAATATTTATAGAAATGTCCCATATAAGTTTCAAGTTACCAACATCTAGTTAATATTCTAAAAATAGAAACAAACAAGGAATTTTTTTAATGGGTGTAGTCGAAATTCATTAAAAACAAATAGATAAGTCAATATACAAAATTTGAGGAAGATTAGAGGTGATTTAGACTGGTTTCGTATCGAAATTCATAATTAAATCGATGTCAAAAAATTCTTCCGTGACACATGTATCATATATGTATCACGCATGTATCTCCCACACAGATATACATGGATATACATGTGATATACTATCGATACAAGTATGATACATATGTGATACACAGTGTGATACACGTATCATTTTTCATTTTCAGTTTTTACTTCGAATTTTCAATCCAAACCACCTTAAAACTTCACCAAATCATCCCAAAACTGAGATTCAAGCTTCTTAAGATCTACTCTAATAGCACCAACTCAAAAGAAAGTAAAAATTTTATATTTATTTGCTACAAAAAGCTAATTGGCCATTTTGGCATAATAATATTTTATCAATTGGTTAATTTTTATAATGAGCCATTTCTAAAAAGACATAGCTGGTAATTTCTCAAAAAAAAAAAAATAGGTTCACATAAATTGAAACGGAAGGAGTAGTGTAATATTTCATGTGAGAACGAAAGGAACTTGTTTATCTTCCGACACTTTGGTTAAAAGATGATAACATAACATTTGTTTGATTATAAAATTTTATCTTATTATATATTAAAAAAACATTGAAAGCTTAAATTAAAGTTATTTATAAATTTAAAATAAATTCTTTAACAAAGTTAAAAAATATTGCCATATAAATTGAAACAAAGGAGTGTTGACTTGTCTTATATTCAATATACAAATAGCGCTAGTTCAACCTTAATCTACTATTCTACTCCTGCCCTCTCTATACCTCCACATTCCTATCCTCCCTCCCCCCCCCCCAACAAACCCCAACATAAAGGAAAATCGGCCAGTCACGAGTTTTTTGAACCGGTAAAGACCGGACCGCCAGGCCTGCCAGGACCGTGGTCCCGGTCCGGTCCGGTCACGAGCCTGATGTACACCATTATCCAATCGCCCACTAAACCTTTTCAATGTTCATCTTTGTCGTAATTAGGCAGGATGTCCTCAACCCAATATATTCCTTTTTCGGTAATTAATAATGAATGAGTAGGACTCAGCCCTTCGCCTAATTGGTGGTTTGCTCTTTTTATGCAAGTAAAGAAAATGATATAAATTGCTTAATTGCCTAATTGGTACTCTAGCCATTAAACAGTTTTTCGCTGACATGATGTTACTTGGAGGACCCCTGGCAATACATATACTCCATCCATTTCAATTTATGTGAACGTATTTGATTGGGCGCGCAATTTAAGAAAAACGAAAAGACTTTTGAACTTATGGTATAAAATAAGGCACATATATTTTGTGTGGCTACAAATCATTGCATAAAGGTAAATTGTTTCCAAATAAGAAAATGGGTCATTCTTTATGGCACGAACCAAAAAAAAGGAATATTTACAGAAATGTCCCATATAAGTTTTAATTTACCAACATCTAGCTAATATTCTAAAAATCGAAACAAACAAGGAATTATTAATTGGTATAGTCGAAATTCATTAAAAACATATAGATAAGTCAATATAAAAAATTTGAGGAAGATTGGAGGTGATTTAGACTGGTTTTGTATCAAAATTCATAATTAAATTGATGTCAAAAAATTCTTCTGTGACACATGTATCAAATATGTATCACGCATGTATCTCACACACAGATATACATGGATATACATGTGATAACCAATCAATACAAATATGATACATATGTGATACACAGTGTGATACACGTATGATTTTTCACATTCAGTTTTTACTTCGAATATTCATTTCAAACCACCTCAAAACTTCAGCAAATCATCCCAAAACTGGGATTCAAACTTCTTAAGACCTATTCTAATAGCATCAACTCAAAAGAAAGTAAAACTTTGATATTTATTTGCTACAAATAGCTAATTAGCCATTTTAGCTAATATTAATAATATTTTATCAACTGGTTAATTTTTGTAATGAGCTACTTCTAAATGGACATAACTGGTATTTTCTCAAAAAAAAATTAGGTTCACATAAATTGAAACAGAAGGAGTAGTATAATATTTCATGTGAGAACGAAAGGAACTTGTTTATCTTCCGACACATTGGTTAAAAGATGATAATGTAACATTTGTTTGATTATAAAATTTTATCTTATTATATATCAAATAACATTGAAAGCTTAAATTATATTTATTTATAAATTTAAAATAAATTCTTTAACGAAGTTAAAAAATATTTGTCATATAAATTGAAACAAAGGAGTGTTGACCTGTCTTATATTCAATCTACAAATAGCGCTAGTTCAACATTGATCTACTATTCTACTCCTGCCCTCTCTATTCCTCTACATTCATTTCCTTCTCTCCCCCCCCCCCCCCAACAAACCACAACCAAAAGGAAAACTGGCCCGTCACGAGTTTTTTGGACCGATAAAGACCGGACAGCCAGGACATGCCCAGTAAGACCGCCAGGACCGCGGTCCTGGTCCGGTCCCGAACCTGATGTACACCATTATCCAATCGCCCACTAAACCTTTTCAATCTTCATCTTTGTCGTAATTAGGCAGGATGTCCCTCAACCCATTATATTTCCTTTTTGGGTAATTAATAATCAATGAGTAGGGCTCAGCCCTTCGCCTAATTGGTGGTCTGCTCTTTTTATACAAGTAAAGAAAATGATATAAATTGCTTAATTGCCTAAATGGTACTCTAGTAATTAAACAGTTTTTCGCTGACTTGATGTTTATTGGAGGACCCATGGCAATACATATACTCCATCCATTTCAATTTACGTGAACGTATTTGATTGGTCGCGCAATTTAAGAAAAACGAACAAACTTTTGAACTTATGGTATTAAATAAGGCACATATATTTGTTGTGGCTAAATTATTTCCAAATAAGAAAATGGGTCATTCTTTATGGCACGAACCACAAAAATGTCCCATATAGGTTTCAACTAACCAACATCTAGCTAATATTCTAAAAATCGAAACAAACAAGGAATTTTTTTAATGGGTATAGTCGAAATTAATAAAAACATATAGATAAGTCAATATACAAAATTTGAGGAAGATTAGAGGTGATTTAGACTGGTTTTGTATCAAAATTCATAATTAAATCGATGTCAAAAAATTCTTCTCTAACACATGTATCAAATATGTATCACACATGTATCTCACAAACAGATATACATGGATATACATGTGATATACAATCGATACAAGTATGATAAATATGTGATACACAGTGTGATACATGTATCATTTTTCATATTAAGTTTTTACTTCGAATTTTCAATTCAAACCATCTCGAAACATCACCAAATCATCCCAAAACTGAGATTCAAGCTTCTTAAGATCTATTCTAATAGCACCAACTCAAAAGAAAGTAAAATTTTGATATTTATTTGCTACAAATAGCTAATTGGCCATTTTGGCTAATATTTATAATACTTTATCAATTGATTAATTTTTGTAATGAGCTACTTCTAAATGGACATAGCTGGTAATTTCTCAAAAATAATTGAGTTCACATAAATTGAAATGGAAGGAGTAGTATAATATTTCATTTGAGAACGAAAGGAACTTGTTTATCTTCCGACACTTTTGTTAAAAGATGATAATGTAACATTTGTTTGATTATAAAATTTTATCTTATTATATATTAAAAAACATTGAAATCTTAAATTAAATTTATTTATAAATTTAGAATAAATTCTTTAACGAAGATAAAAAATATTGTCATATAAATTGAAACAAAGGAGTGTTGACCTGTCTTATATTCAATCTACAAATAGCGCTAGTTCAACATTGATCTACTATTCTACTCCTGCCCTCTCTATACCTCTACATTCCTTTCCTTCCCCTCCCCCCCCCCAAACCCCAACCAAAAGGAAAATCGCCCCGTCACGAGTTTTTTGGACCGGTAAAGACCGGACCGCCAGGACCGGCCCAGCAGGCCCGCCAGGACCGCACTCCCGGTCCGGTCCTGGGCCTGATGTACACCATTATCCAATCGCCCACTAAACCTTTTCAATCATCATCTTTGTCGTAATTAGGCAGGATGTACCTCAACCCATTATATTTCCTTTTTATTGTATTTCCTTTTTGGGTAATTAATAATCAATGAGTAGGGCTCAGCCCTTCGCCTAATTGGTGGTCTGCTCTTTTTATACAAGTAAAGAAAATGATAAAAATTGCTTAATTGCCTAATTGGTACTCTAGTCATTAAGCAGTGTTTCGCTGACTTGATGTTACTTGGAGGACCCATGGCAATACATATACTTTATCCGTTTCAATTTATGTGAACGTATTTGATTGGGCGCGCAATTTAAGAAAAAACGGAAAAACTTTTGAACATATGGTATAAAATAAGGCATATATATTTTGTGTGGATAAATTGTTTCCAAATAAGAAAATGGGTCATTCTTTATGGCACGAACGAAAAAAGAAAGGAAAATTTACAAAAATGTCCCATATAAGTTTCAACTTACCAACATCTAGCTAATATTCTAAAAATCGAAACAAACAAGGAATTTTTTTAATGGGTATAGTCGAAATTCATTAAAAATATATAGATAAGTCAATATGCAAGATTTGAGGAAGATTGGAGGTGATTTAGACTGGTTTTGTATTAAAATTCATAATTAAATCGATGTAAAAAAATTCTTCTGCGACACATGTATCAAATATGTATCACGCATGTATCTCACACACAGATATACATGGATATACATGTGATATTCGATCGATATAAATATGATACATATGTGATATACAGTGTGATACACGTATCATTTTTCATATTCAGTTTTTACTTCGAATTTTCAATTCAAACCACCTCAAAAATTCACCAAATCATCCCAAAACTGAGATTCAAGCTTCTTAAGATATACCCCATCTATTCTAATAGCACCAACTCAAAAGAAAGTAAAAATTTGATATTTATTTGCTACAAATAGCTAATTGGCCATTTTGGCTAATAATATTTTATCAGCTGGTTAATTTTTGTAATGAACTACTTCTAATGGACATAACTGGTAATTTCTCAAAAAAATAGGTTCACATAAATTTAAACGGAAGGAGCAGTATAATATTTCATGTGAGAACGAAAGGAACTTGTTTATCTTCCGACACTTTGGTTTAAAGATGATGATATAACATTTGTTTGATTATAAAATTTTATCTTATTATATATTAAAAAAACATTGAAAGCTTAAACTAAATTTATTTATAAATTTAAAATAAATTCTTTGACGAAGTTAAAAAATATTGTCATATAAATTGAAACAAACCCCAACCAAAAGAAAAAAGAGAGAATTGCTGCTTAGAATGATACTTGGAGTGAAAACCAAAATCATACCATTTCCTGATCATAAGCTAGGAAATATCAAATTAGGTTCGGTGACCAGTAAGACACATTATTGTTATTACTATACGTTACAAGAAGATAAGTATTATTTAATTCTTCTCAAACTAATTTCAGTTTTTTTTTTTCTGTGTCTCCTTGTTCGAAGAAGATGCAATTTGCCACAAACCATGTAGAGTAAGATGCAGCCACAGTACTGTTTTCTCAATGGTAATTAGCTGAGAGGCTTTGCTGTTCCTACTTCATTCTTTCTTAAAGAATTATTTGCACAGTATGACATTTTTTTATGTCACATTAGTTGGATTATTTTTTCTTTTTGAATATAAATTTGTTAGAATTTTGTCCTCATTTTTCAATTTATTAGGACTCTCTTTGGTGAAGACTCATTTTCTTGGAAGAGAAGTTTTGTTCTTCTAAAATTAGATTGATGTTTTCTTCTCACAACAAGAACAATAACAATAATAATATCAACAATGTAATCTTTCAGACAGTATTCTTTAGGGAGGAATTTATTCTCTCAATAGTTTTTATTTTTTTTAATATTTTTATACTAATTTTTATGTGTAGGTCAACTAACAAAACCCCATTATAATATCCTATTTTTTAGTATGTTTTCTTTCTTATCTGATTTAGTTCATCAATTTTGCATTGTTAACTTTTGCATATACTACGTTAATTCGATCACGACAAAATTTAGCGAATTGGAGTAACTGAGACAGAATTTTAATAGTGGCCTAGAAAAGGCCATTTATGTAAATGCCCTTAATAAAGCAGTTGTGGTTGCAGGAAGAGGCAAAGGAGAGAATAAGGGAAACATTTAGGAAAATAGAGCTATCTCCTTCTTCCTATGACACAGCATGGGTAGCTATGGTCCCATCAAGATACACTATGAACCAGCCATGTTTTCCTCAGTGCTTAGATTGGATTATTGAAAATCAAAGAGAAGATGGATCTTGGGGCCTAAATCCTAGCCACCCATTGCTTGTCAAGGACTCTCTTTCTTCCACTCTAGCATGTTTGCTTGCCCTTCGCAAATGGAGAGTTGGAGATAACCAAGTCGAAAGAGGTAAATCACACAAAGTTTAAAGAAGAACGATTTTCTTTTTGGAATTTGTGATCTTAAATATGTTTGTATGATATATATTTTTATCATACTAAATTTGGAATTGGGTTATTAAATATATATATTATGTGTGTGTGCGCGCGCGCAGTGGCGGAACCAAGATTTTGTGCAAGCGGATTCAGCCGGAGAAGTCCATAATTAACATAAATAGTATAAGACGTATAAGCGGGTTCAAAAATAATTTCTATACAAAATTTATCTTGTTTTAGCCATAATTTATACATATACACAATATTACTTTTTGACAAAGCGGGTTCAATTGAACCCGCTTCGCTTCACTTGGGACCGCTCCCGTGCGTGTCATTCATTTTGAAATAGAGACTTAAAGAAATAATATCATTTGAATGAAAGCAGAATTAATAATTTTTTTCCAGTGTATTGTCAGGATATTCAAATTTTACTTGTTTACAAATGAGTAATCTTTTCGAAGGTTTTGGTTTTAGTCTCCCTTCTATGTACTAATAAAATTTGTTTTTAATATATAAAGTAGCGGCTAATGCCAAACTCCTCATTACGATCTTGCATTCATTGATTTGGTGTAAGCAACCAGTACGAATAGGTTAAACTGTTTAATTACCATATTGCATGTTATTATTGTCAAGTATCTAGACGATGAGCAAACACAAGCAATGCTGTTAACATGGTTCCTTCATTTTCTTTAGGCCTTGGCTTTATTAAAACGCATGGTTGGGCAGTTGATAATGAGAATCAGATTTCACCTTTAGGATTTAAAATTATATTTCCCAGCATGATCAAGTATGCAGAGAAACTGAATTTGGATCTACCTTTGGATCCTAACCTTGTAAATATGATGCTCTGTGAACGCAAATTAACAATTGAAAGGTATGCCTCTTTATTAAATGGTCATTTTACATATTATGGAATTTATTAGATTTGCAGACTTACGTATGTCCCCTTCATGCAATGTTTCTTAATTATAAAACAATGCCAAATTTTAATAAAAGGCTAATAAGATTCATATATTAATGACATAAAATAAAAACAATTTTCCCCATCTATAGATCAATAATCAAACATGACCAAGCAAGAGAAATATCAACAAATTTATTTTGAAATTCTAAAAGTAATCGCTAGAAATAGAAAAAATGAATGGATATAGGCATGAAAGGAAAGATCATAGACGGCAGGAGAGATTAATGTATTATAGTTAATAAATTTTTCGAAAAAAGAAGTTAGCACAACTACTCATCCGTCCAAACAGTACAAACAACAACAACAACAACTACCCAGTATACTTCCACCAGGTGGGGTCTGAAAAGGGTATGTAGACAAGCCTTACCCTTACCCGAAAGGGCAGAAAGGCTGTTTCCAATCGTCCAAACAGTACAAAGCAACATAAAATTTGAAATTACGCATAAGTAAATAGTTACTCCCTCTTTTTAAATTTATAAGGCAAGATTCTTTTTAGTTTGTTTCAGAAAATAAAATAGCAACTTTTTAAAATATGACTGCAACACGCACCACCTCCAAATCAACAACAACAACAACTATCTCGTAAAATCCCACCAAGTGGGGTCTAGAGAGGGTAATATGTACACAGACCTTACCCCTACGCGATAGGACAGAAAGGTTGTTTCCGATAGATCATCGGGTCCACCGCCTCCAAATCCAAGCATCAAATTATAAAAATAAAATAAAATAAAAAAAGGAGAGAAAAAGAGAGATGATACAGCAATTTGACTTAGTATATATTTGATTTTTTAATACTCTAGCTTCAACTTAATTACACCATACTAATACATATCTGAGATCACTAAACTCATCTTTGTTGGGCCATCTTTTAACCATTAGAGCCCTAAAGAATGAATTCAAGGGGAATATGGCAAATGTTGAATATTTTGCTGAAGGGCTCGGTGAATTATATGATTGGAAAGAGATGATAATGCTTCATCAGAGACACAACGGATCGCTATTTGATTCACCAGCCACTACAGCAGCTGCCTTGATTTTCCATCAACACGATGAGAAATGCTTTGGGTACTTGAACTCAATCTTGAAACTGCATGAGAATTGGGGTATGTACTACTTCGAATCGTCTTAACACTTTAGGATTATCTGCTTTATTAGGAAATTACTTTTCATTTCTCTTTTTAGAAATCGTTGGGGCTAAGTTTTAATTATGTTAGTATATGTTTCATAGGAGACTAATAGTTTTAGGGTAGCAGAAAATATAAAGAACTTTTAGTGATAAGAAAATTTATGTTAATCATGCTTTAGAGAGAATTCCCAAAAAAGAGTAAGTCTAATAAATTTACCTCTCAAATCCATGCTCCAATTTATTTTAAAAGCTCAAACGCCGTCAACAACAATACTAACTAAACCAACTAAATGAATGATTGCGTATAGGTGTTCATAACATGCAGCGGAAGACAATAACCATTCTAGGCAGATTTTTCGTGTTTAAAATTTATTTACGTGTCAAAGATCGGATAAAAGACGTACCTGGTGAAGAAAGTCTCGTTTAAAATTTCTTCGATAGTGCGAAGACTCTACGCGTATCCACACCGAGATCGATCCTTGCTATCAACTCTTTGATCAATGAAACCCGTGAATAAATTGAACGAAGAATATTGTGTTGAAATTTTTCTCAAAAATCTCAACTCAAATTATAAGAATAAGAAACACTTTTCTTGTAATTGTATTTTTCTCTCTTGGCTTTGTATTGCACTCTCACTTTCACAAAGTAGGTTTTCTTCTCAAGAATAAAAATTAAAACATCGAAAAAGAAAAGAACCATGCAAATTTTCTCCATCACCCTATATATAGCATCACGTACAAACTCTTTTCCTATTTGGTTGAGGTAATAATTTTCCTAGGGTAAAGGTTTATTCCAAAAATAAACTTATGGAAAATTTTGTATAAAATTTCGAATTTTCCTTCTTCATGTTTAACGTGAGAACTGCCAAAAAAACTTATATGCTTTATCTATCCAATTCTAAATTGGATTATAATTTTTAAACTTTTTATGTTAATATAATTTTTCCTATTGAAAATATTAATCTCATTTCAAATGGGATAAAACCTCAATTACATATTAATAATCCAATTCAAAATTAGATTTATTAACAAGCCTTTATTAATGTTATATTTTATATACATCTATTATATAAAATAATTTTAATTATATATATCACATATATTTCAACCAAGAGATATTATTTAATTTCTATTCCAAATAGAAATTTCAATTTATTCACAATATTAATTATAAACTTTGTGCTAGCAAAAATATAATAATATTTCATTTGGACTAACAACTAAATATATTTGACTAATTAAATTCTTTAATTTAATTATCAAATAATAAGTTAATCAATCCTTTAGCAAAGACCAGAACACTCGTTAGTGTGCAACCCCATAGGTTCAATACTAAACCGGTAGTAAATTGATCATATCAATATACTAATCAAGGGTGGCGTCTAGCAATACTCCTTAACGACCGGATAGCATGAAGTATACAATTTACTCTCAAGAACCAGTAGAAGAATAATGTAGTAACTCCTTCTATCCTTATGGCTCTGGATCACCCTATGATATGGTTCAACTGTCAAATCCTAATAGGCGATCGACTATGTGTTCAAGTCAAAAATAATCGACCATTGAATGACCTAAGAAACTAATTTCTTCTTTCATTCAATTGACCTGGCCAATGTCTTAATTTGGTCGTTTATAATTCATGACAACATGGAGCTTAAACTCATTACCAAGAGTTGACAGATTCCGTCTTGATCAACCACTGATTCTACAAGTGTTCAATCGTACCCAATATCCTTTCAACTATCGCCCAAGGGCCATAGGTGTCTAGTATCAAAGCACAATGAATAACTTGTCAATTACTATGACGATCTCAAGTCAAAGAAAACAGTTACATCACATTCTTCAAGAAAATATCCTATTGACAGTTATGGTAATTCTAACCATTAGGAATTATCCAATGAGTTGGTTCAATGATCATATCTCTATATGCATCATCTATCTATGTGATTTAGTTAATGAGATCAACTAATCTTTATCCGATAAAGACAACCACATAAATATTGATCTAACCGAATTACTAATATCTATATTAATAATCCTACAATCAAGGACAAATTTAGATTAAATTGTAAGAGACTTTGCTCTCATTATCATGAACTCTATCATGATGACAAATCTCAAAATTTAATCAAGGACCTTATCAAGTTAATCAAACAATTAATAATAATGATAAAAGAATATCAAATGCCATATACTTTATATCAAGTGACATTCACAAAAATATGTTCAAGTTATCAAATATGATATTGGATTTAGGGCATATTTACTATATCCCTAACACTAAGTACCTAGCACGTAGGTCCAACTTCACACGACTTTCACAAAAATTCTTATTTCACCATTTGAATATCAATCCTTGAATTTTATCTCCAATTCATCTATTAAATGTGTTATGGAATCTAGCCATCTCATTAGAAGTTCAAAATGATATAGTTTAAACAACTCCAACAATATTCACCATTCCTTTTAATAAACTTTTCAGTATCAAAGCTAAGGTAGTGGGTAAGTGTTTACCATTTTTGCACTGAGTGTTTACATCAAACCAATAGATACATGACATGTGTCTTGTATATGGATTTCAATCATTAACCATGGTAAATTATATGCATTCTTATCTAATTAATTAACCATGATAAGTTAATATAGTTTGATGTAAACACCCAGTGTGGATAAGTATTTACCGTTCATCTATTCCACCTTCTAACTACTTTTTCAGCTCATAAATAACATTAAACACACATTTATACTTCATATAAGTAAAGGTTTAAGTAGTACAAATTTCCTTTATAAGCAAACCCTGAAAAATCTCTCTTTTGGTATTTTTGGTTGATTTAATAAGATTTAACAAACTAAAAGATGTTTTAATGTTAATACTAGTATTAATTAAATTTAATGAGCACAAAACATCAATAAAATAAAAACTCGCCTTGTATGATCCAAATGAACCCTTGGTCAAAATCCTCTCAAAAGTCTCAAAGAATTCCCAAAATTTGATCCCAAATCATCTTTCCCCGACCTAGGGGGTATATATAACCTTTCCAGGTGTGCTGCAGTGTAGCTGATCTAACTGATATAATTTTTTCATCATATTTCATTATTGCTGATATAATTTTTTTCGTTATTCTAATAGTGCCCACTATTTACCCTTAATTAAATATTACTGCATAATTTAATGTCGGAGTAAAAGACTTTTTAGGGATACATACGTAGAGGTAATTTTGGAAAAAAAATTAAATTTTTTCTTAATTATATAAATGAACACTTATTTTCGACCAAAATAAATAGGCAAATGCTTACTTACTGTGGACAGGAGGAAGTAACAACTAATTACAAATATCAATAATTATCACTAATTTATGAACCTTCTAGAAGTGTGCTCCTATACAACCTGTCTAAGCTACATATTTCATCATTACTAATGTAATTTTTTTTGTTATTCTTATAGTCCCCACTATTTACCCTACAAAGATACATTCAAATCTCTTCTTAGTTGATGCCCTTCACAATCTTGGAGTAGATCGGTATTTTAAAACAGAAGTCAAAAGTGTTCTAGATGAAATATACAGGTAATTTGAATTGATCTTCATTGTTTATACAATTTATCTTTTTGAAAACCTCTTTTAATAGTAATGATGAATAATGAATAGGCATTGGCAAGAAAAGAACGAAGAAATTTTTTCAAACATTGCCCATTGTGCCATGGCGTTTCGACTTTTACGGATGAATCACTATGAAGTTTCCTCAGGTTTGTAACTGAAAACTAAGAAAATTAAATTTTTACTTATGCACCAATAATAAATGGGGAGCTTTGGCGTAACTGGTAAAATTGCTGCCATGTGACCAAAAGGTTACGGGTTCAAGCCGTGAAAATAACCTCTTGCAGAAATACAGTGCAAAACTGCTTAGAATAGACCTTTGTGGTTCAGGCATTTCCTGAACCCCGCACATAGTGGAAGCTTAATGGACTGGACTACCTTTTACATACGGATCAATAAATTGTTTTATTTTTACTTATCTTTTTGTAGAAGAACTAGAAGGATTTGTCGTTCAAGAACATTGCTTTACAACATCATGTGGGAAACTAATGAGTCACGTTGCAATTCTCGAACTTCACCGAGCTTCACAGGTGGCTATTCATGAAGAGAAAGATCACATTTTAGATCAAATTAGTACTTGGACAAGGAATTTTATGGAGCAAAAACTCTTAGACAAGCACATCTTTGATCGGTCAAAGAAGGAGGCATCACTTGTATATAATTACACTTCTTTGTAATTTTCTATTTTATGATATTCCATTAGCTGGTCAATGAAATATCAGATGGAATTTGCTATGAGGAAGTTTTATGGAACATTTGATCGAGTTGAAACTAGACGATACATTGAGTCATACGAAATGGAGAGTTTTAAAATATTAAAAGCAACTTACAGGTATAATTCTGGCACCGTCAGTAGGTAAATCTGTATTGTTTCAAGATTAAAAATCTCACATTTTAAGGAGGCTTACCTGTAGATATCATTTAAACAAAATGTAATGGTACATTTTCTATCGAAGTTGGAAGTCCTTAAAAATTGATCATATTATTATGTGCTCTCTCTTTGACCTTTTAAGGTCTTCCAGCACTGACAATATAGACCTGCTAAAGTTGTCAGTACACGATTTTAACATGTGTCAAGCCCAACACAGAAGAACTTCAACAGATGAAGAGGTATCTAAACTTGCTAGCTTGATTAGAGCTTGGCATTCTTATACACTACTTCATTTTTGTTGATAAATATATGTATATGAATGTAGGTGGTTCAAAGATAGCAACCTCGAACAAATAGGATTTTCACAACAGTACTTATACACTAGTTACTTCTTAATTGCTGCCATACATTTCGAACCTCAATATGCTGATGCTCGTCTAGCATGTGTGAAGAATACCATAATGGTGACGGGGGTGGATGATTTCTTCGATTGTTTTGTTTGCAAAGAAGAACTGCAAAACGTCATTGAATTAGTAGAGAGGTATTGTTTGCTCTGTCTTATAACATATCAACAAAATACTTCTACTTATGTTCAACTCACATTTTTTAGAGGCACTTGAGTTTATGATAGAGAATGTTACACTTGTCTCTCATCAATTTTGTAAGGACTTTCAAAAGGGTACAGATAATCCTAGCTACTCCATGCATAGCTTTACGATTTTGGATTTATACTAATATTCTTTTATATGGTATCAGAGCAAAACTTTGATAGACCTGTTTGCATAATCTCTTTCACTGTTCATGTTGTATCGTTCAAGGGTTAGATCTCTCAACTCATCCCATAGATCTGCTTAATTTGTACTTTTTGCTTTTTTAATTCAGACCCTTAAGCCACTAACATATTGCTCCAACCCAACTTATAAATTACCATGTTGAGTCTAATCTATGTAACTCTTCTAAGTCACAATTTGTTGAGACTCTTCATTTTTTACTTAAAAAGTATTAACCAAAACAAAAACAAACTGTAGAACCGGGTTATGTTGCAAGAGAGTGTTAGAGAATATTACACTTGTCCCTTATTGGTTATGCAATAGTTTTCAGAAGAGTCTAATTAATGGTTCTGGGCTACTTCACCAATTACCTTGAAATTTTTGATTGGATTCTCAGACTCTCCATATTATTTTAACTTTTTCAATTGTAGGTGGGATGAATATTCAACCGTCGGATTCCGTTCAAAAAAGGGTCAGAATTTTCTTTTTGGCACTTTACAAAATGGTAGAGGAAATCGCGGCAAAGGCAGAAACTAAGCAAGGTCGATGTGTCAAAGATCACCTTGTTAACTTGGTATGAAAAAGTACATTATTTTTGTTGATGTGAGACAAAATTTACTACTCACTATCACGCGTTACTATTCACAGTACTGTTCATATGAAAAAGTTTTTTGGACAAAAGTGGTGGGACCCACTTTTGACAATTGAAGAAGTATTAGGCATGTGCCTAATAAATGTTTCTTTGGTTTGGTAGCCAACTTTGTTGAATTAGTTTGGTTTGGTAGCCAACCTTGTTGAATTTCTTTGGGTTGGTAGCCAACTTTGTTGAATTGTGAAAAGTGTGTAAATTGTCAAATATTGTAGGCTTTAGAGAGTGAAGTTTTGGCTATAAAAAGAGAGCTTCAACTCTCATTTCCATACAACACCAACAAAGAACACCTAGAGTGAGAGAGAGATACTCTTGTAATATCCTCATATTTTACCATATAGTGATATCATCGGTTGTTCCCGTGATTTTTTCCCGAACGGGTTTTTCCACGTTAAATCCTTGTGTTCTCATTTTTACTTTTCTCCTCATATTTCCTTTCTTTATTGTCGATATAATTTTAACAAGTGGTATCAGAGCGTAGGTTTATTACCTCAAAGTTATATCGACATGTCTTCATTGAAATATGATTTACCACTCTTGAATCGAGACACAAGATTTACTTTATGGGAAGTGAAGATGCGAGCTGTATTGGCTCAGTTGGATCTTGATGATGCGCTGTTAGGTCGTGATAAAATGCCCGCTTCTTGGTCAGATGAGGAGAAGGAACGAAAAGATCGTAAGGCTCTCTCTCATATTCATCTTCATTTATCTAATAGTATTTTGCAGGAAGTATTAAAAGAAACAACTGCAGCCTCCTTATGGTTGAAATTAGAGCAAATCTGTATGACCAAAGATCTCACAAGTAAGATGCACCTTAAACAAAAATTGTTTTCCCACAAGCTGCAAGAAGGTGGATCATTGATGGATCATCTATCCGTTTTTAAAGAGATCATTACAGATTTAGAAGCTATGGAGGTCAAATATGATGAAGAAGATTTGGGTTTGATTCTTTTATGTTCTTTGCCTATTTCTTATTCAAATTTTAGAGATACCATATTATATAGTCGTGATACTTTAACTCTTCAAGAAGTTTATGATGCTTTGCATGCCAAAGAAAAGATAAAAAATATGGTGTCTACTGGAGGATCAAGTTCTCCAGCAGAAAGACTAACGGTTCGTGGCGGACCAACAGACAAGAAGTCAAATGCTGACTTTAAAGGCAAGAACTCAAATAATTCTAGAGGCAGATCAAAGTCTAGGAGTCGAAAATATTGCAGATATTGCAAAAAGGATGGCCATGAAATTTCTGAATGTTATAGGCTGAAAAACAAGGAGAAGAAAGCTTCCACCAACAACTCAAAACCAAGTCAAGATGATGAAGGAAAAGCAGCCTATGCTGTTGAAGAAAATTCCAACGGAGAAGTTCTTGTAGCTTTTGCCGGATGTGCCAAAACCAATGACGAATGGATTCTTGACTCAGCGTGTACTTTTCGCATGAGTCCAAACAGAAGTCGGTTTATCAACTATCAACCTATCGAAGGTGGTTCTGTTTTAATGGGCGATGATGCACCATATAAAATTGCAGGGATTGGTTCAATCCGAATCAAGATGTTCGATGGTGTCATCAGAACATTGGTTGATGTTCGACATGTTCCAGGTTTAAAAAGAAATCTCATCTCCCTGAGTACTCTTGATCTCAAAGGGTACAAGTATTCTGGTGAAGGTGGGGTTTTAAAGGTTTCCAAAGGTGCTTTGGTAGTAATGAAAGAAGACCTAAAATCTGCAAACCTGTATCATCTATAGGGTACTACAATTACAGTGATGTTAATGTTACTTCAAATAAATCATCTGTTTCTGATACTACTAACCTTTGGCATATGCGTCTTGGGCATATGAGTGAACTTGGTTTGTCAGTTTTAAGCAAAAGAGGACTCCTTGATGGCCGATGCACAGGAAAGCTGGACTTCTGTGAAAACTGCATTTTTGGAAAGCACAAGAGAGTAAAATTCAACACCTCAGTACATACAACTCAAGGTATTCTTGATTATGTACACTCTGATATTTGGGGACCATCTCAAGAGGCATCACTAGGCGCTGCTCGTTACATGCTCACTATAATTGATGACTACTCAAGAAGAGTCTGGCCATATTTCTTAAAGCATAAATCAGAAGCATTCGCTGCATTCAAAGAATGGAAAGTCATGGTGGAAAGGCAGACTGAAAGGAAGGTTAAAAAGCTTCGCACTGATAATGGGATGGAGTTTTGTTCAAATGAGTTCAATTCCTACTGCAAGTCTGAAGGCATTGTTAGGCACCACACTGTTCTTCATACTCCTCAACAGAACGGTGTGGCAGAACGTATGAATAGAACTATTATTTCGAAAGCCCGTTGCATGTTATCTAACGCGGGGTTGTCTAAGCGTTTTTGGGCTGAAGCAGCTTCTACTGCCTATTATCTTATCAATATGTCACCTTCTATTCCACTTGATAAGAAGACTCCAATTGAGGTATGGTCTGGTTCCCCAGCAGTTTATTCAAATTTAAAAATTTTTGGTTGTACTGCATATGCTCATGTTGATAACGGGAAATTAGAGCCTAGAGCTATTAAATGTATTTTTCTTGGCTACATGTCTGGAGTTAAAGGTTATAAATTGTGGTGTCCTAAAACTAAAAAGGTTGTTATTAGTAGAAATGTGGTTTTCAACGAGTCAGAATATTCTTCTACTAATATTCCTGTTGAGTGTCAAAAGAAGACAAGTGTGCAGGTGGAGCAATCTGCTAACTCAGGACAGAATCCAGAAAAAAAAAATTCTATGAGCCAAGATACTTCTGTTGAAGAAGAGTCTCCCGCTACTGCTCAACAACCACAACGTTCTATAGCAACTGATAGACCTGGGAGGGTCATTCAACCTCCTAAAAGATTAATTGAAGAAATTAAGGTGGTTGCTTATGCTTTAAATGTTGCTGAACAAATTGAAGGTAGCTCAGAACCTTCAACTTATTCTGAAGCAATTACTTCAGATGATTGCAACAATTGGATAACTGCAATGCATGATGAGATGGAATCTCTTGATAACAATGGTACTTGGGAGTTGGTAAAAATACCTGAAGACAAAAAGCCCATTCGATGCAAATGGATTTTCAAAAGAAAAGAAGGCATTACTCCTAATGAGGAAGCAAGATACAAAGCAAGGCTTGTTGCTAAAGGCTACAGTCAGATTCCAGGTATTGACTTCACTGATGTTTTCTCTCCAGTTGTGAAACATAGCTCTATTCGCACTATACTTAGTATTGTAGCTATGCATGATTATGAGCTTGAGCAATAAGATGTAAAAGCTGCTTTTTTACATGGAGAATTGGAAGAAGACATTTATATGGAACAACCTGAATGCTTCATTGTTCCTGGAAAAGAGAATCTGGTATGTAGATTAAAGAAATCGCTTTATGGTTTAAAGCAGTCTCCCAGGCAATGGTATAAGAGGTTTGACTCTTTTATGCTCTCTCAAAATTTTAAAAGATCAAATTATGATAGTTGTGTTTATTTTAAGTCAAGCAATGGTTCACCTATATATTTGCTGCTTTATGTTGATGATATGTTGATTGCTGCAAAGGATAAAGCAGAAATAGGTAAACTCAAAGCACAACTAAGTAATGAATATGAGATGAAAGATCTGGGTCCAGCCAAAAAGATTCTTGGTATGGAAATTATTCGGAAAAGACAGTTTGGAAAATTGTACCTTAGTCAACAAGGGTATATTGAGAAAGTCCTTCAAAGATTTAATATGCACAATGCCAAGCCTGTGAAAACTCCGTTAGCTGCTCATTTCAAACTTTCTTTAGCCTCGTGTCCACAGTCAGAGGAAGAGATTAATGACATGGCTAAAGTACCGTATGCTAGTGCCGTTGGTTCATTGATGTATGCCATGGTATATTCTCGTCCTGATTTATCTCATGCTTTGAGTGTAGTTAGCAGGTATATGGCTAATCCTGGAAAAGAACACTGGAAAGCAGTGCAGTGGATTTTCAGATATTTGTGTGGTACTTCAAATGTTTGCTTAGAACTCGGAAGTTCCAAAAATGAACTTATTGGTTATGTGGACTCTGATTATGGTGGAGACTTGGATAAAAGAAGATCTCTGACAAGTTATGTCTTTGCCATTGGTGGCTGTGCTGTAAGTTGGAAGGCAAGTTTGCAAGCCTCTGTTGCCTTATCCACTACTGAAGCAGAATATATGGCAATTTCTGAAGCTCTTAAAGAAGCTATATGGCTGAGAAATTTATATGGCGAGCTTTGTGGAGACAAGTCATGCACAAAAATATTTTGTGATAGTCAGAGTGCAATTCATCTTACGAAGGATCAAATGTTTCATGAGAGAACGAAGCATATTGATGTACGTTATCATTTTATTCGAGAAGTTATTGCTCGAGGTGATGTTCAAGTTAAAAAGATCAGCACTCATGACAATCCAGCGGACATGCTGACGAAGCCGGTTCCAGCAACTAAGTTTGAGCTGTGCTCAAATTTGGTTGGTATGACAATCTAGTTTCAAAAGATTGTGTACAACCGATGATCTAATGATGAGGCGTTTATTGAAGTGAAAACTTCGTTTTTGTTACAAGAGTAAATTATGTCTCAAGGTGGAGATTGTTGATGTGAGACAAAATTTACTACTCACTATTCACGCGTTACTATTCACAGAACTGTTCATGTGAAGAAGTTTTTTGGACAAAAGTGGTGGGACCCACTTTTGACAATTGAAGAAGTATTAGGCATGTGCCTAATAAATGTTTCTTTGGTTTGGTAGCCAACTTTGTTGAATTAGTTTCGTTTGGTAGCCAACCTTGTTGAATTTCTTTGGGTTGGTAGCCAACTTTGTTGAATTGTGAAAAGTGTGTAAATTGTCAAATATTGTAGGCTTTAGAGAGTGAAGTTTTGGCTATAAAAAGAGAGCTTCAACTCTAATTTCCATACAACACCAACAAAGAACACCTAGAGTGAGAGAAAGATACTCTTGTAATATCCTCATATTTTACCATATAGTGATATCATCGGTTGTTCCCGTGGTTTTTTTCCGAAAGGATTTTTCCACGTTAAATCCTTGTGTTCTCATTTTTACTTTTCTCCTCATATTTCCTTTCTTTATTGTCGATATAATTTTAACAATTTTATATATTCTCTAAATCAAATCTTTTTATGCTTATATTTCTTTCTTTTCGATTGACTTGAAATAAATCTTGTTATAGTGGATTGATATGTTGAAGTGTATGCTGGTGGAATTAGACTTTTGGAAAATTAAGGCAACTACGCCAAGCATAGAGGAGTACTTGACTGTTGCATGTGTAACTATTGGTATTCCTTGTTTTGTTCTCACATCACTATATCTTCTTGGACCAAAACTGTCCAAAGATGTCATAGAAAGTTCTGAGGTCAGTGCCTTATGCAATTGTACAGCTGCAGTGGGCCGATTGCTGAATGACATACACAGTTACAAGGTAATATTAATTCCTTCTAAGAATAAGTTTTTTTTTTGGTCGTTGAGAAAATAAGCATTCGCTTTCGAAAACTAAGATTTACAGCTTACTCTCTGTTTGGCGAATCTTCTTCATTTTCAATGTATTGAACTTAGATAAGAATTTACATAAAAATTCTTTTTTCGAAACACTAACTTTTCCAAAAATTACTAAACGTTACATGTGAAAGTGAGAAGTGACACAAAAGCAAAGCCTTGTCCGACTAGATTCTTAGTTAAACTTGAACATAGTGAAACTAATGGATGAAAGGTCCAACACAGAAATGTGCAAGCTAGACCAAAAAAAAAAAAAAAAAATTCGTGCGGAAGCCATTGCTTGTTTTGCTAGATGGAAAGTATAGATAGAAAGGCAGAAAAAAAGGTGTCGGCTCTGAAATGATGGAAGATTAAATCATTCCTTCATTCTATTCCGGCGGTTAATTGATAGTAATATAATGTGTTGGGTGTTCATTTTAAAAAATGTGTTTGCCCATTAAACTTTGTAGGTTTTTGAAAAAAATTTGAAAATGAGTTTTTCAAAAACCAACAAGTATGGTTTTGGCCACTCTTTCAAAACTTTTAAAAAACTTTTCCCCGTTCACAAAACTGCAATATGTTCGAGTGAAATGTATGTCCAAACATATTTCCGATTTCCTAATACTATTTCCAACTTAACTCACAATATACTTTTTTTTCTAAAATTGTAGTAATTTTTATGTCGAAACACTTACTAAGTTCATAGATGGATCAGATCACAGGATCTATTGTATGATTTTATTTTTCTTTTCCGATAGACATACAAGTATATAATTAACATTGATCCTCTTTATTTTGTGTTCTCCTGCAGAGAGAACAAGCAGAAAATTCAGCAAATATGGTATCAATATTAATAACACAGAGTCAGGGAACTATCTCTGAAGAAGAGGCTATAAGTGTTAAAAAACAAATAAATAATTTTTAATTTTAAAAAATCTACTAAGATCTAGGAAAAGAAAGAACTAGCTATATCTAGAGCTTTCCTATAAAAAATCTAGATCTAGACTCTTCTAAAAAAAAAAAAAAAATCTACTAAGATCTAGGAAAGGAAAGAACTAGTTATATCTAGAGTTTTCCTATAAAAAATCTAGATCTAGACTATTCTAAATAAAAAATCTATGTGTAGAAACTTCCAAACAATGATGGTGAAAATGCTATATATATGTGTGTGATGTTTGTATGTTGTGTGAAGAAGAAGAAAAAAAGAAAATAATTTCACAATTTCATAAAGCTTTCCTACCCTTTCTCTCATTTAATTTTCTTGTCTCCACCATTCATTCATAATACCCAGCAAATTTGGTTGTCATAGCCAGGTTGTCCCGATAAATATTTATGGTTTCAAACACCCAAGCCTTATTTAATTATACCCAAAATCTAGTTCCTATCTTCGCCGGTGAGAACTACGAATTTTGGAGTATCCAAACGAGGACACTCTTCATTTACAAGATTTGTGGGATGTTGTCGAAGCTGGATTCGAAGAACCATCAAGTTCGGAAGAATCGCAGTCATGGATGGCAGCAGCAAAAAATGAGCATAAGCAAAATGTCCAAAGAGACGCACGTGCATTGCTCTATATTCAACAAGGGGTAAGTAACAGTATCTTCCCCAGAATTTCTAATGCTGCAAAATAAAAAAATGCTTGGAAAATTTTAAAGAAACAATTTGGAGGCCAAGAGCAGGTAATCTCCATTAAACTTCAAACTCTCTGGCGAGATTTTGATAATTTATCCATGAAGGATTCCGAAACTATTCAAGAATTTCTTCAAGAGTTTCGAGAATTATTAATCAAATACAAAGTTATGGAGATACCATTACTGATAAAAAAGTTGTAGAAAAAATATTAAGATGTTTACCTGCAAAATTTGAGCATGTCGTTGCAGCAATTGAAGAATTCAAGGATTTAAAAGATTATTCCATAGACCAATTATTTGGATCTTTGGAAGCACACGAAAAAAGAATGAGCAGGTTTTCAAATCAGTCGGTGGAACAAGCATTTAAATCAAGTTGCAATGTAGCCGAAAATAATTCAGCGACCACATCAAAAAATTCAAGAAGAGGACGAAGCAACCGAGGCCGAGGTGGAGGTAGAAATATCGGACAAAGAAATTACCCAGGTAATTCTAAACCATATTGCACTATTTGCAAGAAACCTGGGCATGAAAATAAAGATTATCGTAATAAATGCACTAAATGCAAAGTGCCTAATCATTCACAAAGAGATTGTTGGTATAAAGATATGCATCAAAAGAATGAGGTTAATTATACTGAAAAATCCGAAGAAAGTCAAGTATTTTATTCATGCATGAGCACTCAACATGAGTCAAAAAATATTTGGTACTTGGATAGTGGTTGCAGTAGTCATATGGCAGGAGATAGACAACTCTTTGTGAAGATGGATGAAAAATTTTCATCGGAAGTCAAGCTTGGAGATGGAAAAATTCACGAGGTGAAAGGAAAAGGAGTAATTGCAGTAAACTCCAATGAAGGTAATTCTAAAGTCATCCATGATGTGCTTTATGTTCCTGGCCTAACATCAAATCTGCTAAGTGTTGGTCAGTTACTTCGAAAAAACTATTCGGTGAAATTTGATGAAAATGAAAGCATAATTTATGATAAAAACAAAAATATCATTGTGGCAAAAATAAGAATGAATCAAAATAATGTATTCCCTCTTATTATGCCATGTGATGTAAATTATGCTTTCCAAAGTCAAAAAATGGATGAGTCATATTTGTGGCATTTAAGATATGGGCACTTAAATTATAACGGCCTAAAATTATTGAGTGATAAAAATATGGTGTTAGGCCTACCTCCTGTTGCCCATATAGATAAAGTTTGTGAAGGGTGTGTTTACGGGAAAATGCATCGATTACCATTTCCCAAAAATGCATGGAGAGCTAAAGCGCCGTTGGAATTGGTGCATGCTGATATTTTTGGACCGACGAGCACTCCATCAATAGGCGGTAAAAGATATTTTCTTTTGTTCGTGGATGATTATACTCGAATGATGTGGATATATTTTCTGAAAGAAAAGTCAGAGGCTTTTTCGGTTTTCCAAGAATTTGAAGTGCTTGTAGAAAGACAAGTTGGGAAGCTTCTGAAGACACTTCGCACAGATCGTGGTGGAGAATTTCTCTCAAAGGCTTTTACTGATTACTGCAAGGCAAAAGGAGTCCAAAGACTTACCGTTCGTCACACTCCGCAGCAAAATGGTGTTGCTGAACGCAAAAATCGAACAATAGCAGAAATGGCAAGAAGCATGTTGAAGGAGAAGGGGCTACCAAATGAATATTGGGCTGAAGCTGCCAACACTGCCGCGTTCATCCTCAACAGATCTCCGACAAAGGCAGTTATGAATAAAACTCCGTACGAGGCATGGTACAAGAAAAAGCCCCAGGTACAATTTTTAAAAGTATTTGGTTGCATTGCTTATGCACTTACACCCTCACAATATAGAGAAAAATTTGATCAAAAAGGAGAAAAATATATCTTCATTGGATATAGTGATGAATCAAAAGGATATCGTTTGTTTGATCCAAAAACAAATAAACTTGTGATCTCTCGAGATGTAATATTTGATGAATATGCAAAATGGAGTTGGGAAAGCAATTCAAGCACAGGAGCAAAAATATTTGAAGAAGTCGCAACTCAAGAAAGCTCAGACTCCCAACCTGTTCAAGTTTCAAGTCATGAAGACTCTCGAAGCACAAGAGACACATCACCAAATGTTGACTCCTCGCCACTAAAAAAGGTACGCTCCCTCAGAGATATTTATGAAGCTTCTAATGTTGCCTTTTTCGTATGTGAGCCACAAAATTATGAAGAAGCAGTAAAAGAAGATAAATGGATAAATGCTATGAACGAATAAATTGCAACAATCGAGAAGAACAATACGTGGGAGTTAGTAGACCTACCAGAAGGTAAAGAAGTCATTGGACTGAAATGGGTCTACAAGACAAAGTACAAAGAAGATGGAACAATTCAAAAGCATAAAGCTCGACTAGCGGCGAAAGGATACTCACAACAACCAGGAGTTGACTTCACAGAGACATTCGCGCCAGTTGCTCGAATGGAGACAGTCAGGACAGTTCTTGCACTAGCTGCTCAAATGGTGACACCAGTTTATCAGCTAGATGTCAAATCAGCTTTTCTAAATGGAGAATTACAAGAAGAAGTATATGTGGAGCAACCTCTGGGTTATATTGTCAAAGGAAGCGAGATCAAAGTCTTGCGGCTAAAAAAGGCACTGTATGGGTTAAAACAAGCACCACGAGCCTGGAACAGCAAGATTGATTCCTATTTTCAACAAAATGGATTTCAACGCTGCCCGAGCGAGCCTTCCTTGTATGTCAAAAGAGAAGGTACGCATGATATTCTAATCGTCTGCTTATATGTTGATGATTTAATATATTGTGGCACTAACCCAAAGATGGTAGAAGAATTCAAAAGTTCCATGATGAAAGAATACGAGATGACAGATCTTGGTCTTATGAAGTATTTTCTTGGCATCCAAATTCAACAAGCAAAAGGAGAAATATTTATTTCTCAAGAAAAATATTTAAATGATCTTCTTAAGCGGTTTGGCATGAATGATTGCAAACCTATATCAACGCCAATGGCGTTAAATGAGAAGCTAAGCAAAGATGATGACTCAGAAAAAGTTGATGCTACAAAGAATAGAAGCTTAGTTGGATGCCTTATTTATCTGACAAATACGAGGCCAGATATTGTCTTTGCTGTTAGTTATGTATCAAGATTTATGCATGAGCCAAGTAAGAATCACTATGCAGCAGCAAAGAGAATTCTTCGTTACCTACAAGGCACAAGAAAGCTTGGAATTAAATATACAAAGGAGGCAGGTGACAAACTCATGGGGTACAGCGATAGTGATTGGGCAGGCTCGGTGGATGATCGTAAAAGCACTTCTGGATATTTATTCTGCTTAGGCACAAAACCAATTTCATGGTCATCAAAGAAGCAAAGAACCGTTGCATTATCATCAGCAGAAGCAGAGTATATATCAGCCACAGATGCCGCATGCGAAGCTGTTTGGCTAAGAAGAATTTTAACTGATATGCAGCATGAAGAAATTGCTCCAACAATTATCAAGTGTGATAATATATCAGCAATTGCAATGACGAAAAATCCGGTATTTCACAGCAGAACCAAGCATATTGAACTGCGACATCATTTCATCAGAAATTTGGTCGAAAATGGAGAAATTCAACTCGAGTTCATCAAAACAAGTGAACAGCTGGCAGATGTCTTCACGAAACCATCCACTATAGAAAAGCTGGAAGATTTCAAGACCTCTCTTAAAATTACAAATTAAGAGGAGGTGTTAAAAAATAAATAAATAATTTGTAATTTTAAAAAATCTACTAAGATCTAGGAAAAGAAAGAACTAGCTATATCTAGAGCTTTCCTATAAAAAATCTAGATCTAGACTCTTCTAAAAAAAAAAAAAAGAAAAAATCTACTAAGATCTAGGAAAGGAAAGAACTAGTTATATCTAGAGTTTTCCTATAAAAATCTAGATCTAGACTATTCTAAATAAAAAATCTATGTGTAGAAACTTCCAAAAAATGGTGGTGAAAATGCTATATATATATGTGTGATGTTTGTATGTTGTGTGAAGAAGAAGAAAAAAAAAAAAAAATTTCACAATTTCATAAAGCTTTCCCTACCCTTTCTCTCATTTAATTTTCTTGTCTCCACCATTCATTCATAATACCCAACAATAAGGCAGATGAAGGAAATGTGTGAAATAAGAGAAGAGAGTTGCTAGGGATGGTTCTACAAAATAAAGAAAGCCAATTGCCACAAGTGTGCAAGGATCTTTTTTGGAAGGCAATGAAAGCGGCTTATTCTATATATACACATGGCGATGAACAACGCTTTCCAGAGGAATCGAAGAACCATATCAACGATGTAATTTGCAGACCACTCAATTAATATTCCCCATAATATGCCTTAAATATTTTACAATAGTATCTCTTTGAAACTAGACTGTGAATTTATCGGATGTATGGCATATCGTACTTCTTACAAATTGATGAACAATTACTGCTTGATGCTACTGCTTTTCTTTTTATCTTTCGTGAGCCGATAGCCTATCAGAAATAATATTTCTATCTTCAAGGTAGGGTAAGGTCCACCTACACAGTATTTACCCTTTCCCGATCCCATTTGTATGATTACCTTTGATTTATTGTCGTTTTTGTTATATATTGATGCACAATATGTACAATACACTGACAAAAACCAACTTACCCTAGTTACTAAACTATATTTTTGCCCATAGAGTCTATGGCAAAAATACAGTTTTTAGACCTTTTTCCTCAATATATGCAGAGTTAACTTATAAAAAAATTAATTTTTAATATTTAATTCTAAATGATGGAACTTGCCACATATCCATGAAGAAAGGACCATTGGTAGCTCTTGGAACTTGCTGGAAATCAGCGTGAATGGTGCCTTCAGTGGATTTAGTAGTCATTTTGGCAAACCAATCCGCCATCTGTTTGCTTCATGAAAGCAATGGTTGACAGATGCATTTGCCTTTTCTAGCATATCAATGAGTTCTTCAATCTCCTTTCTTAGATTGTTGTTGTCAAAATTTTTGTTTCGCAGCATGTCATGAATCCGCATTCGCATATAGTCTATTTCTTTGATGAAGTTGGTAATTCCTTTGTTTATACACGATTCACATCCAAATTTAATGGCCTTTAGTTTTGCCATATTGCTACTGCTACAGTCAATATCGAGAAGGCCATGACAAAACCTCCTTCCTCATTTCTCGCAACTCCTACAATCCTTGTTTTTCCATTCTGCAAGTAACGATTTGGTTGGTCGTTTTGAGAATTTAAGCTCCTTTTAGCAGCATAAGGTCTAGAGCAGCTTCATAATATGGGTATCGACTTGCTTGCATGGTTGAATTCAGTTAGCGGACGATTCAAAGTCGAAATGGGAGAAGAAATCTAGTTTTGGAAGCTTAAGTAGTGAGAATTTGATCGGAATTGAACTTTTGAGTAAACAACCCCGGAATGGGTTTTGGATGATTGCAACAGCTTCTTATTGTGATTTGGATCATAGGAGTGCATTCAGATTCGGGTTTGGAGGTTCGTAGGGTAAATTGAGGCGTTTCGGTGAAAGTTGAAAACCTAGAAGTTTGGAAAATTGAGAAGTTTGACCCATGGCTGACTTTTGTGATATCGGGGTCGGAATGCAGTTTTAAGAGTTGGAACAACTCCATTATGTCATTTTGGAATTTTTTACAAAATTGGGCGTCATTCTGGTTGATTTGATTGGTTTCAGCGGGAGTTTTAGAAGTTGGAAGGTTTGAAAATTCCTAAGTTTGATTCATGGTGTGATTCATCTTTTGGGCATTATTTGATATGATTTGAGACATCGAACGATTTCGTGTTAAGTTATATAACTTTTTTGTGTGTTTATACGGGGTTCCGGGGCCTTCGGGTGTGTTTCGAGTGGGCTACGGGTCATTTTTCTTTGTTTTTGAATTGGTATTTTCTAGTGTCTGATATCCTCCTTCGCGTTCGCGAAGCCCCTTCACATTCACGAAGAGTCTCTGCGGGCCGCCTAAATTTTCCTTCTTCACGTTCGCGTAACTTGCCTCGCGTTCGGGAAGCTCTGTCTCTTCCTTTATCGCATTTGCATATGTCCCTTGCGTTCGCATAGTTATGATATTTCACTCTCCGTGTTCTCGTACTAGTTCACATGTTCACGTAGTAGTTCACGCATTCGCGAAGAGCAGTCTTTGGGCCATCAGACTTTCGTTCTTCACGCTCGCGAACGCATTGTCGCGTTTGCGATGAGCAACCTGGTATTGATACCCAATTTTTCCTATATTATTATACTAAAAATACTTTCAAAATAGTATGTGTATGCATATATAAGCAGGCCCAAGAGTTTTAGTATTTTTCCTAATTTTAAAGATTTAAAATCTATTTATTGTCTATTTTAGTAGTACAAAATCCAATAATTATTCCCAAAATTATTATTTTGGTAAATAATTTATTTTCATTCTCACATTTACACCAAAATATAATTAAGGTAATTTTTGCACATTTTTCCAAATTTATTTGGTATTTTTAAAGCTTAATTCTATATAATTACAATTATAGCCTACCTAACAACACTTCACAATTATATAATCATTTTCAGTATTTTTATATTAATATTTATATATTATTAATTAGTTCAGTATTTTTTATTTATTTTTAAAATTATTTTAACTATTTTTATAAAATAGAAAAAAAAAGAAAATTGGCTATTAACACATAGCCATTTCTATTTTAATTGTAGCCTCAATTGACCCCCAATTCTACCCCAAATTAAACGACCCAATTTCAATTTTAACCCGACCCAATATTTAACTCGTCCGGCTTCCCCTTTAATCTTGGCGTTGATCATTTTAATCAATGCCATTATTCTTTCTTTCTTTTTTTAATTCACATACCCCCTTAACCCTGATTCACTCTACCAGATGTGCCGCCTTTAAACTCTCTTCACCTCCCAAATCCTCTCTAGCCCTCCCCGAAAGCCTAGTTGATTCCCACCTACTTCTGTCACGTTTCCACCAGAATCCATGGCATTCCTGGCCATGGATGGCCTGTGCTCACTCTCCCTCACCTTTAAACCTAAGCTAATCAAAGTTCGGAGGCCGACTCCCATGGCTTCCTTTAGATCTTTCTCAGATCTGTAAGATCTATGGCCTCTCCGACTATTTTCTGGCGTGTTTGAGCAATATCAGTCTTTCTAGACTTAGGATCCGACTTTCCTCAAACCTTCTCATTCTAGGGTCTTCTTTGCTGTTTATAAGCCACCTGAGGTTCTATACTTACTTATTTTTCTTAATATGTGCCATGCTTGGTCTTTATTTGACATTTTAAGATTTTTTGCCAAAATTTTATTTTTTTTAATTTGTTCAAATTCGATTTTTAGAGTTTCTGGAAAAGCTTCTTTATTTGTTTTTCTGACTCTTTTTGTTCTCTCTTCATGTGTGATATCCATGTCAGACTCGCATATTCTTCTTCTTATTGTTTGCTCTTTTATTTCTTTTCAAATTGTGCAAAACCTTTTTCTGTTCTTTGTTCACATGTTAACTTGGGTTGTTGTTCCTTACTCTTTCATTTTGTTTCACTTTACTGGGTTCTGTTTATGTTCCTGCTAGCATGCTTTTTACCTACTTTATTTAAAACTTGTAGCTTCTCTTTCTTCTGAACTTCTTTGTGTATGTTTGCTCTCTCAATGACCTTGACTTCTCACCTGTGATTCTATTAGAAACCCTAAAGATTTGGGGATTTTCTATGAAAAGTGGCACTAGGGTTTCACTTTGGGACCTTAGATTTTCAGACTCGATGTGAGTCTGTAATTGAAACTCGAAATCCTATTTGCTTGTGACTCTGGAATTTTTCATTGTCAAACACTTTCTTTGTTGAAGTTGTATGCTTTTTATATGAGAAAAAAAACTCCTCTTTCTAAAGGTTTCACTAACCAAGTGATTGATTTCGAAATCCCTTTAATAAGGTTAATGATTCCTTACTGATTTCTTTCGATTGAATCTCTGTTACCCAACTGGTTGTTTATTTTGATCCTTTTGTGTAAAAATCTCATGCTTGTTATGTTTTCCTTAAATACATGACCGTGTGTATTTCTTCTGTAGTTCTATACAAGTTGAAATCGTTTCCATACTTATATGATTGTTTCCTTAATTACTTGGGATCTCCTGTGATTACAATTGGATCCGAGATCCTTTTGGTTGAATTTTGAACTAATGCCCTATTTTTAGTTTATAAATACACTACTATTCCAACTTTCCTTAATTACTAACTATGTATTTTGTCTTTTTTATGCACTATGTGGTTTCTTTGCCCTAGTCAGCCCTGTTGAACTAATTTCTTTCCTTATTCTACCTTGACTAGCCGTTTAAACTAGACTCCTCAATTAAAGGTGTTCAGTTGTCTTAGTTGATACTAATTGATCGATATTTCCATGTTTGTGCACTCTTGCCTATGTATTGCCTATTTTTCAAAACTATATAATGACTAGACTTCTTTTTTTGCAAAAACAGAGACACAAACACTGAAATTGACACGAACAAAAAAATTTCTAAATACTTACTTTCTTGCAATACTTTTTTTTTTTAAAAAATCAACACTTTGTTTTGCTTGAGATCTTTTGGAACTACAACTTGGCTCTCTCAAGGCTACTATTTTCTTACTTACTTTCTTTTGAAACTGGTATGTCTTTTATTTAATTCTTTGCTTCACCCCTACGTGTTTACTTTACAGTTTCAGACTTTTGTTTTACTTTACTGCTCTTGTTCAGTAATTTGTGCTAAATGTTTCTCCTCCTTGATTATGTTTCTGTTATGAATTCCTACCCCTATTCCCTTTTATGTGCCTGAGTTAAGGTTTTTGGTCTGACAATACCCTAATTAATGTCCAGACCATATCCTGATCCACAATGGATCCCAACTCTCAATGCTTGGATAACAGGTTGGTCAAGGGTGTGCCAACATTCCAATTGCTGGGCATGACTACCATCCTGCCATGCCTCTCCCTGATCCCCATTTCCTTGTGCAGTTACACTTATTTTTATACTCTTAAGTTCTTCCCCTTTTTTATGAGCCTTGCTTTGGGACTTTGAGTTGTTTCTGAACTTGGACAACTGAGGGCTGGCATTTCCCATTGCACTATGTTCTTAATCTTGTAATGTTTTGGGGTGTAAGCACTGCCCGGAATCCTTTGAGACTCTTGGGAACTTTGACACCCCCAAAATCTGAGTAAGTCTTTTGGAAATCTGATCCGAGAAGTTGACTTACCTCATATTATTAGACTTTGAGTATGAATTAGGTTGTCTGGATGTAGCTGGAACTTCTGATGTAATTTTACTTTTCCTTTTCTGGTTAATTCCGGGCTGTAATAATTTGCAATAACTTTTGAGGGCTTATAGTGAAAAGGGGAGGGTTACTTATTGTATGCATAAGGGTAGATATCACGCTCATTAGGTATTTATTTATGTAAATCATGTCAAGTTTTGCACTTCCAACATTTTTCATATAAAGATCATGTTTTAGGTTCTGCATTATTCATATAGAAGTCATGTTTTAGGTTCTACATTTTTATATATAAATCATTCTTTAAGTTCTGCAATTTTTCATCTTAGAATTCTACCTATAGGTTCTGCATATATATCATATCGATGACTTTTGCATTTCTGCATCTCATATAGGAAAGGATTTTGCATTTTGATTATCGTGTAGAAAGCATGTTTTAGTGTTTCCTGAATTTTGTATACATATCCATCACTAGGCAAACGATATATTGGTTTAAATAATAAAATCAGTGTTTAGACATCATGTCTATACGATTTTTGCATTTTCTTAAAACTAGTCACACTTAGAAGCATGCCTATAGGAGTAATCAACCAGTCCGAATCCCTCAATTTGCTGATAAGTTAAAAATTGTTAAAAACATTGCTTATGCTCTTGTAGAACCTGTATCCCTGCTATTAATAAATCTGCTTCTGAAACCAGTATCTTTCTCCCGTATTTAGAAATCATGCTTGTACGTTTCACTTAGGCAAACTTTAGGTAATTAATTAACTGTATCAGTCCTTGATAACTACATCTAGACAAGGCTAATCCGGACTCCTTATTTGAGAAATATGTGATGAATTAGCTATCATACGCTTTAATTTAATTCAGAGCAAACCTGTATTGGAAGTCATGCTATATTTGCTCTTTTAAATGAGGAGGCATGTATAAGCCTTAACTGCTATTTGTTCTCCCTTTAACTGCTATCTGTTATTGTTCGCCACCTAGTTTTTTTTATCCTTTTAAAACTCTGAAAGAGACCCAACTCACTCACCTTTAGGATTGCTAGTCTGAATGTCTCTGAGATTGATTGGATTGGGACGGGTAATAACATGCAATAAGTGACGATACTATTCCGCGCTTTAATACCTTAACTGGGTGGGAAGGGTAGATATAGAGATGATGACCGATGCTCTAATATATCATGTAGCCCATCTTCCGAGGAGTGATTACTGTATATTTCATTGACGTGATCCATATTAATAAAAACCTAGGACCCCACTTCCTTTACTTGTTCTTGCCAGCTTTCTTTAGAATTGCTTAAATGTTTCATAAATTTCTGCCTTCTTTATGTTTCCCCAATAGTTTTCAACTTATTTGTAATATTATATGCAAGACCTTCTACTTGATCCCTTAAATTCTTATTTGATTATGTGAAGTCACAATCGTAACATGGCCGGGAACCACACTAGTGGATCTTGAGGGGTGCCTAACACCTTCCCCTCAAGATAATTTCTAGCCCTTACCCAAGCTCTGGTTCTTCAAACTCAAGCCCTTCTTAGTGTCCTAATGCACTTAATCATTAGGTGGCGATTCTTCAAAAAACCCAATTCCTAAATGGGAATTATTTGTCCTCCTAAATGTCATAAACCCGATTTCGCCTTAGAAAAGGGGGGCATTGAGAGCATGGAGACTCTGTTGGGGATTATCTTTTAGGCTTTTATCATTTCATGTTATTTGTGACTTTATTACTTTTACTTAATGTCTTTATCTCTTCTTCTTCTATGAAATTAACTTGGTTCTTTTTTTTCTTTAACATTTTCTTTTACTGCTTTCCTTCAATACGGTTGTAATTATGAGCAATTATTGTAATCATTAGTTTATGAACGTGAAAATACATGAAAAATTATTTAATTCTTGTAATTGCATCTTCAACATCACAGTCCACCTGTTCCAAATAAAATACCATAGCAACACTTATAATGAGTGGTTGCGCCCTTCCAATATTATCATCCCCTAATTTTGGTAAAGGTGTATTTGTGGTAAAACCAGTCGATCAGCGGTGTAGTCAACGATTCCATGCCTTTCCCTCTTGTGTTGTCCGTTCAAGGGCACCGGTATAATACCCCATAGAAACTTTACTCTGTTTAACTATGCATGCATCATTGTCAAACCTATCCGAGTCAGTTATGTTTGCCGCATAATGACTCTTTACGATAGCCTTGTCCAAAGTCCACTGGGTTTCCTTGAAACCCAAACAGACACCACCATATTCTGTGCATTTATTTGGACAACTAAATGTGTTTATGCTAATTATTGGTTTAGATAGTCGAGTCCTGCAGGGTAAGGTTCTAACAATTTATTTTGCAGTAAATGAGGCACGAAGTCCCCGAATTCTGCACGGTAACCAACATTCACCCAAGTTTGCTAAGGTGGTGGGAAGACCTTCACTCCAGTGATCAGACTCTCGTTCGCAAATATTTGGGAAATTTTCCCTCTCTTTTGGAAATCCAACGTGACAACAAAATCATAGAGGTCACAACTCTATTCTGGGATGGCGACAGATCTGTGTTATGCTCCGGGGACTTTGAAATGACACCTTTGCTTGAGGGAAATATGAGGGTTAGCTGGTATTCCTTGGGAGACTCCGAGTTTGCTTATGTCAGAAAATTGCAAGGGTAGGGGTTTTCTTAAAATGATGGGACTAAAGAAGAACTCAGACTTGACCTCTTTCAAGGATTCCTACATTCCTTTTGACTATCTATACGAGAGGTACGGCTATAGAAAGTCCTACCGCACTTACCCATATGAATTCGCCCTCACCTTATTAGGGTCTATCTACTGAATGGTCTTCGTATTTATATTCTGATTTCTAGGGAGGAAAGTATTTCCTATGTAGAAGGCTAGGATCCACACCAGACTGGCCATGGTCACCAAGACTTTGATGGAAGGAAGGCGGGAAGCCTTTTAGCATAGTGCCCATGATTATTGCAGAGATGTACCGAGACCTAGAAAACTGTCAACAATGGGCAAAAAACTTTGATAGTTGTAACTTACTGCTCCAATTCTGGCTCATGGAGCACCTCCAAAAGGGTGAATATCGACAATAGATTCTGCGCAGAAACTGGGACGATCATATCGCCTTCCATCAGCCAAGGCGAATGAAATATATGCCTAGCATGTTTGCTCAGCCAGAAAATGCTATAGGGTGGGTAGAGTTGTTTGAAAATATGAGTGAGGACCAAGTATAATGGATGTTCGAATGGTTCCCCACTAAAGAGTTCATCATCCAGTCTCAAGATGCACCATTTCTTATACTCATCGGTCTAAGAGGAACTTATCCTTATGTCCATCTTCGAGTCATGAGGTATACAGGAAGAAAGCACATTGTACCAAGACTCGACAAAATGAGTCACTTCAGGGCTGATTTCCAAGATTACAATAGCCTTTGGGGAAAGATTCTATTGAGCCGGGTAGGTATCACGCTGGTTATTTGCCATACTACTCAGGTGGCTGGAGGATAATCACAGTGCTTTGGATCAGCCCGGGTTTGTTCGAGGTCATAGGATCATCAACAAAAAAGGTTGAGGTATGGGATAAGTACAACCAATTGCGCTAGAGGATTCGGGAGTGCGAGAATGAGCACCGGGAAATTGAAGATCCCCATCGAAATTTGATTGAAGAATTGGAAAGGTATGGTTGTCAGCGTCAACAAGCGACTGGGGTATTTGAAGCGGGGTTTAGTAGAGTTTGGAAGGAAGTTCATCCAGAGGATTGAAAATTTCCAGAACACTCAGGGAAACAAATGAGGACACTTGGCTAGAGCCTATTTGCTGCTGGGACTGCGTGAGCTGGTGAAGCTATTCGATGGATCTAAAGATGCTGAGTCTGGGGAAGGTCCTTCTGGGACCAAGTTGTTAGGAGTCTTTTCTTTTGCTTTAAAAATGTAATAAGGCCAATGGCCATTAGTGGCATTTTACTTTCCGCTATTTTAAGCCTACCTCGGGCGAAACGAGGCTCCCAAATTAAGACACAATTTTTATTCTTGTTTTATGTGTTTAAATATGGCAATGTCTTTCCTTCTCATGATCCTCACTAACTTGTTACATATTTTTGTTTTAACTTTTGTTTTATCCCCGTCACCAAAAATTAGTTCGTGCACTATGGCATCATCATCCTACTTCAGAAGATCCAAGGGCCCTCCACTTCCTCCTCCCCCGAGTCCCATCAGAAACAAGAACAAGGGAAAAATGGAAGAATTGAACAACATCAGAAAGGAGAACGTAATCGAAAGGGTAGAGGTTCCTCAGGGTTTTCAAGTCTCCAAGGAGAGTGCCTCCCAACTTCAAAAGAAGTTATTGAAATTTCTAGAAGAACTAGACCAAGTTCGAAACTTGGAAAACTTGTTGTTTTCCCTCACTACCCCAGATGACAACTTTGCCAACACTCAAAATGCCACACCTCCACAAAACATCCCGAAGCCACAAAATAACCCACTCACACTCCACACTGCAACACATGCCACACTTCAAACAACACCTAATTGCTCACCCTTGAACTAGTAAACTCCACTAATAATCATCTCTACAACACCCAAATCCACGTGGAAACCATACCACACTATAATCAACCTATTTCAAGCACACCCGAGTCTGATGACAAAGACTCTCTTATCAAGAATCTAGTCGTGGAACTCAAGAAGCTGACTAGCCGAGTCCAGGGTGTTGAAGGAAACAAGGGTATAGAGGGACTGAATTATGAGGACCGTTGTATTCAGCCAGATGTTGAACTTCCCAAGGGGTACTAACCCAAGTTCGAAATGTTTGATGGCATAACAGATCCTAGAGTCTATTTAAAGACATACTGCGACAAGTTGGGCGAAATAGAAAGGGATGAAAAGATTCGTATGAAGCTCTTTATGAGAAGTATGATAGGAGACGCTCTATCTTAGTACATTAGCCAAGACCCAAAGTAGTGGACAAATTGGGTAGGTATGGCATTCGATTTCATAGACAGGTTCAGATTCAACACAAAGAATTCACCAGAGGTATTCTACATCCAGAAGTTAAAGAAGAAACCTATAGAGACATTCTGTGAGTATGCTACTCGTTGGATATCAGAGGCTTTTAAGGTAAGGCCAGCCTTAAAAGAAGAATAAATGAACAGGTTTTTCATTCGGGTTCAAGGCCCGCATTATTATGAGAGGTTGATACTGATTGAAGGCTAGAAATTTTCCGACATCATCAAGCTAGGGGAGAGGATCGAGGAAGGCATTAGAAGTGGTATGGCCACAAACCTTGAGGCTTTGCAGGCTACCAATAAGGCTCTACAATCTGGCGGCAGGTCCAAGAAAAGGTATGTGAGTGTCGTGATGGTTGCATGGAGAAAATAATCCCCAATCAAATACAAAACCTACCAGTTACCTCCACTCACATATTAGCCTGCCCAAATTACCAAGCACCCTCGGTTTCTTACCCACCACCTACTTACCAATCGTCTCCACCTCCCACAGATCAACCCACTTCACCCAGATATTCATAACTTGCATCCGTCTACCAAGCGTATAATGCTCAGCCCTCTCATTATCAATCAGCTCCCACTTTCTAAAACTTTCTTAGACCTTGACCAAACTTCGACCGTAGACCTCGCAAACAATATACTGTCATTGCCGAACTTATCGACCAACTATATGGAAGGCTCAAAGTTGCTGGTTACATCACCCATATCCCTACTATAACTCCAAAAAATCCTTCCCAATGGGTCAACCCGAACAAAACCTATGCATACCATTCCGGCATGAAGGGGAATACCATTGATGAGTGTCGCTCTATGAAGGATAAGAAACAAATTTTAATTGACAAAATGATCATCCTGGTGAAGGAACCTGCTCTGAATATCCGCAACAATCCTCTACCTGACCACAAAGGTGGAGGCGTTCACACGATTGAGATAGAAGATGATTGGGACCCCAAAGGGTCGATTAGATTGATTGCTGAAGGTGAAGAGCCAAAGAAACCAAGTGTCACACTTAATCCGATTGTGGTCCAGATCCAACCTTCAGAAGTAAACTTGCCCATACCACTTGAGTTCGATGCAATTTCTCCTACAAAGTCGCCAGGTTCGATTGAGGTCGAGTTTGGGTCCCCAAAGGAACCTGCGCCATTTGAAGTTATTTTGTTACCATTCAAAGTAAAGTTACAATCCCAATGGCTATGTCAGCCATATCACCATTGAATAGGGAGGCCATCCATTGGGATACACAGCAGAGGCAAGAAGGAACGGGAAAACCAAGTCTGGAGAAGGAACTGCACCACAGGGTATGAAAAGAACTGGAAGGGTTTATACTCCAGAACATCTAGCTGAGTCCAGTATGCAAGCCTTTGGACGACCAATCGTCACTAAATTGGTCTCGATGACCTCTGAAGGAAGATTCAAGCCAAAGAGTATTCAACCATCAATCAACTGAACAAAACGCCAGCTCAAATCTCCATCTTACCTGTACTACAAAGCTCTGTTCCACGAAGATGAGCTGTCGTCGGAAGGGCTAAGCCACAAAAAAGTATTGCACATCACTGTATAGTGCATGGATTAATTCATCACCAGGATTCCAATTGACGGAAGGTCCGACCTCAATATTTGCACATTGTTAACTCTTACAACATTAGGGAAGAGCATGCATGAGATCAAGGGTGGAGCCATCAATGTTAATGCTTTAGATGGATCCCAAAGGTCCAATATTAGGGAAATCAGTTTGTACACAAATGGGAACGACTTGGTTCGACGTTGATATTCAAGTGATAGACATCTTAACATCTAACAACTTGCTATTGGGACGACCCTGGATTCATGCTGCTGGAGTTGTAGCATCAACCCTACATCAGCCTGTGAAGTTTGAGTGGAATAACCAAGAGGTGATTATTCATGGAAACGATAGCAATGCCATATACAGTCACCATACCATCCCAGCAATCGGAGGAAGAATGAAGATAAGCAGAGAAACCTACCACCACATAGAGCGAGTTAATGTTGTGGACAAGGATAAATGGTGGGATAACAAGATTGAATGTATACTGAAATGGTGTGGATACAAACCTGGCAAGGGACTTGGCAAAAATACCCAGGGAGTTACCAAACCCATCAAGTTGAAAAAACATGGTACCACTTTTGGTTTGGGATACGAATACACCTAGAAAGAGTTCATTGAATGGTCGACACAATGGCGTGGTCCCTGCTACCCACTGGAACATCCGATACCTCACTTGGAGCAAACCTTCCAGCTAACGGATGTCATATATGGATCAGAAGAAAAGGAAGCATTGGCAGCAATGAGGAATCTATTTTAAGAAGCTGATAATATGGATTGTTGAATCATTTTCAAGGAGGAAGGGGAGGATGGCCCTTCTATAAAAACCATGATATGAGGAGCATGCCTCAATAATTGGACAATTAGAACCACCAGAGCCCGGAAAGCTTTGGGGTAGCAAGGTTAAACAAAGCACCATGCATTATCTTTTACTTTTTCGCTAGTTAATTTTCTTTCTGTATTATTAATTTAAAAAATAAGAGATCCCATGTTCAAAACAATTATGAAATTTAACAAAGCATTTCAGTTCCTATAAATCTCGCTCTTGTTACGTTTTGTCATTTACTTTACTTTACACCGCATTACGATTACTTATCTTGATGAACCGACAATTGTGACATGCAAAGAGGCAACGCAACAAACGGATATAGACTCTGAAGAGGATGATATACCAGAAGAGGTTGTTAAAGAGGTTGAGGATTTTGAAAATAGACGTAAGTCCAATCTGGATGAGATTGAGGTTGTTAACTTGGGTGATACAGAGAATGTGAAAGAAACGTGCATCAGTGTTCATCTGTCACCATCAGAAAAGGAAGAGTACACGTAATTTCTAAGGAAATATGAGGACATATTTTTCTGGTCTCAGTACATATATGTAGCTCACAAACTGCTGACCGATCTCACATGTCCACCGTAAAAAAAAGGCTCAGGAAGTTCAAACCAAACATGAGTTTGAAAATCAAGGAAGAATTCACCATGAAAGTCATAGCAAAGGTTCTCAGGGTAGTAGAGTGTACAACATGGCTAGCCAACATTGTGCCAGTGCCGAAGAAGGACGGGAAGGTTAGAGTCGGTGTCAACTACCAGGATCTCAACCGAGCTAGTCCGAAAGACAACTTCCCCTACCAAACATACACATTCTAATTGACAACTGTGCCAAGCATGAACTGCAGTCATTCATTGATAATTTTGCTGGGTATCATCAAATATGGATGGACGAAAGACGCTGACACTACGACTTTCATTAAACCGTAGGGAATGGATTTTATCAGACCTGCCGAGCCTGTCGCGTCAAATGGGCACAAGTTTATTCTAGTGACAATTGATTATTTCACCAAATAGGTTAAAGCAGCATCAAACAAGGTAGTGACTAAGAAAGTCATGGATGACTTTGTCCGCGACCGCATCGTTTTCCGGTTTGGCATCCCAGAGTCAATCATCAGTGATAATGGTTCCGATCTCAACAGTGATCTAATGAAAGCAATATGTGAAACATTCAAGATCAAACATATGAATTCTACAGCCTACAGACCTCAAATGAATGGAGTTGAAGAAGCGGCCAACAAGAATATGAAAAAGATACTAAGGAAAATGATGGAGAAGCATAAGCACTAGCGTGAGAGTTATCAGTTGCTTTGTTGGGGTACCGTACCACATTTTGTACATCAATCGGGACAACTCCCTAAATTCTGGTTTATGGTACAGAGGCGGTCATTCCCGCTGAGGTAGATATTCTTTCCATGAGGATCATACAGGAAGCAGAACTCGACAATGCAGAATGGGTAAAGAGTCACTACGAGCAATTAGCTCTTATAGATGGGAAAAGAATGAATGCAGTTTGCCATGGCAAACTTTATCATAATAGAATGTCCACAGCCTTCAGGAAAAGAGTCAAACCAAGATAATTCACACCAGGGCAACTGGTATTAAAGAAGATTTTTCCACACCAATATGAAGCCACAGATAAATTCTATCCCAACTGCAAGGCCCGTACATATTTCACCAGGTTCTGACAGCAGGAGCCTTCATACTTACAGAAATGGACAGAGAAATCTGGCCAAAGCCGATCAATTCAGATGTAGTCAAGCGATACTATGTGAAACTTTTATGCTTTTCTCATGTGATGTATTTTGAACTACGCCTGACCTAATTCATGTTCAAGAGAGTATACGTAGGCAGCCCTATGAGTTTGATCACAATTCAATAAAATTTTCATTTCCCCTGCCATTAGAAACTTGGCCAGAATTTTGAGGAAGACCCTCAAAGTTCTGAAGTTGATTTTCAGCAATTCGTTGCACGCAGCCATCAGAAGCACCAACCTAGTAAACTGGCACAGAATTTTGAGGAAAACCCTCAAAATTCTGAAACAAGAGAGGTTGCAATGTCCTGAATCACGTCACTGTCATCGGTTTATCTAAAGAAAACTATTTTCAACTATGTATTTATATTATGTTTTTTACTAAATCATGCATGACTACTATCAAAATTTCTTTGTTTAGCGACACTACCCCGATGATACAAAACGCTAATAAGAATAAGCAAAGTCAGCGAGGATCCGAACTAACCTCTCCCATTTTACAAAACTCTCAATTTTTTCTTTGGATGCAGGCACCCATGACGTAAAATTGTTAGATACAAATACACACTCATACTTTTCCAGGAATATAACTCTGAGAAATATCTCCAATTTGCAATTGCTATCCATACACGACATCCCCAGCAGCCACAATATAGCAATCAGCTATCAACTATATCTACCAGCTAAGAGTTTTCATTACTATTCGCCTTTTATTTTCTCTGAATTGCATAAGGATACTTTTGTGCCTTCTGAGGTTAAGCTCTACTTCCATCTGTATTTATCTGCATTGCATAAGGCTACTTTTCCGTTTTCCGAGACAAAGCCTTATCTCCATCGTGCATTTCTATGCATGTCATAAGGCTAATTTTCTGCCTTCCGAGACTAAGCCTAGTCTCCATCCTGCATTTCTCTGCATTGCACAAGGATACCAATCTGCCTTCCAAGGTTAAGCTCGACCTCCATCAACATTTATATGCATTGCATACGGCTACTTTTCTGCCTTCCGAGGTTATGCTCTACCTCCATCTACATCTCTATACATTGCATAAGGCTATTTTTCTACCTTCAAAGGTTATGCTCCACCTTCGTCTACATTTCTCTATTGCATAAGGCTACTTTTCTACCTTCCTAGGTTAAGCTCAACCTCCAAATGCATTTCTCTGCATTGCATAAAGCTACCATTCTGCTTTCTGAGGTTAAGCTCTACCTCCAACAGCATGGCTTGAAGATGGCCACCATTATTTAAATCCTGCATGGCTGAAATATTGCCACTTTATCTCTCTTGCATGGCTGAAATATCGCCATTTTATCTTTCTTGCATGGCCGAAATACCGCAACCTTTTATTTACGTCTTGCATCGTCTGAAATATCGCCACTTTATCGCTCTAGCCGTGGAACTCAAGAAGATGACTAGCCGAGTCCAGGGTGTTGAAGGAAACAAGGGTATGGAGGGACTGAAATATGAGGACCTTTGTATTCAGCCAGATGTTGAACTTCCCAAGGGGTCCTCCCAAGTTCGAAATGTTTGATGGCATAGGGGGTCCCAGAGTCTATTTAACAAGCTGGACAAAATAGCAAGGGATGAAATGATTCGTATGAAGCTCTTTATGAGAAGTATAATTGGAGACGCTCTGTCTTGGTACATTAGCCAAGACCCAAAGTAGTGGACAAATTGGGTAGGTATGGCAATCGATTTCATAGACAGGTTCAGATTCAACACAAAGAATGCACCAGATGTATTCTACATCCAGAACTTAAAGAAGAAACCAATAGAGACATTCCGTGAGTATGCTACTCGTTGGAGATCAGAGGCTTTTAAGGTCAGGCCAGCCTTAGAAGAAGAATAAATGAACAAGTTTTTCATTCAGGTTCAAGGCCCACAGTATTATGAGAGGTTGATACTGATTAAAGGCTAGAAATTTTCCGACATCATCAAGCTAGGGGAGAGGATCGAGGAAGGCATTAGAAGTGGTATGGCCACAAACCTTGAGGCTTTGTAGGCTACCGACAAGGCTCAACAATCTGGCGGCACGTTCAAGAAAAGGGATGTGAGTGTCGTGATGGTTGCATAGAGAAAATAATCCCCAATAGAATACCAAACCTACCAGTTACCCCCACTCACATATTAGCCTGCTCCAAATTACCAAGCACCCTCTCCTTCTTACCCACCACCTACTTATCAATCGTCTCCACCTCCCACATATCAACCCACTTCACCCAGATATTCCCAACTCGCATCCGTCTACCAAGCGTATAATGCTCAGCCCTCTCATTATCAATCACCTCCCACTTGCCAATACTTTCTTAGACCTTGACCAAACTTTGACCGTAGACCTCGCAAACAATATACCGTCATTGCCGAACTTATCAACCAGATATATGGAAGGCTCAAAGCTACTGGTTACATCACCCATATCCCTGCTATAACTCCAAAAAATCCTTCCCAATGGGTCAACCCGAACAAAGCCTATGCATACCATTCCGGCATGAAGCGGAATACCATTGATGATTGTCGCTCTAAAAATGATATGAAACAATTTTAATTGACAACAAGATCATCGGGGAGAAGGAACCTGCTTTGAATATCCACAACGACCCTGTGCCTGACCTCAAAGGTGGAGGCGTTCACACATTGAGATAGAAGATGACTGGGACCCCAAAGGGTCAATTAGATTGATCGCTGAAGGTGAAGAGAAAAAGAAACCAAGTGTCACACTTAATCCGATTATGGTCCAAATCCAGCCTTATGAAGTAAACATGCCTATACCACTTGAGTTCGATGCAATTTCTCCTACAAAGTCGCCAGGTCTAATTGAGGTTGAGTTTGGGTCCCCCAAAGCAACCTGTGCCATTTGAAGTTGTTGTGTTACCATTTAAGGTAAAGGCACAATCCCAATGGCTATGTCAGCAATAACACCATTCCATAGGGAGGCCATCCCTTGGGATTACACAGCTGAGGCAAGAAGGAAAGGGAAAACTAAGTCTGGAGAAGCAAGTGCACCACAGGGTATGACAAGAACTTGTAGGGTTTATACTCCAGAACATCTAGCTGAGTCCAGTAAGCAAGCCTTTGGACGACCAATCGTCACTAAACTGGTCTCAATGACCAATAAAGGAAGATACAAGCCAAAGAGTATTCAATCATCAATCAGCTGAACAAAACGCCAGCTCAAATCTCCATCTTAGCTGTACTACGAAGCTCAGTTGCACATAAGAATGCTTTATTAAAGGTGATGAGCAAGGCATATGTGCCCAGCAACATAACTGGATGAGAAATGAAAACCATGGTAGGGCACGTATTAGAGAGTCACAAAATCACTTTCCACGAAGATGAGCTGTCGTTGGAAGGGCTAAGCCACAAAAAAGCATTGCATGTCATCGTATAGTGCGTGGATTATTTCATCACCAGGATTCGATTGGAGAAAGGTCTGACCTCAATATTTGCACATTGTTAACTCTTACAACATTAGGTAAGAGCCTGCATGATATCAAGGGTGGAGCCATCAATGTTAATGCTTTAGATGGATCCCAAAGGTCCAATATTGGGGAAATCAGTTTGTTTACAAATGGAATCGACTTGGTTCGACGTTGATATTCAAGTGATAGATATCTTAACATCTAACAACTTGCTATTGGGACGACCCTGGATTCATGCTGCTTGAGTTGTAGCATCAACCCTACATCAGCGTGTGAAGTTTGAGTGGAATCACCAAGAGGTGATTATTCATGGAAACGGTAGCAATGCCATATACAGTAACCATACCATCCCAGCAATCGGAGGAAGAAGGAAGATAAGCAGAGAATCCTACTACCACATTGAGCGAGTTAATGTTGTGGACAAGGATAAATGGTGGGATAACAAGATTGAAAGTATACTGAATTGGTGTGGATATAAACCTGGCAAGGGACTTGGCAAAAACCTCAGGGAGTTACCAAACCCATCAAGTTAAAGAAACATGGTACCACTTTTGGTTTGAGATACGAATACACCTTGAAAGAGTTCAATGAATGGTCGAAACCATGGCGCGGTCCCTGCTACCCACTGGAACATCCGATGCCTCACTTGGAGCAGACCTTCCAGCTAACGGATGTAATATATGGAACAGAAGAAGAGGAAGCATTGGCAGCAATGAGGAATCTATTTTAGGAAGATGATACTATGGACTGTTGTATCATTTTCAAGGATGAAGGGGACGATGGCCCTACTATAAAAACCATGATATGTGGAGCCTGCCTCAATAATTGGTCCATCAGAACCACCAGAGCCCGGAAAGCTTCGGGGTAGCAAGCTTAAACAAAGCACCATGCATTATCTTTTACTTTTTTGCTAGTTGATTTTCTTTCTGTATTTTTAATTTAAAAAATAAGAGCTCCCATGTTCAAAACAATTATGAAACTTAACAAAGCATTTCAGTTCCTATAAATCTTGCTCTTGTTACGTTTTATGATTTACTTTACTTTACACCGCATTACTATTATTTATCTTGATGAACCGACAATTGTGACATGCAACGAGGCAACACAACAAACGAATATAGAATCTAAAGAGGATGAAATACTAGAAGAGATTGTTAAAGAGGTTGAGGATTTTGAAAATAAACCTAAGTCAAATCTGATGAGATTGTGGTTGTTAACTTGGGTGATAGAGAGAATGTCAAAGAAACATGCATCAATGTTCATCTGTCACCATCAGAAAAGTAAGGGTACACGGAATTTCTAAGGAAATATGTGGACATATTTGTCTAGTCATATGATGATATGACTGGTCTCAGTACATATATTGTAGCTCACAAACTGCCGATCGATCCCACATGTCCACCGTAAAAAAAAGCTCAGGAAGTTCAAACCAAACATGAGTTTGAAAATTAAGGAAGAATTCACCAAGAAAGTCAAAGTAAAGGTTCTTAGGGTAGTAGAGTGTACAACATGGATTGCCAATATTGTGCCAGTGTCGAAGAAGGACGGAAAGGTTAGAGTCGGTGTCAACTATCGGGATCTCAACCGAGCTAGTCCGAAAGACAACTTCCCCTACCAGACATACACATTCTAATTGACAATTGTTCCAAGCATGAACTGCAGTCATTCATTGATTATTTTGCTAGGTATCATCAAAAATGGATGGACGAGAAAGACGCTAACACTACGACTTTCATTATACCGTAGGGAATGGATGTTATCGGACCTGTCGAGCCTGTCGCGTCAAATGGGCACAAGTTTATTATAGTGGCAATTCATTATTTCACCAAATATGTTAAAGCAGCATCATACAAGGTAGTGACTAAGAAAGTCATGGCAGACTTTGTCCGCGACCGTATCGTTTTCCGGTTTGGCATCCCAGAGTCAATCATCAGTTATAATGGTTTCGATCTCAATAGTGACCTAATGAAAGCAATATGTGAAATATTCAAGATCAAACAAAAGAATTCTACAGCCTACAGACCTCGGATGAATGGAGTTGTAGAAGCGGCCAACAAGAATATGAAGAAGACACTAAGGAAAATGATGGAGAAGCATAAGCACTGGCATGAGAGTTATCAATTACTTAGTTGGGTGCCGTACCACATTATATACATCACCCGGGGCAACTCCCTAAATGCTGGTTTATGGTATAGAGGCGGTCATTCTTGTCGAGGTAGATATTCCTTCCTTGGGGATCATACAGGAAGCAGAACTCAACGATGCAGAATGGGTAAAGAGTCACTACGAGCAATTAGCTCTTATAGATGGGAAAAGAATGAATGCAGTTTTCCATGGTCAACTTTATCACAATAAAATGTCCACAGCCTTCAGGAAAAGAGTCAAACCAAGATAATTCACACCAGGGCAACTGGTATTAAAGAGGATTTTTCCACTCCAATATGAAGCCACATCTAAATTCTCTCCCAACTGTAAGGCCCATACATAGTTCTCCAGGTACTTACAGCAGGAGCCTTCATACTTACAGAAATGGACAGAGAAGTCATGCCAAAGTCGATCAATTCAGATGTAGTCAAATGATACTATGTGAAACTTTTATGCTTTTCTCATGTGATGTATTTTGAACTACGCCTGACCTAATTCCTGATTAATAGGGTATACGTAGGCAGCCCTATGAGTTCAATCACATTTCAATAAAATTTTCATTTCCCCTGCCATTAGAAACTGGGGCAGAATTTTGAGGAGGACCCTCAAAATTCTGAAGTTGATTTTCAGCCATTCGTTGCACATAGCCATCAGAAGCACCAACCTAGTAAACTGGCACAGAATGTTGAGAAAAACCCTCAAAATTCCGAAACAATAGAGGTTGCAATATCTTGAATCACGTCACCGTCATCAGTTCATCTAAAGAAAACTATTTTCAACTATGTATTTATATTATGTTTTTTACTAAATCATGCATGAAAACTATCAAAATTGCTTTGTTTAGCGATGCTACCCCGATGGTACACAACGCTAAGAAGGACAAGCAAAGTCAGCGAGGATCCGAACTAACCTCTCCCATTAAAAAACTCTCAATTTTTTTCTTTGGATGCAGGCACCCATGACGTAAAATTGTTAGATACAATTACACACTCATACTTTTCCAGGAATATCACTCCGAGAGATATCACCAATTTGCAATTGCTATCCATACACGACATCCCTAACAGCCACAATATAGCAATCAGCTATCAACTATCATATACAAGCTAAGAGGTTTCAATACTATTCGCCTTTTATTTTCTCTGAATTGCACAAGACTACCATTATAACTTCTAAGGTTAAGCTCTACCTGTACCTGAATTTCTCTGCATTGCATAAGGCTACTTTTCTTCCTTCCCAGGTTAAGCTCTACTTCCATCTGTATTTCTTTGCATTGCATAAGGCTACTTTTCCGCTTTCCGAGACAAAGCCTTATCTCCATCATGCATTTTTCTTTATTTCATAAGGCTAATTTTCTGCCTTCCAAGACTAAGCCTGGTCTCCATCCTGCATTTCTCTGCATTGTACAAGGCTACCAATCTGTCTTCCAAGGTTAAGCTCGACCTACATCAACATTTATATGCATTGCATACGGCTACTTTTCTGCCTTCCCAGGTTATGCTCTACCTCCATCTACATTTCTATACATTGCATAAGGCTATTTTTCTACCTTCCAAGGTTATGCTGTACCTCCGTCTGCATTTCTCTACATTACATAAGGCTACTTTTCTACCTTCCGAGGTTAAGCTCTACCTCCAAATGCATTTCTCTGTATTGCATAAGGCTACCATTCTGCCTTCTGAGGTTAAGCTCTACCTCCATCTGCACGACTTGAAGGTCGCCACCGTTATTTAAATCCTTCGTGGCTGAAATATCGCCACTTTATCTCTCTTGCATGGCTAAAATATCGCCATTTTATCTTTCTTGCATGGCTGAAATACCGCAATCTTTTATTTACGTCTTGCATCATCTGAAATATCTCCACTTTATCGCTCTTGCATGGATGAAATATGGACACCTTTTTTTTACATCTTGCATTGGCTGAAAGATCGCCAACTTCTGCATTTCATGGGTTGAAAGATCGCCAAATTGTCCAAAGGCGTCATTGTTTGGAGGCACCATTTGCGTAGCCCGAGAATGCCATGTCATGGATTGGGGACCCCATTTTATCTTTTGTATATCATTATTCAAAGGCATCATAGTTTGGAGGAATCATTCGCATAGCCCGAGAACATCAATTCATAGCCTGAAAATCGTTTATCATACGCTTCATAGCCCAGGACGTCATGGTCCGAGGACGTCATCCTGACCGTCCGAAGACAGCATTTATGCTCCCACGGGAACTTGTATCACGTTTAAATTTTTTGCAAAATATATGTTGGTATTATTCGTTTGGAGGTACCCTAGCTAGAAAAAATTGGCTCAACAGGAGCAATCTCTCTCCGGTTCCTGCAGCCTATCAAACTTCTGACCATCCTTCCCAACCTGAACATCACGTCCGTCTTTCGAAATCTCCATCAGCATATCCCGTAAATGGATCCTGAACTACTTATGACCTGATTCATGTAAGACCAGGGATATGTAGGCAGCTCTGGAACCAGATCTCGGTCAAAATTCTTCAATCATTTCATTCAGTCAAAATTGGCCATCATATCATTACCCGACAACTCTTTCATCCTTCCCGGGTAAAGAGGAGCATATGTAGATACCCAATTTTTTCCTACACTTTTATACTCTAAATACTTTCAAAAGTATGTGTATGCATATATAAGCAGACCCAAGAGGTTTAGTATTTTTCCTAATTTTTAAAGAATTAAAATTAATTTATTGTCTATTTTAGCAGTACAAAATCCAATAACTATCGCCAAATTTATCATTTTTGTGAATAATATATTTCCATTCTCATATTTACACCAAAATATAATTAAGGTTATTTTGTCATATTTTTATAACTTTATTTGGTATTTTTAATTCTAAATTGTATTTAGTTGCAATTATAGCCTATCTTACGATTAACAATAATTTACAATTATAAAATTATTTATATATTATTAATTATTTTAATGATTTTAATTTATTTTTAAAATCAATTTGACGATTTTTCTAAAATGGAAAAATGGAAAATTGGCAATTAACACATAGACAATTATATTTCAATTGTAGCCTCAATTGACCCCCAATTCCACCCCAAATTAAACGACCCAATTTAAATTTTAACCCGACCCTTTGACCCAATTTTTAAACTCGTTTGGCATCCCCGTTAATCCTGGTCGTTGATCATTTTGGTTAACGCTCGTGATTCGTTCTTTTTTTTAATTCCCCTACCACCTTAACCCTAATTAACTCTACCAAATGTGTCGCCTTTAAACTCTGTTCACCTCCCAAATCCTCTCTAGTCCTCCCCAAAACCCTAGTTGATTCCGACCTACTTCTGCCACGTTTCCACCAGAATCTATGGCATTCCTGGCCATGGATAGCATGTGCTCACTCTCCCTCACCTTTAAACTTAAGCTAATAAAAGTTCGGAGGCCGACTTTCATGGCTTCCGTTAGATTTATCTCAGATCTGTAAGATCTATGGCCTCTCCAGCTATTTTCCTGCGGTTTCAAGTAATATGAGTCTTTCTCGACTTAGGATCTGACTTTCCTCAAGACCTTCTGATTATAGGGTCTTATCTGCTGTTTTTAAGCCATATAAGGTTCTATACTTACTTATTCTTCTTAGATCTGTACTATGCTTGGTGTTTACTTGACATTTTAAAATTTTTCCCCAATTTTCTTTTTTAAAATTGTTCGAATTTTATTTTTAGGGCTTCTGGAAAAGCTTCTTTATATGTTTTTCTGACTCTTTTTGTTCTCTCTTTATATGTGATATCCATGTCAGACTCATATGTTCTTCTTCTTACTGTTGATGTTTTGTTTCTTTTCTAATTGTGCAAGACCTTTTTATGTTCTTTGTTTACATGTTAAATTGGGTTGTTGTTCCTCACTCTTTGCTATATATGTATAAGTTTGTGCTCTTTGATTTTGTTTCACCTTACTGGGTTCTGTTTATGTTCCTGCTAGCATGATTTTTACCTACTTTGTTTAAAGCTCGTAGCCTCTCTTTCTTCTGAACTTGTTTGCGTATGTTTGCCTCTCTCAATTACCTTGACTTTTCACCACTGATTCTATTTGAAACCCTAAGGATTTGGGGATTTTCTCTAATAATTGGCACTAGGGTTTTACTTTGGGACCCTAGATATTCAGACTGGCTGCGAGTCTATGACTGAAACTCGAAATCATGTGTTCTTGTACTGAAATTTTCCATTGTCAGATCCTTTCTTTGTTTAAGCTGTATGCTTTTTATATGATAAAAAAACTCCTCTTTCCAAAGGTTTCACCAACCAAGTTATTGATTTCGAAATCCCTTTAATTTCATGATTCCTTACTGATTTCTTTCGATTGAATCTCCTTCATCCTACTGCTGTTTTTTTGATCCTTTTGTGTAAGAATCCCATGATTGTGATATTTTCCTTAAATACATGATGGCGTGTATTTCTTACGTAGTTCTATACCAGTTGAAATTATTTCTATACTTATATGATTATTTCCTTAATTACTTGGGATCCCTTGTGATTATCAATTGGATCCAATATCCTTTTGATTGATCTTCGAACTAATGCCCTATTTTTACTTTATAAAAACACTAATATTCTAACTTTCCTTAATTACTCACTATGTATTTGCTCTTGTTTATGCACTATGTGGTTTCTTTTCCCTAGTCAGCCCTATTGAACTAATTTCTTTTCTTATTCTGCTTTGACTAGTCTTTGAACTAGATTCCTCAATTAAAGAAGTACAGTTGTCTTAATTTACACTAATTTATTGATATTTCCATGTTTGTGCACTCTTTGCCTATGTATTGCCTATTTTTCCAAATTATATAAAGACTAGTCTTCCCTATTTGCAAAAACACTGACACACACTGAAATTGACACGAACAAAAACACTTCTAAATACTTACGTTCCTGCAATACTTTTTTTTTTGAAATCAACACTTTGCTTTGCTTGAGATCTTTTTGAGCTACAAATTGGCTCTCTCAAGGCTACTGTTTTGCTTACTTACTTTCTTTTGAAACTGGTATGTCTCTTATTTAATTTTCTGCTTCACCCGTATATATTTATATTACAGTTTCAGACTTTTGTTTCACTTTACTGCTCATGTTAAGTAATTTGTGCTAAAGGTTTCCCTTACTTGATTCTGTTTTTGTTATGAATCCCTACCCCTATTCCCTTCTATATGCTTGAGTTAAGGTTTTTGGGCTAACAGTACCCTAATTACTTTCCAGGCCATAACCTGATCCACAGTGGATCCAAACTCTGAATGCTTGGCTAACAGGCTAGTCAGGGGTGTGCCAGCATTCCAATTCAAGGCATGACCACAAGCCTGCCATGCCTCTCTCTGATCCCCTTTCCCTTGTGCACTTACACTTATTCTTAGACTCTTAAGTTCTGCCCCTCTCTTATGAGCCTTACTTTGGGACCTTGAGTTCCCTCTGAACTTTGACATCTGAGTGCTGGCATTCTCGCACTGCACTATGTTCTTAAATTTGCAATGTTTTGGGGTGTAAGCACTGCCCAGAATCCTTTTGTAATGACTCAACCCATCTTCTCATGTGTTACCACCCCATTTCCCCCATGTAATACTTCTTCATGTTTTGTAATCAGCATATGGTGTGTAAGAGTTGATTTGGATTGGTTTTGGAAGGAATTGAGATACTTAGTCTCTTTTAGGAAGGTTTGATTTGGAAAAGTCAACAGGATATTGACTTATGAGTTAGAGGTCTCGGATGTGATTTTTACTGACTCGATTAGCTTTGGGGTGTGATTTGTAACTTATGAGTGTGAACGGAAATGAATTTAGAGGTCCGGTGTAGAATTAGGCACTAATTGGCGAAGTTAGTATTTTGGCGATATCCGATTGATATGTGAGATTTTGATCCGAGAGTTAGAATGGAATTCTGAGAGTTGCAGTAGCTTAGTTAGGTAATTTGGGATATGTGTATACAATTTTAGATGATTCGGAGGTGATTTGGTTGGGTTTCTAATCGAATGTGTGTATCGGGAGTTTTAGAAGAACTTAGGCATGAATTTGATGAGAATTGAGGATTTTTGTGTTGTCGGATGTGTTTGTATGATTGGAACAAGTTTGAATGAGGAATTGGATCATGTTTGTGTTTTTGGTTAAGGTCCTGAGGGCCTTCGGGTGAGTTCGGGTCGCTAAACGGAGAGTTTTGGAGCTTTTGCATGTTAAAGTTTGCTGGTATCTGGTATTTTTGCACCTGCGGTTATGGGACCGCAGGTGAAGTCACGCAGAAACAAACGAGAAGGTGCAAAAGTGGGAAATGGACTCAGCGAAGGTTCTGTAGAAGCGAAAGTGAGGACCGTATAGGTGGTTCCGCTAGTGTGGAATTGGAGCCGCAGAAGCGGTTGAGGATTTGGAACAGGAAACTGCAGAAGCGGTATAGTGACCACAGAAGCGGTCCCGCATCAGCAAAAATAGGACCGCAGAAGCGAGATGACTGGGCAGAGTATTAAATTAGTCTTCTTCGAGAGTTTTTGAAAGAACAACTTATTGCACTCTGGACTAAGAGAGCTTTTGGGAGATTTTGAAGAGGCTTTCAAGGGCTTTGATCATGTATTAAGTCCAAAAACATGATTTTATGGTGTAATACATGGATTACAACTGAAAATTCAAGGGAATAAAGGTCAAAGATAGTGGTTTAGCGCTTGAACGTAAAAGCACTTCACTAGAGATTTGAGGGGTCAAATGAACTCCAATTCTGGTGATTTTTATATGTATAGACTCGCGGCGAGATAAGGAATTCGTTGGTGTAAACGTTTTGAGTTTTTCAATTTGTGTAAAACCCTGGGGCTCGGGTTTTACCAATTTCAGAATTCTTATTATTTTTCGATCATTTTTATTGGGTTTTGTTACCTTGGCACATTATGACGGATTCATTGTAGTTTTGGTCAGATTCGACGCACGAAGAGGTCAATTCGAGAGGCAAGGGCATAGCGAGCTAGACTTTGGCCGGCTAGAGGTGAGTAATTGATTTGAATCATGTCCTGAGGATTTGAAACCCCGAATTTTACATCGGAACATTATATATATAGGCGAGACACGAGCTCTACAATGACTGCGGGGTCGTTTGTTATTGGGGATTGTGACTTGGTCCGTCTCGAGAAATGTTTCTACTGTGTTTTCCACTAGAACTTATTCGATAATCATCCTACTTGGATTTAATTGTTATATTTGGGCCTTGTGCAAATTATTTGAATCCTTCAGGGATTGATATCATTGTTCTCGCACATTTTGCATATTATTTGATATTAGTCCAAGGTTTTAAATACTGTTTTGCAAACTCAACCATCTTTCTAAGATTTGAAAACTTAAATGATATTTCTAAATGATATTTTGGACTGAGAACTACTATTTTATAAATTCCCAAGGGGATTATGATGATTTCTGGACTTAGCATGGATAGGGCTGCATGCCGCAGCAATTTTATATTGAGATTGAGGCCGAGAGCATGGTTGATTATATTGATATTGAGGCTGAGAGCCTGGTTGATTCCATGAGATGGATTGATATTGCACTTGGGCTGTAGGAGCCCCTCCGAAGTGTGTACACACCCCCAATGAGTGCTATCGATGATAAATAAATGGATGGCTCGAGATGCACGCTGTAGTAGGTACCATCATATGCTTTTAAATGCGTTCATGCATTTGATCTTTATCTATTATACCTATTCAGCATTTGTACTCTGATTTCATCGATTTGATGCTTCACCATTAAATGTTCTACTGATCACTGAGTGTTGGGCCCGAGGGGCGGATTTCTGTGCTTATCTATGCTATTGCTATTGCATTCATTTACGTAACTGTTGAAAAAGGCATTTCTAAAAGAGTCTTTAAACTGAGATTAAATGTTTCTCTAAAGTTTTCATAGCTTCACTACTTTCTCAAAAAAAGGTTTTCTCTCTTCTATGCAGCATGATGATCTGTTATACGTGATTTCTTACCACCCAGTTATTATATACTCTTATTACTCACGGAGTTGGAGCACTTAATTTACTCCCTGCACCTCGTGTGCAGATGCAGGTATCTGTTCACCCGGTAGTGGGTTTTGAGCTTATTGGAGATTTGGTGATCGTAGCTGTGCAAGGTGACCTCCAGCGTTTGTGACATCGGATTTCTCCCTTTTGATTCTAAATTCTATTTTGTATATTACCAGCCTTGTATTTGCGTATTATGCAAGTTGTGGCTTAAGCATGTATTGAGGTGTCATATCACCAGAGTGGTGTATTGGATTCGAGGTGATCGTTGGGATTACTAATGAATACGAACGAATTTGATTTCAGCTTGTTGAAAGGATAATATCGAGGTTCAGCTCGGAATCTATTGTGGTATTAGTCATAAGGGAAGTGTCTTCATGAATAGTTGATCTGAGAAATGGTTACGGTTTATTACAGTATATGAAAATGTTTGAGTAAGACCTTAGTTGATAAGAGGTTTTCTACCGGTATTCGGGTGTTGCGGGAAATTACTGTGAATAGAATTTATCGTTTGAGTGCTTAGGCTATGTAGTTGTCATATGAATGAGGGTTATTACAGCTGGTTCGTGCTTATTCTGGGTATATATGTGAGGTTCTGATCTTGTGTATGATTTTGGAAGGTGCAATATGGTTCTAGGGTTTATGGACTGGATGGATTGTGATATTTTAGCTATATTGTGTTATCAGACCTATGCGAGATAGGGTGACGTGGGATCACCCCCGGGTATATGCTTGGTAAGGTCATTCAGCTATTGATTGGCTTCTAGGAAAACTCTGGGTATGCTCGAGGACAAGCGTTTGTTTAAGTTGGGGAGGATGTGATGACCCGACCCGTCATCTCATATGTTACCGCCCTGTTTCCCCATGTTACACTTCTTCATGTTTCATTATCGGCATTTGGTGTGTTAGAGTTTATTTGGACTGCTTTTGGAAGGAAATGAGACACTTAGTCTCTTTAAGAAAGGTTTGGTTTGGAAACGTCAACTAGATATTGACATATGAGTTAGAGGGCTCGGATGTGATTTTCGCTTATTCGGTTATCTTCCGGGTGTGATTTTTGACTTAGGAGTTCTATCGGAAGTGAAATTGCAGGCGCGGTGTAGAATTAGGCTTGAATTGGCGGAGTTAGTATTTTCGCGATATCCAATTGATAGGTAAAATTTTTATCCAAGTGTCAGAATTGAATTCCGAGAGTTGCAGTAGCTTTGTTAAGTGATTTGGGAGGTGTGTGCAAAATTTCAGATGATTCGGAGGTTATTTGGTTGGGTTTCTGGTCGAATGTGTGTCTCAGAAGTTTTAGAAGAACTTATGCTTGAATTTGATGAGAATTGAGGATTTTCGTGTTGTTGGATGTGTTTTTATGATTGGAACACGTTCGAATGAGTTATTGGATCATGAGTGTTTTTGGTTGAGATCCCGGGGTGAGTTCGGGTGGTTAAACGAAGAGTTTTGGATTTTTTGCATGTTAAAATTTGCTGGTATCTGGTATTTTCGCACCTGCGGTTATGGGACCGCAGGTGCGGTCATGCAGAAGTGAACGAGAATGTGCAGAAGCGGAAATTGGACATAGGGCAGGTTCTGCAGAAGTGCAAGTGAGGACCGCACAGGAGGTTCCGCTGGTGTGGAATTGAAGACGCAGAAGCGGCTGAGGATTTGGAATAGGAAACCGCGGAAGCGGTATAGTGACCGCAGAAGCGGTCCCACATCATCATAAATGGAACCGCAGAAGTGAGATGACTGAGCAGAGTATTAAATTAGTCTTCTTCGCTAGTTTTTGAAAGAATAATATATTGCACTCCGGACTTAGAGAGTTTTTGGGCAATCTTGAAGAGGGTTTTGAGGTCATCGATCATGTATGAATTCTTGGACTTATAACATGATTATATGGTGTAAATACAAGGATTACAACTGAAAATTCAAGGGATTAAAGGTCAAAAATGATGGTTTAGGGCTTGAACATAAGAGAGCTTTAACTAGGGATTTGTGGGGTCAAATGAACTCTGATTCTGATGATTTTTATATGTATAGACTCGTGGAGATAAGGAATCCGTTGGTGCAAAAGTTTTTTATTTTGGAGAAGTGTGCTCGGAGCTCGGATTTTTCCAATTTCAGAAATTCTTGTTGTTATTCGATTATTTTGATTGCATTTTGTTCCTTTGGAATAATGTGAGGAATTCGTTGTGGTTTTGGTCAGATTCGATGCGCGAGGAGGTCGATTCGAGAGGCAAGGGCATAGAGAGCTAGACTTTGGCCGGCTAGAGGAGAGTAATTGATGTAAATGTTGTCATGAGGGTTTGAAACCCCGGAATTTCACATCGTAACGCTATAATTAGGCGAGGCACGCACTTTATAATGAGTGCGGGGTCATTTGTTATTGGGGATTCTGACTTGGTCCGTCCCGAGATATGTTTCTACTGTGTTTTTTACTAGAACTTATTTGATAATCATCCTACTTGGATTTAATTTTTATATTTGGACTTCGTGCAAATTATTTGAATCCTTCAGGAATTGATATCACTGTTCTCACATATTTTGCATATTATTTCATTTCAGTCAAAGGTTTTAAATACTCTTTTGCAAACTCAGTCATCTTTCTAAGATTTGAAAACATAAATGATATTTCTAAGTGATATTTTGGGCTGAGAACTACTGTTTTACAAATTCCTACGAGGCTTAATATGATTTCTGGACTGAGCATGGAACGGGTTGTGCGCCGCAACAGTTCTATATTGAGATTGAGGCCGAGAGTCTGGTTGATTATATTGATATTGAGGCCGAGAGCCTGGTTGATGGCATGAGATGGCTTGGTATTCTGCTTGAACTGTAGGAGCCCCTTCGGAGTCTGTACACACCCCTAGTAAGCGTCTTCGATGATAAATAAATGGATGGCTCAGGCTGCACGCCGCAGTGGGTACCAAAGTGTACCATCATCTGCATTTCATTGCATTCATGCATTTGTTCTTTATCTGTTACACCTGCCTAAGTATTTATACTCTAATTTCATCGACTCTAATTTCTGTGCTTATCTGCACTATTGCTACTGCATTCATTTGCGTAGCTGTTGAAAAAGGCATTATTAAAAGAATCATTAAACTGAGTTTAAATGTTTCTCTAAAGGTTTCATAGCTTCACTACCTTTCTCAAAAAGGGTTTTTCTCTACTTCTATTCTGCATGATGATCTATTATATGTGTTTTCTTATCGCTCAGTTATTTTCTACTTTTATTACTCATTGAGTTGGAGTACTCACTTTACTTCATACATCTCGTGTGCAGATGCAAGTATCTGTTCACCCGGTAGCGGGTTTTGAGATGATTGGAGATTTGGCGATCGTAGCTGAGCAATGTGACCGCCAGCGTTCGCAGCACCGAATTTCTTCCTTTTGATTCTAAATTCTATTTTGTATATTACCGGCCTTGTAGTTGCTTTTAAACTCTTCTACATACTCGTGACTTGTGACACCCCGATTTGGGTTGTGCTTAGGTTGTACTTCCGCTAAATATTAATATTAAATCATATTTAGACTGCTTATTCATGTTTAACTATTTTTGAAAATGCAATTTGAGTTGGTTGGCTGGCCTTGTCTTCACGAGAGGCGTCATTACCACCGGAGCGGGGTTTGGGTCGTGACACCTTTTAGACTGTTTGAAACTTTGACACACCTAAAATAGGAGAAAGTCTTTTGGAAATATGATCCTGGAAGTTGGTTTAGTTCATATTGTTGGACTTTGAGTCTGAATTAGGCTGTTTGGATGTAGCTGGAACTTCTGATGTAATTTAACTTTTCCTTTTCTAATTCATTCCAGATTGTAATAATTTGAAATAACATATGGATAGCTTATAGTAAAAAGGGGAAGGTTGCTTATTGTATGCATAAGGGTAGATATCATGCTCATTAGGTATTTACTTCTACAAATCATGTCAAGTTCTGCATTTGCAACATTTTTCATATAGAGATCCTGTTTTAGGTTTTGCATTTTTCATATAGAAATCATGTTTTAGGTTCTGCATTTTTCATATAGAAGTCCTATTTTTAGGTTCTGAATGTTCATATAGAAATCCTGCTTTAAGTTTCGCACTTTTGCATCTCAGAAATCCTGCCTATAAGTTCTGCATATATATCATATCGATGACTTTTCCATTTTTGCATCCTATATAGAAAACATGGTAAGCCGGATTCTGAATTTTCCTAATCGCATAGAAAGGATGTATATATGGTTTCCTGAATTCTGTATACGTATCCATCACGGAAAATAATATATAGGTTTAAATAATAAAATTTGTGTTTAGACATAATGTCTATAGGAATTCTGCATTTTTCGTGAAACTAGCCACACTTAGAAGTATGCCTATAGAAGTAATCAACCAATCTGAATCCCTCAATTCACTGATAAGTTTAAAATTGGTAACAGCATTGCTTAAGCGCTTGCAGAACTTGTGTCCCTGTTGTTAATAAATCTACTTTTGGAACTAGTATCTTTCTCCCGTATTTAGAAACCATGCTTGTAGGTTTCACTTAAACAAACTTTAGGTAATTAGTTAACTATATTAGTCTTTGATAACTACATCTAGACAAGGCTAATTTGACTCCTCATCTGAGAAATATGTGTAGAATCAGCCTATCCTATGCTTTAATTTAATTCAGACCAAACCAGTATTTGAAGTCATGCTATATTTGCTCTTCTAAATGAGGAGGCATGTATGAGCCTTAACTGCTATTTGTTCTCCTTTTAACTGCTATCTGTTATTTTTCTTCGCCTAGATTTTTTATCCTTTTAAAACTCTGAAAAATCACCAACTCCATCCCTTTACGATTGGTAGTCGCAATGCCTCCGAGACTGATAGGATAGGGATGGTAATAGCATGCAATAAGTAACAATAATATCCTTTCTTTTATACCTTAATAGGGTGGGCATGGTTGATACGGAGATGATGACCGATGCGTTAATATCTCATATAGCCCCTCTTCCAAGGAGTGATTATTGGATATTGCATTGACGTGATCCATATTAATCATAAACCTAGGACCTCCCTCCCCCCCACCCCACTTGTTCTTGTCTGCTTTCTTTAGAATTGCTTAAATTTTTCATAAATTTCTACCTTTTTTGCTTTTCCCCAAATGTTTTCAACTTATTTGCAATATTATATGCAAGCCCTTCTACTTGATCCCTTAACTACTTATTTGATTATGTGAAGTCACAATCATAACATGTCCGCGAGCCACACTAGTGGATCTTGAGGAGTTCCTAACACCTTCCCCTCGAGATAATTTATATCCCTTACCCAAGCTCTGGTTCTTCAAACTCAAGCCCTTCGTAGTGTCCTAATGCACTTAATCATTAGGTGGAGACTCTTCAAATTCAAAAATCCGATTCCCAAGTGGGAACGAGTTGTCCTCCTAAATGTCATAAACCTGATTTCTCCTTAGAAAAAGGGGGCATCGACACCTGGGCAGACTTCATTTTTCTTCTTTGGGAATGCAATGCTTCCTCTGCGTTAGCGATGCACAAATGCCTGGGCAGACAGAATATAACCCAAATTCGAGGGTTCGACAATTTGGTTCATATCTTAACTTGTGGATCTCGATTTTGAGTGATTCTTTGAGTGTTTATCACACAAATTGATTGGGTATGTGTTCTTCACCTGGAATCTAACATATTCCATGTTTTTTTCTTCATTTTCATCATTTAATTTATGTTTTGAGTTGAGGAAAATATTGGTTTTGAAAGAAAATTTCTAAAATGGAAAATCATAGTTTGAGAGACCAAATGGTATCGGAATTTAATAATTTGTATGTTTAACTCTTATTTGAATGGGTATGGGGTTTTTGTAAAATTTGTCGGGTTCCGAGGTGCGAACCCGGGGGTCGACTTTTGGATCGATTTTTGAATTTTGTTAAAGATGTAGATTTTATGATCCAGAATAGTTTCCTATATATTTTATTTGTGCTTTGAAGTTGATTTGGTTAGATTTGAGCCGTCTGAAGGTCTTTTCACCTGAGAAGTGCATTTTAGAGTTTCGATGTGTCGTATTTGAGGTAAGTACCTTGCCTAAACTTGTGTGACTTCCTCTTAGGATCTGAGTCTTCGGTGTTGATTGTGTTTTGTGTACGCGAGGTAACGAGTTCTTACTCAGACTTATTTATGGGGAATTGGCCTTTTAGGGTTCTTAGGTTCTTCTATTCATCATGTATGGAGTTATTCTTGATATGATTGAGTTTCCTATTTACTAGTTTCACCTTTTCATGATTTAATTGGAATTAATTGCATATGGTTCATTCTTATTGACTATTTGACTCTCATTTTGCTTAATTAAAAGTTTTACCTCTTATATTGCCATGCTATCTTCCATAACTGCTTGTCCTGATTGGAAATCATTAGTATCTCTCATGTAATTGTTTAGTCTTAATTGAGGTTATGATTATCTTTTCGCTGCTCATCCTTAATTAAAATTGTTTTATATTCTTCATAATTTTCCTAACCTTAAAAGAAGTTAAGATATCCTATGCTTAGTTGACATTTCCTGATTTAGGATTATTCGATTCATGTTGGTTTCCTTGTTTTTGAACAATATATTGTGGGATCGGTGCTTCATATTATTTTCTTCATTGTTTAGTTGTTCTTATTATGTTTAGTATTCTCTATTGTGGTTATTCCTTAGCTAGTTTTACTGTCTCCTTGTGATAGAAATTTCTCGAGTTAATTTACTTTTCTTGTTCTTGTATATATATTGTTATTATTGTTGTCATACTTGTTGTGGTGGTGCACTAGGTTTCCACCGTACGGTTGTTGATATTGTGATGCACGAGGTTTCTGCCGTGCAGTTGTTCTTATAGGGTTGCACGAGGTTTTGCCGTGCTATTGATATATTGTACATGCGGCGTGATAAGGAAGGATATATATATATATATATATATATATATATATATATATATATATATATATATATATATATATATATATATATAAATATATATATCTATATATTGGTTGCGATGTGACAAGACAAGGTAGGAACGTTATGATGCACACGTGGTGAGACAAGATGAGCTATATCAGGGATTGATTGGGATGATTTTTGATGTCTTGGGGGCATTTTTGCTGTTTGATATATTGTTGTAGTACACTTACCGATATTATCTTTATCTCATGGAAGTTTTGAGAAAATATCTTACTTGTTGTCCGTCCCTTTCCTTATGCTTATTAGCTCGAAGGAACTATGTTAGAGCACTTGCACAAGCATACACGTAGTTGAACAATCCCATTAGATATGAAGTTCTCCTGATATTGCTAAGTATGGATGTGAACCCTCATTTACTTATCATATACATGAGAGTAGCTCTAGATAGATAGTGAGTTGCCAGCGTAACCATGAGGTGTGAAGGCACATGATGCCAAGTATTAGGGTTCGGGCATTTAGACCCCGTGAGTTGCAATTTGTCCAAGATTCAGTATTTCGAGGAGTTTGTTGGTTAAGACCTGATGTGATCACTATTGTAGGTTTTGGGCTATGGCTTACCTTTACTGTATTTGAGAAATTGGATTTGGGTTTGTGATTTCGCTCGCTCTTCTATGTCATTGTTATGGTATTTTCGTTGTTACTTGTTATTTTCTTCCCTTATTGTGATTGTTGTCTTGTCAGTCATATCGTGTAGTCTTTATATATACATCACTTTCTATTGTCCCAATGCTTATATTTGTACAGTTTGTTAGACCAGTAGGTGTCTTGACTGTTTCTCGTCACTACTCCACCTAGATTAGTCTTAACTTACTGGGCACCGCCGTGGTGTGCTCGTGCTACGCTTCTTTACATTTTTGTTATGCAGATGCCAGGTATCTATCGTTAGTAGCTATGCGGGTCATTGCTAAGGAGACTCGAGGTAACCATGCTGTTGCGTTACAAGCTTCAAAGTCACTTACTTGTATTCAACTAATTTCAGTCTTTTCCAATAGTTTATACAGAAGTGGTAGTTAGATCTGTAGAGCTTATGACTTGTATTACCGAATTTTGGGAATATGTTCATTGTATAAAGAGTTCATTCCAGCAAAATATTAAGATATTATTTATTATCGTTGTTTGTCCGTTAATATTAGGTTTACCTAGTCCTAAGAGTAGGTTCCGTCACAAAACTCAACGGAGGGGAAATTGTGTCATGACACTACTTGTTAAAGCTCCTGTCGGTGTTCAATTTTAATTTTCCTTGACGAGGCATCTCCTTTAGCACACTTCTCCATACTGGTATAGATTTCAGTCGTCCGATCATCTTACAATTTTATACCAATTATTTTGAGTCGTAAGAGAGGGATATTTCCTTTTAATCGCAATTTTGGTGTTCCGGATAATCTGCGACTTCATGTTGTGTAACAAAAAATTCTTTCTAGGTAAGGCCTTCTTAGACCTCACTACCCTTATATTCCATATGATTGTACTAATCATGGAATATGTAAGGGAGTAAATCAACTTTGACTGCTTCCCCTCGAAGAAGGGTGCATTTGTTCTTTGTTTTTTCCTATTTTCATGTTTCTGGTTCTGCCTCTTTTAACCAGATATTTTCCCTATTTGTTGGATATCTCCTTTAAGTGAGATTCACAAGGGTCGTCAAGATGTTTGTTAAAAGGTTCTTCACTATTTACTAATACTAACATTCTCAGTCCCTTCCTCGATAGTCTTGTTATTGTCTTGTATTCTCTTGTCATCAAGGTTGTAGTCGCCAAGATCCACCACCACTTGAATTCAAGAATAAATTTTAATGACTCTGATCGGGTTTTAGAGACCTTTGATTATTGTTCTTCTTTTGATCTCCCATGTTAACACTCTCTAGGTCTTGACTAGAAAGCATAGTGTTGGTTCCCACATTTTCTTCTTCAAGTTATTTGTCTCCCTCTCTTTTGTTGTAGTTGCTATCCCTTGCTTCTTTAGGATTGTTTTTGTCAACCTTCTCTATGGTATCAAAACTAACCCTAGAAGCGCTGATTGTTTTCAATATCCCTCTTTTATTGTTCCCTATCTCCCCTGATTCCTTAAGACTATCTTTAGTTACAGTATCTAGAGCATTTGGTTGATTTCTTATAACTGCCTTGGACATGTTCTTCTTATACTTTTTCAATGAGGGATTGAACATCACAAAGTTTTCCTTTTTGGATTCATTTTCGTCTTTTTCTTTCTGACTTCTTTCTTAGCATTGTCAAGGACAAGGTCCTCTTTTTCGTCCTGATTATCAATATTGTTTGGAGCCCGTGACTTTCTATTTTCATGTGCACCATCCTTCATCACCTCATCCTTCTGTTCATTATCTTCTTTGTTCACAGTTTGCTTTTTCCATACTTCTGTCCTGTTTTTTTTCGTGTTTGGGACTTGCCAATTCTCCTTTTCATTAACTTCACCTTTTGTATCCACCTTGTTGTTTATCTCCTCAGTTTGTTTCCCTCTACTTGATTCCCTTGTTTCATTCTTTTTCTCCATATAAATTATTTTCATTGGCGCTATACTTGAGTAGGTTTGGAAATCTATTTCTTGCCAATGTACTTAATTTTATTCGCTCGGGGGATGAGCAAAAATCATAAGTGTAGGGTGGTGATAAATGGACAAAAGTGCATAATTTTGAGTGTATTCTCATCTCATTTGTTGTATGAGTTGTAGGAGATTACATGATTTTTAAAGTGAATTATACTCGGTATGTATGTGTTGTTTGTAGGAGTGAGCTCTCATAGTAATGGATCAAAAGATATCAAATTATTGCAAATTGAAAAAATGAAAGGATTGGAAGCTCGTCTATTCTCTTACATGGAATGAATACGGACGCGAAAAATAAGAAAAAGGCAAGCACAAAATAGTGAAGTGAAGCAAAGGTACTGATCGTTTCGCACAATAGAAGAATTTCAAAAGATTAATATACATCCATGGACGCGCAACACACGAAGGCAGGTGCGGATTCCAGTTTTTCTCATCCGAGTTTGGATTACATAGTTCCTCCCCATATCAACCCTAAGTGATATTAATACACAAAAAATGTTATACAATATCTTTGAAGGTAAGAACAAGAAAGGAGCAAGGCGGAAGATTTGGAAATGAGTTTTATCCTTCTTCTTCTTTTTCTATTATTGGTGATGAATTCTATAATTCCACTTATGCAAACAATTATAAGTAGCTAAACTCATTATTCTAGGGTTTAATGGTACCTCTTAGAGAATGAATTTTCGTTTGCATTTAATATAAATTTGTCATTAAATTTTCTCTACTTATTCAACTACGTGATTATTGTTGATTGAAGGGCCCTCAATTAACTATGCCTATTTAGTGTGTATTGTTTGGAAAATGGTACATATTTAGGTAGTTGTTAAGCAGCATCACTCCTAACGTATATGAGGAATCAATATGGAGGTTTTAAAAGTAGGATTAGGAATAACAAAACCTTGATGTTATCTTCAAGAGCGGTAAATTAGTGTCAGCTATCGTAGTTCAGCAGAATACGTCTAGTAAATTATTATAGTTGCTTGGAAGAGAATTATGACACCTAAAATTCTCACAATCGGTAGAGAATACTTAGGCTAATTTATAAGAGATATACTGGGGAGGATTCCGATAATTGGGGAAATCATAACTTTACAGTTTTCCAATTTTGTCGACAACATTTGCTTTAATAGTAGTAAAATTATAGCATTTTAATTGAGTTGCTTTTAGATAAGAAAACACTAAAAACTCGTTATTTAACATTTCTAGAAGTTCAATAGTTAAATTCTTGCAAAACAAGCCTTTTAATCAGTAGTTTAATTTCCAATGGAATTTGGCTCCGAATTTATAAATTAGATATATTTGCAAAGACTGTTTGACCTTTTAGGAGGTTTAATTGGGCTTGATCGGTAGACGGAGATGATATCACTCGTTGAATATTGTGGATTTATGGAGCTGTAATCGGTTGTAGCCGTATACTGATCCAATTAGGTATAAGATTGCTTCTGTTTTTTCTTTTCTTAATTAGATAGATGTGTTTATACGTTTTCCTTTTTATTTTGAGGAAGTTACATGTTTGATATGCCAGTAAAAAATATTTACATTTGTTAGCCAATATACATCAATTATACATTAATAATATGCATATTATATATTTGGCAACTATTTCTTTAGTTTGGTGGCTAAACAATGTAAGAACCCCTTTTCTTTTCTTTCTTTAGCATGAAATTTACTCAAAATATTAATATTTACACCCTAATTAGCTCATAAAGTTTAATTAATTTAAGTTTAGAAGGAATTCTTAAGCAGATTATAAGGGGTGCTTCACTATAACCCTTTTACTTTGAACCTTTACTTGAAACTTCTTGTATTTCGCAAATTAATGGAGTTACGCACGAGCATTTAGTTAAACAATATAGGCATAATATTGTTTTCTTTGCTAATGAATGAAGAATCTATTATATTAAAAGCATAGAAGTTTAGTTATTACATAACATAGGAATAGCACGCATTGCGATTTTTTCCGATTTGTCTTTAATAAAAACTTATAAAATAAAAGCCGGAGGTGTTTCCCGGTACATAATGATATCTTTCTCCCTTGATGTTTTTTGCCTGGCGCTTCTATACTTTGCTAAAGTGTCAGCTACAGTGTTCCATTCCCGATATGCATGTTTTATTTCTGCCACTCCAATAACATCAAGAAGAAAACCGCAATCATGAAGAAGATGTGAGTAGCGAGGTTGTTCATTTTTAAATAAATTACATAATACCTGTGAATCTGTTTGCATCATAGTGGGAAAGAGATTTTTTGTGAATGAGAGTTCTAGTCCTGCCATTAGTGCTAGCAGTTCACTCTGAAGTGCGGATATTGCAGCTGCCTTGTGCGCGAACCCCGCTATATGATTACCATTGAGGTCTCTGATGATTCCACCAGCACCATTGGTTTGATTGTTTTTATCATAAGCTCCATCAATGTTTAGCTTGTAGTAGTTAGTAGGTAGGTACCATCTTTTTGGTATGTGAATCATAGGGTTTGGTTTCACAGTAATCTACGCAATTGAAATGAACTCGGCAACTTGAATCATAATTTTTGTCTGGAATGCAATAGAAGTTGTTCCTATTAATCCAAGTGTTCCACGGGATGAAAGGTATTAAGGTGGAGTTTGGAGATTTGAGGGAGGCATTTGTTGTTTTAATAGTAGTATCATTGAGACACGTATCCTTTATCAAGTGGACAAAATTCAAATAGTATTGGCAGAGTTGGGTTGTTTTTTTTGGTTTTTGATTTGCAGTTGTAGTAGATAGGGTGGCTTTGTGGTAAAGTTGCCATGGGTATTTGGTTCCAGAAAGATTGATCAATTTTTGGTGAGAATGGGATGTGTAGATAATCTATCAAAACACCATGAATGATTTGTGAGGATTGAAGACATTGTTTCGTTGTTCTTCCATATACAGTAGAGGCGCCTATATTGAGTAGCGTAAACAATTAATGCTAGGGATCCAGTTGTCATATCAGAGATTTATTTTTTCCCATCTGTTATGTTCCACGAAAGCCCTGAACAAAATAGAGTATTTGTTTTGGTCATGCTTTTTCATATGTATGAATCAGTAAGTTTAGCCTCAAATGTGTCTGCTCGTCAATGTTGGACATATTTTGCTTGTAGAATTTTTACCCACAATGATTGATTGTTGTTCTGGAATTGCCATAATAGTCCTTCAAACATTGCATAATTCCTCTTACCGGTTTTATAAAGCCCTAGTCCACCGAGTACTTTTGGAGTGGTTACAGTCTCCCAATTGACAATGTGGCCTTCTCTTTTTTCGGAGTTGAACCCTATAGAAAATTTCGTTCGATACGGTCTATATGATTCCTACTAGAGGTTGGCAGTAGGTTATTTTGCATGGAATAGTTTGGTATGGTGGCTAGTACTGAATGGATGAGGGTGGTTCTACCTACCATATTGAGAGTTTTTACTTTCCTGCCTGAAAAATTATTGTTCATTTTGTCAATTATATATTTATAGTCTTTGCCTTTGGGAGTTATTTGCTAGGTGAGAACCAGGGTATTTATCAAAGTTGGTAGCTTTCTGGATGTTTAGAGTACTTGTAAGGCACTTTTGAGTGTTGAGCGGTACATTTTTAGAGAATTTTTTTTATTTAAAGAAATTAATTTTTTTTCCTATTTGGTGGTAGAAAGAGTTGAATATATTAATAATAGTGTTGGCATTGTTTAGATCCGCGCGAGTAAATAATATCAGGTGGTCTGTAAAAGCATGTGTGAGAGTGGTGGCCCCAGTCTGCTAATCTTGACTAATATCTAGTAACCATTAGCCGTGGCTTGATCAATCTGATGGGACATTGATTGCATACAAATGATGAATATGTATGGGGTTAGCAGGTCTTCTTAACGAATGCCTCGAGATGGTTCAAAGAAGTTAGTAGGTCTTCCACTAATCATGATTGAGACGGACCATCTATCAAACTTTTTTTCTAGGTTTAGTTTAAGCATCATGTTTCCTTTTCGTCATGACATATGATTAAAGGAATGAATTGCTTCTTGCACTATTATTGCATTATCAACAACCCTTCGACTTGGGAGGAGACTACATTGATTGGGACTAATGAGACGTTTGAGGAAGGGTTGAATCTTGTTAATGATAATTTTTGTAATCGTTTTATATGATGTATTGCACAGGCTAATTGATCTGTATTGGAATATATGTTCTGGATTATTAACTTTTGGAATGAGTGTGATAAAGATGATATTTATCTCTACAAGGATGTATGAGATTCAAACGGATCTTTGCAAATTTGGATTACGGCGTATTTGGTTGAACTCCAGTGATATTTAAAGAAGATTGGATGGAATCCATCCGTCCTAGGTTCATTGAGAGGTTTGAAATTTTTATTGCTCTATGAATTTCACCCTCTGAAATGGGTCTTGATGATATTCTTCTATCCTCCTCGGACAGGACGTAATCAAATTGTTCGAGAGAAGCATTTTTACTAGCCAAAAGCTTATATGAATAGATGATGTTGTAGTGATTTAGGATAATAGATTAATTTCTTGGTTATCATATGTCTAGTAACCTACGTAGTCATTTAATCCTAGTATTCTATTGTGTCTTCTTGTTTGAATAGTTGAGCTGTAGAAAAACTTTGTATTTTCATCCCTCTCATAGGCCATTAAAATCTTGATTTTAGCTTCCAAAAATCTTCTTCTTATTTTAGTACTTAATTTTTTTTTGGTTCCACTAGGCAATCGCCAAGGGTTAATTTTCATAAATAAATGGAAAAGGAAATTACAACAAATAGGAAAAATAAAATAAGGCGGATTACACCGGTAATGTCACCCATATAACACTGCCGGCATAGACCTTATATTAGCTATCCTATTGAGGCAAATAAAAGCCTCCTGGACTAGCAAGCGTATAAAAAGAAAGAGCTCGCAACAACAAAGAATTGAATGATCATCACAGAGTTTATAACATGCTCTGTGATGATATTACACAACATAATACTAATGTGATTGTAAAATAAAAAGATGAAGAAGCCATAAAGATGCCCCTCTTACTCTTTTATTGTGGAAACTTCGATTTGAAGAATGTTATCTTCTTCCCCATAATTTTTCAAAAAGTCTTCAAAGTTCATGATTTATTCTTCAGGCGATTGGATTTTCGAAGAATTGTTTGAGCGGCCAGTTTTTGTTTTGCAGTTCTCATTGGGGGCCTCCTTATGTTTACGTCTTCAAATATCCTGCCGTCCCAACTTCTTTCCTTTTGATGAGACTTCTTATTTCTTATACTGTGCAATGGTAACAAATCTCCTTTTGTTGAAGCATCTGCTCGGCATTAGTTTAAGATATCCTCTTCTTCCCCTTCTTCGTATATATGTCTTCCTGCCAAACTTATATTTGGCAATTCTTGAAAAACGCCTTGAGTTGTTAATTGTGCATTGTTCATGACTGTATTGTTTTTTTTTTGTTTTTGCTGTTTGTTCCTGCTCATGACAGAACTACCAGCAATAAGGTTAGTATCTGTATTTACCATTGCTTCCAAGAGTTTCCTTTCCTCGGACAAGATTACTGAAGCAGTTGGACGAGCTGCCCCGCCTGAGACCTTGCTACTGTGCTGATATCAGCAGAATGAGAGTTAGCTGTAGCATTCCTTTGTTGCTCCTGATTTGATAGCAGAGTTGGCGTCATGGCATCCGAAAATTTTCTGTCCTCTAAATTAGAGACTGGTTCTGTTCTTGCAACCTTATTCTGGCTAGTTGATGGCAGCAGAGTTGTAATTCGATCACCAACTAAAGCTTCGGCTGGGTTCAGTTGACGATTATGTGTTGTATCATTGTTGTTGAACTTTGATGTCCCTTCAATTGAGCTAACTGCTTTTGCGTTATTTCTTTGAAAAAAAACTGGAGCATTATGGTTTAAACTGCTGTTTGGAGTTGCTGTTTGTTTCACAATTGCGCGACAGTTCTTATTTGCATTTTTCCTTTGACATTTTTGCTCGACTAAATCATCACTGTCTTCTTCAGTACTGTCCTGATCACACTCATAGTCTTCTTCATCCTATGAAAAACTAGCGAGTCCTTCTCCCCAGCTCTCCTCATCATCGTAATCTCGTTGGTATTTTCACAATTTCGATTTAATGGCCATTGCCCTCTTTGGCACAGTAGGAGTAGCTATGATTGGAGAACTTTGATGTTTGGATTGTATTTGCATATTTGTACAAGTAGCATGAGCTGCATTCTTTGCCTCTGAATTCTGTGATCTGTTTTGACTGTGACAAGGCTGCAAATTTTCTCCCAAGATTTTTCCTTCATCATCATTGACATTGGCAAGTACGTCAAATGAGTTTGAAATTGAAGGTAAAGCTGGATTGTTTCCTGCGATCTGAATTTTATTTTTGGTTTTTGGAGTTACTGCTTTGTTGGCCATCGATGACCATTGTCCCTCTTCCCTTGTGTGTTGACGATTATCAGTAGAATCTAAAGCAGAATTTGCTTGAACCAGTGCAGCTTTAGAGACAGTATCTGCTGATGTACATGTAATGATCATACTTCCTTGTAGGTCCCTGCCTTGCTGGTTAACAATATGTTGTGTGAGAGAAGTCTGTGCAGTGTCCTTATCAACATGAAATGTTGTTCTGTGGATACCATCCTTCACTGCTTCCTGGTAGCCAAACTGTGATGCAGCTTGATCAATAGAGCACTGCATAGAAAGTGTAAATGTTTCATTTGGTACTGTCTAGTTGGCAGTGTTGGTATCCTTTGTACCAGATGCTGCAAATTCCAATTACATAACATCACATTGGATATCTATTACTACATTTTGCCCAACGCATATATTGACATCCCCTGCTATATATCGCTTAACAATTGGATGCACAGAATCTGTGTGTGTGGAATTGGGATGCTGCCCTTTGCATGACTCATTTGAAAATATACTCAAAGCTGAGGATTTATTTAAACCAGTGCATCCTGCAGTGACAGTAGGATTTGCAACAGGTTTAGCAGGATGCAGTACCTCCAAGTTTGTGTCATTTGCTTGACAAAGTAGTGTAGGTTTGTTATTGTTAATATTGTGTAACAGATGTTGCTGCTCAGACACCAGTTGTTCAATCATGTTTGAGTTATGAAATGCAGTCTCAGCTTATGCAACAGTAGCTTTTGACACCACCTTTTCACTGGGAGCATTCATATTGGATGGAACAGTATATGCATTTTGACACAGCTGTGCAGTGTCCTATATTGCAATTACCTTTGACATACAGTTGCTTCGGTAAAATCTGTCTCAACTTCTGAAGCTCGGGTTTTCCATACGAGAATTTAATCACAACTGCTTCTTGAAGACCTTCCTCCTTTGTGAAAGTATTCACTTCATCTACTGTGAATTCAACAGTAGGTATCTATTCTCGACAGTAACAGGACATAATTCCAGATTTGCATTTGTTGCGACAGAAAGTTGTCGAACAAGTTGCGATGCATAAGATTGTTTTGCATCTTGAGCTGATTGAATTTCTGTACGGATTTGATTATCCTCTCCCACAACACAAAGCAGGGGAGAAGGTGAAGCTTCCACAGTTGCGACGAACTTCAACCAGGATCCATCACGAAATCTGTGTCGGAAAAGTAGTAGTGCTGAATTGAGAGTGCTACAGTAAATTGGAAAACAAGATTTATGATGTAGGAAGATTGGCTAAAGATTTGAGGGAAAAATCTATTGGGGATTGCTCGCAAAGAGAAGGGGATTTCTTGACAACAAAATTATGATAATCCACCACCGGATTCCGGTGATTTACCAGATGAATAATGACGGTGTACTATTCACTGAATAGTGACCGAATGCTGGCAGCGAGAGAATCCGAACAGTAGACCTGGCAGCAGGAAATGTTTATTTACTATTTTTAGTACTTAATTATATTGGTCATGAAGGTTATTTTCTAGGTGTTGGTAGTAAGTAGATTTATTCGGAATGTTCATATTTTGAAGTCCTGCTAGTTGTGCTAGCAACATCTTTTTTGTGTGGAAAATATTCCCAAAAGTAATCTTATTCCAATGCATTTAGTAAATATGTTAGGTGGCGACTCCATAACAACACTTAAAAATATCAATGTGTCACTTTTCATCCTATTCATTTAAAATAGGGTGCAAGTGTGCACCTCATGTCACCAGTTAAGTTTTAGAAAATCAATAACAAAATAAAGCTCCCCTAAATGATGTGTGTTTTTTCATCACAATAGCAAAGGGTAATCTTCACAACATAATATCTAGAGGATTAGTTTCTTCTAATCATATTAGACGAATTTTGTGCTTGAAGGATTAATGCGAAGAATAAAAATGAAAGTAAATATAAACTTCTTAATTTTCAGGGTTCAAGTCCAAACATATGATTAAGGGCGAAGAAACTCAATCATCCTACTATGTTCCTTAATGGTCGATGAATATTTTTCTTAATCATCATAATATTATTTGTTTGTTTTCTATTCTTGTTATAAATCTTTTGTCTTTGAGCTGAAGGTCTCCCGGAAACAACCTCTCTATCCTTAGGAGTAGGGATAAGGTCTGCGTACACTCTATCCTCCCCAAACCTCACTAATGTGATTATTACCGGGTTGTTGTTGTTATTGTTATTGTTGTCTTCTTCTTGGTATGCATATTTTACTAGTTAGATCTCCTCTTCCCAACCAGGGGATATTAGAGGGAGCTCAATCCATAAAGTTCAAATCGAAACCCGATATTTCTTTAAACTGATATTTTTTCTGAATTTTCGAGTTGCACGTGTTGTATCCTCCAAATTTTGGGGTTTAAACCGAGTCGGCTTTTTTGTTTCGCAGAGTATGCTTATTATTTGAAGGCAATAGAAAAGAGTGATGTTTATACCATGGTTATTGTACAAAACATTCTGTACATTTTATACAAAAACTATAAAAAAATTATATACTTTTTCGGCTATCGAATATAAATAATTTCGGGTGGACCTATCAAGATTGATAATAATTTAGTCCAAGAAAATCACCATAGCCTTTGATACATCAGAAATCTTATACATTACCATCAAATGTTACAGTAGGATAGATATATTCATTTACCAATCTCGAGTTCAAATTCTGAGAATGGAGTATTTCTCTTTAAATTAGCCATATATGAAGCAAATCTAAACCAATCAAACCGTGAGTTTCGAATATAATAAAGAATGTTACATATCTCTTATATCTTCTCTAGACAGACTTGCTAATACATTTGAGATTTCATGTAAGAATTTATTTTTTCAGCCTTTTTATTTTATTCCCTTGGTTTTAATTCCCTTTGTTTAAATTTGTTTGACCCTTTTCGAAATATGAAGGTTAAATTAACTAATTTTTTGTGTGATTTCAGACATAAATTTTTTAAGTTTCTTGAAATAAAATTTGTATATATTGAAACTATATAAAAAGTATTATAAGTCAAATAATTAATAATCTAGAATATTTAAAAATTATTTATAAGAAAATATTATCAAAAAAATCTTATTTGACTCCATAAATAGTAATATATTCATTCATGATGAAACTGATGGAGTATCGCATTTTTGTCTTAGAGGGACAAAGGCCTAGGAGTCTATTTGATGAGGAAATAATGTGAAAATAGTACGGGCTAGCTAATTTTTGGGACGATCATTAAAAAATAATCAGCGTTTGCAAAGTCATTGAAAAATAGCCACTATTTTGCTGCAACAGGAACCGGTCCAGCATAATATACCGGAGATCGGTGTACATGTGCATGAACTTCGAGCATATTAAGTTGGAACTTATATACGGTCGAGATCGAATGCCTTCGATCAAGAGGACTGAGAGGTCGTCCGAAGTCCGAGTCCGGGTAAGACAATGTTCAAGATCGAGGGTCCAGACCCGAATTCGCAAGCGAAGCATGATCCATACCGAGGTCGGGTTGGTCGACCCCGAAATAGTACTGTGATGGATTTGTACCAGAACATGCTAGATTCCTGCCACGTCCCTAAAGTCATGGCGCAAATCCCGGAATAGGATTGTACGATTTCGTACTAGATGATTAGACAGATGTACCAAGACTATTCCTTACTGTAAATAGAAGTATTCCTTATTTGAGATTCCCCTATTTTATAAAGTGGACCCAACCATTTGTAACATCGCCTAATTGTTGAGAAAAGAATATACTCTCTACTTTTTGCCTACAATTCATCATAATTGTCTTTTAGCTTTATGGTTCTTACTTGGTTTTCCCTATTTTATCGTTCTTACTTCCCTAAGCCACCTCGACGTCTCTATTGCTAATTAACATTGATTTGATTCACTTATGTCTTTTATTTCTACTTCTTATTTCTTGATTCTTAATTGGTATTGAACCAAATCATATATGTTTAAAAGCATTGGTCAAATTTAATTGTTACTTGTATTTTTGAGGTAAACAGTTTGGCGCCCACCGTAGGGCTAACGCTAATAGTGATTATTTCTTTATTGATTCTCGTTACACATGTTGTTTTTACACTTTTTCTTGTCAAGATCTTTTGATTCTCGGGCTGAAATATGTCTAGCACACAAAATGCACCTATTCATTGAAAAGAAGATCGTGGAGGAAACAACAGTATAGGGGTCGATGTACTACTAATAAACACTGAAGAAGAGCCAAATATGGAGCCATTTGATATCATTTCACATAACACTCTAACGTGGATTCAGGCACGGAACCCGTAGGGAATGAATGCAGGAAATCTCGATCTGCTGGCCAAGGAGCTTGAGTAATGGGAGATAGGGGGAATCTTCCTCCAAGTGATATTTGAGATGCTGTAGGCTTAGAAAATTGCCATCGCTCAACTTGAGAGTCAATCTCGAGCGTAGCTGAATATGATAATACTTGACATGCTGAACCGGAATTGGATTAGATCAATTGCAAAAACTCAGGGATTGACCCCACCATTATGAGGATGCTCGAATAGCTAGCTAAGAGGATCGAGACTGGAGAAAAGAATATTGAAGAAAATGATAAAAAGGTGGACACCTACAACTCTAGTGTTGATCAAATAATGAGGGCACCTACAGTCTTGAAAGGTTTAGATGCCAAGAAGTTCATACAAAAACCATTCCCCATAAGTGCGGCTACGATGCCCATTCCAAAGAATTTTCATACGCCCGATATAACCAAATATAATGGAACAACTAACCCTAATGAATATATTACCTCATACACTTGTGGGATCAAAAGAAATACTTTAATAATGATGAAATCGAGTCAGTTTTGTTGAAAATGTTTGGGGAAACACTATCAAAAGGAGATATGATCTGGTATCAAAATTTGGCTTATAACTCTATAGATTCATTTTCTATGTTGGCATATGCCTTCGTGAAAGCACACACTGGGGACATAAAGGTGGCCATGAGAAAATCGAGCATCTTCAAGATAAAACAGAGGAACGACGAGATGCTAAGAGAGTTCATGTCCCGATTTCTAATGGAAAGAATGGAATTACGACCGGTGTTCAATGACTGGGAAGTATAAGCCTTTATGGAGGGTCTTAATGAAAGGAGCTCGATCGCATGTCGGCAGTTGAAATAGAACTTGATCTAATAACTAGTCGTGACATGGTCGGATGTCATTACCAGTCAAAAATTGGGGTCGAGAATGACCAGTTGGAAGCCCCCTCGGGCTCTTTTATAGCCAGGCCCCCAAGGGACACAAATTGGGAACCAAGATTCAACAAAGAATATCAGCCATATGCCGATCGAAGAAACAACGGTCCGAGCTTCAATGCTCTTTGGAGCAATCAGAGAAATGATAGAGGTCAAAATTCTCGATGACTCGTGAGTAAGAGCGGGTTTGATAAACATGCTGACCCTGTAGAAGCTCCCCAATTATCAGAGTACAACTTCAGCATAAATGCGTCGAGGATTGTCGTAGCTGTAGGGAAAATCAAAGATACCCAGTGGCTCAGGCCTATGTAGATCGATCTTTCTCAAAGTATTCCGAACTTCCTGTGCAAGTATAATGGCACACATCCAGAGGGAGCTAGATATTGGAGTTGAATTTCTATCTAAAGTGGAGTTGTGTAGTTGTTCCTAATTGCACTTCTAAATGTTTCTGGTTTTGAATTTAATTCGAATTTTATAATACAATGCTAAATTAGACAAGTAAGGCTAAGATTAAACTATCGAGAGTTGATCGAATAGATAAAAGGCACTTGGGCAGTGACTTTCTCCTAGGCTGTCAATTAATAGATTCTTAAGTCTAAAGCTAGATTGTCACATTTCGGGAGTATAATATAACCATTGCACTATTTAATCACTCTATACCTCTATGTAGTTCGAGTGATTTTGCCCGAGTTGACTTTCTCAAGACCAATTGGGTATGCAAATTTGTGCAAGCAATCAAGGTTCAAGTCGGGGTTTACTATCGCTATGTTTAACCCTTTAATTGGGGCTATCAATCTCTTGAATATGTCCCAATTCCTTGTTGGTCTAATTTTATGGACTTATGATCTCTTTCTCAAGAAGAGCCAAAGTCGACTAGGCATAAACTAGTGTTTGCAACCACTAATTTTACATTAAAACCCTAAAATTAGCCCAAATATTAAACACCCATGGACAATCAAGCATCAAAACACAAGACCCAACAATTACCCACACTATAGTTGAGCCATAACCCCAGAAAATAGGTCTAACTACTCATAATTAGAGAAGAAAACAAATAAATAGATGAAGAAAAGCTCATAATAATTTATCGCTAAATTAAACATAAAGATTCAATGGTGAAATTAATCTAAAATTACTCAAAATGGCAAACAAAATGAGTTCACCAGCGGAGCTCTACGTCCAAAACTATCTGATGACTTAAAAATGGGAAAAAGAATCTATTTATACTAGGCTAAAGTTCTGGACAAAATACCCCAGCAGGGCTAGTGCGGACCGCACAAAATCGAGTGCGGCCGCACTAAAGCTCTTGGATTGACTTTTTTTTTTCTCTGAAGTTAGGCTGTGCAGACTGCACAAAGTCGAGTGCGGCCGTGGTAAGACCGTGGACCGCATTGGCCAGTTCCTCCAAAATGTCACCTCTCTGAACCTTGGCTATGTGTACCACAATAAATCGAGTGTGGCCACAATGAACCCAATACGGACCGCGCAAAGCCCTTTGCGGCGACACTACATTGTGGCTTTAAAAGCATCCTATCTGAACTTCATCTTTGCGAACCGCACACAATGGTGTTCGGCCGCACTAGCCCTATTTGATTGAGCTTGATGTTGTCTTGGTACTTGTGAATGTTTCATTCTTTTTTAGAGTGTTTTTGACACCTTGTACCTTGTTGATCAAACCTGAAATCAAGCACAACTTGTGATACTTTGGGACTATTTTGTACACATTTCTAATCAAAACATAAGCAAGAAGGAATGTAAAATGCATCATAATCCCTACTTATCAACTCCCCCAAAATTAATTTTTTTCTTGTCCTCAAGCAAACAAAATAAGACCCACCCCTTAAGAGAAATTCTAAGAAAATTCAGATGTCCTAAATTGACCTCATGTAGCATCAATTAGGAGTAACAATTGCCCTCAACACAAATGAATCATTAACAGCACTCACTCTTTTAAACACTATGGATTTAGTGCGACACAAGAGCATCAAAAGTTGACTCAACATATCAAAGAAACTCTTTCTATTACTTTAGTCGTTGTGAAACCCAAACCCATATATCCTCAACTATCCCTAAGAAAAACTCACATTTAGGATAGTGGCACTCAGAAATAGGACGTTCAGAGTAAGGGAGAGGTTTGCCAAGTTGCGGATCTGCTCAAGTTCTCCTTGTAACTCCAGTATTTCTGCTCCAATCATAGGACCAAATTATTTTGAGCCGGAGTACTCTGACCATCTGAAGCTTCATATTCTCAGCATTTTCTTTTCATATACCACTCAAGTTACCCATATTAGATTTTCCTATGCTTTTCGGATTACTTGGAGGAGGAGGACCTCTAGATATGGTGTGATATGCTGATGATGCCAGTATGTGGGAACCAACTGTAGGAAATGGGAATAATAAACATAAAGAAAAATAAAAAGTATGTGCGTCTTTCTGAAGGAAAAGTCACAAGTCCGGCTCTAAGTACCATATACGTGCCCCTTATGTGAGTCACTGCTAATGTAAGTTTCAATCAACTCAAGATCATATAAGACTGTTATGGGTACATAGTGAGGACTTTTGGTTCAGGGTAGGAAATGTTTGGTCTAAGTAGGTTCCATCTTCCCTTTAGCACTTCTTTTGTTTCATTTTGGCATGCATTCACTTGACTATTTAAGTCATTTTATTTCTTTCAAGGGGTTAGAGAGACACACTGTCACTCTTTCTTGTTCATTTTAAATCTTTTCTCCTTTCTCAACCTTCAACACCTTTCATTCTTTGCTCTTCTTGAATCCCTTTATTCATTTCTATATTAAACTTTTTTTTTGTCTCTTTTTTCATTGACTTTCCTTTTCTTCATTTTGTGCCTTTTTACCACTTAGTTGCAATCCTCGTGTCTCCCCCCCCCCCCACCCAAACTTATACGTTTTCCATGTGCTAAAGAAATATCAGGTGCCAAGAGAGGGTAATGTTTAGAACGGGTGAAGGATTGTATCATGGTTATCGCAGGAAAAAGGTCTAAGGCTCAATGTGTTGACTAGGGATTTATCATTGGTAGGCTGTGGAAGAGTTCAAACTATAATTTGGATCAAGGAGAGCCTATAATCATGTTTCAAGTCAAATTTTCACTTAGGATTTTGCCTCGACAAACATTCAGCGTAAGTTTAAGACCAATGGCTCGAGACTTGTACTTGAAATGCAATTTCTCACCACAAAAGCTACAGATCGCTAAAGACACAGAGTCGGGGGCTCAAAACAACCTTACATAATATGTGAGTACACAATGGTACCGAATAACCACTTGATGATTATCGGCCAACACAAGAGTCTCAAGGTCATGACTTTCACCATCCTATACACAACGATTTGTTTTTGACCATAGGATCAAAGGAAAATGTGCTAGGACCAAGTGAAGCTTTGCTTGAGGCACCCTTAACCACTAAATACTAAAAAGAAAAAAAGAAAAGAAAAAAATATTCAAACCCTTAAAAAGGTTGTCATGCCATCTATCATCAGGAAGAGCCACCCGGTTCGCACAAATTCCTCTCTTTGGAAAGAACTGTGGCATTAAGAAAACCAAAGGCTTATTGCAAAAATCAAAGAAGCTACGAATATAAATAATAAGCTAAGAAAGAAGTATTGCGTAAAGTAAATTGAATATATACAAGAGGGGATTTAATAGAATATACAATAAGGGAGATGCATATATACAATATAACATAACTTTTATATACAGACCCAAGGTAAAAAGTACGGAAAATGTAATAAAATGTATAAATTTTATACATACCAAATATGAAAAAGAATGAAAGAAATAATAAAATCCATAATATGTATATAGTCATCCAAATCAATAGGGCCTACCCCATCAAATGAAAGTTGGCATTGTCCTCAATGCCAACTAAGCAAAATAAGCACCAAAAATATAGGAAAGAGGATACAGAAACTCCCTATGGGTTGTATGTCTACATGGGGCTCTCTTTTTGGGTCCTCGGGTCCTCTCTATGCTCAAACACCTAAGACCGGCTCCCTGTGACCTGTGACTCTACTGTTGGGACCTGTGCCTGGACCTAGACAAGCTCTTGGGTTGCATCTTATGGCTTAATAGAGGAAGTCTCTGGTGGGTCTGCCAACTGGATAACTTCATCATCAGATTCGGGATCACCTTCTTCATCTTGGGAGGCCTCTAGGACTGCTCTGGCTGGGGATGGGCTGCTGGCGATAGGTTATGTAGTAGCAAATCTAAGGGAAGGTGATCTGCCTTCAATCTCTCCACCTCAACTCATAACTCTTTTATAGATGTTTTGGAAGCCCGAGTCTTTCTTATCTTCTTAGCCTCCCTCGCAAGCTCCTTGAGATCCTTTCTATGAGAATCGACAACGTTTGTAAGAAATATTCAAGTCTTAAGGATCTTCTTCTGGTTGTTCATAAGATCCTTGAGAGCGTCCTCAATGGACTGTGGGACCTCTAGAGGCGGAGATATTGACTGAGCTTCCATGGTAGTAGATAACACAGACAACTTAGTAGTAGTTGTATGCATCCAATTGTTAATGTTGGTGATAGCCTGGCGCAGAAGGTGGGAAGTCAATGGATAGGCAGTGGTGGAGGGTATGTCGGGAGCTGTTAAGGTGGATGGACCTGGGGACATATCTACTGCAGTGGGAGGAGGTTGTGGAGTAGTCACTACCACTACTGGCTCTTCATACTGGCCAATAAAAGTAGTGGATTTTCCTTTGGAGTGCTTTCCCTTGGGGTTGTCATCACCCAGTAGGCTATACCATGAGAAGGGTGCCTTTGTGTTCACCTTTACGTCAAATTTGTGCTTTTCCACATTGAGGTCCTCTAAGTACATTGTCAAGAAGTTGGGGAATGGGTAGGATCTGTCACCCTCACTCACTATCCGTGAAATAACCCGAGACATCACATTACCGACATTGATCGGGTACCCTGCCATAATAGATGCTACTAAGATTTCCCGGTGAAGTGGGAGTGAGTTGTCATGAGTGGTAGGGTCTACTTTGCTACACACGAATGTCTCCCACCCCTTCGCCTCAAAGTTCAATTTCTTCCTCAATATCTTCACCCCTACAGTCAACCACTTGGGTGTGGTACCTGGGATTGACAAGTACTCCCCAACCATGGACGGGCTTCTTCCCCCAACTTCATCTTGTCTAGGCACAGGGAATCATCATCCTCTGTGAAGCCCAAATAGACATTGATGGTCTTTCTATCAAACTTAACTTTCAAGTTTCGCACTTTGGTGACCGTGGTACCCTTTTTGATGTGGGCTATGTCGGTGTAGAATTCTTTCACCAAGTGCTCATGGGTGTCATCCACCTGCCCTAAGAAGTAGTCCCATCCAGATCTAAATTTGAATTGACTCAACACATTTGGATTGTGAGGCAAAAGATCCTAGGTAACGATTTTTCTCTCCGGTATCAACCTCTTTTCTGGCCACCACTCTCTGAATTTGTGGTAGGCAATCTCACTGACGAACCGGTCCTCCCATGCCTCAGGGTTCCTAGTCCGCTCTACCCTACCAACTTGGGGCTTACCCCCTTCTTCTTCTTCCCCTTCTTCTGGTATCGCACCCTCTCCGGATAATGAAGTTGTAGGAGAGGTGGAGTACTCATCCATACTGCCTTCTGCTGAGACCTTAGACAACTCAGAAGATATATGAACCGAGGCTTGGTCATTGAAGGATACTGGATGTGTATCTCTCAACCGATTTCTCTCCGGCAAGTCAGGATAGTATTCTGGCACTGAATCTGATGATGCCTCCCGGGATGGCTCATATTCACTCCCCGATTGATCAATTGCTTTGTCTGGAGCTTTAATAAGTTTTCTTATGTTTTTAATATTTTGTCGGGCTTGTGGGGTCAACCTTATCATCTTTTGTTTCCCACCCCGGGAGGACTCTCCTCTTCCTGGTTGTTTAGCCCCCTTGCCTCCTGATTTTACCATTGTCTGCAAACAAATTCAGTCATGCTTTATTAGTGCGACCACAAAGAGGCCATTGCGGACCACATAAAATCCATTGTGGTCCGCACAGAGGTGGGGTTCAGACTACCCACTCTCTGGATATATGCACCGTGGACCACATAAAATGGCAATTCAGTCTGCATTGAGGCACTTCGGACCGCAAAAAATCCACTGCGGCCACGATCCTAACTTATCAGAATGTCGACATAATTCACCGCGGTTCATACTAAATGGAATTGCGGACCGCACAGGGGCACCGCGGACCGCACAAATTCCACCACGGTTCGCATTGAGTACTTAGTAGCAGCAAAAACCTAGGGTTTATATTTTGATCGATTTTAGTCCAACTTTTCACATATTGATGAGTCCCTATGTTTTTCCAAGTTCAATTGATGTTTTGAAGATTGACAAATGAACTCAGGGAAGGACATGGTCCATCATGGAAGACACGGTTAGTCATAACCATTGCACATGGAAGAGACATGAGGAAGATATGTATTGAAGACTGTGCAACAAATATCTTCTGAATGGAATCAAAAAGGTTGCATTGAGTTCTAAGAAGGACAGTATCCTTATGACAAGAGAACACAATCCTAAGCTAGGATAAGGATGGGAGTTTGTATTAGTTAAGGACTCAATTGGACTAAGGATAGCATTGGTGTCTCGATCAAACTCTAACTGTTATTCTATTAAATAAGGAAGTTTTTCTCTTTCACAGGTATGCATATATGCAGAAGTTAAGCATATTTAATAAAAAAAAGAGTGAGACTATTTTTGCAAGCAACATATGCAAGGTACAAGTATGCACGCCTAAAGCTACATGAAGTATGAGAGAAGAACCGGTTGCATCTGTGTGTTTAGTTCAATTTTAGTAGGTTTTCATATTGTACCTTTCAGCTTTACTGGAAGCAATTGTATTAGATACCTTGTGTAATCAAGTTGGAGTTAACTTGATAGTGTCACAGCAGCTGAGGTTGTGTGCCACACTGGGATTAGAGTTCAATCCTTAGGTTTACAAAGAGTCTTTGTAAATGTTGTTTGGATCATTGATTTTTAGTGGAGTTCGGGAAAATCCTACTAAGTAGTATGCCATGGTTTTTCCACTTTTTCAGCCAGGTGTTTTCCACGTAAAAATCTCTGTGCACTTTACTTTGAGTTTTTATTATTCTGCAAAATGTTGTAGTTAGAAAACTTAGAAGAATCAGGTTCTTCTAACGCGAAAATTAGGTACCACACAAATCATCCCCCTCTTGTGTGGTATTGATGTTTATTAACATCAATTGGTATCAAATCAGGTTATCCTTGAAGAGGCTAACACCTTAGGAAAAGATCAACATGAGTGCACCACCTGGGAACTGGGATGGGAAATCCACTGTTAGGCCTCCTCTCTTCAATGGTCTCTACTACTCATGGTGGAAAAACAGAATGAGGGAACATATCATGGGTGAAGACTATGAGCTTTGGGACATCATTATTGATGGTCCTTTAGCCACAATAAAGAAGACTACTGAATGATTGGATGTTCCAAAGACTAGAGCAGATTGTACTACTGAAGACCTCAAGAAGTGGGAGAAAAATGCTAAAGCCAAGAAATGGTTAGTGTGTGGAGTTGGTCTTGATGAGTATAGTAGGATTTAAGGCTGTACTACTGCCAAGGAGATTTGGGCTGCAAGTGGATCATGAAGGAACTCCTTAGGTGAAGAGGTCATGAGACACACTTTTGTATTCTCAGTATGAGAATTTTACTATGAGGGATGGAGAAACTATCCAAGAGATGTATACCAGGTTCACTACACTAACAAATGAACTTGAGTCTCTTGCAAGGGTTATTCTGGAAGAAGAGAAGGTGGAGAAGATTCTAACTAGAGTTCTGCCAATCTCTTGGGAAAGCAAAATCACTGATATTCAGGAATCCAGAAACATTGCTACGTTGAAATTGGATGAACTGATTGAATATCTTACTGCCTATAAATTGAGAAGGAAAAGCATGAAGATGCATGCTACTAATAAAGAAAGAAGTCAGGGTCTCAGAATCTCAGAAGGATCAAATCTTGAAGATGATGAAATGGCTATGACAACCAGATATTTCAAGAAATATTTTATGAGAGGAAAGGGTCCTTTAAGGGGAATAACATTCAACAAACCTGGGGCTCTTGAGAAGCAGACAAAGGATGGTTGCTTTAACTGTGGAAAGACAGATCACATGATCAAAAACTGCCCTCAATAGGAAATTGAATGGAAGAAGGAAAGCGCGGACAGAAGGAACAAGAAGAAGGAACAGATTCAACCAAGAAGGAACAAAGGAACAACGAAAGCTATGGTTGCTACATGGGGAGAAACGTAAGATGAAGACTCAGAAAATGAAGCTATAGATGAGAAATCTCTTATGGCCATCGGAGAATCAGAAGATGAGAAAGAGGTAAGTATTCTACATCGTAAAGAAAAGATTAAATTCTTGTCTAAAGAAAAGTTGGTTGATCTTTTGATAGACTTCATAGATGAGTTTGAAATCATAAATAGTGAGAAAGATGTTCTGTCTAGGGACTGTGTAATCCTAGATGAAAAATGCAAAAGGTTAGAGTCAAGGGCTGATGAGAGAGATAACACAAATACTGAGTTGAAGAACCTAGTTCTTCAACTGGAAAACGGTATTTTATAACTCAGGTCTGAGAACTTAAAACTAAAAATAGGGACAGGAAAGAAAAAGGTTGATCAATCATTTCTTGCACTAGAAAAAAATTTAGGAATAATGAAAGATGAGCTGTACAAGAAAGATAAATTGATTAATATCCTAAAAGAAGACTTAGGAAAGGTAAAGCATGAACTAGACAGAACATGCAAATAGAACAAGTCTTCTGATGCACTCTCCTGGCTGCAAGAACATCATAGTAGCAACAAGAGAGGACTTGGATTTGGGACACAAGCTCCAAAATGGGATCACAAAAACAAATACCTCACACCTCCTGAGAATAAGATTTGCACACACTGTGGAAAGACTGGCCATTACAAAAATAAATGTAATGTTAAAGAAAAGGCCAGTCAAAAGAACAAAGCTTTTGTTCAAGAAAAGCACAAACTACCTGGTTAGGAAAGAAATATCCAATTCATCCTTTTGCCGATAGAAAGGGACCCAAACTAGTTTGGGTTCCTAAGAGTAACCCATGATTTCTTTTTGCAGGTCCAAGTGAAGGGGAGTAGCCAAATACGGTACATGGACAATGGCTGGTCAAAATATATGACTAGTAACAAGGACGAGTTCCTTTCACTTGAGAACCTAAAGGGAGGTAATGTCTCCTTTTGAAATGGAAAGAAAGGTGAGATCATAGGAGTTGGAAAGGTTGGGAAGACAGATTCTCATTCCATTAAGAATTTCTAGTTGATAGATGGCTTGAAATATAACCTGATAAGTGTGTCACAACTGTGTGACAGAGGTAACCGTGTGGCTTTCACTTCCATAAAAAAAATTTTGTCATTAGCATTACTATTGACAAGATTTTTCTACAGGGAAGAAGAGTTAACAATATTTACATTGTAGACTTGTCGACTCTTTCTGAAAATTATTCTTTCTGAAAATTAACTTACTTGCTTGAGTGTGTTAATTAAAGGTCCCCTTCTTTGGCACAGAAGACTTGTTCATGCTAGTCTAAATCAATTAAAAAAATTAGTTTCAACGGACTTGGTGATAGGGTTACCTAATATCAAGTTCAAGGAAGACAAATTTTGTGAGGCATGTGCAAGGAGGAAGCAGGTAAGGTCATCCTTCGAACCTAAGAAAATGGTAAGTATGTCTAAGGCATTGGAACTTGTTCATAGGGATATCTGTGGTCCAATGAGAGCCATGATCAGAGGTGGTAAAAGATATGTTATGGTGCTTGTTGATGATTATTCTAGTTTTACCTGGGTGTTGTTTCTAACATCTAAAGATGAAGCATTTGAAATATTCACTACTTTTGTTAGAAAAATTCAGATACAATTAGGAAATCAACTTGCATCCATTAGGTCTGATCATGGAACTGAATTGGAAAATGCAAAGTTTGCTGAATTTTGTGATGAAAATAGATAGATCATAATTTCTCTACCCCTAGGACTCCTCAGCAAAATGGGGTAGTTGAGAGGAAGAACAGGACCCTTGAGGATATGGCAAGGACCATGTTACTTTCCAGTAAACTATCTCATAGCATTTGGGTAGAGGCTATTAATACTGCTTGCTATATAATTGATAGATGCATGACCAGACCTCTTATAGAGAAAACTCCCTATGAGTTACTTAAAGGGAGAAAACTAAGCATATCCCATCTTAGGTCTTTTGGTTGCAAGTGCTATGTGCACAATAATGGCAAACACTCCCTAGGTAAATTTTATCCCAGAAGTGATGAGGGAGTATTCTTTGGATATTCTTCACATAGCAAAGCATATAAAGTGTTTAATCAAAGAAGTATATGTGTTGAAGAAAGTGTACATGTTGTGTTTGATAAATCTAACAATCTATCTGAGAGACAGGAACATGAAGATCAATCCATTAGACTGGTGAGACAATTGACTGAAGTCACAGCACAAGTCAAGGTGGCATCTAAGGAAGGAGCAGGTGATGGAACTGGTCCTTTCACCCAGGGCAACCTAACAAGGGGAACCAATCTGAGAGAAACCGTACAAAATTCTCTGAAGGATCCTGTACTTGATCCTATTCCTCTATAACATAGAAATAAAGGAGAAGCTAGCACAAACTAGCTGGTGGGGAAATCTTACAAGTACCTTAATTCTCACCCCATTGAGAACATAATCAATGATCCTACATCTGGAGTCAAGACTAGATCACAACTGAAGAACTTGTGTACATTCGATGCCTTTTTTTCCCTAATTGAACCCAAAAAATGTGAGTGAAGCTCTACAAGATGAAGATTGGATCAATGATACGCAAGATGAGCTCAATCAGTTTGAAAGAAGCCAAGTCTGGCACTTGGTTCCAAGACTTAACGACAAGTCAGTCATAGGGATAAAATGGGACATCAGGAACAAGCTGGATGAAGATGGAACAATTACAAGAAACAAGGCAAGGTTGGTGATTAAAGGTTATAGTCAAGAGGAAGGCTTTGATTATGATGAGACTTTTGCTCCAGGTGCTAGACTTGGGGCAATTAGACTACTCATAGCCTTTGCATCACATATGGAATTCATTCTTCATCAAATGGATGTCAAAAGTTCCTTCCTAAATGGCTATCTCAAAGAAGAAGTGTCTATGAAGAAACCTCCTGGATTCGAAAGCAAAGAATGTCCTGACCATGTATGCAAGCTAGATAAAGCTCTATATAGTCTCAAGCAGGCTCTAAGATCTTGGTATGAAAGATTGAAAAAGTTCCTTCTGGAGCATAGGTACAAAAAATCTAAAATTAACAGAACCTTGTTCCTAAGGGAAAATGGCAAAGATCTTCTTATTGTACAAATATATGTTGATGACATAATATTTGGGGCCACTACAGATAGGTTGAGTAAGGACTTTGCTAAATAAATGCGAAGTGAGTTTGAAATAAGCATGATGGGAGAACTTAATTTCTTCTTGAGGTTACAGATTAAACAATGCCCAGATGGAACCATGATCCATCAGCAGAAGTATACAAAGGAACTAATCAAGAAGTTTAAAATGGAAGAATCCAAGGAAATAGATACACCTATAGCAGCTACCACAAAACTAGATATTGATGAACCATGTTCTTGAGTTGATCAAAAGCCGTATAATGGTATGATTGGTTAACTTTTGTATCTTACTGCCAGCAGACCTGACATTGTTTTCAGTGTAGGACTTTGAGCTTATTTCCAGGAAAATCCAAAAGAGTCACATTTGACATCTGTTAAAAGAAAATTGAGATACTTGAAAGGCACAACTGATTTGTGTCTGTGGTATCCCAAAGGTAGCAATTTTAAATTAGTTGGATATGTTGATGCTAACTATGCAGGTTATATAGTTGATAGGAAGAGCACATCTGGTATGGCACACTTCCTAGGGTCTTGTCTTGTATCATGGGCTACCAAAAAGTAAAATTCAGTAGCACTCTCTACTGCTGAAGCTGAATATGTTGTTGCTGCTTCATGTTGTGCTCAATTACTGTGGATTAAGCAATAACTGGTATACTTTGGAATTGAAGTTGGGTGCATACCGATATTTTTTTATAACACCAGTGAAATCAGTATGACAAAGAACCACGTTCATCACAAAAAGACTAAGCACATAGATGTTAGGAACCACTTCTTAAGAGACAACTATGAGAAAAGGCAAATCTCCATAGAATTATATGCTACTTATAAACAAATAGCTGACATCTTTACTAAGTCACTGAGTAGAGAAAATTTTGAAAGGAACATATTGGAGTTAGGGATTATTAAGATCACCTAAAAGGTCCAGTTCAGAATGCACAATGAAAAAAAAATTGACTAGGAGTTCTTAATTTTTGTGAATATTAGACTAATTCCTACTCAGTCTCATACTGTGAATAGTATACTCTTGTGAAATGTGTTTATGCGACTCTCTAATCTCTTATAAATCTTCTATTTTGACATTTGAGGAATAATCAAGAGAAGATTCACTTGAAGAACCTGGTTCATCAAATTATGCTCATGAGAAAGTTCAGATACGTTTCTATTCTTTGCACAATTAGAAAATTTAATTTTCAATCATGAGCAAGAATCCTAGATTTAGCATACATCCCAAAATTTCTATCTGTTAGGGCTAATTGAACCAGTTTCGTTGAAACTAGAAGTCTGCATATAACGAAATCCTTTTCTAATTTTTTGCGATACTAATTAATCACTAAGGCAACCGGAATTCCTATTTGATTAGAATTCTACTGACTTCTGAAAAAGGCTGCCATCTCTGAAATAATGATTATCCCTCTTTAAAAGCCTTCTAATCACTTCATAACCGTCACCCCATCATACAAACTTCTAATCATCTCCAAAGCCTTTCCCCAAAAATTCTCCTAAGATTTCCAGACATTCAAAATCATGAAAAATCCCCAAGATAATTCTGGAACTCCACCTCCGATTCACCAAACTCCACCCTATCTGCTTCACCTCACATAGAAACCCCAAACCCTAGATTCTATTGCCAGAAAATGTTGGCAAGAAAAGTTGAAGCTACACGTTCCCTTAGGAAATCTTTTAATGCAAAACTATAGTCCAGCCAAAGGAAGCAAGTGTCAACAACATAGACCAATTCAAACTCTGACTCCGATGTTTGCCTCTCTGCCATTGAAGGAGATGAACCTGGGTCTTCTGACAGTGTCATACATCAAGAAATCCCAAAAGAGGTAAATACTTGCTTTGTTCCTGTAGATGTAGTGCAAAAGGTAGAGAATACGTTTGTTCTGATAAGGGTTGCAAAAGATGTGTCTAAGACTGATTTTTCCAAATTTAAGAAGAAAAGGAGGAGGAGGTGCTATCTATTTTTGGAAATAGGGAATATGGGGTCTCTAAGTCAGGGGGAAGTGAATCAGGGGAGGCAACTAAAGGGTTAGTTGATTTAAGCAAACAACATGTGGAGGAGACCTTGGTTGAAATGTTGAAATAAGTTGGGGCAAGCTATGACCCCAAGAAATGCAAGGCCTACTCACAAAGGACCCCTAGTGCATGCAAACCAACCAATAAAACCAAACCTTTATCACCCAAGTCTGCTCCTAGGGTTAGAACACCAGAAGTAACGTTAGAGAAAGTGAATTTGAGTTGAAGAAATCCTTAGATGAGAGTAAGAGAAAGAGAAAAGAAAAAGGGAAAGGAAAGGTAGGTGAAAGTTCTATAGTTGCAGCTGAAGAGGAGGAAAAGGAGATGGAACTGGCCCATCAAGAAATAAACACTATTATGGAGGTTCCAATTGCCAATCCAAAGGGAGCTAAAATTTCTTCCAAGAAGCCCTCAAAGCCAGTACTTGCTGAATCCTCTCTTGCTAAGAGAACTAGGTAAGCCTCTAAATGAAAGCAAGTTAAAATGGCTGAAAAAGAAGAATAAGATGATGATGAGAGTTGAGAAGAAAGAGATGAATATAAAAAAGAATATGATGGTATGACAACTTTGGCAAGAGAAAGATCTTGAAGGGTAGATTGTTGAAAGACCTGGAGGAGCCAGGTATGATGAGACTTTTGACAGCACTAGAAGCACAAGGCTGGAAGGACATGGTCCTTCAGATGAATGGGAAATTGGCAAGAAAAGAACTTGTTGAGTTCATGGCCAATGGGACAGTGAAGAATGGTTTGGTGACCAGCACAATGAAGGGAGTGAAAGTAAAGTTCAATTATGCTAAACTGCGCAAAATTCTTGACATCCCTTGTGAAAGGTATGATGACTACACAAGGCAAAGGTGGCCTTGTCTTGATGGGCTGTCCTCCGATATGCAAATTACCAGAAATTTATGTGACACTCATACAGATGAGGAGGTGCCTGAAGCCTGGGCAGTTCAGAAGAGTGAAATGAGACCTGAGCATAAAGTGATTTTTGAATTTGTCAACAAATGTATTCTACCCAGACAGGAGAAAAGACATACAATAAATTATATGGATGTGGTGTCATGCAATGTATGAATGAAGGCAAGAAGATCAATTGGAATACCTTCATTGTTAAGCAGCTAGAAAGGGTGATCAATGGATCTAAGGCTCATGTCAATCCCTATGGTATTATCTTGACAATTGTGCATGAACAACTTGTTATTCCCTTAACAAAGTCGGAAACGGCTTCTAGCAAAGAGCATTTTGGGATCAAAACCCTTCAAGCCTGTGATTATATGCTTAGGTCAGCCCATGTTGAACTTGGTTCATCTGCTAAGACTCCTGTGAACAGCAAGTTCAGAGCCTTGGTTCAGGAAGTTTTGTGTAAGGACGCTGAAATAGCAAGGCTCAATGCTAGAATTGCTGAATTGGAGGGAGAAAGGGATGGGTTGAGAGTTGTTCTTGCCAAGGAAAAGGATAAAAATAAAGGCATGCTACAAAAATGTTAAATCTGCTGCAAGCCCAACCGTCCAGCTCTTTTAAGCCTTAGGTGTCCTGTCCTTAGTGTCCAGTATAGTGTCCCTTCAGTTACCATGTTTAGGAAGTCTGCTTGTTAGTTCTGCATTTGTTTACTTTTGCTCAGGGTTGGAAATTTTGTTTTTCTTTTTGTGTACTGCTTGTAGAAACACCTCATAATCAATGAATGCAGCTTCCCTTTTTCTTGTTAATTTTGTTCTTTATAGTTATTTCTGAGCTGATTTTTGATTAACAAAGCATGTGTTCACTTGCAGTTGCCCCAGCGGCCATGGGTATTAATTAACTTTCAAGGATTCACATTTGTTGTGCAACTTTTCGATGATTCCAAAAGGGGGAAGATATTGTGCTTATGATTAAATTCATTATCTGAACTAGTGGTGTTTATGACCTAACTTAAATCTGGCTCTTTATGACAAATTGGAATTTTCTAAGTGTTGATATTTCAGCTGAGTTTCACATGTTTTCTAATCTCTAAAAGCACAGAGTTTGTCATCATCAAAAATGGGGAATTTGTTGGCCCAAGTTCATTTAAAGTTTTGAAGATTGACAAATGAACTCACCGAAGGACCTGGTCCATCCTAGAAGACGCAATTAGTCATAACCATTGTACATGGAAGACACATGAGGAAGATATGTATTGAAGACTGTGCAACAAATATCTTCTAAAAGAAATCAAAAAGGTTGCATTGAGTTCTAAGGTGGACAGTCTCCTTATGATAAGAGAACACAATCCTAAGCTAGGATATGGATGGGAGTTTGTATTGGTTAAGGACTCAAATGGACTAAGTATAGCATTGGAGTCTCGATCAAACTCTTACTATTATTTTATTAAATAACCAAGTTGTTATCTTTTACAGGTATGCATATACATAGAAGTTAAGCATATTTGAGAGAAAAAAGAGTGAGACTGTTTTTGCAAGTAACATATGCAAGATACAAGTGTGCACGCCTAAAAGTACATGAACTATGGGAGAAGAACCAGTTCCATCTTTGTGATTAGTTCAATTGTAGTAGGTTTTCATATTGTACCTTTCATCTGTACTAGAAGAAATTGTATTAGGTACCTTGTGTAATCAAGTTAGAGTTAACTTGATAGTGTCGCAGCAGCTGAGACCGTGTGCCACACTGGGATTAGAGTTTAATCCTTAAGTTTACAAAGAGTCTTTGTAAATACTGTTTGGCTCATTGATCTTTAGTGGAGTTTGGGAAAATCCTACTAAGTAGTAGGTCATGGTTTTATCACTTTTTGAGCCGGGTGTTTTCCACGTAAAAATCTCTATGCACTTTACTTTCAGTTCTTATTATTCTGCAAACTGTTGTAGTTAGAAGACTTAGAAGAACCATGTTCTTCCTATGCGAAAATTTACACAAATCATCCCCCCTCTTGTGCGATATTGACGTTTATTAACATCACCCGAGTTGTTTGCCCAATGTTTTAACTACTTAATACTAATTTACACAGTTTTAACTACCCTAAGCTACAAAACTGATGGAAAAAAGGGAAGGGAAGAAGAACTAGGAAAAGTAAAAAATTCAAAGAAAATAAATAAATAAAATAACTAAGAAGAAGTTAATGTTACCAGAGATGAGATGAAATGCAGAGTGATGAACTTGAGCAATTAATTTCTTGCAGATTATAGAGATGAACAGTTCTTTTATGTCGCTGAGATTAAAAAGTTGAAAAGTTCAAAAGGAGAGCCTCAGGTCCTATTTATAGAAAAAGGTCCTAGTGCCCATCTCACCTAACCACCGCGAACTGGACAAAATGGAACTGCGGTCTCCATTTCTCAAAACCATAAGGCTTAGAAGAGTCAACCACTCTGGTCCGCAAAAAGTGCAATGCGGCCGTAGTGGACCACCGTGGACCGCACAAAATGCAATGTGGCCGAGGTGGTAAACTTTAGAGACACAATTTTTTCAAATCTCTAGTGCATTCCGCATTGATTTCTTGTCCCTGCACAAGGGTCTTTGCAGCCGCACAAAATGGCAGTGCGGTCCGCATTGACAACTTCAAAGAGTGGTCATTTTCCAATTTTTTCCTGCACTGCATCAACACAATCCTACAGCATCTCACAACCAGTCAGTCCAAAAATAAATCCTACACTTCAATGAAAATCAAATAAAAACAAGAAGAAAAACACATGGGTTGCCTCCCAAGAAGCGCCTAATATAACTTTGCGGCACGACGCTGGTTACCATAAAATCATTTGAGATGAAGAAGTGCCTCTACATTGTCATCAATTTTTCCCAAGTAGTGCTTGAACCTATGCACATTCACTCTGAAAAATTCTCCATTTTTGTTCTTCAAATCAAGTGCACCAAACGGGGTCACAAACACCACTTCAAAAGTCCACTCCATTTTGACTTAAGCTTTCCCGAAAACTAACGTAGCCGAGAGTTGAACAAGAGAACCAAATCACCCACTTTGAACTCCTTGCTATGAGCATATTTATCATGAAAGTACTTCATCTTGTCCTTGTACACGGAAGAACTGTAGTAGGCATGGAATTGGAATTCATCAGGTTCATTAAGCTGCTCCACATGAAGATTTGCTGCCATATTACATTCAAGATTTAACTTCCTTAAATCCCACGTGGCCTTGTGCTCTAACTCAAGCGGTAGATGGAAAGTTTTCCCAAACACCAATCGATACGGAGACATACTAATTAGAGTCTTGTAAGCAATCCGAAAAGCCCATTAAGAATCATCCAACTTCTTTGACCAATCGGTCCTATTTGCATTGTCCGTCTTGGACAATATACTCTTGATTTCCCTGTTTGAGACTTCAACTTGGCCACTCTCTTGAGGATGATATAGAGTAGAAACTTTGTGGTTGACACCATACTTTGCAAGCAAAGTCTCAAAAGCTCTATCGCAAAAATGAGACCCCACATCACTAATGATTGCATGAGGAGTGTCAAACCTTGTAAAATGCGCTTCTTGATAAATGCAACAACATTCTGGGTCTCATTGTTGGGCAAAGCCACGGCTTGAACCCACTCTGAAACATAGTCAACCGCCACAAGAATGTGTGTGTTCACACATGAGCTAACAAACAGGCCCATAAAATCAATGCTCCATATATCAAAAATATCAACCTCAAGAATGGAATTGAGAGGCAACTCATCTTTCTTCAAAATTCCACTAGCTCTTTGAATTTCGTCACACCTCTTCACAAGTTCACCTGCATCTTGTACAAAGTTGGCCAATAGAATCCATAACTAAGAACTTTGGAAGCCGTCCTCGCCCCACCGTGATGGCCACCAAAGTGAGAGGAATGACAAGTCTCCAAGATAATCAATTGATTTTCCTTTGGGACACACCTTCGGATCATACCATTCATGCAAATCTTGAACAAGTACGTCTCATCACAACAGAAATCCAATCTATCTCGTTTGAGCTTCTTACTTTGGTTAGCAGAGAGCTCACATAGGATTATGCCAGTCACAAGGAAATTAGAAACCTCCACAAACCATGGAATACAATTCACCGACACCGAAAGGAGTTGTTCGTCGGGAAATGAATTATTGATCTCTAGGCCATCACGAGGTCTCCCCTCCTCCTCCAAAGGGGACAAGTGGTTTGCCATTTGGTTTTCACCACCCTTCTGATCCACAATCTCCAAATCAAACTCTTGAAGTACCAAGACCCATCACATTAGTCTAGCTTTGGAATTCTTCTTCGTCACCAAGTGTCGGAGTGCGGCATAGTCCATATGAATTATGACCTTTACACCCATGAGATACGGCCAAAATTTCTCCATTGCAAACAAAGTAGCCAAAAGTTCTTTCTCGATCACCAAGTAGTTCACTTGAGCATCATTCATTATCTTTCTCACAGTACACCGGATGAAACATTTTGTTCACTCTTTGACCCAAGATAGACCCAACTGCAACATCGCTTGCATCACATATGAGCTCAAAGGGAAATCTCATATTAGGTGCGGTAATGATATGAGTGGTGATGAACTTAAGCTTGAGAAGTTTAAAGGCTTGATGCATTTTTCATCGAACACGAAATTGGCATATTTTTCGAATAACTTGCATAAGGGATTCACTACCTTCGAAAAGTCTTTGATAAATCTCTGGTAGAACCCTGCATGCTCAAGAAAACTTCTAACTCCCCTGACCAAGGTAGGGGGAGGCAGCCTTGAAATCACATCAATTTTTGCTTTGTCTACCTCAATACCATGCTTTGAAATTTTATGCACAAGAACTATGCCCTCTTCCACCATAATGTGGCATTTCTCCCAATTGAGAACAAGATTGGTTTGTTCACAACGAGCCAACACTCTATCAAGATTTTTCAAACACTCATCAAATGAATCTCCCGCAACACTAAAGTCGTCCATGGACACCTCCAAAATGTCTTCCATAATATCAGTGAAAATGGACATTATACACCGATGAAATGTAGCCGGCACATTACACAACCCAAAAGGCATCCGAGAAAAGGCAAAGGTTCTATATGGACAAATGAATATGGTCTTCTCCTAATCTTTCGAAGCGATCAAGATTTTGTTATACCCAGAATATCTATAAAAGAAATAGTAGAAACCATGCCCAGCAAGTCGGCCTAACATCTGATCAAAAAACCAATGGAAAGTGATCCTTGTAGGTCATTTAATTCAACTTATGGTAGTTCATGCATACCCTCCAACTGCTGATGGTTCTGGTAGAAATCAACTCATTTTGTGAATTTTCAACCACGATCATGCCACCCTTCTTTGGTACACATTGCACCAGCGAAGTCCAAGAGCTATCAGAGATGGGGTACACAACCTCGGCATCCAACCACTTAATCATATCCTTTTTCACAACTTCATGTATTGCCTTGTTTAGCCTGCTTTGATCTTCTAAGGAGGGCTTTGCATCATCTTCCAGAATAATCTTATGCATGCAGAATGCGGGCTTTCCCCCAAATATCAGCTAAAGTCCATCAAATTACCTTTTTCTCTTTTGAAGCACCACAAATGTGGCATCAACCTGCATGTTAGTAAGACAAAAAGAACGAATAACTGGCAAAATAGAACTAGGGCCTACAAACTCACACCTGAGGTGTGGAGGTAACGGTTTCAACTCGAATGCCGGAGGTTCCTCAATTGAAGGTTTTTTTGGTGGAGTGTTCCTATTCTCAAGGTCCAAAGATAGTTTCCTCGGCTCTTAAGAGTAAGAGCCAATCACATGTAAATCATTCACACACTCCACTCGCCCTCATCATCATTGGCATAAAGATTAAATAATAAGGCCTCTAGAGGGTCCTCCACATTGATCATTGCACTGTTATCATCAACTACCACTACCGTGACAAGGTCCACAAAATAGCTCACCTCAGAACTGTTGGGCTGCGTCATTGATTTGCACAAATGAAAGACCACTTTTTCATCACCCGCCCGGAAAGTGAGTTCCCTTACTTCCACATCAACTAAGGCCTTCCCAATAGCAAGGAAAGGTCTCCCCAATATGATAGGAACTTCATAATCAACCTAATAATCAAAGATCATAAAGTCAACTGGCAAAATAAATTCATCCAACCGGACAAGAACATCATCGATAATACCCAATGGTATCTTCATCATTCTATCCGCCATTTGAAATCTCATGGAAGTCGGCCTCGGTGCCCAAGACCCAAAGTTTTGAAAACTGAGTAAGGCATCAAGTTGATACTAGCCCCCAAATCACATAGAGCCATAGCAAAATCCGCACCCCCAATGGTGCAAGGAATGGTGAAAGCACCTGGATCTTCAAGCTTTAGAGCCATTGAATGTACTATTGCACTAACTTATTGAGTCATCTTTATTGTTTGACAATCCATGGATTGTTTCTTTGTCACCAAGTTCTTTATGAATTTAGCATAGCCCGGCATTTGTTCAAGAGCCTCCACCAAAGGCACATTCATGGATAAGCTCTTCATCATATCAATGAACGTTTTAAACTAATTCTTATTTTTCTACTTCGCAGACTTTGAGGATAAGGTGGAGGTGGCCTTAACAAAGTTGCCTTGTCTTTAGCCACAACCAGCTCCAACATGTCTATTACATGTTCCTCAGACGGGTTCACGTCATTCTGAGTTTCCACCTTGACATCTTGAATATCAATCCTCACTTTTTCATTCACATTGTCATAAATCACATTTCAACTAACAAAGGAACTTCATCTTCTTTCAACTCAACATCTTCACTCAAATTTTGTCTTTTTTTGGTGGCATTCATATCACCGCCTCGCCCACTCCTTGTAGTTACCACCATAACATGATTGTTCCTACCCTTCGGGTTTACTACCATACCACTAGGTAGAGCACCCTTAGGGTGAGTATTCAAGGAGTGTGAGATATGGCCTAACTGAACCTCCAATTCCTAATTGAAGTTTTGTGGGAAGACAACTGAGCATCAGAGTCCGCCTTCATTATTTGTTCGAACATCATTTCAATTCTCCCCATATCATTGTTAGAAGAACTAGGACCTTGAGATGAAAATGGAGGTAGATTGTTCAGTTGTTGGTACATTGGGGGCCTTTGAAAGCCTTGCCCCATATTTCCTTGATTGCCATTATTCCACCCTCCTTGATTGTTATTACCACCCCAGTTGTTGTTGTTACCATTCCAATTATCCTGATTGTTTTAATTATTGTTCTGAGTTACCCCGTTGGAAATTTGGTTATTGTTCCCCCAATTACCATTGCATTGTTGTTGATTGCCCCAATTGCCTTGGGGTCTCTATTGTTGTTGGTTGGAAGAATTACCCATTTCGCCTTGATAATTGTTCACATATTGCACATCTTCACTCTGCCCATCATAACTATCATCTTGGAATCAACCACAATCATTGTCAAATTGCTCTGAATTCCCTTGGTTCTGTTTACCTCTTTGTCTTCTCTTGTTCTGCACATGATCATGTAACTCCTTTTGCAAATGAGTGACTATAGGGTCACCCTAGGGCACATTAGCTCTACTTTTCCAAGCATAAGAAGTGTCAGGAATCTCGTCAAGAATGTGACAAGCCTCATCATAAAACAGCTTGATGAAGTAGCCCCCAGCTAGTTGGTTCACTATAAACTGGTTTGTTGTGTTAATGCCCAAGTAGAGATTCTATTGGATCAATGCCCCAGTCATATCATTGTTGGGGCATTCGTTTACCATTGTTCTATAGCACTCCCAAATCTCATTCAAAGGTTCGTTTGGCTCCTGCTTGAAAGCCAATATCTCATCTCTCAATGCAGCCATATGCCCGGTGATAAAAATTTTGCAATGAACTTATCCACCAACTCATCCCAAGTAGTGATGGAATGGTTGGGAAGTCGCTCAAGCCAATACAATGCCTTCCCTCTAAGTGAAAATGATAAGAGTCTCAACCGAAGTGCATCCTCGGACACGTTAGTTTTCTTGCTCCCCTAACAGGTATCCACAAACCCCTTGAGATATTTGTAAGAATTTTGATTGGCAGCGCCCGTAAAATACTCATGCTGCTCTAGCAATTTCAGTATCACATTGGTAATTTGAGAATTGCCCGCCCAGATCCGGGGTAGGACAATAACACTTGCATAGCGTTGGTTTGGAAGCACTCGAGCAGCCACTCTTAGAAGTGGCAGAGGAGGGTCTAGAATATTGTCATTGGAATTAGCATTATCCTAGCGGCCTCTACCTCATCATCTCCAACATCATCTACCTCATCTCCCGTAATCACATTTCCAAGAGGGTGATTCGCATTCGCTGCCATTTTGTGCCTGAAGTTGTGACACAAACAAATTAGTAACACAGAAGGAAAGAAGAAAAATACACAAAACTATTTGGATAGATAGCCAAATACGTTAGCTCCCCGGCAACGGCGCCAAAAAGTGATCGAGGCCAACCCTGTACTACTATTAAGTAGCAAAACAGGTTGAAACAGCATTTACCCGGAAGGTGGGGATCGATACCGTAGGGAGCTAGATATTGGAGTTGAGTTTCTATCTAAAGTGGAGTTTTGTATTTATTCCTAATTGCACATATAAATATATTTTTTAAATTTAATTCTAATTTTATAGTACGACAATGCTAAATTAGACCAAGTAAGGCTATGATTAAACTATTGAGAGTTGATCAAATAGATAAAAGGCACTAGGGTAGTGACCTTCTCGCAGGTGGTCAATTGACGGATTCATGAGTCTAAAGCTAGATTATCACATTTGGGGAGTATGATATAACCATTGCACGATTCTACTCACTCTATACCTCTTGGTAGTTCGAGTGATTTTACCCGAATTGACTTTCTCAAGACCAATTGGGTATGCAAATTTGTGCAAGCAATCAAGGTTCAAATTGGGTATTACTATCTCTAGGTTTAACCCTTTAACCGGGGCTATCAATCTCTTGAATACGCCCCAATTACTTGTTGGACTAATTTCATGGACTTAGGATCTCTTTCTCAAGAAGAGGCAAAATCTACTAGGCATTAACTAGTATTTGCAATCACAAATTCAACATTGAAACCCTAAATTAGCCCAAATATCAAACACCCATAGACAATCAAGCATCAACACACAAGACCCATCAATTACCTATACTAGGGTTGAGCCACAACTTTAGCTAATGGGTCTAGCTACGCATAATTAGAGAACAAAATAAAGAAATAAATGAATAAAAGCTCATAATAATTAATCTCTAAATTAAACTTGAAGATTCAATGGTGATTTAAGCTAAAATTACTCAAAAAGACAAAAGGAAATGAGTTCACGAGCGCAGCTCTACGTCCAAAACTATTTGATGACCTAAAAATGGGAAAATAATCTACTTATATTAGAATAAAAGTTTTAGACCAAACTACCCTTGCAGTGTTAGTGCAGACCGCACAAAATCAAGTGTGGTCGAACTAAGGCTCTTGGCTTGGCAATTTTGAGCTCTGAAGTTAGGATTTTCGGAACGCACAAAGTCGAGTGCGGCCGTAGTGGCTTCTATTGCGGTCCGAAAAAAAATGACCACGGGCCGCATTGGCCAGTTCCTCCAAAATGTCATATCTCTGAACCTTGGCTCTGCGGACCGCACAAAATCGAGTGAGGCTGCAATGAACCTAATACGGACCGCACAAAACCCTTTGCTTGCCTTGTGGCCTGAAAAGTATCCTCTCTAAACTTCATCTTTGTGGACCGCACAGAATGCTGTGTGGCTGCACTAGCCCTGTTTGACTGATCTTGATCTTGTCTTCGTACTTGTGCAAGTTCACTCCTTTTTGAGCTGGTTTTTGACACCTTGTACCTTAGTGATCGAACATGTAGAAAAGCACAACTTGTGAGCCTTTGGGACTATTTTGTACACATTTTTAATCAAAACTTAAGCAACAAGGAGTGTCAAATCCATCATACTCCCTAGTTATCAGCGCACCAAAGTATCAATCACCATGGAAAGATAGACTCGGAGCTATGTGCCTGAGGAAGTCTTATCATTCTGTGGCGAGGAAGTAGATGGCATATCTCAGCCTCACAACAACGCCGTGTAATCTTTATATTTTTGAATTAAATTAAAGTTGAACATGTTTTAATGGATCCAGGTAGCTCAGCAAACATAATTTCATCAAGGGTCATGGAACAACTCAACTTGCAAGATAAGATTGTACCTGCATCCCGGGTCCTGAATGGCTTCAACATAGCAAGCGAAACAACAAAGGGAGAAACTATATTCCGGTAAACGTAGAGGGGACCATACAAGATACGAAGTTCAATGTCATCGAAGGTGACATGAGGTATAATGCCCTCCTCGGGAGACCATGGATACACAACATGAGGACAGTGCCTTTGACTCTTCACCAGATAATAAAGTTCCCAATAGAGGAAGGAGTAAAAACGGTCTATGGGGAGAAATATGTTGCAGAGGAGATGTTTGCAATCGAGTAGTTTTTTAATCCAGAGTCCTCGGCCTTGGAGAAATTGAGCATCGGAGGTAAAAAAGTGGCCAAATAGCAATCACCGCCTCCAACCTTGATAGAATCGAAGCAACAGTTGATCGAAGATTAAGACGAGGATTTCCTTACTCCCTGAACCTTCATCATTCCCGACGAGTTTGATGCAATCAAGTCAACTATCAAGGAGCTGGAGTAGGTCATTTTAATTCGAATGCGTGCCCAAGAAAAAGGTCTAACTTGGAACGGGATTGACCCGAGAACTCAGGGAAAAGCGTAATCAATTTCTGATTGATAATATATATTGCTTTGCTTGGTCCCAATTAGATATGACAGGGATTCCATCGGAGATCACCACGGCTAAGCACTAATCCCAGGTTTAAACCGGTGAAGTAGAAAAGGAGGCCTTGGTCTGAGGTAAAGCATGCTTTCATAAAAGAAGAGGTAACAAAACTTCTTAAAATAGGATCTATATGTGAGATAAAATACCCTGAGTGGTTAGCCAATGTAGTTGTAGTTCCTAAAAAGGAAACAAACTTAGAATGTGTGTAAACTATAAGGACTTGAACAAATCATGCCCAAAAGATTCTTTCCCACTGCCCAACATCGACCGTATGATCGATGCCATGGCCGGCCACAAGATACTAACTTTTCTCGATGCCTACTCCGGGTACACTCAGATTCAGATGATCCTGGGAGACCAGGAAAAGACGTCATTTATTACTATATTTGGGACTTATTGTTATAATGTAATTCCCTTCGGGATAAAAATACAGGGGCTACGTACCAACGTCAAGTTAACAAATGTTAAAAAACAAATAGGTAAAACAATAGAAGTTTGTATTGATGATATGTCAGTTAAGTCTCTAGGCGCACAGGACCGTTTAGTTCATTTAGAGGAAACATTCAAAATTTTGAGGCAATCCAACATGAAGATTAGCCCGGAGAAATGTGCCTTCGGAGTTGGCTTGGGTAAGTTCCTCAGTTTCAAGGTGTCAAATTAGCGTATCGAAATCAACCCCAATAAAATCAAGGATATCGAAGATATCACGATCATGGATAATGTGAAGGCCGTGAAAAGTCTAATAGGGCAAATAGCTGTCGTGGGTCAATTAATTTTGCGGTCATCAGATCAGAGCCACCGGTTCTTTTCCTTGCTCAAAAGGAAAAAGGATTTCACATGTACTCTGGAATATCATCAAGCCCTAATAGAATATAAGAAATACTTATCGAGCCCTCTTTTGCTTCACACCCCGACAGTAGATGAAAACCTTTATGTATACTTGGCGGTGTCCGAGATAGCGCTAAGTGGGGTATTGGTTTGAGAAGAGCAAGGTACGCCATTTCCTATTTATTACGTAAGTCGAACTCTAGGAAATATTGACACTAGATACCCTCACTTAGAAAAATTAGCACTTGCATTGATAAGTGCATCTTGAAAGTAAAAACCATATTTTAAATGTTATCCGATATGTGTACTAACCACTTATCCCCTTCGAAATGTTTTGCATAAGCCCGAGTTATTGGGCCGATTGCTATATGGGTTGTCGAACTTAGCGGTTATGATATCGAATATCAACCCTGAAAGGCCATCGATTATCAAATCTAGCTGACTTCGTGGCCAATATTACGCTGACCCTCATACCCAAAGTAGAGAAAGAACTCCTGCTAAGCTCGGGAACAACATCAGGGGTATGGACCCTTTTCACAAATGGTGCTTGGAATGTGAAGGGGTCTATTGTGACCAAAACACTCACGCAAGTGTACGCGATCGACAAGTAATATAGTAGTAAGCAAAGTATCGTTCCCATGAGGAATTGTGATCAACTTCTCGACTGATGTAGACTCAAACAAATATCAATACAAGCTAAACTATCACAAAATGCTTATAGAACCAATTCACAACTTACTTAATAATTGCACATTAATTCAACACAAAATTACTACACCAAGTTCACAATATGATGATAACAGTTTGGATAAATATATTCCTGGGTCATGGATTTGCTAGAAAATATGCTACTATATTAGCTTAAAATTAATTTATCAAATTATCTGGGTTATTGATTATAGGGTTTATAATATTCATAAGAATCTTTCGAGTTCTTATGCATCTATTCAAGTTAAATTAATACCTATATGTCTATGGTATTAGTGTTAGCAAGAATGCATTTACAACTCCTATTCTTCAACCAAATAAGGTAATTAAGTATATGTCTATCTTAATTGCGAATTCTTCACCCGATGCCCGGGATTCGAAACTTGTTCTATTTGATTTTATATGCAACCAGGAATTTCCTTTGTCAAGTTTAATTCAAGATCCGTAAAAAATATTTTACTGTTAGCTACGCAGTAAAATAATTAAGATCAAAATCAAATAAACATCCCATAATGATAAATTCAATATATTCAATCTAAACTTCAAATAACACAATTACCTAACATCCATGACCCAAGAATATGAGAAGTTTTAGCTACTCATAATCATACAAAAATCAACAATATTAATATTAAACATACTAAAAACAAAATACAAGATGAAGGTTTAGATAAACTTTTTAAATTGTTGCTCCAAGGTAGTGTTTTTCAATTCTTTCCTTAGCTCCAAAAGACTTCAATGGCTTTCTTCTCTCCAAATCTTCTCTCTAAAAATTAATAGTGATTTTCCACTCCCTCTCAATAATTGTTGTTAAAAATCTGATCCCCCTCCATAATAGAAAGTTGCATTAATTAATTTTGAGTGGAAATCTGTGAGTTTCCCATTTTACCCTTCCATAATGTTTTTCCCCGGATGGAAACGCGCAAAAGAAACGCGTGAACAATGAACTTCACGCGAAACTTCGCGCGGAACTTCGCGCATCTGGAAGAAATATTTTTTTTCAACCATTTCTTGTTTCTTGATTTGTACAAACTCAACTCCGAATAATTGTTGTTGCTTCTGAATCATTCCTTAACATTTCTAAATATTGATATAGGCTCCTTCTTCTGCAAAATATAAGAATCACAAATTAAATGCCTATTTCTCATCAATTTCATACATTATATTGTTGTAATTTAATTAAATGTAACCACAAATAATGGTTAAATCACTCAGATTTCACCAATTAAACACACCACACTTAATCCATTACTTGTCCTCGAGCAATTAACATGAATTTCACATGTTGACAACCTTTTGATCAAACAATATCTTGTAATAACACATGCTAACACTTAGGTACCAATTTAGAATAATTCAACCTCAAGACATGACTCCAAAGTGCTACGCATTTTCATAACTTGCTTACTTTCTCTAACATAAAGATTGAAATTCTCCTTGCCTTTACAAATCATGTGCCCTCCCACAAATAATATAGACTAGTTCCTCTCAAAATAATAATCAAGAATATTCAGAAACTCAAAATAGGAAGAATTAACTCACTCTTAGAATTAAAATTCATATGGAACAGATGACATACCATAAGCTTGCCGCTAGTGTAATACTCTACTAATTGAGCATATTCAGTCAAGGATCAAGTAGGACTTTAATTGGTTGTAATGTAGGCTAGAAAAAAGGGTGTGAAAATTATTGAATGTAATAATTACACCTCTTTGAACTTCCGTACATAAAACATATTTCATATTTTCAGCATCACTCCTATGTTAAACCATCTCCAACCTTTTTTGAGATTTCTACATACTAACAACAAATTCCATTCTCTTCAAGCACCTTAGATAGGGAATGTGACTACTGACAATTCATCCCCTATATAAATACACATGAATTATTCTTCACTCTTTTTCTGTTTTTTTAATGTTTTTTGATTAGTTAAACCAACCAATCTCTTCTCAACTTCTTCAACATTAAAACAACATTAAGTGCTCATGAGAGATAGAGGTGCAAACAACTGATATATTACATAGATTGGTAAGGTTTATAACATGGGTGCCAAAGAAATAAGATTAACGGCTCAAAAGGTTTGACTAGGATATATACAATTAGGTGGAAATAATTATGAAACTGGTTCAACAAAAAAATGCATATATCATCTCCTAAACTGAATAATGCTACTATTTCGCTTTGCAAAACACTTGGGGGCAAGTTGTAGACATCAACTATTATACACAGAATATTTCAGCAATCCTTACTCACACATTGGCATACAATTCACTAAAGCTCGGATATTTCTCAACTCTCTAGTCAAAGCAGTTAAGCAAAGTCATAATTATACAATTTAAGGTACTTATTTTAGAATCAAGAACTGAGGTTGAACATCACAAATAAGGCATATATCACTTTTCGAGCATGTGCATTTGAGGAGAACAACCCTTTAAGTTAGGAACATTTTATTCATGCTAAATAAAAATTATACTACACCTTGTTCAAATACACCCTTGGAAAAGAACCATGGCATAAAGAAAAACCAATGGGAATTACTACACTACTTATAAAGAAAATCTTTTTGTCCTTTTTCTAAACACCCTCAAGAACATTCTCTAAAGAAATCCGTCATCAAGCCGATATGTTTTATTCACACCAAAATTTAAACATAACAAAATTAAAAATCACTCCACTAGTTAAACATTACTAAACAAACTGCTTAACATAACAGTCAACTGAAATTAAAACAAACCGCATAATTAACAAAATTCAACAAAAACACACACAAACGGTCCAAGAATCCATGATAATTCTCATACCAACATCACCCCACACTTAATGTCTAGGCATGTCCCCATGAATGTCATACGTTAAAACTAACAGAGACAAAAATGCTTCCTCGACATGTCATTCTTAGTCCGATACTGTGTCAGGGTTGACATTACAAGCTCGCCCCAGTGCTCTCAGCCACCCCATAAATGTTTTCTCCGACTTGACTTGTCGATCTGTGATTTCCTCCACACAGGTGCTTAATGTGTTCACTGTTATGCGCAACTCCCCTGTCTCTTGATCCCATGTGTTGTGGCCATGCATCCAAGCAGTTCCTGAAGAAGATGTTGTTCTAGGAAATGCAACAGCTGGTGCATTGTGTATTTGTGCTTGTTCTCCTATGTCTACGTCCATGGGTTCATTTTCTTCATCATTTTCCGCAGCATCTGAACTATCATCATCTCCTCCCTCAGCTTGAAATTTTCTTGGTTTTATCTTGATCGACTTCTTGACCATCACATCCAAATCTTCATATTCCGGTACTTGTGCCTGCCTGCAAATATGAGTTATTAAGATGGAAAGATAAACCCATACATCCGATTTGGGCACCTGACTAACATCTCATCATGTATCACTTTAGCCACATAAAATTCATGTTCTCCATGAAACACCAGATTATTGCTGCTCTGGGACCATTAACCTACGTGGTGTTCTTTGATGGAAGAATTATATTGTTGATGATATAAAGCTAGTTCTTGGCTTCTTGAGTCAGAGCTGATGAGTGGAATTTTTCACCGTAGTCCAACCATTCCACCTCCACTCCAGGGGTGCAAATCCTTTGAAAGAACCTATTCCACTGTGTGTTATTTGGAGCCTTTGCATATTCATAGAAATCATCTTCTTTTGGTACAGGGTCAGGCAGATTGTGGATTGCTCGAATTTCTTCAATGGAGGCATCAACGGGCCTTCTTCGTACTGTGACTACATTTTTGTCATGATCTGGTAGATTCGCGTAAAATTCATGAACTACCATTTCATTCGCCTTCCCTGGTTCATTAATGAAGGTTTGAAGTACTCGCTCAACTAACATATTGTACATATTAGGGCATATTTCCCGAAGCTTTCTAACATCAATGCCCCTTTCAGGAATTGGTTTCTTCATTTCTTTGGTATTGAAGTTAGTTGGAGCGTTGGGTGAAGTAAACCTGTTGGTGTCATACGTTGATGCCGAAACTTCCCTTTCGCGGCTAGATGATGCACTTGATATCGAACGCTTCTTGGGTGCCATAATGCCTATCACACATTACTTAGTCCAATATAGGTAATGTGATATAAAGTGGTTACTCAGACTTCACTCGCAAAGTTAGCCACAATTGCACTATAAAACTCTTTGAGGATTTTTTACAAACACCTTGTGTGCAAGCATTTTTCATACTTATTTCTAAGGTTTTGGTTAGAGATTTCCCATCCAATTTTCAGTTATAACAAAATCACATCCTACCCATCCCATATATATAGCAATTTAACCCCACACTTATCTCAAAATGTGTCAAAATCTAGTCACAATATACATGTATTCTAAGTTATAACATAAAACTAACACAAACTCTAAAAAATATGTTATGAACACAATAGAATCTATAATTCGTATCATATATATCTACTATATACTATGAACAACAAAGGAAATAATTATCTAAACAAAATAATAACAAAAACAGAAGAAAGAGAGCCAAAACATTTAGGGTTCTTACCTTTGTTAGGGATGGGTTTGATTTGGATTAAGATGAAAAGAATAGGTTTGATTAAGGATGGTGTTGTAATAAGGATGAAGAAGAATATATTTTAGTTGAGGGTTTATTGAAGAGAATGAAGAAGGAGAGTGATTTTTAAGTAAGAAAAATGAAAGAAGAAAAATATATACCATAGGTTGCAAACCCGACCCAGACGCGCGAAGTTTCGCACGAAGTAAATCTTTGCACGTTGCTTCGCGTGTTTTGAAATAATTCTGCCTCAATATTGCAAAGTTCGCGCGAAGTGTTTACTTCTCCCGTTTCTTCGCGCATCTGGTAGTAGCGTTTGGCCTAAAAAAAATTATTATTTTTATTTACACATACCTTAACCTTCTCCATTGTTTTCCTACATTGATTTATACACAATAACAATCATTAGAAAAAAAAATCATCGTTGGATTGCCTCCCAACCAGCGCCTTATTTAGAGTTGCAGCACGACTCCACAGTTTATTGCACATCGTTCAAGTCTACTGAGGTCTTGTGACGATTAATGTCACCACCCCAATAGTGTTTTACGCGCTGACCATTCACCAAAAATATACCACTTGAGTTTACATCCATTTATTCGATTGTTCCATGAGGAGTCACACATACCACCACAAACGGGCCTGCCCAACGGGACTTAAGTTTTCCAGGAAAATGTTTCAGCCGTGAATTAAATAGAAGAACTTCTTGACCCGGCTCAAACTCACGATGTTGAATGTGGCTATCATGCCACATCTTGGTCTTTTCTTTGTACAACTTGGCATTTTCATAGGCACGCAATCTAAACTCATCAAGTTCATTGAGTTGTAACAACCGTTTTCACCAGCTAAATCCATGTCCATGTTTAACTTTTTGATTGCCAATAAGCTTGGTGTTCTAACTCAACATGTAAATAACATGCTTTCCCATATACTAACCTGTATGAAGAAGTACCAATTGGATTCTTGTAGGCTACTCGGTAAGGCCACAATGCATCATCTAACATAGCAGACCAATCCTTCCTATTTGCATTCACTGTTTTCTCAAGGATTTGTTTAATCCCTCTGTTAGACACCTTGACTTAACCACTCGCCTGAGGGTGATATGCAGTAGCAACCTTGTGTCTAACTCCATATTTGGACAAAGCAGTTTTCAGTAGTTTGTTGCAAAAGTGTGTGCCTCCATCAGTTATCAACACTCTGGGGGTCCCAAAGCATGTGAAAATATATTTCTTTACAAAACTTACCACAACTTTTGCTTCATTTGTTGGAAGAGCAATGGCCTCAATCCACTTGGATGCATATCAATTGCAACCAAAATATATATGTGTCCATTAGAATATGGAAATGGCCCCATGATATCAATTCCCCATACATCAAACATCTCTACAACCAAAATATTTTGTAACGGCATCTCGTTTCTCTTTGTAATTGTACCTGTCCTTTGACACCTGTTACAATTTTTAACAAAAGAATGTGCATCTTTAAATAATTATGGCCAGTAAAAACCTCATTGTCGAACCTTTTGCAATGTTCTGTCTCCACCATGATGACCTCCATACGGAGAAGAATGACAGTTTTGCAATATTGCGTGCATCTCCTCCTCAGCGACAATCACCTTCTTACCAATTGATATGCGCAATGCTTGTGTAGAAAAGGTTCATCCCACATGTAAAATCTCACATAATGTAAGAATCTTCTTCTTTGATCAGCTTTGAACTCTTGTGGAGTTACCCCGCTTGCTATGAAATTTACATAATCCGCATACCATGGGTTTTCATCCGAGGTGATGGCTAGCAACTGTTCACCTGGAAATATTTCCTGTATTAATTCCCCTTCCATTACATGGCCTTGGTTTTCCAACCTGGACAAATGATCTACAATTTGGTTCTCCGTGCCCTTTCGATCTCTAATCTCCAAATCAAACTCCTGCAAAAGAAGAACCCATCGAATTAATCTTGGTTTGGCATCTTTCTTTGCAAATAAATACCTGATGGCGGAGTGGTCTGTGTAGACTATGACCTTGGTTCCCACTAGATAGGACCTGAATTTATCAAATGCCCACACTACCGCAAGAAACTCTTTTTCTGTGACAGTATAATTCATTTGAGCTGGATTAGGAGTTCTGCTTGCATAATGAATGGTGTAAAAGAATTTATCCTTCCGCTGTCCCAAAATAGCTCGAATGGCTATGTCACTAGCATCACACATTAACTTAAATGGGAGTTTCAATCTGGAGCAATGATAATTAGTGAAGTAACTAGTCTTCTTTTTAGCTCATCAAATGCTTTCAAACAAGCATTATCAAACTTGAAGGGTGTATCTTTTTCAAGAGCCTGCACAAAAGAGAAGAAATTTTTGAAAAATCTTTAATAAATCAATGATAAAATCTGTTATGCCCTAAGAAACTGCGGATACCTTTGATAGATATTGGTGGAGGCAATTTTTCAATTGCTCCCACTTTTGCCTTGTCCACCTGCAAGCCATCCTTTGACACTTTGTGTCCCAATAAAATACCTTCCGCACCATAAAATGGCATTTTTCCCAGTTTAGCACAAGATTAGTATCTTCAAACCTGGCAAGTACTTTATCAAGGTTTATAGAACAATCATCGAAAGAACATCCAAAAACAGAGAAATGATCCATGAAACTTCTACAAATCTCTCAACCATATCGGTAAAAGTGGCCATCATACACCTTTGAAAAGTCACAGGTGCATTACAAAGACCAAATAAAATTCTTTTGAATGCATACGTGCCATAAGGACACGTAAATGTGGTCTTTTCTTGGTCATCTGGGGCTATCGTAATTTGTTATACCCAGAGTAACCATCCAGGAAGCAGTAATACTCCTGGCCAGCTAACCTATCAAGCATTTGGTCAAGGAATGGGATAGAAAAGTGGTTCTTCTGGGTGGCATTGTTCAGTTTTATGTAATCAATACAGATTCTCCACCCTTTTACAGTTCTTGTTGGAATAAAGTCATTGTTTTCATTTACCACCACAGTCATTCCCCCTTTCTTGGGGACACATTGCACAGGACTCACCCATTTACTGTTAGAGATAGGGAATATTATACCTGCATCAAGCCATTTGATCACCTCTTTTCTTACAACCTCATTCATCTTGGGATTTAGGCGGCGGCGTTGTTCTATGCTTGGCTTGTGTCCTTCCTGCATGAGAATCTTGTGCATGCGGAAAGCCGGACTGATACCTTTGATGTCGAACATTGTCCACCCAATTGCTTTCTTATGCTCTCTCAATACTTTCAAAAATATTTCCTCCTGCAATTTAGATAAATCAGAGGAAATAATAACAGGTAAAGTATCATAATTACCCAAAAATGCATAAAGAAATGAGAAGGTAAAGGCTTCAGTTCCAGTTTTGGAGCTTCTTCAATTGATGGTTTTGGAGGTGGGCCGTCTGGCCTGTTCAATGATTTAAAAGGAATTAATCCTCTCAAATTTTTACAAGATGCATTCAGAATATGCTTAATTTCTTCAACCTGATCATCAATCTCCAAACTCTCAAACAATGCAATCGCCTTCTTTAAAGAATCTTTCAAACAAACACTTGGGGTTATGAGTTTCTCATCCATCTCCATGGCAGAGATCATGGACAATTCTTCATAATAGTGAGGAAGTTGCGGAGCTTTATATACATTAAACATAGCTTCCTCGTTGTCAACTCTCATTATCATTTTACCTTCCGTCACTTCAATTACAGCATCACCAGTGGCTAAAAGAGGTCTTCCTAAAATAACAGAAACTTTTCCATCAGCTTCAAAATCCAAAATGATAAAATCATTAGGAAAAAAAAATTCTCGATTTTTAACAACACAACTTCAATTACTCCTTCTGGATAAGCTATGGATCTGTCTGCAAGTTGCAACATAAAAGTGGTGGGTTTTGGATCTCCCAAACCCAATTGCTTGTACAAGGACAACGTCATCAAATTTATACTTGCTCTCAAGTTATAAAGTGCATGGCCTACATCAACATTGCCATTTCCCACCGGTATAGTAAAGCTGCCTGGATCCATAAGTTTTTTACGAAGCTTATTTTGAACCCTCGAAGTATACTCCTCAGTAAGTGCAACTATTTCAAACTCTGTCAATCTTCTTTTTTTTGCCACAATATCTTTCAAGTATTTGGCATACTTAGGAATGACCCGAACCGCATCTACCAATGGAATGTTCAATTGAATTTGATTCAACATAGTGAGAAATTTATTCAACATGCGATCGTTATTTCTGCAACCTTTGTGGAAATGGTGGTGGTGGTCTTAGAATATTCACAAGGGCTGGAATTGTTTCATCTTTCTTTTCCTCTTGTGTTGCTTTGGGAATTAATTCACCTTCTGGTATTTTCTTGTTCTTTTTGTTTGATGGAACTTCTTCTAATTCCCTTCATGTTCTCAATGTAATTGCACTCACTTGAAGATTTTTTCCTGTATCACCTTGAAGACCACCTGCCGGTCTAGTATTTTGATTTGTAGCCAGCTGTCCCATTTCCTTTTTTATATTCCTAAAGTCCGTTCTGAGTTGTTGATTATCTTGCAATAATTTTTTCAACAAATCATTTGTACTTTCCTCTGCTTGCTGTGGAGGCCTTTGAGGTTGATTAAAATGTCCTTGTGGTCTAAATTGATTTTGATTATGTTGATTTCCACCCCAAGAGAAATTAGGATGATTCCTCCAATTTGGGTTGTAATTGTTCCCATATTGAGCTTGTTGATTCATCGGACCTCTGTTTTGTTACCCAACATAATAAATAGATTCAGGATTCACGTGGCACATGTCACTTGTGTGATTGTTACCACACACTTCACAACAAACGAGCATTTTTGAACCTGCTGGATTGGTTGTGATGGTCCCATTGTCATTATGGCCATTTGATTTGCCAATTTTGCTAAATCTGCTCTCATGGCGGAAATGTCATCCAGCTCAAGTAACCATGCTTTCTGTTTCATTCCTCTCCTTGGTTTTTCTTCACCTTGCCAATTATGATCATTAGCAGTAAAACTATTCAGTAGAAGTTGTATTTCACTGTATGGTCTTTCCATACAACTACCTCCACAAGCTGAATCAAGATTCATTTTGGAAGTTTCATCTAAACCATCAGCAAAATTATGGCCCAATACTTCATCCGTTTGACAATGATGAGGACAATCTAGAAGTAGTTTCTTGTATCTCTCACAAGCTTGGCGAAGAGTTTCACCATCACGTTGTTGAAACCCAAAAATCTGACTCCGCAAAACATTGTCTTTTTGGTGGGGGAAAACTTGATTAGGAATTTCTTTGCTAGATCATCCCAATTGTGAATTGAATTAGCAGGCTCTTTTTGCAACCATTCTCTAGCTTCCCCAACAATGAAAAAGGAAATAAGGTCAGCCTAACATAATCTTGGAAACATTCGGATAGTGGTAGGTATTCGTTATTTCCAAAAACTTTTGAATGTGCCTTTGTGGGTCTTCATGAGATAGACCAACATAGTACCCAGTGGATTGTATCAGCTGCACCATGTACTGTTTAAGCTCAAAATGACTGATTATTTCAGGCTTCACAACGGCCTGAGTCATATTAGCAAGGTTTGGCCTTGCTGCTTCTATCACCGCACGTTCTTGATTACCTGCCATCACTGTTGGATTTGGTTGAACTTGAATGTCCAACTCTGTTTCTGTTCTGTTTCTAGCTTCCCACTACTCCTTATTCTATGAATTGTTCTTTCAACTTCAGGATCAAATGGAAAGAGGTTCTTTGTGCTTCTACTCCTCCACATTCAAGAGAAGAGCCTGCGCAACACAAACAATGTAGATGAAATATTTTTTCAAATTCTTATCAACAACTAATAAAATCTTAAAACAGTCAAGTAGCTAATTTTAAATTCCCCGACAACGGCGCCAGAAACCTATTTTGACCAAAACACTCACGCAAGTGTACGCGATCGACAAGTAATATAGTAGTAAGTAAAGTATTGTTCCCACGAGGAATTGTAATCAACTTCTCGACTGATGTAGACTCAAACAATTATCAATACAAGCTAAACTATCACAAAATGTTTATAGAACCAATTCACAACTTACTTAATAATTGCACATTAATTCAACACAAAATTACTACACCAAGTTAACAATATGTTTATAACAGTTTGGATATTATCGAATTACCTGGGTTATTGATTATAGGGTTAATAATATGCATAATAATCTTTCGATTTCATATGCATCTATTCAAATTAAATTAATACCTATATGTCTATGGTATTAGTATTAGCAAGAATGCATTTACAACTCCTATTCTTCAACCAAACAAGGTAATTAAGTATATGTCTATCTTAATTGCGAATTCTTCACCCGATGCCTGGGATTCAAAACTTGTTCTATTTGATTTTATATGCAACCAAGAATTTTTGTCAGTTTGATTCAAGATCCGTAAATAATATTTTACTGTTAGCTACGCAATAAAATAATTGAGATCAAAATCAAATAAACAACCCATAATGATAAATTCAATATATTCAATCTAAACTACAAATAACATAATTATCTAACATCCATGACCCAAGAATATTAGAAGTTTTAGCTACTCATAATCATACAAAAATCAACAATATTAATATTAAACATACTAATAACAAAATACAAAGATGAAGGTTTAGATAAACTCTTTAAATTGTTGCTCCAAGGTAGTGTTCTACAATTCTTTGCTTAACTCCAAGAGACTTCAATGGCTTTCTTCTTTGCAAATCTTCTCTCTAAAAATCAATAGTGATTTCCCACTCCCCCTCAATAATTGTTGTTAAAAATCTGATCCCCCTTCATAATAGAAAATTGCATTAATTAATTTTCAGTGGAAATTTTTGAGTTTCCCGTTTTACCCTTCCATAATGTTTTCCCCGGATGGAAACGCACGAAGAAATGTACGAACAATGAACTTCGCGCAAAACTTTGCATGTCTGGAAGAATTTTTCTTTTCTACCATTTCTTGTTTCTTTATTTGTTCAAACTCAACTCCGAAGAATTGCTTTTGCTTCCGAATCATTCCATATCATTTCTAAATATTGATATAGGCTCCTTCTTCTGCAAAATATAAGAATCACAAATTAAATGCCTATTTCTCATCAATTTCATACATTATATTGTCGTAATTTAACTAAATGGAAGCACAAATAATGGTTATATCACTCAGATTTCACCTATTATCATGGTCCGGGCTCGGTTTGTCTTAAAACCACCCACGGGTGATACTATTAGGCTATCTATCCAAACTCCAAGATTAAATAAAAATGATATCGAGTATGTGGCCATGATTGCAGGTCTCGAGTTAGCTAAAAGCTTGGGAGCAGAGGTTTCGAGGCCAAGTGCGACTCTCTATTGGTGCTAAACGAAGCAAATAAAAGTCTTATGGTTCGAGTAGATAGGATGCAGTGGTACTTGGAAAAGCAAAAGGTAAATTTGCACCGCTTCAAGGAGTGGACTCTCGATCAAGTTCCTCGAGAACAAAATAGTAAGGTTGATGCACTTGCTAACTTGGAATATTTTGTCGAAGAAGATGACATTGTCCCCGGGACTATCGTCCAATAACTAAGGTCTGTGGTTGAAAAGGGTCATGCAAAGATAAATTCAATGAGTTTAATATAAGACTGGAGGAATAAGTATATCGACTATTTGAAGAGTGGAAAACTTCCATCAGACCACAAAAAATCGAGGGCCTTGCGAGCCAAGGCTGCTAGGTATGCATTAGATAAATATGGAACATTTTATCGAGAACTTTTGACGGTCCATTGGCGGTATGTTTGGGGACAGAGGATACCTATTATGTTCTTCGAGAAATCCATGAAGGCACTGGTGGTAATCACTCTGGCGCTGAGTCATTGGTTTGGAAAATCATTAGAGCAACTTACAATTGGGATAGCAAGGAAAACGATACTAAGGAATTTGTCAGAAATTGTGATAAGTGTCAACGATTTGCACCGATGATACATTATCTCGGAGGATAACTCCATTTAGTCCTATCCCCGTGGCCTTTCATAAAATGGGGAATGGACATAGTTGAACCTTTGCCAACGGCCCCAGGCAAAGATAAGTTTATTTTATTTATGACTGATTATTTTTCTAAATGGTTGGAAGCATAGGCCTTCGAGAAGGTTCGAGAAAAAGAAGTTATTGACTTTATCTGGGACCACATAATATGTCAATTCACGATACCTGCCAAGATTGTATGTGACAATGGAAAGCAATTCATTGATAATAAGGTAACAAAGTTCCTCGAAGTACATAAAATAAATAGGATTTTATCAACACCGTATCTCCCAACTGGAAATGGGCAAGCCAATTCAACTAACAAAACTATCATTCAAAACCTAAAGAGAAAGTTAGACAACGCAAAGGGAAAATGGAGGGAAGTTTTACCCGAGATCCTTTGGCCATATCAGACAACATCAAAGTCTAACACGGGGGCAACCCCATTTTCTTTAGTACATGGCTTCGAGGCCCTCATCCCCAATGCGATTGGAGAACCGAACGCTAGGTATTGACACGCATCAGAGGAGTCAAACCACAAGGCCATGGATACTATTCTTGAGTTGTTAGATGAAAAGCGAGAAGCAGCGCTTGTTCGTTGGGCCGTGAAAAAGCAAAGGATCAAAAGTTACTACAATAGAAGAACCAACCTTCGACATTTTGGAATCGGGGAACTAGTTATACAAAAAGTCACACTCAATACTCAAGACACTAATGAAGGGAAATTGGGCTCAAACTGGGAAGGGTCGTACCAAGTCCCCGGTGTCTTCAGTAAAGGATCTTACATACTTACCACAATGGAAGGTCAACAATTGCCAAACTATTGAAACCTATCATTGCTCAAATGATACTTATACTAAGATATAATTCTATCCTTTTGTCCGTGTAAGTTTAAAACTAACTTAGTACATATCTTTCGATCAAAGTTGTAGAAGGCACGTTATTTCAAAGGCACCCTCTTTGCACACGAAGGCTTTTTTCCCTTATGACGGATTTTATCCCAAATGGCTTTTATCGGCAAGGTTTTTAACGAGGCAATGTGGTACCTAAGGAGAACTCACAGTGTCCAAGTCTTATTTTCCATCAACCTCGAATACAGGGGGGCATGACCTTCGGAGTATATATTTTGGATACAAATACTCCACTTCTAAAAGGGCCTCGATAGGAGAACTTTGTAATGGTCCAAATGGTCAAATGAACCGTGTCCATATGGAATACCGAGCCCCGACGGTATAACATGCACGCATACATCATCTATTTGAAGAGGCATTGTAGTTATATCAAAAACACTTTGTATCTTAAAGAATTTTGCTATCATACGAGCTCTAAACATAAAATCCTACAGAAAGGGTCTCAAGGGCCAAAACAGCCCGAAATACTCGGGTACTATCATTGACAGTCAATACGTCCGAGTAATCGAAAACTCGGATTCATAAGACCTCATAGAGGAACCCCTCAAAACAAATTCCAAGGCCAATATACTCGAGGATTAACTTTTCGGACAAGTTCGAAATGTTATCGAGAAATAAGTTCAAGTGACATGCCTGAAAGCTACGGCCACATCAAAGACTACGGTCATATAAAAGCTATGGCCAAAATAATGTGCATCAGAGGTGTCCGACTTCAACCATAAATTAAAGACCTTCGAATATTGAAAAATCAGTTAGATCTGGCTAGTCTTGGCAAAAGAAAAATATAAAGGGCTTCGATAAATTCAACCCTTGAAATACTTGAGGGCTTCGATAAATTCAGCCCTCGAATAATTTAACGGCTTCGATAAACATCAACCTTCGAAATAGCCTTAAGAAGTATTCGATTATGTTTACACAAAGAAATTACTAATAATGTTTTGATACACCGAACCCTCGAAAAATCCAACGGGTACACAAAGCACATTCTAAGGTATACAAATTTTTTACTAATTCTTTTAAACGAAAAAAGAGGGAAACATTATATAGCCATTTTAGAGGCAGAGACGTCCCAACCAAAAGAGCCTAAGGGACAACTTTAAAGAGCCTAAGGGCTGATATGTAAGAGCCTAATGGCCACCTTAAAAGAGCTCATGGGCCAAAAGCATATAAGAGTCAAAGACTGCATTCTCACTCAACTCGGACCCAAGAATCCCATTGTTCTGAGCTCGTATCAAATTGACTTAAGATTAGCTCGAGGATTATCTTAAAACATAAGTGGTATTATATTGAGCAATGAAAACCTAAGGAATTATTAAATTCTAAGAACAAAAAGATACTCGAGCAGAGTATTTGAACAATCAAAATTTTCCACAAATAGGGACAAAACAAAATCCAACACAAGTCGAGGATATAGCAAAATGATACTTTATTTTAATAATGGAAATTTACAAAACATACTTACAATTCCCACAAGGGGACCTTGCACACAAAAAAAAAATAAAACCTAATCTATTTTCGGGGTCACACCCAAGGGAGCGTCATCTTCAGAAACTGCATCTTCAGCGGCTCAATCTTCGTGAGTCTCCTCTCCTTCGAGAACATCTTTTTCACCTTCCTCGTCCTCAGAGCCTCTCGCCACATTCTCATCATTAGAGGAGACAAGAAACCTAATATTGATTTCCCGTGCCTTTGCATCGTTATCTCCTTGGTGCGGTTGAACCCTCGGGGATGGATTTTTTTGAGAGTCTCCCTTCAGGCTTGGCACTTAGCCAATTCATTGCTCTGTTTTCCCCGGTCAGAGACTTCCCTCAACTTAGCTTGAATGGCTGCAGCTTCCCTCAAGTATATAGCAAAGGATTTATCACCCACAGCCTTTTCTTCTCAGCTTTATCCTTAGTTTGTATAGCTTCGACCTGGGCTTTAGCTAGCTCGGCCTCTAACTCCTAGATTTTCCTGGAATGAGCCAGACTCTTCTCTCCAATGCCTCGGAGCTGAGTTTCACCTGAGGCTAGTTGGGCTGTAGAAGCTTCCTTATCGGTAGCAAGTTGATCCATGTTCTTCTTCCACTGATGACAATAAGCTCTAACTTGATCAACTTTACCCCGGAGGTGCCCAGTCATCTCTTGCTTTTGTTGTAGCTGAGATATGGAAGTGTTAGCCTCCGAGGTAGGTACAAGAAGGTCAAACTCTATTAAAATCGCAGTTACCTGCTCATCTATCTCAGACTCGCTTTTTTGAGCTTTGGTCAATGTGGTCCGGAGATTCTTAAGCTCTTCTTCCTTTTGGCTGCAGAGGAGCCTCAAGGCCTTCTCTTTGCCCGAAACCTTTTTGAGCTCAGCCTCACATTGGATCATCTAAGATCTAAACCTTACGATGCCCTTTACGTGAAATAGATTCATATCAGTCAAAAGGAAAAGAAATAGAAAATTGCAATAATAGAAGTAAATACTCACCCTGGAAAGGAGATATTGAGCCTCTTAGAAGATGGTGGATGTGCCATTAAGTTCATTGGAATCCTTAATCCCAGCGTAGCAACCCTGAAAAGGATCGTCCTCGATGACCTTGCTCAGATCGGGCATACTCAGAGTGCTGGATTTTTCAATTTCTCCCTCGGAATAAGTTGGCAAAGAAAGGGAGTGCCATGTTTTTGCGGCCCTGAGATCTTCACTAGGGACATTCTCATTAGTGTTGGGGTTCTCATCATTTACCCCCTATGGTATAGTTGTTAAAGACGGAGGCACATTCTCAACCTCCAGGGACACATGAGCCTTGCCGCATATTTATTTGGGGTTCCCTCACCACGAGATGAGGTTTCCAGTTCAGAAGTCTTGGCGGCCTTGATTGGTTTCCTAGTTCAAGTCACCAACGCCGACTCTTCACTATTATTTTCTTCATCATCCGAGGAATCATTGGCCGAATCTACCCCCATTTGAGCAAATCTTTTCAACGGCCTTCGAGCAGGGATTTTCTTGTCTTGAGGGTCTTCGAGCTTCAAAGCCCTTTTTCTTTTGTTGTCTTTCTCAGAATTTGGAATTGAAGGCTTGGTCTTTTCCTCGGGCGGAGCCGGCCTTATCTTGGACGCATCACCAAGGCCTGTGCAAGTAATCGTTAGTAAGTTGATGCCAACAATATAAAAAGAGTGTTTATAACTTGTAAAAAGCACTTACCATGGTTCTTAGCCTCCCACGGACCCTTCGATAATTCACGCCACTTGTGCTCATCATAGGAAGAGGTGGCAAATAACTTTCAGAATCAATCCTCGAAGTCGGGAACCGTTAGGGGCACCTAGGCATTGGCTTCTAAGAAAAAAAAGGATAAAGATGTTATGAAATATGAAAATAGAATATGAACAGATATTGGGAAACTTAAGTCCACTTACGATTGAAGTTCCACCTCTCCGGAAACGGCATTTTATCCCCGGGGATGACATCCGAGGTTTTTACTCTGACAAACCAGCTCATCCAACCCCGATCTTTGGTTTCATCAGTACTGGAAAAGAAGGATTTTGTATTTTGATGTTGTAGCTTGATAAGCCCTCGAAATAACTGGGGTCAATATAGCCAAATCAGGTGGCCGAGGGTGAATTCCGACCCCTTTTCCTTTTCATAACTAGGGATTTTGACGTATTTTATGCTCCTTCTTGCTTACGCTTTGATTATAAATTCACAAAAATAGTCCCAAAAGGCTCATAAGTTTGATCAACAAAGTGATAAAATGTCAAAAATCAGCTCAAAAGGAGTGAAACTTGCACAAGTACCCAAGACAAGACAAACTCGGGACAAGCAGCCCTAGTGCGGTCGCACTACACTTTGTGCGGTTCGCACTAGAGAGTTTTAGAGACTTAGCATTTAAGGCTTCAAAGCAATGCATCCCCACTACACTATGTGCGGTCCGCAGTGGACCTCTATAGCCGCACTACCATTTTGTGCGGTCCGCAGAGACAATGTTCAGAGAGATGCCGAGTTTAGAGGTTCAAGCCCGTGCGGTCCACGATCGAGTTTGTGCGGACCACATTAGAAGACTCCACAGACACAGTACATTCTATGCGGTCCGTAGAGCCTGGGTTCAGAGAGTCAAGTTTTCAAGTTCAAGAGCCTAGTGCGGCCGCACACCATTTTGTGCGGTCTGCACTGACTCCGCAGGGCATTTTTGTCCAGTTTTTCCAGCATAGTATAAATAGAACCTTTTTTCCATTTTTTTGGCCATCACACGTTGTAATACAGTAGCGGTGCTCGTGAGAAGACTTTTCTTAGCCATTTTGGGCACTTTTACTTAGTTTTAATCATTGAATCTTTGTATTTAGTTTAGTAATTAATTAATATGTCTTTCTATTCATCTATTTCTCTGATTTTCTCTTCAAGCATGAGTAGCTAGACCCATTAACTAGGGTTGTGGCTCAATTCTAGTGTGGATAATCGATGGGTGTTGTGACTTAGGGCTAGATATACTATGGGTGTTTGTTATTTGGGTCAATTTTATGATTTAATTTATGAATTAGTGATTGCAAATACTAGTTTGTGCTAAGTTGACTTGGGCTCTTCTTGAGAAAGAGATCCTAGGTCTCCAAAATTAACTCAACAAGGAATCGGGATGGACTCAAGAGATTTGATAGTCCCAATTAAATAGTTAAGTCTCGAGAGAGTAATTACTCGACTTGAACCCTAGTTGCTTGGGAAAATATGCATACCTAATTGGTCTTGAGAAAGTCAATTGGGCAAAACCACTCTTTTTACCAAGAGGTGTAGAGTGGGTAGTCTCGAGCAACGGTTAAAATATATTCCCCAATCATATCAATCGTTTCTTAGATGCAATTACCCGTCAATTAGCCATCTAGGTGAAAGTCACTACCCTAGTGCCTTTTAAACCATTAGATACAAGTTGTAGCAATTTACTCTTAGTTTAATTTAGTTGAAATTATAATTTTTAGTTTGATCACAGTAGAATATAAAGAAAACCCAAAAATGAATAGAAGTGATATTTGGAACAAATATGCAATTCCAACCTAAATAGATAATTGACTCCCTTCCTAGCTCTCTGTGGAAATCGATCAAGATCCACAAATCAGGTAAAAGCTATTGTGGCCCTCTCTCGCTGCCTTTTAGTGGTATGGAGTAGGCTGATAAAGCTGGTGATTAGTCGGGGAGTAAGTACGACACATATACTTGTTACTAGGTAATTATACCAAACCGGTCAAAATGATCCATCCTACAATCATGGTTCTACTATTACACCCTTAGAAAAGAACCGGGACAAGAAAAACCAAAGGGAATTGATTCTTTATAACTATCTACTTGTTTTTGTTGTTTTTCTTTTATATGGACAACGGTATCATATTTACACAACGCTATTATGAACACAAAACAAACACTAATATTAACATCATCACGACTTTAATAACACAACTCATGTACCGAAGTCATACTAATATATACAGAAAAACAAAATACACATAAGTACAAGAGTCTGATTGTATCATCAAGATATGCGTATGTACAACATTTTTCAATATCACAAAAATATCTACAATGCTACCCTCAAACTCCAATTAAAAGAATGCATTGTCCCCAATGCATAAAAATAGAGATATGAGTTTGAGGGGGCTATCTGAGGCACACTAAGTGCTATGGGAGTCGGTAGCTGGCTGAGTGGTGGAGGGGTCACCCTCAGATGTGGAAGCTAGGATCGATGAAAGCTCGGTCTGAGGTGTGACCTCTCCTGATAGGGTAATGCCCACAGGCTGGTCTAGAGCTAGTGCTGGAGCTGGTGTTGGAGTCTGTAAGCTGCTACTCTCGCCCACTGATGGCGGGGTGGCTGATGGAGCTGTAGGGATAGCCACGTCTACTAGCGATCTCTGGATCACTGTCTGCACATCAACTTGTTCCACTTCTTCAATAGCAGCCTCCTCAATACTAGCATCCTTGACAGAGGCATCCGCAATCTGCTTTCCTTTATCCTGAGGACCATCCTCACTTGAATATCCAGAACTATCCTCACCCTCGCTTCCATCTTCCTCCTCCTATTCTGATTTACCAGAACCTCTAGACTCCTCCTCAGAGTGGATCACAATATGGGCTGGAAGAGCTATTGACTGAGAAGCTACGGCAGTAGGAGAGGTAGTATCAGTCATCAATAAAGTGAAGTCAAGTCCTAAATCCGGAGGTGTTGTGCCTGTCACCTGATCACCATCTGTGGGAAAGAGGGATGATAGATCGAACTCCAAGTTCTGCATCTTTTGGAGCTCAATCTTCATAGAGCCAACCTCCTTCTTAAGTTCAGGCAGCCCACTAACTTCACCCCTGCTCTATTGTGGGGATATTTTTCTTTCAACCCATTCAAGCTCAATTGCTTCTTGGTCAGGAGTTTTCGCTTGAGGAGCCCTTCTTTATACCTCTCCCTGGACCCCTCTACCCTCAGCGGAGGTGGAATTCATCTTTGTGTTTCCTCCTTGCTTCAGCCATTAGATCAACCTCGGGTAAAAGCAGCTCCTCATCAGATTGGGAGGGGCGTGGCTCTACAGACTCCGTCCTTGGTCGCTTTCATTTTGGCTTGGGACTACTAAAGGATGACCTTGTGAGGGCATGTTTTTGTCTGGGAGCCATATCTGCACACGGCTTAAGTATTAGTGACAACAGAAGCACGATGAAATAAAACACAGAAGAATTAAAAGAAAAATCTCAAAATGCGATGTGCTCTGCGGGTGCAAAACCACAATGCGTACCACAGAGTCATCGCAAAACTGATGGCCACAAAGTGGGTTCAATCTGCGGTGGATTATGCGGTCACACAACAACTATGCGGACCGCATAACCATCATAGATTGAACTTTTCCAAAACATGTATCACCAAATGGAATAGCATATCTCACCGCAAAGTAGAGAATGTGATCACAAAATGGGCGCAAAATGCAAGGCTCAACAACTGAAATCCCGGCTTAAGTCTGGGTAGGTTTACGGACCGCATTTCAATTATGCGACTGCAAAGCCACCACATTTCACCATCTCAATAGCAAGGTCGGGGTTCAATTATGCGGTCAAAATGAGGACCACATAATGACCGCATTTCACCATCGTCCTCAGAGGACCTAGGGTTTGATTCTGCAGCCAAGATGCGGACCACATAACCAAAATATAGACCGCTGAAGCCGTCTTCTACACATGCTACCCTAGCTTAGAACAATGGCGATCCTATTTTGTTCTACCCTTACCCCCAAATCATGCCCACCCCAGAGTTAACTACATTACAGGGAAGCAACCACACAAATATCTACACATTTTTGCACAGGATTAAGCCGAAGAACAACTCAAAGACTACAATGCAAAATAAAAATAAAAAAATAAAATGAAGGAAAATATCGGGTGCATGCCGGTCAAGTTTGATGGTTGGAACATTGAGTGTGACAATTTGGAGTCATTTGGTACCGAACAAATTAAGCTTGAGCCTTAATGATTGTATGTGTTCTTCCCCTTTTTCTCTTTTTTCGTTTTGTATTTCTGATTCTCTTTTACTTCCCCTTTTTTTTGTTATTTTTTATTTTTCTTTTTGTTTTATTTTAAGTTAGTGAGAGGTGAGAGAGATATGCGACGTACCTGGTCAATTCTACGAAGAAAAGGACATCGCATAACTCACAATGCGACGGTGAAGTTAAAGACTTAACTGAGATGAGGCAAATGTGGGGCAAAATGCGATCACATAAGTGTGATGCGGTCCAAGTTCAGGAACAAACTACTGAAGAGACTTATAATTCCCAAACCATTGTGATCCCTCCGGCTACTGTGATCTTCCAAAAGTGAAGAATATCAATGTCTTGGAATGTAGTTCAAAGACTATTCAAGTTGATCCCACAAAGACATCATAAAACTATTTATAATGGACTCAAAATCGGGACAGAAAATGGACAAAAATGTCCGTTTAGGTCTGGTATGTGGCCGCATTCTTGTCACGGAGCAAGTATGCGGTCTACATCTTGAGCATCCTCATCGCAGACTAATACCCTAGTTTGCAAGTCTTCATCGCATGCCAATTATGCAGTCCGCATTTGAGTTATGCGACCTCATTTTGCATCGCATCTTTGTCCTTCAGTGACCTCGATGGTTAGATTGCGGTTCACTCTGCGGTTCGCATGTTGGTTCTGCGGTCGCATAATGAACTGCATTCTTGACTTGGTATTTAACCAATATTTAACCAAGATCTCTGCTTTTGTCTGCGATTTGTTGTGCATTATGTGGCTCGCATGTCTAATCTGTGATTGCATAGTGAGTCGCAGACCAGCCTTTGTGCAACATTTTGCTCTTATCTTGTCTTTTTGCCTCCACTTTCATGTTCTTGAGTTCCCAATCCTTATTCACTATACAAACAACATAACTACATAAGTAACGGGTATAATTACATTAAAACAATCTAAAATCTAAGCAATTAGTATTGAAATGTGCTGAAATTCTCCGGCACATCACCCAGCAGCTAAGCAGCAGGACGCTGGGAACTAGTCTAAGGTTCCCGAGCACACATAGGACCCAGGGACCACACATGACCCTATGCAGACAGATGGGCCTTAGGGAATCTCTTATATCCTTTTGCTCTTAACCTTTTACTCTTTTATCTGGACTACTTGGAATTGGGGACAATGCCAACTTTTATTTTGAGGGTGTGATTCCTCCATTTTGGATGACAATATATATTGATACATGTTTATTCTTTCTTGTTTTATTATCTTTGGTCTGTATATAATTTGATATTTAGTTACATTTAACGCACCTTTATTTCACTATTGGGTATGTATACAAAGTTATATCACATTCTACATATTTATCCCATCCGATGTACATTAAAATCCCCTCTTATATGTATTCATTCTATTTTCATTTTTCGTAACATTTTTCGTTTTTAGCTTCTTATTTATGTTCGTAGCTTTTTGTTTTGTTTTGGACATTTTCAATAAGCCTTTGGTTCTCTTAATGCCATGGTTTTTTGCAAAAGTGGAGTATTGTGTGAACCGGGTGGCTCTTCCCAATGATGGTTGGCGTGACAACCTTCTTAAGAGTTTGAGTTCGTTTTTCTTTTTGTTTTTAGTAGTTAGCAGTTAAGTGTGCCTCAAGCAAAGCTTCACTTGGGCCTAGCACATTTTCCTTTGATCTTATAGTCAAAAACAAATTGTTGTGTTTAGGATGGTGAAAGTCGTGACCTTGAGACACTTGTGTTGACCTATAATCCTCAAGTGATTTTTTCGGACCATTGTGTGCTCAAATCGTATGTAAGGTCGTTGTGGGGCCCCGATTGTATGTCTTTATCAATCCCTTAGCTTGTGTGGTGAGTAATTGAATTACGAGTCCAAGTCCAGAGCATTGGTCTAGAACTTTCCTTGAATGTTTGTTGAGGCAAAATCCTAAGTGAATTTTGACTTGAGATGTGATTATAGGCTCTCCTTGATCCAAATGATAGCTTGAACATTTCCATAGCCTACCGATAATAAGATCCCTAGTCAACCCTTTTGAGCCTTAGACCTTTTTCCTTCATAAACTATGATACAAGCCTATACCAATTCTAAAAGACACCCCCTCTTGGAGCCCAATCTTCTCTTTAGCACATGGCAAAAGTATAAGTTTGTGGGGAGAGACGAGGAGTGCAATAAAGTGGTAAAAAAGCACAAAAGTAAAGAAAAGGTAAGGCAATAAAAAAGAAAGAAAAGAAAAAGGACAACAAGAATGCTTAATTTGAAAAAGAATAAAAAAGAATTCAATAAAAGCAAAGAATAAAAGGTGTGAAAAGTAAAAAAGGAGAAAAGGTTTGAAACGCATAAGAAAGAGTGACGGTGTGTCTCTCTAACCCCTTTGAAAGAAGTGAAATGATTCAAGGATTCAAGTGAATTGTGTCAAATGAATCAAAAGAAGCACTTAAGGGAAGATGGAACCCACTTAGACAAAAACATATCCTACCCTAAACCAAAAGCCTTCACAATATCTCCACAAAAGTCCTATATGCTCTTGAGTTGAACGAAGCTTATAATAGTGGATACTCACATAAGTGGCAAGCATATGGTACTTAGAGCCGGACTTGTGACCTTTTCTTGAGAGAGATGAGTGAATTCCCATTGACCTCGTTTTGCATGCCAATATTCTAAAGGTGAGGAGGAGAGTTCAGGGTGTGTGAGTTTGGGTTCCATAATGACCAAAGTAATTGAAAGAGTTCTTTGACGTTCTGAGTCAACTCTTGATACTCATGTGTCGCACTTATTCCATGGTGTTTCAAAGGTTAAATGTTGTTAATAACTCATGTGTGTCGAAGGCAATTGTTAGTCACAATTGATGCTAGTTGAGGTTGCTTTAGAAAAGCTGAAAATTTCTTGGATTTTCCCTTAAATGGTGGGTCTTATTTTGTTTGCTTGAGGACAAGCAAAAGTTTAAGTTTGGGGGACTTGATAACTAGGGATTTTGACGCATTTTATGCTCCTTCTTGCTTACTCCTTGATTATAAATTCATACAAAATAGTCCCAAAAGGCTCATAAGTTGTGCTTAATTGTAGGTATGATCATCAATGTGACAAGATGTCAAATATCATCTCAAAAAGAGTGAAACTTGCACAAGTACCAAAAACAAGACAAACTCGGGATGAACAGGCCTAGTGTGGTCGCACTACACTTTGTGCGGTCCGCACTAGAGAGGTTCAGACACTTAGCATTTAAGGCTTCGAAGAAATGCGGCCGCACTATACTTTGTGTGGTCCGCAGTGGACCTCTGCGGCCACACAACAATTCTGTGTGGTCCACATAGGCAAGGTTCAGAGAGATGCCTAGATCAGAGGTTCAAGCATGTGTGGTCCGCGGTTGAGTTTGTGCGACCGTATTAGAAGCCTCTGCAGCCGTAGTACATTCTGTGCAGTCTGTGGAGCCTGTGTTCAGAGAGTCAAGTTTTCAAGTTCAAGAGCCTAGTGCGGCCGCACACTATTTTGTGCGGTCTGCACTGACCCCGAAGGGCATTTTTTTTAGTTTTTCCAGCTTAGTATAAATAGAACCTTTTTCATTTTTTAGAGCATCAGCCGTTCTAATACAGTAGTTGCGCTCGTGAGAAGACTTTTCTTAGCCATTTTGGATACTTTTACTTAGTTTTAATTATTGAATTTTTGTATTTACTTTACTTATTACTTAATATGTCTTCCGCTTCATCCGTTTCTCTGGTTTTCTCTTCAAGCATGAGTAGCTAGACCCATTAGCGAGGGTTGTGGCTCAACCCTAGTGTGAGTAATTGACTTTGGGTGTTTGTTATTTTTGTCAACTTTATGGTTTAATTAATAAATTAGTGGTTGCAAACACTAGTTTGTGCTAAGTTGACTTGGGCTCTTCTTGAAAAATAGAGCTTAAGTCTCCAAAATTGACTCAATAAGGAATTGGGATGGACTCAAGAGATTTGATAGTCCCAATTAAAAGGTTAAACCTCAAGAAAGTAATTACCCGACTTGAACCCTAGTTGCTTGGGAAAATATGCACTCAATTGGCCATGAGAAAGTAAATTAAGCAAAAACCACTCTTTATACCGAGAGGTGTAGAGTGAGTAGTATCGAGTAATGGTTATAACATATTCCCCAATCATGTCAATCATGCCTTAGATGCAATTACTCGTCAATTAGCCAACTAGGTGAAAGTCACAACCCTGGTGCCTTTTAAACCATTAGATACAAATTGTAGCAATTTATTCTTAGTTTAATTTAGTTGCAATTGTAATTTTTAGTTTGATCATAGTAGAATATAAAGAAAATCCAAAAATGAATATAGGTGATATTTGGAACAAATACATAATTCCTACATAAATAGATACTCGACTCCCTTCCTAGCTCTATGTGAAAATTGATCCCGACCCACAAATTAGGTAAAAGCTATTGCGGCCCTCTCTCACTACGTTTTAGTGGTGTGGAGTAGGCTGCGATAACCTTTTCAAAAAAATATCGCATCATGATCATGATACGCCAAAAAGAAGGATGAATCTGACTGAGTGTGACTTCGTATGTTTTGCAGAAGTCAATCACCATCGGATCGAGAGGACCCAGTGTGAAGGGGTAAATGTAAACACTTAAACACCCCTCCACGTGGGTAGTAATGCTTTCATTAGGGCTCGGGATTTGAACTTCGACCTCATCTCCCCAGCCACATTCCTTCTTTACATCCTTGATAAGCTTCTTTGCTATCAAGCTAATATATCGAGATACGTGCTCGCATCAGCCTCGGACGTCAGAAGGATTCTCAATAGTAAAGTCTTTCAAATAATACAAGGACCGGGGTTGATTACCTCAAGTGTTGGAGGCACCACCGATTTGGCCGGTCGGGAGGTAAAAGAAGACGATGCCTTATCCTTTCTAGGGATCATTTTAGAAGTTTTAGCCATGCTTAAAAGCTAAAGAATATGGGTTGCACATGGATGTGGTGTTTCTTACAAGAGTGTAGTGTTTTTCGGCGCTTGAAGAGGCGGTGGAAATGGGTAATTAGAGAAAGAGATGATGATGGTAAAGATGTAAAGAACGAGTAAAGTTCTTTACTCATAAGAATCGCCTCACATTTATAGATGGGCAACGACGGTTCGAAGGCGCTTGTGGCCCACCAATACTGACATACATTCAATGTTTTGGGGAGATGAACCAACGGCACGTTGCGGCCACATTGAACGTCTACATCGCGGAAACGAGGTCATCACTAAAGACTTCGGAACAATTAGGATCAAATCGTTTCTTATCATCTTATTCAAAGAAATGGGGGGACTATTTGTATACGGTCGAGATCGAATGCCTTCGATCTAGAGACTTCAGAGGCCGTCCGAAGTTGGAAACTAGGTAAGACCAAGTTCGAGATCGAGGGACCAGACCCAATTTTGAAGGCTAAGCATGATGCATACCGATGTGGGGTGTGCTCGACCCTGAGATAGTACCGTTATGAATTTGTACTAGAATGAGCTAAATTTCTTCCATGTCCCCAAAGTCATTGCGCAAATCTCGGAATATGATTGTATGATTCCTAGGCGGTTAGACAGATGTACCAAGAATATTCCTTATCTATGGTTTCCCTATTATATAAAGGGAACCCTAATCATTTATAACATCATCTAATCTTTGATACACTACTAGAAATACAACGATTTCCCACGAAAGAATTGGTGGGAAATCCGTGAGAAATTTCAATATTCCCACGAATTTCCCGGGGGAGACGCTCGATGGGAAATTGGCTGGCGGGAAAATAGTTTCCCACGACATTCGTGGGTAATTCCCAGGGAGTTTCAAACTGAAGGTTTGGTGGGTTCACAATGTAATTTTCCACAAATGTCGTGGGAAAAGTAATAAAAATAATAATTTAATTTTCCTAAGTTTCCCATCGAATCCGTCGGAAGTATTAAAAATAATTTAAATATTTTCTTATAGCACCCATGGAAGCAGTGGGAAATATTTGTTATTTGGAAATAAACATATGAATATTCCCGTGAAAATCAGTGTGAAATATCGATTAGTCGGTGGGAAATCTGGAAAATATTTTCGTGGCCAAATCTGTTTTTAGAACTACACCGCCTGCCAAACAGAAATTACAACCAACAATACAAGACTAAAACAATTAAGCATTCAAATACCAAATTCAACATGCAATCCAATTCATTTCATAAACAACTAAAAAAATCCATTTCATAATTAATCCAACTAATGCAAAAGTATAACAAAAACTCAAAAATCCAACATTCAATATTCAACATCCAAATACCATCCAAGGCAAGCTAATAAAAGAAACTAATCCTTAATTATAATTAGATGATGAGAACGGGGCACAGGAAATAGCCGGACCACATGCCATTCCAAGTGCACTTGCACTTACAAAACCAGCCGAAGTCTTCATTCGCAAGTGCAGAGGAACACAATGGCTGATATACCGCCTATTAACTGCCTTTGCCGAATCAAGCCTGAAATAGTTAAAAATCTAATGATAAAGATGTCTTGGTCTTGAAAATTCAATTGAACTAATTAATGACACTAATATGAATGAAGCGGAAAGGAAGCACATAGCACATCAATAACTAGATGATTCCAACTGAAAGAACACTACTCAAATCATTAACTATTCAGGTTAAATCTTAAAAGACCATGAAAACAAAGATTTAATGGATACTTAGAGCTACTCTTTTTCCTTCCTAAGATAACAAAATTCTCTATTCTGAAAAACAATAAAAAATTATCATGGTAATGAATATATTTATGAAACATCAACAGATATGTTCAGACTAATCAGAATATTTGAGAATATCTCTAAGAATTTAACTTATTAGGGAGACAGATAATTTTCACAACTCCAACTATGTACCAAAGAGAGTTGTTTAAACCCAAAAAAGTGCAGTTCAGACACCCCAAGGTTTTTTATGTTACAGCTTATGAACTATAATGGATACATAGTCCTGAAAATAAGGGTATCATTTTAATGAATTACTAGCAGCAGCAGCAGCAAAACAAGAAGAAGAATTTCTCTTTATCACGAAGGAAAATGTACAAAGATAAATGTACAATAAAGGATATGGAATTACAGATTATTTAAGTTGCACTCAAGTGAGTAATGAGTAAACTTACCCACAAAATAGGCGTCCGATTAGAAGTAAGTATATCGAATTGAAATCATAAGCCAAAGCATATAAGGTATTCCCAATAAGAAGGACAATGCTACTGAATACAAGAGGATTCGTGTAGGATTTATTTGACCATGCACTAAAATATACTAAAGAGAACACCTGAGCAACAGCCATAGAACCAATCACAGCTCCACAAATAGTTGCTTCAGCTCCAAGACTCAAAGAGTAGTCATCTGTTGTTGGGACTATTATATATATGTGTTAACCATATACAAGAATGCTTTAGTCAAGTTCAATAGAAGTGACATCAAGTGATATCTCTCAGTGGTAGCATGATCCTCGGAAGGAGTTGGTAGTTCTTGTGGTGAAATAAGTGCATGTTTTCCCAAATAGTGAAGGAAATCAGTTGAATTTGTTAGTCTACCCACTTGATTAATAGCTTCGATGATAGTTCATGCACATGATAGCACCAACCAAATCAGGAACAATGGAATGAAAGGTAGATGTTACTTATAGAAGTCACAAGCTCATGTTTTCCTTTAATGTATTTCTTGCAGTTAGTACTATTTCTAATTGAAGCCACAAGCTCATGTTTTCCTTTAATGCATTTCTTGCAGTTAGTACTATTTCTAATTGCAGTTTCAATAACTTCCTAACGAAATTTTTCTTTCTGACACCAGAAAGCTTCAGGGAACTTTACTTCACATTTCTATCATGAGAAGGAAGAATTTCTAGCTACACCACATAAGACAATACATAAGATCGGTTTAACTCAAAAAGTCCAACATTTCCAATCAGTGTTGTGAAAAGCGAGCGCTTCGTCGCTTAAAGCGCGAAGCGACTCGACGCGACCAACTGTCGCTTTTTACAGCTTGAAGCGATGCGACCACCAGAAGCGCTCGATTAACAGTGAAAAGCGAGGCGAGGCGAGGCGAGGCGAGCGAAGCGATCGATTACCTGAAAAAATCGATCGACCAGTTAAAAACAGAGATCGACCAGTTCTGGAAATTAGGGTTTACACTTTCTAGCGACGAAAATTAAAAACAGAACTCGACCAACGACCCCTCTTCTTCTCCAGTGACGGAAATTAGGGTTTCCATCTTCACCGACGACCGACGAGATACCCAGGTATTTTTTCTTCTCCTTTCTTCTTGTTTTTTCTTTCTTATTCATCTTCTTCTCCTTTCTTCCGTCGGCGAGAGTCACGAGACAGATTCGACCGTCGGCGAGAGTCGACCGTCGGCGAGAGTCGACCGTCGGCGAGAGTCGACCGTCGGGGAGAGTCGCGAGACAGAGACGACCTTTTTTTCATCTTTTTTTTCATTTTTTTTCTGACTGTTACTTTATTCTTTTTCATTTGTTTTTTCTCCAGTTATTTTCATTTTTTGTTATGGTACTGTAGCATATAAATATATATATATTCAGTTTAATTTCAGTTATCAATTTCAGTTTAATTTCAGTGTATTTTCAGTGTATTTTCAGTGTATTTCAGTGTATTTCAGTGTATTTTCAGTGTATTTGCAGTTTATTAATTTTTTTTTCACTTATATATTAATAGGGATAATTAAATGTTTCAAAGTTCGAAAGAGAAAGACCCGGCTTGGCGATATGGCCAAAAAGTTGATGGGAAGAATACAAATGTTGTATGCGTCTTTTGCAACAAGGTTACAACGGGTGGAATTTATCGCTTTAAATACCATCTAATTGGTGGCGATAGAAACGTGACAAGTTGTCCCAAATGTCCACTGGATGTGAGGGAAGAAATAAAGAATTTTTTTGAGAATAAGAAGGAGATAAAAAGTCAAATGGTTCATGAACCAATGGTGAACAATCTTGATGATGATGATGACGACGATGATGAAGAATTGTCACTTCCAAAAAAACGGGGAAGAGATGGCTCAAGCCATGGATCATCGACTGAAGGTCCTATGGATTGCTACTTCTCAAAGAAGCAGGGAGCAAAGGGAGCAAAAGACGGTGGAAAAGATATACAAAAAGTTGCTAGAGACATTTTAAGGGACCGTGCAGTTAGTGCTTTTGCACGATGGGTCTATGATTCTGGGCTCCCCTTCAATTGTGTCAACTATGACACTTTTGGAGACTTTATTGAGCTTGTTGATCAATACGGACCTGTAATGAAGTGTCCAACTTACCATGAAATAAAGGGTCCTTATCTAAATAAGGAAGTGGAGGAGACAAACAAAATTGTTGAGGAGCATAAACTTGTGTGGAACAAGTATGGCTGCTCCATTATGATGGATAAGTGGACGGCAAGAACGGGAAAGATGATTATTAATGTGTTGGTGAATTCTCCCCCGGGAAGTTTGTTTCTTGAGTCCATTGATGCTAGCGACTCATCCACCGACCACATCAAAATGTTCACCTTGTTTCAGAACACCATCGAAAAGATTGGTCCAAGCAAAGTTGTTCAAGTGGTAACTGATAATGCAAGTGAAAACAAGAAAGCGGGTGGCATGATTGAAGGAGCGTACAAGCATGTGTATTGGACTCCATATGCGGCTCATTGTATCAACTTGATATTCGGGGACATTTTCAAAGAAAAACCCTTTTCTACAGTTTTTAGCCAGGGTGTTAGAGTATATTCTTATATTTCTCAGCGACCCTTGTTATTGAATTTGATGAGAAAATTCACCAATCAAAAAAATTTGGTGAAACCGGCCAAGACAAGGTTCGCCACTGCTTTCTTGACTTTGCGTAGTCTCCACTGTCAAAAAGAGAAATTGCAAACGATGGTCACTTCAGAGAATTGGACCAGGAGTAAATTTGCTAAGGAAAATGCGGGGAAAGAGGTTGCACGCATTATTCTTTCTTTTTCTTTTTGGAATAATGTTCGTTATGCTCTTAAAATTGGTGGTCCATTGGTTAGAGTACTCCGTTTGGTGGATGGGGAGGCAAAACCATCAATGGGCTACATCTATGAAGTTATGGATAGGGCCAAGGAGACTATTCAAGCATCATTCAGTGATGAGCAAAAATATGCAAAGGTCATTCAAATCATTGATGCAAGATGGGATGCGCAACTTCATAGACCTTTGCATGCGGCTGGACATATTTTAAACCCATCACTCTTTTATGAGCAGCAAGAGAATAATTCATTGGCTAAAGAACTGTGGACAAGATTCCATCAGGTTGTTATCAAGTTGAACCCGGATGAAGATTTGCAAGAGAAGATAGTAGATCAGCTTGCTACTTACAAGGCAGTTGAAGGACTTTTTGGTCTTCGACTTGCTATTAAACAAAGAACAAAGAAGTCGCCAGGTGACCAAGTGTTTCAACATTTTATTACTCTAACTTCGATGTATTTTATATACTTATTAACTCTTGAATATTTTTTTCGACTTCTATAGCTGAATGGTGGGACACATGGTGCAGAGACTCCGGAGTTACAGACTTTCGCCATCAAAGTTCTAAGCTTAACCTGTAGCTCATCCGGTTGTGAAAGGAACTGGAGTGTTTTTGAACACGTGAGAAATAAAAAGAATTATTTTGTATTTTGAGTTATAGTAAATTATATCTCAATTGTCCAAACTCCTACTAATTAGTTGACACATCATTTTTGCAGATTCATACAAAGAAAAGGAACCGACTAACCATGAAGCGCCTCCATAATCTAGTGTTTATAAAATACAATAGAGCATTGAGGCGTCGCTACAACCACCGCAATTTAGTTGATCCAATTCTTTTGGACAATATTGATGACGCTAATGAGTGGCTAACCGGAGTCCCCGAAAATTGTGAAGATGAAGAAGTATTTGAAGGCGACCCCGATTTAACTTGGGGTGATGTTGCGGTTGCTAGTGGAGTTGGGGAGGATCCTTATAGTTTAAGGAGTTGTACTCCAAGTTCAAGTTCAATTAGGAAGGGAAAAGGTGTGGTTACTACAAGTCGATCCATTGATGAAGATGAGAATGATTATGAAGAGGAGGGGGAAGAAGAAGATGACGAGCAATATGAAGATAACCGAGGAATTCAAGATTTTGAAAATCTTGAAGGAGAAGAAAACATAAAGTAGCTTTGATTTTGCTTGTCTTACAGTTTATGGATGGTTTGTGGATGATTTGGTGGTACCTAGTACCTACTTTAAAGTATTTAAATTGATGTTTTTGATTATTCATAATTTTACATTATGTTTTATAAAAATTGCGCTTCACTTCAAAAAAGCGTGCGCTTCTTTGCGTTTTGCGCTTTGAAGCGAGGCGAGCCCTTGTCGCTTTTTTGCGCTTTGCGCTCTCCAAAACACTGTTTCCAATATAATCACCAGAGTTTCTACAAATATTCCTTAAAAATTCAATTACCATAGAATACAAACTATTGGGAGAATAAATATTGCAACAACAATAAACCCGGTGGCATTGAGATTTGGGGAAGGTAGTGAGTACGTAGCCAAACCCCTACCTTGTGAAGATAGAGAGGTAGTTTCCGATAGATCCTCGGCTCTGGAGAATCATATTCGCAGGCATAAATATCACTGGATAGATTTATTTCTGTATTCTGACATATAATTGGTCTCACTAGGAAGTAAATAACAAGAAGTATCTCTGGCAACTTTTTTTTCCAATGTGATTTATTTTATAGAGCCAAATTTATTTGTATCAACCATGATTTTGAGTGACATGAATATACGTAATCCTCCTACTTTTTAATAAAAATTGTCTTTTTATCTTATTTAATTCTTCATAAGCTCCAGCGCACTATGGCCAACAAGGTATGTAACCAAAGTGGATAACCAAAAACCTTAAGAAATACTATACATAGAAGGACAGGAGAGAAAACCGAAAGTGGAAGAGCATACTGATCAAATATTGAAATATAGCTCGTACGGTTGTCTTGGAGATCCGCAAGATTGCGGGATATGGTTCCAACTCAAGCGGAAATGCCCTGCACATGACTTGTATGGTTATGAGTTTTGTTCTTGACTTCATTCTAAAGACTAAAGACATATTGCGTCAGTATATACAGTTGGAAATAGATACTATCCTAAAAGTTGCATCCTTAGCGAAAATTTGAGAAAACAGAATGTGCTAGCAAAGAAATTCTTTTTTTATTTAAAAAAAAGCAGATGCCCCAGGAAAAAATAAAAGGAAAAGACACGTTGTGTTAAGTTGTCATACCACATGCTTAAATATTTTTCTCAATTGGGAATAAGGATGATTTGCTCGAGTCTTGACATAGTAATTAGTGAACTTATGCTCACATCCCTTGTCAAACTTTTTCAGTATCTTGCACACACCAATGGCATTCATTTCAACAAAAACAAGAAGTTGTAGCAGATCTGTGCCTACTTCTACATATGACTGTAGTAATTGGGATAATTTTGAACCATCTTGTTGCTCTACGAGGACATCATGTTCTTGCCCAAGCATGGATAACATACTCACCAGTTTCCCTTGTTGTTCCAATAGGAACAAAACAATCTTTTCAATCTGACAATATAAACACGCAACACTAATCTAAGTTAAAACAACTACTAGTCGGAAAATATTATATGATAATAATAGATAAAGGGACACAGAAACAGGAGACAACCACATTGCGTGATTATCAGTGACTACTCTAGCAGTGCCATGTAAATGATATGTGATTTATGTCATTGAAAGATTAAATTTTTTCTTATGAGTTTCAACACATAATGAAGTTCCTCGATCGATATACAGTGCCACCAATAACAAAGTTCAAAAGTATAGAAGTTTATGTCATTAGATCGTTTTTTTACTAGTTGTATATCATAGACACCAGATAAAAGGGTTCTAGATTGCACATTGAAGAACCTTACTAGTGTGATTCACTGATAACAATACACAAAAAGAGTAATTTGCTAGCAGCGATAAAATCTTACCCTCCACCTTACGAGTGTGCTTCGTTTATACTTGCTTATCTAAAATCTTTGAGAAGTCCTAGATAACTTACTCGCGGCTTTGTTCAGAAACTTCAATCTACTGCATGTACTGTTTTACTTTCTTCTTCATCCAGATTAACCGAGCAATATGACGAAGAGTAAGAACAAGACAATAGAGTACTGAAAATGCATCTACAGAAATATATATGACACCAGAAATCGAGAAAGAGGCAACTTGATTCACTTCACATTGATTATTTTAAACCTATAGTTTAAAATAGTATAAAATCCCCAAGTTTCAAAGTACTTTGGGCGAAATCAACAATGAAAAAGAGATGGTGAGTGTGAGAGAGAGATAGAGAAAGAGAGAGATATGTGGGAGAGAGGCGTCGGATTACCTGGTAATGGAGTGAAGATACAGAGGGGGAAATAGCAATTGAAGGGAGGCGTCTCGAGGGAGGGAAGATACATGGGAAGAATAGAAGGAGGAAATTATATGACTAATAATTACTTTCACTCTACTACCATAGCAAATCTCTATGGGAAATCCTTTTTTTATAATTATAAGAATTATTTAAAGATTTAAAAATATCTATTCACATTGAGTTCCCACTGTCTTCACTGGGAAATATTTTCAATTATTTATAATTATTTTTTTAATGTCTTTTCGCACATATTAGAGGGAACTAATTTACTGCGTATATTTTCGCCAAAATATTCCCACCAATAGTTCCTCACAAATACAGAAATTTTAATTTTTTCATTGTATTTCGGTAGGAATTGCCACTAAAAAATTTCCCACGGTATTTTGGTGGGAATTGCCACTAAAAGAATTTTTGTGAGAAATTTCCGTGGGAAAATAATGTGTTTCTAGCAGTGAGAAAAGAATATACTCTTTACTTTTTGCCTACAATTCATCAGAATTATCTTTTAGCTTTATTGTTCTTACTTGGTTTTCCATATTTTATCGTTCTTACTCTACCTAAGCCACCTCGAGGTCCTTGAGCTCGAGGTCACTACTGCTAAGTAACATTGGTTTGATTCACTTCAATCATTCATTTCTATTTCTTATTTCTTGATTCGTAATTGGTATTGAAGTAAATCCCATATCCTTATAACCATTAATCAAATTTAATTGTTACTCGTATTTTCGAGGTAAACAGATCTCCAACACGCGGAAAGTTCCTTCATAATATACTGAGGATTGGAGCACCTGTATATGAACTTCCAGCGTATTATATTGGACTGATATATTATACTGGAATTTCATTATAATATGTTGGAACTACATTATAATATGCTGGAGTTCCAGTATACTTATGATGAAACTCCAGTATATGAAGCTGGAGTATTTTCCGGATTTTGAGTAGTGTTTTTATTTAAATTTATCTTTATACGAAAAGTGACTAAGTTTTAATTATTTTTTAAGTTGTGACTATTTTTGAGTGACTACTTATAAATCTGGCTATTTTTCAATTTCTCCATGAAATAACTCGTATTCATATATTTTCCTTGATAAAATTATTTGTTTTTACAATTAAAAGGTCAAAATTCTCATGGCTAATTGCATTTTGCTACGTAGGCAAACATTATCTCGTAAACCTCAAAAACTGTCTGAAAGTAATTATTGGTTGAAGCAGCAATGGTGGTTTTGGGAGTTGTTTCTCCACAGTATATCCTCCCTTTAATTCCCATATGTAAAACCCAAATTCCCCCGAATTCTTCAGAAACCCAACATTTGACGAGGCGTAAAGCAGCTTTGATATTTACTTCTTCTCTGGTTTCTTCTTTCATATATACATCTCATCACTCTGCTACTGCTTTCCAAGTCGACGAATTTCAGCAGGATGAAGATAGAATTGTTCAGCTCTTTGAGGTAAATGTCCCACAAGAAATAAATAAAAAAAACCCAATAATTGTTTTTTTCTCTCAATTGTGTTTTTATATTGTTCCCTTCTATCCCGATTTACGTGTCAGTTAGATGCATTAACTCAAACTCGTGATCTCTTGCTTAGTGGCAATAACTTTACTAATTGCGCCGAAACTTACCTTCACGTGTCATATTTTTCTTTTTAATTTATCTCAAAAACAATATAATAATCCTTATTGAGAAATAATTTAACTTTAAACTTCATATTCTATCTTTAATGAGATCATGTAGCCACACGGAAATAAATATTGATGACTTATTTTAGATTACAATTTTCAAAAGTTTTTCCTTTTTCTTAAACTCCGTGCCGAATTAAATATCGTCACATAAATTGAGACGGAATGAGTAGTAGTAATAGACTTAAGTATGACAGAAATGCAGATAAATTCAATTTGGTGCTTTTTGTGTTTTACGAGCGATACAATTCCATGTTTTGTACAGTATTGTTAAAAATTGAACATTGAATTTAGCTCAACTTCAAAAACTAGTTTAGAGGAGTGTGGATAACATAACTTGGGGTGTCCAACATTGAGACAAATAATAATAGAGATGAGTTTAACACTGATAGGATGATCAAACAAGGACTTTGAGGCTAACTCAAATAAAATAAAAACTAGCTCAAGGCGTAAGGATTAATCAAAATCATGTAAAGAGAAAAATAACTCATTCCTCAATCCTACATTACCAGTTTTGTACGTCTTACATAAAGATCTCATGTGATATGGATCATATAACTAAAAGAACATTTGTAACAGTTATATAATTCCACAGCTATATAACTCGTTCGAACCAGATCTATTTTTATACAACTTTCAAGAACTCAAGATTCAGTTATCTAATGCGAAAAGTGAAGAATACTTTTATATCCCTATATATCGAGTAAATACTGCTCCATTGTCCCAATTTATATAGCACTCTTTTATTTTCGAACTACCTAAAATTGTTTGAACTAGATCTACTTTTATACAGTTGGAATTGAACTCTTGACAATTGCGAGTCTTGTGACTTGTATGCTTACTTAAAATGCTTTTCTCATGTTATCCTCCAATTTCTAGCATCTTCAAATTAATTGTGTAACTGAGATAAGGTTTTAGCTTTGCTAGCTGTACTAGAATGTAGAAAAGCAATAACCTTGTTAACATTTGCTGCATTTCAAGACAATTTTATGGTATTGGACATCCAAGTGAACAGACAGCTTGAAGAATAAATCGCATCCAAAATATTTGCAACAACAATAAGACGAAAGCATCAATGCGTCATCTTTGTCTTACATGTTTAGTCATTGATGAGTTTATCGATTCTAAATATTTAGTAACAGAAATAATGATGTAAATGCAGGAAACTTCCCCTTCTGTTGTTTTCATTAAGGACCTTGAGTTGGCTAAAGGCTCCAATGGCTCTACTACGGTCCTAGCTAACGACGAGAATGCAAAAGTGGAAGGGACAGGTTCGGGCTTCATTTGGGATAAGTTTGGTCACATTGTACGATGTTTCAACTTTAAGGATTACAAATATCCAATAAATATCTAGAGCTTTCCATGTTAAATTGATTAATTCTCCTGCTGCTTATCTCAAGAGATTTAAATGCCTCATCTCAAGAAAGTCAAATGCTTGATGTCAGACTTGTATTTAAGATTCCAATGGTTTTTACTTTCTTACGGCCACCAAAAAATTTCACGCACTTAAAATTCAGTTTCTCTCGTCTAAATTTATGATCCTGCTTCAAATCTTGCTTCGGAGTTTGCTATAAATTTGTTTCAGTATTGACCAAATATAATGTACCTATGAATCCGAAATCAGATAGTTCTCTGGGAATGGGGCATGATTATTTTGAGTTTATCGCAGGTTACCAATTATCATGTCATTGCTAAATTAGCTACTGATCAAAGTGGACTGCAGCGTTGTAAGGTTTTCTGCATTCCTGGTGTTTATTGTTTTTGGTCTTTCTTATCTGGATATTCAACAGGACTGCTCCATTTCAGGTCATTCTAATTTTGAGAAGTTTTCCTTTTCAGGTTTCCTTAGTAAATGCTAAAGGAGAAAGCATAGCTAAGGAAGCGAAGATTGTAGGTGTTGATCCAGCATATGATCTGGCTGTTCTCAAGGTGTTGAATCAATCTATTACTTGATATGGTTGCCAATTGCCATTGTTTTACTACTTTATTCTCTATGGAGCCTTGGAGCAACGATCAAGTTATCTCCTTGTGAACTATAGGTCACGGATTTGAGCCGTGGAAGCAATCATGGATGCTTGCATCAGGATAGGCTCCCTACATCACACCCCTTGGGGTGCGGCTCTTTCCCGGACCTTGTGTGATAACGCGGGATGCTTCGTGCACTGGACTGCACTTTTATTCTCATTACTGGTCAGCTATATACTAACAATTTTAGTTATCCAAATTTCTCCATCTAAAGGTTTTTGATAGATTGGTTAACTGAACTAAACTATGACAAATATGACATTATCTAGCTCCTTCCATTCTATTTTTTATGACATTATTTGTATACAAGCTCTTACAGTTCCAACGCCCCTCCCTCTCTAACTTCTCAACTGTTATCTGTTATTGTTTTTCTCCTTTAGCAAAAAAGCAATTTTATTGGGACAAGTGAGAACACTTATCTTAGATTAGATCTAGTGAAAATGAGATGTAAGGAGAATGCATACTAAGCATGTAAAAAATATGTGCAAAATAAAGTTGTCAAACAACTCTCGATATCTGTACAAGCTGATTGGTTGAAAAGTCCCCTTGGTGTAATTAGTTTTTCTCTTATTCAACTGCAGGTTGATGTTGAAGGTGATGAAGTAAAACCAATCTCTGTTGGTACCTCCCGTGGCTTACGTGTAGGTCAAAGTTGCTTTGCCATTGGAAATCCCTATGGATTTGAAAACACTCTGACAACTGGGGTAATACTTATCTATAGTTTATTTACAGTTCAGAATATTTCCATGCGGAGACTAATTTTTATTGGTTCATCCCCGGGGAAAAGCCTATTTAGCATTTATGTTTCATGCATTTCTGCTAAACCTACTTAGTATAGAACTTGTAATCTTGATTTCCTCTTAGGATGCAAAATGTTTCCATTTCTATAAAAGGTCATATCTCTGCTTTTGCTTGTAACATCATCTGATATAAAGAAGGGAAATATTTTGTTCAACTCATAATGTTATATACTATCAACTCTCAAGAATGTCAGTTTACACCTAGCCAAAAGGGAAGCAAAATCTTGAAACTGATTTGCTCCTGTTTCTCCGTGCAAAGGGAAAGGGCAAAAAGAAGAAGATACTTAATCATGGGGGAAACGAATATTATTGTAGTTTATCTGATTATTTCAAATATTACAGGTAGTTAGTGGATTAGGCAGGGAAATACCTGCGCCAAATGGAGCCGCCATTAAAGGAGCTATTCAAACAGATGCTGCTATTAATGCTGGTAACCATATTTCCTATATAAGACATTTACTGGTTGCGAGAAAAGTTTGGAATAGCACTATGGTCACCTCTGCACACTGCACTGTTTGAATAGGACGTAAGACATTGTTTAGAGGGCAAAACTAGCAGAGCCAGTTAAATGGTTGTTAATCGGGTCTACTTGAGCATGAGGCCGGGACAGAATGCTGGTTTGATTTAGCGGATGAAGTTCAATTTCTAACCGCTGAAGATGTCAAAATAGATTACTTTTCCTTGTCTAAAACTCATTATTCATCAGGTTATGCATCTACGGGAAGCTTTAGTTTTGACCCATAGTTACTAACTTATGCAGGGAATTCAGGTGGCCCATTGATTGATTCATCTGGTCATGTAATTGGTATAAATACTGCGACCTTCACCCGCAGAGGTAAGAAATTAACTACTTTCAAACCCTGAATAAAACCTCCCAAGTCGCATCTCATATTGAGTGAGACTATTGACATTGAAGCCTCGCCCCCACCCCTGCCGAAAAATATATTGGCTTTTCCATCTACCCTAAAACTGCTGAACAGGGCTTTGGAGATGACAATTACAGCAGTTTTTATTCATTGCCTTTTAAATACTCTCATGCATCAAACTTTATGTGCAACTAATATTACTGCTTATTATTGGTATTAATATTTTATAATCCTAAAAGCATGACAGAATTTGTACCTTAGTCGAATACTCTTTCATAACAAGGTGTAAAAGCATTATTGACAAAAGAAGGCGTAAAAGATGTACATTCTAGACATTATAAAATCTCAATACCAAATCTTGATCAAAATCGAGCGTAAAGTCGGACTAAATTAGACCTAACAAAATATGAGTCCCCTGATAAAGCGCAATAACAAGGTTAGAGCCTATTACTATAGAAGCCCCCCTTTTCCCTGCTGGCCTATGATGAAGTATGTGGAATCCTACTTAGCACACATGTCTTGAATATTATTAGTATATTTGCTATTGAATCTTGATTACCCTAGAGGTTACATTATCTTGTGATTTTACTAAAGAACCTTTTATCATATACAGAATACTGCAAAATCGCATTATCGGAAAGAAATTATAGTTAAAATTTATTTGTTGCTTAGAGTTGGACTGATGAATATGTAAAACAATAACAGATATTTTGATAATCTTATGGTCATTTCAGTTACTTGGTGTTAAACTGAACTGTTACTATTCTTGCTGCCTAGTTGGAGTTTAACGCCCTCTGCTCCTCATGAACATTTTATATAAGCAGAGACTTATAGCTCGTTTAGCCAAGCTGCAAAATCAGCTTGTTTTGAGAAGTGCTTTTCTCAAAAGTACTTTTGGGGAGAAGCAGTTTGTGTTTGGCTAATTAGTTTGAAAAGCACTTCTGAGCAGCAATTAGTGTTTGGCTAAGCTTTAAAAAACTGCTTCTAAGTATATTTTTCTCAAAAGTGCTTTTGGATAGAAGCTAAATTTTTCTGCTTCTCCAAAACTGCTTTTTCTTCTCTTCTAAAGAACTTTTTTTTCCTTCAAGAAGCTTGGCCAAACACCTTATTTTTTGGCCAAAAGTACTTTTGGCAAAAAAAAGCACTTTTGGCCAAAAGTATGAGAAAAAGATGAAATGGGAGTGAATGTCTAATTGCTTTTCATCTTCAATCATGATGCAGGCTCGGGTATGTCCTCAGGGGTTAACTTTGCCATACCAATTGACACAGTTGTACGAACAATACCTTACCTGATCGTTTATGGAACAACATACAAAGACAGATATTGAATATCTGACATCAGAAAGTTACTAGTCAATACATGTTATTTTATTGGGAAAAGGACCAGATTTGTCTCTATACTTTAAAAAATGTATACATTTAACCTCTTTATACTTTGAGACCGAAAATGCAAAGTTATTTAAGCAAACCCCTAACCCTGAAGGAGGTCTGTGACCCAGCTTTGCGCTCTTTTGCCTCTTCCAGCAAAGCCATTTCCTTAATCTTCAATGGCATGAATAACTTACTCTTTCCTAATACAATCCAATGGCTTCTGTAGTTGTTACCTGTATATGCACTCAATGCAAAGAAGAATAAATCAAGAAAAGCACAGCTGAACAGAAAAAGAAAAACAATTGTGTAGTACAGGTCTTCACCAAATAAACAACAACAACCCAGTATAATCCCACTTAGTGGGGTCTGGGGAGGTAATGTGTACGCAGACTTTACTCCTACCCTGGGGTAGAGAGGCTGTTTCCAAATAGACCATCGTCATGCTTCCCTCCAAGAACTTTCTACCTTGCTTTTGGAGTGACTTGAACTCGCAACCTCTCGGTTCGAAGTGGGGGTTGCTTACCATCAGAGCAACCCCTCTTATCTACCATCAGAGTAACCCCTCTTGTCTACTATCATGTCTTCACCAAATCCCTGTTGCAAATAACTGTAACAGACGATTATAAATTTGAGATGCATTACAAAGGAAAAGAACATTAGATGCATTTCTTTTTAAAAAATTAGAATTGCTTGATCATATGAAAAGAAAAGTATGTCTACAATTTCTTAATACTTGAAGGGAAGCTAAACGATGAGGCAAATGTCCATCTCCATCACAAACCAACTTAGAACTTAAACAGTCTGCCATGTTGCCAAGAATTCAGTAGGATAAAAAGAGGGAGGCAGCCTTTGACACTTCTCTGAAATTTGTTTTCCAACTTCCAGTAGTATCCCTCCTCATCAAACAACTTTCTTCTTCATTAAGTAAACGAAGATAATGAGGTTCACTGCATTCTTTAGCATACGCAGCAAACTGTAGCACACCCGGCGGCTCAACACGTTTGGTGATCTAAAGCCATTTTTTAATAATACGCCTTTAATTATAAATACATAAAAAAATAAAAAAATAAAACTAGTAAAATTTGGTAGCAGGAGTAAAAATTTGGTAGTTTCCAATGCAACAGTAACAAAAACTAGTAAAAATTTTAGTTTGTTTAAAGTAATTCCTATTAAACAAACTGAAAATTGTAAATATCTTTTTAAACTTTTAAGTTTTTTTGGTTTGTGTAGATGGCATTTACGCATCGTAGATAGATGTATAATAGGAATCATCCTAATCGTGTAGGGTTAAGAGATGAATTTAAAGAAGGGTTACTGAATTTATAAGGGCACTTGATGATTTTCATATTGAAGGAACGAATGTGTGCGCTTGTGTGAAATGCAAGTGCGTAAAGTTATTGGGAAAAGATGTTGGAACATGTCATCTTTTTAAAAGGGATATATGAAAAATTATTATGTGTGAACTGCTCGTAGGGAGAATCTTGATAGTGTAAATGATGTTGATTTTCACAAATATTTTAGTTTTTTTTTTTTGGTTGCATTTTTCTCTTATTCTGCCTGAGTAAAAGTGTAACAATTTTAATTATTTTCAATTCCTTTATTTAAGGCTTTGTATATATAATAAATGCTAGAATAAATTGAACGTGTTGAAAAAAATTCTTCCCTTCTTTAAAGTTTTTAAATTTTGAATAGCATATTACCAAAATGTTAAATTTAACGAGGCAAACTGAAAAAGCAATTGTAGGAAAGAAAAATAAAATAGTCAGTAGAGGCAGTCTAAAGGAGGAATAGAGAGAAAAGAGAAAGAAAAAAATAGTAGAGAGATTAGAGAATTGAAAATCAATTACGACGACAGTCAAACCTCGCACGCATTACTGTAATCATGTGTATAACTTAACACGTTGAAGGAACTAATCGTTGCCACCATTATACCAATTCAACCATTGCTAACTAATTTTACTTCTTCTAATTTACTCTGGGCTTGACATAGGAATAATAGTTGCCTCGTTCAAAACATCACGAACCCAAATCTGCATTCTGAGTGACCTTATTTCACAAGACCACGCTATCTCAATCCCACGAACCATCTCATACCCTCCTTATGTGCATATACGCATCCTCAACTGGTAAACCCATTCTAATAATTCCTCTATGAATCTAGTCATTTTCTCTCGTTCCAATCAATTCATACCGCAGACCGAAGATAACACAGAACACTCCAAGCTCCTTATCATAATCTACTGCAAAAGCTCGATACTCAACCATACTATGGACTCGAAACCCTTAGGCACCACACCTTAACCTTTGAACCCACTAGGACCGTTATTGAGAGTCACCCACTCTGACTTTCTTGAGTTTCTGAAAGATCTTCTCGCACTCGTCTGGCCATACAAATGGAACACTCTTCTGGGTCAACTTGGTCAAGGGCGATGCTATCAAAAGAAGCAACGACCTACTCCTTATTCTTGGAAAGAATCAGTTCTTTCCAAGGATCAAAACCCTTAGGTTGACAAGCCTTCACCATTCATCATAGTATATATTCTCTTTGTAAAACCCTCCTTAGATATACTTTGATCAAACCAAATAACTCTTTTCATTCTACTGCAAACAAGCATAGTAGCTTACATAAATCTGTTATGTAACAAGTCAGGGATAAAAAGAGGGTACACAACTGGTGAGGCATTTTATCAAACGAGTACTAGAGAACTTGAGCAATATACATCACATCTGTACTCGAAAGAAACTCATTTACTTGAAGAGAACTCCCTTGCAACCCAAGGGGACTGGATTAGGATTCACATTGAATCCGAACCAGTACAAAAATCCTGGTGTCTTTAATTTCTGCATTTATTTTCTGCACATTACTTCCAGTTATTGTATCTGCAATATTAGCATATTCAGTCGACTACTATAGTTATAAGTCAACTTATACGTGATTAATCTTAATAATTTACAATTCACCCTCCCCCCTTCTTGTACTTTCATTGGCGCTTTTTGATGTTGTATTCATGAATATATGGCGTGGATACATGTGAATACATGCATGTACAGCTGGACTACCCTGATTTTTAGGCGCTTTCTGCTACTGTATTCATGAACACGGTAGCGCGAATGCATGTGAATACATTCGTGTACAGATGGACTACCCTGATTTTTAGGCGCTTTCTACTGTATTCATGAACACAACAGGGACAGGGAATACAATACCTTAACAACTGAATAGTAGCTATAAGTAGTAATTATGTATATGACAGCCATAGGAAGTTAATAACCATTTTTTTGGTAATTAAAATTTTTTCATTAATCACCAATGAAGTTTCATTACAAAATCACAGTCAAGCTTCAACTCGGCCGACTGTCTGAAAGCTAACATAATAACTATACTTACTGTCCTAACTGTCTAGCTTCTACTATATACTAAGGTGTTGCAATTGTTGCCTAATTCTAGGGGTGCCTCTAATATTACAGTTGTACACTATGTCTCTCAGTAGAGCAGTATTACATCGAAAAGTCTTGTTGAATACTCTTGCATTCCTTTCCAGCCAGATAGCATATGCAACTTCAGCTGTGACCATTTTAAAAATGGCTGCACAACATGTTCTTCCCTTGGCTTTGGTAATCATCCATTGCACTTTCTAGTTCTAACTGATACTAGGTAAGTATTGTTCCTGTAGCCAATTCATTACTCTTCCCCATAGATCCACAGTAACAGGGCATTCCATGAGCAGATGATCTCTTGTTTCAGGTTGGATTTGGTATTGAGTGCATTGTTGATCAATACCCAATCCCCAGCTATATAATCTATCCTTGGTTGGTAGTCTGTCCTATAGGAATAGCCACAGGTTGAACACTGCTTTTGGTATTGCTTGGTTTTGTAAGATTAAGTTCTTCCATGGGACTGTTGGCACTTCTTGCAACTGCAACTGGTACAACTGTTCAGTAGTGCATTTCTGATGTTTCCAGTTCTGGATCCTTTGTAGGGTGTCTCTGGATTGGATGATCTTCTTAACTATCCAGCTAGCTTGGGCAGGGATTGGAATGGCTTCTAATGGCCTGTCTTTGATATAGTACACTGTGATCCACCTTATCCGCATCTTATCCTTCTTATGTGCTATGTCCCAGCAGGTCTTTGCAATGGCAGCCTTGTTTCATAGTTTGAGGTTGGTTAGGTTCATTCCACCTACTGACTTTGGAGTGCACATTTTGTCCTATGAGATGTATGCTTTCTTAGTTACAGTATTCATCCCGGACCAAATGAAACTCCTGCAGATACTTTCAATCATTTTAAGAACTTTCACTGGGAAGAAAAACAGCTGAGCTCAGTAAGCTTGAATTCCAAAGATGACAGATTGCACCAGTTGAAGTCTCCCAGAGTATGACAGTGTTCTTGCAGTCCAAGAAGTGATCCTAGCTATGATTTTCTCCACTAAAGGTTGCCACTGTATTAGAATAATTTTCTTGGTGCTCAGTGGTACTCCCAGGTACTTGAAAGGCAGTTGGCCTTGTTCATAGCCAAGATGGTCTAGGATCTGCTTCTGTACAGGAATTGGTACTCTCCAAAGTAGACTGAGCTTTTTTTCAAGTTGGCCTTGAGACCTGAGGCTGTAGAGAATTGAGAAAAGCAGTGGGATAATGCCTTGACAGATTTGAGGTCTCCCTTAGCAAACAACAACAAGTCATCTGCAAAGCACATATGTGTAATACCTAGTTTTTTACATCTGGGGTGGAATTGATATGCTGGATCAGCTTGTAATTCAGTGCATGACCTGCTTAAATACTCCATGACCAAGGCAAATAGGAATGGGGACATGAGGTCCCCTTGCCTCAATCCTCTGGCTGCATCAAAAGGAACTGTAGGCTCTCCATTAACCAAGACTGAGTAGCTCACTGTTTATATACACTCCATAATCCATTTGGTGAAAGTGCTAGGGAATCCTATCTGTTCCATGACTTGTTGTAAAAACACTCATTCCACTGAATCATATGCTTTCTGGAGGTCTATCTTAATCATGCATCTGGGGGAGACATGCTTCCTAGTATAGCTTTTAACAAGGTCATGAGTTAGGATGATGTTATCCTGAACTTTCCTACCTGGAATGAACCCTGCCTGAGCTTCATTGATGAGGCTTGCCATCACCTTCTGCAGCCTATTAGCCAGTACTTTGAAGATGAGTTTGTATAGGACAGTACAACAAGCTATATGTCTATGCTCTTTGATTGAAGTTGGTTTGGACATTTTAGGGATGAGGGTAATAGTTGCACAATTGATTGGTTTGCACATCTTTGCTGAGTTGAAGAACTGCTTAATGGCAGTAGTGACTTGGTTACCAATGATGCTCCAGCTCTTTTTGAAGAAAACAACATTGTATCCATCTATTCCTGGTGCTTTGTCATCTCCAATAGCTTTGAGACTCTCTGTTATTTTTGTTTCAGTAACTGGAGCACACAGTTCATGTCTTTGCTGTTGGTTCAGCTATGGGCCATTGGACATATACACTTGATTGATAGCAGGTATTTTTGGTTCAGAAGTGTCCATCAGTGCTTTGTAGAAGCCCAGGATTTCCTCTTTAATTTTTGTTGGTGAATTCAGCTTGATTCCCTGTGCATTGGTAATCTCATTAATCTGCTTCTGCTGACTTCTGTCCTTCATTACTGCAGGAAAGTATTTGGTGTTGGACTCCCCAAGTTGTATCAACTTTGCTCTTGCCTTCTATTGCAGGACACTCTCCTCAATCAGTGACCATTTTTTTAGTTGCAATATCAGTTCCTTCTCCTTCTGTTGTAGTGCATCATTGTAGGCTTGACTCAATTGCGTTTGTATGATTCCCAGTTCATGTCTACTCTGCTCAATTCTAAGTGTAATTGTTTTGAACTCCTTATTATTCAGTGTCTTCAAAGGAGTCTTCAGGGCTTTGAGTTTGTCCCATATTGTTCTCATGGTGTCTGTCTTCCCATCCCGCCATACTGTTGTCACAATGTGTTGGAAATCTTTGTGTTCAGCCCATACATTAAAGAATTTGAAGTTCCTCTTTCCTTGCCAGGAGGGTGCATTCAGTGTTAGTATCATTGGGTTATGGTCTGAAATTAATGGTACATCATACTCAATGACCACCTGGTTCCAGTTGATCCTCCATTCATAATTGCCAAACACTCTGTCAAGCCTGCTGCATACTCTGTCCACACCAGTTTGCTTATGAGTCCATGTGTAGTAGTCACCTCTCCAGGGTAATTCTGTCAGTCCAGTAAGTTGTAGGCAATTGTTGAAATCCACTGTTTCTGGTAATATAATTGACTTACATGATTGTCTATCTCTGTCACACAAGACTGCCTTGAAATCCCCTGCAACAACCCATGGTTCTTTGATTCCTTTTGCCAAATTTTGTAAACTGCTCCATAAAGTTCTTCTCTGCTCCAGTCCATTAAATCCATAGACCACAGTGAGGAAACATTTCAGAGCCCCTGTTCTACTGGAAACTCTGATGTGGATCAACTGGCTTTCCTCGAGAATACTAGTGACTATGAAAATTTTTGGATTCCATAGGATCCATACTCTGCCTTTTTCCCCTGAGACATAATTAGTTAAGACACCCCAACCTGGTACTAATAGGTTAGCAATTCTGTTAGCATGTGCTTACTTAACTTTTGTTTCTACTAGTCCTACTAGGTTAATGTTGTGTTTCCTAATGTATTCCCTAAATTCTTTCTGCTTGTACCTCGTATTTACACCTCTTATATTCCACACTAACCACGTCATTGATAAGATGTTGATGTAATGTTCCCAACCTCCCCTGGAGGTTCATCTTTACTACTAGATACTGCTGCAAATCTGTTACTCACAGTTATGGGCGACAGAGGGGGGAAGTTGATACTATTGAGTGCTGGGCTCTGAGGTTGCTTTCCTTTGTCATTGCTCTTATCACCCCTCTGGTTCTGGCTTGATCTGGATTCCTGCTGAGGTCCACTAGGCTCCCTTGTTGGGGACTGTCTCTGTAATGTCATAACAGGTCCCTTGGTTCTCTACTCCTGGACTGGTTTGGGCTTCCACATTGTAGGCTGTTTAGGTAACTATTTTTGTAGGCTTGCACAATTGTGTCCTATTGTTTGACATTTCTCACAGAATGAAGGCTTCCATTCATACTCCACATCTTGAATAAAGTTCTTCCCATTTGAATCCATAACCGTTATTTCTGTTGGTAGTGCTTTGGTCACGGTCACCTCAATGAGAATTCTGGCATAGGATATCCTTGTCTGTTTTGTAGTACATTCATCAGCAAAGATTGGCTTGCCTAGTACACTAGCTATTCTATTGAGAGATCTCATACCGCAGCATGACAATGGTAGTTTTGGGAATTTAACCCACAGTGGTATTTTAGTCGGAAACGCTTCTGAAAAATCAAACTCTCGTGTCCATTGTTTAAGAATCATTGGCCTATTGGCTATGGAGTAAGGGCCATTACATAGGACCTCTTTGGCATCAGCCACTGTCTTGGATTTTACAATGTAATATCCCTCTTCATGGTAGAAAAAATCTGGTTCAGGAACGTGGGACCAGTGATGGTTTACGAATCTTCTCATTGCATTGAATCCAGGACCATCTCCTAGAATGTACACCACTAAGGCACACATCCACTTGGCTTCTTCCTCTTCCATCTCTGCTCTTTCCAGCTGTACAATGGGATTTCCTTCAACTAAGGTTGGGGCTATGTAGTCGAGTGCCATACCATGAGTCGCAAAGCAATTCTTCTGAAATAGTGTTGACCAGGCCTTCTTAGGTTCTTCTGCTTTGTTTTTGGCAATCTCTGGTTGTTCTTCAGTTGGTATTTCGGGTTACATGGTCGTCTCTGTCACGGGACCTGCTGCGACTGTAGTCGGAGAGGTTGGATTACCCTCAACCTCTGGTTTCCTTGTTGTTTCTATACTCATTCTTTCTGGAACATCTGATTGTTCAGTGACTATTTCCGCCGGTGGTGACGCCACTTCCATGGCGTCTAGGGTTTCCTCCGAGGTCAGTTTCTGTGTCTCCTTCACGGTGTTCTTCTCCATAATCAGTTGATTGAGCTTGTCAAGGGTGTCAATTGGGATTTTACGTGGTCTTCCCCTTCCTCTGCTCCCGCCTTTCGCCATCGATACACGCTCGGTGTACGTTCTGCTAACGTGCGCCGAGAGAGATGAGAGAGACGGTTCTAGTTTAGTTTAGGTAGCTTTTTCGTTAATAACCATTAAACAATAGTGGTTTCGAAAAATTTCTTATTAAAAAAATCGAGGTTAAAATAAAAATAAAAATTTAAGTAGAAATTAAAATTTATCCTAACTTATCTAGTGTAAACCAAACGCGTGTTTTATATTACACCTTGTATCCGAATTTAGGCTAGTTAACCAAACATCTATATCCACTAAATAAACCCATCATTATTTCATCTCTATATTGCAATCATGCCGTTATAATTCTGGTATAATTTATTTCCCAATCAATTGACCCAAAGATTGTCTTTTGCTATGACACAAAATCATGTCAATACCGATGCTAAGCCACGATTACAAAATCCAAATTATAACATAACATGAACACAAAACACAAACACAAACACAAACACAAGACAAGTGACAACATGACCCATCCAATCCTTTGCAACTCCAATCACAACAAGGGAGAGAGAACAAAACAGCATCTTTCTAGCTGAGAACAAACAACAATACCAACAACCCTGTATAATCCTACTTAGTGGGGTATGGGGAGGGTAGTATGTACACAGGCCTTACCTTTATCCTTGGGTAGAGAGGCTGTTTCCAAATAGACCCCCGGCATCCTTCCCTCCAAGAACTTTCCACCTTGCTTTTGGGGAGACTCGAACTCACAATCTCTCGATTGGAAGTGGAGGTTGCTTACAATCAGAGCAACCCCTCTAGCTGAGAAAAAAACACATGGTAATATAATACAAGTAAAGTTCACACTTGAAAACAGTATAATAAATAGTTGGATTAAATCAAACGGGGAAGATATTCATCATTGGATCAACTTTTATAAAGTTCATCGCCACAAATAATTATGAGTTTTGCTTCCCAAGCGACATCAGGGACAGTTGTTCGTCAATAGAACAATCCACATGACATGTTTTCCGACAAGAGGATGGGATTAAAATGAGACCAAGAACTCGTTGTTCCATCGGGGAAGGAGCAGAACGTCTGGTGCTACGGTACTCAACTGCATCTTGAAGAGTTATGTTTCCTTGCTTATCAATACATTTAAATAACCTAAAAAGAACCTTCCATCACTTATACCAACCAGCATTCGTAGCTTCTTGACATGAGAAACGTAACTTGAATTGCTAGTCTCTAACTGATTTGAGCTTCCAACTTCAGGTAGATATACCTCTGGTTCCTTCATTTTAGTCCAATTAAGGAAACTCGAAGCTTAATGTTTTTGAGTTGTGTAACTGCAACTACTGCATATGTTAAGACAGAAATAGCATCAACTCCTCCCTGCAAAAGATTAAGACGGGAAATTAATCAACTAACTGGAAACGTAAAACTAACATTTTGATACATGTCTCCGTTTCATGTTTATCCAGTTCTGACTTCTGAGAGTGTAATCAGTTTAAATATGAATAACGGCCCCTCTCAAATGCAGCTGAATGTAATATATACAACTAGAACTACCAAGCAGGAAAATGTGATGCATTGAAAGATCTTTTTATCTAATCCTTTACATGATTAGTAAAAGACATTCCCTATAAAGTTGAATTTACACCTGCAGGGCTACTACGGACAACACCCCAGCTATATTTCAAATGGAACTGATAGAGAAAAGATAAGAATTCCTTTTTGAATGAATTCTACATGAAAATAATGAAACATTATAAACTTTTAAAAAAAATATATTTGAATTCGACATGAAACATAATAATCTCTTTAAGATGCTACTCCTACTAAATTCTACATGAACGGGATATCCAGAAATAACCTATCCACTATATCAATAACGCAGACGGAGGTGTATTATATTAAGAGAAGAGAAGAAAAGTAAAAGCTTAGCTACTTGAAGACAACTAAAGATGCTAATGAAGAGAGAGAAGTCATGGGACAACTTGAACTAAGAACCTCATAGCTAAATGTATTCTCTGACCCATTCCGACTCGATATGGATTGCAATCCGAACACAGACCTGTTAACTCTCGGCCTTGTGTCTTTAATCGGGTCGGTTTGATTCACTTTCTTATATCGATTGGTTCGGGTCCAACCCATTAACTATTATATCTTGACCCGACTATTCCACTCAACAATAATAACAATAACAATTACCCAGTATATTCCCACAAAGTGGGGTCTGGGGAGGGTAATATGTACACAGGTCTTACTCCTACCCGAAAAGGAAGAGCGGCTGTTTCCAATCAACCCTCGGCTCAGGAGAAAAGGAAAAGAAAGAGGAGGAGAAAGAAAAAGAAAAGCAAAAGAGCATTAGCGACTCCAGCAGAAATCGCATAAATAGTAGACTATACATAAACCATAAATTAAAATGCGTGCAATAACATCTGCCAGTAACTACCACAGGGGGCATGATACAAAACGCAAGACATCTATGGAGGGCCCTACCAAACCCCACCTAGCCCGGGAAAGAAGTACGAAAAACTCTAGAAGCCCCTATCCTACAACCCTAATACTAGACCTTCAGACTTTTCTATCAAGGGTCATATCTTCTGAAATTCGCATTATTGCCATATCTTTCCTAATCGCATCTCCCCAATACTTCTTAGGCCTCCCTCTACCTCGCTTAGCGCCAACCACTGCCAGCCGCTCACAATTCCTCACCTGCTATTCCCCTCAACTCGGACCTTAATGGGAAGAATCAAATTATAAAAGTAAATCTAAAACTTTAAATTATGTGTTATAATTAAGTAAAATTTCTTAAAAAGTAAAAATTAGTTGGACAAAACAATAACAATCAATGAAAAACTTGCTTTTACTAATTTTTCAGGTTTGAATTCTGTAATTTTTAAGAACAATATACATTTTATTTATAACAAATTGAATTTGAAATTAAATAACTTAAAATTTTAAAATACATAAGAAGAAAATAAAACAAATACAAGATTTGTTAGTTAATAAAGGATAAAATATTTCATATTGTTATAAAATGAAGACTTTAAAGTAAAGAAATCGAAAACAAGTAGAGAGAGATTTATTATTCAACTTCAAATTCAAGTACATAATGAACTGAAATCTCCTCTATTTGTAGAAGAAAGGAAGCTGATGTGTAAGCTGCTACTGCAAGCTGCTGTGTAAGCTGCTACTTCAAGCTGCTACTACAAGCTGCTGGGTAAGATGCTTGTAAGTAGCTTGTAAGTTGCTACTGCAAGGTGCTGTGTAAGCTGCTATTACAAGCTGTTGTGTAAGCTTCTTGTAAGTTTCTTGTAAGCTGCTACCGTATTAGATATAGATGATCTTTTGCTGGGGGTGATATTTATCCATAATGGAGTACCTAAATGATAAGTTTTTTCAGTAAGCTTATTTACAACGGAGTACTAAAAAAACATTCATAATATATATATATATATATATATATATATATATATATATATATATATATATATATATATATATATATATATTTATTTATAACACTCCCCCTTGGAAGTTCACTAAAAGATAATGTGCCTCATTAAAACCTTACTAGGAAAATCCCCGTAGAAAAAAATTTTAATGAAGGAAAAAGAGTACACATATTTAGTAATACACATTGCTAGGTGCCTCATTAAAAACTTTAAAAGGAAAACCTCGTAGGAAAAATCCTTAGTAAGGAAAAAAGAGTGCATCGCGTATTTTACTCCCCCTGATGAAAACCTTGTTTCAAATATTCGAGTCTCCGCATTCCAATCTTGTATATCATCTTCTCATAAGTTGAATTTATAGAGAATATTATCCACCACTATTTCAAATCGATTAAATTAATCTCGTCAAACCAAGAAGCTGGTACAAGTCATTTCATTGAGTTGCTTGCAACCTGCCTGCATCAGCTGCTTGTAGAAAACTTCAATAGAGTACTAAATGGATAATCTTCTTCAGGAAGATTATCTACAGCAGAGTAATAAATGGACCTCCACAAAAATATTTTCAAAGCATTCCTCCTTGGATGTTCATTGTTATGTGTCTCGTTAAAACCTTACTAGGAAAAAACCCATGGTAAAATATTTTAGTCAAGGAAAAAGAGTACACTGATAATATATATTTCAAGTTGTCTCATTAAAAAACTTACCAGGAAAAACCCTGCGAAAAAATTTGAGCAAGGAAAAAGGAGTGCAGTGCAGAAACCTGGGTATATCTGGACCAAGGAGTTCATCATTCTCTTCTAGAGATAAGAACGGATCCTTAATCCGTGTAGGAGAAGAACTATATCTTGCTGGTAAATTAACAAAAAATGCTATGTCAGGCCTTGTAGCATTATCAAGATATATTAATGCACCAATTTTACTAAGATATGGTACTTTGGGACCAAAGCGTTCCTCATCCTCTTCTGGAGGTCGGAACAAATCATTATACATCTCAAGTGATCGAACAACCATTGGTGTACTCAATCGGTGCGCTATGTCCATGTAAAAGCGTTTAAGACCCTTGTTGTATAGGCAGATTGATGGATAAAGATTTTGTCTGCTAATGTTCAATTTGCAGACCAAGACAAAGTTTTGTCTTCCCAAAATCTTTCATCTCAAATTCTTTCTTAAGATATTCAATTGCCTTTTGGAGTTCTTCTGGAGTTCCAACAAGATTTATGTCATCAACATAAGCAGCAAGTATAACAAATTCTAAAGCCATTTTCTTAATAAAAATACATGAACAAATAACATCATTTATGTAGCCTCTTTTCCGCAAATACTCACTAAGGTTATTATACCACATGCACCCAGATTACTTTAAACTGTACAAAGATCTTTGTAATCTTATTGAGTACATTTCCTGAGATTTTGAATATTCTTTAGGCATTTTAAATCATTTAGGGATCTTTGTAGATATTTGATCAAATGAGTCATATAGATTATGAATCGCATTTACATGACATGACATCTTCCGGTGTGGACAACTAGTTTGATCCTTTCAATATTTTAAAGTATTGTGCACTATATTATATCAAATATATCGTCGACGATCATTTTGTATCGGTTCGTAAGTAATATAACTTGTTGAGATCTCATCACTTTCTTTATTTTCAGGTACCTGAACTTCTTCTAGAGTTTTGTGAAATGTTATGTCGTGGGCTCTTCTAGAGCTCATTTTCTCCTCATTATGGTCATTTTGATCATTTGCTCCAAATCATTTTTCAAGGATTGTTACCTTTGGAACTGATTGGCACGCTTCATGTGTACAGTAAACTCTATCCTTCAGCGACTTTAAATTTTAATAGGAGCATTTGCAGCTGAAATATGATATTTAATTTTGGATCAGCACATGCTTCTGGCATTTTACTTGAATTATCTTCTAAGTGAGGATCATGTTAATGATAATTTGATTCATATAGCATATTTTTCAGGTGTTTATTCCATCCCCCTAATGTTAGAAAAGCTAATATATATCTCCAATCTCCTTTGGAAAACATATCTTTGTGCATTGTGGTAGAGAAATTAATCATATACCACACATCAAAATATAGTAAAAATATTTGGTTTATGATCCTAAACCAATTGTGAGGGTAGGAGTTATCATATATTGTTGGTCTGATACATACAAGCGCTGCTATATGCAATTTAGAAAATCTTATACCAAAATATGAAGCTTTGTTCTCATAAGAAATGATTTAGCAATTAATAGAAGGTGTTTAATGCTAAACCAGCTTGGATATAAACCAACATTATCAAGATGAACTATCTTGATTTCATAATTTTAAAGTTTTACTCTTAGTTGAGAAAAGCAATTTCAAATGTCAAACTGCAGGTTGACAATGAATACACATGTAATCATCTTATATATGCATCTATAAGTGGTTCATATGATAGTCGAATGAACCCATATTCACCTTTTATATATTTCAGAATTATGGGTCTTAGTCCCAACTTTAGCTGGTATAATCAATTTATTATGAGAACAGGCAATACAAGAGAATTCTTGAAGATTCTTCTAGTTCTTCAGTATATGCTTATCTGAATTCTCAAATAGCTCATTTAAAAATGGCAAATGAAAACTTCAAGTTTATCATGGAATGCGTTATCTCTTAGTAAACTTCTCGTTTACTATGGCACAAACATTTGCATTAGTAAACTTCTGGCTTATTGTGGCTATTTTTGTATAAGTAAATTTCTCATTTATTGTAGTTGCTTTAGCATTAGTAAACTTCTGATTTATTGTAAATACTTTTGTATAAGTAAATTTCTGATTTATTGTAGTTGCTTTTGCATTAGTAAAATTCTGGTTTACTGTAATACATGATGTAGTACAAATTAAAGAATAAGGCGGGTAACTTCTCGCATACATATTTACTCCCTATGATTATGGAAACATGAAGATTTTCAATCTTTCAATTATTTGTAGTCTCAATATGATTGCCATTTGTATTAGTAAACTTTAAGTTTACTATAACATGTGTTTTGACCATAATCATATAAAACATATTTATATATATGCTTTTCAAGAGCCTTCATTCCTTATCCACAATCTAATATTATCGGACCCTACTGGTGTCATATGTCTTCTAGACAAACAGATACCTCTTCAGGAGCTTTTGATAAACTTTGTACTACCAAATAGTGCTCACTCTTCTGGTGCCATGTGAGAAAATCATAATCAGATAGACAATACAAATTCAATTCTAAATTTATAAATGACAAAAATCAAGAATTTTAATATTTTACTACTAACTTCATGACAAATATCTCATTCAAGAAAAATACCATTAACATCTGAATATTTTTTACCAATACGGCAACCACATAGTCATTGCGTCCTTTAAGGAAAGATACACGAGCTGTTATTTCCTTCGGGAAACTCAATAACTAACCATAATGTACTGATGTGGTTGTAGTCGAATATTTTACGTACAATAGGTTTATGCCACAAAAACAAGATTTATATCCTTTGTTATTCTACCTCTTCAGGAGGTGAGTTGTGGTATATATTCATTTACTCCAGGGAATGAAAATGTGCTTCAAAAATAACTTTGAATGAACTTATTATTTTATTTTTGCACAAAAAGACACACTTTCATAATATTTTCCTGCTTCAGGAGAAAAGTTCAATCATTTTACTACTTAAGGAGCAAATTTAAAGAAAATATTGAATATATATTCTCTCAATAATATTACCTCTTCTAGAGGTGAATCGTAATATATTTACATTAATAGCACGCTCATATTTATGAGCTTTATTAATATTGTCACATTCACTTCAGGAAATGGATTAATAGTTATCAAAAGTTCTCATCCTTCAGGGAACGGAACATAACTATCTGAACGTGCATTAACCACACGAATAGTGTGATGTCTTAGAAGCTCTTTTACGATAATGCTACTTCATGAGCAAATCGAGGCATGCATGTACTATAGAGAATATTTCTTTAGCTTATCTTCAATTGTAACCATAGAAAGCCTAAAGTATCACTTCTAGTAGCCATATGCATATATAACTTCTGGTGGTTAACAAAAATTTAGTTACAATGAGATATATGAAACATAACCACTTCTGAGGATTGTATATTTCTTGCAAACTCTGTTGGAGTATAAGTGGATCTAATAATATCTTCCACTTTATAGTTTCCTATGCAATATTACTCTTCTAGATTAAAATTAAAATCTTAATTCAAAAATGAGTAAGTGAAAAATGGCACATAAAGATATATAAATTATAGTGTTTTAAAATTCATAAAATGTTCCTAAATCTCGTCCAATAATTATGGCTCACTTACTAGGTTCCTAAGTACCTTTTTTATTTTATTTTAATTGTATTAGCATACATAGCAAGTAAAACGTATAACTTATCTTTGATGGTATCTGCTAGACCCATCATATCCAGATGAATTTCAGCATCAAGCACCCAAGACACGTAGTTTTTGCCCTACATATCCAATACTACAAATTCACGTTTAGAAAGATTTGACATTATTTAAAAAAAGAAAGTTCATACCTTTGATACTTTCGTAGTATTTGCTCGAGATGGCAGAGTCTCGTAATGATAACGTGTTATAAAATAAAGACTTTAACGTAAAGAAATCGAAGAAGAGGGGAGAGAGAGAGAGAGAGAGAGAGAGATTTATTATTCATCTTTCAAATTCATGTACATAATGAAATGAAATCTCCTCTATTCATAGAAAAAAGGAAATTGTTGTGTAAGCTGCTACTGCAATTTGCTGTGTAGGCTGCTACTCCAAGTTGTTATGTAAGCTTCTTGTAAGCTGCTACTGTACCAGATATAGATGATCTTCATGAGATCATGTATATATATATATATATATATATATATATATATATATATATATATATATATTATAGATGTTTTAGCACTCCATTGTAAATAAGCTTTCTGAAGAAGCTTATCATTTCGGTACTGCATTATGGATAAATATTACCCCCAACAAATTTCAGAAACATATGGAATTCAACTATTTTTATATCTAGTAGGTCAAATACATAAGAAAAATGAGAAGGAAGGGAGGGAGTGGGTTTAGGAATTGGATTTAACATAAATCTACTATTGGGAAATGGGGAAATGGTGGTTGAATGGATTTAATTCTTCTCCTTTTTTAACTAAACATGTGTTTATTATTTTTTAAATAATATCTTATCTAGTCGCACTGATTGACCTGTGTGTTAGCTATCGGGCTAGGCCAGTTGACCTACGGATTAGCTATCATTCTGGGGCGATTTGGTTCAATGGGTCAAAATATTGCAACTTGCTCCAAGCTCCTTAAATTAATAGGTCGGTCCAGTTACAGATTATTGGTCATACGCCGGATGAGGGTTCTATTGATCACGCCCAACTACGCCTTATAAAAAGGATTAGACGATCATTGCAAATATAATCCGGTTTACAAGTCTGGAGTCAAATCCCATAGAGAACTAAAGTCTATCTACAATTGTTCAATATCGCTAAGAAACACAAGTCCAAACAATATTATAATTATAAAGATTATAATGTTTATCTTTATCCAAATAACTAATAAATACTAGAAAGCCGTAAACATCAATTAACAAGGATAAGGATTGGAGACTTAAGAAGGTTTTGAGTTATGATTTTCCCTATTGTCGGAATCATTTCTGCTACATTTTCTATAAATTTGTCTAAGTCTTCTCTACCGATCACGAGCACTCTAAGTGTCGTAATTCTCTCTCGAGTAACTACCATAATTTACTAGATATCAAATTTTGCTAGCTGACATTAAGTACATCTCACTCGAATCGCAACAAGGTTTTGTTATCCCTAATCTCACATTTAAACCATCTGTATTGATTCCTCATATACATTGGGAGTGATGTTATTTAACAACTATCTAAATATGCACTCTCTCTTGAGTAATACAAACTAAATAGGCACAGTCGATTGAGAGCTCTTCAACCAACCATAATATAAACGTACTTGAATAAATAGTGACAATCTTTTCCTATCAATCATTCGTCAAGAAGCATTGGAGAAAGAATCATCTTTTGAAATCTCATTGTTGAAGGCAAAAAAAGCTACGCCAATTCTATATTAACGTAATAGGAAAATCATCCTTCAATAGGTTCCATCAAAACCCTAGATAATAAATTAGCTATTCATAATAGTATGCATACCTACAATACTAGCATTCATAACCAATATGAAAATAGGAAGAATGAAGTGAAAAACTCGTAGAAGAGTTCTCTGCCTTTCTCCTAGTGTGTTCTTGCCTCCTTAGGTCGATCTCTGATCTCTTTAGGTCTAAAGTGTGTTAAAAGTATGTCCCCCCCCCCCCTCTCAAAATAGCTTTTTTTTACATGTATTTATACCAAGTAGGGTCAGGACTAGAAGAAATACCTTCTCCCACATGAATAGGACAATCACTCTGTAAAATTTGCACTACCACGCCGCATGGGGCGACGCGCCATACGGGGCGGCAGTGGAAAAGTTGAGATTGCTGATTCTGAAAGGCTGTAGGAAATTTCCACAGGCATGATGCACCTCGCATCGCAATATTGTGAATTTGCGAAAAAGAAAAAAACAAAAGTTGTAGCCCTTTCAAATAGCTTTCCAACTATATTGTGGATCCCAAACGGAGTTTTGAGCAAAATTTTTTATGTATTTTACTAGACAATGCACCGTATGCCCACTCTATTCTTTGTTTCGTTCTTAACTATCATCTGTTGATCCCAGAATAGAATCCCGGCTTAATTTCTTGGAAATTTAGTCAAACTTCAAATCACCCAATATTGGATTCATTAATAATATCTACATAGCTCGAATCACTCCTACAAGGCATAAAATACACAATTTAGTGCAAAACACTAGCGATTAATATTCAAACTCAATTAAAATATAGTAAATCATAGTCTAATAAGCGACTAAAATATGCAATTATAGCCTATCATCAACACCCCACAGTTAAACCATTGCCCGTACTCGGAAAATCAAACTAAACTTTATATAGACACGAACTTTTTAAATAACTCTCCTAAATCATTACACTAAAAATATTTAAAATAGAGTAAGGACAATAGTGTAATCTCTTCACCTCAAGATTTGACTCACAAATACCATACATTATTCACAACTTGCTTACTTACTCTAACATAGAGGTCCACAATATTGCCTTCCCTTCATGAATCAAGTGCCCCAACACAACAAAAGAGAGTAGTTCTACACACCGTAAAAGTTAAGAACAATTAGAAAATCAATAAAGAAAGAAAGAATTCGCTCACTCTCAAAAATAACATTCATATCCACAAAAGATGCACCATAGGCTTGCCCGTAGTGTACTACTCTACTAAACGAGCTCATTCAGTATAAGATCACTACTTGATTTGGTTGTAATGTAGGCTGAGGGACAAGTATGATACATTTAGGTATAAGAGTGACTACACCTGCCTAAGCACTTTAATACATACACTTTAACATTTAGAACCCCACTTATGTCAAACCAAAACTCCATCGTCACATCAACGTATATTACCCCATACTTCTTTAAGCACAATTACATCAAGAACCACCACTTATGTGAGCACGTGATTTTTGCCATATATATGAATCATTCCCAAAAATTCAAACAAAATGATTTTTTTATTATTTTACAATTTTTTTGAATTTTTGTGTTATTTTCTGGTAATTTTTGCATTTTGTCTATGCATTTTTAATCATATAAAAGATACAAAACTATATTTGCATTTAGGATCTAAATTCATATTTTAGGATTAATTAGGGGTTAATTTGTTCTAGAACAAAATAAGAAGAAAATAACAAAAATAGTTCATTTTTACATTTTTAGTTGTTAATTATTGAATTTGTCGCGAAATAGATATTAATCAATTTTAAGAATTAATTAGTTTAGTTTTGGGAAATAAATAAGGTCTTGGTTTCTATTTCTTGCATTTTAATGAAATCAAAAAATATATAAAAATACAAAATAAAAAGAAAGATAAGTAAAAGAAACTCGCTACCGGGTGATCAATACTTGCAACTGCACGCGAGGTGCAAGGACTAGAGTGAGTACTTCCAACTCAGTGGTAATAAGAGTAAATAATGCTGAGAGGCAAGAAATCACGAAAGAGCACTACATCATGCTATAAAGTACAGTACAACCCTTCTTAGATCCATTAGTTCCATGAATATCCTTTATAAAATATCTGAAATATAACGTTATCTCAAGCAGTAAAATCAATTATATCATAAAAACCATAAGGAGCAGATAATTCTCCTTATTAAAATAGAGGAAATAACCAATTCAACAATTAAGGTATAATCACAAGTTTGCCCCTCGGGCTCAATATCAAACTCTCAGTATAGTATCAGCCCCACGGGATCACTCCTAACTCACCAGCACACAACATTAGCCCCCCGGGCTCACTCCCAACTCACCAGAAACAAAAAACGGCCTCTCAATCCTACTCCCAACTCACCTGGGTACCCTGCGCTCACGGGGGGTGTGTACAGACTCCAGAGGGGCTCCTACAGCCCATGTACAATATCAATAGGCCTGAAAGCCTTCACACATCACACACGAGGCCTGAAAACCTCCTCATATAACACTCGAGGCTTGAAAGCCTCCTCACATAGCACTCGAGGCCTGAAAGCATCCTCACATCACTCAACATATCCTCACAGATGGCCCACGACCTTAATCAGTCCAGAAAATAGTCATATGCCTCTTGGGCTTCAGTAAAATAATAGTGCTCAGCTCATTGACATTTTAAATATCATTTAAATCTCGAGTTAAGTATAAATGCAGCTGAGTTCACAAAATAATATAATTCGATTGGACTGAATTCAATAATATTTCAATTCGCGATGAAAAATTGATGTAACTTCACAAAAGATTTCAGATAATTGGCACAAAGCCCAAGTATGGCAATAAGCCCAAATCATGATAAAATTAATAATTCTTTATCAAATACGCGGTAAAATCAATAACCGGGATGGACCAAGTCACAATCCCCAACGGTGCTCTACCCCACACTCGTGCAAGTCACCATAATGCAGCACTATGATGCGCAAGTCGGGGATTTCAAACCCTCAGGACATCATTTACAAATATTACCTACCTCGAACCGGCAAAATCTCTAGCCCGCGTTGCCTTTTCACCTCAAACCGGCGTCCATGCGCGTCAAATCTAACCAAAGTAAGGGCAAATTTATCACAATATGCTAATGGGACATAACCAAGTCAAAAGAAGTCGAAAAATACTAAACATTACGAAATTGGCAAACCCCGAGCCCCGGGCCCATGTCTTAAAAAATTTCAAAATTTACATTTCCGGAATCCTCGTCTCTCCACGAGTCCGTACATACCAAGAACTCCCAAATCGGACCACAAATGGCCTCTCAAATCCCAAATTTAAAGCTTTTGCTCCAACGCCCTAATTTCTTATCATTTTGCTATATTCATGAATTTCAAGCGTGATTCTTCAATAAAAGCATGTATTTAACTCATGAAACTTACCTCCAACGATTTCAGTCGAAACCCTTCAATTCTCGTCCAAAAGCTCTCAAGAATGACCAAAAATGGTTGGAAATTGGGTTGTTTTCGTGACTGAAATATTTTTTTAACATTCTGCCCCAGCTACAGTGTTTTCGCATTTCCTAGAAATATCTTCACAATTGCAAAGCTACAAGGTTCGCATTTCCCATCTTTTCTTTGCATTTGCGAAGACACCAGAATCAGCAATTTTGCCCGACATAAAAATGAGCATATCTTCCTCATACAATGTTTAAATTTGATGATTCTTTTTCCTAAGACTCCGTAATTTCGATATGGATCTAATGGTTCAAAAAAATTGAATTTGGAGCTCATTTGCTTAATATGGTACCCCTTTAAGTCTAAATGAGCAAACTTGAAATATCGAATAAAAGCGGAATCACAACCCGAAACACACCCGAGGCCCCCGGACCTCAACCAAAAGCACAGATATCTTCTAATGCTTCATTTGAACTTGCTCGAGCCATAAAAACACTATCTTTTACATCAAAATCATCAAGTTTTCATCAAATCAAGGCCTAAGTTAAACTAAACTTTTAAAATTCTCATTCAATCAAAAACCCAGCCTAATCACCTCCGAATCAACTGAAATTTTGCACACATGTCCAAAATCACCTAAGGAAGCTACTGGAACTGTCGGAATTCCATTCCGACTCCCAGATCAAAATCTCACCGATCAACCGGAAATCACCAAAATACTAACTGCACCAAAATAGGTTAATTTCTTCACCGGACCTCTAAAATTAATTCTGATTGCGCTCCTAAGACTTCAATCATCCTCCAAAACTAACCAAATCATCAGACTTCAATTTCGATCCCTCTAACTCTCAAGTCAACGTCCAGTTGACGTTTCCAAATTAATTCTTCTTTAAAGAGACTAATTATCCCATTTCCTACCAAACTTTATCCGAATTGACTCCAATTCACCAAGTACACATATTGAAACATGAATAACATTTAACGGGGAATACGGGACGAAAATACAGGAAACAACGGTTCGGGTGGTAACATTCTCCCGAACTAAAATAAACGTTTGCCCTCGAACCTGCTCAAAATTGTTCCAAAAGCCCACCATTGCTTAATAACCTTACTAGGTATAAGTCTGGGGTGATTCCACGGCACCCTATATCATATAGGTCAGATAACACATTTACATCGAATTTACACAATCTAGCCTCGCCCATAAAGCATAGAATTACCTTTTTACTTCCGAAACCATCAATATACTCAAAATCTCACACTTATACTTGAATAGTCTCCAACCAGCTGTAATACCCATACATGCAACCTCGGATGAAATCATATGATATACTGCATAATTCAAGCACTTGAAACGATAACTTCTATTCACAGCAGTTGCCCACAACAATCAAATGCAGATAGAAAATCCCTTATTAGTTAAAGTCTTATTCCCACACTTGCATATACTGCCAACGATAATTGAAACATGCATTAAATCATAATCATTGCTCGGATCAACCATTCATGATGCCATTTATCCTCTTGAAATTATCATACAAAATTTTCGAACCGAACCCCGATATTTACCCATCAAACATGTTGAAATTGAATCGATTTGAATTCATAATTGCCGCCAACGATCACCTCAAATTCAACACACCACTCTGGTGATATAACACCCTAATACATTCCTAAGCCACAACTTGCATAATACGCGCACCAATAAGAAATGGTTCGAACATACTCAAATCATGAAAATGACTCAACTGAGAGAGTTGTACTTCAGTTTCACTGGTACTTCGACAACATAAGGCTGAGACCCTATCTCACATCATAGAAATAGGACACACAAATTTGACCTGCAAGGTCATGTTTTCCACATAGCTTTGGTGCAACGCGCGATCTTATTCAAACACTGTTACATATGAAGCACCACAAGTCATTATGATCAAAATCGAAAGCCACACACATTTGATGGTTGGATCCAGAGTAACCCATTACACCCACGGTGACATAAATAACACATACAATGCAAACGTGATAGAACATAACCAAACTCATTTCGCCACTCAACCTGTGGCATTTCTTGGCATAGCCCATGGCACAATAGTTCAGAATTACCTGACGCTAAGACAACCACTCTAAATTCTGTCATCACATACAAAATCTAACATATCAGCAAGTAAAGATCCACTCGAGCCTCCAAATCCTGATAGTCGTTAAACAGAACCGACACACACAATCCACAACCACAATATAGCCTGTACATGATAACTCCAGTCTCCAACTCCATATAGCACACACATCATCATACCTGACCCCAATTTCCACAGTGTGAATACATGCACGTCTTTAATACACAATCATCCCACAATAAATGCTCTAAAATTATATGCGCCATACAAGCAACTCGAATATCAGTAGTCGATCCAACCTTAAAGTGCCGCAATACTATTGAAGTGCCATCAACTTAATCACATTGGCCTTTTTGTGAGACATATAACCTCTGCAATAACTATGATTAGAAATACAATTTCCTTAATCATCTGAAGATCATTCACCCTAATCATTTGAAGCTCATTTGTCTAATCACCCAAAGCTGCTTGTACTGACTAAGAATGCTATGCATTTCCATTTAGAACTGAACCATAATGTTACACACGCAATCCTTAATCCTTCACAACATATCGCATATACCGTATCATCTCAAGGTAACATGAGTACTTCACCTCCCTTCCGAACCGTGAACGTTTACGTACTCATCTAGTCAAAAACTTACATTGATCCCATCTAGAATAAAAATTGTTACACATCACATGTCTTCATGACATAATAGGTCTTGTTCAAATTCTTACAATACCGACACGATGGATTAAATCTGTACGCATTCATAACTACTACCGAAACAATAATTCATTAGTTCTATGCTCTTGGTAAGAACTATCACATCATTCTGAGCCAAACAATGGTTCTTAGCTCTTTAATTTACTTCACATACTTAGATTGCACTGATCTCAAATTCAATGATCTTGTCTCACCCAATATGAACGGTTCGGGCAATAAGCCACTTCATACATAATTAAAAGTCACATATGATGCCCTTAATATGCCAATAGGCTAACAATTTGAACGCAATACAAAAGAAAATGAGCTCTTGAAGAAATTAAAAATCCTACGCACTAACACAAACTTTCCTTGGAAAATAGAAAACAAGGCATACAAAGATAGCATATAGAAATCTATACCCAATTTCACACTGTTGCGACGTGCAACCCGATCCAGATAACATACCCATGGTTGTGTGCCACCCAATCCATACATAGATCTCATATAATGAGATACACATCGAGCCAAATCTGCTCATTATAACAAAATACCGAATATAGGTCATAAGCATTCTAAGTGCATAATATCATCCATGAGGGATATTTAGCGTTATAAACTACAAAACTCAAGCACAACTGAGGTGCGATATACAATCTGAATTTCAAGAGCCAGTTTGCTCAGGTAACATCACTCCTACGCGGATTCTCAACACATAAGTAATTTCTCAAGTTATTTCAAAAATCACACAGCGTAATGCATCACTACGCAAGATATCTGACAATGAAGCATCAACCTAGTTACTCCTCCATGAGGACCGCATTACTAAAATGCATCCATCTGGGCTGATATAGAGCCATTATTCACATTAAATCTATCAATCAACTTCAAGCCGATTCTGATCACACTGAACTAGTCTGGTAACCTTTCAAAGGTCCATAATAACTTCCAGTTTCTTCATAAAACACAAGAATAGCAATCACAATCGGAGTAATCCTCCCCAAATCACAACCCAATGTGCCAAGTGCCCTCCAGGCATGAATCTTTAATTTAACAACAACATCACAAACTTTCTACTTTGTTTACATATTTAATCAATCAAATGATCACATGCCACACTTGTATAGTCTTCCAGTGGGTCACACTCGCACAACCTACCGCAACATTATTTGGGGCATACCTCCAAACCACCGGTCGCATTAATGCTGAAAAGCGATCAAGCATAATTGACCAAGGCACAAAGCCCTTTTCTGCGCAACAACGTTCTCAAGTGATTCAGAAGACAATACCAATTTAACTTAACAATCGAAACTTCTTTCCTGCTCATCCGACTTCATGACATCTTTGTCAAAATGTTCCTTCGCTCGGGCCATTCTCAGCTCAATTTCTGCAACCAAAACTAGTTGCCAGTATACTTTAAGACAGAACCAACATAACACATAACTGCGCAATCAGCTAATCAACGGCAAGCTCCCAAACTTAGCTCGAAGCCATATATATCACAACACATATACTCTATTATTGTCATAATATCATGGTGGGATTAAACTCACTCTTTCACAAGCTTGTGGAGACACGAATCATCAGAAATTTTAACTATTCTTCAATTCTTGCATTTATTCACACAACAGTTAAGCCCACTCCTTAGGCGACAAAATTTTTACTAAGTCCCAAATATTTCAAAAATTTAGGCAAAGTTTCCTTTGTAATTTGGCTTATCCACCTGCCAGAGAACCACCAAAACCATCCTAACAACACGTCCACAACTTGACAAAGCATCACAATGTATATCAACAACATTAATCTCAATACTACCAGTATTATATTATCAAAATTGATACATGGACATGCGTTTCACCTATTTGAATCATCACACATGGAAAATACCTTTCAACCCTCCATTATCTGGGTTATTCCTCCAAGTAAGAACATTTTCTTTCCTTAATATTTTTGTATACCTTCCACTACCATACACATTACACAGTACCAACGTACTCATTACATAGCTATCCAGCCGCCATCTCGGCTAATAGGGACCATGCTGAACATATAAGTTCAAATCACTTGTTCACACAATCAGCACCTCGGTGCTCAAGCCATAGGCAAAGTTCCGGGCTCAAGTCCTCCAAACTGGACCAACATCAAACTCACGGAGATTACATCTTGCCCCTCAATCGGGGAATCACGAGCCATCAAGGCACATATAATACTGAGCGCTCGCATGCGCATACACACTTGTGGAAGGAACTTCAAGAGTTATATCTCAAGCTGAATCAAGTATGCACGATAAGAATTCCAAGAAAGTGAAATTTTCCTAAAGGTTCTGCAGCCTCTCAAGGATAAATACACATATCTCCGTATCGATCCGCGAGACTCTGCTAAACCAGCTCATGACTCGTGAGACCTAGTAACCTAGTCTTGATACCAACTTGTCACGACCCAAATTCCCAAACCTGGTCGAGATGGAGCCTCTCGTGAAGATAAGGTCAGCCAACTAACCCAAATCGCCTTTTTAACAATTCTTAAACATATCGAATAGAAAATACAGCTTAAATGACGTTACTTAACAATATATATACAACCCAACTCAGCCCGACCGGGGTGTTATAAGTCACGAGCATCTAAGATGTATGAACACAACTACAGGTCAACTATATATATATATATATATATATATATATATATATATATATATATATATATATATATATATATATATATATATATATATATATATATATATATATATATATATATATATATATATATATATATATATTGAAATCTGAAATTCAAGATAAAGGCTGGCTCCGCGAACGCTGGCGGTCACTTTGCTCGGTAATAATAGAAATACCTTCAGTCTGCTAACAACCCGCTGGGGTGATCAATACATGCAACTGCACACGAGGTGCAAGGAGTGGAGTGATTACTTCCAACTCAGTGGTAATAAGAGTAAATAATGCTGAGAGGCAAGAAATCAAGTAAGAGCAATACATCATGCTATAAAGTACAGTACAACCCTTTTTAGATACAGTAGTTCCATGAAAATCATTTATAAAATATCTGAAATATAACGCTATCTCAAGCAGAAAAATCAATTATACCATAAAAACCATAAGGTATCAGATAATTCTCCTTTTTAAAATAGAGGAAATAACTAACTCAACAATTAAGGAATAATCACAAGTTTTCCCCTCGTGCTCAATATCAAACTCTCAGTATAGTATCAGTCCCACAGGTTCACTGTCAACTCACCAGCATACAACATCAGCCCCTCGGTCTCACTCTCAACTCACCAGAAACAAACAACGGCCTCTCGGGCCACATCGACCTCACTTGAGTACCCTACGCTCACTGGGGGTGTGTACAGACTTCGAAGGGGCTCCTACAACCAGCGCAATATAAATAGGCCTGAAAGCCTTCATACATCACACACAAGGCCTAATAGCCTCCTCATATAACACTCGAGGCCTGAAAGCGTCCTCACATCACTCAACATATCCTCAGAGATGGTCCACGGCCTCTTGGGCTTCAGTAAAACAATAGTGCTCAGCTCATTGAAATTTTAAATATCATTTAAATCTCGAGTTGAGTATAAAGTAGCTGATTTCACAAAACAATATAATTCAATTGGACTGAATTCAATAATATTTCAACTCGTGAGGAAAAATAGTGATGTAAATTCACAAAAGATTTTAGATAATTGGCACAAAACCCAAGTATGGCAATAAGCCCAAATCAAGATAAAAATTAATAATTCTTTATCAAATACGAAGTAAAATCAACAACCGGGACGGGCCAAGTCACAATCCCCACGGTGCTCTACCCCACGCTCATATCTGGCATGCAAGTCACCATAATACAGAACTATGATGCGCAAGTCCGGGGTTTCAAACCATCAGGACATCATTTACAAATATTACCTACCTCGAACTGGCAAAATCTCTATCCCGCGACGCCTTTTCTCCTCAAACCAGCCTCCACGTGCATCAAATCTAACCAAAGTAAGAGCAAATTTATCACAATATGCTAATGGGACATAACTTAATCGAAAGAAGTCGAAAAATACTAAAAATCACGAAATTGGAAAACCCCGAGCTCCAGGACCACGTCTCGAAAAATTTCGAAATTCATATTTCCGTAATCCTCGTCTTGTCACGAGTCCGTACATTCCAAGAACTCCCAAATCGGACCAGAAATAGCCCCTCAAATCCAAAATTTAAAGATTTTGCTCCAAGCCCTAATTTCTTATCATTTTGCTATGTTTTCATGAATTTCAAGCGTGATTCTTCAATAAAAGCATGTATTAAAATAATAAAACTTACCTCCAACGATTTCCAAGCAACTTCCCTTCAATTCCCGTCCAAAAGCTCTCAAGAATGACCAAAAATGGTTGGAAAATGGGTTGTTTTCGCGACTGAAATAGTTTTTGAACATTCTGCCCCAACTACAATGTTTTCACATTTCCCAGAAAATTCTTTGCAACTGTGAATCTACAGGGTTCGTTTTTCCTAACTTTTCTTCGCAATTGCGAAGACAACAGAACCAGCAATTTTGGCCGACACAAAAATGAGCATATCTTCCTCATACGATGTCCAAATTTGATGATGCTTTTTCCTATGACTCCGTAATTTTGATATGGATCTAATGGTTCAAAGAAACTGAATTTGGATTTCATTTTCTTAATATAGTACCCCTTTATATCTAAATGAGCAAACTTGAAATATCGAATAAAAGTTGAATCACAACCCGAAACACACCCGATGCCCCCGGGACCTCAACCAAAAGAACATATATATTCTAATACTTCATTCGAACTTGCTCTAGCCATAAAAACACTATCGTTAACATCAAAATCGTCAAGTTTTCACCAAATCAATGCCTAAGTTAAACTAAACTTTCAAAATTCTCATTATATCAAAAACCCGGCCTAAACACCTCCGAATCAACTAAAATTTTGCACACAAGTCCAAAATCACCTAACGAAGCTACTAAAACTGTGGGAATTCTATTCCGGCTCCCAGATCAAAATCTCACCTATCAACCGGAAATCGCCAAAATACTAACTTCACCAAAATAGGCTAATTTCTTCATCGGACCTCCAAAATTAATTTCGATTGTGTTCTTAAGCCTTAAATCATCCTCCTAAACTAACAGAATCATCAGAATTCAATTTCGAGCCCTCTAAATCTCAAGGCAACGTCCAGTTGACTTTTCCAAACTAATTCTTCTTTAAAGAGACTAATTGTCCCATTTCCTACTAAACTTGATCCGAATTGACTCAAATTCACCAAGTACACATATTGAAACTTGAATAAACATTTAACGGGGAATACGAGACGACAATACAGGAAACGACGGTTCGGGTCGTAACATATTGCTTAAAAATAATGGAAGTTTATAGGTTCAATTCTCGTTTAGTTTGTTAATTGTTTCGCCTTAATTTAATTACCAACAATATTTCATTAATAGGTTTAATTGTTCCTTAATTGTTTAATATGGTTCAATATGATTTTATACTCAATTTATGATGCTCATTTAATGAGTTGTTTTGATTGTTGATAGTAATTGGAGATTTGAATTTCAATAGTTAGTTTGGATTTAGGATTTGATTAACCATAGTTAAGTTCACCTAAGGTAAGAGAGCTTGAAGAGTTAGGATAGTAGTTTCAAGATAAGCTAAAGGCAATTGAGGTTGTTGAAAAGCATGGAATAGTTTAATAACTGAATTTAGAAGCCACTAGAAGCATCTAGAAGAGGTTGAAGTTGAATATCAGTAGTTTTAGTATACTAACTTGTGACACAAGTCATAAAACAAGGTACTAATTTAAAAATAAATAGGGACTAATAGGGAAAACATAAATTTGAGGGTTGCCCCTCATTTGGCCTATAAAAAGGGCATTCCCATGCCTTACAAGTTTTGAACCCCAAAATTCCCCCCAAAAACCCATTTTCCAAATCTGAGCCTAGATTTTGAATTGGAAATCAATAGAAATTTCAAAACCATCTTCTAGATTTTAATTTTTCTACCGAAAATTAGTAAAAAATCCAAACAAAAAATATTATTTCATTACATTTTCTTAGATCATTTTCAAATTTTGAGCCAGGAATTCAGTTCCTTAGCTCGTTTAGGATAAGAAACAATTGGAATATCTTTGTTTCTGTTCTGTATCTGAAATGTGACTGTGTTGGGAATCAATTTGATTCAGATATGACTGGTTTAAATTAGCTAGCGGTTTAGTTGCTGCTTGTATTTGATTTTTGGGTGCAAATGCTAGCTGGTTGGATTTATTCGAGTGTATTTGGTGGAGTGTTGAATCTGCATTTAGCAAAAACCCAATTCTGGAATGGCTGATGTTGTGCACTGAGTTGTAAATTTGATCTCAAGTTGTCGTTTGATGTATGTTGCTACTGACCTCCTTTCCTTCTTGTTTCTGTTTGAACTCCAGGTACACGACTGTAACTTTGGAAATTATAAGCTGAAAATATGAAGCATGAGTATATGTGGAGAGTTGAACATAAATCCTGATCTAGCTATTTTCCTTATTTGTGTACTTGACATTTCATTCAACTATTTTCTGTAAATCTCTGCTGGTTTTGTATAATTAAATTGACTCTGGATTGTATAAGTAGATTCACACATTTGGCATCCAATATTCGAATTCTGTAGTAAGACTAGACAGTTTTACGTTAAGTGTTTAGATAAAAGTAAGTTATTTGTGTTGTTACTTCCACCTTATACATGTATGAAGATTAAACCAGCTGGGATGCGAGTAATTAGACCTTGTCATTAATCATAAGTGTTTTAGGGATTTTGAGTTTTGACTTGTATTAGACTGTTGGTATCTTATAGCCTAGGGCAGTTTTATGAATGATTTGTTTGTGTAGTTGAATATTCAAACAGGTGTATACTTAGAATAAAGCTGAATTTGACTTAGGCTGCGCATCCTTAGGTGTAAATTTGTGTGGTGATTTGTTTCGCATGTTGTATATGAGTTTGAGTTATCAATTACCACAAGCATTGAAGCTTCAATTTTAATATATAAGTCGGGAATAACACACAAACACTTAAGTAGTAAATCGCATTGGGGATGGAATAGTGACTAAAGATTGTCTAGGCTGCATTGAATTAAAATCGAGAATTCCACAACTGTAATGGGCCTGCACGTTAAATGTCTCTGAATTCATTAGTTAGGAATATAATGACGTTGGAACCTTTGTCCTATTGGGCTCACATGCCAGACCCAAAAAATTGTTGCACTTGTTTTTGTGGTTAAAATGCACGCCCTAGGCCTAGATCCCATCATCACATGCCCAAACACTAAATATCTGCTGAGAGTGTTTCGTTTAAGTTCAATATGTTATGAAATATTAGATTATGGTGGATGTTCATAACTCCTATAACACTCACTACTTTTATCCATTATCTTCATAACTCCCACTACTCCAATACTTATGGTTGTAACTCCCACACCTCCATGATCTCCCCCATGATCTTCCTCCATGATCTCAAAAGCTTAATGACATATTTATGGAATTCCTTTAGTATACCTCTATGTAGAACTATAAATAGAGGATGAGAAATCATTTTGTAATACACTTGGATACATAGAAGAAATATATTCTCTTCTCTATTTCTGTCTACTTTGTTGTCTATCTTTTTGTTTATTACTTTGAGCTAAGTTTTGTAACACGTTATCAGCACGAAGCTCTACTATCTTAAGAATCTCTTTGAGAAAATTAAGGTATTTTTTTCTCCTCCTAATTTTGTTTTAATTATGTCTGACATAATGAAAAGAAAGTTTGTTGCCCTTGAAATTTCGGGCAAGAACTACATGACATGGGTGTTGGATGCTGAAATCCATTTGGATGCAATGGGTCTTGGAGACGCCATTAAAGACAGAAATAATGCATCCACCCAAGACTGTGCTAAGGCCTTGATTTTCTTGCGCCATCACCTTGATGAAGCTTTGAAAATTGAATATCTCACAGTCAAAGATCCACTTATCTTGTGGAATGGCTTAAATGAGAGATATGACAACTTAAAGTTGGTCACTCTGCCACAAGCACGATATGATTGGGCTCATCTGAGGCTCCAAGATTTTAAGTCTGTTTCTGAATATAATTCTGCAATGTTTATAATTACTTTTAAATTGAAACTCTGTGGAGATACTATAACTGATTATGATATGCTTGAAAAAACGTTTACAACGTTTCATGCCTCCAATATGGTTCTGCAACAACAGTACAGAGAGAAAGGTTTCAAAAAGTACTCTGAGCTGATTTCTCTTCTCCTAGTGGCTGAGCGAAACAATGACCTGCTCATGAGAAATCACGAAAATCGACCCACTGGGTCTACACCATTGCCTAATGTAGATAAGGTATATTCCCATTATGCTAAGCGTGGAAAAGGCTATGGCTTTAATCATGGTCGTGGTCGTGGTCGGGGTCATGGCCGTGGACGTGGACAAGGAAGAAATTTTCCTGGTGTTAGTCACCCCCCCAAAGAGATATAACCACCAAAAGCGGAAATGGAATTATGAGAATCCAAAAGCAAATAGTTCAGAAACTATATGTTATCGTTGCGGTGGAAAAGGGCACTGGGCAAAAATTTGCCGTGTACCAAGATATTTGGTTGAGCTTTATCAAGCATCTCTAAAGAGTAAAGGCCCTGAAACCAATTTTGTCTCTGAAAATAATTTTGACATCACCCACTTGGATGTGGCAGACTTCTTTGAGCACCCTGAGGGGAAAATAGATCACTTGATCGGTGATGGATCCATGGTTAAAGAAGATTGAGCAGTTTGATATTTTTATTTTTACTTACTCGTAGTAGTTAATGAATAAGCAATTATCATAGTTTACATAAGTTATCTATTATTGTGATATGGTTCAAATTTTATATTTTCTGCTTTAAGCTAGTAAAGCTAAGTATCAAGCAAGTATTCGTTAAAATTATAATATGCTTGAAATAAAATAATAAAAAAAATATTAAACAGAATGATCAGTTTCAGTTTTATAATCCTTTCTAATCTGCTCGGTGTTAATGTGTTAGCACATTAAAGGTCCTATTATGCTAATAGTATTATGAACCTGAAACAGATTCACTGCCAACAGCAATTAACTCAATTAGTTGAATCATTCTAGGTGAAACATTCAGTTCAAAACAATTCAATCAATGATCAAATATCGATATGTACCTTAAGAGTTTTATCAACTTGACAAATAATCTGTATTATGATATTAAAAATATATAACTTTAGATTACACATTCATCTTATGCTTTATTTGTAGCACATTAAATATAGTAATAAAAGAAATATTGTGAAGACTCTTTATGCTACTACTAATTGTTAATACTTTGATATTAAAAGGAGAATAACTATGATAAAAGATATTTTTTTTCATAATGACCGCACTGAAACTATTATGTTGAATCATAGACTTAAATTTGTTTATTCTCATATCTATAAAAAAAAAATACTAATATTTTTCGTATATTTCTTTTGTATGTCAAACCATGGGAAGCAAATATGGATATCTCACAAAGCAAACTTGGATCAACGTCCAATTGTAAAAATATTTGTTTAATTGATTCATGTACCACACATACGATATTCAAAGAGAAGAAATATTTCTCTCATTTAAGTATGTGTAAGGCAGATGTTACTACACTTTCTGGTAGTAGTAAATTGATTGACGGCTCTGGAAGAGCAACTATAGCTCTGCCTAAAGGAACAATATTTATCATAGAGAATGCAATGTTCTCTTCCAAGTCCAAGAGGAACTTGTTGAGTTTTAAAGATATCCATCAAAATGGATATCATATTGAGACAATAGATGAGAATAATCTTGAATACCTCATCATTACAAAGAATGTCTCTGGCCAAAAGAGGGTTATTGAGAAGTTCCCATCTTTATCTTGTGGCCTATATTGGACAAAAATTAGTGCAATTGAGGCACATTCCATAGTAAACCAAAAGGTTACTGATTCCAATACTTTTGAACTTTGGCATGATCGATTGGGACATCCTGGATCAATTATGATGAGACGGATTATAGAAAACTCATATGGGCATCCATTAAAGAATTTAAAGATTCTTTTAAATAATGAATGTTCTTGCACTTCTTGTTATCAAGGCAAGTTAATTATTAGACCATCACCAACAAAGGTTGGAACTGAGTCACCTACGTTTTTGGAACGTATACAAGGGGATATTTGTGGACCTATTCACCACCTAGTGGGTCCTTTAGATATTTTATGGTCTTAATAGACGCATCCTCTAGATGGTCTCATGTGTGCCTATTGTCATCACGCAACCTTGCGTTTGCAAAATTAATGGCACAAATAATTCGATTACGAGCACAATTTCCTGATAATCCAATTAAGTCTATTAGACTAGATAATGCTGCTGAGTTTTCATCCCAAGCATTTAATGATTATTGCATATCAATTGGGATAAAAGTGGAACATCCTGTAGCTCATGTTCACACTCAAAATGGTCTTGCAGAATCTTTAATTAAACGTCTGCAGTTGATTGCAAGACCATTACTCATGAAAACGAGGCTACCCACTTCGGTTTGGGGTCACGCCATTTTGATGCAGCAATGCTAGTTCGTCTCAGACCGACGAATTATCACAAATATTCCCCGTTGCAATTAGTTTTGGGTCATGAACCTAATATATCCCATTTAAGAATTTTTGGATGCGTAGTATATGTGCCTGTAGCACCGCCATACCGCACCAAAATGGGTCTGCAAAGAAGGTTAGGAATATATGTTGGGTTTGAATCGCCCTCCATTATTTGCTACCTCGAAACATTGACAGGGTATTTGTTCACTGCACGATTTGCAGACTGTCGATTCGATGAGACACTTTTCCCAAAATTAGGGGGAGAAGTTGGTGAAACCAAACGGGAAATTTTGTGGAAAAATCCATCATTATCTCATCTTGATCCACATACCTCTATTTGTGAAAAAGAGGTGCAAAATATTATCCATTTGCAAAGAATAGCAAATCAAATGCCTGACGCATTCACGGACTTGAAAAGGATAACAAAATCTCACATCCCCGCAGAGAATGTTCCAATCCGTATTGATGTCCCTATTGGACAATCTTCTAGTGTCATATCTAATGAGTCGAAAGCACGCCTAAAACGTGGCAGGCCATTAGGTTCCAAAGATCGAAATCCTAGAAAAAGGAAAGCAAATGATCAAAATGACACTACGAAAGAATCTCATGAGGAAATTCACGATTTAATAAATTCTGAGATTCATGAAGAATCCATTGAGCCCGAGACTCAGGAAAATAAGGAACTATCAATAAATTCAATCGATATTGAGATAAATTTTAATCGAGTGTATATAGTGGTGGATTATGTCTTTGCATATAATGTTGCATCTAGCATTATGCAAGAAAGTGAGGATCTTGAACCTCAATTTGTTGGAGAATGTCGACAAAGACTTGATTGGCCAAAATGGCAAGAAGCAATCCAATCAGAATTGAATTCACTTGCAAAACGTGAAGTTTTTGGGCCTATAGTTGAAACACCTAATGGTGTTAAGGCTGTTGGCTATAGATGGGTCTTTGTACGCAAGAGAAATGAGAAAAACAAGGTACAAAGATATAAGGCACGCCTTGTTGCACAAGGATTTTTCAAAGGCCTGGTATCAAATATGAAGAGACATATTCACCCGTAATGGATGCTATAACTTTCCGTTATCTCATTAGTTTTGCTGTCCTTGAAAAGCTTGACATGCATTTAATGGATGTGGTTACTTCCTATCTTTATGACTCACTTGATAATGAGATATACATGAAAATTCCCGATGGATTCAAAATGCCAAACACTCATAATTCAAAGTCCCGGGAAATGTTTTCAATCAAATTGCAAAGATCTTTGTATGGTCTAAAGCAATCAGGACGAATGTGGTATAATCGTCTTAGTGAGTATTTATTAAAGAAAGGCTATATAAATGATGCCATTTCCCCATGTGTTTTTATAAAGAAAACAACATCAGAATTTGTTGTACTTGCCGTATAAGTCGATGACATAAACCTTATTGGAACCCCCATAGAACTCCAATAGGCAATTGATTATTTAAAGAAGGAATTCGAGATGAAAGATCTCGGAAAGACAAAATTATGTCTTGGTTTGCAAATTGAATATTCGGCAAACGGAATTTTTGTTCATCAATCTGCCTATATAGAAAAGGTATTGAAACGGTTTTACATGGATGGAGCATATCCTTTAAGTACTCCGATGGTTGTTCGATCATTTGATGTGAATAAGGATCCATTCCGACCGCAAGAAAAGAATGAAGAGCTACTTGGTCCTGAAGTACCATATCTTAGTGCAATTGGCGCACTAATGTATCTTGCAAATACTACAAGGCCTGACATAACTTTTTCAGTTAATATCTTAGCAAGATATAGCTCTGCTCCCACAAGGAGACATTGGAATGGAATCAAACATATATTGCGGTATCTAAAAGGGACTACCGATATGGGCTTATTTTATAGCAATAATTGCAGTCCTGATCTTGTTGGTTATGCTGATGCTGGATATTTATCTGACCCGCACAAGGCTCGATCTCAAACAGGTTATGTGTTTATCTGTGGAGGCACTGCCATATCTTGGCGATCGACTAAGCAATCAATTGTGGCTACTTCATCTAATCATGCTGAGATAATCGCTATTCATGAAGCAAGTCGAGAGTGTGTGTGGTTGAGGTCTATAATACATCATATTCGAGACAAATGTGGTTTGAAATGTGACAAACTACCCACGATTTTGTATGAAGACAATGCAGCATGCATAGCCCAATTGAATGGAGGATTTATAAAAGGAGATAGAACAAAGCATATTTCACCAACGTTATTTTTCACACATGATCTTCAAAAGAATGGTGATATCAATGTGCAACAGATCGTTCAAGTGATAATATGGCTGATTTGTTCACAAAATCTCTACCAACGTCAACCTTCAAGAAGCTGGTACACAAGAATGGAATGCGAAGGCTCAAGGATGTGAATTGATGCTCTTTTCAGGGGGAGTTAATGCGCGTTGCACTCTTTTTCCCTTAAAAGGTTTTGTCCCACTGGGTTTTCCTTGCAAGGTTTTTAACGAGGCAACAAAAAATGCATTTTGTTAGATATGTGTACTCTTTTTCCTTTTCTAGAATTTTTTTTTCCCATTGGGTTTTATTTTAGTTAAGGTTTTAACGAGGCACATTATCTTTGGACATCCAAGGGGAAGTGTTATGAAATATTAGATTATGGTGGATGTCCATAACTCCTATAACGCCCACTACTTTTATCCATTATCTCCATAACTCCCACTACTCCAATACTTATGGTTGTAACTCCCACACCTCCATGATCTCCCCCAAGATCTTCTTTCATGATCTCAAAAGCTTAATGACATATTTATGAAATTCTTTTAGTATACCTCTATGTAGTACTATAAATAGAGGATGAGAAATTATTTTGTAATACACTTTGATACATAGAAGAAATATATTCTCTTCTCTATTTCTCTCTACTTTGTTGTCTATCTTTTTGTTTATTACTTTGAGCTAAGTTTTGTAACACAATATCTGATTTAAATATTTTAGCAGTGGTACATTGACATATTAATTAATTAGGGTTCTTTCTTTTATTATTTTTAGAGACAAATTAAAATAGAAAATATAGGTTGCTTAAGTTTTGCCTTTAAAATAAAATGAGACGAGCCTCGCCAAATAAATAATACAAAATTGCGGGTCCTCAATAAATGTTCGTATTAAAATACTTAAATTTCGGGATGGGCCGTTTAGCGAATTTCGCGACCTTACCCAAAGATAATAATACGTTAGTCACTTTAAGTGCGATTTTAATTTACCTTTTTAAACTCGGGTGCATATTTATGTGACCCAATCCAAGTCTCAACGAAGTCGAAATGTGTTAACAACCATGGGTACATTGATATGACGTGGTTTGAGACGCATTTTCACGATGTTGCAACTCTCGTTAAAAATAATAATAATAATAATAATAATAATAATAATAAAAGCGGTTTAAAATTATAAAAGCACTTAAGCCAAAACATGTATTAAAATCAGATAAAACCAAATATGACAGTTAAGCGACCATGCAAGAACTACGGAACCCGAGAATGCTTAACACCTTCTTCCGGGTTAACAGAATTCCTTACTCGAATTTCTGGTTCGCGGACTGTTAACAGAGTCATATTTTTCTCGGTTCGGGATTCAACCGGTGACTTGGGACACTATTAATCTCCCAAATTGCGACTTTGAGTTTTAAATAATAAATCTCGTGTCGATTCTCCTTTAAGTGGAAAAACTCTTTTATGCCCTTGCGGGTGTAGTGAAAAAGGAGGTGACATTATCAAGGAATATTTTTAGCAAAAATACAACTATTTTTTTCTTTCTTTTCTTTTTCTTTTCCGATTCAAGTGACTCTAACTTTTTCAAAATAGTGCACCTTTCCCCTTAGCTCTTTAGTTCCACTCAAAAGCCAAACAAACCATCCCATACTTTAACTTTTACAACTTCGTAACAATTCAAGTGCTCATGATAGGTTAAAAGGTTCAAAGAGATGGTTAATTTAAACAAAGAGGTAAGGATTGTAATGTGTTGCCAAAAAATAAGATTACATGCTCAAAGGGGTTAACTACGTTACATAACAATTAGGCAGGTACATCATATATCTGGCTCAGCAAAGAATATATCACTTCCAAGACTGAACAAAACTACTATTTCCCTTTGCAAACACACGGGGCAAGTTCTAGACATCAAATGCAATGCACAGAATACCACAAACCTCACACACATATGGCACATAACTCACTCAGGATTGGACTCAGCAAGACACTCCAGTCAAAGCAGTTAAACAAATTTAAGATCATACGGTTTAGGTACTTATACTAGAGTCAAAAATTGAACCTAAGCGTCATAACCAAAGTACTCATTATTCTAAAGGCATAACAAAGTCAAGAGATATTGCTTCAGTCAATTCATATCACCATGGATCCTAATCCTACAAAAACTAACTACCTGGTTCAACAAAAATCCTTGGAAAAGAATCGCGTCAAAATAAACAAGGGAGAATTACTACACTACCTACAAAGAAAATCTTTTTTTTAGGACTTAAACCCCTCAAGAAAATTGTCTAATAGATCCATCGTTGGGAACAATCCAATCTTTTTTTTTTATTCAATTAAACTAAAACAGGTAAAATAACATAGAAAGTCACCCAGCTAACCTCTTCACTCTGTAAATTTGCTACCGCGCCGCATAGGACGAGGCACCATGTGGGGCGGCAGTGAGAAAGTTCAGATTGCTGATTCTGACATGCTACAAGAAATTTTCACAGGCTTCCATAAAAGTGTAACACTTTCAAAAAGCTTTCCAACGATATATTGTAGGTCCCAAAAGGAGTTCTGAACAAACAATTATGTGCATTTTACGAGACAATACGCCGTATGCCGCTCGATTCTTTGTTTCGCTCTTAACTATCATTTGTTGATCCCACGACACGATTCCGGCCTAATTCCTTGGGCTTTTACTCAGACTTCAAAGCTCCAAATCACTTGAATTCATTCCATAATATCTATATAGCTCGAAATCACTCCTAGAAGGCATAAAAGACATAATTAAGTGTAAAATACTAGCGATTAAAGCACAAACTCAATTAAGGTGCAGTAAATTAGAGTGTAACAAGCGACTAAAATACGTAATTATAACTTATTGTCATCTATTTTAATAGGCTACGTGGGTTGGATCGTAGACCGACTCGACCCATTTGACAGGTCCAATCGAGCATGAAATTTTAATTGTACGGGCCTGAGGTTGGTCTTGGACAGTTTAAAAACATCTTTGTTTAAACTTCCTTATTTTTTATAAATATTTCGCGCTTAACTATCAAATATATTTCTTAATAAATACCTACATCACTCATTGGAACAAAATTTGGACCTAAAACTATTCCCCAACCTTCATGCAACTGAAAAAATGAGAAATACCTAATTTACAATAGATAATTGAAAATCACCTACAATTTCAAAAGTTAACTGAATTTAATCACTTTTTCATGTAAAGATAAAATTTTAATGAAAATTTTAATATAATATACTGGAAATAAGGGTGTAAATGGACCGGATTGGTTCGATTTTTATTAAAACCAAACCAAACTAATTATATCGGGTTTGATTGGTTCAGTTTTGTCGGGTTTTTCGGGTTCTTTTGTTACGTGAATATTATTCCAGTCTTACTTTGTTAAACTTTTTGTGAGAAAATATATGTTTAGTAAAAATTAAAAAAAATGACAAACATATGATCTATTAAAATATTTTCATGGTAGAATTTTGTTAATAACACATGATAGTTATTTTTTCAATCGTCTGATAATAATTTTACGTTGATGTATACTTACAAGGTTAAACTTATTAAAAAATTAAATATAAAAATCAATATGATATTTAATTAATGATAGGTTCTATTTAATTTTAGATTATCGAAATATCACTTCAAATTCGAAAAAAATATAAAAATTTAATAAATCTTGACATATGAACATGGAAGAAAAAAGAAATTAATGTATTTCAGTAATACTTGATAAGGAAGTAATCATATAACCAATTATTTAAGACTAATAAAAATGGAGCACTTTATAATTTATTAAATATTATATTCCACAAGAGAATCCCAAATATTTGTAAAGTTTTTGTACAGAAAATTCTATTATAAAGTCTTAAAAGTATATACAAAAATGATATATTTATATATCGATTTTGTTCGAATTCTTTACTCAATACCAAACCAAATCAAACCAAACGTAGTCGGATTTTTAATCGGTTTAGTTTGACTTTCAGTTTGGTGCGATTTTCCGCTTCAGTTTGTACAGTAGAAAGTTTATACGCAAGAACTCCATAATTCAACATATTGTGCTGGAACTTTCTGTGTTTCAGCTACGATATTTTTTCCCAGATTTCATGTTATTTTTGTTCAAATTTTATTTTCGCAGAAAATAGCTATTTTTTAATAACTTTACAAGCGTTGGCTATTTTTCAATTACTAGACAGAAAACTAACTAGCCCATGCCATTTTTGCCGTAAAGTTCTCCCATGTTAGTTAACTGCAGTAGCATTTATAATGGACAACAAGATAAACCTCCGTTGAACTGAAACAAACTACAACAACAAAACAACTACCTAGTATAGTCCCACAAAGTGGGGTCTGGGGAGGGTAATATGTAGACAGGCCTTACCCCTACCCCGAAAGGGCAGAGAGGCTGTTTCCAATCGACCCTCGGCTCAGTGAAGGAAAGGAACAACAATTAACAAAAACAAAAAAAAACAAAAGAGCATTAGTAACTTCAACAGAAATACCGTAAATAATTATCTAAACATAAGAACCATAAATAAAATAGCATGCAATAATATCAGAAAACAACAACAACAAATAACTACCATAAGGGAGACACAATCTAATACACAAATCATCTATAGATAGCCCTGCCAAGCCTCACCCAGCCCTGGGTGAGGAGTACGAAAAATCCTAGGGACCCTGATACTAGACCTCCAGACATTCCTATCAAGGGCCATGTCCTTAGAAACCCGCATTCTAGCCATTTCATGCCTAATCACCTCTCCCCAATACCTCTTAGGCCTTCCTCTGCCTCGTCGAACGCCAACTATCGCCAGCCGCTCACAACTCCTCACCGGGATGTCAGGACTTCTCCTCCGAACATGCCAGAACCACCTCAGCCTCGCTTCTCACATCTTCTCATCCACAGGGGCCACCCCCACCTTCTTTCGAATAACTTCATTCTTAATCTTATCTAACCTGGTGAATCCGCACATCCACCTAAGCATCCTCTTCTCCGCAACCTTCATTCTCTGAACATGAGAGTTCTTCACTGGCCAACACTCTACCCCATACAACATGGCAGGTCCAACCACAGCTCTATAAAATTTCCCTTTGAGTTTCTATGAAACTTTCTTGTCACACAGGACTCCTGATGCAAGCCTCCACTTTGACCACCCCGCTCCTATGCGATGAGTGACGTCCCCGTCAATCTCTCCGTCCCCCCGAATCATCGACCCAAGATATCTGACACTGTCCCTCTTGGCGACGGCCTGAGATCCAATCATCACGTCTCTGCCTACTTCGCTCGGCTCGGCGCCAAACTTGCACTCCAGGTATTCTGTCTTAGATCTGCTTATTTTGAAACCCTTAGACTCGAGAGTCTGTCTCCATACCTCTAACCTCTCATTAACACCGACCCTCGTCTCGTCTATCAAGACTATGTCATCAGCAAATAGCATACACCAAGGCACATTCCCTTGAATATGTCGGGTTAGAGCATCCATCACAAAGGCAAACAAGAGAGGGCTAAGCGCCGATCCTTGATGGAGCCCCATAACCACTGGAAAATGGTCTGAGTCGCCACCCACCGTCCTAACCCTAGTCTTAGCTCCATCGTACATGTCCTTGATTACTCTGACGTAGGATTCTGGCACGCTCTTCGCCTCCAAGCACCTCCATAGCACCTTCCTTGGGACCTTGTCATACGCCTTCTCCAAGTCGATAAGCACCATGTGCAGGTCCTTCTTCTTATCCATGAACTGCTCCACCAACCCCCTAACAAGGTGGATAGCTTCTGTAGTGGAGCGACCCGGCATGAAACCGAACTGGTTCACAGATATAGATGTCATCTCCCTCACTCTCGCCTCGATCACCCGCTCCCAGGCCTTCATGGTGTGACTTATTAATTTGATACCCCTATAGTTGTTGCAGCACTGGATGTCACCTTTGTTCTTGTACAAGGGAACCACTGTACTCCACCTCCACTCCTCCGGCACCCTTTTGGTCCTGAAGATCGCATTGAACAACCTGCACAGCCACTCCACTCCTGACTTACCCATGAATTTGCAGAACTCCACCGGAATCTCGTCAGGCCCGGTTGCTCGACCCTTACTCATCCTACGCAAAGCCCCCATGACCTCCTCCGCCCTAATGCGCCTGCAGTACCCAAGGTCTTTATGCTGCTCTGAATGCCCTAGCTCCCCTAGCTCTATGTTACGATCTCCCTCCTCGTTAAGCAAGTCTCGAAAGTACGCCTGCCACCTCTGCTTGACTTGAGACTCCCCCATCAGAACTCTACCATCCTCGTCCTTGATGCACCTAACTTGGTCAAGATCAAGCGCCTTCCTTTCCGTTGCTTTAGCTAACCAGAATAACTTCATGTCCCCGCCTTTCTCCCCTAATTCCTCGTACATGCGGCCAAACGCCGCGTTTTTGGCTTCCGTAACCGCCATCTTTGCTTCTTTCCTCGCCGCCTTATAGGTCTCCCTGTTCGCTCTCCGTTCTTCCTCGCTTGTGCTCCCTGCCATCTTAGCAAATGCTGCTTTCTTCACCTCCACTTTTCCTTGGACTACATCATTCCACCACCAGTCACCCTGATGTCTGCCTGAATAGCCCTTGACTACCTCGAACTGAAACAAACTAATCTTGAGAAAATAATTCACCCACACAATATCGAACCATGCTCCATTATATTACAAATTCAAGCCTTATCGACGGTGTTTATTAATAACGCTCATATTTCCCAAAATGTAAACGTATCCAGTCATCTGTATAAATATGTGGGAACAGGTATAACCTTAAGTAAGAAGTATTTTAGCCAAACCCCACTCCATACTTTAGCAGATACCACAATGCAAAATAGATACTTAGAAAACTCGCACCCTCAATGAGTACACTAGCTTTTGCATTCGTATGATTCTTCAAACTAGCAAAAATATAATTACTCACGAGGCCATGAAAATGGAACATTTCAGCTCAAAAGTAAATTTGACAGCAAATGAATATGCTATCAGTTTATCTAATATCTTCAACTATTTTGCTTTTCATTACTTTCGCCGTAGAAAAAAAGAAGAAAAGGAAAACAAAAAAGAGTAAGACGGCAGCTGATTTTTAGAGGTATAACAAAGGAGGATGTCGTCCAAAGTTTCCCTTGTCACACATTCAGTCATGCAAAACCAAATATATGACTGAAAAACGGTAGGACACATGGTCCAAAGAGCTCTGCATTTGAAGTGCAAAGCACACTGAAGAGATGGTCCTAACAGCCAAAAGAATCATAAAGATAAATGACATTTTCATCAGGCAACTCTTCGATTTAAAACACAAGCAACTCATATTTGCAACAGCCAACCTCCAGCGCATCAACAACATAAACGAAATAAATCAGATTTTACGGAAAATAGTCGAGGACATGCCATATATCATTTTGTATCAAAAAGTTGAATTGAACAAATACACAATACTAAGCCTTGCTTACCACAAATAAATAAAGAAATAAATGGGCATAAAAAGTAGTAAATGCAAGAAAAGAGACCACTCCCAAGTTATGACCTACTTGTCAATTCTTGAGACAGAGACCAGTGTTTGCTTGGTAAGTGTCTCAGACCAGACAGGTACAAATTACAATCACTAATCTAATCACAATATGGCTTGTGAAAAGGTGTCTCAATCCACAAAGTTACCTAAAATTACATACTTCAAGAACTAAATTTGCCCGGACACCTGAGGCTAACCTCAGCTAGAATGAGATAAAAACTACAAGAGGTCAGGACAAACATCCCTACAAATAGAGATTTTTATCCCTAGCAGTATCATCTCACTAGAAGCTTCGATATAATCTCTATCACCAGACCAGAAACTAGAGTTGGAAGCCAGAGCTCTACTCTACTACTAAGACGTCTTCTAATTGCTAACCTAGAGACCTAAGGTCGAAACAGGATAACAAAAATTTTGGATAACCGAGCACAATAAGCTTCATAGTGAAAACAGAAATTGATTCCTAGTACTGAAATGAGGAAGCAATGTCCTACACACTGTAACAAAGTGTTGAAAGACAGCTCTTGTCTACTACTCATAGTGTCATCCTTAGTGTGAACCTAGAGACCTTCAGTCCAAGGATAGATAACTCAGAAAAAAAGGAGCTGAACTGAATCCTGACAAGCATCATAACAGAAACAAGAGGTTGATTCCTAGTACTCAATCTATCAAGAAGAAAGAGTTCAAACACAAGGATAATCCTTTACACAAACAGAAGCAGCAATTATGTCCAAAAACAAACTAGCTTAAGAGAACGGGAAGGGAATGATAAGGACAACAAAGAAAACCGAAGAGTCAGATGACTGAACAGTGAACACAACACCAATGTTCATGATTTGGCAGAAAGAACAGAGATACAGCAATAGAAAGCAAAAACTAACTTTAGAATTGATGTCAGTGGAAATATTTAGGCTAGCTATGAAAGATACCAAGAAATGAAAAGATGTATGGTGACCAATGTGTTCTAAGTTTTGACAATCAAGAGAAAAATATTACTAATCTTCATAAATTCATGAGTGAGAAACCTTAGCTACATTTGTAGAATTATATCTGTCGAAGTAAAGGATACCACATGAAGAATATGAGGTTAGAAAAATCTGCAGTCTAGATGGCATATTCCAGCAGAGCCTTGGAAATCATAGTAGTTTCGCCAACCCAGCCATTCAATGTCGCATCAAGGAGCAAGAAGCATGTCAACGAGTGGAGAGGGTACATTGTTTGACAACAACAAAAAACCCAGTTTGATCCCAACATGTGGGATCTGGGGGAGGTTGTATATACGCAGACCTTATACCACCGGGGAAAGGCCAATGTTTGGCCGATGCATTGAGTAGGAAGTCCGCCAGCATGGGTAGTCTCGCATATATTCCGGTCAGCCAGAGACCGCTTGCCTTGGATGTTCAGGCCTTGGCCAATAGATTGTGAGATTGGATATTTCTGAGCCCAGCAGGGTGTTAGCTTGCACGGTTGCTCCTTCGTCATTGATGGAGCGTATCCGGGAGTGTCAGTTTGATGATCCCCATTTGTGTGTCCTGAGAGACATGGTGCAGATGACTTTGGGAGATGATGGCGTATTGAGGTTGCAGGGGCGAGTTTGTGTGCCCAATGTTGATGGTATTCAAGAGTCGATCTTAGCGGAGGCCCACAATTCTCGGTATTCTATTCACCCAGGCGCCACGAAGATGTATCATGATTTGAGATAGCATTATTGGTGTCGCAGAATGAAGAAACACATTGTTGCATATGTGGCTCGTTGTCTTAATTGTCAGCAGGTTAAGCACGAGCATCAGAGGCCCGGTGGATTATTTCAGAGGATCGAGCTTCCCGAGTTGAAGTGGGAGAGGATCACCATGGATTTTGCTACTGGCCTTCCGATAACTCAGAAGAAGTTTGATGCTCTATGGGTTATTCTTGATAGGCTGACTAAGTAAGCGCATTTTATCCCAGTTGCCACCACCTATTCATCTGAGAGGTATGCTGAGATTTATATCAGGGAGATCGTTCGCCTTCATGGGGTGCCCATATCTATTATTTCAGACTAGGGTCCGCAATTTACCTCACATTTCTAGAGAGCGGTGCAGCATGAGTTGGGCACCTAGGTCCAGTTAAGTACAACATTTCACCACCAGACAGACGGTCAGTCCGAGAGGATCATTCAGATTCTTGAGGATATGCTCCGAGCCTTCGTTATTGATTTTGGAGGCTCGTGGGACCAGTTCTTGTCTTTCGCAGAGTTTGCCTACAATAACAGCTACCAGTCCAGTATCCAAATGGCTCCATATGAGACGTTGTATGGTAGGCGGTGTCGGTCCCCAGTCGGATGGTTTTAGCCGGGAGAGGCTCGGTTATTGGGTACAGATTTGGTACAAGAGGCCTTGGATAAGGTCAAGATCATTCAGGACAAGCTTCGGTTAGCTTAGTCTAGGTAGAAGAGTTATGCAGACCGTAAGGTCAGGGATGTGGCTTTCATGGTTGGTGAGCGGGTATTGCTCTGTGTATCACCTATGAAGGGCGTGATGAGATTCGGGAAGAAAGAAAAGCTTAGTCCTAGATATTATTGTCCATTTGAGATTCTTCACTGTGTGGGGAAGGTGGCTTATAGACTTGCATTGCTTCCTAGCTTGTCAACTGTGCATCTGATTTTTCATGTATCCATGCTTCGGAAGTATCACGATGATCCCACCGACGTGTTAGATATTAGTACTGTCCAATTGGACAAGGAACTGTCATATGAGGAGGAGCCGGTGGCTATTTTACACCGGAAAGTTCGACCATTCGCGGAATTTTCCTTAAGTGCGTGTTCAGTGGAGAGGTCATCCTCCTAAGGCATCGACCTGGGAGTCCGAATCTGATATGCGGAGCCGTTATCCCCTTCTATTCCCCGACTCAGGCAATCCTTTCTTTTGTCCGTTCGAGGACGAACGATTGTTTTAGAGGTGGGGGATGTGACGACCCAAAGGGTCATCACCGTAATTCTTCCTTTCTTTGCACTTTTGAGGCCTTGAAAGCCTCTTATTTGGTTGCCTCGATTTTGCATGCGCAGTCCGGGCGCGAAGCCGGAAAATTCTTATGTGGTAATATTTGAATTATGTGTTAAAAACTATGAAAATTGATAATAATATTGCTATAGTTGACTTTGGTCAAAATTTTAGGTAAACGGACCTGGACCCATGATGTGATGGTCCCGGAGGGTCTGTAAGGAAATTTGGGACCCGGGCGTATTCTCGGAATCAAAATCCGAGGTCCCAGGCCCGAGTACGGGACTTTTCTGTGAAATTGTTTTCTGAAAATGCTTAAGGAAAAATGAAAAATGAAAATTGATCAAAAGTACTGGTATCAGGCTCGTATTTTGGTTCTGACGCCCGGTACAAGTCTTAAATCAGCGTTAGGCGCTACCTGTGAAGTTTGGTTGAAAACGGACATCATTTGACGTTTTTCGGACTAAAAGTGGAAAATTTGAAAGTTTTGAACTTTCAAATAAAAACCATGAGTTTTGGAGGTTGACTCTTTGATTTTGCTGTTATTTTGGTGATTTGATCGCTCGAGCAAGTTCGTAGGATGATATTGAGTTAGTGTGCATGATTGGTTGGGAGCCCCGAGGGATCGGGAGTGTTTCGGGGGTGGTTCGGGGTGTTTTTGGTTCTTTGGACTTAGTAGTTTTCTGCAATTTTTGCACATATCCTTTCTTCTATGCGATCTCATAGAGTCCTTTGCCAGCCCTCCAATTTTCTTCTATGCGATCGCATAGTCTGACCTGCGCGCATAGCTTGGCCAGTCATTTCAGTGCGATTGCATACCCTCTATTGCGATGGCATAGTGTTCAGACCCCACCCAGGCCACACCCCATCTTCTTCTATGCGAATGCATCTTTCCCCCTGCGATCGCATTGGCCAGTTTCCCTATCTCTATGCGATTGCAACCCTGTTCCTGCGATTGCATAGGCCAATTTCCTCCAACGATTTAATTTAGTCCAGAACAGTGTTTTTTTCCGCGTTTCTTCAATAATTCCCACACGAGCTCTCCTCCTACACTCTCCATTGACAAACTCCAAGCCCCTACTTCACCATAACTTCTTGGGTAAGTGATTCCAACTTCATCCTTCCATTATTTCTTCATCTATTCATTAATTTTCTAGTCCTAAATCATAGAATCATGTAAGAAATTAGGGCTTTTGGGTAGAGTTATATTTTGGGAGTTTTGGGCGATTCAACCTCAATTTGGGGTCAAATCATCATAAAACAAATCATATCTTTGGACTCGTGGGGTTATGGGTAATTGGAATTTGGTCTTACCCTCGGGTTTGGACCATATGGGCATGGTGTCAGATTTTGGTATTTTTGGAAGAAAAATTAGAAATGAATTTCTAAGCTAGGAAATTGTGTCCTTATGCTATTACTGATAATATTGAACCGATTTATGTTAGATATCGTTGGTTCGGGGTCGAATTCTAGAGGAAAGGTGATTGTTGAGCTTTGAATTGCTATTTTTGGATTCGAGGTAAGTGTTTGATCTAACTTTGCTTGAGGGAATAGGATTAGGTTAATATTTGCTATGTGCTATGTGGAGTCGGTGTATAGGTATGGTGACGGTTACCTATGCGCCCGAGTCTAGCATGACCGTGAGTCATAATTGCTATTAAAATTTTGAAGGAATTGAACAATTGTGGTAATTACTTGTTGAATGAACTATGAAGTGATAGTTGAGAAGCAAATGAACTAAAAAAGAATTTTTGGTACTTTTCACTTGCCGAGACATAATATTGAGCTGTATTCCCTTACCGGGACTTAATGTTGAGCTGTATTCCGTTGTCGGGATTTATTGTTGAGTTATTCTCCCTTGCCAGGATTTATTGTTGAGTTATTCTCCCTTGCCGGGATTTATTGTTGAGTTATTCTCCCTTGGGATATTTTGTCTTGTTATATATTCCTTTCCCGTTTGGTTGTGACCATTGATTGGGTGAGGAAGAGAGAGTAAAAGCACGAAGGGTGATACCGTGCACTATGTATTTGAGAGTAAAAGCACGAAGGGTGATGCCATGCACTGTATATTGAGAGTAAAATCACGAAGGGTGATTATATGCATTATATTTGACAGTCTTGGTGAGAAATGAGAGTAAAAGCACGAAGGGTGATGCCGTGCATTATAGTTGACAGTTTTGGTGAGAAATGAGAGTAAAAGCATGAAGGGTGGTGCCGTGCAGTTGTTGATTCACTGGCTTTCTCTATTTATTATTATATATTCAGTTGCATTTCTTATTTGTTGAAGTTATAATTGAAATATTATACCCCCAGCATGTCCCCTCCCCATTATCTGTTTAAATTCTTGTTCTCTTTCTGTTGTTGCACATATATCTGTACAGGTTGATTGTGGTAGGTCTGGTTTAGCTTCGTCACTACCTCGCCGAGGTTAGGTCGGGCACTTACCAGCACATGGGGTCAGTTGTGCTGATACTACACTTCTGTACCTTTTTGTGCACAGGTCAGGATACAGCCTACGGACCGCAGCAGTAGTTAGGCAGCGATCCTTCAGTACAGAGACTCCGAGGTAGTTCTCGAGCCCCGAGTCTCCTCTATCTCTTCCAGTTTGTTTTTATTGTATCAATAAAGACATGTTATGTATTTATTTCAGATTGTTGCTTTTAGTACTCTTTTAGTCGTCCGTGGGTAGTGACACCAGATACTGGGTAGAGGGGTATTGCTGATTTCCGCATTTTGTCATTGCTATTGTTGCTAAAAGTATACCGCATGTTTTAATTAATTATTTCAGTATTTGATTTGTTTTGGATTAAGGTTTTGTGAAATTGATTAAAAAAAAGGGTTGCCTTGCCTAGTTTCGATAGTAGGCGCCATCACGAATCCCAATGGTGGGAAAAATTCGGGTCGTGACATAACAGATGGAAAATTTTAAAAGATAGTGTGCCTACTCTAACTCTTAAATCATTGTCACAAACACGACGGAAAAGTCGTATTAAAAGTATTAAAGCAATAAGATTTCAAACTCCACAAATAAGAGATGCATTATTGAAATTAGTAGAAGTTAGTGAAGATCCAAAACAAAAAGTGAAGCTAGTTGTTTAGCAACATATGAGCTTGATAATTTTGAGTTTTTATTGGGTATGACTATTTGGTAATTATTTGCGGTTAATTCAGTTAGCAAAACTTTACAATCAAAAGATATGCATATTGATGTTGCCATAGATCAATTAAGAGGTTTGATTTCCTTTTTCAAAAACATAGCGAAGAAGGATTTATAACTGCTATGGTTTCTGCTAAGGAAATTGCATCTGAGATGAATATAGAGCCTGAGTTTCATAGTAAATGGGTAATATATAGAAAAAAATAATTTGATGAGAATATTGACAACGAAATCACTAGGTCTCTTGGAGAATCTTTTAGAGTAGATTACTTTTTATACATAGTGGACTAAGCTATTTTTTCTCTCTAAAATAGATTTGAACAATTCGAAACCTATGAAAATATTTTTGGTTTTCTCTTTAGTGGTAAAAAAATTACGATCACTAGATGATGATAATTTAAAAAAATATTGCTTTAACCTTAAATGTTCTTTACAACATAATAATCAATTTGATATTGATGGTTTAGACTTATTTTCTGAATTGAAAACGTTACGAGAAAATGTACAATTAGATAATAATACTCTAGTCGATATCCTCAATCAGATAAAAAGACTTGATTCCTTTTCAAATGCATATATTGCTTATAGAATAATGTTAACAGTTACGGTAATGTTGACTTGTCCGAAAATTATAGAAATTATTTGCCTAAACTAGTTAGAACATATTATTTAATATTCTGTATAGATTGAGGCCATTGGAGGTTGTTTGGTTGATGTTCTAGAAGTAGCAAGCTCTTGTCATTGGCGAGGTAAGTGAGACTTTAAGCTTTGGATGCTTGTTTTTCCAAAATCCGTTTTGAAAGTATATTTTTTTCTGCCCGATCCATGTGTTGGAACAAGCGTGCGCTTGGCAGAATCGGTGGTCATTGACCAGCCGCAAATATATATAATTTTGTGAAAACTCAAATTATTTAATAAGTGATTTATGATATGGTGTGATGTGGCGTACCTCGTGCCATGTCGCTGTCGCATTAGAATTTATTCCTTCACCACCGTTAATAAATTTAAGGGCTTTACGTAGGAGCATCCAGTCGGCAATCTTTTTGGCTTGACCAAGAAGTCTTATGTCCTCCGAGTCGCACGACGTTTTAACCGAAAGAGCTGTCGCCATTATGAATTTGGGGGGTTGTGTATGTCACCGATATAAAATTTAGGGCATTGTGTTTGCTGCCGTTATAAAATTTGGGGCATTGTATGTGCAGTCGTTATAAAATTGGGGCATTGTGTATGCCGTTGTTATAAAATTTGGGGCATTGTGTATGCCTCCGTTATAAACTGGGGCATTGTGTATGCCGTCGTGGACTCATCGGAGTGTTTGGTTAATTTCATGCACTGCCGTTAATGACAAGTCCTTAATGTAGATTGTGTTAAGATATAAATAATATTGTTATTGAATAATTGTTTGAACCTAATAGAGTAATTATATGGTGAAAGAATTTATGTGCATATTATTTCGGTGCTCTTTGTGTGTTTGTATTTTCTAACACTTGTTCCAGAGGTATTCAGAGTGGCAGGTCGATGATCTTACTGCGTTATATTTACGTATAACTCACTCCGTACCTGCATATCCATGCAGCTACTATTGGTGAAGACAGAGCTAGTAGCCGACGAGTTTGCTAGAGTTGATTCTGTCATTATATGAGCCGCCACATGGTTCGTGGGGGCTGCCCAAAGAGTCTTTATCATTTATTCATATGAGGTCTTTTGTAATTTTTTTAGATGCTCTATGGTCTAGTGTGGGATTTGGGCTAGAGTGTTAATCTTATATTTTGAGATATTACTTCTTCTTAATAGTTATCAGATTATTTTGATACTCATTTAATTAATCAAATATTGTAAATTAATGACTAAGGTAAGGTGGTGTCAACTGAATGTCAGTCACATCTAGAGGTAGTTTGGGACGTGACATTTCCATCTCAAAGCATCTGCAAGTACAATATTTCTTCCAGCCATCTCACCATCTATGACAAAAGGATTAAGCATAAATGAGTTTCACTAGACATCCTACGTAAGAAAGTGAATTATAATCATCTCAGCATGTCTAATTGCTAGAAGTAGATGGTCAATTACCATGTGATACATACTTTCACATTGATTTTCAGTGATACATTGACGGGCATTGCTTGCTAAATTTTCAATACTCGCTAACTCTCAAGAGTATCAGAATGTTGACGACTAATATGCTACTCAACAACTTTCCACGATCAATCAAGCTATTAACGGTAGAGATAGTTCAGTCCTTCACCAATAAATATTGCAAAATAAGAAAAGGAATACGCCAACAAAATTTACTATTCTGGATTCATGGCGATTAAACGCAGATGGAATTTTCCAGAATTACGAGGGATTTACCAACGAGAATTGGACGGAAACTGATTTTACGTGGCAGAATTCAGATGCCAAAGCGCCAATAAACAAAAAGCGAAACTAGAACTGAATTTTAGATCTGGAAAAAACTAATATTTTAACTAAAAAATTCCCACAAACTGTGCCAAATTGTTTGACTAAAGTATTAGGCTTTTTTGTTAAATTGATTAAATAAGAAGATAGAGGGTATATCCTAGTTAAGGGTAATTAATTCTCGATATGAGATGGATAATAATAGAAAAATATAGTTGAGTATGAATGTTGGTAGTAGTTATGGCCGGATGTAATAGTATGGAAAAGACCATGCATTAAATAACATTAAATGGCAATAAGAAGATTCACACAATATTGAGTGAGGCGTATTCATTTTCATTTGATAAAAATAAATGATAAATAAATACAAGAATCTTAGAACCCTTTCCGGATCTCATGGGGAGTGTGGGATAACAGATCATATGATCTCTTTAGAGAGATGTATTTTTTTATTTTCTAGAGATAGATGGTCTGCTTTTTTAGATAATTCCCCCCTCTCTTTGTTTCCTCTATCTTCCAATTTATAAGGGATATCCCTGAAAAACCTTTAAACGAGTACAATTAGAGGGAATATTCCATTTGAAGATTTCAAAGCAAAACTAGCCGATACTTCTATTTGTACTGCTCAACTTCGGCCTTGTTGATGACCATTGCTCGACCTCAGCCTTATGGATCACAGCTCGACCTCGACCAGACAACTCAATTCGATTCGCAGGTTACTCATGACAATTGTCTCCGTATACCAAATTTCTCTGATTTGATTTTGACCCGTACAAGTACTATGTTACATTGTTGCTAACATTCTTTGCTACTTGCTGCTTTATTTTCATTGTTTATTGTGTAGAGGGTCTATCGGAAACGACCTTTCTATCTCTATGAGGTAAGAGTAAGGTTTGCGTATACTCTACCCTCCCCGGACCTCATTTATAGGATTAAGCTGTGTTTTTTTGTTGTTGTTGTAATTAAGTGATAAAAGTTATATGTAAGACACTTTTACATTAATTTGTTTGATGCAAATTTAAGTGTGAAGCAAATTTTTTTGTGCTATACTCTGTTTCATTGATGTAAATATTATGTGCGAATAAGATTTTTTCATAAGAATTGTGGTATTTTTCTATTTGGCTATTTTTAAAAACATAAACCTTGATAATTGAAACAAGTATTTTCTAATTTTAGTGCTACGATTATTAGTTACTTGTCACGATCCGTAATTTTCACCGTCGAAACCGTGATGGCACCTACATCTTACTTGGTAGGCAAGCCAACGTTAGAAGGTTATTAAACCAAACCTTATTCAATTCAACAAGTAAAAATAGATAAGTTAAAATGAAATACAATAAATGCGAAATAATATAATAACTTCACTATTTACTACTACCCGGATTAGGTGTCATAAATTCACAAATATTCTAGGATTTACTACAAGTAAAAGTTTGAAAGATGTAGAACTGTTTGAACAAATGAAAACAGTAAAACAGAAGAGGTAAACGGGGACTTCAAGGTCTGTGAAATGTTGACAAATTTACCTTGAGTCTCCGGTGGTCCGGTCCAAATTGTTATGCCTCTCGATCAATTGGGACCAATACCAAAATCTACATAGGAAGTGCAGAGTGTAGTATCAGTACAACCGACCCCATATACTGATAAATGTCGAGCCTAAGCTCGGCGAAGTAGTCACGAGGCTAAGAAAAGATACCCATAAACAAACATGTGCAATTTAACAGTATATCTACAAAGATAACGGCAAATGAAAGCTAGACAAGTAATATCGGGAAGGGGACATGCAGAGGGGGTCACAAGATAAATAATCACAACAGTAATAAGAACTTGATCAACCAATATACCTTAAATAGATAAGAACAAGTAAGCACAGTAAAGAAAAATGCACAACATCACCCATCCTGCTTTTACTCTCAACCTCACCATATGATTCAATAAAAACGGTACGACATCATCCTTCATGCATTAACTCTCTCATATCATGGCACAACATCACCCTTCATACATTAACACTTACAATATGCACGGCATCAACCTTTGTGTATTAACACTCACAAAATATGGCACGACATCATCCTTCGTACGTTAACACTCTCCCTCACCAAAACAATAAACAATAACAACGGGGAGATGGAAATATCAAGAACAAGTTTTACTTCAACATTTGGTTCCACAATACATACCTCAACTTGAATTAATACTCAACCAGTACCAACGTTTTTAAACATGATAAGGACGATCAACATAATAATTAACTAGTCAAAACATGGATAATGTGATCACGAAAAGCAAAATTTGGAAGAATAACACACACTCGCATGTTATGAATCAACACAATTCATATACCCGTCACTTCACCTATACATTGTACCCAACATTCAATCACGTAGCAAATAAGCAAATAAGACCTAATCCCTCAAGCCAAGGTTAACCACGATACTTGCCTCGCTCCAACGGCCCAACTCAAAGCTCAACCATGGCCTGACATTCAAACATGCCTCCGAACCAATAAAATCTAGAAATTTACCAACCAAGCGATTCAAATTAAGCCTTAGGAACTATCCATGATTGTAAAGAATTCAATTTAGGCCATTATTGAAAAATTCAACACCCGGGCTCGCTTGGTCCAAACCTGAAATTCGGACCAAATTCCGATTAATCATTCACCCTGAGCCCGGTTAAGTAATTTGTTTTGGATCTGATCTTAATTTAAGGTCTAAATCCCCAATTTATCAAATCCCTAGTTTATCACAAACTTCCCCAATTATACCATGAAAACCTTATATTTTAGGTTAAAATCTTGTAAAATATAGTGAAAGATTGAAAGAAACTAAGTTAGAATCACTCATTGATCTGCGGAATAAAAGTTCTTTGAAAAATTGTCTCTAAGGTTTTTTAGGTTTTGAAAATTTGAAGAATAGGAGAAAAATCTCCTCTAAATCGTATTTATCCAACTGCAGATGTCGCAAATGTGACTTGGGCTTCGCAAATGCGAGAAAAGCTTTGCAAATACGAAACTCCCACACGTCTACCGCCTTTGCAAAGTGTTCACAAATACGGACCCCGAGGATCGCAAATGCGACCATGTCTTTGCAAATGCGAAGAATCCTTGCCCAGACTTACTTCGCAAATGCGAAGGATATTTTGCAAATGCAAAACCTGTGTGGCCCAGCTTCTCTTTGCATTTGTGATGAGAAGCTTGCAAATGGGAACCCCTCAGAGATCGCAAATGCGAACCCCTCAGAGATTGAAAATGCGAACCCCTTTGAGGTCGTAAATGCGATGCTGCAATAAGATCAAATACAACAACAATTTTTTTCCAAGTCAATTTTCACTTCGCAACATACCCAAAACTCACCCGAGCCTCTGTGGCTCTCAATCAAACACGTATACAAATCCCAAAATATCGTACGAACTTGATCAGTTGATCAAAATACCAAAGTAGCACTTACAACTACAAATTTACCATCAAATCAAATGAAATTTTAAAGAAAATACTGAAACACTTATTTTCACAACCGGACGTCCGAATCACATCAACCAACTCTATTTCTCACAAATTTCACAAAACGTTATAAATATGGTATTAGACCTATACCGGATATCAGAACCAAAATACGGATTCGATATCTAAAAAGTTAGCTATGGGTCAAACCTTTCAAATTCATAAGTCATTAACTTTCAAATTTTAAAGAAGTTCGATATCTCGGGATATGGACTTTTCGAATTCAATTCTGGGCATATGCCCAAGTCCTAAATCATGGTACAGACCCATCACGACCGTCAATAAACAAATCCAAGTCCTTTTACTAAAAATACTGACCGAAGTCGACTCAAATTAATTTTAGGCAAAATTTCTTATTTTTATAAAATTTTAACATAAAAACTTTTCGAAAACACGCTTGGATTGTGCACACAAATCAAGGAGGGTAAAAATGATATTTTAAGGCTTAAAAATGCATAATTAAGTTCTAAAACATAAGATGATCTTTCGGGCCATCACATTACTAAAAAGTTAAAAGTATTAGATTTCAACAAACAAGAAGAGCGTGATAATAAAACAGATTCAACGAGGAAGAAACTAAATGTACCTAATAATTAACACGTGCAATAACGATGAACTTAAAAAAAATGGTTAATTGCTCTTAAAAATGGTGGAAAAATCATTTTCTAACCAAAGCAAAAACAAAACATGGTTATAAATGTGCATTCTCTATATATGCACAGATATTACAACTACTAACTGCTAAGACCAACTTGCAAAATGGTCGAAGGCAAAGGTTGATTTAGAATTTTAAGAGAGAAGGTACACTGCTACGAAAGAAATGGATTGAGAATATAAATTTGATTAACTTTAGGTTTTTACTATTGCAATCATTATGCTTTTGAAATTACACATTTAAAGCATTTTTAATATGTAACTTTTATGTATATCTAAATATACGTAGAAACAAGAGAGTCTGTATGATGAGAATCGGATCTTGGAACATAGGGATGTTGGAAGTTCATAGAGTTAGCAAAGATTTTTCAGAAGAGAAAGATCAATCTAGCTTGTGCTGGGGAGACTAGGTGGGTGGGGACTAAGGCATGGGAGGCAGACGATTTTAAATTGTGGTACTCTGGAGGTGGGAGGAGTAATAACGAAGTAGGTATTTTAGTGGAAAGGAAACTTAGGGAGTTAAAAGTGAAGGTTAGGCGGGTGAACGATAGGCCGATGGACATTAAGCTTGTTGTTGGATGGCTTACTCTAAACGTTATTAGCGCTTATGCTCTTCATGCGGGCTTGGATGAGGAGGTTAAAAGGTGTTTCTAGGAGTGTTTGGATAAGGCTGTGCGTGGTATCTGTGTGACGACCCGACCAGTCGTCTCATGAGTTACCGCTCTGTTTCTCCCATTTTTGCTTCTTTTGCTTCTAATTAGTATTTTATGGTATCGGGTTGATTGAGTTGAATCCAGAATGGTTTGGTAAGGTTTGAGACACTTAGTCTCTTTTAAAGAAGTTTAAGTTGAAAAAGTTAACCAGATATTGACTTATGAGTTAGAGGGCTCGAATGTGAGTTCTAATGGTTCAGTTAGCTTCGCGACGTGATTTATGGCTTAGGAGAGTGATCAGAATGGGTTTTGGAGGTTTGGAGTAGTATTAGGCTTGGATTGGCGAAGTTGATATTTTGGCGATTTCCGGTTGATAAGCGAGATTTTGATATAGGGGTCAGAATGGTATTCCGAGAGTTGAAGTACCTTCATTGTGTTATTTGGGATGTGCGCGCAAAACTTTAGGTCATTCGGACGTAGTTTGGTTGGATTTTTGATCATTCGAAATATTTTTGAAACTTAAGCTTGAATCTGATGTGTTTTGGGAGATCTGATATTGTTTGAGGTATTTTGATGATTGGAACAAGTTTGAATAAGGTTTAAGATATCTTGGTGCTTTTGGTTGAGGTTCCGGGGCCCTCGGGATAATTTTGGGTGGTTATCAGAGAGGTTGAGATGTTTTGTAGCTGCTGAAGTTTTTGCTGCTTCTGGTGTTTTTGCACCTGCGGTTTGTGGACCGCAAGTGCGGTGCTGCACATGCAGAAAGGGAACCGCAAAAGCGGATTAGAGAGGAATAGCCAGTTACCGCAGATGCGGTATATGGACCGCACCTGCGGAGTCGCAGATGCGGCGAGTGGACCGCAGATGCGGTATTTGGTCCGTTAAGCGATTTACGCATAAGCGGAAGGTGTACCCCAAATTCGGTACTGCAGAAGCAGCTGTTTGGGCCGCAGATGCGGGTATCCCTGGGCATAATGTATATATGCTTTCCTTCACGACTTTTGAAGGTTTTCACCATTTTTTTGACTTCGGCTTGGGAGCTTTTGGACGATTTAAAAGAGGAATTTCAAGAGAACTTCTTTAATGTAAGGATTTTGGACCTAAAACACATTTCTATGGTAGTATTTCATGTATTAAGGCTGTAATTAAAGGAATTGAAGGGGTAAAAATAGAGGAATAATGCTTGAGTTTAATAGGCCTTTAAAGGAAGATTTGAAGGGTCATTTGGACTCCGATTTTAGTGTTCTTTATATGCATAGACTCATGGGCAGATGTGGGATAGTTATAAAGGTATTTAATAAATTTATTATACAACAAACTTCAACGTTAATATGGCAATTAAATTTGCTCAATTGATTGTTTTCACTTGGGCTTCATTCCTTTGGCATATTTTGACATCCTCGTTATGCTTTTGGATAGATTCGACGTGCGTGGAGGCCGATTCAAGGGGAAAAGGTGTAGAGAGATAGATATTTAGCCAGTTCAAGGTGAGTAATGATTTTAAATGATGCTCTGAGGGTTTGAAGCACCGGATCACACATCGTAGTGCTATGTTGAGCTGAGACACACGCTTGATGACGAGTGGGGGGTGGGGTACTATTGAGGATTGTGAATTAGTCCGTCCCGATTGATGATTTTACCATGTATTTGACTGAAACATACTTTCTATCATTATTGTTTGGGCTGAATGTCATATTTGGGCTTCATGCCAACTAACCCTTCGAGGATTTTTATTACTATTTCCTTACTATTTTGGCTTATTACTTGAACTCAGTCATGTTGATTTCCACTGTTTTACTACTCATCCATGTTTACTCAGTTTTAAGACTTAAATAATATTTTAACTAATGTTTGGGCTGAGAAATACTATTTTACTATTGCCCGAGGTGCTCGTGAGTATTTTTACTGGAGGGCCTATGCTGTGAGGAAACATTGATACTGATTTGAGGCCGAAGGCCTGAGATATGTACGCCACGAGGTGGCTTGATTGATATGAGGCCGATGGCCTAAATTTGATGCAATGAGATGTCTTGTTATTGTGTTTGGGTCGTAAGTGGCCCCTCTAGGAGTTTGCACACCCCCAGTGAGCGCAGGTACCCATTTCTGATGTGAGATTGAGCCCGAGGGGCTGGTACTATTCTGAGATGTTGCCTTAGGGGCGGATTTATGGATACAGTGTCCAAGGGGAGAACTTCTATTTGTTTACTTTACATACGTCTGTCAGTTACTTGCTTACTTATTGAAAGGAGATTGTACTTGATTTTTCACTGGTTTACTACTGTAAAATGATCTTTACTGCTTCATTATAGAATGCTTTGTGCCTTACGTGTTTCCTTACTTTCATTCGTTATTTACATTTGTTATTCACTGAGTTGGAGTACTCACTTTACTCCCTGTACCCTGTGTGCAGATTCAGGCGTAGCTAGTTCCGCTCTTGAGTGCTGACGTCCGTAGCCCCGTGGCCCTACTCCTCTGTCATTTCTATTTCCTTTCAAACATTTGTACTAGTTTATGACTTTAGCAAACTTGTATTAAGGTTTATAGATTCTCATGACATGTGACACCCCGGTTAGAGTTGTGTTGGGTGGCACTTCTGTATTTTTATCGATATTTTCTATTGTTAGTATTATGAAATCATGTTTAGACTATTTTTATGTTGATTAACTATTTTTAAAAAGTGAATTGGGTATAATTGGCTGGCCTTTCCTTCACGAGAGGCACCATTACGACCGGGTTCGTTAGGGTCGTGACAATCCAGCTCACATACAAGATATTTATATGAAGGGACTTCAATGGCCATATCGCAACGATTGTTGGGGGTTATGTCATGGCCCAAAACCACACCTTAAGGATCGTTATGGAAACTTAGTCTTTAAAACAAGGTAAGACGATGACTAACAACAACTAAACCAATTAAATATGATATTATGAAGCAGAGTTTAATATTAAAGCAGAAAGTAAATGTGATACAAGCCTTTGAGGTTTTTAATATAAAATAAGCTTAAAAGAGGGTGAATGGGAAATGGAGAGAAAATGAAGATTTTAAGTTTCCCCATTGACAATAGGACATTGTCCCATATTAGAAGACGAAAAAGTTTTTGATCGATATATATACAATTGCTCGTCTTCTAGCTCTTAAAGAGTTAAGAAGAAGGCAATCATTACGCCATTGTTGTTGTCGCTCGCTCGGCTCGGCTGCGACTTCAGTTTTGAATTCGGATTTGGATTTGATCAAATGATCGATTGATTGATTAATTATTTGAACCAAATTTATTTGTTAATAATATATATTAACATAATATTATTAAATATACCGTTTTTGTTAACGGAAAATAATATTAAATCCAAATTATCCGTTTCCTCAACATCCGTTTTCCGCTTTTTTGTGACAAAAATTTAAGTTCCCTTCCCATCCGTTTTCCATTTTTGTAATGGAAGAATAAGGTTTGAATTCCTTTTTTATTATTTCGTAAATAGTTGTTTACATTATAGTCGTTTTGCTTAAATAGTCATGATAGCCCTTCTAAGAGTCTCAACATATTGGCTATATATATCAGATCATTCTCTCAGATTTTTTATACACTGTTCTGAATTCTCCTCCTTTATTCTGCATTCTTTTAACTACTAAGCAATAGTAAGTGTTTACTACTGATCTTTGTGTTCACTGAAACATTGGGATTTGAAATACCGCTACACTAGTGTGTAACTTGTTTTATCCTTGGAGGAAACAATTCACAACCTTGGATACTAGGAAGGGATTAAATTCCTCAATAAACCACTATGAATTCAGTGGTATCAGATTATTTTCTATTTATACGTTATTTTATATTCTCTAGAATTTTTTTTTCAATTACAGGATACAACAAGCTTAAGGAATTTAATTTATTTTCTATATTTGTGTTATATTCATTGTCCTGTAGACTAAAACTTGTGTTGTTTTCTACTCAGTTGGAGATTAAAATCTACGTGATTTTAACATTTTATGAGTCATTCTTTTTCAAAAATGAAGAATGACAATGGGAACCAGACTGTTCCTATGGTGACTGCCAATGCATCAACAAGCCGAACAATGCCGGCGCTGGCATCAGGAGAAAAACCAGAATTTTTTTAGGATTGATTTCTAAGCGGTGGCAGCAGAAGATGTTCTTTTACTTTAAGTCTACCGAAGTTCATTAAGGAAGATGTTCCTGTTCTGCCCGATGAAACACTAGAGAATGAACACTTTCTCGTGATTAAAGCATGGAAACATTCTGATTTTCTGTGCAAGAATTATATTCTTAGCTGACTGGAGGACGATTTTTATAATGTCTACAGTTGCATGGAGACGTCAAGAGCACTGTGGATTGCGCTTGAAAGCAAATACAAAACTGAGATGCTGGTTTGAAGAAATTCGTTGCCGGTTTTTGGACCACAACATAGTAGATGGCATGTCTATTATTTTCCAAGTCCAGGAATTGCAAATGATTATTCATGATCTCCTTGTTCAAGGTATAAGTAAAATTAATACTGTTGAAAGTATTAATTTTATTATGTTTACTAACAAACTTTTCATTGAAGGTCTTGTAAGCAATGAAGCATTCCAAGTTGCAGCGATGATTGAGAAGTTGCCTTCTTTGTGGAAGGACTTCAAAAACTACTCGAAACATAAATGCAAGGAATTGTCACTTGAAGATCTCATTGTTTGGACGAAGAGAATAACAAAGCTGCTGAAAAGAGAGGCCGTGAAAACTCAACAATAGTGGGAGCAAACATTGTTGAAGATACTCCTCAAAATAAGAGAAAGAGGAAGCATTCTTATGGATTGAAAAGCAATCCAAGCAAGAAGCGATTCAATAAAAATTTCTATAATTGTGGGAAAGCTGGACATAAATCTGCAGATTGTCGTGCTCCGAAAAAGTGTTAAGAAAACATAGTTGAAAGGCACGAAGATGTTGATGACTTCTATGTTATGCTTTATGAATGCAACATCCGGGGAAATCCTATGAAGTAGTGGATTGATTCTACAGCCTCTCACCATGTGTGAGCACGTGATTTTTGCCCTATATATGAATAATTTCCAAAATATTCCAACAAAATAATTTTTCCTTATTTTTGCATATTTTTGTGAATATTGTATCATTCTCTAGCAATCGTTGCATCTTTATTTGTGCATTTTAATGCATATGGAAAATACAAAATATGTTTTTTCATTTGAATTTAATTTTCCATTTTAGGATTAATTAAGGATTAAATTACTTTAGAACAAAACACGAAAAATAACAAAAATAGTTCACTTTTGTATTTTTATTGTTTTAATCGTGAAATCCTCACGAAAATAATTTTTACAATTTTAGGCACTAATTAGTGTTAGCTTAGTTTTCATTTTTGTGTTGTGTCTTTATAAAATTCAGATAAAATAACAAAAAATATAAGGTGGAAAAAACAAACAAAAAAGGAATTAATTAGAAAATAAGGAGTAATAGGGTAAACAAAAGTTGGGAAAGGGATTTGTTTTGGCCAAAAAATAGATAATCCACATCACACCCGTCCGGACCCAAGCCAATTAGTCACCACCCGGTCCAAGACCCTAACCGCAAAACGACACTGTTTCTGGCATTTTTAGATTTGAGCCGTTCGTTCATTCTAATCCAACGGTTTGGATTTGTTCTTCAATATTCATAATAATGTCCAAAAATTTGTCCAAACCCTAAGAAACAACTCAACCTCCTCGTACCCATCTCCAGTCACCCCGCCGCCGGCGATCACCAGTTACGCCGATGAATGCGAGAAAACCATCATGAACCCTCCTCTTCACTCTCATCATGAATCCATTACTAGATTCTTCCAAATCCTTCCCTATCTCCTCGAATAGCAGCTCAAATTTTTCTGGCCAAGACCCACCCTTGTCCAAATCCTCCCAAAATAACATCATAGGACCACCAGAGTCCTCTCTATCCGACCCCCATAACTGCTTGCCTCGAATCTCGCTGGAACGCCTCGAATATCAAATCGAATTTTTCCAGCCAAGACTTCAATTGCTCCAAACCTTACCGGATTGATACCAAATGACCCCCTAGCCTTCCTCGTAATGAATTAGTCATCAATCGAGCTTTGTTTCCGGCAGAGCTGGCCGTGTTCAAACATAGAAATCTAATCGGAGTTTTGAAATAAGTCAGAAAGTCTTCAAGTGCATTTTCTTATGGTTTTTTCTTTCTTTCTTTGTTGATATTCACTGATTTCCAAGGATTATATAGCTCCTTAATTTGTTTGCTCAGGGATTAATGACTCTTCTTTTTATCTTTCTTGTTGATCTCTATCTATTTGATTCATACTAGTTTTAGGTGACTAATTAGTTATTCATTAGGTTTGTTTCAATTTGGCTGTTCGAGTAATGATTCTTAATTTCAATTGTAATTCTGTTTAGTTAAACATTTGTTTGAGTGTTATATGTTTAAGTCTGTTTTAAGTTCAGTTTGTATTTAGTTTGATGATTATTGTTGTTAATTGGTCAGGGCAGATAGGTTGGTGACAGTTCAGCTAGGATTACATTTTTTTGTTGAAAGTTCAGACCCTAGGATTTGTTTGGACATAGGTGTTATATTTTAGTAATGTTGGGATAAATAGAGGATAATTGGGGTAATTTAGGGTAGGGAATCTAGGATGAACTTCCTAGGAGCTTCTAGATTGGTGGGGGGGGGGGGGGGCTTTTAGGTGATTCGCAAAAGACAGGTGTAGTTACTTGGATAACAAGTCAGAAAATAAGAGACTAAATGGGTAAATAAACAAGGACTGGGTTGAAAATAGAAAACTAAGGGCTGCCTATTAGTTTACCTATATAAGGCATTCATTTATGCCTTGGAAAAAAAATGTTTGACAGCCTAAAATCTCCCCAATAATAGTCTCCATGATTTCAGATCTGAAACTCTTTTAGATCCTAACTTCTTCAAAAAGGAAAAACCAAAAACAATAGAAAGTTTAATAGAAAAACCAAAAACAGACTGTTCCATTGAAATCCTGAGTTTAATTTTAAGTTTTGAGCATTTGATCTTCATCTCTTAGATCAAGGTTGATGGATGAGACTTCATAGATATATGAGTCGGTTTTGTATTAGTTTAGGTCCAATTGAGTTAGATTTTTGATTGAAAGTTGTTTTGCTAAAAGTGTTAAACGTATTCTGGGCACATTTTCTAGTTTATTTGGTCTGATTTCGCAACTGTTTGAGTAGATCCCTCGATTATATTTGGTTTAAGACACTTTGGAATTCTGAAGTACATTCCTGGGGGTCTTTTTGTTCTCCTTCGCTGGGAATTGATTGCTACTGTTGCTATTTGAATTATGGTTGCTGCTGATCTCCTGATCCAATCTCTTTTCCTTGCGTTGCATTTTCCAGGTATCTCCTCTGCTTTTCTGGGAATTGGAAAGGATCATGTAAATCTGAGCTTGAAGAATAAATGAACAAGTGCTATTTGAATGGCGGTTTGAGTTTGCTGCTATCTCTGTTTAGTTTTAAAGGTATTCATTAGTTTTATTCATTTGGAACTTGTATGAATAGACCTAGGCTGTATTATGACTACTTGAATTTGTTTGGATGCTTGGTTGCGTTTAGCTGGAATGTGATTCTATCGTTCTGATTCATATTAGACTATCGATTGATTTTAGATTAATTGGGTTGTTTGAGTTTGCTTGGCATGAAGTGTAGTTAATTCAGTAGGTTTGTTTAACTGATTTGTTGAATCCAATAATTAGTAGTTTATAGTAGTTTAATATGTGTTAATAGTATTATATATTATAATATAACATAATTTCATTTTTCAGCAGTATTAAAACTAGTTCATGTCTCATGGTTAATCTCAGCATGTTTTGGAATCAGGATCACCTTTTTTGAGGGAATAGCGTTAGTTCGTTAATAAGATTTGAGAGCTTTTGAAATAAAAATGAAACAAATCAGGCAAATTAATCAAACTCACTGTTATAACTAGAGATAGGTGTAATGAAATTGCACAGGATAGGTGTCGTTCCCAAACGCACACGCAGGTATACGTGGCCGTACAAGTAATAAAATGATAAGTCGAGTGTCGAACCCACATAAACTTATATTAACAACTCACTAATCCACCAATATTGTTATTCCGTCAAGCCAAGTTCGAGTTCAAGAGTTTTGTTATGCTAAATTATAATTTTAAATGACAACTAAATTATCAAGTATATATCAAGTTTATTGTTGTGACATTAATAAAGACAAATATTCCAAGGTTGTGATTAATTCACCAATTATATTGTCTTCTAATTGACTCATCTTTTTATATAATTCATTCATGGTTTCTAATCTCTTATAGCCTTCACCCGAAGCGCTACTCATCTATTCTCAATAGATTAATGCCTATATTCCTATGAAATCAATCTATTAAGAACGCATTAAGATCACGATATTTAATAAAGCACGGTAATTAGGTATATCCCTATCCTAACCACAAATATGCTCCCCTTAAGGGTTAAGATCATGCTTTCTTCAATTCTTCTCTAATCTAAACATGGCTTTTCCAAGCATAGCATAGATAGTAAATAGAACCCAACTGTTGGCCAAACAATTAAGCAATTTAAACTTAGAATTGAAGAAACAACCATAGATCAATGAATTATAATCAAGATCTAGTTAATCTCAAACAACAATATTCATGGCTAAATCACAACCCTAGAACAATGATGTTTTAGCCACTCATGTTCATATCAAACTCAACAATAAAAGTCTTAAACATATTATAAACAAACAACTAGAAGAAGGTTAGAAAGAACTCTTTTAGTTCTTGCTCCAAGGTGGTATTTTTCTTCTCCTTTCTTGCTACAAGATGAGTCTTCAATGGCTTCCTCTCCAAAAATGAATTGTGTTTTTCCACTACTCCCTCAAATGATGTTCTCCACCTAAAAATCTGATCAAACCCCCTCAATAATAGAGGTTTATGCCTTTTTAATAAGTGTGTATAGGGGCTTTTTGATAATTATACCCTTTTTTTGTCCGAAATATAACACTTTTGCGATCCGAGCGTCCAGGGGAGCGTGGGGCGCTGGCCCTGACGCTCGAAATAATTCTATTTTGCAAATTGGGCCACAGCGAGCGCCCCACGTTGGCTGTGGCCCTCAAAATTGACTTTTTGCATTTTTGCTCCGATTTCGCTCTAATTCGCGCCCTTTCGTCCCAAATTGCATCCGAATGATTTCTACCCATAGAAATACCATAATTTAGCACAAATCATCATGTTAAACATCTCAAATCATCCAAACAAGAGTAAAAAATATGAGTTGATATACATAAAAATATATACTTTGAGCTAAACATCAACACCACACACTTAGACTCTTGCTCGTCCTCGAGCAAATTTGACAATCGAATACCCCTCACTATGTAAGAAATTCAATCATAGTGTAGCACCTTTATTTTTAACCACACATTATACCCTTGACTACAATCAATACCGGCACACAAGCAAGAACACACAAAATTTCACATTCTTCCCGTTTAAGCATACCCAAGTAGAATATTTCAATTCAATAAATTCCAGCAACCTATTTGTCACCACCCAACCTCAGCAATCGACTTGCAACCATTAAGCATCCTCAATTCATGAACTTACTCAACAAGAGAGTTTTCAACATTACCAATCATTCATGAGATCATGTGCCATCACTGTCAAACAAAAGAGTGAATATAAATTGGTCCATACATCCAAATATAATTTTGAATATAGATTAAGGACAACAATCATTGAACAAAATTCACTCACTCTCACAAAGAATTCATATGCATCTCGTGGTCGTACCATAAGCTTGCCCTTAGTGTATATCTCTACTAATTAAGCTAGCCAAATCTAGGATCAAATAGGACTTCTAGGTTGTAATGTAGGCTAAGGGACGAGTAGGATACATTTAGGAATAGTGGCTCACCCTCCTAAGCACTTTAATACATTACATGTAACCATTCAAGCACATATTCTTCTCAACCACACTTGTCATATACAACATAGCCCTCTTTTCAATTAAGCACTTTTCTATTTTTTTTACTAGCACAAATCAATAAGAATTGGAGGTATGTATTTTTCTACATTATTTGAACTATCATATTTTTTTTTCTTTCTTTTTTTTCAATTTTTTTTTCACACACTCCATACAATAAATTTCATCGGCTAGTGACCTTTAATTTCAACTTAGTGCACCAACGGGCCCCTCCATGGTTCCAATCAAAAGCTACTCCCAAATCTCTAACCTTACTTCTTTTAGCGACTAAGTGGCTTAGGAGGTAAAGGTTGAATAAATATCAAATCAAGAACAAAATATGGGTATGGCTTGTAATATGGTTTCCAATGAAGAGGTCTATAGGCTCAAAGGGGCTAGCAATGGAAAATTTTATTTTTATGTGACAAGCACATCCATGATCAAGAAAGAAAATGCCTACGTCATCTCCTAGATTAGCACAACTTACAATTTTTCTTCAATTAACACACGGGGCAAGTTCTAGACTACACAGGATAGCACAAAAATCACCAAACCTCACACACATGTTGCACATGACTCAATCAAGACGGTTCTGTTCAACTCCCAAGTCAAGTAAACACACATAATTGAGAAATTTAAGCAACCTTGCACTATGTGGCATACAAGTCAAACACTGAGAAAAGGCATCATAAAATAGGCTATTTACTTCACTTAGGCTTCACAATTCAAACCAAATGCACAAAAACAATGTATGTCATAGCCTAATGTGCCAGCATTAACCATGTCAATGAATATCTTAGAACGACTTAGTTTCTTCCTAAACTACTCCTAGACAGAAATTAAAGTGCCCGGTTCAAGCTTCATCCTTGGAAAAGAACCGATGCCTTAAGAAAAACAAAGGGATATTAACTAGTTATTCTAAATAAAATAAAACAATAAGTAAAAGAAATAACGAAAATAAAATCTTTTTGGCATTTTTTAATCGGACTTTTGTCCCTGAAGAAAATTGTCTAAAAGATCCATCGTCGGAAAATGTCCTAGCTTTTTCAAATTTTTATATATATTTTCGAATAAAACAACTAATACTAACAAAAAAAAAATTAATACAAAATATAAAAATACAAAGCAAGTAGTATTCCTCCCGCCCCACACTTAAATAATGCATAATCCCTGATGCATAATAAATTCCAAAATAGAGTAAGGTGGAAAGAAAGAACTCCCTGCTAGTCAGAGACTACCCTCTTAGGATGCCCACCAGCTGTAGCAATGGGCTCCTCATCATCTCCTAAGTGTACCAAAACCATGGGCCCCGTAACTTAATCCTCATCCTCATCCTCATCATCCGATCCTTTGTGAGTGTTCTCATCCTCATAAGGATGAATAGGATGTCCTGGTGATATTCACAACATCTCCTTGGACGAACTGGAGAGCTCATTTCATAATTGTGTGCATTCCTCCTCTAACACCCCTAGCCTGCTCATAATCAAATTTATAGTTTTGAAAAGGTACCTGTTAAATTTTTCATCCCTCTCATTTCGAGCAGCTTGAGTAAGCTTTGATGTGGACTCTAATAAGGATGTGATGTATAGTAATGTCGTGGGTGCCTCTACCACTTCATCATAGCCTGGGTATTCACGTACATCAAAGGATAGTATGTACTGTGTTAGGATGTTGGCATAAAAGAATCTCTTGATCCTCCCTCCAAAGTGGGTTCGTGCCATCTCCCCAAGCATGAGCTCGCCTACATTTATGGGGTGTCCGGTCATCAAAAAGTAGATTAAGCATACTCGAGCTCGAGTGCACTCACTATGCTCCACGGGCATTAGCCTAGCTTGCACAAAGTTTTGCCAAACTTTAGCCGTCTTGTTGAAGTCAAACCTAAGCATTTCAAGGTGATGACCCCCCTTAGTTCGCGTCCATGTGGCATTTGACTCAACACCACAAAGTGTGTGACGTATTGCTTAGTAGCGAGGGCTTTTGACAAACTTTATAAGCCTTTGCGGGTTCGGGTTATCAACTCCCAAAAAACAACATAAAGCTTCCCTATGCATTGGAATGGTCTTTCCTCTGACGCATGATTCATTATTTCTCATGCTCCAGTTGGCGTATAGTTCTCGAATCATGCTGAGATTTCCTGGACCCAGACAATCAAGGAGCTTACCCATCTTCTTGTCGATCAATGTAGCAAGTATATTGGGGAAGCTTTGTTCTAAAGCATTAACATTTATCCCATCTCATACACATATCTCCCATATGGAACAAAAGTATCATTCCATTCCTTGGCTTCATCATCTAAAAATTTTAACCGAGGCCGTGATTGCTTAATAGACCCGCTAGCCATTTGCTTTCCCTTGGCGAGTCAAAAAGAACTTTCACATTGCTTGCGTTTATTTGGGGATGGAGAGGTAGTAGAGGACTTCCCCACCCCTTTTCCTTTAGCGGCACTGTCACGAACCATAGCAACCTACACATGACAAACACAAAGATGAGAGTGAATCAAGAACTTTTTGTCAATGTCATAGTGAGGGGTTAAGAGGAGTCCTCACTAAAGAAACCGAATGATGTGCATATTTGAATCACAATATTGACACAATCATGCATCAATGTGTCATCACAAGGCTATAGGTACTCAAGAATTCCCTATGCCATTCAATTTAAGTAGTCTATCATGCCCGTAACTTCAATATGGTGCAAGAATAAGAAAAATAAATTCTAAATAACTACACGAAATTACTACTAATACACCAACTATGACTTAAAAATGTTTACAACATACAATACCTCCAAAAATTCCGCACTCCGCCCAAGCTCAAGTACCACTACACTTGGCTACTTAGACGTCACCGGCGTGCAAATTTACTCTCTATTTACTCTTTTAAGCATTTTAGCAAACACGTTGTGGGCATTAATTTTGCTATTTTATTTCAACAATGGTGGAACAAGGTGAACCTCCCAAATTGACATGAAGTAGAAGGAATTATAGTTTACTACTTCAAACACAAATACAACCAAATTCTTGCACCAAATTTTCGTGCATAGTAGGTACACCAAATTCAACAAGATATATCAAAAAAAAAAAAGAATTTTGAGAAATAAGACTAAACGTTATACTATAAAAAAAATCAAAATACAAGAAAAGAGGACAAGAAAGAACATACCTTTGAGGCTTGAGAGTAACTTGAGCAAGAGAAAGTTGAAGAATTTTGAATAAGAAGACACACAAATTTTTTTTTTTAAAAAATCAATGGGGAATGGGGCAGAACGCTGGGCGTTCTTGTCTTTATGGGGGATGGTTTTTTTTATTTGGGATTTTAGTTATTTTTAATAAAGTGGGAATGGGTTTGGGTAGTTGGGTATAAGTTAGGTTGTTAGTGTATATGCGTAATTGGGTTGGGGTATTTGGGTTTGGGTAGTAATTAACTAAAGAATAACAAAAAAGAGAAAAAAAAATTAAACTCTTACCTGGACAAGCCAGCCCAGCGCCCCACGCTGGGGTTGGCGGTTAAATTCTTTTTGTTACTGTAATTTGTGCCTCACGCTGGCTGGGCTAGGCGCTGATTTCGCAATTTGTTTTTTAATCAACTCCCCAAGCTTTAATATATATCCAATTTACCCATCCTACACCATTAATTTAAAATTTCTAGCCTATAAAGAAAACACAATACTCTACCTATTCTTAAAAGAAAAATTAAGAAGTTATACTAAGAAAGCAATAAAAATTGGGTTGCCTCCCACAAGGCCTGAATTAACGTCGCGGCACAACACAGAGTTTTGCTCACTCTTTAGCAAGCACAATATTGGTCTTTTCACAGTTAAACATACCTCCCCTATAGTGCTTAACTTTATGACCATTCAGCAAGAATTTTCTATTGCCATTTACAGCTCGCAACTCGATTGCACCATAAATGGACCGGACCACCTCGACTTTAGCTTTCCAGGGAACAACCACAGTCTAGAGTTGAACAACAATACCTGTTGGCCTGGTTCAAAATGACGCGACTCTATATGCTTATCATGCCATCTTTTTGTTTTTTATTTGTATAGCTTGGAATTTTCATAAGAGTGCAGCCTGAACTCATCTAGTTCATTCAATTGCAGCAGTATTTTCTCATATGCGGCTTCAAGGTCCATGTTGAACTTCTTGATGGCCCAATACGCTTTGTGTTCAAGCTCAGTGGGTAGGTGGAATGATTTCCTATAAACCATCTTGTAAGGAGAAGCTCCAATTGGCATTTTATTAGCAGTTCTGTATGCCCATAGAGAATCATCCAACTTGGCAGCCTAATCCTTCCTATTCACACTCACACTTTTCTCCAGTATTTGCTTGATCTCCCTATTTGAGACCTCTGCTAGACCACTTGTTTGGGGGTGGTATGCTGTGGCAACTCTGTGGCGAACTCCATATTTAGTTAGAAGGTTATTCACCAATCGATTACAAAAATGAGTCCCTTCATCACTAATTAAGGCACGTGGAGTCCCAAATCTTGAGAAAATATTCTTTTTCACGAACAGAGCCACCACCATGGCATCATTTGTTGGCAAAGAAATTGCCTCCACCCATTTTCACACATAGTCAACAGCTTGCAAAATGTATTTGTTCCCTCTGTATGGTGGAAATGGCCCCATAAAGTCTATCCCCCAAACAACAAAAACCTCAACTTCTAGGATTTTATTTAAAGGCACTTCATGCCTTCTGGTGATTGTTCGAGATCTCTGACATTGATCACATTCTTTACGAATGCATGGGGGTCCTTGAATAATGTTGGCTAAAAGAGACCGGATTGTAGCAGTTTTGCAGCTGTTCTATCCCCTCCATGATGGTCCCCATAAGGTGATGCGTGACAATCATACAACACTAGTTCTACTCCCTTTTCAGGATGCATCTCCTCATCAACTGGTCAGCACATTGCTTGCACAAATAAGGTTCATCCCAGTAGTAGAAATTTACATCATGTAAAAATCTCTTTCTTACTTCAGATTTCATTTCAGAGGAAAGAACCCCACACACAAGGTAATTTACATAGTCTGCATACCATGGTGGAGGGTCTTGGGTTATAGTAAAGAGTTGCTCATCCGGAAACACCTCTTTAATTTGACCACCTTCCTCAATGTGATCATGATTTTCCAGCCATGATAAGTGCTTAGCTATTTGGTTTTCTGTCCCTTCGATCTCGTATTTCTATATCAAATTCCTGTAGCAACAAAACCTAGCTCATTAATCTGGCCTTAGACTCCATTTTTGTGAACAAATACCGGATTGCTGCATGATCGGTATGGACTATGAATTTTGTTCCCACCAAGTATGCTCGAAATTTCTCAAAAGCCCACACCACAGCTAACAATTCCTTCTCACTGGTGGTGTAATTCAGCTGTGCATCATTAAGAGTTTTACTCGCATAGTATATGGAATAAAACACCCTGTTCTTCCTCTGCCCAGTACTGCCCCAATAGCATGATCACTCGCATCACACATAAGTTCAAATGGTAAAGACCAATCAGGTGATACAATAATGGGAGCAGTCACAAACTTCTTTTTAAGTTCTTTAAACGCATTGAGGCAAGCATCATCAAATTTGAAACTCACATCGTTTTCGATCAGCCTGCACATAGGAGTGGCAATTTTTGAAAAATATTTTATACAGCATCGATAGAAGCCAACATGTCCCAAGAAACTCCGGACACCCTTTACTGAAATAGGCGGAGGTAATTTTTCAACTGCCTCTACCTTTGCTTTATCAACTTCAATGCCGCTCCTAGACACTCTATGACCCATCACGATGCCTTCTTGTACCATAAAATGGCACTTTTCCCAATTTAGTATCAAATTTGTTTCGTCACAATGGGTGAGTACTTTGCTTAGATTCTTCAAGAAATCATCATAAGAAGACCCAAAAACTGAAAAGTCATCCATAAACACTTCCACAAATTTTTCTACCATGTCGGTGAAAATAGCCATCATACATATCTGGAAAGTGGCTGGAGCCTTACAAAGCCCAAACGTCATTCGCTTGAAAACAAAAGTTCCATATGGACAAGTAAACGTAGTCTTTTCCTGATCCTCTGGGCATATGAAAATTTGATTGTATCCAGAATAACCATCAAGGAAGCAATAATATTCATGTCTGGCTAACCTGTCTAGCATTTGATCAAGGAACAGAAGTGGAAAGTGATCCTTGCGAGTTGTCTTATCTAGTCTTCTATAATCAATGCATACTCTCTATCCCGTAATATTACGAGTGGGGATCAACTCATTCTTTTCATTCTCAATCACAGTCATTCCTCCCTTTTTGGGCACACATTGAATTGGGCTCACCCAGTTGCTGTCAGAAATGGGAAAAATGATACCTGCATCGAGCAGCTTGATCACTTCCTTTTTCACAACCTCCTTCATGATGGGATTTAATCTCCTTTGATGCTCTATACTGGTGCAGTGTCCCTCCTCTAGAAAGATATTATGCATGCAAAACGGACTAATTCCTTTGATGTCAACTATTGTCCACCCAATGGCCCTTTTATTCTCGTGAAGGACTATGAGCAATTTTTCTTCTTGAGTGCTGGTCAAGCTGGATGATATAGTTACAGGTAGAGTGTCAGAGTTCCCTAAATAAGCATAGCACAAATGTGCTGGAAGGGGCTTGAGTTCTAGCTTCGGAGCTTCTTCAATAGATGGCTTGGGGACAGTTAGAGTTACAGGTCTGTCCAGCTCTTCAAATTTTCTAAACCCATGTACATAACTGCAGGACGTATTTAACACTTGCTCTGTCTCTCTTATTCTATCATCTTCACTATCTTCTACATCCCCAATCAACACTTGTTCAACAAGATCCGAAGAGATCATATAGGGTACTAGCAACGTAGCATCATTCTCCACCACATATATCATGGATAAGTCTTCATAATGGGTTGGCAACTTCAGTGCTCTATAAACATTGAACACCTCCACTTGGTCTCCTACTCTCATTGTCATCTTTCCTTCGCAAACATCAATAATAACTTGTCCTGTGACTAATAATGGACGCCCCAAAATAAATGGGACTTACTGATTAGGCTCGTAATCTAGGATGATGAAATCAATAAGAAATATGAAATAACCCACTTGAACTAGTACATCTTTAATTACTCCCTCGGGATGAGCAAGGGAACGATCAGCTAACTGCAAGATAACCATTGTTGGGCGTGGTTCACCCAATCCCAACTGTCTGAACACAGATAGTGGCATCAAGTTTATGCTCGCTCCAAGATCACATAAAGCTCGCCCAACATCATGTTTACCAATGGCAATGTGGATAGTGAAGCTACCTGGATCCTTCAATTTCTGAGGTAGCTTGCCTTAAATTCTGGAACTGCACTCCTCAGTGAGTGCCACAGTTTCTAACTCGGTCAACCTCCTTTTATTTGCCACAATATCCTTGATGTACTTTGCACATTTGGGTACTTCTTGCAAGATGTCAACCAAAGGAATATTAATTTGTACCTGCTTCAAGATGTCAAGGAACTTTTTATATGCAGCATTGTCCTTTACTTTCTACAATCTTTGAGGGAATGGAGGTGGTTGCCTTGCAACCAATTGTGGTAAGTTCTTAGCTACCACCTCTTCAGGCGGCTTCTCTGGCTCCTTGGCTTTCTCTAATGTTGACTCTATAGTGGATGGTATATCTTCAAAAATCACTTGTTTCCTCTTTTTAGGATGGACTTCTTCTAGTTGTCTCCCAGTTCTCAACGAGACAGCATTAACTGGTGCCTTAGGATTTGCTTCAGTGTCACTTGGAAGAGCTCCAGTTGGCATAGTGTTTTGAGCACTAGCAAGCTGTCCCATTTGACGCTCCAAATTCCTCACTGTTGTGGTAAGGGTTTGTTGTTCAATAATCATCTTTATAAACCTTTCTTCAAGGTGACTTGTAAAACTTGTTTGCTGTTCAACCTGAGGTGGTCTATACTGTTGTTGAGGTGCTTGAGGCTTGTATTGATTCTGAGTGCCCTGGTTTCCACCCCAAGAGAAGTTTGGGTGGTTCCTACAATTGGGATTGTAAGTGTTCCCATATTGATTTGGTTGGACCCTGTTCGAGTTACCCACGAAACAGACAGACTCAGGATTTGCAAGACATATGTCGTTGTGCGCCCTTCGCCACATATTTTACAAAAAGCTTGAACCTGTTGTACCTGTTGCTTGTTGATGCCCAATTTCATTAGGCTGACTTGATTTGTCAGTGCAGAAATCTGTGTTGATAATGCCGAGATGATATCTAACTCAAGAACCCCTTCAGATTTTTGCATTGTGTGTCTGCTACTCTCTTCCTGCCAATCTGGGTTGCTCTTGGAAAATTTGTTCAACAATGCATATATTTCATCAAAGCTTTTCTCCAATACCTAACCTCCAGCTGCAACATCAACACAATTTTTGTTTCAGAATGTAGCCCTTCTATGAAAGTGTGGGCTAACACCTCATTCGTCTGATTGTGATGAGGACAGTCTCAGAGGAGCTCCTTGAACCTTTCCCAAGTTGAATATAAGGATTCTCCCGCTTTTTGTTTGAAGGCAACTATTTCACTTCGGATCTTTGCCGTTTTTCTGGAATGAAAGAACCTTGCCAAAAATTTTCTTGCCAAATCATTCCATGATGTAATGGAATTAGCTGGTTCTGACGTTAGCCATCGCGTAGCTTCGCCTAACAGAGAAAATGGGAAGAGTGTGAGCCTTACATAATCTATAGTGACCCCATTAGTGATATAAGTATCAATAATTTCCAAGAAGTTCAGAATATGCTGCTGTGGATCTTCGTGTGGAAGACCCATGAATTGCCCATTTGCATGAAGTAGCTGAATCATGCTTTGTTTAAGTTCAAAGTGCCCAGTGATCCTGGGCTTCACTATACTATACTGGAGGTGACATTAGCAATGCTTGGCATCGCCACCTCCTGAACAGCCATGGGTTGCTCTTCTGCCATATCCACAGGAAGTTGAACAAGTGCCTGGATATTATTCGAATCCCTTGCTTCCTTCAACTTCCTACAAAATGTTCTTTCAGGTTCTGGATCAAAGCCTTGAAGTCTGTCCTGGCTTTGGACCCTATGCATTCAATGAAAGTTCTTGAGATTTGAGCAACAATCAAGTAAAATTAGACTCAACGAAATAAACAATTATAGCATAAACTAGCAACTAGCTAATATTAAGTTCCCTGGCAACGACGCCAAAAACTTGTCGCTCCCAAACACACACGCAAGTATACATGGTCGTACAAGTAATAAAATGATAAGTCGAGTGTCGAACCCACAGAAACTTATATTAACAACTCACTAATCCACCAATATCGTTATTCCGTCAAGCCAAGTTCGAGTTCAAGAGTTTGGTTATGCTGAATTATAATATTAAACGACAACTAAATTTTCAAGTACATATCAAGTTTATTGTCGTGAAATTAATAGAGACAAATATTCCAGGGTTGTGATTAATTCACCAATTATATTGTGTTCTAATTGACTCATCTTTTCATATAATTCATTCATGGTTGCTAATTACTCGACAAGTGCTCTTATAGCCTTCTCCCAAAGTACTACTCATCTATTCTTAATAGATTAGTGCCGATATTCCTATGAAATCAATCTATTAAGAACGCATTAAGATCACGATATTTAATTAAGCACGGAGATTAGGTATATTCCTATCTTAACCACATCATGCTTTTTTCAATTCTTCTGTAATCTAAACATGGCTTTTCCAAGAATAGCATAGATAGTAAATAGAACCCAACTGTTGGCCAAACAATTAAGCAATTTAAACTTAGAATTGAAGAAACAACCATAGATCAATGAATTATAATAAAGATCTAGTTAATCTCAAACAACAATATTCATGGCTAAACCAAAACCCTAGAACAAGGATGTTTTATCCACTCATGTTCATACAAAACTCAACAATAAAAGTCAAACATATTATAAACAAACAACTAGAAGAAGGAGAAATCTTTTAATTCTTGCTCCAATGTGGTATTTTTCTTCTCCTTTGTTGCTCCAAGATGAGTCTTCAATGGCTTCTCTCTCAAAGAATGAATATTTTTTTTCCACTACTCCCTCAAATGATGTTCTTCACCTAAAAATCTGACCATCCCCCTCAATAATAGATGTTTATGCCTTTTTAATAAGTGTGTGTAGGGGCTTTTTGATAATTATACCCTTTTTGTCTGAAATATAACACTTTAGCGATCCGAGCGTCCAGGGGAGCGCGGGTCGCTGCTTGGCACTCGAAATAATTCTATTCTGGAAATTGTGCCAGAGCGAGCGCCCCATGCTGGTTGTGGCCCGCAAAATTGGATTTTTGCATTTTTGCTCCGATTTCACTCTAATTCACGCCCTTTCGTCCCAAATTGCATCCTAATGATTCCTACATATAGAAATACCATAATTTAGCACAAATCATCATGTTAAAAATCTCAAATCATCCAAACAAGAGAAAAATTATGAGGTGATATACATAAAAATATATACTTTGAGCTAAACATCAACATGATTGATGGGTCATTTTGGATTTACACTTTGGCATGACTTTTGGTTCCGCTTAGGCTCGATCTGGAAGTCGCATATTGCAACTGGAGTGATGAATTTCATTCTGGGCCAACAATTGGGCCTGTTTGTGATTCAAGGTTTGAGACGTGAGTTTGGGTTTTGAAGCTCGAAATAATAGTTAAGTAGGATTTTTTTATCTTTAGAGACAAACAAAAAATAGAAAAAATAAAGTTGCTCTTAGGTTCGCCCTTTTAAAATATTGAGACGAGCCTCGCCAAGTAAAACATACAAATTGTGGGGCCCTCATTCAATGTTGATACTCCCTATTCTGTTAGTGTCATACCCTGAAATAAGAAAGAGGCTCGGACAAGTTACTACGCCGGATGGCCTTTTTGTTCCCAGAAAGTTACCCCTTCTCGACTCGAGTTGTCCGCTCGGGTACACTGTGTTGAACACCGACCTAGGTTTTGAACATAGAATAACATGATTTCATGTTGGATCCCTAGTAGGAATGCTTATTTGCATCATGTTGCATCTGACTTAGTGGACTTAACATAGGGGTTGGGTCCGTCTAGGACTAGCAACCTAAAATGAAAAGACGAACTTGCTACATCTTAGTTGTTTTCCTTGCATTTATTTGTCTCGGACCTGCATGCTGACCGGTTTTTGAATATCCTCAGTTGGTCTTCAGTTTTAAGCCCTCAAGTTCGCTAGTATTATGGTTGAATTATATAAGCCCTACAAGTCCTAAAGCTGAAGTTTGCAATTTTACTAATTTTTAAGGAATACTGTAAAAATGAGAAATAGAGACAAAAAAGAGAGAAATAATAGTGTAGTGTGACGATCCAACCCGTCGTCTTATGTGTTACTGGTCTGGTTCCCCCTTAATATGTTCTTTCATGTTTCAATATCAGTACTAGAGTCGATCGGGTGTAATTGAATTGGTTTTGGTTGAAAATAAGGCACATGGCCTCTTAGAAGGAAGCTTATTTTGGAAAAGTCAATCAGAAGTTGACTTGTGAGTTAGAACGCTCGGATGTGATTTCCGATGACTCAGCTGGTTTCAGGAGATGATTTTTAACTTAAGAGAGTGATCAGAATTGAATTTGGAGGTCCGGTGTAGAATTAAGCTCGAATTGGCAAAGTTCGAATTTTGGCGGATTCCGGTTGATAAGTGAGATTTTGATCCGAGGGTTGGAATGGAACTCTAAAAGTTTCTATAGCTTCATAAGGTGATTTTGGACATGTCTACAAATTTTTAGGTTAATCGGATGTCATTTGGTCAGGTTTTTGATCGAATGTGAGTTTCGGAAGTTAAATGAAAATTTAGGCTTGAATCCATGGTAATTTGATGATTTTTGTGTTGTTGTATGTGTTTTTGTTATTGGAACAAGTTCGTATGATGTTTTAGAGTAGGTTGATGTTTTTAGTTGAGGTCCCGGGGACCTCAGGGTGATTTCGGGTGATCAAACGGGCTATTTTTGGACTTTGTGGACTGCTGGTTTTCAGCTGTTGGTGTTGCAGAGGTTTCCTCTATGCGATCGCATAGAGGGAATTGCGATTAAATAAGAGGTTCTGGTGGGGTTCCATATTTTCTTTATGTGATCGCATTGAAGCTATGTGGTCGCATAGGTTTGGGGAGGTTTGTCAGTGCGTTCGCAATGGTGTCATTGCGTTCGCATATGAGGTTTTTCTGGAGGTCTGGAATTTGTGAAATGTGATCGCAATAGCGAGGAGGCGATCGCATATGGTTATTTTATGCCTTCGCAAAATGTTTTAAGGATATTTCATTCTCGAACCAAGTCTATTTTCCACCATTGTTAAGCAACCTTGAGAGCTTGTTGGTAGATTTTGAAGTGGGTTTCGACGGGAAGTGATTGGAGGTAAGTTTTATGAGCTTAATACATGATATTGTTGAAGAATCATCCATTAATTCTATGAAGTTGGGTATGAAATTGAAGAAACTAGGGCTTGAGTTTTTAATATTTCAATTGGAATTTGATAGGTCATTTGAACTCGGATTTGGGAGTTCTTGGTATGTATGAACTCGTGGCTAGATGAGGATTCCGGAAATGTAAGTTTCGTAATTTTTCGAGAATTGGGCCCTGGGCTCGGGTTTTGCTAGTTTTGAGATTTTTGTTATATTTCGATTGTTTTCAATTGGGTGTTGTCCCATTAGTATATTATGATGCGTGGAGGCCAATTTAAGGGGCAAAGGAATCGCGAGCGAGGAATTTCACGGGTTAGAGGTGAGTAATACTTGGGATTGATATCCTGAGGGTTTGAAACCCCAGATTTGCACATTTTAGTGCTGTATTGTGGTGACTTGCACGCTAGACCTGAGCGTGGGATAGAGCACCATTGGGGATTGTGACTTGGTCTGTCCGGTTGTTGGTTTCACCACGAAATTGCAAATGATTTATTGTTATCATTATGACCTGGGCTCGTTGCCATACTTGGGGCTTATTGCCAATTATTTGAACTCTTTATGAACTATCATCACAATTTTCCTCACTATTTGAAATATTATTTGAACTAAGTCCATTTGATTTACATTATTTCATGAACTCAGCTATATCTTTTCTCAAACTTGGAGTATTAACTGATATTTGAACTATTATTTTCGCTGTGTATTATCGTTTTACGGATGCCCGAGGGGCTTTTGACTATTTTGGACTGATTGAGGCCGAGGGCCATATGTGACGGCATAAAGAGTGATGTAAGGAGGCTTCCTGGCCTCGAGTGTGTATGTGTGCATATGCATTTACATGCATGGATCGGACTGCACGCCGCAGTAGCATATTGCATGGATCGGACTGCACGCTATAGTAGTATATTGCATGGATCGAACTGCACGCCGCAGTAGTATATTGCATGGATCGGACTGCACGCTGCAGTAGTATATTATATGGATTGGACTGCATGCCACAGTAATATAGTATATGTATCCGACTGCACGCTGAAGTATTAGAGCGCTGGGGCTGTAGGAGCCCCTCCGGAGTCTGTACACACTCCCAGTGAGCGCAGCGTACCCATGGATCGGGTTACGCGCCGTAGCGGTCATGTGCATTGCATTGCATCACGCATTCACTCATGTTTGTACTACGTGGCATGATATTTAGCACTCATATATCATTGGCATACATACTGTTACTTGCCTTGTTGACCAGATACCCTGGTGTTATATATTAAAGAGTGGTGTGCCCAAGGGGCAGACTTATGAGCCGACTTGTTCTATCTAACATAGCATTCATATGCCGGGCTGTTGAAAATAAAAGAGATTGAAAAAGAGACTTTGTAAAAGAGATTTTGAACTGATCTTGAGATTTTCTAATAGGATTTTCATAGTATTTAGGTTTTTCTCAACTGGGTAGTTCTGTCTTTTATAGCAGTTTGGTGTGCCCATACGTGTTTTCTTATCGCTCAGATATTATTCTCTCTTATTACGACCGAGTTGGAAGTACTCACTTCACTCCCTACACCTTGCGTGTAGTTGCAGGTATTGTTCACCCGGTAGCTGGTTATTAGCAGGACTGAAGGCCATATTTTGGTAGTAGGGCAAGGTGACCGCCAGCGTTCGCGGCACCGCATTCCGTCTTTGACATGGGCTCGTTGCCATACTCGGGGCTTATTGCCAATTATTTGAACTCTTTATGAACTATCATCACAATTTCCCTCACTATTTGAAATATTATTTGAACTAAGTCCATGTGATTTACATTATTTCACGAACTCAGCTATATCTTTTCTCAAACTTGGAGTTTTAACTGATATTTGAACTATTATGTTCGCTGTGTATTATCGTTTTACGGATGCCCGATGGCCTTTTGACTATTTTGGACTGATTGAGGTCGAGGGCCATATGTGAGGGCATGAAGAGTGATGTAAGGAAGCTTCTAGGCCTCGAGTGTTATGTGTGCATATGCATTTACATGCATGGATCGGACTGCACGCCGCAGTAGCATATTGCATGGATCGGACTGCGCGCTGCAGTAGTATATTGCATGGATCGAACTGCATGCCGCAGTAGTATATTGCATGGATCGGACTGCACGCTGCAGTAGTATATTATATGGATCGGACTACATGCCGCAGTAATATATTATATGGATCGGACTGCACGCTGAAGTATTATAGCGCTGGGGCTGTAGGAGCCCCTCTAGAGTCTATACACACTCCCAGTGAGCGCAACGTACCCATGGATTGGGTTACGCGCCGTAGCGGTCATGAGCATTGCATTGCATTCACGCATTCACTCATGTTTGTACTACGTGGCATGATATTTAGCACTCAAATATCATTGGCATACATACTGTTACTTACCTTGTTGACCAGATACTCTTGTGTTATATGTTAAAGAGTGGTGTGCCCAAGGGGCAGACTTATGAGCCGACTTGTTCTATCTAATATAACATCCATATGCTGGGCTTTTGAAAATAAAAGAGATTGAAAAAGAGACTTTGTAAAAGAGATTTTGAACTGATCTTGAGATTTTCTAAAAGGATTTTCACAGTATTTAGGTTTTTCTCAAATGGGTAGTTCTGTCTTTTATTGCAGTTTGGTGTGCCCATACGTGTTTTCTTATCGCTCAGATATTATTCTCTCTTATTACGACCAAGTTGGAAGTACTCACTTTACTCCCTATACCTTGCGTGCAGCTGCAGGTATTGTTCACCTTTAGCTGGTTATTAGCAGGACTGAAGGCCATATTTTGGTAGTAGGGCAAGGTGACCGCCAGCGTTCGCGGCATCGCATTCCGTCTTTGAGTTCCAGTTTTACCTTGTATATATGCTTTCTTGGCCCAATAGCAGTGTCCCTACTCATTAGTTGCTCGTGACTTGTGACACCCTGGTCAGGTTGTATTGGAATGAAATTTCATAGTTAAATGCCATTAAGTAGTATTTCTATTCATTTATGTTTAATAGCTGCTTAAAGAGGATTTGGGGTTATTAGCTGGCCTTGTCGTCATGAGAGGCACCATCACGATCGGGTATGGAATATGGGTCGTGACAAGTTGGTATCAGAGCCTAGGTTACCACATCTCACGATTCTTGAGCAAGTTTAGTAGTGTCTCGCGGATCGGTACAGAGACGTCTGTATTTATCCTCGAGAGGCTACAGAACCTTTAGGAAAATTTTCACTTTCTTGGAATTCTCATCGTGCGTACTTGGTTCAGCTTGAGATATAATTCTTGAAATTCCTTCCACACGTCTGTATGCACACTTGAGCGCTCAGTAGTATATGTGCCTAGATTGCTTTTGATTCCCTGATCAAGGGGTGAGATGTAAACTCTGTGAGTTCATGTTGGGCCAGTCTGGAGGACTTGAGGCCGGATATTTGCCTATGGCTTGAGCACCGAGGTGCTGATTTAGTGTTGTTCTTATTAGCCAGAATGGCGGCTAGATATCCATGTGATGAGTATGTTTGTACTGCGAGGTGTATCTATATAATTTTGGTAGTGACGAAGAAGTCTAATGGATAATAAATGAGCTGTTAAGTGTTTGTTTCCTATTGCGGTCTGTTCTGTATCCCGAGGCATGGGCGCGTGAAGAATATTTTCGTATCCCCTAGCTGGAGAGTGAGGTGCAATACATGTGGCGGTATGAGTTCAGACTCAAAAAGACTAAATGGCTGTGTATTATGTATATATGGTGGAAGGTATGTGGGAATATTGAAATGAGGCGAATCAGGTGGGTTATCTCCTGCGGAGGGTTTTGAGCGGCATGATCCTTATGTGTATATAAAATATCTCATATGTAATTGAAGGGTATGTGTTGTACTTTGAAGAATTGGGACACTTAAGAAAGTGGACTCAGCTGATGTGGAAATGAATGCAAAGTTTGCAGAGAATGTCAGTGCAAGATGATCGGTGTATTCACAAAACTTGTAAATGATTTGAGTTTGATCTCATTGTGACATCATTAGAGTAAAAATGTTATGAGTTGTTAAGAGTGCCTTAATATATGGCTTCGAGCCAAGTTGGGGAGGTTGTTGTTGGTCAGCTGATTGCATGGTTGTGTGCTATGTTGGTTCCTTTTTGAGGTATGATGGCGGATCAGTTCTGGTTACAGAAATTGAGCCGAGGATGGCACTTGTGAAGTAAAATTTCTACAAAGGTTATATGGCGCTTTCGTAAATGTGAGAAAATACTAGGATGTTTTGAGCTGCTGTTGATAAAGAATGCTCAATGTATATAGAAGAAAGATGGTTGTTGTATATGTATAAATCATGTTTTGTGGTGTCTGAGTACTAATATGGCATGAGTTTCCGTTCATTTAGGGCAGGTGAATTACAGCTGAATAAGAGTGAATGACTCTCGAGAATGGTTTTACTATGTTCAAGATTTTGCATGTAACAGCCAGGTGTCTTACGTTTGTGTATGTGGCTAGAGGCTGTGTTTTCATAAGAAAAGATCAAGACTTGTGGTATTTTATGTTAATAATGGGATTCTATGTATTCTTATTTGGAAGGTGATGATAACGAATTCAGATTCGCATGAAGTTCTTCAAGGTAAGGCATTCTGGAATATTGTATTTCTGGGAAGCGTTTGAGAGGGTATTCAGTGGTCTATGGGTCTTAGATAGTGTGGTCTTATGTGCGAGTCTCGTGTGGTAACCTGAGTTGAGGTATTGTGGTGCTACAACAAGGGTGAATATCAAATTAATAACGAATCACGAAGGAAATTAGATAAATGGAATATCTTGATAATAAATCGAATCGGTATGGTAAGAGTATGATTAATTCTTGCATGTGTTTGAGGTAATGAGCCTTATAGGAATTGTGCAGCAAAGCTCTTGCATGCTGGCAGTTGCTTAGCTTGGTTTGGGTATAAAGATTCAGTCCTGGAAGTTTAGCTTGTGCAATGGAATTGGGAGAAAGAGTTCTTGATGTGTTTTAACGTGGTTTGAAGATGGGTATGTTTTCCTATGGGTATGCGAAGCATGGAGTGTGTAATAATTTTTCTCCTATATGGGATCATGAAAGTTCTTGACTAGTTGAGTGCGTCGATGTCTGCGGCACATGAGGGAGATAGAAGTCCTCATGTTATCCTAGTGTGGTATGGTCTATGTGTTTTGATATGGAGAATTAAGATTTGCGTGTTCAAGGTTTTGGTTTAGCTCATAATGGGAAATCATTACAATTTTGAGCAGCATGGACAACTACAAGTGAGTAAAGAATCGATCTTCAGATGATTAAGGTGATGTAAATTGATGATACGCCAGTAGTATTGTGACATTTTTTGTTGGATCGACTGCGGATATTCGAGTTTGTTGATGGCGCAGGAAATTTTGAATATCTTTTGTGATATAAATGGATACTTGATGTGTGTTATGTATTCGTACGGCGGACTATGGGATCAGACATAATGATTCATGCGTTATATGTGTTGGATACTAGAAGTTCTTGTGATCCAACCATGCAGGGGTTGTGGGTCGTGTGTATCGACATCGTCTTGCAGTTGTTGGAAACTAGAGGTCCGAGTGGATCTTTCTTTGCTTGGTATGTTAAATTTGGGTTATGATATTAGGTTACAGACTGGTTGTCCCAATGTCAGGTTGTCTAGACTAATGTGTTATGGGCTATGTCAGAAAAAGCCACAGGTTGCTTGGTAAGGTGCATCGGATTATTGTTCTAGCAGAGTAGTTTATATTCCAAAGACCAACGGACGGTTGGCAAGTATTTCTTTGTTAATTGGGCCTTTGTGGCGGATGTCAGTGCAAAGGTTTCTACCATTGCTTCAGTTCCGATATTGAGGGACTTTTCGGATGCGTTTCTTGTGGCTGGGAATGAGGCTATATGTGGTTATTGTAATGAGCAAATTTGACTCGATGTGCATCTCCTTTTGTGAGATATATGTGCGGATCAGGTGGCATGTTGCCACGGGTATGGTATCTGGATCGGGTGACACGCTGCCAGGGGCATGTTATATGGAGCGGGTTGAACGCCGAAATAATGTGATGTTGAGAATAGTTTTCTATATGCTACTTTATGTGCCGTACTTACTGGTTTAATAGGAAAGTTTGTATTGGGTGTTGCTCAGTGAATAGCGCATAGGTTGTGTCCTTTCAGGATTGAATAGTGTTGCTTCACCGTGGGTGTGATAAATTGCTTCGTTTGAGACCTTAGTCTGTGCCTGGCTGTCTATGTTGAGCATGGTTACTTGAGGTTTTTCATGGGTAATAGTATTTGGATAGAGCCGCGCATTGTGGCAAGTCCACTTGATGTTATGACCTTTCGAGGAGGATTCAGGTACTCTATTTATATGATGTGAGATGGGATCTTAGTTCTGTGTTGTGATCGTGCAGAGGAATTTGAATTGCAGCTCTTTCGTTTGAGTCAATTGTCATGATTTGACTGTGTTCAGATCGTTTCTTATTGGTGCATGTGTTGAGCACGTTGTGTCTTAGGCCGGTGTTGAGGTGTCATATCACCAGAGAGACATGTTGTAGTTGAGATGATCATTGGAGTCATTAACAAGTATGAGCATATTTGATTCCAGCTTGTTAGAAAGGTAATATCGAGGTTTGGCTTCGAAAGCTGTTGTAGTATCAGCCAGAAAGGAAATGGACTCATGACTGGGTGATTTGAGAGATGGGTTCGGTTTATCGTGTGTTTCAGTTGCCGTTGGCAGTATATGAAGGTGTTGGGATAAGACTTTAGAAAATGAAAAGGTTTTTCTATCAGATTTGGTTATTGTGGGCAATTGCAGGGAATAGATGCCATCGTCTCGAGTGTTTGGGTTGTGCAGTATACCATATGGTCTCACCTGGAGTGGCGAGTATGTGTTATTACAGTTAGTTCGGATTTATTCTGAGGATAGACGTGGGGTTCCGATCTGGTGCATGATTTCGAGATGTGAAATTTGGTTTATGGTTTAGATGGACTGTGACATTCCGGCTATGTTATCTTATCACACCTATGTGAGATAGGGTGACGTGGGATCACCCCGAGTATATTCTTGGTAAGGTCATTTTGCTATTGGGTTGCTTCCAGTGCAACTCTGGGTACGCTCGAGGACGAGCGTTTGTTTAAGTTGGGGATTTGTTTAAGTTGGGGAGAATGTGATGACCCGACCCGTCGTCTTATGTGTTACTGCTTTGTTTCCTCCTTATTGTGTTTCTTCATGTTTCAATATTAGTATTAGAGTCGATCGGGTGTAATTGATTTGGTTTTGGTTGAAAATAAGGCACATGACCTCTTAGAAGGAAGCTTTTTTTGAAAAAGTCAACTGAAAGTTGACTTGTAAGTTAGAAAGCTCGGATGTGATTTCCGAAGATTCAGTTATCTTTGGGAGATGATTTATGACTTAGGAGAGCGATCGTAATTGAATTTGGAGGTCCGATGTAGAATTATGCTTGAATTGGCGAAGTTTGAATTTTGGCGGATTCCGGTTGATTGGTGAGATTTTGATCCGAGGTTTGGAATGGAATTCCGAGAGTTGCTGTAGCTTTGTAAGGTTATTTTGGACAGTTATTCAAATTTTTAGGTAAATCAGATGTCGTTTTGTCGGGATTTTTATCGAATGTGAGTTTCGGAAGTTAAAGGAAAATTTAGGTTTGAATCTGTGGTAATTTGATGATTTTTGCGTTGTTGTATGTGTTTTTATGATTAGAACAAGTTCATATGATGTTTTAGAGTAGGTTGGTGTTTTTGGTTGAGGTCCCGGCGGTCTCGGGGTGATTTCGGATGATCAAACGGGCTATTTTTTGGACTTTGTGAACCGCTGGTTTTCAGCTGTTTGTGTTGCACAGGTTTCCTCTATGCGATCGCATAGAGGGCATTGCGATCGCATAAGAGGTTCTGGTGGGGTTCCATATTTGCTTTATGCGATCGCATTGAGGTTGTGCAGTCACACAGGTTTGGGAGGTTAGTCAGTGCGTTCGCAATAGTTTCAACGCGTTGGCATAGGAGGTTTTTCTGGAGGTCTGGAATTTGTGCTATGCGATCGCAATAGCAAGGACGCGATCGCATAGGGTTATGTTATGCCTTGGCAGAATGTTATAAGGACATTTTATCCGCGAACCAAGTCTATTTTCCACCATTATTACTCAACCTTGAGAGCTTGTTGGTAGATGTTGAAGAGGGTTTCGATGGGAAGTGATTGGAGGTAAGTTTTATGAGTTTAATACATGATATTGTTGAAGAAACATCCATTAATTCTCTGAATTTGGGTATGAAATTGAAGAAACTAGGGCTTGAGTTTTTAATATTTCAATTGGAGTTTGATAGGTCATTTGAACTCGGATTCTGGAGTTCTTGGTATGTATGAACTCCTGGGGAGATGAGGATTCCGGAAATGTAAGTTTCGTAATTTTTCGAGAAGTAGGCCCAGGGCTCGGGTTTTGCTAGTTTTGAGATTTTTGTTATATTTCGATTGTTTTCGATTGTGGTGACTTGCGCGCTGGACCTGAGCGTGGGGTAGAGCACCGTTGGGGATTGTGACTTGGTCCGTCCCGGTTGTTGGTTTTAACCGCAAAATTGCAAATGATTTATTGTTATCATTATGACTTGGGGTCGGTTCCATACTTGGGGATTTTTGCCGATTATTTGAAATCTATATGAACTATCATCATAGTTTTCCTCACTATCTGAAAGATTGTTTGAATTCAGTCCATGTGATTTACACTGTTTCATGAATTCAACTATATTTTTTCTCAAACTTGGAGTTTTAACTTATATTTGAACTATTGTTTGAGGTGAGTATTATCGTTTTACGGATGCCCCAGGGGCTTTTGACTAATTTGGACTGATTGAGGCTGAGGTCCATATGTGAGGGCATGAAGAGTGATGTAAGGAGGCTTCCAGGCCTCGAGTGTTATGTGTGCATATGCATATACATGCATGGATCGGACTGCACGCCGCAGTAGCATATTGCATGGATCGGACTGCCGCTGCAGTAATATATTGCATGGATCGGACTGCATGCCGCAGTAGTATATTGCATGGATCGGACTGCACGCCGCAGTAGTATATTATATGGATCGGACTGCATGCCGCAGGTATATTATATGGATCGGACTGCACGCTGAAGTATTATAGCGCTGGGGCTGTAGGAGCCCCTCTGGAGTCTGTACACACCCCCAGTAAGCGTAGCGTACCCATGGATCGGGCTACGTGCCGTAGCGGTCATGTGCATTGCATTCATGCATTCACTCATGTTTGTACTACGTGGCATGATATTAGCACTCATATATCATTGGCATACATACTGTTACTTGCCTTGTTGACCAGATACCGTTGTGTTATATGTTAAAGAGTGGTGTGCCCAAGGGGCAGACTTATGAGCCGTCTTGTTCTATCTAATATAGCATTCATATAGTGGGCTGTTGAAAATAAAAGAGATAATGAAAAAGAGACTTTGTAAAAGAGATTTTGAACTGATCTTGAGATTTTCTAACAGGATTTTCACAGTATTTCGTTTTTTCTCAAAGGGTTGTTCTATCTTTTATAGCAGTTTGGTGTGCCCATACGTGTTTTCTTATTGCGCAGATATTATTCTCTCTTATTACCATTAAGTTGGAAGTACTCACTTTACTCTTTACACCTTGCGTGCAGTTGCAGGTATTGTTCATCCGTAGTGGGTTATTAGCAGGACCGAAGGCCATATTTTGGTTGTTGGGCAAGGTGACCGCCAGCGTTCGCGGCACTGCATTCCGACTTTGAATTCCAGTTTTACCTTGTATATATGTTTTTTTGGCCCAATTGTAGTGTCCCTACTCATTAGATGTTCGTTACTTGTGACACCCCTGTCGGCTTGTATTGGAATGAAATTTCATAGTTTAATGCCATTAAGTAGTATTTCTATTCATATATGTTTAATAGCTGCTTAAAGAGGATTTTGGGTTGTTTGCTGGCCTTGTCTTCACGAGAGGCGCCATCACGACCGGGTATGAAATATGTGTCGTGACATGTAGAGAGTTTATGCCCAAGTACTGTCGAAACTCTGTCGAAATTTTGAGAAAATAAAAAAAAAAGAAGAAAAATGTTTTATTTTGTTTTACTAAAAAAGCAAAAAAAAAAATAGAAAAAGAGTCTTTTATTTTTGGAAAAGTTGTTTGTTGAAAAAGAAAAAGAAAAAGAGCCTTTATTTGAGTTTGCTAAAATAAATTGTTTTATTATTTGTTGGAAAAAAAGGAAAAAAAACTCTTTGTTTTAGTTTGGGAAAATAAATTGTTTTATTATTTGTTGAAAAAGAAACAAAAATAAGAATCTTTGTTGTAGGTTGGGAAAATAGATTGTTTCATTCGTTGAAAGAGAAAAGAAAAAAGAGTCTTTGTTTAGAGTCTTTGTCCAACGACTAGGTCAGTCCCTATGGCGAGCACCAGCATCGCATAATGTATTCTTGCCTTCACAACATTTTTGAGCACCCAACAACCCAAGAAAACAGGGGCAGGGAAGAGAGGAAAGGCAAAGAAATAGTTTCACGCCAATTGGGGAGTCTTACGCAAGCTTATTTAATAAGTTAAAGCATTCTGGCCTTATCGAGCCGCTCCTTGGCTATTCTCCGGACCCATATGCAAAAGGATTTGATCCTACTGTACGATGCATGTACCACTCTAATGTCCAAGGGAATAGCATTGAAGATTGTCGGTCTTTGAAAAAGGAAATAGAAAGAATTATTAAAAAAGGGGTAATTGTGGTTAATGATGTTAGGATTTATGCCCGTCACTAGGGGGGGGGGTGAATAGTGAGGCACGAGAATGTTGGTAAATTTTGCGGAATTAAAATTGCAGGAGTAAAGTAAGTGCAGTAATTAAAAGAGTAAGGAGAGGACACACCGAATTTATACTGGTTCACCACAACGTGTGGTTAGTCCAGTCTCCCGAGAGACTCTCTCGAGTTTACACTAACTCCGTTAAGCTTACAGGTGCCTAACAAACCGTTACACTTGCTCGTAGATGTACGCTCTACAAGACTTCAACTTGCTCGAGGATACCTCACCTCAAGACTTCACCTTGCTCGTGGATACCGCACCACAAGACTTCGCACACTAAGATTGAAGGTACTTAGCAAACCCAACGCTCAATGAGAAGGTATGGTCTTCTCAAGAACCTTTCTCTTTTACAACAAGAACTCTCTAAGAAGAGTAGATAAAGAGATACAATATAAGCTCTATGAACAACACAAAGTTGTCTCTCAAATGGCTCAACAAAAGCTCTAAATATGATGTGTAAATGTTATCAATGTATTCAAGAATAATGAGAGATGTTGTTCATTCCAAATGATTTCTAATGACCTCTATTTATAGAGTTTAGAGGTGATATGTCCGTTGCTCAAAATTTAAACAATAATACTCAATTCTGAAAGAATAATCGATTATTACATTTACATAATCGATTATCTTATTAAAACGGTCAAAAAACTAGCTGTTGGAAGGCAACGGACCTGAGAATAATCAACTATTGAAACTTGATAATCGATTATCCTACTCCTCTGGAATTTCCAGCAAAGCTGGAATATACTAGGATATACCAGAATCAAAGCTGGAATATACCAGAATCGAAAACTTACTTCAAAAACCATTTTGGTTTAAATGAAAACGTTAAAATCATTTTGTTTGAAGTATATTTAAAATTTTTATGATATATATGATTTAATAAAATGATTTTATGCATATTAATGATGACCTATGTTGAGCCAAAAGACGAGATAACTTAAATGTTGCTCTTACATTGGTTCTGCCTAACGACCTACGCCTTGGGTCTTCGGTCTTGAACTTTTGAGCTTGTCTTGGCTTGTCTAAGCAATCCCTTCATCAATATGCTTCTTGGCATCCAATCTTGATTGTTTGATTCATCATCATTGATTCGTCAACCATCTCGATTGTTTGCTAATGCATCTTCATCGTTTGTCATACAATATCGTTGTTTGACAATTGACTTCATTGTTTGTCATTCAACAAAACTTATACCTGGAAACCATGCTAATACAACCAAAGCACACATATCAAATATATCAATGATTTCCAAACGAGGTTAAACGAGGTCTTACAGTTTCCCCCTTTTTGATAATGACAAACAATAGGAGATATGCATATCGGATTCCCCCTAAAGACATGCTATATCTCAACATATAAGTCATGCAAAATATTCCCCCTTCATTGAGTATTCCCCCTCAAATAAGGCATATCTTAATTTAGTATTCCCCCTCAAATAAGGCATACTAAAAGGTAGAGACATTCCCCCTTATTAGATGCATATCGCCTAAGCTCTTCCCCCTTTTGGCATTAGCAAAAAGATTATACAAAGCCTACTTCCCTCTTTTGACACTTCCCGCTTTTGGGTATACCAACTGTTAGTGTCAAAAATAAAATAGGAAATACAATGAGGAATATACATAATGACGATTTTCAAATAATTAAAAATCATACCAACATAAAATGATACCAAATGTTAGTAAAAACATAACAACCATATTAAAGGTTATTTTTAGCAAATCAAACTACTTAAAACCATATCAACTGTTAATTTTTAACAAACCAATAGTTGTATTAAAAACATGAATCATTTATTTTTCAAGAATATACCAACTGTTATTCAAACCAAAAATAATATTCATCAAAACATGAATCAATCATTATTTTTAACAAAAATAATTGATACCAATTATTATTCAAAATAAAAGTTATCAAAACATGAATCAACAAAAATAACTGATACCAATTGTTAACAAAGACATATCAATCATTAACACATATCAACTATTACGTTTTTATCAAAAATATGATAACTAACCGAAATTCCCCCTCGATGCAATAAGGTTTCGTGCTTGGTGCATCTACTACGATATTGTAGTCTTCAAGCACACCTGCAAACGTACCTAAAAATAGGTTTTAGGTACCCAAACACTTTTGGGTCCTTGGGGGTTATGCAAATAATAATCATAGCTAAAAGATAAATCCCTATGTTTTGCAAAACATACGGGTGCTATGTGTCCTACCCGGTTGCAATAATGACATATAACATTCGGGTTGTGCATATGTCTTGGTTTAGCCAAAAACTTTCTAGGTGATCTAAAGTCATTATTCCTAGAAGTGTTGAAATTCCTAGAGTCATTTCTAGGTGGTCTAAAATGATTAATTCTAGACTCACTAACAAGATTCCTAGAATTATTTCTAGTTGTGCAACATCATTTCTATCATGATTCTTATTTTTTTTAGGCCTTTTATATTTCCCGGGCTTTTTCTTCTTAATTTCTTCAACAGTTTTAGGATCTTCTACACTTCGTTTTTCTAGTTTGTTCCTAATTTCTATGTTCTCTAATTTCAAAGAATCACAAGATGAACAATTAGAATTTTGATCAATTGAAGAAGTTTCATTCATCTCCTTAATTTTATTTCTAAGATCAATATTGTCATTTTCCAAATATTTATTTTTCTCTTCTAAAACTTTAATTTTAGCCTTGGCCTCTTTGGAGATTTTTGAAGACTTTTTCAATTCATCATATAATTCTTGAAAAGCTTCTTGTAATTCTTCATAAGAGTAAGAGATAGGAGTACTTACCTCTTCTTCCTCGTTGGCCATGAGGCATAGGGCGGTAGTTTCATCACCCGAGCTGTCCGAATCCCATGTCACGCGCCTTTGGTGTTTCTTCTTCTTCTTGTCCTTGGGTTTTGGACACTGTGACTTGGTGTGGCCAAGTTTTCCACAATTATGGCATGAAGGACTTGGTTCTTCCTTCTTCACTTCCTTCTTCATAAACTTATAAAACTTTTCAATTAAATCGTTGGAAATAGTATCATCATCGCTTTTCGAATCACTTACTTCTACTCTTTTAGAAAATGAGGCTTTGAAGGCAATACCTGGACTTTTCTCATCTCCAAATGAAGGTTTAAGAATTGTGCTTTCATAAGTTTTGTGGTTACCTCTTAGTCCATCAATTGCGACGTCCGTGATTCCTATCGACTCTTGGATGGCATTGGCTTTGGAACGCCATTCGGGAGTGAGACTCCGCAGGATTTTTCGAACAAGATCTTTGTTCGAATATACTTACCCAAGAGCATGGAGATCATTGATGATCATTGAGAATCGATCAAACATATCATCGATGCTTTCAGGCTCCTTCATTCTAAAGAGTTCATATTCATGTGTTAGAAAAACAACTCTAGCTTCTCGGACTTGAGGCGTACCTTCATAAGTGATTTGAAGCTTATCCCACATCTCTTTGGCGGTTGTGCAGCAAGAGATCTTCCGATAGTCATCCGGATTCACGGCACAATACAACATATTGATGGCCTTTGCGTTATTTTCAACCTTCTTGATATCTTCGGCATTATATTCATCTTCCTCCTTTGGCACCATGATTTCCTCAACTTTCTTTGTCGGCATTTGTTCACTGTTCTTGATGATGTGCCATAATCGAAAGTTATTTGATTGGATGAGTATTCTCATCCTCTCTTTCCAATATGTATAATTGGTTCCATCAAATAATGGAGGCCTAATGGTAGAGTGTCCTTCTCTCATCATACCTGCGTTCAACATTCTCAACAAAAAAATATATATCGTTCTCTCAACCGGATAAGGCTTTCAGAGAGTTAGGCTCTGATACCAACTGTTAGGATTTATGCCCGTCACTAGAGAGGGGGGTGAATAGTGAGGCACGAGAATGTCAGTAAATTTTGCGGAATTAAAATTGCAGGAGTAAAGTAAGTGCAGTAATTAAAAGAGTAAGGAGAGGACACACCGAATTTATACTGGTTCACCACAACGTGTGGTTAGTCCAGTCTCCCGAGAGACTCTCTCGAGTTTATACTAACTCCGTTAAGCTTACGGGTGCCTAACAAACCGTTACACTTGCTTGTAGATGTACGCTCTACAAGACTTCAACTTGCTCGAGGATACCTCGCCTCAAGACTTCACCTTGCTCGTGGATACCGCACCATAAGACTTCATACACTAAGATTGAAGGTACTTAGCAAACCCAACGCTCAATGAGAAGGTATGGTCTTCTCAAGAACCTTTCTCTTTTACAACAAGAACTCTCTAAGAAGAGTAGATAAAGAGATACAATATAAGCTCTATGAACAACACAAAGTTGTCTCTCAAATGGCTCAACAAAACCTCTAAATATGATGTGTAAATGTTATCAATGTATTCAAGAATAATGAGAGATGTTGTTCATTCCAAATGAGTTCAAATGACCTCTATTTATAGAGTTTAGAGGTGATATGTCCGTTGCTCAATATTTAAACAATAATACTCAATTCTGACAGAATAATCGATTATTACATTTACATAATCGATTATCTTATTAAAACGGTCAAAAAACTAGCCGTTGGAAGGCAACGGACATGAGAATAATCGACTATTGAAACTTGATAATCGATTATCCTACTCCTCTGGAATTTCCTGCAAAGCTGGAATATACCAGGATATACCAGAATCAAAGCTGGAATATACCAGAATATATCAAAATCGAAAACTTACTTCAAAAACCCTTTTGGTTAAAATGAAAACGTTAAAATCATTTTGTTTGAAGTATATTAAAAATGTTTATGATATATATGATTTAATAAAATGATTTTATGCATATTAATGATGACCTATGTTCAGCCAAAAGACGAGATAACTTAAATGTTGCTCTTTCATTGGTTCTACCTAACGACCTATGCCTTGGGTCTTCGGTCTTGAACTTTTGAGCTCGTCTTGGCTTGTCTAAGCAATCCCTTCATCAATATGCTTCTTGGCATCCAATCTTGATTGTTTGATTCATCATCATTGATTCGTCAACCATCTCGATTGTTTGCTAATGCATCTTCATCGTTTGTCATACAATATCGTTGTTTGACAATTGACTGCATTGTTTGTCATTCATCAAAACCTATACCTGGAAATCATGCTAATACAACCAAAGCACACATATCAAATATATCAATGATTTCCAAACGAGGTTAAACGAGGTCTTACAAATGACAGTGACAGGGAGCTTGTGAATCCTCTTGGGAACTTGTTGACTGAATTTGATGATATTGAAGTTGGTAATGGTCTTGGAAATATTGATGCAAAACTCAGTGGCTAAGATACCGAGCTTGGTAATATGAAGGACGCTTCATCTTTTGGCTAGCTGGAGAGAAGTCTTGGTGGTTTATTTTGTTGTCATTTCTGTTGTCCGGGTTACTTTCAGGGTTGTAATCCGGATATTGTCTTGTGATTCAAACCCTTCTATCCTTTTATTTGTCTAGTTCCTTTAGTCGTCATATCTTACATAATGTTATCTAGGTTTGTTTTAGGATTTTACCCCGGTTTATGTTGCTTGTTTTCTTGTTAAACCCTTTCACCGTCTGTTTAATATAATTCTCTATTTTCTGCCATTTCTTGTCATTTTTGTTTAGCTTTGTTTTCTTTCTACAATTCTTTTCCTGTTGGCTCTAGTGACAGGGCATGCATACATAATTCTCATTCGGATCTTTAAAACCTATGTTGGTCGGGAAGAAATGAAACTATTTTGAAGACGAAGAGGGCACTTGAGGAAATAAGAGTAGATTTGGACGTTGTGAGATTGTTTGACTCTCGAACCATGTGAAACTTGGTCAAAAAAACAAGTCGGCCAAATTGACAGGCAGCCGGTCGTGGTAATAAGGGTAAGAATGTTGCCCACTGGCACATTATATTTGACAGATGTAGAAGGAAAATGTGTGGAATTGGCTATCAATTCCGATGCGGTAAAGAGCTGATGTGTATGGTTTCTTTATTCTGATTGCACTTGTTTATATTTGGCATATTTTGATGTTTGAAATGACGAATGCATTTTGTTCTGCTATCTAAACACTTTACCCCCTTTTCACCCTATTCGAGCCTTATTTGTTTTCTTTCATACATCTCTTTCGGAATCAGCAACACAATCAAAGAAACGCAAGTGCCGGAGATAAGCAAATGGGAAAAGAAGTAAAAAGAAAAGGAGGGAAAGAAAAAAGAAGAAGAAAAAGGAAGAAGAGAAAAGGAGAAAGAAAGGAAGAAAAGGGAAAAAAAGAAAAGAAAAGAAAAGAAAAGAAAAGAAAGAGAAGAAAGAAGAGAAAAATAATAAAGAAAAGAAAAGAAAAAGCAAGAAAAACATAAAGAAAAGAAGAGAAAGAAAATCACAACAACGTAGTTTCAATGACGTGAACTACGTTTGACTTGATCCCGAAAGGGTACGTAGGCAGCCTCTCTGAGGTTTAGTCATACCAAAATAAAATTCCAAAAGTCCCCAAGAAAGAAACTGGGGCAGAAGGTGTGATTGTTGAAAAATAGGATTCCGAAAGTTGTAGTATTAATCCCATTTTTAATTGTTTTGAGCCTTTTATAACTTTCTTTTCTAACCCCATCCAAAAGCCACATTACGGTCCAAAGAAAGACCTTCCGATAAGTCTTTGAGAAATGTCAAGTCAAGAAGGTAAGGGTAATTCATGTCAGAGGCAACACTCCAGTCCAAGCAAGCAAAATAGAGAGCCAGATTGATGAAAACCTTCACGGGTACCGCAAGGCGATGAAAGCTGAGAAAAATAAAAATGAGAGAGTCCTATTGGTGAAAACCTTCAAGGGTACCTTAAGGCAACAGTAAGTGGAGAGAGAAAAATTAGAGAGGCTTGATGGTGAAAACCCTTCGGGCACACAAATCGAATAAGGAATGTAAATCATATTGGATAAGCGGAGCACCGAAGCCCAGTTTCACGCAAAAAGGTACAACGAGAGCTGAACATCAGGTTTGATTTGCAGAATATCTATAGGTGCATGTCACGGTCATTAGAGTTGGTATCCCCATCTGATAGATCTCTACTTCGTAGTTTTCTCTTTTAGGAATGATCTCTTTCTTTTGTCCTTCAGCTCCTCTTTTTTTTATTCACTTCCTCTTTCTGAATCTGTTTGATCATAAGAAGTGAGAAATGACTTTAATATTTGCCACCAGCTTTCCAATTGCACAAAATGGGGTCTCAAGACAAGAAAAACAACAAGAGCACTGGGCTGGTAATAATCAACATGCTTTGGGGATCCTGGTGAAACACAAAGGTTTGGTAGACGTCAGTTCATGAGCAATGAAAACGAAAAATAGATGTTTTCTGTGACAAGGTTAAAGCGAAAGAACAATAGACTTCAATGGTTAGGGGTCCAGGGGATTCAATTTAGAAAAATAATAAACTATGGAGTGAGGCATAAGGATTGGTTAAACTCAATACCGAAACAATGTAACAAACATAAGATACATGGTTTTGAATGCAGAAGAGGTGTTTTCTGTGATAAGGATGACATTGGAGGTGGTTAGGCAAGAAATAAGCAGGGTTTTTAAATAGAAATCAAAGTTATTGGTAAGTGAGGGAGCAATAGTGTTACGACCCCAAACCCGGTCGTGATGGGCCCAGCATATTGCTAGGCAAGCCAGACCAATCACACTCACATTCCTAGCTACAAGCTCACATCCTTTAATAAAAAATCATTAACAACGAAGAGAAAATTCAAAAATTTTGCAGTTATATAGAAAACTCCCAAACAACCAGTACATAGCAACCTCCCACAGATCTGGGGTCACGAGTCAAGAGCCTCTACCAGAATATCATAGTAATACTAAAATATATCATAATCTGAGTACACAGAAATATCAAAGTACATAAATAATGGAGGAGTCGGGTCCTGCGGATGCCACACATCTACCTCGACAAGCTCCAGAGAATACTCTAAAAAACAGCTGAAAGATCAACTCTGCCCTGTGGTACCTGGATCTGCACACATGGTGCAGGGAGTAAAGTGAGTACTTCCAACGCTGTGGTAATAGACATGTATAATGATATTGAAGGCAAGAAATCCCAATATACTACATAGTAAAGCTACAACACTGTTTGTATTCTTTTAACAGTGTAAATCTCAATAAGCAATAACAGGTAGGGCAGATAAGTGTAAATGCATGAATGTGATGCAAGAATGCACATGAACGCTACGGTGCGTAGCCCGATCCATTTGGATACCCGTGCTCACTGTGGGGGGGTTCAGACTCCGGAGGGGCTCCTACAGTCCAAGCACAATATCATAGTGACATACGCTGCGGCGCGTAGCCCAATCCACTATCAGTCCAACTACATGCATGCAAGCCTCACATGCACAAATAATTTACCGTTTTTAGTTCCGCCTATCAGAAATTATAGAATTAGGTGTTCAAAACCTCATAAATTACCCATCATATTTAAACAGTGTTCTAGCTCAGGACTAATTTCATGAAAACATGCAATAATTCATAGAAACAGTGATAAGGATCCTCAGGGGATCTAAATAACTGGCATGCAGCCCAAATATATCCATAACCATCCAAGTAGGAGGTTTATTGGCTCATTTATAGCCAACAACACAGCACAATGCCACTCAGTCGGACTAAGCCATAGTCCCAAATCACAATCGACCCCGCACTCACCGTAGAGTACGTGTCTTGCCTCAATACAGCATCACAGTGTGATATACCGGGGTTTCAAACCCTCAGGTCATCATCCACATCTATTACTCACTGCGAACCGGCTCCGAGACTAGTCCGCTATGCCTTTCCCCTATAGAATCAACTTCCGCGGGTGCCAAATCTGATCGAAACCAATATCAATACGTCAAAATAGGCTAACGGAATATAACCCGATCGAAATAACTCGAAATACACCCAAAAATATGAAGTTGGAAAAACCAGAGCCCCGGGCCCGCTTCTCAAAAAATTACGAAGTTCAAATTTTCGGAATCCTCGTCTCACCACGAGTCCATACATATGAACTTTATCAATATCGGAGTCCAATAGCCCCTTCAAATTCCAAATTTTCAATACCAAAAAGCAAGCCCCAAATTCTCACATTTCCACCCAATTTTCATAGATTTAGATGATGATTCTTCAATAAAATAACGTAATTAGCTTATAAACTTACCTCAAGTCGAAACCTAGGTGAAATACTCTTACTTCCTCGTCCAGTAGATCCTAAATGTGCCCAACAAGGGTGGAAAATGATATTTGCTCGCGGATGTTATGTTATAAAACCCTTCTTCCGCCCAGACATTTCCTCTATGCGATCGCATCAACTCACCTGCGATCGCATTGAACAACTTTTCCAGGCCTCCAAAATGGCCTATGCGATTGCAACCCCTACTACGCAATCGCATTGCTTCAAAATCCAACATTACGTGATTGCATAAGTGACCCCGCGAACGCACTACACAAATGCACCCCTCAGGAACCCAGGTCCATTACACTACGCTATCGCATAAGACTTCCTGCGATCGCAGTGAACAACTTCCACCACCTGTGCGATTGCATACCCCTGACCGCGATTGCAATGAAAATTTTCAAATCCTCCCCAAACCTTCTATGTGATCGCAACAGCACTCCTGCAATCGCATTGAACAAAAGCTGCAACATTTATGACAGCAAAATCTGATCTCCTAGCCAACCAAAAATGATCAGTTTGAACCTACGAAATCACCCCGTGGCTTTGAGACCCCAACCAAAAATACCAACCTACTCCAAAACATCATACTAACTTTTTCCAATCACAAAAACATGGCCCTAAAACAAAAATCATCAAATCATGACGGATTCAAGCCTAAGTTTCAACTATAACTTCCGAAACTAACATTCGATCAAAAACCCGACCAAACGATGTCCGATTGACCTAAACATTTGCAGACATATCCAAAATTACCTTAAGAAGCTACAAAAACTCTCAGAATTCCATTATGATATATATATATATATATATATATATATCTATATATATATATATATATATATATATATATATATATATATATATATATATATATATATATATATATATATATATCACCTATCAACCGGAATTCGCCGAAATTCAAACTTAGCCAATTCAAACCTAATTCTACACCGGACCTCCAAATTCAGTTCTGTTTTCACTCCCAAGTCATAAATCACCACCCAAAACCAGCCGAATTGTCACAAAATCCATTCGGAGCCCTATAAGTCATGAGTCAACATCCGTTGACTTTTCCAAACTAGCCTTCTCTTAAAGAGACTAAGTGTCTCAATTTCAACCAAACTCTGTCTGATTCACTTCGAACTCCAAGAACACATATAATGAACATATAGAAGCATAAAACGGGGAAAACGGGGCGATAAATCACGTGAAACGGGTCGGGTCATCACATCCTCCCAAACTAAAATAAACGCTCGTCCTCGAGCGGGTCAAGAAACATACCTGGAGCCTCAAACAAACGAGGATATCTGCTCCGCATCTTCTGCTCGGTCTCCCAAGTGGCCTCCTCCACGGGCCGACCTCTCCACTGCACCTTCACCGAAGCCGTGTCATTTGATCTCAACTTTCGAATTTGACGAGCCAAAATAGCCATTGGCTCTACATTATAGGTCATGTACTCATCTAACTGGATCGTGCTGAAGTCTAATACATGATACGGGTCCCCAACATACTTCCTGAGCATGGAAACATGTAACACCGGATGAATCCTGTTAGATAATACGCTTAACGCTAGAGGGGGGGGTGAATAGCGTTATAGTAAAATTTAGCGTAAACTTGCGGAAATTAAAATATGCAGGAAATAATTAAGTGCGTTAAATAAATAAAAAGGAAAGAACGCACCGATATATTCTGGTTCACCACAACACGTGGCTAGTCCAGTCCCCGAGAGACTCTCTCGAGATTTTCCACTAACTTGTTAAGCTTATGGGTGCTCAACAAACCTTTACAACGTAAGGACACAAGCCTTAACACCTTTGCTCGGAGATACAACACTCCAAGACTTCAACCAAGGAAACACAAGTTCCTTACAACAAGAGAATCACAATTCTCTTACAAGTGTGTAAAACACTTAACACTCAAACAAAATACTCCTTTATGAGTAGGTATGAGTAAAAGAAGTAAGCTTTAGATCACAACAACTTTGGACAAGAATATGGCTCTCAAAAGCTTTATGAAATTGAATATAAAATGATAAACAAAAGTATGCAAGCTTATAGCAATGTAATGATCAGTTGTAGTATGTTGTTGTGTTTAAAACACTGAAATGAAGCTGTATTTATAGTTGAAAAACTTGGCATTACCGTTGCCTAATTGCCAATTAAGAGTTGCTGATTTTACTCACTGACAATCGATTGTCAAACCCCAGCAATCGATTGTCTGCCAGTCAGATCAAAATTCAATACCAGATTTTACGCTTGATAATCGATTACTTACAATCCATAATCGATTACTGGCAACGTTCAAAAAATCCTTTCCAGATTTTACCACAAACAATCGATTGTCCAGAATCAACAATCGATTACTCAGCAACGTTCAAAAAATCTTTTCCGGATTTTAATCAAAACAATCGATTATACCAAATCAATAATCGATTACCCAATAACGTTCAAAAAATCTTTTCCGGATTTTAATCAAAACAATCGATTATACAGAATCAATAATCGATTACCTGACGGTATTTGAAAACTTTACGACAACGGTCAGCTTCACAATCGATTGCACAAAGTCAACAATCGATTACTTATCAGTTTTTGAAAAACATTTTAGACACTGTCTCTTTGACAATCGATTGTCCAATGTAACAATCGATTATTTAATAAATTTGAAAATCACTGGAAGACACTTTCTCAACATAATCGATTACCATTAGTTCATAATCGATTATTCTGAGTTTTGAAAAACTTTGATGGACACTGCCTCAGTCACAATCGATTGTCATTTGTTCACAATCGATTGTCATGCAGGTTTGAAAAACCTGATGCTCACTGTCTTACTCACAATCGATTGTCATTAGTTCACAATCGATTGTCATGCAGTCTTGGCTTAAAACAATCGATTATCATTAGTACATAATCGATTATCTTAGTCCAGATTTATAAGGCATGCCTAAAAATTATTTTGACTACTGTAAATATGCATAATTTAAAATCATTTGACATTAAATTAAATATGCATGATTTTGGAAAATAGTTTTATGAGAGAAGCCATGTTACGAGTCAAGTTGTAGGATCAAGATCACAATTAAGAATGACTCAATTAAACTTATAAAACTTTGTCTTGAGCTTGAATCTCGTTGTATATCAATTGTGCGCTTGTTTCTTGAACTTCGTCATATATCAATTTTCACTTCGTTTGTCATTCATCAAAACCTATACAAAAGAACACACGTTTTAGTATATTGCATTGAGAACGTGTTTCCAACAATTTCCCCCTTTTTGATAATTCCCCCTCAATTTAAGCTTATAAATACTGAGAGTGCATACCCGTTATCTTCCCCCTTTTGCCATTAGCAAAAATAATAATAAAATGCCAAAGATGAAATAAACCTTGTTTATTTATTGGAAAGAAGGCGTGATTATTTAAAGAGAGTATAATAGCTCAAATGATAGCATTACAATCGATTATGGATACGAGATAATCGATTATTAGATGACAGAAACAGATTTTTCTGAAGAAGACTCGATTCTTGCGCGTCATGCTTTATAATTCCCCCTACTTTTAGGGCGATACCTGCAAAAAAGGATTAGACGTCTCCGACGCTCAAGTTAGAAATCATGTAACCAAAAAAATGCAATGCATGACTTAGATCAACGTGGAGTCAAGAATCCCGAGTTCACTGCGAATTCGGAAGAAGGACTCTTTCTCTAAAGGCTTTGTAAAGATGTCTGCCAATTGGTTTTTGGTTTCAACAAATTCAATTTCGACATCGCCTTTGAGAACCTGATCTCTAATAAAATGATGTCTAATTCCAATGTGTTTCGTTCGCGAATGAAGAACGGGGTTCTTCGTCAAGCATATGGCACTAGTATTATCACATCTAAGAGGGATATGATCAAGACTTAGGCCATAGTCCAAGAGTTGTTGTTTCATCCATAGGATTTGAGCGCAACAACTCCCCGCGGCTACATATTCAGCCTCGGTTGTGGACAACGCAACACTTACTTGTTTCTTGCTAAACCAAGAAATGAGAGAGCTACCGAGCACATGGCAAGTGCCACTAGTGCTCTTGCGGTCCAATTTGCATCCAGCAAAATCAGAATCAGAGTAGCCAACAAGTTGGCATGAAGAGCCTTTGGGGTACCATAGACCCACATTTGTAGTACCAACAAGATACCTTAAAATCTGTTTTACCGCAGTAAGGTGAGACTCCTTCGGACACGATTGATAACGAGCGCATAAGCACACGCTAAACATGATGTCCGGACGACTAGCAGTAAGATAAAGAAGAGATCCAATCATACCTCGATACTTTTTGGTGTCGACTTCCTTACCTTTCTCATCTTTGTCTAGATGATCGGATGTGCTCATGGGAGTTGCCATTTCTTTTGCATTGTTCATCTCAAATCGTTTCAGCAATTCTTTGCAATATTTGGTTTGATAAATGAATGTACCTTCTTTCATTTGCTTTACTTGTAATCCTAAAAAGAATGTTAACTCACCCATCATAGACATCTCAAATTCGCTTGTCATTAAATCGGAAAATTCCTTGCGTAAAACATTGTTAGTAGCACCAAATGTAATATCATCTACATATATTTGAACTAACAAAATATCATTGTTTTTATGCTTAACAAAGAGAGTTGTGTCAACTTTCCCCCTAATGAAATCATTTTCCAAAAGAAACTTACTCAATCTTTCATACCAAGCTCGGGGAGCTTGTTTTAAACCATAAAGAGCCTTTTTGAGTTTGAAAACATGATCGGGAGATTTAAAATCTTCAAAACGGGGGGGTTGTTCAACATAAACTTCTTCTTGAATAAAACCGTTTAGAAAAGCACTTTTCACATCCATTTGATATAAATTGAAATTCATAGAAGAGGCAAATGCAAGCAATAAGCGAATAGCTTCTAATCTAGCTACGGGAGCATATGTTTCCTCATAGTCAATACCCTCTTCTTGATTATAGACTTTTGCTACAAGCCTAGCTTTGTTTCTAGTGATTATACCATTTTCATCTAGTTTATTGCGAAAAACCCATTTCGTACCAATTATGGTATGACCTTCGGGTCTTGGCACCAAATCCCAAACGTCATTGCGTTCGAGTTGGTTAAGCTCCTCTTGCATTGCCAAGGTCCAAAATTCATCCCCAATTGCTTCTGAGATGGTTTTGGGTTCAATTTGAGAAACAAAAGCAGTATGTTCTAGGGTATTTTTGAGAGAGTTTCAGGTACTTACCTTGTCTCCAACGTTGCCAATTACCTGTTCAAGAGGGTGATCTTTGATCGTCCTCCACTCATTTGGCACTTTTGTTTCTTTTTCCAATTGTGGCGCTTCTTCCGTTGGTTGTTCCTCAGTTTCATCTTTATTTTCCTTGGGTGGTTCCTCTTGTATTTTGTCTTTCAAGCTATCTAAGATACCTGCAAGATCAAAACCGGAATCCTTTCTTGCCAAGCGAGCATTATTTTCGGAAAATACAACATGAGGGGATTCCTCCACAATTTGGGTTCTTTTATTAAAGACCCTGTATGCTTTACTACGTGAGGAATATCCAATGAAAATACCTTCATCCGACTTAGCATCAAATTTACCCAATTGGTCTTTGCCATTGTTATGAACAAAACATTTGCAACCAAAAACTCTAAAATGGGAAATATTTGGTTTTCTACCCTTATAAAGTTCATAAGGGGTTTTCATGAGTATCGGCCGAATTACTACTCTATTTAGAACATAGCAAGCGGTACTCACGGCGTCCGCCCAAAAATGTTTGGGTATCTTAGCTTCGTCGAGCATGGTTCTAGCCATCTCTTCGAGACACCTATTTTTCCTTTCCACCACCCCATTTTGTTGTGGTGTACGTGGAGCGGAAAAGGTATGCTCGATTCCGAGTTCATCACAAAAGTCCTCAAAGAGATTGTGATCAAACTCTCCCCCATGATCACTTCTAATTGAAGTGACGGTTGTTTCTTTCTCATTTTGAACGCGCTTAAGAAAATATTTAAAATTTTGAAAAGCATCACTTTTATTGGCAAGAAATAAAGTCCAAGTAAATCTCGAGTAATCATCAACAATCACAAAAGCATATTTATTTCTTCCTAGACTTTCAATGCGAGAGGGACCAAATAAATCCATATGAAGCAATTGCAATGGTCTAGAAGTTGAAACAATGTTTGTAGATTTGAAAGATGCTTTTGTTTGTTTCCCCTTTTGACACGAGTCACAAATAGAGTCATTTTCAAATTTTAAATTGGGAAGACCAACAACTAAGTTTTGAGAAATCAATTTGTTCAAAAGATGCATATTGATATGTGCTACTCTACGATGCCATAGCCAAGTATCATCCTCTTTACTCATTAGACAATCAACATAATCGGGTGAGGAATTAGCAAGATCAACCATATAAATATTATCCACTCTAAAACCACGGAGGATAATTTTGAAATCACTACATCTGAACACTAAGCATTCATCCGAATCAAATAAAGCAAGATTTCCCTTGTCACACAATTGGCTTATGCTCAAGAGATTATGCTTTAATCCTTTAACAAGTAATATATGCTTATTAGAGGATTTTTCATCCTTACCGATCGAGCCGATGCCGATGATCTTTCTTTTATTGTTATCACCGAAGATAACACTTCCTCCTTCTTTGTGCTCTAATTGAAGGAATTTGGATTCATCTCCTGTCATATGCTTGGAGCATCCACTATCAAGGTACCATAGTACACTTGATCCCTTCAAGCACACCTACAAAACAAATTAATGTTCTTTAGGTACCCATGCCATCTTGGGTCCTTGGGGGTTAGGCATATTATAATGATGCAATTGAGTAATATGTCTATGACGTGTAAAGCATGCAGGAGCAATATGACCAATACGTCTACAATAATGACAAGTCACATTTGGGTTATGCATCCTTCTAGGTTCATAGTAACTAGACAGATGAAAATTTCTTACTCTATTTTGAACACTGTGACTATTTCGTATTTCATGAGAATTATTTCTCCTACTATGAGCTCTAGGATGGGCAGCATTTCTAGAGTGATTGTTTCTCGGTTGAAGGCCATTTCTAGGTCTTCTCAAAGGTTCAACATTTGGCCTAAAATATGCATCATTTCTAGGGTAACTATTTCTAGGTGGTAAGTCATTTCTAGGTCTCCTAAAATGTTCAACATTTTGTCTAGCATGCATATTGGTTCTAGGATTGCTATTTCTAGGATAAGCATTTGTTTTATTAGTCCTAGGTTGAGCCTTAGGTGGTTGGGGTTTGGCTTCAACCTTTTCTTTAACCTCATTCTTAAATCCTATGCCATGCTTGGTTGATTTCAAATTTACAAGGACCTCATTCAAATTCTTGTGGGAAGAATTAAACTTATCTAAGGTACCTTTGAGTCTATCTACCTCATTTTTGAGATGCAAGCAAGAAGAACAATTTTTAGTAGAACTTTCGGGCTTATCGGCACTTCTTTTTCCAAAAAACTTGTTTTCTTCTTTCAGCTTTTCATTTTCTAAAACCAGTTTTTCTAAATCCTTTTCTTTCAAAGAAAGCTGTTTTTGAAAATCCTTTTCTTTTAATGAAGCATTTTCTTTTATGCCCTTAACAGTTTTTGAAGCCTTAATAAATTCAGTATATAATTCATCAAAATCAGTTCGCATTTCTTCAAGAGTAAAAAAGTTTTTAGAGAGATTTGACATACCTCATCTTTGTTGTCTTCTTGTGCCATAAGGCAAATATTTGCTACTTCTTCTTCTTCTCCTTCGCTTGACTCATCTCCGGAGTCGCCTCCCCAAGAAATGTATGCACGTTGCTTTTTAAAAGGTTTCTTCTCCTTTTTGATGTTTGGGCAATTTTATTTGATGTGCCCGGTTTCACCACATTCATAGCACTTGATTTGTTCGCCTTGCTTTTTGCCCTTGCGTTCATACTCCTTGCGCATGAACTTTTGAAATCTTTTGATAACGAGGCCAAACTCGTTGTCTCCTTCCTCATCAATTTGCGGTTGGCTTGTGCTCGCCTTTAGAGCTATTCTTTGCCTCCTTTGATCATCAACAAAAGGGTTAAGAATAGTAGATTCATAGGTCTTAAGCTTACCTCTTAGTGCGTCGATGGTGACGTTTGAAACGCCAATGGATTCTTGAACTGCATCGGCCTTTGATCTCCATGCCGGTGTGAGACTTCTAAGATTTTTTCGCACGAGCTCTCTATCTGTGAATGTTTTCTTGAGAGCATGTAGGTCATTCGATTATTGAAAATCGCTCAAACATTCCGTCCACCTTTTCACCTTCCTTCATGTGAAATAATTCATAAGAATGGGTTAGGAAATCAATTTTTGCTTCCCTTACCTGGTCTGTACCTTCGTACGTAACTTCTAGTTTGTCCCACATCTCCTTTGCCGTTGTGCAACACGATATTTTCCTGTAATCGTCAGCATTAACAGCACAATATAATAAATTAATTGCTTTAGCATTATTTTGAACCTTTCGGATGTCATCCGCGTCATACTCATCCTCGGACTTGGGAACCCATTCGTTTTCCACCTTCTTTGTTGGAATTTGGTTTCCCTTTATTATCACCTTCCAAAGGTGAAAGCTGTTGGACTGAACGAAGATATTCATCCTCTCTTTCCAGTACGTGTAATTTGTACCGTTGAATAGAGGTGGTCGTGTGGAGCACTGTCCTTCATCAATTCCTGCAAAAGAATCACGAGTAGAAGCCATGGATGGTTCTCTCAAACTGTTAAGTTTTCAGAGTGTTGGGCTTTGATACCAATTGTTAGATAATACGCTTAATGCTAGAGGGGGGGTGAATAGCGTTATAATAAAATTTAGCGTAAACTTGCGGAAATTAAAATTTGCAGGAAATAATTAAGTGCGTTAAATAAATAAAAAGGAAAGAACGCACCGATATATTCTGGTTCACCACAACACGTGGCTAGTCCAGTCCCCGAGAGACTCTCTCGAGATTTTCCACTAACTTGTTAAGCTTACGGGTGCTCAACAAACCTTTACAACGTAAGGACACAAGCCTTAACACCTTTGCTCGGAGATACAACACTCCAAGACTTCAACCAAGGAAACACAAGTTCCTTACAACAAGAGAATCACAATTCTCTTACAAGTGTGTAAAACACTTAACACTCAAACAAAATACTCCTTTATGAGTAGGTATGAGTAAAAGAAGTAAGCTTTAGATCACAACAACTTTAGACAAGAATATGGCTCTCAAAAGCTTTATGAAATTGAATATAAAATGATAAACAAAAGTATGCAAGCTTATAGCAATGTAATGATCAGTTGTAGTATGTTGTTGTGTTTAAAACACTGAAATGAAGCTGTATTTATAGTTGAAAAACTTGGCATTACCGTTGCCTAATTGCCAATTAAGAGTTGCTGATTTTACTCACTGACAATCAATTGTCAAACCCCAACAATCGATTGTCTGCCAGTCAGATCAAAATTCAATCCCAGATTTTACGCTTGATAATCGATTACTTACAATCCATAATCGATTACTGGCAACGTTCAAAAAATCCTTTCCAGATTTTACCACAAACAATCGATTGTCCAGAATCAACAATCGATTACTCAGCAACGTTCAAAAAATCTTTTCCGAATTTTAATCAAAACAATCGATTATACCAAATCAATAATCGATTACCCAATAACGTTCAAAAAATCTTTTCCGGATTTTAATCAAAACAATCGATTATACAGAATCAATAATCGATTACCTGACGGTATTTGAAAACATTACGACAACGGTCAGCTTCACAATCGATTGCACAAAGTCAACAATCGATTACTTATCAGTTTTTGAAAAACATTTTAGACACTGTCTCTTTGACAATCGATTGTCCAATGTAACAATCGATTATTTAATAAATTTGAAAATCACTGGAAGACACTTTCTCAACATAATCGATTACCATTAGTTCATAATCGATTATTCTGAGTTTTGAAAAACTTTGATGGACACTGCCTCAGTCACAATCGATTGTCATTTGTTCATAATCGATTGTCATGCAGGTTTGAAAAACCTGATGCTCGCTGTCTTACTCACAATCGATTGTCATTAGTTCACAATCGATTGTCATTAGTTCACAATCGATTGTCATGCAGTCTTGGCATAAAACAATCGATTATCTTAGTCCAGATTTTTAAGGCATGCCTAAAAATTATTTTGACTACTGTAAATATGCATGATTTAAAATCATTTGACATTAAATTAAATATGCATGATTTTGGAAAATAGTTTTATGAGAGAAGCCATGTTACGAGTCAAGTTGTAGGATCAAGATCACAATTAAGAATGACTCAATTAAACTTATAAAACTTTGTCTTGAGCTTGAACCTCGTTGTATATCAATTATGCGCTTGTTTCTTGAACTTCGTCATATATCAATTTTCGCTTCGTTTGTCATTCATCAAAACCTATACAAAAGAACACACGTTTTAGTATATTGCATTGAGAACTTGTTTCCAACAAATCCCTGACAAGCTGGGTGGGAAGCAAGCATACAAGCTACCTCACCAATCCTCCTGAGTATCTCAAAAGGTCTAATAAACCGCGGACTCAACTTCCCTTTATTTCCAAACCTCATCACGCCTTTCATAGGAACCTTCAACAAAACCTTCTCGCCCACCATATAAGATACATCTCGAACCTTCCGGTCCGCATAACTCTTCTGACGCGACTGAGCCGTACGAAGTCTCTAATAGATAAATTTCACTTTCTCTAAGGCATCCTGAACTAACTCTGTCCCTAATAGTCTAGCCTCCCCGGGCTCAAACCAGCCAACTGGAGATCTACACTGTCTCCCATATAAAGCCTCATACGGCGCCGTCTGAATGCTAGACTGATAACCATTGTTATAAGCAAACTCCACAAGTGGCAAGAACTCAGCCCAAGAACCTCTAAAATCAATAACATAGGCATGCAACATGTTCTCCAATATCTGGATAGTACGCTCAGACTGCCCGTCCATCTGATGATGAAAAGCCGTGATCATCTGAATCTGAGTGCCTAACTCCTGATGAAAAGTCCTCCAGAACTGGGAAGAAAATTGAGTACCCCTGTCTAAGACAATAGAAACTGGGACCCCATGCAACCGCACAATCTCACAGATGAAAATCTCTGCTAACCGCTCCGAAAAATAGGTGGTACACACTGGAATGAAATGCGTAGATTTGGTCAGCCTGTCCATAACCACCCAAATAAAATGAAAGCTCCCCGAGGTACGAGGGAGACTACTCACAAAGTCCATAGTAATTTTCTCCCATTTCCACTCCGGAATATCCATCTGTAAGTACACCACTAGGTCTCTTATGTTCATACTTGACGTGCTGACAATTAAGGAACCTAGCCATATAACTCACAATGTCCTTTTTCATTCGTCTCCACCAATAATGCTGCCTCAAGTCCTGGTACATCTTTGCGGCGCCCAGATGAATAGAATACCGCGAGCTGTGGGCCTCCTCTAATATCAACTCTCGTAGCCCATCCATATTTGGCACGCAAATCCAGCCCTGCATCCACAACACACCATCACTACCAATAGTCACATCTCTGGCATCATCATGCTAAACCCTGTCATTCAGGACAAGGAAATGCGGGTCATCATACTGGCGTTCCCTAATGCGATCATACAAACCACACAAGCCAACACCTGACTAGGCTCAGAAATATCCAACCTCACCATCACATTAGCCAAGGACCGAACATCAACTGCCAGGGGCCTCTCCCCAAATGGAATGTACACCAAGCTACCCATACTCACCGCCTTCCGGCTCAAAGCATCGGCCACTATATTGGCCTTCCACGGATGATACAATATGGTAATATCATAATCCTTGAGTAACTCAAGCCATATTCGCTGTCTCAAATTGAGGTCCTTCTGCTTAAACAAGTGCTGATGATTGCGATGGTCCGTGAACACCACACAGGATACGCCATATAGATAGTGCCTCCAGATCTTCAAAGAATGACATATAGTAGCCAACTCCAAGTAATGAACAAGGTAGTTCTTCTCACGAGGCTTTAGCTGACGCAACGCATACGCAATAACTATACCCTCCTGCATCAATACACATCCAATCCCAACTCTCAAGCATCACAATATACCAAGTAATTGGCTGAAGCTGATGCCAACCGGAGCAGTAGTCAACACTGACTTGAGTGTTTGGAAGCTGTCCTCGTACTCATCTGACCATACAAATGTTGCATTCTTCTGCGTCAACTTCTTCAAAGGCGAAGCAATAAATGAAAAACCCTGAACGAACATACGGTAATAACCCGCCAAACTGAGGAAAGTCCGAATCTCAGTAGCTGAGGACGGCCTGGGCCAACTCTGCACCGCCTCAATCTTCATTGGGTCAACCTGTATACCATCACTGGACACCACATGCCTCAGAAAAGCCACGGAACTGAGCCAGAACTCACACTTGGAGAACTTCGCATAAAGCTTCTCCCCTCTCAACCTCAACAATACCACCCTCAAGTGCTGCGCGTGCTTCTCCTGGCTACGCGAGTACACCAGAATATCATCAATAAACACGCTCACAAAATAATCTAGATACGACATAAATACACTGTTGATCAAGTGCATGAATGAGGCTAGGGCATTAGTCAGCCCGAATGACATAACCAGAAACTCATAATGCCCATATCTCGTTCTGAAAGCTGTCTTCATGATATTAGAATCTCTAATCTTCAGCTGGTGATAGCCTGAACGGAGATCAATCTTATAGAATACCTTTGCTCCTTGAAGCTGGTCAAACAAATCCTCAATACGGGGTAGTGGATACTTGTTCTTTACATTCACTTTGTTCAACTGTCTGTAATCAATGCACATTCTCATTGTGTCATCCTTCTTCTTTACAAATAACACTGGTGCGCCCCACGATGACACACTGGGGCGAATGAAACCCTTATCTAGGAGTTCCTGTAGCTGCTCCTTCAACTCCTTTAGCTCTGATGGTGCCATGCGGTAGGGAGGAATAGAGATCGGTTAAGTGACCGACACCAAATCAATACCGAAGTCAATATCCCTGTCCGACGGCATGCCCAACAGGTTTGCTTGAAATATATCAGGGAATTCCCACACCACGGGGATCGAGTCATAACTACGAGCCTCAGCCCCAACATCCCTAACAAATGCTAGATATGATAAACATCCATTCCCAACCATCTGCTGGGCCTTAGAAAAGGAGATTACCCTGCTGATACAAAATCCGTTGTACCACGCCACACGACCCTCGGGATATCTAGCATAGCTAACGTGACTGTCTTGGCATGATAATCCAAAATATCATGGCATGGTGATACCAATCCATGCCCAGAATAATATCAAAATCCACCATGCACAATAGCAGCAAGTCAGCTCGGGTCTCCAGACCCCCAATAGTAACAGGACAGGACCGATACACGTGGTCCACAATAATAGTATTACCTACTAGGGTAGATACATGGGTAATGCTAGACACCCTCGGGTAGTCCCCAAATGACAAGCAAAGTAAGAAGATACATAAGAATATGTGGATTCAGGATCAAATAAAACTGAGGCATCCCTGTGGAAAATTGAGATAATACCTGTGATCACCGCGTCTGAAGCAACAACATATCTTCTATCTGGAAGTGCATAGAAACGAGCTGACCACCGCTCGATTGCTCAACACTCTTGGGGAGACCTCTAGATGACTGACCCCCACCCCTACTAGACTGGGATGGTGCTGAAGTAGAAGGGGTAGAAGAGGAAGGCTGATCCCTCTGCTAAGACCTTCCACTGCAAAGTCGAGGACATTGTCTCCTCATGTGGCCAAACTTGCCACATTCATAACAACTACCCAGAGCTAGAGAAGAGGACTGAAGGGAACCTCTCACTGCAGATGAACCCTAGCCTGATAAAGCAGGTGCAGAACCCTGAGATAGGAGGGAGCTGAGTGAAGACTGGCTCTGTTGATTACCCTAACGGCCACGGCAAAAAAGAAGCTCCGTTGTGCTCTGGGCGGCCTAACTGAGGGGGTCTAAAAGAACAACCTCTGCCTGATGAAACTGGTCGCTAGATGGAGCACCATTATAACTGCCCGAACCTCAAGGCCTCTTGGCCTCCCTCTCCTCTCGCTCTTTGTGATGATCTACCTCAATCTTGCGAGCCTGGTCCACTACCTTCTTGAAGGTTGTTGCTACCACTCTTTCCCTGGTCATCAAGATACGAATAGAATAGTTGAGGCCATCTATGAACCTCCTTATCCTCTCCCGCTCTGTCGGGATCATCCATGTAGCATTTCTTGCTATTTGAGTATACCTCAACTCGTACTGAATCAGTGTCATATCCCCCTGAACTAGCCACTCAAACTGGCAGCGCAACTCCGCTCTGCGGGATTGCGGCGCATACTTCTCTAAAAAAAGAGTGGAAAACTGCTGCCAGGTAAAGCGTGCTGCTCCTGCTAGCCTATGTCTCTCAAACTCCTCCCACCATGTGAATGCTGGCCCCGAGAACTGGAAGGTAGTAAAAGATACCCCACTAGACTCCTGAATCCCTACTGTATGAAGCATCATCTGACATTTATCCTGAAATTCATGGGCATCCTCGCCCTTAGTACCGTTGAATGTAGGAGACTAAAGTCTGCCAAACCTCTCTAACCGATGTTGCTCGTCGTCAGACATCACCGGAACAACATTCCTGGGGCTGGCGCAACTGGAACAGCTGGTGCAACTGCCTGAGGTGGGGTTGCCTCTGGCGTCTGAAGTCCCTGTACAACCTGCTCTGATGTACGAGCTGTAGGGGTCTCATGACCACCCCCGGTCTTAGATGTCAGTGTGGCAACGGTAGTTGAAACTGCCTGAGCCAAACCAGTACAGATAGATGAGATCTGGGCTAATGCCTCCTGAAGGCCAGGAATAACAATAGGCACTGCCGGTGCCTTAGCGGGTGCTGATGGAGCATATCAACAACTGGGGGATGATCCTAAATAGAGGTGACAGGTGGGTAAACTGGTACTGTCCCTGCTGCTCTACCACGACCACGACCACGGCCGTGTCCACGGCCTCTAGCTGGTGGCAATGGTGGTCGTCCACCTCGCCTGGTAGCACGAGTTCTCTCCATCTACGAGAGAATAGGATATAGAAGTTTAGTTTTTGGATCAATAAAGCTGCACGACAAGAGTTCAAGAATATGAAGTGTTTCCTAGAGGTTCTGCAGCCTCCCGAGGATAAATAGAGACGTCTCTGTACCGATCCGCGAGACTCTACTAACCGGCTCAAGACTCATGAGGCCTAGTAACCTAGGCTCTAATACCAACTTGTCATGACCCCATACCCGGTCGTGATGGCGCCCAACACATTCCTAGGCAATCCAGACCAATCACACTCACATTCTGAGCTACAAGCTCACATGCTTTATTCACAAATCATTAACAATAAAGAGCAAATCCAAAATTTTTACAGTTATATAGAAAACATCCCAAACAACCAGTACATAACAACCTCCCACAGATCTGCGGGTCACGAGTCAAGAGCCTCTACCAAAATAGAATAGTAATACTAAAATATATCATAATCTGAGTACACGGAAATATCAAAATATAGATATAATGGAGGAGTCAGGTCCTGCGGACGCCAGGCAGCTACCTCGACAAGCTCCGGAGAATACTCTGAAAATACAGCTGAAAGATCAACTCTGCCCTGAGGTACCTGTATCTGCACACATGGTGGATGAAGTAAAGTGAGTACTTCCAACTCAGTGGTAATAGACATGTATAATGATATTGAAGGCAAGAAATCCCAGTATACTAGACAGTAAAGCTACAACAGTGTTTATATTCTTTTTAACAGTGTAAATCTCAAAAAGCAGTAACAGGTAAGGCAGAGAAGTATAAATACATGTATGTAATGCAAGAATTCACATGAACGCTACGACACATAGCACGATTCATTTGGGTACCCCCGCTCACTCTGGGGGTTCAGACTCCGGAGGGGATCTTACCGTCCAAGCACAATATCATAGTAACATACGCAGTGGTGCGCAACCCGATCCACTATCAATCCAGCTACATGCATGCAAGCCTCACATGCATAAATAATTTACCGTTTTTAGTTCCGTTTATCAGTAATTATAGAATTAGGTATTCAAAACCTCAAAAATTACTCATTATATTTAAACAGTGTTCTAGCTCAGGACTGATATCATGAAAACATACTATAATTCATAGAAACAGTGATAACGATCCTCACGGGATCTAAATAACCGGCATGCAGCCCAAATATATCCATCAACATCCAAGTAGGAGGTTTACCGACTTATTTATAACCAATACACAGTAGAATGCCACTCGGTCGGACTAAGCCATAGTCCCCAATAGCAATCGACCACACACTCACCGCAAAGCATGTGTCTCGCCTCAATACAGCGTCACATTGTGATATACATGGTTTCGAACCCTCAGGTCATCATCCACATCTATTACTCACCTCGAACCGGCTCCGAGACTAGTCCTCTATGCCTTTCCCTCTAGAATCAACCTCTGCGGGTGCCAAATCTGATCAAAACCAATAGGAATACATTGAAATAGGCTAATGGAACATAACCCAATCGAAATAACTCGAAATACACCCAAAAATACGAAGTTGGCAAAACCCGAGCCTCAGGCCCGCTTCTCAAAAAATTATAAAATTTACATTTTTGGAATCCTCGTCTCACCACGAGTCCATAAATATAAAGTTTATCAAAATCGGATTCCAATAGCCCCTTCAAATTCCAAATTCTCAGTACAAAAAACCAAGCCCTAAATTCTCAAATTTCCAAACAATTTTCAGAGATTCAGATGATGATTCTTCAATAAAATCACGTAATGAGCTCATAAAACTTTCCTCAAGTCGAAACTAGGTGAAATCCTCTAACTCCTGCGTCCAATAGCTCCAAAATGCGCCCAACAAGGGTGGAAAATGATATTTGCTTGCGGATGTTAAGGTATAAAACCTTCTGTCTGCCCAGACATTTCCTCTATGCTATCGCATCAACTCACCTGCGACCGCATTGAACAAATTTTCCAAGTCTCCAAAATGGCCTATGCGATCACAACCCCTACTATGCAATTGCATTTCTTCAGAATCCAACACTACGTGATCGCATAATTGACCCCTTGATTGCATTGCACAAATGCCCCGCTCAGGAATCCAGGTCCATTACACTATGCGATCGCATAAGACATCCTGCGATCGCAGAGAACAACTTCCACAACCTGTTGATCGCATACCCCTGACCGCGATCGCAATGAACAATTTTCAAAGCCTCCCCAAACCTTCTATGCGATTGCAACAACACTCTTGCGATCATATTGAACAAAAGTCTGCAACATTTATGACAGCAAAATCTGATCTCCTAGCCAACCAAAAATGATCTGTTTGAACCTTCGAAATCACCCCGAGGCCCCAGAGACCCCAACCAAAAATACTAACCTACTCCAAAACATCATACGAACTTTTTCCAATCATAAAAGCATGTCCCTAAATACAAAAATCATCAAATCATGACGGATTCAAGCCTAAGTTTCAACTATAACTTCCGAAACTAACGTTCGATAAGAAACTCGACCAAACGACGTCCGATTGACCTTAAACTTTGCAAACATATCCAAAATTACCTAACGAAGCTACAAAAACTCCCGGACTTCAATTTCGACCCCCGGATCAAAATCTCACCTATCAACCAAAATTCGCCGAAATTCAAACTTAGCCAATTCAAGCCTAATTCTACACCTTACCTCCAAATTTAGTTCCGTTTTCACTCTCAACTCATAAATCACCACCGAAACCAGTCGAATCGTCGAGAATCCATTCCGAGCCATAACAATCATGAGTCAACATCCGGTTGACTTGTCCAAACTATCCTTCTCTTAAAGAGACTAATTGTCTCAATTTCAACCAAACTCTGTCGGATTCACTTCAAACTCCACGAACACATATAATGAACATATAGAAGCATAAAATGGGAAAAATGGGGTGGTAACTCACATGAAGACGGTCCGAATTGTCATAGATAGATCCAAAAAGAAGATGTTGGACCTGAACGGGGAAAAAGGGTATTTCAGTGACACAGATGACGGGGAATGCGGTTAATCAGTAAACATGCAAGATTTTCAAGAAGAATAATTTGTCGTAGAAAACATATGGGGTAAGAAGACTAGAAGTAATAATTGAGAGGTAGTCGTCAAGAAGGGCATAAATTATTAGCCAAGTTTCAAAGATGGTCGGACAACACGAAGCATGGAAAGGAGAAAAGGAAAGGCATTCCAACAGAAGTACCGCAATCAACCACCGCACTTTAAATTGACAGATTTGTTTTTGATTTGAAACAGGGGCGCAGAAATGTTATTGATGGCAGGAAAATATTCTACAGGAGGACTATCAAGCTGGGACAGAAAATTTTCTGTCATGTTGAAAATTTTCTTGAAGTCGGGTATTCATCTGTTGAACATGAAGGTCAATAGAAGTTTATTAGAGAGGGAAGTAGTTTTCAGGAAAGAAACACCAGTTTTAAGAAAAGTAATTTTCGGAGGAATGAAGCACTAATTTTTAGGGAAGTAGTTTTTGAAGAAGGACAACACCAGTTTCTAGGAAAGTGGTTCTGAAGGAAGATAGTTCAAGTTAGAAGGTAGGTAAAACAAGTTTCAGAGGAAAATGGGTAACAGATATTAATCTTAGTCTGTTGAATCTTTCACCTAAGATAAAATCTTAGTCTGATAAATTTTTCACCTAAGATAAAGAAATCTTAGTACGTTGAATCTTTCACCTAAGATAAAAATCTTAGTCTGATGAATCTTTCACCTACGATAAAGGCAGAAGTTGGGAAGGTATAATTTGGAAAAGGGAGAAGGCAGAATTTGAAAAATGAAGAAAGGAAGGCATAATTTGGGAAAAGAAATGAAGGCATAATTTTGGAAAAAAGAAAGGAAGACATATCTTGAAAAGATGAAGGCAGAAGTTGGGAAAAAGAAAGTAAGGCATAATTTGGGAAAATAAAGGAAGGCATAATTTAGGGAAAAAGAAAGATAGGCATAATTTGGGAAAAATAAAGGAAGGCACAATTTGAAAAAGAGGAAAGGAATGATTGATTTGAAAGATTAAGAACGTTTGAATTCATAAAATGGACCTAGTCTGATGAATTATCTCCTAGAGTCAAAATCTTAGTCTGTTGAATCTTTCACCTAAGATGAAAATCTTAGTCTGATGAATTATTCACCTAAGATAAAGATAAAAATCTTAGTCCAATGAATTTTTCACCTAAGATAAAATATAAAAATATTAGTCTGTTGAATCTTTCACCTAAGATGAAAATCTTAGTCTGTTGAATTTTTCACCCAAGATAAAAGGTAAAAATTTTAGTATGTTGAATCTTTCACCTAAGATAAAAATGTTAGTCTGAGAAATTTTTTGCCTAAAATAAATTTTAATTTTTAAGATAAATTTTAGACTTTAAATTTTTTTAAAAAAGTTTCATCTCAGTCTTATCACAATTCAAGTTTTAGTTTTTATTAGTATGTTGTGACAAATCCCAGTTTTCCAAACTAGGGCAGAAAGTTTTCTTTGTTTTATCTATTTTTGTGAAGTCATGAGCCCGCCTGAATAATAGAGGAATACTTTCAAGTTCAAGTTCAGCAACAAGGGATTTCACCGAGAAAACACAAGATAACAAGGCAACAAGAAAACACAATACAACAAGGCAACAAGGAAGTACAAGAACAAGTTTGAAGAATTTAGATAGGATTTTGTAATCCATAGGTTGTAGCTTAGGCTAGTTTTTTTTTTTTTTGATTGGTGTAATAAGGAAGGTCAACGAGCAGTAGCAGCAGCAATCACAGTGCAACCACAGCTTCTTGCAGTCCCAGCCACCAGACATTCCCGAACTACACTGACCTGATTCCTGTTTAGCCCAGGATATGTAGGCAACCTCTGAAGCAGGGTGCGATCAAACGTTTCAAAAATGCTTCACACGGTATTTTCAAGCGGGCAAAAATCGTTCGTATTTGCTCACTTATATGTTTCCGAATATATTTCATAGCTGTGAGCACATGATTTTTTCCTATATATGAATAATTCCCAAAAAATTCAAACAAAATGAGTTTTACTTATTTTTTCAAATTTTTGTGAATTTTGTGTCATTCTCTGGCAATCGTTGCATCTTTATTTGTGCAATTCAATTCATATGAAAAATACAAAAATATATTTTCGCATTTGCATATAATTGCACATTTTAGGATTAATTAGGGATAATTTATTTTTGAACAAAAAACAAAAAATAACAAAATAGTCAACTTTTATATTTTTATTGTTTTAATTGTAAAATCGTTACGAAAATAATGTTTACAGTTTTAAGCATTAATTAGTGTTAGCTTAGTTTTCATTTTTATGTTGTGTCTTCATAAAATTCAAAAAAAAAAATAACAAAAAATATAAGGTAGGAAAAACAAACAAAAAGAGAATTAATTAGAAAATAAGGAGTAATAGGGAAAACAAAAGTTGGGAAGGGGATTTGTTTTGGCCCAAAAATAGATAATCCACATCACACCCGTCCGGACCCAAGCCCAATTAGTCACCACCCGGTCTAAGACCCTAACCCAAAACGACGCTGTTTCTTGCGTTTTTAGATCTGAGTCGTTCGTTCATTCTAATCCAACGGGTTGGATTTATTCTTCAATATTCATAAAAATATTCGAAAATTTGTCCAAACCCTAAGATACAACTCACCCTCCTCGTACCCATATCCAGTCACGTCAGAACCCCGCCGCCGACGATCACCACTTACGCCGATGAATGCCAGAAAAACACCATGAAACCTCCTCTTAACCCTCATCATGGACCCATTACTAGTTTCATCCAAATCCCTCCCTACCTCCTCAAATAATGGCTAAGTTTTCCGGCTACGACCCACCCTTGTTCAAATCCTCCCAAAATAACACCATGGGACCACCCGAGTCCCCTCTATCCAACCCCCATAACCGCTTGCCTCGAATCTGGATGGAACGCCTCGAATATCAAATTGATTTTTTCGGCCAAGACTTCGATTGCTCCAAACCTTACCGGATTGATACCAAGTGATTCCCTAGCCTTCCACGTATGAATTTGTCATCAATCCAGCTTTGTTTCCGCAAGAGCTGGCCGTGTTCAAACTTAGAAATCTAATCGGAGTTTTGAAATAAATCAGTAAGTCTTCAAGTGCATATTCTTATGTTTTTTTCTTTCTTTCTTTGGTGATCTTCACTGATTTCCTAGGATATATATCTCCTTAATTTGTTTGGTCAGAGATTAATGACTCTTCTTTTTATCTTTCTTGTTGATCTCTATCTTTTTGATTCATACTAGTTTTAGGTGATTAATTAGTTATTCATTAGGTTTGTTTCAATTTGGCTGTTCGAATGATGATTCTTAATTTCAATTGTAATATTGTTTAGTTAAACATTTGTTTGAGTGTTATATGGTTAAGTGTGATTTAAGTTCAGTTTTTATTTAGTTTGATGATTATTGTAGTTACTTGGTTCGGGCAGATAGGTTGGTTAATAGTTGAGGTAGAACTACATTTTTTGGTTGAAAGTTCAGACCCTAGGATTCGTTTGGATATAGCTGTTATGTTTTTAATAATGTTAGGATAAATTGAGGGTAATTGGGGTAATTTAGGGTAGGGAATCTAGGATGAACTTCCTATGAGCTTCTACATTGGGGGGGGGGGGGGGGGGTTAGGTGATTTGCAAAAGATAGGTGTAGTTACTTGGATAACAAGTCAAAAAACAAGAGACTAAATGGGTAAATAAACAGGGACTGGGTTGAAACTAGAAAAACTAAGGACTGCCTGTTAGTTTGCCTATATAGGGCAGTCATTTCTGCCTTGAAAAAAAAAGTGTGGCAGCCTAAAATCCTCCCAATAATACTCTCCAAGGTTCCAGATCTGAAATTCAAATTTCAGATCTGAAACTCACTTAGATCCTAACTTCTTCAAAAAGGAAAAACCAAAAACAATAGAAAGTTTAATAGAAAAACCAAAAACAGACTGTTCCATTGAAATCCTTAATTTAATTTCAAACTTTGAGCATTTGATCTTCATCTCTTAGTTCAAGGTTGATGGATGAGAATTCATAGATATATGAGTTGATTTCAAATGAGTTTAGGACCAATTGAGTTGGATTTTTGATTGAACTTTGTTTTCCTAAAAGTGTTAAATGCATTCTGGGCACGTTTTCTTGTTTATTTGGTCTGTTTTCGCAGCTGTTTGAGTAGATCTCTCGATTCTATGTGGTTTAAAATACTTTGGGATTCTGAAGTTCATTCCTGGGGGTCTTTTCTTGTTCTCCTTCATTGGGAATTGATTGCTACTATTGCTATTTGAATTATGGTTGATGTTGATCTCCTGATCCATTCTCTTCTCCTTGTGTTACATTTTCCAGGTATCTCCTATGTTTTTCTGAGAATTGGAAAGGATCATGTAAACCTGAGCTTGAAAAATAAAGGAATAAGTGCTATTTGAACAACTGTTCGCGTTTACTGCTATCTCTTTTTAGTTTTAAAAGTATTCATTAGCTTAATTCATTTGGAACTTGTATGAATAGACCTAGGCTGTATTTATGACTTCTGGAAATTGTTTGGACTATTTGGTTACGTTTAGCTAGACTGTGAGTCTATCGTTCTGATTCATATTAGACTATCGATTGATTTTAGATTAATTGGGTTGTTTGAGTTAGTTTGGCGTGAAGTGTAGTTAATTCAGTAGGTTTGTTTAATTGATTTGTTGAATCCAATAATTAGTAGTTTATAGTAGCTTAATATGTGTTAATAGTATAATATATTATAATATAACGTAATTTCAATTTTCAGCAGTACTAAAAACGAGTCCATGTCTCAAGGATCACCTGTATTGAGGGAATAGCGTTAGTTCGTTAATAAGATTTGAGAGATTTTCAAATAAAAATGAAACAAATGAGGTAATGTAATCAAACTCACTGTTATAATTAGAGATAGGTGTAATAAAATTGCACAGGATAGGATTGATGGGTCATTTTGGATTTACACTTTGGCATGAACTTTGCTTCCGCTTAGGCTAGATCTGGGAGCCGCAGATTGCAACTGGAGTGATGAATTTCATTCTGGGCCAACAATTGGGCCTATTTTTTATTCAAGGTTTGAGACGTGAGTTTGGGTTTTGAAGCCCGAAATAATAGTTAAGTAGGATTTTTATATCTTTTGAGACAAAATAGAAAAAATAAAGTTGATTTTAGGTTCGCACTTTTAAAATATTGAGATGAGCCTCGCCGAATAAAACATACAAATTGCGGAGCCCTAATTCAATGTTTACTAAAAAATTTTAGATTTCAGGATGGGCCATTTAGCGAATTTCACGGTCTTCCCCAAATAATATTACGTTAGTATCTTTAGGCACGACTTAATTAAATTACTCTCTTAAACTCGGGTGTGCATTGATGCGATCCAAATCCAAGTCTCGACGAAGTCAAAATGTGTTAACAACCACGGGTGCATTGATTGCGACGTGGTTCGAAATGCATTTGCATGATGTCACAATTCTATTAAAATAAATAATGAAACGCGGTTTCCCGAATGAGAGGCATATAGGCTAGCATGTATTGAAATCAGATAAAATGAAATGCAACAGTTAAGCGACCATGTTAGAACCACGGAACCCAGGAATGCCTAACACCTTCTCCCAGGTTAACAGAATTCCTTACCCGGATTTATGGTTCGCGGACTGTAACAGAGTCATATTTTTCCTCGGTTCGGGATTCAACCGGTTACTCGGGACACCATTAATTTTCCAAGTGGCGATTCTGAAAAATAAATAAATTAATCTCGTTCAGATTGTCCTTTAATTAGAAAAAATCCTTTATGCCCTTGCGGATGTAGGTAAAAAAAAGAGGTGTGACATCATGTTTGTGCCGCCAGAGAAGCATTTGCTATATATGCTCCCGGTTGACCCAAAGAGATGCTTTCTATGGGAAATTCTATAATGCAAAAAACTGAAGGATATTGGAAGATGTTTCTGAAAGTAACTTATGGCAAGGTGGTCACTCTGAACAATATCCTTCATGTTCCCGATATTAGAAGGAACTTAGTCTCCATTGGACTTCTAGTTAAGAACGGGTTTAAATGTGTCTTTGCATCTGATAAGGTTGTAATAAGTAAGAATGAGATGTTTGCTGGAAAATGTTACCTCACTGAGGGCCTTTTCAAGCTGAATCTAATGGTTGTTGAGAATAATAATAAAATTTCAAATTCTTCTTTTATGTGACGACCTGGACGGTCGTCTTTGGAATTTATGCACCGTTTCCCCATTATCTGCTTACCCTAAGTTCATTTCTGCTATTTTGGTTTGCCGTGATATTCGGTAATAGAATTCGGAGTGTTTCGAGACACTTAGTCCCTAAATGAGATCATAAGTGTTGGAAAATGGTTCGTAATCAGAACAGTGTCAACACGACCTCGGAATGGAAAACCGATGGTTCCGTTAGCTCCGTCAGGTGATTTTGGGGTTGGGAGCGTGTTCAAGATGTATTTTAGATGTCCGTAGCTCATTTAGGCTATAAATGCCGAAAGTTAGAATTTTGAAGTTTCCGGTGTGATAGTGAATTTTTGATCCGAGGGTCAGAACGGGATTTTGGAAGTTTCTGTAGCACCATTATGTCATTTGGGACGTGCGTGCAAAATTTCAGGTCAATCGGACGTGTTTTGGTTGGGTTTCGAATCGAAAGTGAGTTTGGTTAAGTTTTGGAAATTTTAAGTTCAAATCATTGATTAAATTGTGTTTACGGTGTTGTCTTATGTGATTTAAAGATTGGTGCAAGTCCGGATGATGTTAAGGGATAGGTTTGGGGGTTTGGTTGAGGTCCCGAGGGCCTCAGGTTTATTTCGGATGCTCGACAGGTTGATTTTTGGATTTTTTGGATGAAGTTTTCTGCTGCTTCTGTTGTTTCTGCATCTGCGGAAGGGGAGCCGCTTAAGCGGTTACCGCAGACGCGGCTATGGAATCGCGGACGTTGTCTGAGGGGAAGTCTTGGACCGCAGAAGCGGAGAAGGACCCGCGTAAGCAGCCATCGCGGATGCAGCCACTTGTTCGCAGAAGCGGAAGTTGAGATTTTTAGTAAGACCGCTGAAGCGGCTTTTTGACCGCGAAAGGGGGACTGCAGAAGCGGTCCCTAAATCCTCAAAAGCAGAAATCACAGTAGAGAAAAGGGTTTTATCCGGGCTTAAATTTCAAATTTTTAAAAATCAATTGAGAGCTCGGACCAAGGCGATTTCGAGGGGGTTTTGAAGAAGAGATTATTGGGTAACATTTCTATGATCCTTCCTAGGTTTAACCCATCAATTAATTGTTAAATTCATCTTTTAAATTCACATTGAGGTCCAAAAATGGAGGAATTTGAGTAGAGGTTCATTGACTAATCAATAGGGATTTGAGAGAGCATTTGACCTCCGATTTGGGAGATTTTATATGGTTAGACTCGTGAGAGTACAAGGTTTTTAAAAATGTAAAAAATTATTCGATTACGAGACATTGGCCTGAGGGAAATTTTGGTCATTTTACCTATTTTCACGCCTTAGCTTTAATTTCAACAACGTAATTAGTTGCTTGCGATGTTATTTACAATATGTAATTGGTTTGAATAGATTTGGGCCAGTCAGAGTCGGATACTGGTGGCAAGGGCGTTGTTTCTTAGCGGTTTTGTACCAATTTAAGGTAAGTGTCTTATCTAACCTTGTGTGGGGGACCTTTCCCCTTAGGATATCATTGTCACTGTTTAAATGCCTTGTGCGCGAGATGACGGACGTGTACTTGTGTTAGTTGTTGAAAATTTACCTGACTTGGCTTATTTAGACTGTGTTTCTTCACATATTTAATTGCTAAAAATGATACTTCACTTGTTTTGACTTAGGAAAAGCATGTTAGTAACTCAATTGATCAATTTTACTAAATGGTAATATTTTTTTTCTCTTGTACAACATGTTAGCAACTTAATTGCCTTATTTGGTTAAATTGCAATATTTGTCCTTTTGTGAAGCATGTTAGATTCTCGATTTTATTTGTTGTTCGTATTTCGCTTCATTTCCGTTAAATATTGGTTTGTTGTGGCGTTATTTACTATTGGGACTACGGGATGGCATCCCGGGAGCTCCCCTTGTCCGCATTTTAGTTTGAGTTTTGGAAGTGCGGGATACCAAGAGATCCCCGTCACTGGATTATATGACTGGCGGATACTAAGAGATCCCCAGTGCCGATTTTATTTTCTGGCGGATACTAAGAGATCCCCAGGGCAGGACTGAATTACTAGAGGATACTGGGAGATCCTCGGGGTACTTGGAGATCCCTTGCTTATATGATGAGGATACTAGGAGATCCTCGGGATACTTGGAGATCCCTTGCTTATATGATGAGGATACTGGGAGATTCTCGAGATACTTGGAGATCCCCGATGATAATTAGCCTGTAGCGGTTGTTCTTGTTTTGTAGAGTTGTAGTATAGACTATTTTGTTCTTCTTATTGTTGTTAGATATTCGAGATTTATGTACTTCCTACTGTTATTTCATTTCATATAGGGGCCTCGACCTTCCTCGTCACTACTCCATCAATGTTAAGCTTGGCACTTACTGAGTACCGTCGTGGTGTACTCATGCTACTCTTATGCACACTTTTGTTGTGCAGATCTAGGTACTTCTGGACTGGCGCGCTATTAGAGATTTAGAGATGCTTTGGAGGTTTGAGGTATGCATCTTCCGCGTCCGCAAAGCCGAAGAGCCTTCTTCTATTCTACCCTTAGTTAATAGTTTCTTTCGTATATTCAGTTGTTAAGATACTTCGGGATGTTAGAGCAGTGTGATATGTTTACTCTTCGCCTGTGTTGCCCGTGGGTTTATGGGTTTTGGAGGTTCCTTACGTTATTTTGAGTCGACGTGTATGTGCCAGGCGGCACTCTATACATTATCTTATGCTAATTATGTTTAAATTATCGTTTCAACAAAGATTGTTGAATTTCCGCAATGTGTCAGGCTTACCTAGTCGCGAAGACTGGGTGCCGTCATGACATGTTCACGATGGGTGAACTAGGGTCGTGAAATTTTACTTGAGTCAAATGATTTATGGCATATATGTTTGGGTCATGTCAATATAACACCTTGCGGAAAATGATTAACTTGGAAGCATTGCCTTAGTTTGAATGCAAAAAATCAAAATATCAAATATGTGTGGAATCTAAGTATGTTAAACATCTTTATAAGTCAGTGGAAAGGAATTCAAATCCTTTAGACTTAATTCACACAGATATTTGTGACATGGAGTCAATACAATCTCGTGGTAGAAAGAAGTATTTCATAACTTCTATTGAAGACAGTACTAGATATTGCTATGTTACTTACTTGACAATAGAGATGAAGCAATAGATGCATTTAGGAAATATAAAAATGAAGTTGAAACATAACTTAACAAGAAAAGCAAAATGATAAGAAGTGATAGAGGTGGTGAATATGAATCTCCTTTTGAAGAAATATGTTTAGAATATGGAATCATTCATCAAACAACGACCCTTTACACTCCCCAATCCAAAAGGATTGCAAAAAGAAATAATTGTTCGTCAAAGGATATGTTGAACAAATTGTCGATAAGTTCTTGTCTGCCACAGAACTTGTAGGGGGAAATCGTTCTTATGGCTAACCGGATACTAAATCGAGTATCCCATAGCAAAACACAATACATTCCATTTGAAAAATGGAAAGGAAGGAATCCCAGCTTGAATTATTTTAAAGTGTGAGGGTGTTTGGCAAAAGTGCAAGTTCCTAAACCTAAAAGGATAAAAATAGGACCAAAAACTGATGATTATGTTTTCATAGGATATGCGACCAATAGTAAAGCATATCGATTTCTAGTTCATAAATCTGATTATCCTGACATTCATAATAATATGATTATAGAATCAGATAATGCTAAGTTCTTTGAAAATATATATCCGTATAAAAAGGAAAGTAAGTCGACTGGTGAAGTATTAAACGACCCCAGGAAGAAATAAAAGAAGCATATTTAATCAGGAGGATCCAAGACGTAGTAAACGTCAAAGAACGTCTACTTCATTTGGACCAAGTTTTTTGACTTTCTTATTGGAAAATGAGCCTCAAATATTTAATGAAGCTATATCTTTTTCAGAATCATTATTTTTGAAAGAGGCAGTCAACTGTAAAATAGAATCCATACTGAACAACCATACATGGGAATTGGCTGATCTTCCTCATGTAAATAAACCTTTAGGTTCTAAATGGATTTTAAGTGGAAAATGAAAGATGATGGCACGAATTGACAAATTTAAGGCAAGAGTTGTAGTCAAATAATATAGATAACGAGAAGGTCTTGACTACTTTCATACATACTCTCCAGTTACAAGAATTACATCCATACGGATGTTAGTAGCATTAGCTACAGTGTATGATCTTGAAATTCATCAAATAGACATTAAGACGATTTTCATGAATGGAGATTTGGAGGAAGAAATCTACATGGAACAACCTAATGGGTTTGTAGTCCCATGTAAAGAAAAGAAGGTATGTAGACTTGTTAAGTCCCTTTACGGGCTAAAAAAAGCACCAAAACAATGGCATGCGAAATTTGACCAAATAATATTGTCACATGATTTTAAGCTAAATGAATGTGATAAATGTGTGTACATTAAAAATGTTCCAAATCACATAGTCATTGTTTGCTTATATATGGATGATATGCATATAATGAGTAATCATATTGTCATCATAAATGCTACTAACTGTATGCTAACTAGCAAGTTTAATACGAAGGACTTGGGAGCTGCTGATTTAATTTAGGGGATTAAAATCCATACGACTCCTCAAGGTTTGGAATTGTCACAATCTCATTATATTAAGATAGTACTTTCAAAATTTAAGCACTTAGGGTTTAAAGCTGCAAAGACTCCAATTGACGTGAATCTTGCATTAGCAAAGAACAAAGTCCAAAGCATATCACAATTGGATTATGCTCGTATGTTGGGATGATTAATGTATATCATGAGTTGTACATGACAAGATATAGCTTCATGACTCCCGAGACCAAGTAACCTAGGCTCTAAAACCTACTTGTCACGATCCAAATCCCACTCGTGATGGCGCCCAGCACACTACTAGGCAAGCCCGACTATTATTCAACACTTAACCCAACTTATCAAAAATAGCAGAAAGAAATATCAATTAAGAAAGATTAGAGTACTGAAGAATTTAATAAAATACACAATATAATCTCACTAGGACCCGGTGTAACAAATCTGAGCCTATAGAATACAGAATATCATCCTAATACATGGTATATCCAAAGTCTGATAATGCGGAAATAAAGAGATAGGATAGGAGGGAGAAGATTAATGGCTGCGAATGCCGTGCAGCTACCTCGATACTCCCAGAAGCTGGATCTGCTAATCAACTGACTACTGAGCCTGACATTGCCCTTGATCTGCACACAAGGTGCACGGAGTAAAGTGAGTACTCCGACCCAGTGAATAATACAATAAAATGCAGTCCAAAGATAAGAAATCATAGTAAATACACAAGGTAAGATAAAATCCAATATACTGCAACATATGGAACTGAGAAGCTAAACAACAGTGTAGATACAAATACATGAATGCAATGCAATGCATATGAAGGTACATTCCTGGCGTGCAGCCCGAGCCATCCATATATTTATTTATCGTCGACGTCGCTCACTGGGGGTGTGTACAGACTCTGGAGGGGCTCTTACAGCCCAAGCGCAATATCTTGGTCGGTCATTGTTACCTAATCGGTCAGCCATTGTTACCTGACCAATTTATATCACACAGTGTCATTGTTACCATTGTTCCACGCATATATTACAGTGTCATTGTTACCACTGTTTCAAGTCACTTTATATTCAGTCCAGAAAATAATATAGTAAGCTCCTTGGCATTTTACAAAACAGAAGTTCCAGCCCGAAATACATTTAAAATGTCATTTAAGTTTTCTACGCTTAGAATTATGGCTGATTTTGCAAAATATCATTTAAAACGTTGGACTAAAATTTAATGATATGAAAATCATGCTAAGAAGTAATGTCAATCCTCGAAATATTTTACAAGTCGGCACAAGGCCCCAAACATGGCATCAAGCCCAGTAATATCTATAATGTATGTGTATCAATCACCAGTATAGTATAAACACCACACGGGATGAACCAAGTCACAATCCCCAATAGTATCCGACCCCACACTCGCCATGGGGTGCGTGTCATGCCTCAATATAGCATTACGATATGAAAGTTTGAGGTTTCAAAGCCTCACAACAACATTTACATCTATTACTCATCTCAGGATGGTCAAAAGTCTACTTCCCAATGCCCTTTCCTTTCGAATCAACCTTCTCGTGCATCGAATCTTGCCAAAACCACAACGGATATATTACAATAGGCTAAGGAAATATAATCCATTCGAAAAGACTCGAAAAATATCAAAAATCACGAAATTTGCAAAACCCGAGCACCGGGCCCACGTCTCGAAAAATTATGAACGTCACATCACCGGATTCCTCGTCTCTCCACGAGTCTGTACATATAAAATTTACCAAAATCGAAGTTCATTTGACCCCTCAATTCACCAAATCTTATTTTCAAATCCTTAGGCCTAAATCCTCATTTCTTCTACAATTTTCATGCTCAAATCCATGCAAGATGTACTTAACTCAAAATTGGTGGGGATAATTTACCTTCACATTGATGATGAAAATCCCCTCTTGAAACTCTCCAAAATTGTCCATACTTTGAAGAAATAAAGAAAAATGAGCTAAATCCGTGTATAAAAGAATCTGCCTATGCTTCGTCGAGTTGTACCTAGCACTTGTGCTATACAAGTTGTACATCCTATTAAAATTGTTCCTTGTCGGACGCCTTCTGTTTAAACACCCATAATGTCTTGTATAAATATCCAAATAACAAACGGATTAAAGATTTAGAAACTAAACTTAAATATCTTTAGTTTGATAGGTTGTACACCCTATAACGCTTTATATATCCCGAGATATGAGCTTCTAAATTGCATCGTAAATTCTTCCAAAATTGCTCCAGCAGCCCTATTCGATCCATCATAACTTTCTGAGCTAATATCCAAATTGTGAATGGTAAAACTTTATAAAAACCAGAATGTATGGGATACAACTTTTGTGTTTTGTACTTTTTCGGATTTCTTATAGATTACAAGATATGAGCTTCCGAATTGGACTTCTCGCACCAGAAATTTGGTGCACAGCTGAAGCAAAAGGAAATATTTGCATTTTTTAAAATATGAAATAGTCCGTTTAACCACCCAAAACTCACCCAAGGCCATTGCGACCTCAACCAAACATGCCAAAATATTCCATAATATCGTTCAAACTTGTTCCAACCTTCGGAACGCTCAAAACAACATCACAATGCCAAATTCGCATCTGATTCAAGCCTATGAACTTTGAAACTTCTAACTTCCACATCCGATGCCGAAACACGTCAAAACTAGTTCGAATGACCTCAAATTTTGTAGATAAGTCCAAAATTATATAACGAAGCTACAGCAACTCTCGGAATTTCATTCCCACCCTTGGATTAAAATCTCACTTATAAACCGGAATTCGCAAAAATACTAAATTTGCCAATTCAAGCTTAATTCTACACCAGTCATTACAAAAATATTCCGGACACACTCCTAAGTCCAAAATCACCTAACAAATCTATCCGAACCATAAAATTCGCATTTGAGCGCTCTAACACATAAGTCAATATCTTGTTGACTTTTCCAACTTAAGCTTCCATAAAAGAGACTAAGTGTCACAAACCTTACGAAAATCATTCGGGAATGACTTCAAATTTTGCGCACAAGTCACATTCGACATTACAGACTTGACCCAACTTTCGGAATAGCATTCCGGCCCCGATATCAAAATTTCCACTTCCGATCGAATTTTCTCAAAAACCTTCAAATTTCTATTTATAGCCAAACGACTCCAAAATGACCTACGGACATCCGAATTCACTTTAGATTGCACTCCCAAATCCAGAATAACTATACGGAGCTACTCCCAGTCTCAAAATTCCAAATGGAAATCAATAACACTTAAATGCATTTTAAGCCAAGCTGATGCAATTTCTTCTAAAATGCTATCTTCCACAATAGGCGCCAAAATGCTCCCAGGTTATCCAAAACCATATTAGGGCATACTCCCAAGTCCGAAATCATTATACAAACCTGCTGGAACCTTCGGATCCCAATTCTGAGGTCGTTTACTCAAAATTCTAATCCTAGTTCATTTCTTCAATTTTAAGCTTTTAAAATGAGAATTTCCATTTAGATTTGACTCCAAACTTCCTGAATTTTAATTCTGACCATACACACAAGTCAACATACCTGAGATGAAGCTGCTCATGGCCTCAATTTGCTGAATGACGCGCCGGAGCTCAAAGAGATCGGTCGTGTCGTTACAATCTCCCCTACTTAAACATACGTTCATCCTCGAACGTGCTGGGAACTACACTGAAGTAGTCTGAAATCACTTGTTTAAAACATCATGCACCTTCTCGTGCTACCACTTCTCAGTTGAGAATATTAGCTCGAAAATTATGTAGATATACTTATTTATTCAAGCAAATAAGCCATTAGGCCCAATTCCAACATCCTGAATTTCTTGCCAAGCCTGTTTCCATGATACGACCACCATATCAATCTCCACACGTTGTACCCAAACATGACAGCATATATTTGCTGAATTTACACTTCGCATCACTTTACTCATAGGACCACAATATCATTATTTAAACATAATAGTCTAAATTCCACAAATCTGATGCTCCCATTGCATCTCATGACCTACACAAGTCTTGCTCTAGTTTTTGTTTCAACACCGATACGACTGAAGAGATGTGCCGAAATTCAAAACCAACTGTTGAATCAACAATTCATTGGATCTACTCTCATAACAAGTTCCATTACCTTGTCCCAAACCAAAGAATGATATTTGCTCTATAATACACTTCATATAATCGGTTTGCACTGACCACAAATCTAGTAACCTCGTCTCATCCAGTATGAAATGCTCAGGCAATAAGCCACCTCAGACATAATCAAAAATCCCACAAGACGCCATAATGTGCCAGTATGCTCTCAATTCAAATGCGATACAAAAGGAAGGCGAACTCTAGAAGGAACTACTCAACTCACACACTAACATAGACTTCCTCTGAAAACAGGGAAACAGAACACACAAAAGCAAATATGAGCAATGAATTGAACATCACACTATTGCGGCGAGCAACCCGATCCAAACAATGTTGATCTCACATAAGGAGATATACGTCGAGATGAATATCTCATCACATCAAAATACCGAATATCGGTCATAAACACACTAAGATGAATAATATCATGCCCAAGGAAACATATAGCGCTATATGCTACAAACTCAAGCACAACTGAGCTGTGATACATGATCTAAGTCTTAAGAGCCATCCTGCTCATATAACACCCCCGCTGAGCGGAACCCTAACACATAAGGAATTTACCAAGCCATCTCACAACTCATACGGTGCAATATATCTATATATGAATTAATTGACCACGAAATAAGACTGCGCCTCACAAAGAGCGCATTGCTGAAATAAACACAATTGGCCTGACGTAAGGCTCACTTCTACATTTAAATCTATCCACCGACCTCTCGATCCTGATCGTGCCAAGCTAGGCGAATAATCTTTCACGGGTCCATAACCCAATAAACAGAGTGTCATTCATGCATAAATTCTCAAATGGATGATATTACCAAAATCCTCATACTTAGTTTAAATTTATAATTAATCAAATGACTACATGTCACACTTATACAATCTTCCTGTGGGACAAGCTCCCACCATCTTCCGAAATAATTAACGGGCCTGCACATTCAAACCACCGGCTGCACTAAAGCTGAAAAGTGATTAGGAATCCCTAACCAGGATGCAAGGCCTTTCTCACAAAACACCAATCTCAAGTGATACTGATGCCAATACCCATCTTACTCAAAATACTGAAACTCCTTTCCTGTTCATCCGAGCTTTTGACATCACATTCATTGACCAAACTGCAACCTTAGTCCTTACTTCAAATTTCAAACAACTCACTGCACCACACGTGCCGATATACGATAGACGCGATCTCCATCACAACTCTGGAACCGACGATAGGCTAATACTTCATCACATAAGACTTTCCATTTATCTCACTTCAGGAGAACTATAGCAACATAGAGGCGAATTTTCATAATCCTCGAATATGCCAATATCTAAGTAGTGGTCCAAGCCACCATAACCCTTTTTGGGATCCGCCTACTCATAACAGGCCCTAGCTGAAAAATGATTCAGAACAACATTAATCACTGCGGTCGACAAGTCTCACACGCACTGCCACAAATCACATGCATGACTCGATCACGTTGAACGAACCGATCACTGGCACCAATATGCCAACTCAACTATGGCTAATCAGTCTACTTCCTTCCAATTTATCCTTTATTTCCTTAGAAATAATAATATCTCCCTTCAACACCTAACTTATTCCAACCGCACTCACCCCGAGTGAATTTTAAATCATCAGACCATGCTATCTCAAAAACCATGACCATTTCATGACTCTCAAATGTTACACCGCAAGTCAAAAAATCATAGAGCATTCTGTGTCTTTCTTCATAAGTTGCTTCAAAAGCTTGACTCTTAACTGTACTTATAGACTCAGAATCATAAGGCACCACACTTTGCCTCTTGAATTCACTAGGACCACTATTGAGAGCCACCCGGCTTTGACTTGGCCCCTAATGCAACCAACTTTACTAAATTTTATAACATATGAATATCCTCTCAATAAAGCACCCAAAGGGATCAGTTCCCTCGAAGCCTGCACCTATACGAGACATAAATCATGAATCTTCCCTAAAGTCTGAACATGAGCCAATAAGGCTAACCATATCATGAATTCAACAATTCAATTACTCAAATTATAACTCATGGTCCTTTGCCGTAGCTGAAATAACCAATTAATACGCTAACAACCAGAATTCACGCAGGTAATTAACCATGCAACCTAATCGTAAGCGGTGAGACTCTCCCACTTAATTCAAAGCCATTATTACACGAGTCTCGAACACATTAGAACCATTCTCTCAAGTCATTTACTCTTATTCAAACTGCAATTCACCTGATCCAACTAACATAACCACTCGTGCCTCATTAGCACTCTAACACCCCAGGGTATGACCTCATTCCAATACAACCAAACATCTTCCCACTCCATGCACCGAGCATTCTTTGCCAATGACAGCTTACGACATACTGTGATTCTCACACATCTATGAAGCACCATGTATCCTTTTTCAAAGTTCTCCCTTACCCGTGCCATCTTCGGACCAATTTCCGCAACCAAAGCTGATTCGCCAACATGCCTCAAACCGGAACTAACATTGCATATGACCGTACCATTATCTAATCAATAGCAAACTCCCCAACTTGGCTCGAAGCCATTGATCACAACACATATACTCTGTTGCTGCTATAATACCATGGTGATATTAAACTCATTCCTTCATAAGCTTATAGAAACACGAATCATCGGAAATTTTAACTATTCTACAATTTTTTTTGCATTCACTCACCCCACAGTTAAGCCCACTCTTTAGGCGACCATATGTTTACTAAGTCCCAAATTTTTCAAAAATTCCAGCAGAGTTTCCTCTGTAATTGTGCTTATCCACCTGCCAGAGAATCACCAAAACTATCCTAACAACACATCCACAACTTGACAAAGCATCACAATGAAAATCAAACACTTAATAGTCCACCTATCATCCAACAGGTCTCCATCGTTACTTCCAAGTCATCTATATACATCTTGCAGTTGCAACATACTCATCACATAGCTATCCATCCATCATTCCCACTAATAGGGATAACACCAAGCATATAAATTCAAAACACTTGCTTACATAATCAGCACCTCAGTGGTCAAGCCATAGGCAAAGATCCGGCCTCAAGTTCTCCAGACTAGCCTAACATAAAACTCACAGAGATTACACCTCGCCCCTGGATCGGGGAATTACAAGACATCAAGGCACATCTAATACTGAGCATTTGTTCGCGCATACAAATATATGGAAGGAACCGTAAAAGTTACTTTTTCAAGCTGAATCAAGTACGCACGATAAGATTTCAAGAATGTGAAGTTATCCTAAAGGTTCTGTAGCCTCCCGAGGATAAGTACAGACGTCTCCGTACCAATCCGTGAGACTACTAAACCGGCTCATGACTCTCGAGACCAAGTAACCTAGGCTCTAATACCAACTTGTCGCGACCCAAATCCCGATCGTGATGGCGCCCAGCACACTACTAGGCAAGCCCGACCATTATTCAACACTTAACCCAACTTATCAAAAATAGCGGAAAGAAATATCTATTAAGGAAGATTAGAGTACTGAAGTATTTAACAAAATACACAATATAATCTCACGAGGACCCGGTGTCACAAATCTGAGCCTCTAGAATAGAATATCATCCTAATACATGGTATATCCAAAGTCTGATAATGCGGAAATAAAGAGATAGGATAGGAGGGAGAAGATCAATGGCTGCGAATGCCGTGCAGCTACCTCGATACTCCCAGAAGCTGGATCTGCAAATCAACTGAATCTACTAAGCCTAACACTGCCGTTGATCTGCACACAAGGTGCAGGGAGTAAAGTGACTACTCCGACCCAGTGAGTCATACAATAAAATGCAGTCCAGAGATAAGAAATCACAGTAAATACACAAGGTAAGCTAAAATCCAATATACTGCAACATATGGAACTGAGAAGCTAAACAGCAATATAGATACAAGTACATGAATGCAATGCAATGCATATGAAGGTACATTCCAGGCGTGCAGCCCGAGCCATCCATATATTTATTTATCGTCGACGGCGCTCACTAGGGGTGTGTACAGACTCCAGAAGAGGCTCCTACAGCCTAAGCGCAATATCTTGGTCAGTCATTCTTACCTGACCGGTCAGCCATTGTTACCTGACGAATTTATATCACAGAGTGCCATTGTTACCACTATCGCAAGTATATATTACAGGGTCATCGTTACCACAGTTTCATGTCACTTATAATCAGTCCAGAAAATAATATAGTAAGCTCCTTGGGATTTTACAAAATAGAAGTTTCCAGCCCGAAATACTATATTATTTCTGACTGATTATTTACAAATGCAGCATGCAGCCCGAGCCGTCCATATATTTATTTATCGTCGACGGCGCTCACTGGGGGTGTGCACAGACTCTGGAGGGGATCCTACAACCCAAGCGAAATATCTTGGTCGGTCATTGTTAACTGACCGGTCATCCATTGTTACCTGACCAAATTATATAACATAGTGCCATTGTTACCACTGTTCCAAGTATATATTACAGTGTCATTTTTACCATTGTTTCAAGTATTATACTGTGTCATTGTTACCACTGTTTCAAGTCACTTTATAATCAGTCCAGAAAATAATATAGTAAGCTCCTTAGGCTTTTACAAGATAGATGTTTTCAGCCCGAAATACATTTAAAATGTCATTTATGTTTTCAACGCTTAGAATTATGGCTGAGTTTGCAAAATAGCATTTAAAACCTTGGACTGAAATTTATATGATATGCAAATCATGCTAAGCAGTAATATCAATCCTCGAAGGATTATACAAGTTGGCACAAGGCCCCAAACATGGCATCAAGCCCAGTAATATCAATAATGTATGTGTATCAATCACAGGTATAGTATAAACATCACACGGGATGAACCAAGTCACAATCTCCAATAGTATCCCACCCCGCACTCGCCATGGGGTGCGTGTCACGCCTCAATATAACATTCCGATGTGAAAGTTCGGGGTTTCAAACCCTTATAACAACATTAACATCTATTACTCACCTCAAGACGGCCAAAAGTCTACTCCGCAACGCCCTTTCCTTTCGAATCGACCTCCTCGCGTGTAGAATCTTGCCAAAACCACAACGGATATATTAAAACAGGCTAAGGAAATATAATCCAATTGAAAAGACTGAAAAAAATCTAAAATCACGAAATTTGCAAAACCAGATCCCCGTGTCCACTTCTCGAAAAATTATGAAGTCACATCACTGGATTCCTCGAAAAACATTATAATGTATGTGTATCAATCACAAGTTGTACATCCTATTAAAATTGTTCCTTGTCGGACACTTTTTGTTTAAACACCCATAACGTCTTATAAGAATATCCAAATAACAAACGGATTGAAGATTTAGAAACTAGACTCAAAGATCTTTAATTTCATAGGTTGTACACCATATAACGCTTTATATATCCCGAGATATGAGCTTCTAAAGTGCATCGTAAATTCTTCCAAAATTGCTCCAGCAGCCCTATTCGATCCATCATAACTTTCTGAGCTAATATCCAAATCGTGAATGGTTTAACTTTATAAAAACTAGTATGTATGGGATACAACTTTTGAGATTTGCACTTTTTCGGATTTCTTATATATTACAAGATATGAGCTTCCGAATTGGACTTCTCGCACCAGAAATCTGGTTCACAGCTGAAGCAAAAGGAAAAATCTGCATTTTTGTAAATATGAAATAGTCCGCTTAACCACCCAAAACTCACCCGAGGCCACTGCGACCTCAACCAATTTCATAACATCATTCAAACTTTTTCTAACCTTCATAGCGCTCAAAAAAACATCACAGCGACAAATTCGCATCTGATTCAAGCCTATAAACTCGAAACTTCTAACTTCCACATCCGATGCCGAAACACATCAAAACTAGTCCGAATGACCTCAAATTTTGCAGACAAGTCCAAAATTATATAAAGAAGTTACATCAACTCTTAGAATTTCATTGCAACCCTCAGATCAAAATCTCACATGTCAACCGGAATTCGCCAAAATACTAACTTTGCCAATTCAAGATTAATTCCACACCGGTCATCACAAAAATATTCAAGACACACTCCTAAGTCCCAAATTACCTAACGAAGCTATTCGAATCATAAAATTTGCATTTTGAACGCTCTAACACATAAGTCAATATCCAGTTGACTTTTCCAACTTAAGCTTCCTTAAAAGAGACTAATTGTATCAAACCTTACCAAAATCATTCGTGAATGACTTCAACTTTTGTACACAAGTCACATTCGACATTACGGACTTGACAAAACTTTCAGAATTGCATTCCGGCCCCGATATCAGAATTTCCACTTCCGATCGAATTTTTTCAAAAACCTTCAAATTTCTATATTAAGCCAAACGACTCCAAAATGACCTACTGACCTCCGAATTCTCTTCAGACTGGACTCCCAAATCCAGAATCACCATACGGAGCTACTCCCTGTTTCGGAATTCCAAACGGAAATCAATAACACTGAAATGCATTTTAAGCCAAACTGGTGCAATTTCTTCTAAAATGCTATCTTCCACAATAGGCGTCAAAATGCTCCAGGGTTATCCAAAACCAGATTAGGGCATATGCCCAAGTCAGAAATCATTATACAAACTTGCTGGAACCTTCAGATCCTAATTCCGAGGTCGTTTACTCAAAATTACAATCCTAGTTCATTTATTCAATTTAAAGCTTTCCAAATGAAAATTTCCATTTAGATTTGACTCCAAACTTACTGAATTTTAATTCTGATCATACACACAAGTCAATATATCTGATATGATGCTGCTCATGGCCTCAAATTGCTGAATGACATGCCGGAGCTCAAAACGAGGCGGTCGGGTCGTTACACTTGTGCTCTAAGTAAATTGAGTCATTACACGAGCAATCCAGGTCAATCTCATTGGATGGAAATGAATCGAGTTTTGAGATATTTATTACATACCCAGTACTTTGCTTTGCACTACAGTAAATATCCTGCGGTGATTGAGGGATATTGTGATGCAGATTGGATCACCGGTTCAACAAATTCTAAGTCTACAAGTGGATATGTATTCACTATTAGTGGATGATCGGTATTTTGAAAGTCGTCCAAACCAACTTGTATTGCCCAATCTACAATGGAGGCTGAGTTCATTCCCTTAGATAAAGTCGGTGAAGAAGCTGAACTGCTCCGGAATTATATAGAAGACATTTCATTTTGGCCTAAATTGTTGGAACCAATATACATACATTGCGATAGTCAAGAGGAAATTGGAAGGGCTGGGAGCATTATGTATAATGGTAAATCTCATCATATAAGACGAAGACATAAAACCATTAGGCCACTACTCTCTAGAGGAATTATCACGATTGACTACGTAATGTCAAGTGATAATGTGTCAGATCCTCTATCAAAAGGCCTAACTAAAGGGGTAGTTGAGAAATCATCGAGGAGAATAGGATTACGGCCGAGAACAACTTAATATAGCGGTAACTCTACCTAGACTGGAGATACCAAGATCTAGGTTGAAGGAGATCAAACAAAGTCATTAATGACGGTTCAATATTGTCAACCAAATTTTTGGTCCATTCTCGTATTGAGACAATGTTCAGTACCAAAGATAAGTCATTGAGGCTTTTTAATGATTTCTAAATTTGATATGGGGTATATCAAATAGTGTATCTACGGATGAAACATTCAGGAGTCACCTATGTTAGTATGAAATGTTAGCCGCTTCAACGAGAATTTTGTAAGGCAACTACTCTACGCATTTATGAAACCAGGCGGTGTTCATGGCCAAAACAAATATAACAATGAGAACCAAAGATGATTAAGGATTAATTATGTGACTTATAGTTGTCTAGATATTCACAAAAGTCTGGCGGTTCAGTGATATCAAATCTACCGACTGACTGAGTATATCCAAATAAGTTTACTACGAAAAGTTCAAAGGGAAATCTACTTATGTAGATGCAATTAATCCTTGATTGTAAATCACACAGTTTTTCGTGCATATCTCCGTGATAGAGCCATTCCCTATTCATGTGGGCGATTGTTGAGATTTTAAAGCTAACATAAGCTCAAAAGAGCGTAAATGGGAAATTGAGGGAAAATAAAAATTTTAAGTAAAATTTTAAGTTCCCTCTTTGACAATGGGAAAATTTCCCATATTGGAAGTGGAAAAGGTTATTGACGGGTATATATACAATTACTCTTCTTCTAGCTCTTAAATAGTTAAGAAGAAGGCAAGGCTTGCTCTATCGCCATCGTCGCTCGCTCGGCTCGGCTTCGGCTTCGACTTTGAATTTGGATTTTGATTCAGATTTGGATTTGGTTAAATGATTGATTGATTGATTATTTTTTGGATCAAATTTATTTGTTAATAATAAATATTAATGTGATATTATTAATAATTCGATTTTGAAGGGAAAATTAATATTATATCCAAATTATTTGTTTCGTCAACGTTCATTTTCCATTTTATAATGGAATAATAAGGATTGAATTCTCATTTTATTGTTGCATAAATAGCCATATACCTTATGTCTGTTTTGCTTATACAGTCGTGATAGCCTTTCTGAAGATTCTCAACATATTGACTATCTATCTATCTATACATGCATACATACATACATGCATACATTTACATACATACATACATATATATATATACATATATATATATATATATATATATATATATATATATATATATATATATATATATATATATATATATATATATATATATACATACATATATATATATATATATATATATATGTATATCACTCTCTCTGATTTTCCATACGAATTTCTGAGTTCTCCTTCTTTCTTCTGCATTCTTTTAACTACTAAGAAACGATAAGTGTGATTTGCTACTGATCTTTGTGTTAGCTGAAACACTGGGGTTTGAAGTAGCGATATACCAGTGTGTAATTCATTCTTTCCTGGGAGGAAATAATCCACAACCTTGGGTACTAGGAGGGGATTAAATTTCTTATGGAAACACTATGAATTTAGTGGGCTTGGATTAAATTTTGTTTCTATTTTTTTATTTCCGTTTATACGTTATTTTATACTCTTCAGAATTATTTTTACAAGTACAAGATACTAACAAAGCCAACATGCTAATAATCATAATAAATCCCCAAGACTTAGTAGTACAAAGTCACAAACCTTAGCTAAATACATATAAATATCGAAAAATAAAATACAATAATGTTCAGATAGAGAACTGGCAATATAATAAAAAGGAAAGGACTCTAAGGAACTGCGGCAATCGAGTAGCTCTTTGCGATCAAATAAGCTAACACTACCTAAGCCACTACCTCCAACACCCCCCTCTGCACAAAAATATACAAAAGTATAGTATTACTGAGTAAGTATCAAGACTAACCTCACTGGAATAGTAATGAGGGATAAGTCAACACTCACTAATCAAATAACTTGTGCAGAATATCAATATAGATCTAACAAAAGAAAGCAAAGCAAATAGATGGAAGAGTAGTCATGTGATATACATAGATAATCAAGGCAGAAATGTAATACATGTGAAAGTAACTAAAGGGAATCAATGGCAGTTCTAATCATCAAACGGCTCCGATACAAGAATTACAACAAGAATCACCACGAGGTACCATGCGTCATAAAAACGTCACGAGTCCCAAATCACGAATCATATACACATGGCACCTCATGCCCATATTATTAATTTCCATTGTACAGCAAGGCCTCGTGCAAAAATAAAAGTTACAACCGCACGAATAACTCACGTGCTGCAATGAAAACTCACGTACCGATCATCACAATCCGTTCAGCGTGATCATGCGCTCGATATCACAATCCGCCCGACGTGGTCTCAATATCACAATCCACCCAGCATTTTCATGGGCTACCAGTCCAAACTATATCGTAGAGAAAGCATATATACAAGAATATATGTACATGATCAATGAACATCGAGTTTTATACTCTTGGATTGGTACAAATGACATGTTACGATATATGCATGAGCAAGTGTACTATCACAACTCAAATTATCAATTAATATCAGAGACACCAAGTAGCACACTGGGAACATCACAACAAATCACAAATCTGCTTGATGCAAACAAGGAAGTCAAAAGCAACAACCAGAATACTCCTCTTTCCTTTACAACACGCCCCCAAGCCATCACATAGCATCCTCATATAGCCACTTATACTTCACTGCATTGATAATACCATAATAACTATCGGTATCACTCTACCCAGATAATATATCAATAGCTACCTCCGTCCTGGAAATAACATAATAGCCACTCGTACCACTCTGCCTAGAAAATAACATAATATCTAGCCATATCACTCTACCCAGATAGTATATCAATAGCCACATGTATCGCTCTGCACAAAATTAATCAATCCCCACAATATGTCCACATATACCGCAATATTTCCAAAACAACAATACCAATTTCACAATAAAGTATAGCCCACAACACAACAACAACAACGTATACAAGAATTTTGACAACAACAAAATAAAATGGGAAATAACTCGACAATGAAAGATATTTCATGTAACAACAATTTTAATTAAAATCATACTAATAACCTAAGAGTCTAAACCGGTCAATTTTCACATATAAATCCAACTACACACTAATCACCTCGTATACATGTCTTTCACATAATCCAACAATGCAAGTAGACCAAATCCTATAGGGTAGCTTCCTCCACACAAAAAATAGGCAAGATACTTACCTCAAATAAGCTAAATTAATACTCTAAGAAGCTCTTCATGTGTAATACAACCTCCAGAAGGCTCGAATCTAGCCAAAATAACTTAATATCATAAATAAAAGACATAAATATAATTTCAAATAATAAAGCTTCAATTTTTACTAAGATCAAAAGGCCAACCCAAAAAGTCAATTCCGGACCCGCACCCGCACCCCAAGAACCAGTCAACATTCACAAATTTCGAACATCCATTTCGATATGGTTTTAACCATACCAAAATCATCAAATTCCAATCTCAAACTGGCCTTCAAATTATCAATTTATGTTATAGAAAAGTTTTTACTAAAATTCCCAAATTTTTGAATTTAAGTAATCAAACAATCACAAAATTTGAGGTTGGAATCATGAAATATAAACAAATCCGAGTCAAAAATACTTAAACCAATCCAAATCGTGAAAATCCCATTAAAAATCGCCCAAAACCGAACTGTCTAACTCAAAATGTGATAAAATAAGAGAAGTCCTCGAAATAGAATACCATATAAGTTAGCTCCAAGTAACCCTTCGGGATTGCGAAGCACAAACTTCACTGACCACAGAGATACCCTTCAAGTTCGCGACACATACATCAAAAACATGATGCATCGCTGAGTACCTGAGCCAAACCTATGTACACGCAGTGTATGCCACGTGAACGCGAAAAAAATATCACTAGCTCCCAGTTCTTTATCAAGAATTCGTCATTACCATCGCGAACGCATTGCCCAAGCACCACAAAGCTAAACAAACATGACCCGCCCATTGCAAATGCAAAAAGGAAAAAACACTCAACTCTAATCATAGACTACGTGATTGTAGTCATCCCTGCGTGATTGCAAAGGATATCAGCAACAATAGAAAACCAACAATGCAACACGAAGGAAAATGATATGAAACCACCCCGAAACTCACTTGAGCCCCTCGGGACCCTGTCTATTACACCAACCAAATCCAAAACATAACAAAGACCTACTTGAGACCTCAAATCATGCCAAACAACATCAAAACTACAATTCGCACATCGATTCAAGCCTAATGAACTATTGAATTCCAAATTCCAAAACTCATGTTGAATCATATCAAATAAACTCGGAATGACCTCAAATTTTGCAAGCAAGTCCCAAAAAGTCACAACGATCTTATACTAACTCACATAACCAAAATCGGAACCCGATAGCCATAAAGCCAACTCTCGGTCAAACCTATAAACCTTTCAAACCTCACTATCAAACTTCAGCCAATTCAAGCCAAAACAACCTAGGAACCCCCAAATCTACATTCGGACATACGCTTAAGTATAAAATTACTATTCAGACCTAACAACATCATCAAAATTACTATGCGCACCGTTGTATTTTCACACTTAGCCCGGACGATTAGTCGCGTGCAACTTAACATTTGTAGTTTTATTTTAACCTTATAGGCATTTCAATTTGATTTTATTCTTCCTAAGTTTTTCAATTTTAAAGCATCGGTCATTCATGGTCGGTTGGGGTCATTTGATGTCTTTACCGAGGCTAGCTATTTTTTGAATATATCAGCTTACTTCAGATGAGAGCCTTGTAATCGATCTTGTCGTTCTTTCTTTACCTTATTTTGACATAGAGTTAGACCAAAAGGGATTAAAAAAGAAATTAAATAGAAGAAGATAAAGAATTTTCAAAAACAAGAGGCATCCCTTTCGAGGAAAAAGAAAGAAGGACTTATCTGGGAGTACATGCGGACTTAAATGAACATGACATACCTTTTAGACTGGATGCCTGATACGTGTAAACCGTCCACCTCTCAAAAACTCATCACAACTCTTATCTTGAAACTGAGAAACCCTGCCCAGGACTGTGTTAATGCCATGGTTGTGTGGATCCTCTTTTTTATCAGCAGTGCGCTTTGTGGGTTTTCACTATATGATCTCTATCATTTCCCTTCTTGTCATCTCCTTATAGTGCCTTTTGATGGTTTTTATTAATAAGACTCTCTTATTTTTATTTTCTCTACTCACCATCGACTTTCGGTGCCCGTGAGGATTTTTATCGATAAGACTCTCTCATTTTTATTTTCTCTCATTTCTTGATAACATCATGCCCAAATGTTTGTGATCTCTGATTCTCGAACAGTATCGCCGATTGGTCGAAAGGACTCGAAACGGATATGGGCTGAAGTGCAACTTTAGAACCTTTCAGGAGAAACCATTGCCAAAATATCATAATAACTGCCCTAGTTTCAACTTTTGGGGGTAATGTGAATTTTTATTTGGTGTGACTGAACCCCAGAGTGAGGTTGCCTATGTATCCTTTTTGGAATCATGTCAAATGTATTTCAATCAACATGAACTTTATATGATTTTTTTCTTTTCCCTTTTATTCTATTTTTCCTTTTTTTTAGTTCTTTGCCTTTTCTTTCTCTCTCTTTTCAATGAGGTTCCAAAGGGTGGCCAAGAAAAAGTAACTATTTCAAAGGATTGGCAAAGAGTTAATCGTTTTTGGGTAGTGAAAATGAAAGTCATCGCCATCCAAATCAGAGAGCATTAAATTTGCATAAAGGGTCAAACATAGTACTTTTTGACTGTTGTCTCGGGGATGTTTCCTTCAATGTCTCCCAAATACGACGCTTCCTTTTGCAAAACTCATGTGGCAATGTATGGACCTTTCCATATGGAGAAAAGTTTTCCTTAGCTTTTTAATGATGCGGGAGAATACGTCTCGGAACGAGTTTCCCCACTTCAAATTTCCTTGACCGCACTTTCTTGCTGTAGGCACGTGCCATTCTTTGTTGGTACAACTGCCCATAGCAAACTGTGGCCAATTATTTTTAATCAATCAAGGTCAATTGTTCCGATAAATTCTTGACCCATTCTTCATCCTCGATATCGGCTTCAACAATGATCCGAAAAGAGGGAATTTCAACTTCTACTGGTATCATAACTTTAGTTCCATAAATCAATCAAGTAAAAAGGAACCTTCATACCTCATTTCTTAAGGGGAAAAGAGATTTTCCACGTTAAGTGTCTTTGTTGAAATTATTTATTTAATTAAAGAGTCGACACTTGGGATAATTAATTATGATGTCCCAAGTCACAATTTATTCTAAATCCCGATCCCAAAAAATTTGACTTTTTTTTTAAATCTGTGAATACAAAAGACCTGGTAAAAAATCCTGTTAACCCGGAAGAAGGTGCTAGACACTCCGAGATTCTGTGATTTTAGCAAGGTCACTTTATAATCATGCTTGGGTTAATTATCAAATTATTACGTATTTTCGAACCTATGTGCATTTTATATTTTACCGCTTTTTAGTACTTTGTTATGGACTTCTTTTTGAAATGGATCATATGTGTGCATCCATTTTGTTTAATGTGCTAAAATCATGTCATGCATAAATGTATACAATTAATAACACTTAATTATTTGTTAAGATTGTTTTCCCATAGTCGTACGAACCCGTACCTTCATTTAATTTGAAAATTACAACTATGTCACACGAAGGTATACATAATTACGATAATAGATTAAAAGTATGCCTAAAATATTCTACGAACGTTCATGAGATAATTAGTTTTCTTAGAGTTCATAGTTGTTGTGTGAGGTTCAAGTGCTATGGAACTTGTGTAGATGAAGGTTAAATGCATGGAGTAACATGAATACGCCAACTCAGTAAGTAACAACAGTAAGTAAAGACTGAGAAGTAGTGATGAACAATAATGCAAGTAAAGTTTATATCACAAAGAACTCGGTAAAAGTACAACATGCTTTGAAATCAGAGTTTGAATCAAATCAACTTGTTTAAATCCAGTTTCAGTAAAATCATTTAAAAACATCTTTCAGCAGTTTTCGAACAAAGGTTCATTGCAAAAGTGAGAAAAAATGATGAAATACTAAATAGCCCCTCGGTCAAACATCACTCCTATTTAGCCCATCGGGCAATCATCATTCATATACAACCCCTCATGCAAACCACCATCACTCATATACAGCACCTCGGGCAAACCTAACCATCACTAGGCACTTGTAATCAATATGTACATGCGCCCACTGTGGGTGTGCAGACTCTGAAGGGGCTCCTTCATCCCAATCGTTGTAATAAGACAATCATGGCATAAATCAATCAGGACCTCGACCTCAATCATAAATCAGTAAAACAAGTTGTGACGTGCAGCCCGATCGCATAAATATCCTTATAAATCAGGCTCTTGGCCTCACTCAATCATGAATAATAAAAAATGTTGCAGCGTGTAACCCTATCCCATAAATATCCTTACAAATCAGACCCTTGGCTTCACTCAGTCATAACCTCTGGAGCCTCTCGGTCTCTCAGAAAACAAGGTATTCAGCCCAAACAACATTTATATAATGAATTAAAACAAAGTAATAGAGACTGAGTTATGCACTAAATAAGTATAAACATGGTTGAGTATAGATTTCCAATTGAAAACAATGAGAGGACGACAATAAAATACCTCTAAGGGTCCAAACAACACTGGCATAAGGCCTAAACATGGCATCCAGCGTGATTTACAAAAACGATTTCTAAAATAAGTAAGAAGCATGTAGTTTCACCAAAATATTCAACTTTACAGTTGATACGGGACGAACCAAGTCACAATTCCCAACACTGCACGCCCGTCACATAGCATGTGCGTCACCTCAAAATAGTCACATGACACAAAATTCGGGGTTTTACCCTTAGAACTAGATTTATAATCGTTACATACCTCAAACTGATCAAATCTCTACTCCGCGGTGCTCTTTCCCCTCGAATCGGCCATTCAATGTCCTAAATCTAGCTAAAAGAAACATAATGCAATCAATATAGGGCAAGAATAAATTCCACAAGTAAAACTATTTAATTGGACACAAACTCCAAAATTCACTGAAATCTGGCCCTCTGGCCCACATCTTAACATCCGTCAAAAATTACAAAACTTGAAATCTCATTCACTCACGAATCTACCCATACCAATTTCATAAATAATCCGACCTCATTTGGTCCCTCAAATCCCCAAACTACTCTCTCAAGAACTCATTTATCCCCCCCCCCTCAGGTTTCACTCCAATTCCAAATTTAGATGATGGAAATCAAGATACAATTATGGAATTCAAGCAAAATCAAGTGAGGAATACTTATTCCAATAAACTCCCTGAAATTCCTTTAAATATCACCAGAATTCGTGGTCTCTATCTCAAAATATGAAAAACGGGCTAAAACCCTCGATTTTGAATATAACACTGTCTACCTAGATTATCTTTTTCATTAATGCGATAGTGGCCTCGCGTTCGCGAAGCACAACTGCCTCATCCCGGGAAATCCTTCTGTATGAATGCGATACCCCACTCGAGAACGCATACCTTAACCAACTCAATACACCAATAAAGCGATGTCCTCCTTGCGAATGCGTAGACCAATGGCCAGGGGTCCCCAACTACCTCTACTTCTCTTCGCAAAGGCAACTCCTCATATGCGTCTGCGATGCATACTCAAATCAAACCTTCGCGTTCGTGGCCTCCCCTTCACAAATGCGAAGAACAAAAATCCCTCAGCTCTCTATAACCCTTCTCAAATGCGATAGTCTTCTTGCGAACGCGATGAAGGAATTCTCTACGATAAAATATGTGACGACGCGACCCATTGTCACGTGAGTTACTGCCTTATTTTCCCCTTATGGTGTTGCTTCATGTCTCAATGTCAGTAATAGAGTTGATCGGGTGTAATTAAATTGGTTTTGGTTGAAAATAAGGCACACAACCTCTTAGAAGGAAGCTTGTTTTAGAAAAGTCAACCGGAAGTTGACTTTTTATCCGAGGGTTGAGATGGAATTCAGAGAGTTGCAGTAGCTTTGTTAGGTGATTTTGGATATGTCTGTAAAATTTCAGGTCGTTCGGACGTCGTATGGTTGGACTTTTTGACGTATATGCATTTCGGAAGTTCTTAAGAAACTTTGGATTGGAGGAATTTGGTGATTTGGTGTTAATGTTAGTGTTTTTATGGCTCAAGCAAGTTTGAATAAGGTATTAGATCATATCTGTGTTTTTGGTTTAGGCCCCGGGTCCTCGGGGTAATTTCGGATCAATGAACGAAGGTGGTAGGAGTTTTTTGGCATTTTTGGGATGTGCTGCTTCTGCAATTTCCGCGTCTGTGGAAAAGGAGCCTCTTGTGCAGTTCCACAGACGCGACGGGTGAGCCGCAAAAGCGGCCAATGGGAGGTTGGCCTGGATCGCGGGTGCGGAAGGAAGACTGCATAGGCGGTGACCAGCAAAACGGTAGTTGACCGTAAAAAGGTCCCTAGGAGAATAGGTTGGACCGTAAAAGCGGTCAAGAGGCCGCAGAAGCGAGAGCCTCATAAGCGTAGATATGACTGTAGAAGCAGAAAACGTGCTGGGTTAAATGAGCTGTGATTTCACAAGTTTGAAAAGAGAAGAACATTTGGACCTCGGACTAATGCGAGTTTGGGAGCAATTTGGAAGAGGATTCTGGGGGAAATCATCAGGTTTGGATTCTTGGACTTAGAGTATGTCATTATAGTGTAAAAACATGGATTCAACACTAAGAATTCAAGGTTTTTAAGGTTAAAAATGGTGGTTAGGGCTTGAAACCCAAGTGACATTAAAGTGTTGATTTGAGGGGTCAAACGGACTCTGATTCTTGTAACTTTGATTTGTATGAACTCGTGGCAAGACGAGGATTCCAGAAATGTAAGTTTCATAATTTTTTGAGAATCGGGCCCGGGGCCTGGGGTTTGCTAGTTTCGAGATTTTTGTTATATTTCGATTGTTTTCGATTGGGTGTTGTCCCATTAGCACATTATGATATATGTGTACTGATTTTTGTTATATTTGACGAGCATGGAGGCCAATTTGAGTGGTAAAGGCGTCGTGAGCAAGGAATTCTACCGGTTCAAGGTGAGTAATACTTGGGAATGTTATCCCGAGGGTTTGAAACCTCAAATTTGCACATCCTAGCGTTGTATTGTGCTGACTTGCACGCTGGACCGGAGCGTGAGGTAGAGCACCTTTGGGGATTATAACTCGGTCCATCCCGGTTGTTGGTTTTTACGGTGAAATTGTAAATGATTTCTTGTTATCGCTATGACATGGGCTCATTTCCATACTTGGGGCTTATTGCCAATTATTGAATCTTCATAAACTATCATCACTATTTTCCTCACTTTTTGAAATATTATTTGAACTCAGTCCATGTGATTTGCACTATTTCATGAACTCAACTGTATTTTTTTCTAACTTGGAGTTTTAACTGATATTTGAACTATTGTTTTGAGCTGAGTCTTATTGTTTTATGGATGCCTGAGGGGCTTTTGACTTTTTTGGACTGATGGAGGCTGAGGGCCATATGTGAGGGCATGAAGAGTGATGTAAGGAGGCTTTTTGGCCTCGAGTGTTATGTGTGCATATGCATATGGATCGGACTGCACGGCGCAGCAGCATATTGCATGGATCGGACTGCACGCCGCAGTAGCATATTATATGGATCAGACTGCATGCCGCAGTCACATATTGCATGGATCGGACTGCATGCCGCAGTGGTAAATAATATGGATCGGACTGCACGCCACAGTATTATTGTGTGTGACGACCCAACCCGTCGTCTTTTGTATTTCAGCCCCTTTATCCCCGTTTTATGCTTCCTCGTGTGTTGATGTGTGTGTTTGGTGAGTTATAAGTGTGCTAGGTTGAATTTGGTTAGAAATGAGACCAATAGTTTTTCAAGGAAAGCTTCAGTTGGAAAAGTCAACCGAATGTTGACTTATGAGTTAAGGGGTTCGGAATAGATTTTCGATGATTCGCCTAGTTTCGGATGGTGATCTGTGACTTGGGCACGAAATCGAAATTTAATTTGGAGGTCCGGTGTAGAATTAGGCTTGAATTGGCTAAGTTTGAATTTTGGCAAATTCTAGTTGATAGGTCAGATTTTGATCCGGGGGTCGGAATGGAATTTCGAGAGTTGCAGCAGCTTCTTTAGGTTATTTTGGATATGTCTGCAAATTTTTAGGTCACTCGGGCTTCGTTTGGTTGGTTTCAGCATTGAGTGGGATTTTGGAAAGTTCATGTTTAACTTAGAGTAGAATTTGAGGATTTTTGTGATTTTTAGTGTTTACGCTAGTATTTTTATGGCCCGAGCAAGTTTGAATGAGGTAATAATTTCGTGTTGGTGCTTTTGGTTGAGGTCCTGTGGGCCTCAGGGTGATTTCGGATGGCTAACGGAAGGATTTTAGTTTTGGAAAAGTTGCAGAATTTTAGCACAGCAGTTGCAGGCAAAATTACTCTATGCGATCGCACATATGACATTGCGATCGCATTGGAGGGTGGTCAGGGCCCCAGTAATTTCTTCAATGCGATCACATAGTTGGAGATGTGATCGCGTAGGTTGAAGTCATTGTTCTCTGCGATCGCGTCGGAAGGACCGTGTTCGCGTAAGGATATGAGGCAGAGTAATGCGATCGCGTGGAGCTGGGTACGATCACATAAGGGTAAATTTGGGAGCTTCAATTTTGTTCTCTGCGATCGCAAGCCTGGGGCTGCAATCGTGTATAAGGAATCGCTGGGCAGTTAGGTTTTTATAAAAAATTTCATCCGCGAGCTATTTCGTATTTCCTCCATTTTTGCACCACCTTGAGAGCTTGTTGACGAATTTTGAAGGGGATTTCAACGGGAAGTAATTGGAGGTAAGTCTCGTGGTCTTAATACGTCATTTAGTCGAAGAATCATCCATTAATTCTCTGAAATTGGGCATAAAAGATTGAAGAACTAGGGCTTGAAATTTCAAATGAAAAATTGGGGATTTGGAGGAGCTATTGGACTCCGATTTTGATGAAATTTATACGTATGGACTCGTGGCGAGACGAGGATTCTGAAAATGTAAATTTTAGAATTTTTCGAGAAGTGGGCTCAGGTTTTTCCAACTTCGTGTTTTTGGGTGTATTTCGAGTTATTTCGATTGGGTTATGCTCCATTAGCCTATTTTGACGTATACCTATTGGTTTTGATCAGATTTGGCATCTACAGAGGTTGATTCTCGAGGGAAAGGCATTGCGAGCTAGTTTGTGGCCTACTTGAGGTGAGTAATGGGTGTAGAAGATGACCCGAGGGTTCGAAACCCCGGTATATCACATTGTGACGCTATTATGAGGTTGGATACGCACTCCATGGTTAGTGCGGTGTCGTATATGTTGGGAATTGTGACTCGGTCCAATCCGAGGGATAAATTGTGCTATGTTGGCGATTGCTTCACATACTATGTTGATGATATATCGGCTTGATGCCATGTTTGAGGCCTTGTGCCGACTTGTAGAATCCTTCACGGATCGTTATTTCATAATTATCATGATTTGCATATTATTTGAATTCAGTCCAGGGTTTTAAACACTATTTTGCAAACTCAACCATATTTATACATTTTGAAAACTCAAATGATTCTTAAATGATATTTCGGGCTGACGATTTCTATCTCACTATTTTCTGGATTGTATATTGTTCTTGGAATGATGGTAACTATTGGCACCGTATATTCTCTTGGAACGGTGGTAACTATTGGCACCGCATGATATGGCGCTTGGGCTGTAGGAGCCCCTCCGGAGTCGGAACCCCCACAGTGAGCACGGGTACCCAAATGGATCGGGCTGCACGTTCCGCGGTGTTCATACATTAAATTGCATCTCATGCATTTATTTACCGTTGTTTTATCTATATACCTCTGAGGCTTGTACTGTATAGAACTACTAGATAGCTTTATTTTGTGTTATTTCGTGTTTTCTTATCTTCGGGTTTTTATTCACGCTTATTACTCGCTGAGTTGGTAGACTCACCCCATACTCCCTGCACCTTGTGTGCAGATCCAGGTGCTCCATAGACCTAGTGCTGCTGTTGTTGATTTCCCGAGCTATTTAGAGTACTGAGGTAGCTGCCCAGCATCCGCATGACTACTTACTCTGTCTCTATCAGTCTGTTCTTTTTTCTATTTTGCCAGACTTTTGTATCATTTCTGTTCAGACTTGTATCCTATTGTGTTAGAGGCTCTGTACTCGTGACTCCTCGATTTTTGGGAGGATTATTGTTCTTGCTCAGCTGTGTTTTCATTGGTATTGTCTATCCCTGGTTGGGAGTTTGATATTAAATTCACTATGTTATCTTAAATTGTTTCTTTTTGGCTGGAATGCTGTTCTTCGTTGTGGTTTGGTCGGGCTTGCCCAGCCTCGCGGTCGGGAGCCATCACGGCCGGGTTTGGGGTCGTGACAAGTTGGTATTAGAGCCTAAGTTACTAGGCCTCACGAGTTTTAAGCCGGTTTAGTAGAGTCTCACGGATCGGTACGTAAACGTCTGTACCTATCCTCGAGAGCTGTAGAACCTTTAGGAAACACTTCATATTCTATAACTCTTTTCGTGCAGTTTCGTTGTTCCGAGAACTATACTTATATATTATATTCCCTTGCAGATGGCGAGAACTTGTGCTACCGGATGAGGTGGACGACCACCATTGCCACCTGCTAGAGGTCGTGGACGCGGTCAAGGTTGTGGTCGTGGTAGAGCAGCAGGGGCAGTACCAGTTAACCCACTTGTTGCCCCTATTCAGGATCAGCCCCCAGTTGTTGAGGCTTCAGCAGCACCCGCTCAGGCATCGACAGTGCCTATTGTTATTCCTGGCCTTCAGGAGGCATTGTCTCAGATCTTATCAGTCTGTACTGGTTTGGCTCAAGCAGGTTTAGCTACAGCTGCCGCAGCGATATCTCAGACCGGGGGTAGTCATCAGACCCCTGCAGCTCGCACACCAGAGCAGGTTGTACAGGGACTTAAGATGCCAGAGGTAGCCCCAGATCAGGCAGTTGCACAGGCTGTTCCGGTTGGGCCAGTTGCGCCAGCCCCAGGGCATGTTGCTCCAAAGATGCCTGACGACGAGCAGCGTCAGTTAGAGAGGTTTGGCGGACTTCAGCCTCCTACATTTAACGGTACTGAGGGCAAGGACGCCCAGGGATTTTTGGATAAGTGTCATAAGATGTTTCATACCGTAGGGATTCTAGAGTCCAGTGGGGTATCTTTAACTACTTTTCAGTTCTCGGGGCCAGCATTCACATGGTGGGAGGAGTTTAAGCGGCATAGGTCCGCAAGAGTAGAACCCCTTACCTGGCAGCAGTTTTCCAATCTCATTTTAGAGAAGTATGTGCCGCAGTCCCGCAGAGAGGAGCTGCGCCGCCAGTTTGAGTGGCTAGCTCAAGGGGAGATGTCAGTGACACAGTACGAGTTGAGGTTTACTCAGTTGGACAGACATGCTATTTGGATGATCCCGACAGATCGGGAGAGGATTAGGAGGTTCATTGATGACCTCAACTATTCTATTCATATCTTGATGACCAGGGAAAGAGTGGTAGTAGCATCTTTCAAGGAGGTAGTTGTTAGAATATACGCTTAACGCTAGAGGGGGGGTGAATAGCATTGTAATAAAAAACAGCGTAAACTTGCGGAATTTAAAAATTGCAGGAATGAAATAAGTGCGATAAGTAAATAATAAGGAACGAACGCACCGATGTTATCCTGGTTCACCACAACCCGTGGCTAGTCCAGTCCCCGAGAGACTCTCTCGAGATTTCCACTAACTTCGTTAAGCTTACGGGTGCTTAACAAACCGTTACAAACTGAGAACTTGATTCACACAAGCCTCAACAACCTTTGCTCGAAGATACCACACTTCAAGACTTCAACCAAAGGAATCACAACGTTCCTTCTTACAATACAAGGGATTAACACTTTCCTTCAAGTGTATAAAAACACTTTGCACTCAAAACAAGACTCTCCTCAAGAGTAGATATGAGTAAAATAAATACGCTCAAGAACGCAACAACTTTCATCAAGAATTTGGCTCTCAAAAACTTATGTAATGAATAGAAAATGATGAATAAGAGAGTATGCAAGCTTTAGCAATAATATGATCAGTTGTTGTACTTAAAAGACTGATTTTAAGATGTATTTATAGTGTTGAAAACATGCACAACCGTAGCCTAATTGCCAATTAAGAATTGCTGATTTTGTGCTAAAACAATCGATTGTCTAAGTTGCATAATCGATTGTTTTCCAATCGTCCAAAAATCATTCCCAGATTTTACGCATAATAATCGATTATCTAAATCGTATAATCGATTATCTGGCAACGTTCAAAAAAACTTCTTCAGATTTTACTTAAAACAATCGATTATCAAAATCATATAATCGATTACTTGGCAACGTTCAAAAAATCATATTCAGATTTTACTTAGGATAATTGATTATCAGAATCATACAATCGATTACCAGACAGAGTTTGAAAATATTTTGGCAACGGTCATTTACATAATGGATTATGCTATATGTATAATCGATTATATTACAGTCTTGAAAAATCGAATAGACACTGCCTCAACACAATCGATTGTCATAAGGTGCACAATCGATTATTTTGTAGCTTTGAAAAATCTGATGGACACTGCCTCAACACAATCCATTATCATAAGGTACACAATCGATTGTCTTGCAGCTTTGAAAAATCTGATGGACACCGCCTCAACACAATCGATTATCATAAGGTACACAATCGATTGTCTTGCAGCTGCCTTAACATAATCGATTATCATAAGTACATAATCGATTATCTTTGTCCAGATTTTAGAGGCATGTTTAAAATCATTTTGGTTAAAATAAATATGCATGATTTAAAATCATTTTGCTTTAAATTAAATATGCATGATTTGATAAAAATGATTTTACGAGAGAAGCCAAGTCTTGAGTCAATTGTCGGATCAAGATCACAATTAAAAAACGACTCATGTATAACTTTATTTCTTTGCTTAATCTTTGTCTGGACCTCGTCATATGTATCAATTGCGCGCTTCTGCTTGGACCTCGTCATATGTCAATTGCGCATCGTTTGTCATTTATCAAAACCTACAAATATGAACACACGTTTAGTTTAGTGCCTTGTGAGAACGTGTTTCAACAATTTCCCCCTTTTTGATAATGGCAAACCTTAATCGGGATATGCATATTAGATAATTCATAATGACGATCCAAGACAAGTAAATAGATATGCAATTAATTCCCCCTCAACATATGAATTCCCCCTCAATTTATGCCAATAAATATTAAGTGCATAGCCCTTATTCTTCCCCCTTTTGACATTAGCAAAAAAGAATAAGCAAATAACTAGTTTATTGATTAACTAGAATTGCAATTTCATAAAAGGAATAATAAAACAAATAATGTCAACATAATCGATTAGTGATACTTGATAATCGATTATATATTAAAGAGAAATCGATTATTCTGAAGAGGAATCGATTATTCTGCACCAATCTTTTATAATTCCCCCTGCCTTTAGGGCGATACCTGCAAAAATAAGTTAGGCTCCTCCGACGCTCAAGTTAGTAATTATGTGAAAGGGAAAATGCAATGCATGACTTAGATCAACGTGGAGTCAAGAATCCCGAGTTCACTACGAATTCGGAAGAAGGACTCTTTCTCTAAAGGCTTTGTAAAGATGTCGGCCAATTGATGTTTGGTTTCAACAAATTCAATTTCGACATCACCTTTGAGAACGTGATCTCTTATAAAATGATGCCTAATTTCAATGTGTTTTGTTCTTGAATGAAGAACGGGGTTCTTCGTCAAGCATATGGCACTAGTATTATCACATCTAAGAGGGATATGATCGATACTTAGGCCATAGTCCAAGAGTTGCTGTTTCATCCAAAGGATTTGAGCGCAACAACTCCCCACGGCTACATATTCAGCCTCGGTTGTGGACAACGCAACACTTACTTGTTTCTTGCTAAACCAAGAAACTAGAGAGCTACCGAGCAAATGGCAAGTGCCACTAGTGCTCTTGCGGTCCAATTTGCATCCAGCAAAATCGAAGTCGGAATAGCCAACAAGTTGGCGTGAAGAACCTTTGGGGTACCATAGACCCACATTTACAGTACCAACAAGATACTTCAATATCCGTTTCACCGCAGTTAGGTGAGACTCCTTAGGACATGATTGATAACGAGCGCATAAGCACACGCTAAACATGATGTCCGGTCTACTAGCAGTAAGATAAAGGAGAGATCCAATCATACCTCGATACTTCTTGGTGTCGACTTCCTTACCTTTCTCATCTTTGTCTAGATGGTCGGATGTGCTCATGGGAGTGGCCATTGCTTTTACGTTGCTCATTTCAAATCGTTTTAGCAATTCTTTGCAATATTTAGCTTGACAAATGAAGGTTCCTTCTTCCATTTGCTTTACTTGCAGCCCCAAAAAGAAGGTTAGCTCACCCATCATAGACATCTCAAATTCGCTTGTCATTAAATCAGAAAATTCCTTGCACAAAGCATTGTTAGTAGCACCAAAAATAATATCATCCACATAGATTTGAACTAATAAAATATCATTGTTTTTATGCTTAACAAATATAGTGGTGTCAACTTTTCCCCTAATGAATTCATTTTCCAAAAGAAATTTGCTCAATCGTTCATACCAAGCTCGGGGAGCTTGTTTAAGACCATAAAGTGCCTTTTTAAGCTTGAAAACATGATCGGGAGATTTAAAATCTTCAAAGCCCGGGGGTTGTTCAACATAAACTTCTTCTTGAATGACACCATTTAGAAAAGCGCTTTTTACATCCATTTGATATAAATTGAAATTCATAGAAGAGGCAATAGCAAGTAATAAGCGAATAGCTTCTAACCTTGCTACGGGTGCATATGTTTTTTCATAGTCAATTCCCTCTTCTTGATTATAGCCTTTTGCTACAAGCCTAGCTTTGTTTCTAGTGATTACACCATTTTCATCTAATTTATTTCGAAAACCCCATTTCGTACCAATTATGGTATGACTTTCGGGTCTTGGCACCAAATCCCAAACGTCATTTCGTTTGAATTGGTTAAGCTCCTCTTGCATTGCCAAGATCCAAAATTCATCCCCAATTGCTTCGGAGATGGTTGAGGGTTCAATTTGAGAGACGAAAGCAGTATGACCTAAGGTGTTCTTAAGAGCGTTTCGAGTACTTACCTATTGTTCAATGTCGCTAATTACCTGGTCGAGAGGATGGTCTTTGATTGTCCTCCACGCGTTAGGCAGTTTCGTTTCTTTCTCCAGTTGGGGCGCTTCTTCCGATAATTGTTCCAAGGTTTCATTTTGAATTTCCTTTGGATTTTCCTCTTGTACTTTGTCTTGAGGACTTATTGAGTTTAAAATACCTGCAAGATCAAAACTAGAATCCTTTCTCGCAAAGCGAGCATTATTTTCGGAAAACACAATATGAGGGGATTCCTCCATAGTTTCGGTTCTATTGTTGAATACTCTATATGCTTTGCTACGTGAAGAGTAACCAATAAAAATTCCTTCATCGAATTTTGCATCAAATTTTCCCAAAATTGTCTTTTCCATTGTTATGAATAAAACATTTACAACCGAATACTCTAAGATGGGAGATATTTGGTTTCCTTCCCTTGTAGAGTTCATAGGGAGTTTTCATGAGTATTGGCCTTATGACTACTCTGTTTAAAATGTAGCATGCGGTACTCACGGCATCCGCCCAAAAATGTTTGGGAATCTTAGCCTCATCGAGCATGGTTCTAGCCATCTCTTCGAGACACCTATTTTTCCTTTCCACCACTCCATTTTGTTGTGGTGTATGTGGAGCAGAGAAGGTGTGCTCGATACCGAGTTCGTCACAAAATTCCGCGAAGAGATTGTGATCGAACTCTCCCCCATGATCACTTCTTATTAAAGTGACGGTTGTGTCCTTTTCATTTTGAACACGTTTAAGAAAGCATTTAAAATTATGAAAAGCCTCACTTTTGTGAGCAAGAAATAGTGTCCATGTAAATCTAGAATAATCATCAACAATAACAAAAGCATAACGATTTCTACCAAGACTTTCAATGCGAGATGGTCCAAAGAGATCCATGTGAAGAAGTTGCAAAGGTCTAGTAGTTGAAACAATATTTTTCGATTTAAAAGATGCTTTTGTTTGCTTCCCTTTTTGACAAGAATCACAGATAGAGTCTTTTTCAAATTTCAAATTTGGAAGACCAATAACTAAATTTTGTGAAACTAATTTGTTTAAAAGATGCATGTTGATGTGAGCTACTCTACGATGCCATAACCACATATCATCTTCTTTGCTCATAAGACAATTCACATATTCAGATGAAGAATTTTCGAGATCAACAATATAGATGTTATCCATTCTAAAACCACGAAGAATAATTTTAAAATCGCTACGGCGAAAAACTAAGCATTCATCCGAATCAAAAAAAACAAGATTTCCCTTGTCACATAATTGACTTATGCTCAAGAGATTATGTTTTAGACCTTTAACTAGCAAAATATGCTTAATGGAAGAAGGTTCATCCTTACCGACTGATCCAATGCCGATAATTTTTCCTTTGTTGTTATCTCCAAAAATAAAGCTTCCTCCTTCCTTGTGTTCTAGTTGAAGGAACTTGGATTCGTCTCCGGTCATGTGTTTGGAGCATCCACTATCAAGGTACCAAAGTACACTTGATCCCTTCAAACATACCTACAAGACAAATTAATGAGTCTTTGGTACCCAAGATGTTTTGGGTCCTTGAGAGTTAGGTGTAACATGCTGTTGTGCTTGACATGCAGTTAAGTGTCTATATCTAGTGAAACAAGCAGGAGCAATATGTCCAATTCGATTGCAATAATGACAAATGACATTAGGATTATGCATTCGTCTAGGTTGATAGTAGTTGGACGGACGAAATTTGTTTACTCTATTTTCGACAATATGACTATTGCGCATTACATGAAAATCATTTCTCCTACTATTTGTTCTAGGATATGCAGCATTTCTAGAATAGTTATTTCTAGGTTGAAATCCATTTCTAGGTGTTCTGAAAAGTTCAAAGTTTCTTCTAGTGTTTGGTCTAGGATATGCATCATTTCTAGAATAGTTATTTCTAGGTTGAAGGCCATTTCTAGGTGTCCTAAAATGTTCAATGTTTCTTCTAATGTTTGGTCTAGCATGCATGGTGATTCTAGGATTGTTATCTCTAGGATGAACATTTGTTTTATTTATCCTAGGTTGAGCCTTAGGTGGTTGGGGTTTGGCTTCAACTTTTTTTTAGGCTCGTCTTTAAAACCTATCCCATGTTTGGTCGATTTCAAATTAACAAGAACTTCATTCAAATTTTTATGAGAAGAATTGAACTTATCTAGGGTGCCCTTAAGTCTTTCTACCTCAATTTTTAGATGCATGCAAGAAATACAATTTTTACTAGAGCTCTCGGGTTTGTCGGCGCTTCTCTTGCCGAAAAATTTGTTTTCTTCTTTCAACTTCTCATTTTCCAAAATCAATTTTTCAAAATCTTTTTCTTTCAAAGAGAGTTGTCTTTCAAAATCTTTTTCTTTCAAAGAAGCATTTTCCTTAGTGTTTTTAACAGTTTTGGAAGCTTTAATGAATTCACTATACAACTCATCAAAGGCATTTTGCATTTCCTCAAGAGAATAGAAGTTTTTGGAAGAAATTTGACATACCTCTTCTTGACTGTCTTCGTGTGCCATAAGACAAAGATTTGCGGTTTCGTCTTCTTCTTCCTCACTTGACTCATCTCCGGAGTTGCCTCCCCAAGATATGTATGCTCGTTGTTTGTTGAAGGGTTTCTTCTCCTTTTTGACATTTGGGCAATTTGATTTAATGTGCCCGATTTCTCCGCATCCATAGCACTTTACTTGATCTCCTTGTTGTTTGCCTTTTCGTTCATACTCTTTTCGCATGAACTTTTGAAATCTCTTAATAACGAGTCCGAACTCGTTATCTCCGTCCTCATCATTTTGAGGTTGACTTGTGCTTGCCTTGAGGGCGATTCTTTGTTTCCTTTGATCATTAACAAGAGGGTTAAGAATAGTAGATTCATAAGTTTTAAGATTACCTCTTAATCCGTCGACGGTGACATTTGAAATGCCAATAGACTCTTGAATCGCGTCGGCCTTGGAGCGCCATTCCGGAGTATTCTTATGTATATGCTTACTTTGTTCATCATTTGGGGACCACTCGAGTGTGTCTAGCGTTGCATGTGCATGTATCTACCCTGGTGGGTGATACTATTATTTTGGACCATGTGTATCGGTCCTATCTTGTCATTATTGAGGGTCTGGAGACCCGAGCTGACTTGCCTCTATTGAGCATGGTGGATTTTGATGTTATTATGGGCATGGATTGGATATCACCATGCCATGCTATACTGTACTGTCATGCCAAGACGGTCACTTTGGCTATGTCGGGTATCCCGAAGATTGTGTGGCGTGGTTTGACAGATCATGTACCCAGCAGGGTAATCTCTTTCTTGAGGGACCAGTGGATGGTTGGGAAGGGATGTTTAGCATATCTAGCATTTGTTAGGGATGTTGGAGTCAAGGCTCCTAGTTTTGATTCGGTTCCCGTGGTGAGGGAGTTTCCTGATGTATTTCCAGCACACCTGTCGGGCATGCCGTCGGATAGGGATATCAACTTCGGTATTGATTTGGTGTCGGACACTCAGCCCATCTCCATTCCTCCCTATCATATGGCACCAACAAAACTAAAGGAGTTAAAGGAGCAGCTGCATGAACTCCTAGATAAGGGGTTCATTCGTTCGAGTGTGTCGGCGTGGGGTGCACCGGTGTTATTTGTTAAGAAGAAGGATGGCAAAATGAGAATGTGCATTGATTACAGACAGTTGAACAAAGTGATAGTAAAGAACAAGTATCCACTGCCTCGTATTGAGGATTTTTTGACCAGCTTCAGGGAGAAAAGGTATTCTCCAAGATTGATCTCTGTTCAAGCTATCACTAGTTGAAGATTAGAGATTCTGATATCATGAAGATAGCTTTCAGGACGAGATATGGGCATTATGAGTTTCTGGTTATGTCATTTGGGCTGACAAAAGCCCCAACAGCATTCTTGCACCCGGGGAATTTGGCTCTCAAAAACTTATGTAATGAATAGAAAATGATGAATAAGAGAGTATGCAAGCTTTAGCAATAATATGATCAGTTGTTGTACTTAAAAGACTGATTTTAAGATGTATTTATAGTGTTGAAAACATGCACAACCGTTGCCTAATTGCCAATTAAGAATTGCTGATTTTTTGCTAAAACAATCGATTGTCTAAGTTGCATAATCGATTGTTTTCCAATCGTCCAAAAATCATTCCCAGATTTTACGCATAATAATCGATTATCTAAATCGTATAATCGATTATCTGGCAACGTTCAAAAAAACTTTTTCAGATTTTACTTAAAACAATCGATTATCAAAATCATATAATCGATTACTTGGCAACGTTCAAAAAATCATATTCAGATTTTACTTAGAATAATTGATTATCAGAATCATACAATCGATTACCAGACAGAGTTTGAAAATATTTTGGCAACGGTCATTTACATAATGGATTATGCTATATGTATAATCGATTATATTACAGTCTTGAAAAATCGAATAGACACTGCCTCAACACAATCGATTGTCATAAGGTGCACAATCGATTATTTTGTAGCTTTGAAAAATCTGATGGACACTGCCTCAACACAATCCATTATCATAAGGTACACAATCGATTGTCTTGCAGCTTTGAAAAATCTGATGGACACTGCCTCAACATAATCGATTATCATAAGGTACACAATCAATTGTCTTGCAGCTGCCTTAACATAATCGATTATCATAAGTACATAATCGATTATCTTTGTCCAGATTTTAGAGGCATGTTTAAAAATCATTTTGGTTAAAATAAATATGCATGATTTAAAATCATTTTGCTTTAAATTAAATATGCATGATTTGATAAAAATGATTTTACGAGAGAAGCCAAGTCTTGAGTCAATTGTCGGATCAAGATCACAATTAAAGAACGACCCATGTATAACTTTATTTCTTTGCTTAATCTTGATCTTTGTTTGTCTTGTGCTTGAATCTCGTTATGTATCAATTGCGCGCTTGTGCTTGGACCTCGTCATATGTCAATTGCCCATCGTTTGTCATTTATCAAAACCTACAAATATGAACACACGTTTAGTTTAGTGCCTTGTGAGAACGTGTTTCAACAGTAGTGGACATGGCTCGCCAGATTGAGGTGGATCGTTGCCGAGAGCGAGAGGAGAGGGAGGCCAAGAGGCCTCGAGGTTCGGGCAGATATGGTGGTGCTCCGTCTAGGGGCCAATTTTGTCAGGGCAAAGGTCGTTCTTTTAGACCTCCTCAGTCAGGCCGCCCAGAGCACAGCGGAGCTTCTTCCAGTCATGGTAGTCAAGGTCACTAGCAGGTCCAGTCTTAAATCAACGCCCTCTCAGCTCAGAGTTCTGCACCTGCTTCGTCGGCCTAGGGTTCATCTGCGGTGAGGGGTTCCCTTCAGTCCCATTCTCAAGCTCCAGGCAGTTGTTTCGAGTGTGGTGAGCTTTGTCATTTGAAGAGACATTATCCTATACTTCGTGGTGGTAGGTATCAGCAGAGGGATCATCCCTCCTCTTCTTCTCCATTTTCTTCAGCACCATCCCAGTCTAGTAGGGGTGGGAGACAGTCATCTAGAGGTCGCCCCAGAAGTGTTGAGCAGTCGAGCAGTGGTCAGGCTCGTTTCTATGCACTTCCAGATAGGAGAGATGTTGTTGCTTCAGACGCAGTGATCATAGGTATTATCTAAGTACGCCACAGGGATGCCTAGGTTTTATTTGATCTCGGATCCACGTATTCTTATGTATATGCTTACTTTGTTCATCATTTGGGGACCACTCGAGTGTGTCTAGCGTTGCATGTGCATGTATCTACCCTGGTGGGTGATACTATTATTTTGGACCATGTGTATCGGTCCTATCTTGTCATTATTGAGGGTCTGGAGACCCGAGCTGACTTGCCTCTATTGAGCATGGTGGATTTTGATGTTATTATGGGCATGGATTGGATATCACCATGCCATGCTATACTGTACTGTCATGCCAAGACGGTCACTTTGGCTATGTCGGGTATCCCGAAGATTGTGTGGCGTGGTTTGACAGATCATGTACCCAGCAGGGTAATCTCTTTCTTGAGGGACCAGTGGATGGTTGGGAAGGGATGTTTAGCATATCTAGCATTTGTTAGGGATGTTGGAGTCAAGGCTCCTAGTTTTGATTCGGTTCCCGTGGTGAGGGAGTTTCCTGATGTATTTCCAGCACACCTGTCGGGCATGCCGTCGGATAGGGATATCAACTTCGGTATTGATTTGGTGTCGGACACTCAGCCCATCTCCATTCCTCCCTATCATATGGCACCAACAAAACTAAAGGAGTTAAAGGAGCAGCTGCATGAACTCCTAGATAAGGGATTCATTCGTTCGAGTGTGTCGGCGTGGGGTGCACCGGTGTTATTTGTTAAGAAGAAGGATGGCAAAATGAGAATGTGCATTGATTACAGACAGTTGAACAAAGTGACAGTAAAGAACAAGTATCCACTGCCTCGTATTGAGGATTTTTTGACCAGCTTCAGGGAGAAAAGGTATTCTCCAAGATTGATCTCTGTTCAAGCTATCACTAGTTGAAGATTAGAGATTCTGATATCATGAAGACAGCTTTCAGGACGAGATATGGGCATTATGAGTTTCTGGTTATGTCATTTGGGCTGACAAAAGCCCCAACAGCATTCTTGCACCTGATGAACAATGTATTTCGATAGTATCTGGATTCTTTTGTGATTGTGCTTATTGATGATATTCTTGTCTACTCGCATAGCCAGGAGGAGCACGCACAGCATCTGAAGGTGTTATTGCAGAGGTTGAGAGAGGAGAAGTTGTATGCAAAGTTCTCCAAGTGTGAGTTCTGGGTCAGTTCAGTGGCTTTTCTGGGACACGTGGTGTCCAGTGATGGTATTCAGGTTGACCCAAAGAAGATCGAGGTGGTGCAGAGTTGGCCCAGACCGTCCTCAGCTTCTGATATTCGGAGTTTCCTCGGTTTGGCGGAATATTATCGCAGGTTCGTTCAGGGTTTTTAATCTATTGCTTTGCCTTTGACGAAGTTGACGCAGAAGAATGTACCATTTGTGTGGTCTGATGAGTGCGAGGAGAGCTTCCAAAAGCTCAAGTCATAATTGACTACGACTCCAGTGTTAGTATTTCCAGCAGCTTGCGATTCTTATACGGTATATTGCGATGCTTCAAGGATTGGTATAGGATGTGTTCTGATGCATGAGGGTAGAGTGATTGCATATGCTTCCCGCCAGTTGAAGCCCCATGAGAAAAACTACCATGTTCATGACTTAGAGTTGGTTGTTATTGTTCATGCCTTGATGATTTGGAGGCACTATCTATATGGCGTATCTCGTGAGGTGTATACTGATCATCTGAGTCATCAGCACTTGTTCAAGCAGAAAGATCTGAATTTGAGATAGTGGAGATAGCTTGAGTTACTCAAGGATTATGATATTACCATATTGTATCACCCGGGGAATTTGGCTCTCAAAAACTTATGTAATGAATAGAAAATGATGAATAAGAGAGTATGCAAGCTTTAGCAATAATATGATCAGTTGTTGTACTTAAAAGACTGATTTTAAGATGTATTTATAGTGTTGAAAACATGCACAACCGTTGCCTAATTGCCAATTAAGAATTGCTGATTTTGTGCTAAAACAATCGATTGTCTAAGTTGCATAATCGATTGTTTTCCAATCGTCCAAAAATCATTCCCAGATTTTACGCATAATAATCGATTATCTAAATCGTATAATCGATTATCTGGCAACGTTCAAAAAAACTTTTTCAGATTTTACTTAAAACAATCGATTATCAAAATCATATAATCGATTACTTGGCAACGTTCAAAAAATCATATTCAGATTTTACTTAGAATAATTGATTATCAGAATCATACAATCGATTACCAGACAGAGTTTGAAAATATTTTGGCAACGGTCATTTACATAATGGATTATGCTATATGTATAATCGATTATATTACAGTCTTGAAAAATCGAATAGACACTGCCTCAACACAATCGATTGTCATAAGGTGCACAATCGATTATTTCGTAGCTTTGAAAAATCTGATGGACACTGCCTCAACACAATCCATTATCATAAGGTACACAATCGATTGTCTTGCAGCTTTGAAAAATCTGATGGACACTGCCTCAACATAATCGATTATCATAAGGTACACAATCGATTGTCTTGCAGCTGCCTTAACATAATCGATTATCATAAGTACATAATCGATTATCTTTGTCCAGATTTTAGAGGCATGTTTAAAAATCATTTTGGTTAAAATAAATATGCATGATTTAAAATCATTTTGCTTTAAATTAAATATGCATGATTTGATAAAAATGATTTTACGAGAGAAGCCAAGTCTTGAGTCAATTGTCGGATCAAGATCACAATTAAAGAACGACCCATGTATAACTTTATTTCTTTGCTTAATCTTGATCTTTGTTTGTCTTGTGCTTGAATCTCGTTATGTATCAATTGCGCGCTTGTGCTTGGACCTCGTCATATGTCAATTGCCCATCGTTTGTCATTTATCAAAACCTACAAATATGAACACACGTTTAGTTTAGTGCCTTGTGAGAACGTGTTTCAATAGTAGTGGACATGGCTCGCCAGATTGAGGTGGATCATTGCCGAGAGCGAGAGGAGAGGGAGGCCAAGAGGCCTCGAGGTTCGGGCAGATATGGTGGTGCTCCGTCTAGGGGCCAATTTTGTCAGGGCAAAGGTCGTTCTTTTAGACCTCTTCAGTCAGGCCGCCCAGAGCACAGCGGAGCTTCTTCCAGTCATGGTAGTCAAGGTCACTAGCAGGTCCAGTCTTAAATCAACGCCCTCTCAGCTCAGAGTTCTGCACCTGCTTCGTCGGCCTAGGGTTCATCTGCGGTGAGGGGTTCCCTTCAGTCCCATTCTCAAGCTCCAGGCAGTTGTTTCGAGTGTGGTGAGCTTTGTCATTTGAAGAGACATTATCCTATACTTCGTGGTGGTAGGTATCAGCAGAGGGATCATCCCTCCTCTTCTTCTCCATTTTCTTCAGCACCATCCCAGTCTAGTAGGGGTGGGAGACAGTCATCTAGAGGTCGCCCCAGAAGTGTTGAGCAGTCGAGCAGTGGTCAGGCTCGTTTCTATGCACTTCCAGATAGGAGAGATGTTGTTGCTTCAGACGCAGTGATCATAGGTATTATCTAAGTACGCCACAGGGATGCCTAGGTTTTATTTGATCTCGGATCCACGTATTCTTATGTATATGCTTACTTTGTTCATCATTTGGGGACCACTCGAGTGTGTCTAGCGTTGCATGTGCATGTATCTACCCTGGTGGGTGATACTATTATTTTGGACCATGTGTATCGGTCCTATCTTGTCATTATTGAGGGTCTGGAGACCCGAGCTGACTTGCCTCTATTGAGCATGGTGGATTTTGATGTTATTATGGGCATGGATTGGATATCACCATGCCATGCTATACTGTACTGTCATGCCAAGACGGTCACTTTGGCTATGTCGGGTATCCCGAAGATTGTGTGGCGTGGTTTGACAGATCATGTACCCAGCAGGGTAATCTCTTTCTTGAGGGACCAGTGGATGGTTGGGAAGGGATGTTTAGCATATCTAGCATTTGTTAGGGATGTTGGAGTCAAGGCTCCTAGTTTTGATTCGGTTCCCGTGGTGAGGGAGTTTCCTGATGTATTTCCAGCACACCTGTCGGGCATGCCGTCGGATAGGGATATCAACTTCGGTATTGATTTGGTGTCGGACACTCAGCCCATCTCCATTCCTCCCTATCATATGGCACCAACAAAACTAAAGGAGTTAAAGGAGCAGCTGCATGAACTCCTAGATAAGGGGTTCATTCGTTCGAGTGTGTCGGCGTGGGGTGCACCGGTGTTATTTGTTAAGAAGAAGGATGGCAAAATGAGAATGTGCATTGATTACAGACAGTTGAACAAAGTGACAGTAAAGAACAAGTATCCACTGCCTCGTATTGAGGATTTTTTGACCAGCTTCAGGGAGAAAAGGTATTCTCCAAGATTGATCTCTGTTCAAGCTATACTAGTTGAAGATTAGAGATTCTAATATCATGAAGACAGCTTTCAGGACGAGATATGGGCATTATGAGTTTCTGGTTATGTCATTTGGGCTGACAAAAGCCCGAACAGCATTCTTGCACCTGATGAACAATGTATTTCGATAGTATCTGGATTCTTTTGTGATTGTGCTTATTGATGATATTCTTGTCTACTCGCATAGCCAGGAGGAGCACGCACAGCATCTGAAGGTGGTGTTGCAGAGGTTGAGAGAGGAGAAGTTGTATGCAAAGTTCTCCAAGTGTGAGTTCTGGGTCAGTTCAGTGGCTTTTCTGGGACACGTGGTGTCCAGTGATGGTATTCAGGTTGACCCAAAGAAGATCGAGGTGGTGCAGAGTTGGCCCAGACCGTCCTCAGCTTCTGATATTCGGAGTTTCCTCGGTTTGGCGGAATATTATCGCAAGTTCGTTCAGGGTTTTTAATCTATTGCTTTGCCTTTGACGAAGTTGACGCAGAAGAATGTACCATTTGTGTGGTCTGATGAGTGCGAGGAGAGCTTCCAAAAGCTCAAGTCATAATTGACTACGACTCCAGTGTTAGTATTTCCAGCAGCTTGCGATTCTTATACGGTATATTGCGATGCTTCAAGGATTGGTATAGGATGTGTTCTGATGCATGAGGATAGAGTGATTGCATATGCTTCCCGCCAGTTGAAGCCCCATGAGAAAAACTACCATGTTCATGACTTAGAGTTGGTTGTTATTGTTCATGCCTTGATGATTTGGAGGCACTATCTATATGGCGTATCTCGTGAGGTGTATACGGATCATCTGAGTCATCAGCACTTGTTCAAGCAGAAAGATCTGAATTTGAGATAGTGGAGATAGCTTGAGTTACTCAAGGATTATGATATTACCATATTGTATCACCCGGGGAAGTCCAATGTGGTGGCCGATGCTTTAAGCTAGAAGGCAGTGAGTATGGGTAGCTTGGCGTACATTCCAATTGGGGAGAGGCCCCTTGCAGTGTACGTTCAGGCCTTGGCCAATCAGATGGTGAGATTAGATATTTCAGAGCCCAGCCGGGTGTTGGTTGTGTGGTTTCTCGGCCTTCTTTGTATGATCACATCAGGGAGCGCCAGTATGATGACCCGCATTAGCTAGTCCTGAAAGAGAGGGTCCAGGATGATGATGCCAGAGATGTGAATATTGGTAGTGATTGTGTGTTGCGGATGCAGGGCCAGATTTGCGTGCCCAATGTGGATGGGCTTCGAGAGATGATTTTAGAAGAGGCCCACAGCTCGTGGTATTCCATTCATCTGGGTGCCGCGAAGATGTACCAGGACTTGAGGCAGCATTATTGGTGGAGGAGAATGAAAAAGGACATTGTGAGTTATGTGGCTAGGTGTCTCAATTATCAGCAGGGCAAATATGAGCATCAGAGACCCGGTGGTGTACTTCAGTAGATGGATACTCCGGAGTGGAAATGGGAGAAGATTACTATGGACTTTGTGAGTGGTCTCCCTCGTACCTCGAGGAACTTTGATTCTATTTGGGTGATTTTGGATAGGCTAACCAAGTCTGCGCATTTCATTCCGGTGTGTACCACCTATTCTTTAGAGAGGTTGGTAGAGATTTTCATCCGTGAGATTATGCGGTTGCATGGGGTTCCAGTTTCTATTGTCTCAGATAGGGATACTCAGTTTTCCTCCCAGTTCTAGAAGGCTTTTCATCGGGAGTTAGGCATTCAGATTCAAATGAGTACAACTTTTCATCCTTAGATGGACGGCATTCCGAGCGTACTATTCAGATATTGGAGGACATGTTGCATGCTTGTGTTATTTATTTCGGAGGTTCTTTGGCTGAGTTCTTGCTGCTTGCAGAGTTTGCTTATAACAATAGGTATCAGTCCAGCATTCAGATGTCGATGTATGAGGCTTTATATGGGAGACGATGTAGGTCTCCAGTCGGTTGGTTTGAGCCTGGCGAGGCTAGATTATTAGGGACAGAGTTAGTTCCGGATGCCTTAGAGAAAGTGGAAGTTATCCAGGAGAGACTACATACAGCTCAGTCGCGTCAGAAGAGTTATGCGGATCGGAAAGTTCGGGATGTATCTTATATGGTGGGCGAGAAGGTTCTGTTGAAAGTCTCTCCTATGAAAGGCGTGATGAGGTTTGGAAAGAAGGGGAAGCTGAGTTCGCAGTTTATTGGACCTTTTGAGATACTCAGGAGTATTGGGAAGGTGGCCTATATGATTGCTTTGCCACCCAGTTTGTCTGGGTGTCACCCGGTGTTTCACATTTCTATGCTCAGGAAGTATGTTGGGGACCCGTCTCATGTATTGGACTTCAGCATGATCCAGCTGGATGAGGACTCGACCTATGATGTGGAGCCAGTGGATATTTTGGGTCCACAGGTTCGGAAGTTGAGATCTAAGGAATAGCTACGGTGAAGGTGCAATGGTGAGGTCGGCCCGTGAAGGAAGCCACTTGGGAGACTGAGCATAAGATGGAGAGCAGATATCCTCGTTTGTTTGAGGCTCCAGGTATGTTTCTTGACCCGCTCGAGGACGAGCATTTGCTTTAGTTGGAGAGGATGTGACGACCCAGCCTGTCGTCTTTTGCATTTCAGCCCCGTCATCCCCATTTTATGCTTCCTCGTGTGTTGATGTGTGTGTTTGGTGAGTTTGAAGTGTGCTAGGTTGAATTTGGCTGGAAATGACTCTTTAACGAAAGCTTAAGTTGGAAAAGTCATCCGGATGTTGACTTACGAGTTATGGGGCTCGGAATTGATTTCCAGTGATTCGACTAGTTTCGGATGGTGATTTGTGACTTGGGAGTGAAATCAAAATAATTTGGAGGTCCGATGTAGAATTACGCTTGAATTGGCTAAGTTCGAATTTTGGCAAATTTTGGTTGATAGGTGAGATTTTGATCCGGGTTTGGAATGGAATTCCGAGAGTTGCATTAGCTTCGTTAGGTGATTTTGGATATGTCTGCAAATTTTCAGGTCATTCGGACTTCGTTTGGTTTGTTTCGGCATCGAGTGGTATTTTGGAAAGTTCATGTTTAACTTAGAGTTGAATTTGAGGATTTTGGTGATTCTTAGTGTTTATGCTAGTGTTTTTATGGCCCGAGCAAGTTTGAATGAGGTAATAGGTCGTGTTAGTGCTTTTGGTTGAGGATCAGGGGGCCTCGGGGTGATTTCGGATGGCTAACGGAAGGATCATAGTTTTGGAAAAGTTTCAGAATTTTCGCACAGCAGTTGCAGGCAAAACTACTCTATGTGATCGGAGGTATGGCATTGCGATTGCATAGGAGGGTGGTCAGGGGCCCAGTAATTTGTTCAATGCGATACTGTAGTTGGAGATGCGATCACGTAGGTGGAATTCATTATTCTCTACGATCGCGTGGGAAGGACCGCGTTTGCATAAGGATAGGAGGCAGAGTAATGCGATCATGTGGAGTTGGGTGCGATCGCATAAGGGTAAACTTTGGAGCTTCAGTTTTGTTCTCTTCGATCGCAAGCCTGGGGCTACGATCGCGTATCAGGAATCGCTGGGCAGTTAAGGTTTTTGTAAAAAAATTTATCTGCGAGCTATTTCATATTTTCTCCACATTTGCACCACCTTGAGAGCTTGTTAACGGATTTTGAAGGGGATTTTGACGGGAAGTGATTGGAGGTAAGTATCGTGGTCTTAATACGTCATTTAATCGAAGAATCATCCATCAATTCTCTGAAATTGGGCATAAGAAATTGAAGAGCTGGGCTTGAAATTTCAAATGAAAAATTGGGGATTTGGAGGATCTATTGGACTCCAATTTTGATGAACTTTATACGTATGGACTCGTGGCGAGACGAGGATTCTGTAAATGTGAATTTCGGAATTTTTCGAGAAGTGGGCCCGGGGCTCGGGTTTTGCCAACTTCCTGTTTTTGGGTGTATTTCGAGTTATTTCTATTGGGTTATGCTCCATTTGCCTATTTTGATGTATTTCTATTGGTTTTGATTAGATTTGGCATTCATGGAGGTTGATTCTCACGGGAAAGGCATTGCGAGCTAGTTTGCGGCCGGCTTGAGGTGAGTAATAGGCGTAGATGATGACCTGAGGGTTTGAAACCCCGGTATATCACATTGTGATGCTATTATGAGGCTGGAAACACACTCCATGGTTAGTGCAGGGTCGTATATGTTAGGAATTCTGACTCGGTCCAATCCGAGCGATAAATTGTGCTATGTTGGCGATTGCTTCGCATACTGTGTGGATGATATCTAGGCTTGATTCCATGTTTGTGGCCTTGTGCCGACTTGTAGAATCCTTCAGGGATTGATATTTCAGAATTATCATGATTTGCATATTAATTGAATTCAGTCCAGGGTTTTAAACACTATTTTGCAAACTCAGCCATATTTATACGTTTTGAAAACTCAAATGATTCTTAAATGATATTTCAGGCTGACAATTTCTATCTCACTATTTTTTGGACTGTATATTGTTCTTAGAACGGTGGTAACTATTAGCACCGTATATTCTCATGGAACGGTGGTAACTATTGGCACCATATGATATGGCGCTTGGGCTGTAGGAGCCCTTCCGGAGTCTGAACCCCCACAGTGAGCGCGGGTACCCAAATGGATCGGGATGCACGTTCCGCAGTGTTCATGCATTGCATTACATCTCATGCATTTATTTACTGTTGCTTTATCTGTATACCTCTGAGGCTTGTACTGCATAGAACTGCTAGATAGCCTTATTTTGTGTTATTTTGTTTTTTCTTATCTTCGGGTTTTTATTCACGCTTTTTACTCGCTGAGTTGGTAGACTCACCCCATACTCCCTGCACCTTGTATGCAGATCCAGGTGCTCCAGAGACCTAGTGTTTTTGTTGTTGATTTCCCGAGCTATTTAGAGTATTGAGATAGCTGCCCAGCGTCCGCAGCACCACTTACTCTGTCTCTATCAGTCTGTTCTTTTTGCTATTTTGTCAGACTTTTATATCATTTCCGTTCAGAATTGTATCATGTTTTGTTAGAGGCTTTGTGCTCGTGACTCCTCGTTTTTTTGGAGAATTATTGTTATTGCTCAGCTGCGTTTTCACTGGTATTGTCTATCCCTGGTTTGGAGTTTGATATTAAATTTGTTATGTTAACTTAAATTGTTTCTTTTCGGTTGGAATGCCGTTCATGATTGTGGTTTGGTCGGTCTTTCCCAGCCTCGCGGCCGGGTGCCATCACAATCGGGTTTGGGGTCGTGACATTGCGCTTGGCTGTAGGAGCCCCTCCGGAGTCTGTACACACCCGCAGTGAGCGCAGGGTACCCATGGATCGTGCAACGCACCGTAGTGATCATGTGCATTGCATTGCATTCATGCATTAACTCCTATCTGTACTACGTGGCACGACATTTAGCTCTCATATATCATTGGCATACATACTGTTACTTGCCTTGTTGACCATATACCCTGGTGTTATATGTTAAGGAGTGTTGTGCCCAAGGGGAAAACTTATGAGCTGACTTGTTCTAGATTATATAGCATTCATATGCTGGGCTGTTGAAAATAATAGAGATATTTGAAAAAGAGACTTTGTAAAAGAGACTTTTGAACTGATCTTGAGATTTTCAAAAGAAAAGGGATTTTCACAGTATTCCGATTTTTCTTAAAGGGTTGTTCTGTCTTTTATTGCAGTTTGGTGTGCCCATACGTGTTTTCTTATCGCTCAGATATTATTCTCTCTTATTACCACTGAGTTGGAAGTACTCACTTTACTCCATGCACCTCGTGTGCAGTTGCAGATATTGTTCACCCGGTAGCGGGTTTGTAGCGGATTTAAGGTATTACTACCGCAACTAAGCAAGGTGAGCGCCGGTGTTCGCAGCACCGCGACTCTTCTTCTTCTTGATTTGTAGATTTTACTCTATGTATTATAGACTTTACAATTTTAATAAAGGCACTCCTAGATGCTCGTGACATGTGACACCCCGATCGCGCTGTATTGGGTTGTATTTATACTGATTAATACCATTAAGTCATATTCGAACTGTTATATACGGACTAACTGCTTTAAGTGGTGTTCTGAAACGGTCTAGCTGGCCTTGTCTTCACGAGAGGCGCATCACGATCAGATTTGGGAATTGGGTCGTGACAAGTTGGTATTAGAACCTAGGTTACCAGGTGTCACGAGTCATGAGCAGGTGCAGTAGAGTCTCGCTGATCAGTATAGAGACGTATGTATTTATCCTGGAGAGGCTGCAGAACCTTAAGGAAAATTTCACTTTCTTGGAATTCTTATCGTGCGTACTTGATTTAACTGGAGATATGATTCTTGAAATTACTTCCACATGCCTGTATGCGTACGAGAGCGCTCAGTAGTATATGTTCGTGAGTGGCTTGTGATTCCCCGATCGAGGGGCGAGATGTAATCTCTGTGAGTTCATGTTGGGCCAGTCAGGAGGACTTGAGGCCGGATCTTTGCCTATTGCTTGAGCACCGAGGTACTGATTGTGTGAACACGTGTTTTGAACTTATATGTTTAGTAATATTTGTGACGACCCGGCCGGTCGTCTTTGAAATTTATGCCCTGTTTCCCCATTATCTGCTTCCCCTAAGTTCATTTCTGCTATTTTGGTCTGCCGAGATGTTCAGTAATAGAATTCAGAGTGTTTTGGGACACTTAGTCCCTAATTGAGAGCTTAAGTGTTGGAAAATGGTACGTAATCAGAACACTGTTAAGATGACCTCAGAATGGAAGACCAATGGTTCCGTTAGCTCCGTTAGGTGGTTTCGGGGTTGGGAGCGTGTTCGGAATATATTTTATAAGTCCGTAGCTCATTTAGGATATAAATGACGAAAGTTTGAATTTTTAAGTTTCCGGTCCGATAGTGAATTTTTGATCCAAGGGTCGAAACGGGATTTCGTATGTTGCTCTAGCTCCGTCATGTCGTTTTGGATGTGCGTGCAAAATTTCAGGTCAATCGGTTGTATTTTAGTTAGGTTTTGAATCGAAAGTGAGTTTGGTTAAGTTTTGGAAATTTTAAGTTCAAATCATTGATTAAATGGTGTTTTCGGCATTGTTTTAGGTGATTTAAGGATTGGTACAAGTCCGAATGATGTTAAGGGATAGATTTATGGGTTTGGTTGAAGTCCCGGGGGCCTCGGGTTTGTTTCGGATGCTCGACGGTTTGATTTTGGGATTTTTGGATGAAGTTTGTTGCTGCTTCTGTTGTTTCTGCGTCTGCAAAAGGGGAGCCGCGTAAGTGGTTACCGCAGACGCGGCGTTTGAGTCGCGGACGCGGTCTTGGGATATTAGTCGTGGATCGCAGAAGCGGGGAAAAACTCGCTTAAGCGGCGATCACAGAAGCGGTCAAGAGCCGCAAGAGCAGTCCCTGGCTTGGATTAGTAGGAACGCTGAAGCGAGGGTTTGGTCACCTAAGCGGTGACCGGGGACGCGGTCTTTCAGCTGCAGAAGCGGAAATCGCTGGGTGTTAAGAAATTTATCCGAGGGTTTAATTTCATGTGTTGAAAAATATATTGAGAGCTCGGACCAAGGCGATTTCGATGGGGTTTTGAAGAAGAGATTATTGGGTAACGTTTATGATCTTTTCTAGATGTAAACCATCATTTAGTTTTTTAATTCATCTTTTAAATTCAAATTGAGTTCCAAAAATGGAGGAATTTGAGCAGGAGTTCTTTTGCTAAACAATTGGAATTTGAGGGAGCATTTGACCTCCGTTTTGGGAGACTTTTATATGGTTAGACTCGTGAGAGTACGAGGTTCCTGGAAATGCAAAAATTATTCGATTCTGAGACGTTGGCCCGAGGCGCATTTTGGTCAATTTACCTATTTTGCGCCTTAGCTTTAATTTTAATAGTGTAATCAGTTGCTTGCGATGTTATTTACAATATGTAATTTTAATAGTGTAATCAGTTGCTTGCGGTGTTATTTACAATACGAGGTAAGTGGCTTGTCTAACCTTGTGTGGGGGACCTCTCCCCTTAATATATATTAATTGTCGTTTAAAGGCCCTGTGCGCGAGGTGACGGGCGTGTACTTGTGCTAATTGTTGAAAATTCACCTTACTTGACTTATTTAGATTGTGTTTTCTTCGTGTATTTAACTGCTAAGAATGTGATTTCACTTGCTTAGCATAGGAAAAGCATTTTAGTAATTTATTTGCTCTATTTGACTAAATTGCAAATACATGTCCTCTTTATGAGCATGCTCGGCCTAGACCTTTACATTGTTGCTATGTTTGGTTTTCTTCTGTTAAATATTGACCTATTGTGAAGTGTTTACGTTTGGGACTACGGGTTCAATTCCCGGGAGATCCCCATAAGTATGATGGGCTATGGGTTCAATTCCCGGAGATCCCCCCTGTTATTGGTATGAAGGACTGCGGGTTCAATTCCCGGAGATCCTCTGATATTGGTATGGAGAACTACAGGCTCAATTCCCGGAGATCCTCTGTTAGAGATATGATGAACTATGGGTTTGATACCCGGGAGATCCTCTGATATTGGTATAATGGACTACGGGTTTGATTCCCGGAGCTCCATGTAGAGATCCTGACTTTTGAGTGAATTGCCTTGTGTTCGTAGTCTGTATTTGTAGCCGTTCTGTTTTTATTATTATCTTATTAGATACCCGGGGCTTACTTCATTACCTACTGTTGTTTAGTTTTACATTATTTCTTATGTTCTTCTCAGTAGGGCCTCGACCTTCCTCGTCACTACTCCATCGAGGTTAGGCTTGGAACTTACAGAGTACCGTTGTGGTGTACTCATGGTACTCTTCTGTACACTTTCGTTGTGCAGGTCCAGGCACTTCTGATCATGCGCACTATTAGAGTTTTTGGAGCTACATTTGGAGGCCTAAGGTAGGCATCTGCCGCGTCCGCAGAGCCGAGGAGCTCCCCTCTATTCTACCTTTAGTTAGTAGTTTTATCCATGTATTCTCTCATTGTAGAAACTTCTGGATGTTAGAGCCATGTGTTATACTTTACTCTTAGCCTGTGTTACCCGTGGGTTTCCGGGTCTTAGAGGTTTTAACGTTATTTTGAGTCAACATGTATGTGCCAGGCGGCACTCTATACATTATCTTATGCTATTAATGTTTTATTTATCATTTCCGCAAAGATTGTTGAATTTCCAAAGTGTGTCAGGCTTACCTAGTCATGAAGACTGGGTGCCGTCATGACAGATTCACAATATGTGAACAAGGGTCGTGACAATGTTTTTATTAGAGCTCTAGGTTCATAGGGGTCACGGGACACTGCCGGTTATTTAGAGTCTTGCTGATCGGTACGGAGACGTCTGTACTTATCTACGGGAGGCTATCTAACTATTTAGGAAAATCTTCACTTCATTTGAATTCTTGTCATGCTATGTTTTTTACCTCAATTCTAAACTATTGTTTCCTATTCTCTCACAGAAGGTGAGGACATGCACGACCCGGGACAATCAGACACCCGCACCCCCTCCTGCAGCAGCTAGGGGTTGGGGCCGGGGCAGGGGTCGTGGATGTGCACGGGGTGCAGCCAGAGCACCTGCGCGAGCAGCCGCCGAGGTACCGCTAGCAGACCCGGTAAGGACTCAGTCACTAGAGACGCCCACAACCACTACTACTCCAGTTGTTCAGGAGGCATTGGCACAGTATATGAGTATGTATACCACGCCGTTGTAGGCAGGGTTACTTCCACTTCCTGCAGCTATGTCCCAGGCCGGGGGAGGAGCCCAAGCTCCCGCAGCCCGCACCCCAGAGCATAAGGTGCATATGGGACCGATTCCAGATGTTATTACTGCCCATCCTGCAGTACCGGTTTAGCCCGAGGATGGGGCACCTGCTTTGGAGGATGAGCAGCGTCGATTGGAGCGGTTCAAGAAGTATGACCCCCCTACAGCGGACTAGCTACACACGATGCTTTGGGGTTTATTGAGGATTGTCCTAAAATTTTTCGTACCATAGGTATTACTTTTTCGAGTGGGGTTTCCTTTGCATCTTTTCAGCTTTGGGGAGCCGCCTATGACTGGTGGGACACTTTTGAGCTATACAGTCCAGACGATGCTACCTCCTTGACTTGGACCTAGTCTTCATATATGTTTCAGATGGAGTTTGTTCCCAAGAGCCTCCGAGATGCATGACGCGCGGAGTTTGAGCACTTGCGCCAGGGCCCTATGACAGTTTCTGAGAATGCCATCCGTTACATTAGGTTGGCCAGGCATGTGCTTGCTTTTGCACCTACTATACGTGAGAGGGTTCGCAGGTTTATTGAGGGCCTTATCCCTTCTATCAGGTCTGACATGGCGCGAGAGTTGGAGATGGATATAACCTATTAGCAGGTGGTGTTAGCCAGGAGGATAGAGGGTATGCATGCCATAGAGAGAGAGGAGAGAGAGGCCAAGAGGTCTCGAAAGTCTTGCCATTTCTCTGGTACCCGTACTTCATGAGTAGGACATCATGGTAGGGGCTATACGAGTCGCCCAGTTCACTCAGCCCTTCCTTTATCCAACAGTACTCCAGCTCCTCCCAGATCTCAGGAGCCTAATTATGCACCCCCGATTTCTACTGTGCCTACCGCGCAGGGCACCTCCAGAGTTCGGTATAGAAGGGGTGGGTCCAGTTAGTCTCAGCCGCCTTGCCCTCCTAGAGCTTGTTATGAGTGCGGGGATACCCACCACTTGGTTAGAGAGTGCCCCAGATGTGGTAGGGGTGTGCCTTCTCAGACTCCATAGCCCCAGCATGCTCCACAAGGTCAGCATGCCATTGTTCCAGCTTCAGCTGCCACCCCACCTGCCCGGCCAACCAGAGGCGGGGATCGGGGAGATAGAGACCACCCTCGAGGTAGGGGCCGAGCCAGAATTTATGCCATTCCTGATTGTGCCGAGGCTTTCGCCTCTATTTCTGTTATCACAGGTATCATTTTGGTTATTCACAGAGAGGAATCGGTTCTATTCGATCCAGGCTCTACTTTTTCTTTTGTGTCATCTTATTTTGCTCCAAATTTGGGTACAGTTCGAGAGACCTTGAGCTCTCCTGTTTATGTTTTCTCTCCCGTGAGAGATTCTATTGTTGAGACTATGGTAGATCTTTTATTACTCTATATGGTCGATTTTGATATTATCTTGGCCATGGACTGGTTGTCGCCCTATTTTGCTATTCTTGATTGTCACGCTAAGACCGTGACGATGGCTATGCCAGATATTCCTCGTATCGGGTGGAGTGGTACTTTTGATCACACTCCCAGCAGAGTTATATCCTTTCTTAAAGCTCAGCGTATGGTTAAGAAGGGGTGTGCCACGTATTTAGCCTATGGAGAGATGCCAGTGCTGATACCCTTTCTGTTGACTCTGTCCCAGTAGTACTGGATTTCCCTGATTTGTTCCCAGCTAATCTTCCGGGCATGCCTCCCGATCGGGACATTGATTTTGGTATTGATTTGTAACCGGGCACTCAGCCCATATCTATTCCTCCCTATCGTATGGCTCCTCCAGAGTTGAAGGAGTTGAAGTATCAGTTACAGGAATTGCTTGATAAGGGTTTTATTCGACCCAGTGTTTCACCATAGGGTGCTCATGTATTGTTTGTGAAGAAAAAGGATGGTTCTGTGCGCATGTGTATCGATTATCGTCAGTTGAACAAAGTTACCGTGAAGAACCAGTATCCTTTGCCTTGTATTGATGATCTATTTGACCAGCTTAAGGGCGCAAAAGTGTTTTCTAAGATTGGTTTGCGCTCAGGTTATCACCAGCTAAAGATTCGGGAGCCAGATATCCCAAAGACTGCTTTCAGGACTCAGTATGGTCATTACGAGCTCCCTGTCATGTCATTGAGGCTGACCAACGCCCCAGCAGCTTTTATGCATTTGATGCATAGTGTATTCAGACCTTATCTCAACTCATTAATAATTGTTTCAGAGATGATATTCTTGTATACTCCCGGAGCCGAGAAAATCATGAGCAGCACCTTAGGACAGTGCTTCAGACCCTGAGAGAAAAGAAAGTATATGCAAAGTTTTCAAAATGTGAGTTTTGGTTGAGTTCTGTGGCATTTCTAGGCCACGTGGTATCGAGTGAGGCCATTCGGGTAGATCCAAAGAAGGTGGAGGCTGTGCAGAGTTGGCCCAGGCCCTCCTCAGCTACAGAGATCTGTAGTTTCCTTGGCTTGGCGGGGTATTACCGTCGTTTTGTAGAAGGGTTCTCATCGATTGCAGCCAATGACGAGATTGACCCAGAAGGGTGCTCCTTTTCAGTGGTCAGACGAGTGTGAGGCGAGCTTCTAAAAGCTCAAGACGGCCTTGATTTCAGCCCCTACTCTTATTTTGACTGCCGGTTCGGGGTCCTATACGGTTTATTGTGATGCCTCACAGATCGGACTTTGGGCGGAATTGATGTAGGATGCTAGGGTGATTTCCTACGCGTCCATACAGTTGAAGGTGCATGAGAAGAACTATCTTGTTCATGACCTTGAGTTGACTGCCATTGTTCATGCCTTAAAGATCTGGCGTCATTATTTGTATGGTGTTCCTTGTGATATTTATACGGATCATCGGAGTTTGTAGCACTTGTTCAAGCAGAAGAATCTGAACTTGCGCCAAAGGAGATGGTTGGAGCTACTGAAGGATTATGATATTACTATTCTTTATCACCCGGGCAAGGCCAATGTGGTATCCGATGCCTTGAGTCACCGTGCGGAGAGTTTGGTGAGTTTGGCATATTTACCAGCTTTGGAGAGGCCAATGGCGATGGATGTCCAGGCCTTAGTCAGTCAGTTTGTAAGGTTGGACCTTTCAGAGTCCAGCCGGGTTCTAGCCTGCGTGGTTTCTTGGTCTTCATTGATTGATCGTATCAAGGAGCGTCAGTATGATGATCCTCATTTTCTTGTCCTCAGGGACACAGTTCAGCATGGCGATGCTAAGGATGTGACTATTGGAGATGACGGGTATTGAGCATGCAGGGTCGTATTTGTGTGTCCGATATTGATGATATTCGGGAGTTGATGTTGACCGAGGCCCATAGCTTGCGATATTCCATCCATCCGGGCGCCGCGAAGATGTATCAGGATCTAAGGCGGTATTATTGGTGGAGACAGATGAAGAAAGACATTGTAGAGTTTGTAACTAGATGCCTCAATTGTCAGCAGGTAAAGGCTGAGCACCAGAGACCGGGAGGGTTACTCCAGCAGATGGATATTCTGGAGTGGAAATAGGAGAATATCACTTCTCCCTCTGATGACGAGGAAGTTTGATTCTATTTGGGTTGTTGTGGATCGGTTGAACAAGTGCGCGCATTTCATTCCAGTGTGCAATTCTTACTCAGCGGAGCGGTTAGCAGTGATTTATATCAGGGAGATTGTCCGTCTGCATGTCATTCCAGTTTCTATCATCTCAGACAGGGGTTTAGTGTTTACATCACGGTTCTGGAGAGTCGTCCAGCATGATTTTGGTACCAGGGTGACCATGAGTACAACTTGTTAGCCACATAGAGATAGGCAGTCCGAGTGCACTATTCAGATTCTTGAGGATATGCTCTATGCGTGCGCGATTGAGTTTAGAGGGGCTTGGGATCAGTTCTTGCCATTGGTTGAGTTTGCATACAACAACAGTTATCAGTCGAGTATTCAGATAGCGCCTAATGAGGCCTTATATGGTAGGAGATGCAGATCCCCGATGGGTTGTTTCGATCCAGGCGAGGCCAGGTTATTGGGCAGTGATTTGGTTCAGGATGCGGTTGAGAAGGTTAAGGTGATTCAGGATAGACTCCGTGCAGCCCAGTCCAGGCAGAAGAGTTATGCGGATTGGAAGGTTCGTGATGTTTCATTTATGGTTGGTGAGCGGGTTTTGCTTCAGGTCTCACCTATGAAAGGCGTCATGAGGTTTGGAAAGAAAGGAAAGTTGAGCCCGAGGTACATTGGTCCATTTCAGATTTTGAAGCAGGTTGGGAAGGTTGCTTATGAGCTTGCTTTACCTCCCAGTTTTACCGGGGTTCATCCTGTATTTCATGTTTTGATGCTTCGGAGGTATCATGGTGACCCGTCTCACGTGTTGGAGTTCACTTCAGTTCAGTTGGAAATGACTTGTCCTATGTTGAGGAGCCAATGGCAATATTGGATAGACAGGTTCGGAAGCTCGGGTCAAAGGAAATAGCTTCAGTAAAGGTTCAGTGGCGGGAACAGCCGGTCAAGGAGGCGACTTGGGAGATCGAGCGGGATATGAGCAGCCGATACCCTAATCTTTTTGCTACTTCAGGTATGCTCTCTATGCTCGTTCGAGGATGAATGAATGATTAAGTGTAGGAGGATGTGACGACCTGGCCGGTCGTCTTTGGAATTTATGCCTCGTTTCCCCATTAACTGCTTCCCCTAAGTTCATATCCTCTATTTTGGTTTGTCGGGATGTTCGCTAATAGAATGCGGAGTGTTTTGGGACACTTAGTCCATAAATGAGAGCTTAAGTGTTGGAAAATGGTCTGTAATCAGAATAGTGTCAAGACGACCTCGGAATGGAAGATCGATGGTTCTGTTAGCTCCATTATGGGATTTCGGGGTTGGGAGCGTGTTCGGAATGTATTTTGGATGTCTGTAGCTCATTTAGGCTATAAATGCCGAAATTTTTAATTTTGAAGTTTTTGGTCTGATAGTGAATTTTTGATCCGAGGATCAGAACGGGATTCCAGAAGTTGCTGTAGCACTGTCATGTCGTTTGGGACGTGCGTGAAAAATTTCATGTCAATCGATCTTGTTTTGGTTAGGTTTTGAATCAAAAGTGAGTTTGGTTATGTCTTGGAAATTTTAAGTTCAAATAATTGATTAAATGGTGTTTCCGGCATTGTTTAGGTGATTTAAGAATTGGAACAAGTCCGAATGATGTTAAGGGATAGATTTGTGGGTTTGGTTGAGGTCCCGGGGGCCTCAGGTTTGTTTCGGATGCTCGACGAGTTGATTTTGCAATTTTTGGATGAGGTTTGCTCCTGCTTCTGTTGTTTCCGAGTCTGAGTAAAGGGGAGCCGCGTAAGCAGTTACCGCAGGTGCGGCGTTTGAGTCGCAACCTGGGAGATTAGTCATGGACCGCAGAAACGGGTAAAAACTCGCATAAGCGACGATTGCAGAAGCGGTCAAGAGCCGCAGGAGTGGTCCCTGGCGTGGATTAGTAGGAACACTGAAGCGAGGGTTTGGTCGCCTAAGCGGTGACCGCGGACGCAGTCTTTCAGCCGCAAAAGCGGAAATTGGTGGGTGTTAAGAAATTTATCCGTGGGTTTAATTTCATATGTTGAAAAATCAATTGAGAGCTCGGACCAAGGCGATTCCGAGGGGGTTTTGAAGAAGAGATTATTGGGTAACGTTTCTATGATCCTTTCTAGCTTAAACCATCATTTAGTTGTTATATTCATCTTTTAAACTCTAATTGAGGTCCAAAAATGGAGGAATTTGAGTAGGAGTTCTTTGGCTAAACAATTGGGGTTTGAGGGATTATTTGACATCTGATTTGGAAGATTTTTATGTGGTTAGACTCGTGAGAGTACGAGGCTTCTGGAAATGCAAAAATTATTTGATTCCGAGATGTTGGCCTGAGGGGCATTTTGGTTACTTTCCCTATTTTCGTGTCTTAGATTTAATTTTAATAGTGTTTCAGTTGCTTGCGATGTTATTTACAATATGTAATTGGTTTGAATAGGCCACTCAGAGTCAGATACTCGTGGCAAGGGCGTTATTTCTTAGCGGTTTTGTACCAATTCGAGGTAAGTGGCTTGTCTAACCTTCTGTGTGGGACCTATCCTGTTAGTATATATTAATTGTTGTTTAAAGGCCTTGTGCGAGAGGTGACGGGCGTGTACTTGTGCTAATTGTTGAAAATTCACCCTACTTGACTTATTTAGACTGTGTTTTCTTTGTGTATTTAACTGTTAAAAATGTGATTTCACTTGCTTAGCTTAGGAAAAGCATGTTAGTAATTTATTTGCTCTATCAAACTAAATTGCAAATACATGTCCTCCTTGTGAGCATGCTAGGCCTAGACCTTTACATTGTTGCTATATTTGGTTTCCTTCTGTTAAATATTGACTTTTTGTGAAGTGTTTACATTTGAGACTACGGGTTCAATTCCCGGGAGATCCCCATAAATTGGTATGATGGGCTACGGGTTCAATTCCCGGAGATCCCATTTTGTTATTGGTATGAAGGACTGCGGGTTCAATTCCCGGAGATCCTCTAATATTTGTATGAACGACTGCCGGTTCAACTCCTGGGGATGCTCTGTTAGAGATGTGATGGATTATGAGTTCAATTCTTGGGAGATCCTCCGATATTGGTATAATGGACTGCGGGTTCGATTCCTGGAGCTCCATGTAGAGATCCTGACTTTTGAGTGAATTCCCTTGTGTTCGTAGTCTGTACTTGTAGCGGTTCTGTTTTAATTACTGTCTTATTAGATACTCGGGACTTACTTCATTACCTACTGTTGTTTATTTTTACATTATTTCTTATGTTCTTCTCAGTAGGGCCTCGGCCTTCCTCGTCACTACTCCATCGAGGTTAGGCTTGACACTTACTGAGTACCATTGTGGTGTACTCATGCTACTCCTCTGCACACTTTCGTTGTGCAGGTCCAGGTACTTCTGATCAGGCGCGCTATTAGAGTTTTCAGAGCTACATTTGAAGGCCTGAGGTATGCATCTGCGCGTCCGCAGAGACGAGATTACCCCTCCATTCTACCTTTAGTTAGTAGTTTTATCCATGTATTCTCTCATTGTAAACACTTCAGGATGTTAGAACCATGTGTTATACTTTACTCTTAGCCTGTGTTAACTGTGGGTTTCTGGGTCTTGGAGTTTTTATATTATTTTGAGTCAACATGTATGTGCCAGGCGGTACTCTATACATTATCTTATGCTATTTATGTTTTATTTATTGTTTCCGCAAAGATTGTTGAATTTTCGCAGTGTGTCAGGCTTACCTAGTCGCAAAGATTGGGTGCCGTCATGACAGGTTCACAATTGGTGAACTAAGGTTATGAAAATGTTCTTATTAGCCGGGTTGGCGGTGGGATATCCATGTGATGAGTATGTCAGTACTGCGAGGGGTATCTGTGTGATTTTGGTAGTGACGAAGAAGTATGATGGATAATAGATGAGCTGTTAAGTGTTTGTTTTTTATTGCGGTCTGACGTGTAGCTCCAAGTTATGGGCACGTGAAGAATATTATTTATGTCTCATAATGGGAAAAATGTACATTTCATGTGGCGGTATGAGCTCAGACTCAGGAAGACTAATTTATTGTGTAACGTATATGACGGTGGAAGGCATGTTGAAATATTGAAATGAGGTGAAGCATGTGGGTTATCTCCTACAGAGTGTTTTTTGGGGTATGATCCTTATGTGTATCTTAGAAGGTCTCATGAGTAATTGAAGGGTATGTGTTGAAATTTGAGAATTTGGGGACGTTTAAGAAAAATGACTCAGCTGAATACGAGTGAATGACTCTCGAGAATGGTTTTACTGTGTTCAAGATTTTGCATGTAACAATCAGGTGTCTTAAGTTTGTGTATGTGGCTAGAGACAGTGTTTTCATTTGAAAAGATCAAGACTTGTGGTACTTTGTGTTAATAATTGGATTCTACGTATCCGCATTTTGAAGGTAATGGTAAACTACTTCAGAATCGCGGGAAGTTCTTCAAAGTAAAGTATACTGGAATGTGGTATTTTTAGGAAACATTTGAGAGGGTATTCAGTGGCTTATGGGTCTTAGACAGTGTGGTTTTATGTGTGAGTCTCCTGTGGTAACCTGGGTTGAGGTATCTTGGTGCTACAGCAAAAGAGAATATCAAATTAAAGATGAGTTGGGAAGGAAATTGGATAAATGGAATAGCTCGATAATGAACCGAATCGGTATAGTAAGCATATGATTAATTATTTTAAGTGTTCGAGGTAATAAGCCTTACAGGTATTTTGCTGCAAAGCTTTTAAGTGCTGGCAGTTTGCTTAACATGGTTTGGGTAGAAGGATTCAGTCATGGTAGTTAAGCTTATGCAATGGAATTGGGAGAAAGAGTTCTTGATGTGTTTTACTGTGGTTTGAAAATGAGTATATTTCCTGTGGGTATGCAAAGCATGGAGTGTGCAACAATTTTTCTCCTATATGGGATCATGAAAGTTCTTGACTAGTTGAGTGCATCGATGTCTGCGGCGCAGGAGAGAGATATAAGTCCTCGTGTTATCCTAGTGTGGTATGGTCTATGTGTTATGATATGGAGAATTGGGATTTGCGTGTTCAAGGTTTTGGTTCAGTCATAATGTGGATTCATTAAATTCATAAGCAGCACCGGCAGTTGTAGGTGATTTAAGAGTCGATCTTCAGATGATTAAAGAAGATGGTATTGCTATGCTAGTGATTTAGCGGGGGTTTATGTTCAAAAAAAGGGGGCAAGGTACTGAAAGCTGATAATATTTGGTGGTATTGCGGTGTTCTCTTGTTGGACGACCGTTGATAATTGAGTTATTGCTGGAGCAGGGAAAATTTTTGAATATCTTTCATGATATGAATGGATACTTGATATGTGTTATGAATTCGTACGGCGGAGAGTGGGACCAGGCATTGTGATTCATGTGTTATATGTGTTGGACACTAGAAGTTTCATGATCCGACTATGCAGTGGTTGTAGATCGTGTGTATCGACATCGTCTAGAGGTTATGGAAATTGAAGGTCCGAGTGGATCTTTCTTTTCTTGGTATGTTAAATTTGGGTTATGATATTAGATTGCAGACTGGTTATCCTAATGTTAGGTTGTCTAGACAAATGTGTTATGAGCTATGTCGGGAAATGCCACAGGCTGCGTGGCAAAGTGCATCGGATTCTCTGGCGGGGTAGCTTGTATTCCAGAGACCAGCGGACGGCTGGCAAGCATTTATTTATTAATTGGGCCTTCGTGGCGGATGTCAGCACAGAGGTTTCTATCATTGATTTAGTTTTGGTATTGAGGTTTCGGATGCGTTTCTTGTGGTCGGGCATGAGACTATATGTGTTTATTCTAATAAGAAAATGTGGCTCGATGTGCATTTCCCATGTTAAATATTTGTGTGGAGCAGGTGGCACGCCGTCATGGGTATGTTATCTGGGTCGGGTTGCACGCCGTAACAGTGTGATGTTGAGAATAGTTTTCTATATGTTACCTTGTATGCATTACTTCTTGGTTTCTGAGGAATGTCTGTATTGGGTGTTGCTCGTCGAATAGCGCATCGGTTGTGTCCTTTCAAGATTGAATATAGTATATTACTTGCTTCACCGTGGGTGTGATGGATTGCTGGGTTTCAGACCTCAATCTGCGCGTCGCTGTCCGTGTTGAGCATGGCGACTTGAGGTGCTTCATGTGTAATAGTGTTTGGATAGGATCGCGCGATGTGGCAATGCCACATGAATTTATGAACTTTCGAGGAGGATGCATGTATTTTATTTCTATGATGTGAGACGGGATCTAAGTTTTGTGTTGTAATGGTGCTGTTGAGCTTGAGGTACAGCTTTTTCATGGTAATTTTCATAACTTGAGTATGTTCATACAACTTCTCATTGATGCGTCTGTTATGAAAGTTGTGGCTTAGGCCTGTGTAGAGGTGTCATATCACCAGAGGGGTGGTTAGAGTCGAAGTGATCATTGGAGTCATTAATGAGCATGAACCAATTTGATTTCAGCTTGTTAGAAAGGTAATATCGAGTTGTTGCTCGGAAATCTATTGTAGTATCAGTCAAGAGGGAAATAGACTCATGAATGGTTGATCTGAGAGATGGATTCGGCATATCGCATGTTTCAATTACCGTTGGTAATATATGAAAGTGTTGGAATAAGACTTTATCTAATAAAAAGGTTTTTATATCGGTATTTGGTTATTGTGGAAATTGCTGTGAATAGAGGCCATCGCCTCGAGTGTTTGGGTTGTGTAGTATATCATATGGTCTAACCTGGAGTGGCGAGTATGGGTTATTACCATTGGTTCGGGTTTATTCTGAATGTAGACGTGAGACTCTGATCTGGTGCATGATTTCGGGAAGTGCAATGTAGTTTATGGTTTAGATAGACTGTGAAATTCCAGCTATATTTGTTATCGGACCTATGTTGATCGGGAGTAATTAAATTGGTTTTGGTTGAAAATAAGGCACATAGCCTCTTAAAAGGAATCATGTTTAAGAATAGTCAACTGGAAGTTGACTATGTGGTTAGAGGGCTCAGATGTGAATTTCGGTCGCTCGGTTAGCTTCGGTGGATGATTTGTGACTTAAGAGTGCGATCGAAATCAAATTTGGAGGTCCGGTGTGGATTAGGCTTGAATTGGCAAAGTTTGAATTTTGGCGGATTCTGGTTTGATAGGTGAGATTTTCATCCGAGGGTCGGGATGAAATTCTGAGAGTTGCAGTAGCTTAGTTAGGTGATTTTGGATATGTCTGCAAAATTTCAGGTCATTCGGATGTAGTATGGTTGGACTTTTGGTCGTATGTGCATTTAAGAAATTATTAAGAAACTTAGGCTTGGATTGGAGGAATTTGGTGGTTTTTGGTGTTAATGTTAGTGTTATTATGGCTCGAGCAAGTTTGAATAAGGTATTAGATCACATTTGTGTTTTTGGTTTAGGCCCCGGGGGCCTCGGGGTAATTTCGGATGGATGAATGAAGGTGGTAGGAGTCTTTGGCATTTTGGGATGTGCTACTTCTGCTATTTCTGCGTCTGCGGAAAAGGAGCCGCTTAAGTGGTTCCGCAGACGTGGTGGCTGAGCCGCAAAAGCGGCCAATGGGAGGTTGGCCTGGATCGCGGGTGCGGAAGGAAGACCACATAGGCAGTGACCGCGTAAGCGGTAGTTGACCGCAAAAGCGGTCGAGAGGCCGCATAAGCGAAGATATGACCGCAGAAGCGGAAAACGTGGTTTAAGAGCAGTGATTTCACAAGTTTGAAAAGAGAAGAACATTTGGACCTCGGACTAAGGCGAGTTTGGGAGTGACTTTGAAGAGGATTTTGGGGGAAATCATCAGGTATGGATTCTTGGACTTAGAGTATGTCATTATAGTGTAAAAACATGGATTAAACACTAAGAATTCAAGGTTTTTAAGGTTACAAATGGTGGTTAGGGCTTGAAACCCAAGTGAGCTTAAAGTGTTGATATGAGGGGTCAAATAGACTCTGATTCTTGTAAATTTGATATGTATGAACTCGTGGCGAGACGAGGATTACAGCAACGTAAGTTTCGTAATTTTCGAGAAGCGGGCCCGGGGCTCAGGTTTGCTAGTTTCGAGATTTTTGTTATATTTCGATTATTTTCGATTGGGTGTTTTCCCATTAGCATATTATGATATATTTGTACTGATTTTGAATAGATTTGACGCACGTGGACACGAATTTGAGGGGCAAAGGGAGTGAAGAATTCCACCGGTTCGAGGTAAGTAATACTTGGGAATGCTATCCTGAGGGTTTGAAACCCCGGATTTGCATATCCTAGTGCTGTATTGTGGTGACTTGCACACTGGACCGGATCGTGGGGTAGAGCACCGTTGGGATTGCGACTTGGTCCGTCCTGGTTGTTGGTTTTTACCGCGAAATTGTAAATGTTTGTTGTTATCACTATGACTTGGGCTCATTGCCATACTTGGGGTTTATTGCCGATTATTTGAACTCTTTATGAACTATCATCACTGTTTTCCTCACTGTTTGAAATATTATTAGAACTCAGTCCGTGTGATTTGCACATAAACTGAGCTATAATTTTCTCAAACTTGGAGTTTCAACTGATACTTGAACTATTGTTTGAGCTGAGTATTATTGTTTTACGGATGCCAGAGTGGCTTTTGACTATTTTGGACTGATTAAGGCTGAGGGCCATACGTGAGGAAATGAAGAGTCATGTAAGGTGGCTTTCAGGCCTCGAGTGTTATGTGTGCATATGCATATACATGCATGGATCGGACTGCACGTCGCAGTAGCATATTGCATGGATCAGACTGCACACCATAGTAGCATATTATATGGATCGGACTACACACCATAGTAGCATATTACATGGATCGGACTGCACGCCGCAGTGGTATAATATATGGATCGGACTGCACATCCCCGTATTATTGCGCTTGGGCTGTAGGAGCTCCTCCAGAGTTTGTACACACAGTGAGTGCAGGGTACCCATGGATCGGAGTACGCGCCGTAGTAGTCATGTGCATTGCATTGCATTCATGCATTCACTCCTGTTTGTACTACGTGGCACGACATTTAGTATTCATATATCATTGGCATACATACTCTTACTTGCCTTGTTGACCAGATAACCTGGTGTTATATGTTATGGAGTGATGTGCCCAAGGGGCAGACATATGAGCTGACTTGTTCTAGCTGATATAGCATTTATACGCTGGGTTGTTGAAAATAAAAGAGATATTTGAAAAAGAGACTTTGTAAAAGAGATTTTTGAACTTATCTTGAGATTTTCAAAAATAAAGATTTTTACAGTATTCCGATTTTTCTCAAAGGGTTGTTCTGTCTTTTATAGCAGTTTTGTGTGCCCATACGTATTTTCTTATCGCTCAGATATTATTCCCTCTTATTATCACTGAGTTAGAAGTACTCACTTTACTCCCTGCAGCTCGCGTGCAGTTGCAGGTACTGTTCTCCCGGTAGCGGGTTAGTAGCGGGTTGAAGGTATTGCTACCGCAGCTAAGCAAGGTGACTGCCGGCGTTCGCGGCACCGAGACTCTTCTTCTTTTTGATTCCTAGATTTTGCTCTATGTATTATAGACTTTACAATTTTAATAAATGCATTCCTAGATGCTCGTGACTTGTGAAAATCCGTTCGGGCTGTATTGGGTTGTATTTATGTTGATTAATACCATTAATTCATATTCGAACTGTTATATAACTGATTAACTGCTTTAAGTGGTTTTCTGAAATGGTCTGGCTGGAATTGTCTTCATGAGAGGCGCTATCATGACCAGATTTGGGAATTGGGTCGTGACAAAATACCAGAAATTTGCCAATTTCTAAAGCCAAATAATGATCCGTTAACCACCCAAAATTCATCCGAAGCCCTTAGGAACTCAACAAAACTTACCTACACATCCCATAATATTATTAAAACTTGGTCGAACCTTCGAGTTACTCAAAACAACATCAAAATACCAAATTACCCTTGTATTCAAACTTAAGAACTTCTAAACTTTCAAATTCATCAAACAACGCCGAAACCTACCAAATCTCGTCTGAATGACCTCAAATTTTACACACGTCACAAATGATACTACGAACCTACTCAACCTTATGGAATTCTATTCTGATTCTGAAATCAAATTTTTCACTACCGACCAAAATTGTCAAATTTCCAACCTCTACCTGTTGACATCCAATTTTGTCCCACCTTTTTTTTACTTAATTTCCTTGCGCTTCCTAGTCATTAATGCTCTAATAGTATATTATTACAATTTATTTTTATGATTATTATAATTATATTAGTATTAGTATTGATATCATTGTTACTAATATTATTAGTAATTATTATTATTAATAGTAGTAGTAGTAGTACTAGTAGCAGTAATTACTATTAATACCATAGTTATTATTACTGCCATTGTCATTAGTATTAAAAATATTATATTTTATTTATATAAGATAACTACATATTTTGAATAATATATATGTCTATCATTTTATTATATTATGTCCAAAATAGCAAGACAAAGGAAGCTCAAAGAAATTAAGAAGAAGAAAGAAAATTCCAACAAATTAGGCCCAAAGGATATATTTTTTTTTATAGATGAGCCTAAAGTCTGCCAAAATGATTAGCCCATTTAGTAAAAAAATTTTGAAGACTAATAAGCCCATATATAACCTATCAGATTTTTCTTCTAAACCCCAACTGAACCCCAATCTGCCTAGCCTATCTAAAAGAATCATACAGAAGCTCTAATCTCGGTTGTAGGATTAAAATTAGAATTGATCCAATGGACCTCCTTTCTTAAAACTTATATCTACTCTTTAAAATCTCATACAGTCGGCCCCACCCCCTTTTCCTCTCTTTGACAAAATCACACCTTTTTAATTTTGAAACTTCACCATTTTCAGAAAGTCTTCCTTTTTCTCTTTCATATTAATTGAAAAAGCCAAAAACATTGGTATATGTTATGAAATAATATAAGAACAATAATAATAATACAAGAACAATATAGAGAGAAGTAGAGAGAGGAGTATTCTTATTGATACTTTTGGGGTGATTTACAATGGGGTAAGACCCCTCTATTTATAGGCATAGAAAAGACTTAGCCTCAAAGTAAAACTCTTCTATAAGATAGACATTCACTCTAATTAGAGTTCTATTTATAACACTCCCCCTTGAATGTCTATTCAATAATGTGCCTCGTTAAAACCTTAACTAAAATAAAACCCAATGGGAAAAAAATTATAGAAAAGGAAAAAGAGTACACATGTTTGAATATGCGCCTATTGGTTGCCTCGTTAAAAACCTTGCAAGGAAAACCCAGTGGGACAAAACCTTGTAAGGGAAAAAGAGTGCAACGCGCATTAACTCCCCCTGAAAAGAGCATCAATTCACATCCTTGAGCATTTGCATTCCAATCTTGTGCACCATCTTCAAAACAATCTTTTGTAGAGATTTGATAAATAAATCAGCCATATTGATTTGAATAAATATTCCGCACCTTGAAATTATCATTCTTGATAGATATGAACATCTTCATATAATGTCGTGGAATGACTCTTCAATATCTCCATAAAGGTATTCTCGATGCCATCATGCTTATAGTTATTGCAAGATACATATGTACACAAGTTGCACTTAGGATGTGGTACTTCAGGTCCAAGAATTGTATATGCTTAAAGCAACTTTAGATGCATATCAAGTTTTCATGTCATGCTAAACAAATAAGATATCGAAAACTGATTACACATACCATTGACTTTATTATGATCACTTTGATCATTTGCTCATCATCTTTATTAAGAAGTTATTTTGAAACCGATTTGTCTATACGCTTTAAGCGTATCAAAGACTTTGTCCTTCTAGGACTTAATATGAGCATTTGCAGTGAGAATATAGTTACTTTCTTTGGGTCAGCAAATGCGTATAGCATGCTTTGCAATATGTTGCAATTGAATTATCCTTTTATGAACTTCAGGTTCATATTATGATATTCGAGGATCTATATATACAAATAATAATTCATCCCATGTAACCTTTTCTCAAGTGTTTATCATGTCTCCCCCTCATGTTAGAAAAGCTAACTTGTTTCCTCAACTTTGAGAGTCCATCTTTGTGCATTATGGTGTTAATGAAAATATACACCGCACATCAATAATAAGATGGAGTTATTTGGTTCCTGACCCTGAACCACTTGTGAGGGGAGAATATAATATACTCTCGTATATCAAACTGATATATATAACTTTGTTCTCATAAGAAACAGTTTAGCTATTAAGTGGAGGCACTCAATAATTATCTTGCTAAACCAATTATGATATAAACCAACTTATCAAGATGAACTATCTTGAATAGAAAATCTGGAAATTATGCTCGAAGTTATATTACTGAGCAATTTACCTCGCAAGCACCGGCCAGGCTGCGGGTTAATAACAGTCGCACATGTAACCATATCATAGATGCATCATATGTGGTATACATGGCAGGTGAATGGGCCCATATTCACCTTTGATATTTCCAGAATTTATGGGATTCAACCCGAACTCTTTAGTTGGTCAATCAATTAATGAGAACAAGTAATATAAGAGAATTTGTAAAGAACTTTCTAGCTCTTTAATATTTACCCATGTGAATTCTTTATTACTGCACATCATACTTAAAATGATATGGCTAACCCGAATGCCAACTGAATAAATTATCAATATTGATAAACTTCAAATTTACACCATGACATGTGCAATTATCAATAAACTTCAAGTTTATTATGATATGGGTTTTTATATCAATAAACGTCCACTTTATTGTGGTATTCTTGTGTAGTACAAACTGGAGAATAAAGCGGGTAGTTTTTCACATACAGATTATCCCGCTACAAGTTGTAGTAATAGAAGATATCAAATCTTTCCTTTATTTATAGTCTCAATATAATCAATCGCTTTCGCATATACTTTGAAAACTGAATAAGTTTTTTTGAGACTTACTACAACACAATACCTTATTGGTAATCAATTGCGTTTCTCCAACATAGTAATAATTGGCTCTTCTAGAGCTCTCAATTAATTTTGCACTACCACAGATTCATCAACATCCATGTGGTGAATATCTCTTTTAAAGAGAAAGTTATACCATTATGGTCATGGTCAAAATTATATGCAAGATATGTTTCTTGCATTATCGTTGTCCTTTGATAGTCATATTTCCAAAATATTTTGGCGTACAATAGGTACGTGACAAACGATCATTCATGCCATAACAATGACATTATTTTCATATATCATCTCAAACCTCCTTCTAGGGGTGAGTGTGGTATATTCAATACCAATGCGTCTGGCATTCGATTTGCTATTCTTTGCAAATGGATAATATTTTGCACCTCCTTTTCACAAATAGAGGTATGTGGATCAAGATGAGATAATGATGCATTTTTCCACAAAATTTCCCGTTTGGTTTCACCAACTTCTCCCCCTAATTTTGGGAAAAGTGTCTCATCAAATTGACAGTCTGCAAGTCGTGCAGTGTACAAATCCCCTGTCAATGTTTCGAGGCAGCGAATAATGGAGGACGATTCAAACTCAACACATATTCCTAACCTTCTTTGCGGATCCATTTTAGTGCGGTATGGCGGTGCTACAGGCACATATACTGCGCATCCAACAATTCTTAAATGGGATATATTAGGTTCATGACCCAAAACTAATTGCAACGGGGAATATTTGTGATAATTCGTCGGTCTGAGACGAACTAGCATTGCTGTATGCAAAATGGCGTGACCCCAAACCGAAGTGGGCAGCCGTCTAGCATTGATGCGTGCAAAATGGCGTGACCCCAAACCGAAGTGGGCAGCCTCTTTTTCATGAGTAAATGAGGTATTCAAGATTATACTCATGTATTGTCTCAATCTGATATCCATTTTGAATGATATCTCTAAAACTCAACAAGTTCCTTTTAGACTTGGAGGAGAACATTTTGACTGATATCATTAAAACTCAACAAGTTCCTCTTAGACTTGGAGGAGAACATTGCATTCTCTAAAATATTGTTCCTTTAGGCAGAGTTATAGTTGCTCTTCAGGAGCCTTCAATCAATTTAATTCCCATGGTTTGACATACAAAAGAAAATATATGAACATGAGAATATACAAATCTGTTTGCTTCATATTTAAACAATATTTTCAAAATCTGCTGATGTTATTCGACTAACTAAATCAGATAGTCGACTATCATGCCTTGCGGAAAAGTCCAGTTTTAATGCGAAATATTAGATAGTCGACTAACTAAGTTGATAGTCGACTATCTTAGTAAACAGTCATCAGGATATTCGAATAACTAAATCAGGATATTCGAATAACTAAATCAGGTTATTCGAATATCTAAATCAGATATTCGAATAACTTAGCTTGCGGAAATTCCAGTTTTAATACAAAATATTAGATAGTCGACTTTATTAGTTAATCGACTAACTTTGCTGGAAAATAACAATTTCTTCAAAATTTAAGCATATTGAAACATTCTAAAGAACTAATACTAACATTATATCATAAACTAACTAATACGAGATGATACTAATGATTATTAGTTTATTCACTAACTAATACAAATAAATAAAGTAAAATCAAACAATTCCATCTTCCTTCATCACAGATCCATCACCGATTAAGTGGTCTATTTTCCCCTCGGGTTGCTCGAAGAAGTCTGCCACATCCAAGTGGGTGATGTCAAAATTGTCGTCAGAGACAAAATTGGTTTCAGGGCCTTTACTCTTTAGAGATGCTTGATAAAGGTCAACCAAATGGCTTGGTACATGGCAAGCTTTTGACCAGTGCCCTTTTCCACCGCAACGATAATATATAGTTTCTGAACTATTTGCCTTTGGATTCTCATCGTATCGTGCTTGTGGCAGAGTGACCAACTTCAGGTTGTCATATCTCTCCTTTAAGCCATTCCACAAGATAGGTGGATCTTTGACTGTGATATATTCAATTTTCAAACCTTCATCAAGGTGATGGCGCAAGAAAATCAAGGCCTTAGCACAGTTTCAAACCTTCATCAAGGTGATGGCGCAAGAAAAATAAGGCCTAAGCATAGTGTTGGGTGGATGCATTATTTCTGTCTTTAATGACGTCTCCAGGACCCATTGCATCCAAATGAATTTTAGCATCCAACACGCATGTCATATAGTTGTTGCCCGAAATTTCAAGGGCAACGAACTTTCCTTTTATAATGTCAGACATGAAACAAAATTACATCAAGAGCGTGTTCATACTTACGGGCTCTATTACAATTATCACATTCACTTCAGGGAATGGATCATAATCATCTGTATGTGCTATACACAATCTCATGTCAAATATTACTTTCATAAAGTGAAAGATTATTTTAAGAATCCTTATTGTTCTCATTACCACAATAATGACGATTATAATTTCGTCTATTGCCACGTCCACATCCATTGATACCTTCACGGTAATAATTTTGTCTTCTTTCAGACTTATCACATACTGCTACCACATTCTCTAAAGGGAATGGAGCAAATTCAATTGGACGGATTTTTAATTCTTTGCCCACAATCATACATGAATTTGATCATGGCAAGGCATAGAAATTTTACCACTTCATGTGAGTGTAATTTCTTACGAACTCCATTAGAGTTATAATCAAACTTTGTTGTCTTTGTTTGTATATAAAATCAAATCGTAGAATTTCAAAAATTTAAAAGGGAAAAGTAAATTACTTACCTTTAAGGTATACCAATAAATGTTGTGATATCAAATATACCTCTTGAGTTTCCATCCCGTTGCATTACTTTATGATGATACCATCTCTTCTATTTTCCGTATAGAAATTCTTGAAGAAGGAAGAAATCAAATTCAATTGGTTAGAGACTCGTGCTGATAACGTGTTATGAAATAATATAAGAACAATAACAATAATACAAGAACAATATAGAGAGAAGTAGAGAGAGGAGTATTCTTATTGATACTTTTGGGGTGATTTACAATGGGGTAAGACCCCTCTATTTATAGGCATAGAAAAGACTTAGCCTCAAAGTAAAACTCTTCTATAAGATAGACATTCACTCTAATTAGAGTTCTATTTATAACACTATCCAACTTGACCAAATCATTGAGAGGACGATTTTGTGATCTTCTTTCTGACACGTTTTTTGGACGGATCAGGAAGAGTATTTTGAATTTCAAACGGATCTTTCAATTCCCACTTCCAAAAATCTAGTTTTCTCCTATAAATACTCCTCAACTCTCTAGCCGAAAGATCATCTTTTGAATCCTCGAAAATAGTCAAAACACGGCAAAATCGAGTCAACAAGTAATTCTTTTCTTTTCTATAATCCATGTCCCTATTTATTTCGCTAAAACAGAGTTCGATCTTGTTACGTGGAGGAATTAGATCTGAAACTTCTCAAGCTCTTGTTCACAGCCCCGAAAAAGGTTAGTAACTTCCTTCTTATATAATTATTTTCAATTCTGGATAGTGTTTGGTTGAAACTTTATTTTGAAATGTGTTAGTTTCTCTGTGTTGGACATCATTAAAAATGGATACTCAACATGGTTTTTGTTGAGAGTTGATTGAAGTCGTCATTCTGTGCTATTTCTCTTTGTTAATATTCATGAGTTAATATTTTTAATTGTTATCTATGTATTAGAAATCACGTACTAAGGACCCCTTAATTATTTCCTTGTAGAAACTATTACTTATTTGCTCTTCATGTAGCAGAAATCATGAGTTAAATTGTGTTATGTTTCATCCATATGATTGAGTATCCATATGTTTGAGTGAAAAGAAAATTGGTGTCTAATTTCGGCTACCATATCTCGTTAGTGTAAAGTTTGTTACATCATGTCAGTTAAGTTAATTTCCTTCCATGTTATAAACTCATTTTAAGGAAAGAAGCTTGCCAAGCAGCTAAGCATGTTCATGAAGATCGGATTCATATTTTGTTTGTGGAACTATATTCATGACAATATGACATGGAGACCATGGCTTAGTTTTTTTTTTCTGTGTTGTTGTTCTCTCATGATCTTTTTCCTAAATCTCTCCATTAACTAAATGAGGTTTGCTGTATTATTTGAGTAGAATGAATAATTTTAGGATTCATTTTTAATACATATCATGCCTATAGGTATAGGTGAGTATTCATTATTTGTCGGATTAGTGAGCTTGAATGTGTATATTTCATGTTTCGAGTTACTACCATTCTGGTCTACATATTATAGAAGGCATGAAGTTAGAGGTTAATTGTCTATATTTGGACTGTTGTTGTTCATTATGGATTTTAAAATATTAACCTTTGAATAAAAATCTTGGATTGAAATTGTTAGAATCATAATTTAGAACTCATTGGTCGATATAACTTGTCTATAAGATTTAGTGCACAAAATTATCGGTTTGAAGGAACGAGCATATTGTCTAAATGGGTGTTCCTTTGATAGTCAAGATCCAACAAATTGCACCTCATTGATGTCCACTAAGTCATTTTGGTGTTAATAAAAGATATATGAAATTTTGTTAAGTATGTATTAACTTTGCAATAAGGAATTTAATAAAAGGATTTTTAAAGGGACCGTGTCTTTGTGAAGTTAATGAGTCTGTCAAAAAATTTATTGCAGGATGAAATAATTGTTAATAGTAGTATGAACTTTTAGTTATTCTGAAGCCTTAAAATTGAAAAGTTAGTTTAGAATATATTCATGTCGGTGTCTTTGTAAAGTTAATGAGTCTGTCAAAGAATCTGTTGTAGGATGAAATAATTGTTAATAGTAGTATGAACTTTTAGTTACTCTGAAGTCTTAAAATTGAAAAGTTAGTTTAGAATATATTCATGTACAGTGTCTTTGTAAAGTTACTGAGTCTGTCAAAGAATCAGTTGTAGGATGAAATAATTGTTAATAGTACTATGAACTTTTAGTTACTGTGAAGCCTTAAAATTGAAAAGTTAGTTTAAAATATATTCATATACAATGTCTTTGTGAAGTTAATGAGCCCGTCAAAGAATCTGTTGTAGGATGAAATAATTGTTAATAGTAGTATGAACTAGTGAAGTTAATGAGTTTGTCAAAGAATCTGTTGTAGGATGAAATAATTGTTAATAGTAGTATGAATTTTTAGTTACTTTGACGCCTTAAAATTGAAAAGTTAGTTTAGAATACATTCATATACGGTGTCTTTGTGAAGTTAATGAGTCTGTCAAAGAATTTGTTGTAGGATGAAATAATTGTTAATAGTAGTATGAACTTTTAGTTACTTTGAAGCCTTAAAATTGAAAAGTTAGTGTAGAATATAATCATCTATGTTGTCTTTGTGAAGTTAATGAGTCTGTCAAAGAATCTGTTGTAGGACGAAATAATTGTTAATAGTAGTATGAACTTTTAGTTACTCTGAAGCCTTAAAATTGAAAAGTTAGTTTAGAATATATTAATGTACGGTGTCTTTGTGAAGTTAATGAGTCTTTCAGAGAATCTGTTGTAGGATGAAATAATTGTTAATAGTAGTATGAACTTTTAGTTACTCTAAAGCCTTAAAATTGAAAAGTTAGTTTATAATATATTCATGTACGGTGTCTTTGTGAAGTTAATGAGTCTTTCAAAGAATCTGTTGTAGGATAAAATAATTGTTAATAGTAGTATGAACTTTTAGTTACTCTGAAGCCTTAAAAGTTAGTTTAGAATATATTCAGGTACGGTGTCTTTGTGAAGTTAATGAGTCTGCCAAAGAATCTGTTGTTTGATGAAATAATCTATAGTAGTATGAATTTTTAGTTACTCTGAAGCCTTAAAACTGAAACGTTAGTTTAGAATATATTCATGTACGGTATCTTTGTGGAGTTAATGAGTCTTTCAAAGAATCTGTTGTAGGATGAAATAATTGTTAATAATAGTATAAACTTTTAATTACTCTGAAGCCTTAAAACTGAAAAGTTAGTTTAGAATATATTCATGTACATTGACTACAAATATGTGTAAGTGACTGAAACTACTTGGGCTACTTTTTCTAGTAATTTGATATGTGAATTTCAATCTCATGCTCCAAACTATTCCGCTAACTCTTTTACTCTCTTTTTCTCTGCATGTCATACAATCTTGTCCCGAACCTAGTTCATCAATCGTGAACCTGTCATGACGATACACAGTTTTCGCGACGAGGTAAGCCTGACACATTGCGGAAGTTCAATAATCTTTGCGAAAACAATAAATAAAAAAATAATAGCATAAGATAATGTATAGGGTGCCGCCTGACACATGCATGTCGACTAAAAATAACGTAAAAACCTCCAATTACCGGAAACTCATGGGAAACATAGGCTAAGAGTAAAGTATAACATACGGCTCTAACATCCAGGAGTATCTATAACAAGTGAGTGCATGAATGAAACCACTAGCTAAAGGGAGAATAGAAGGAGACTCTTCGGCTCTGCGAACGCGGCAGATGCATATCTCAAATCTCCGAGTATAGCTCCTAAATAACTGGTAGCGTGCCGGACCAGAAGTACCTGGATCTGTACAACAAAAGTTTACAGAAGAGTAGAATGAGTACACCATGGCGGTACTCAGTAAGTGCCAAGCCTAACCTCGATGGAGTAGTGACGAGGAAGGTCGAGGCCCCTACTGAGATAAATATGAGAATAAATATGAAATGAAGTAACAATAAGAAATACGTAAATCTCGAGTATCTAACAGACAATAAAAAGAACGGAATAGACCATATTACAATTCTACAATATAAGAACAACCATTTCTGGATATTTATCATCTGGGATCTCCAAGTATGCCGAGGATCTCCCAGTATCCTCATCACATAAGCAAGGGATCTCCAAGTATTCCGAGGATCTCTTAGTATCTTCCAGAAATCAATTATGCACTGAGGATCTCTTAGTATCCGCCAGTCATATAATCCAGTGCCGGGGATCTCTTGGTATCCCGCACTTTCAAACCTCGAAACAAACATGAACTGGGGGAGCTCCCGGTATGCCGTCCCGTAGTCCCAATAGTAAATACACCACAACAAACCAACATTTAATGGCAACGAGGCAAAATGCGGACAACAAATAAAGTCAAGAATCTAACATGCTTCACAAGAAGGACAAATATTGCAATATAGTCAAATAAGGCAACTAAGTTGCTAACATTCTTTCCAAGAGAAGACAAATATTGCAATTTAGTAAAATAGATCAAATAAGTTACTAACATGCTTTTCCTAAGTCAAAACAAGTGAGGTTTTATTTCTAACAATTAAACATGTGAAGAAACACGGTCTAAATAAGTCAAGTAAGATGAATTTTCAACAACTAGCACAAGTACACGCCCGTCACCTCGCGCACAAGGCATTTAAACAATGAAAAGGATATCCTAAGGGGAAAGGTCCCTCACACAAAGTTAGGCAACCCACTTACCTCGAATTGGTACAAAACCGCTACAATTGCACTCACATACGGAGGAAATGATCGAAGCCTCAAAGGCTCAAAAAGCCTCGAAAGTGAATGAAGACCAAGAGTCTTTCTTGGAGGTTGAAAATGAAAATCCTTCCTTGTCACTTGATCAAAACCAAGAAGAACTCCCAAATGCACAAGATGTGAAAATAATGCTCATGTAGGAGACCATTCTTGAAAACGAGGAGAAGCATAACTTTGCACTCGAGGACTTGAGACAAGGCTTGAATTACAATGATGAACACATCCGCACTTTGGAAGACCAAATGAAAAAATTGGTTGAGGCTCAGTATGCCCAACAACTTGAGTGTGCGGAAGAAAGACAAGAAGAGTCCAATTCCGAGGAAGAAAGTGAGCTTTACTTTGAGGAGTCAAGAATTGAACATCCTCCAACCGACTCAATGAGTGTTATTGATGTCGGTAAAAATATGGAATTGGAGTCAACCAGTAAAAATGCAATATTGGTTGATGTTGACTCTAATCTGGGGGAAAGAGAGGATGTCAAGTTAGAAGGATTGCAAAGTGAAGGCTTGAAGTCACATTCCAAGCATTTTTCTATGTTGGAATTGTGTGGTGACACGGAAGTTGAGCCTCATGAATCAATGAAGGAGTGGAAGGAGTGCGAGGAGGAAAAACTCAAGCCATACATTTTACAGTTTGAGGAGACAAGGAATCAAAATGACATTCCTCACTTGAAAGACAAGAAGTGCAAAATGAAGATTTTAAGCATTAGCTCAAACATCAAATTACCACCCCCCATCGCTCGTGGTCGCAAGCTTGATTCCAAGCTAGGTGCCCAATTCATATCATCCAAGTGAAGAGAAAAGTGGTAATGTTGTTTGCGTCGTGCCACGATGTTAAATGCGGCGCTTGGTGGGAGGCAACCTATCATTTTTCAATATTTTTCATCATTTTTTAAATTTACTTTTTTAGAATAGCTTAGAATATTATTTTTGACTAATATGCAAAGTTTTAGAATTGTTGGAGTTCATTTGAGCAGGTAGGGGTGCCCGCGCAGCCAGAAACCAGTAGCTGCATAAAACTGCCGAAAATTGCAGCGAATCGCAATCGCAGGAAAGCTCATGCATTCGCAATGAGTGAGCTTTTGGCTATCTCTACGCGATTGCAGAGACAGCCACGCAATCGCATGAGTTGTGAAAAATTGTGCATTGCGATCGCACTGATTGCCACGCAATCGCGTAAGACTGTGGCAGTATCAGACTTGAAATGCACTGGAAAGCCTAAAGCACGCCCATTTTCATCAAAACAAAATTTAGAACGGATGCCTGATCCCATTTTCCACTGAAAAACACCACAAAGAAATCAAGTAGGCTTGAATTCCATCGCATAAATCTTGCATCATCTCTCATGTATGTACTCTCCCACCCTAAAGCTTTGTTTAATTGCAACTATAATGGTGATTTAAGGTGTAGGCTGCCCTATTTTCAAAGGTTAGGGCTTGAAAATTGTTAATGGTGTGAGAAGCCATTGTTGGGTCTCTTGTTATGCTTGCTTGCTGTGAGTGATTGGTTGAGTGAAAAAGAGTTTTCTAATGCAAATTTGGGGGCCAAAATGTATGTGTTAGTGGTGTAAAACGGTTGTCAACAATGAAGCACACCACTTGTTCAAAGAAATGCCCCAAAGGCACAGGTTATGGGCGAGGAAGAAGACCCTCGCGATCGCGATGTCCATTTCCGCAATCGCATAGGTCTAAATGTGGTTGTACACAAAATTCATTAATCGTGATCGCGTGAATTCTTCTGCGATCGTGTGGGTTGCCTGCACATTCTTCTCTGCGATCGCGTCCACCTATTTGCGATCACGTAGGTCTCCATCACCTTCTTCTCTGCGATCTGATGACATTGTCTGCGATCGCGATTCAATGCTGCCCAGTCTGCAAACCAGTATCTTCGCGCATTCTGCCCCAAAAGCTTTGTAACCTATTTCTTTGGCCTAATTACCTCTAAATGCAATGCTGAAAGCCACCATATGGTTATTTGACATGTATATTGTGTGTGTAGGTATTTTGAGCTACAAAATGGATTCGGCAACTGAGGAAAATGTGCAACAATATGCCGAACAAGTTGCTGCTGAGGAATATTATGATGCTTCCATATTCTCCTCATCAGGTTCTCTGAACGTTATGACAAATAACTCTCCAAAAGCATGATAAGGGAAAGAGGAATATAGTTGGTCGACCTGGAAGACCGATGGCCTGAGTTCCACGGGAGATTGCTCACTGGTGGATGGATATGCTTCGCCGAAGAGTCCAGGCCAGCCAACAATGAGGTCGTCAGAGAATATTATGCAAATATTGTCGAGACAGACTTCAAAAAATGAGTTGGTTGCTACTGTCAGAGGTTGCGAAGTCCGTTTCAGTCCAGAGCGGATCAATCCCCATTACAATCTTGCCAATGTTGACAATCAGATGTACAAGGACAAGGCGCAAGAGTTGGGTACCCAATGGTTCGTCATTCACTTGCACGGTGGACAGGTGCCAAAATGGATAAAGAACACACAAGGATCGAGTCTTCAGAATTTACTGCGGAAACCAATACTTGGCTCTCTATGATTTGTGTTTGCATTATGCCTTCGAAGAATGAGACAGAAGTGACAGCTCAAAAGGCAAGAGTGATTTGTGCTATTCTGGAGGGTTTGCCGGTGAATGTGGGGCAACTCATTGTTGATGAGATAGCACAGGTGGTGGAGGAGCGGACCAAGAGCTTATTCTTCCCATCATTGATCACTTATCTGCGCTATGAGGCTGGGGTGCAACCTAAGCCTACAGAAAAGTAAAAGCAACCAGAAAAATCTCATCCATCCCTTACTGAGGTCAAGAGCAGGAGCGGCACCAAAGAAGAGATGAATTGATGTAGCTTCTCCCAGCTTTGGCCATTTCACAGAAACAGAGATTCAAGATGCTCCTGCAGATGCCTCCAGTACTCCCATAGCCATCACCCCACTTGAGGAGGGACCTCTCACTCTCAGGTACATCTATCGACAGGTTTATGGTATGGACACTCAGGTACGACGGCTCGTAGCTTGTCTTCCTTCTGAACCATCCGGAGAGAGCACCTGTGCAGGTCCATCTAGTACAGGAAGGCTCCCCACAATGTTCGACCTTGCTAAGGAGCAACAGACAAGCTGGGGCAAATTGAAAGAAGGCAACGGAAACACAGGGAGCACGAAAAGAAAAAGAGAAAGTTCCTCAACAAGATCATGAGCACTTTGCGCAAATTCTGTGGACTGGATGAGATCGAGATGATGACTTTGCGCTTGAGCCTCCTACTTCCTCCAGTGGGGAGTGATACCATTCAGGGAGCACCTCTTTCATTTTTGCTTGAATTGCATAATTGCATTGGGGACATTGCAATATTTTCGGTTGGGGTGGTTCTTCTCTATATGATTATCATGTGTGGAATTTGTAGTTGTAGTTTTTGTGGAATTGAAGTGGTTGTTTTTGGATGATTGTGAACTTGAACTTGTGCAGATTGATAATGTTATTATGTTATTAGTAAATATTAGTTTCTATTTTTCTTGTTGATTTTTTTCTTTTTAATAGTAGCAGCTACTTCTATTTTAGTATCTTTATAGTAGTTTTCTTTTCTTTTATTTTCATTTTCTTAAATAATATTTCCTTGGGTTTTCTTCACACTACGGTTCTTTCCCACGGAACACTTTTGAAGTGAACCGGGTGACTTTTCTCGATGATGGATAGATTGACAACTTTCTTAAGGGAATTAGTCTTGTTTGCTAGGATGAGGCTTTTGGATTATTTGGTACTGATAATATTAGTCTCTTGTGAGTAAGTTATGAATTGATAATACCCCTCCAAAAACTCGGTTTGAATTTAAACAAGTTGCATGGTGCAAATTTGATCTTGTGATACAATTTTGGCTCTTTTAGTGACTCTTTTTGCTCACTAGTTTGATTTTGCTCTTGAAGCTTTTAGTAGAAAATAAAATTGATCCATCTTAATTATTTCATGTGCCATGTGTCTTAGTGCTTGTTCAAATAAATCTTGTCTTTACTTCTATCATCTAGAACTTTCCCGGTTGGTTTTCACGCTAAGGATACTTTGTTTGGTTGGAGGAATGATCTTAGGCATGCTTTGCTTCGATTTATAAAACCTCTTTAGCCTTTCAAATCTCCCTTTTCGTAAATAATATCACTAGTACCCAATTTGAGCCTTGAAACCTTTTCTTTGGCCAACTCATTACAAACCTTCCCCTGTTTTAAAAATAATTCCCTATTTTGAACCCGTCCCTCCTTGAGCATTGATAATGAGGCTAAAAGCCTAAGTTGGGGGCGTTATCGAAGAGAAAAAATGGCAAAGTTGTATGTTGAGCTTAGGACCTCATGACTAAGAAGTGTTTGTTTAAAGGATTCAAGCTCCAAAATGAAAAAGAAAAAAAAGAGAAAGAAAAATTATGTATATATAAAGTATGGAGTCTTGAATAAAAATTAGAAGAGGTGTGGGGTGGTCTTATGTTGGGAACTAGTAGTAAATGAGGCTTTGGTGGGTATGAAAAGAAGCAAAGTGCAAAAGAATAAAAAAAAAGTTGAGTAGTTTTCAAGGAGGGTGAAGTCACTTGTACCCAAATGTCTATCCATTCCGTCCCTAGACCTACATTACAAGCTCAAAAAGTCCTTATGAGACCTTGAACCGATCATTTTTGAATAAGCGATGAATTAAAATAAGGGCAAGCCTATGGTATGAAATGTTGTAACACTTGACTCGCCCATCAACTCCGAAATTAATTTTGGGAAAATCCTGATGCTTTCATACTTGTAGCCATTGATCATTTTATTTGTTTTCTAGGTTAGTTTACATTTTGGCATCTTAGATATAAAAACAATTTTCAACCCAAAATTATTATTGCTTTGCACTGCGCGACTAGCGATAATTCTCTTACATTCCTAATCGCCTATAAATTGTTCTCTGTGGGATTAGACCCCAACTCATAGTTGGGTAATTATATTGCTGCGACCGTATCTATTGCTTTTTAGCGGTGGATTTGGACGTCACCAGTTGTCACATCCTCCTACACTTAAACATTCGTTCGTTCTCGAACGAGCATAGAGAACATACCTGAAGTAGCAAAAAGATGAGGGTATCAGTTGCGCATATCCCGCTCGATCTCCCAAGTCACCTCCTTGGCCGGATGACCCCGCCACTGAACCTTTAATGAAGCTATATCTTTTGAACTGAGCTTTCAAACCTGCCTATCCAATATTGCCACTGGTTCCTCAACATAGGACAAGTCATTGTCCAACTGGACTGAAGTGAACTCCAACATGTGAGACGAGTCCCCGTGATACCTCTGAAGCATCGAAACATGAAATACTGGATGAACCCCGGCCAAACTGGGAGATAAAGCAAGCTCATAACAATCTTCCCAACTTGCTTCAAAATCTCAAATGGACCAATGTACCTCGGGCTCAACTTTCCTATCCTTCCAAACCTCATGAAGCCTTTCATAGGCGAGACCCGAAGCAAAACCATCTCACCAACCATAAATGAAACATCACGAACCTTCCGGTCCGTATAACTCTTCTGTCTAGACTGGGCCGCACGAAGTCTATCCTGAATCACCTTAACCTTCTCTACCGCATCCTGAACCAAATCAGTGCCCAATAACCTGGCTTCGCCCGGCTCGAACCAACCCACCGAGGATCTACATCTCCTATCATATAAGGCCTCATAAAGCGCCATCTGAATACTGGACTGATAGTTGTTATTGTATAAAAACTCATCCAATGGAAAGAACTGATCCCAAGATCCTCTAAACTCAATCGCGCACGCACGGAGCATATCCTCAAGAATCTGAATAGTGCGCTCGGACTGTCTGTCCGTCTGAGGGTGAAAAGTTGTACTCATGGTCACTCTGGTATCCAACTCATGATGTACGGCTCTCCAGAACCATGATGTAAACACTGAAACCCTGTCTGAGATGATAGAAACTGGAATGTCATGCAGTCAGACAATCTCCCTGATATAAATCTCTGCTAACCGCTTCACCGAGTAAGAAGTGCACACTGGATTGAAATGAACGGACTTGGTCAACCGATCCACAACAACCCAAATAGAATAAAACTTCCTCGCCATCAGAGGGAGACCAGTCACGAAATTCATAGTGATATTCTCCCATTTCCACTCCGGAATCTCCATCTGCTGGAGTAACCCCCCCCCCCCCCCGGTCTGTAATGCTCAGCCTTCACATGCTAACAGTTGAGGAATCTAGCTACAAACTCTACTATGTCCTTCTTCATCCGCCTCCACCAATAATGCTGCCTCAGATCCTGATACATCTTTGCGGCAGCCAGATGGATGGAAGACCGCGAGCTATAGGCCTCGGTCAATATCAACTCCCGAATATCATCAACATCGGGCACACAAATATGACCATGCATCCTTAATACCGTGTCATCTCCGATAGTCACATCCTTAGCATCGCCAGGCTAAAATGTGTCGCTGAGGACAAGCAAATGAGGATCATCATACTGTCACTCCCTGATACGATCAAATAATGAAGACCGAGAAACCACACAGGCTAGAACCCGACTGGGCTCCGAAAGGTCCAACCTTACGAACTTGCTGGCTAAGGCCTGGACATCCATCGTTGGCCTCTCTGAAGCTGGTAAATATGCTAAACTCCCTACACTCTCTGCCCGGCAACTCAAGGCGTCGGCTACCACATTGGCCTTGCCTGGGTGATAAAAAATAGTAATATCATAATCCTTCAGTAGCTCCAACCATCTCCTCTGGCGCAAATTCAGATCCTTTTGCTTGAACAAATGTTGTAAACTCCGATGATCCGTATAAATCTCACAAGGCACATCATCCAAATAATGACGCCAAATCTTTAAAGCATGAACAATAGCAGCTAACTCAAGGTCATGGACAAGATAGTTCTTTCATGCACCTTCAACTTTCTGGACGCGTAGGCAATCACCCTACCGTCCTGCATCAATACCGCTCCAAGTCCAACTCGTGAAGCATCACAATATATCGTATAGGACCCCGAACCAATAGGAAAAATCAGAATAGGGGCTGAAGTCAAAGCCGTCTTGAGCTTTTGGAAGCTTGCCTCACACTCGTCCAACCACTGAAAAGGAGCACCCTACTGGGTTAATCTAGTCATAGGGGTTGCAATCGACGAGAACCCATCCATAAAACGGCGGTAATACCCCACCAGGCCAAGGAAACTACGGATCTATGTAGCTGAGGAGGGCCTGGGCCAACACTGCACGGCCTCCACCTTCTTCGGATCCACCCGAATGCCCTCACTCGATACCACGTGGCCTAGGAATGCCACGGAACTCAACCAAAACTCACATTTTGAAAACTTTGCATATAATTTCTTTTCTCTTAAGGTCTGAAGCACTGTCCTCAGGTGCTGCTCATGATCTTCCCGACTCCAGGAGTATACAAGAATATCATCTATGAAAACAATGACAAAATAGTCGATATAGGGCCTGAATACACTGTGCATTAAATGCATAAAAGCTGCTGGGCGTTGGTCAGCCCAAATGACATGACAAGGAACTCGTAATGACCTAACCGAGTCCTCAAAGCAGTCTTTAGGATATCCGGCTCTCGAATCTTTAGCTGGTGATAACTTGAGCGCAAATAAATATTAGAAAACACTTGCGCGCCCTGAAGCTGGTCAAATAGATCAACAATACGAGGCAAAGGATATCAGTTCTTCACTGTAACTTTGTTCAACTGACGATAATCGATACACATGCGCACGAAACCATCCTTTTTCTTCACAAACAATACAGGAGCACCCCATGGTGAAACATTGGGTCGAATAAAACCCTTATCAAGAAATTCATGTAACTGATCCTTCAACTCCTTCAACTCCGGAGGAGCCATACGGTATGGAGGAATAGATATGAGCTAAGTGCCCAGCAACAAATCAATACCAAAATCAATGTCCCGATCGGTCAGCATGCCCCGAAGATCAGCTAGGAACACATCGAGGAAATCTCATACTACTGGAACAGAGTCAAATGAAAGGGTATCAGCACTAATATCTCTCACATAGGCAAAATACGCGGCACACCCCTTCTCAACCATACACTGAGCTTTAAGAAAAGATATATCTCTTATGGGAGTGTGATCAGAAGTACCACTCCACTCAATACGAGGAATACCTGGCATAGCCAATGTCACGATCTTAGCGTGACAATCAAGAATAGCATAATGGGGCGACAGCAATTCCATGCCCAAGATATCAAAATTGACCATATCAAGTAATAAAAGATCTGCCCTGGTCTCAAAACCACGAATAGTAACCAAACATGATTGATACACACGTCCCATAACAAGAGAATCACCCACGAGAGTGGAAACATAAACAGGAAAGCTCAAGGTCTCTTGGACTATACCCAAATGCGGAGCAAAATAAGATGACCCAAAGAATAAGTAGAGCCTGGATCGAATAGAACCGATGCCTCTTTCTGACCAACCAAAGTATTACCTGTAATGACAGAATCGGAGGCGACAACCTCGGCACAATCAGGGATAGCATAAAATCTGGCCCGACCCCTACCTCGAGGGCGACCTCTATCTCCCTGATTCCCACCTCTGGCTGGCTGGGCAGGTGGGGTGGCAGTTGGAGCTGGAACAATGGCCTGGGAATCCCGCTGGGTACGTTGCTGCTGAGGTTGCTGTGGAGGTGCACTCCTCCTGAGCCTAGGGCAATCCCTCACTACATGGAGAGTATCTCCCGCACTCATAACAAGCTCTAGGAGAGCACGGTGGCTGTGACTTACTGGACCCACCCCTGCTAGACTGTGACTTACTGGACCCACCCCTGCTAGACTGTCCTCTAGAAGTACCTCGCGTAGGAGGCGCACTAGAAACTAGGGGTGCATAATAAGGCTCCTGAGATCTAGGATGAGCTGGGGTACTGCTGGGTGAAGGAAGAGCAGAGTGAACTGGGCGACTCGTATAGCCCCTACCATGACGTTCTGCTCCTGAAGTACGGGTACCAGAAAAATGACAAGACTCTCGAGACCTCTTGGCCTCTCGCTCCTAGGCATGCATACCCTCTATCCTCCTAGCTATACTCACCACCTGTTGATAGGGTATATCCATCTCCAACTCTCGCGCCATGCCAGACCTGATGGAAGGAATAAGACCCTCGATACACCTGCGAACCCTCTCACGAACAGTAGCCACCAAAGCAGGCGCATGCTTGGAAAACCTTGAATAATGGATGGCATACTCAGAGACAATCATAGGGCCCTAGCGCAAGTGCTCAAACTCCGCGGGCCATGCATCTCGGAGGCTTTGAGGAACAAACTCCCTCTGAAACATATCTGAAAACTGAGTCCAAGTCAGGGAGGCAGCCTCATCCGCACAATCTAGCTCAAAAGTGCGCCACCAGTAATAGGCGGCTCCGTAGAGCTGGAAAGCTGCAAAAGAAACTCCACTCGAAGAAGTAATACCCATGGTGCGAAGAATGCGGTGACAATCCTCCAAAAACCGCAAAGCATAGTCTGTAGCTAGACCGCTAAAAATAGGAGGGTCATACTTCTTGAACTGCTCCAATCTACGCTGCTCATCCTCCAAAGCGGGTGCCCCATCCTTGGGTTGAACTGGTATAGCACGCTGGGCAGGAATAACATCTGGAATTGGTCCCATATGCACCCTCTGCTCTGGGGTTCGGGTTGCGTGCTCCTCCCCTGGCCTGGGACATAGCTGCAGGAAGTGGAAGCAACCCTGTGTGCGACAGCATGGTATACATACTCATAAATTGCGCCAATGCCTCCTAAACAGCTGGAGTAGTAGTGGATGTGGGTGTCTCTGGTGCCTGAGTCCAAACGGGGTCTACTGGTGGCACCTCGTCGGCTGCTCGCGCAGGTGTTCTGGCTCCACTTCGTGCACGTCCACGACCTCTACCCCGTCCCCTGCCTCTAGTGCCTGCAGGAGGGGGTGTGGGTGTCTGATCGTCCCGGGTCGTGCATGTCCTCACCATCTGTGAGAGAATAGAAAACTATAGTTTAGAATCGAGGTCAAAAACATAGCACGACAAGAATTCAAATGAAGTGAAGATTTTCCCTAAACAGCTACATAGCCTCCCAGAGATAAGTTCAGACGTCTTCGTATGTGTCCCATGACTCCTATGAACCTAGAGCTCTGATACCAACTTGTCACAACCCAAGTTCACCAATGGTGAACCTGTAATGATGGCACCCAGTCTTCGCGACTAGGTAAGCCTGACACTTTGTGGAAGTTCAACAACTTTGTGGAAACGATAAGTAAAACATAAATAGCATAAGATAATGTATAGGGTGTCGCCTGGCACATACACGTCGACTCAAAATAACGTAAAAATCTCCAAGACCCGGAAACCCACGGGAAACACAGGCTAAGAGAAAAGTATAACATATGGCTCTAACATCCAGGAGTATCTATAACAAGTGAGTGCATGAATGAAACTACTAGCTAAAGGGAGAATAGAAGGAAACTCTTCAGCTCTACGGAAGCAGCAGATGCATACCTCAAATCTCCGAGTATAGCTCCTAAATCACTGGTAGCATGCTGTACCAGAAGTACCTGGATTTGCACAACAAAAGTGTGCAGAAGAGTAGCATGAGTACACCACGGCGGTACTCAGTAAGTGTCAACCCTAACCTCGATGGAGTAGTGACGAGGAAGGTCGAGGCCCTTACTGAGATAAATATAATAATAAATATGAAATGAAGTAACCAATAAATACGTAAACCTCGAGTATCTAACAGACAATAAAAAGAACGGAATAGACTATATTACAATTCTACAAACAAGAACAACCATTTCAGGATATTTATCATCGGGGATCTCCAAGTATCCCGAGGATCTCCCAGTATCCTCATCATATAAGCAAGGGATCTCCAAGTATTCCGAGGATCTCCCAGTATCCTCATCACATAAGCAAGGGATCTCCAAGCATCTCGAGGATCTCTTAGTATCCTCCAGTTAATCAGTCCTGCCCTGGAGATCTCTTAGTATCTGCCAGAAAATCAATTCTGCACTGGGATCTCTCAATATCCGCCAGTCATATAATCCAGTGTTGGGGATATCTTGGTATCCCGCACTTCCAAAACTCAAAACAAACAGGAATAGGGGGAGCTCCCCGGATGCCATCCCATAGTCCCAATTGTAAATACACCACAACAAACCAATATTTAACGGCAATGAGGCGAAATGCAGACAGCAAATAAAGTCGAGAATCTAACATGCTTCACATGAAGGACAAATGTTGTAATTTAATCAAATAAGGCAAATAAGTTGCTAACATGCTTTCCAAGAGAAGACAGATATTACAATTTAGTCAAATAGATTAAATAAGTTACTAACATGCTTTTCCTAAGTCAAAACAAGTGAGGTTTCATTATTAACAATTAAACATGTGAAGAAACATGGTCTAAATAAGCCAAGCAAGGTGAATTTTCAACAACTAGCACAAGTACACGCCCGTCACCACGCGCACAAGAGATTTAAACAATGACAAGGACATCCTAAGGGGAAAGGTCCTCCACACAAAGTTAGGCAAGCCATTTACCTCGTATTGGTACAAAACCGCTAAGAAACAACGCCCTTGCCACGAGTATCTGACTCCGAGTAGCCCAAATCTATTCAAACCAATTACATATTGTAAATAACATCAGAAGCTACTGATTACAGTATTAAAATTGAAGATAAGGCGCGAAAATAGGTTAAATGATCAAACTGACCCTCAGGCCAACGCCTCGGAATCGGATAATTTTTACGTTTCCAGAAACCTTGCACTCTCACGAGTCGAATCATATAAAAATCTCCAAAAATTGGAGGTCAAATGCTCTCTCAAATCTCAATTGTTTAGCCAAAGAACTTCTACTCAAAGTCCTCCATTATTGGACCTCAATTTGAATTTAAAAGATGAATTTAACAACAAAAATATGGTTTAAAGCTAGAAAGGATCATAGAAACGTTACTTAATAATCTCTTCTTCAAAAACCCCTCGAAATTGCCTTTGTCTGAGCTCTCAATTCATTTTTCAACTTATGAAATTAAACCTTCGGATAAATCTCTTAACCCACAGCGATTTTTGCTTTTGCGGACCAGGGACCACTTCTGCGGTCCCGCTTTCGTGGTCAAGCAGCCGCTTCAGCGGTCTCACTAAAGGATCCCAGTTTCCGCTTCTGCGGACAAATGGCGACGTCTGGATGGCCGCTTACGCGGATCCTTCTCCGCTTCTGCGGTCCCAAACTTCCCCTCAGACTGCGTCCATGATTCCATAGCCGCGTCGGCAGTAACCGCTTACGCGACTCCCCTTCCGCAGATGCGGAAACAACAGAAGCAGCAGCAAACTTCATCCAAAAATCCTAAAATCATCCCGTCGAGCATCCAAAACAAACCCAAGGCCCCGTGACCTCAACCTAACCCACAAACCTATCCCTTAACATCCTTCGGACTTGCACCAATCGTTAAATCACCTAAAACAACGCTGGAAACATCATTTAATCAATGATTTGAACTTAAAATCGAAAACTTAACCAAACTCATTTTCGATTCAAAACCCAACCAAAACATGTTTGATTGACCTGAAATTTTGTACGCACGTCCCAAATGACATAGCGGTGCTATAGCAACTTCCGGAAATCCATTCCGACCCTCGGATCACAAATTCACTAACAGACCGGAACTTCAAAATTCTAACTTTCGGTATTTCTAGCATAAATGAGCTATGGTTATCCAAAATACATTCTGAATATGCTCCCGACCCTGAAATCACCTAATGGAGCTAACGAAACCATCGAATTTTCATTCCGAGGTCATCTTGAAACTGTTCTGATTACGGACCTTTTTTTCCAAACACTTAAGCTCTCATTTAGGGACTAAATGTCACAAAACACTCCAAATTCTATTACCGAATATCTCGGAAAAACAAAATAATAGAAATAAACTTAGGGGAAGCAGTTAATGGGGGAACGGGGCATAAATTCCAAAGACGACCGGATGAGACGTCACAAATCTGGAGCAAATGGAGTCTTAATTCGACACTCTTGCAGTTGAGTCTCTATGAGACTCAGCGCTACCACCATCACATTGAGTCATTGCATACTATCATCCCTAGAGCACCGAATAGCTAGAAAAACAAGCGAAATGCTTGGGGATGCCTATGGCATCTTTCGAATATTTTCTTTTATCACTTGTTCTATTTAACTCTCTTATGATTGATGATGGTTATCTTAAGCTTTTTTTATTTTGTTATTGAAACTTACTTTTGATATAGTATAAACAGTGATGTTCTTTTTTTTCTTTTCACTTAGGATCGTTCTTTTTAACAACAAAGTACCTTCTTTTTATCACATAAAGGAGCACATTTTATTAAGAACTTTGAATTAGTCTTCAAATCAGTTCTTGGTTTAATATAAAAATTGGTCTAATGTTTTATCTTACACTTTTTGAGTCAAGATCAGTTATCATATTGTTGCCTTGAATTACGTGTTTTAGACTTTTCAAACTTTACTTATTAAGTCTCAAAATAATTTTACACATTCATAAATCTTTTCTTAACTAAAAGTTATTATCACCTTTATTATTGTAAAAAATATTTTCTAAATAACGTTGTACTTGAGCATTATAAAGCCTTAGTTAATTAACTTAATTCCGGTTGGTAAACCATTTTAACGTGGATCCTAAGGAGTGCCTTACTCCTTCTCTTTACGATTAATTGAACCCTTACCTTAACATCTCTAATGTTTAGTAGACCTTACAAAGTTAATAACTGATAATTTATGTGCCCTAAACTTGCCCTTTAATATAGTTAGGTGGCGACTCTTTAATTAATAATTAATTCAGGAAGCACCAATATGTTATACTTTAATTTGACCCGTGTTAAAATGGGGTATAACAGCTTGGCGACTCTGCTGGGATACTTAGGTTCTAACCATAACGGACTTAGTTAATCAAATTAAGGCTTGTGTGTTTATCTATTTGGCTTTATAAACTACTTTACATGTTATAAACTACTTCGTATAATTGTTTATGTGTTACCACTTTTATATAACTGTCATTCCATTTCACTTCCACCACTTTTGGAAAATTCAAACAATTCACACACCAAGCGGTTACGGGGTTTGCGACCGTGCACTAATTAAAGAACCCTTTTAGGGGAAAGTTCGTGGGTAAGTCGATCAATGGTGCAGTCGACAGTCACGAGCTTTCCACTTTCAAGTTGTCCACTTGAGAGAAGACCAGTCTAGAAAAATCACTCTTAGTCAACCTAGGATAGAGCTAAGCCAAAACCTTCGTAAGATACATGCATCGTTTAAGCCTAAGGTACTTAATATCCTTTGTATATTAAGTCCATTAGCCAAACTTACCAAATGTCTGAATGGGTTTACAACCCTAAGTGACACTCACCAAACTTATGTACACAATTTGAAGGATAAATATGTCAATCATGTGGACTATTTTCTCTAAATTAATTAAATTATAGGGAGAGGGAATATTTTTAAAACTCCTTGTGTCTTTTTTTTAAATATCCTTGTACTATATTTTCTTTGGGAATAAAATTATTTATACGAGTTATGGAATGACACACGATGACATAATTATCCTTCAAATTATCGTTAGGCCAACCTCCGACATAATGTGGTCCTTTGCATAATAGGACATTATAATGTGCAATAACATGCTATGTGCTTGCATTTTATGTAAAATATGTTGTTTCCACATACTAACTTGTTTTATTTTTTTACTATTTTTTAAAAAAAATTATTTTCTAAAAAAAGAAGGTTGACTTGTGCTAAAAGGGGAACTGGCGGAGCATCTACATTTCACGGGGTCTAGAAGCAAAATATTAGTCGCAGATTTACCATAAGTATCTCAGATGCCTGAAGGGAATTTTTTCAGTACAGATTTGAATTTGGTAAATGTGGCTATCTCATCGGTTCCAACCCTTGCGCTATCTACAACAGATTATCCTCGCCCCTCAAGAGACTCGGAAACACATTTAGAGGTCATTGCCCATTTGGAATAAAAGGTTGCTAAACTAAGCTACATGGTACAACAAAGCAGATAATTTTCTCAAACTCCACCTCACGTAACTCCTCCCCTTCCTCCTCAACATTGTTGATACCTAATTTTCTTCTATGAATTTTTGTACCCAAAATATTTTTGAAATAGTATGTGAATGCATATATAAGCATCCATAAAATATTTGGTATTTTTTCTATATTTTTTCAAGTATTTTAAAATCAATTTACAACTTATTTTGTACTAGAAAATCCATAATTAAGTACCAAATCTTGTTATTTTAATAAATAATTTATTTTATTCTCTCATCTATATAAAAATATAATTTATGTAATTTTATAGAATTTTTTACAAAGCAATTAAGTATTTTTAAACTAAAATTGCATTAAATTGCAATTTTAGCCTATTTCTCAATTTAATAAGTATTTTAAGTATAAAATTGTTCTTCATAGTTCTTATTAATTCCTAAACATATTTTATTATCTCAGTATTTTTTTGAATTTTTATAAAATCATTTGCTATTTTACAAAATTAAATTAGGGAAAATTTGGGCATTTAAATTATAGCCCTTTGACCTTTCAATTTTGGCAATATTTTTAACCCAAATTCACCCCCCCCCCCCCCACAAAATCACGACCCAATTACATAATAAACGAACCCAAACCTATTTGGACCAACCCACCCGGATCCCCGTTGTAAATCGTGGTCGTTGATCATTTTGATCAACGGTCCGCGATTGACCTTACCTTAATTAAACCCATGACCCTCCTTTACCCTAAATCATTTCTCTCAATCTGCCTCCCTTGTATCCCCTTTCACTCCCAAACACTCTCCAATCCTTCAACTCTCTAGAACTTTCTGGTTCTCTCATGGCATTCATCGCCATACCAGCTCACTCCTCCCTCACTCCTCTCGACTTCCAGCAACCATGGAGTTCCTATATCGTGGCGTCCTCTCTCAAGCTTGAAGCCTAGAAGCTTCCTCTATGGAAGACAGTCACTGAAGCTCTATTTGGGGTATGTTTCCGGCTTTTCTCCGGTGGTCTTTGAACGATGATGCCTTCTATGGCATTGTATACGAGTTTCACAGCCAGGTTCTTCTTTTCCCTAATCTGTTTGAAAACCCTAATTTTTTCTCTTTAATCTCTACTCTTTTAAAATAACTCTTAGTCTGATTTTTTTGTTTTCTATTCTATTTCTACTTAGCTTTTCCAATGATTTCAAATTTTTCGATAATTACCATTCTTCCAAATTAGGAATTCTAACCCCCTTCTTCAAGATTGTTTCTTCTACTCTTTCTGAGTGCTATGTATTCGTTTGTGTTTGTTTATTTCACTTGTTTGTTTATTTTCTTTGTTAACCTGGGTTTCATACTGTAATTTCTAGGGTTTCTTAACCCCCTTTGAAAGTACTTTACTTTTCTGATTTTAGCACTAATATGTGGCTCTCAGTATTACTCCCAAAGTATTTCGTAAAAATATGGTAAAAAGCCTAACCCTACATGTTTGTATTTGTATCTGCCTATTTTCATGTTTCTTCTGGTTTCTTCTATGAGCTCCGTGCTCTTTATTGTGATTTTTGTTGCTAGTGTCTCATTCATAAACCATGTTGTTGTTCTTCTCTTAAGGTTTTTCTGGTTGTTTACATGGTGATTTTATACTGACTCTTACAATCTCTTTAAGGCTGTGATTACTAGCCTTATATTGTGATTTGTGTATTTTCCTTACATTCTGGTATTGATTTCGAATTTCCTTCCTCAATCAGTGGGATACATTCCCCAATTAGATAACTGATTTCCCAAGTTTTCAATTCCGAAAAAATTGTTTTCCAGAATTAAAATGGTACTTTTCTGTATATATGTGTACAAGGATGTCTACTTATTTGCTTGAAATATTTCCCTAGTTAAGTCTCATGTACCTAGTCTGCATTGTATACCTTATACTATTTTATTTCCTTATGTGACCATGCCATACTTTGTGATTCTTTCCTTTTAAAAATGGCTGCTTATTACCGTTTGACTATGATTCATTAATTAAAGGAGAGTCCCTATACTTGTTTAATTATGATTGATATTAGTTCCTTAAATAGGGATTGACACCTTATTTGTTTGCTCGTTTTAGTACTATAAATACTCATCACTTCTCTCTTTGAAAGACACAATACACACTGCTCTCACAATCTAAAACTCTATGAATTCTCTCTATCTCTGCTATTACTATACTCTCTAATTCTCATCTTTGAACACTCAATCGGCTAACAGCCAAGATTGAGTAACTTGATTGGTCACTTTACACTAGTGGGTTCTATTTGTTTGTCTATATTGGGTCTAATGCTGCTGCTATTCTCCTATTGCTGCTACTATCTTCCTGCTGTTGTTATTCTCACACTGCTGCTCTTATTCTTTGCACACTTTGCTCTCCCTTTGTGCACTATTACATTGCTATTGTATCATATTTCCTGCAACTGGTATGTCACTTATTTGAGATACAGTTTCCAAAACAACATGTTCCTATTAATTTTGCAATTCATATTATTTCTTGTGTGCTTTTATCTATGATTTTGTTGCTATCTTTGTCACTAGCATGTTACTTACTAGTCTACTAGTTTAACTTAGCATGTTTTTCCCCTATTCCCCTTTCCCTGTCTCAATGCATGTTCTTCTTCCATGTGCACCACTGCTTGGCTACTTATTTAACCTAAAATCTCTGTTTGAAGCTAAGTGTATTAGAATTTGATGCAGTAAGAAATTGAACCCTTAGCTTACAATCATGTATGATTGTTTTCCTCCAGCATGTTGTATGTATGTCTGTAGTTCACTTTACTTATTTGTTCCCCTTTCCCTTCCCCTTGTTTGTGTGATGCTCTGTTGTTCTAAAACTGGCCAGTCTAAAATAATTTCAACAGAACCTTTCAACTGTTTCTTCAAACTACCTCAACTTTTCAACTTTTCCAACTATTTTTCTTAAATTGTCTCTCAACTGTTTTCAACTCTCTCAATTACAATCTCATTCTTAGAGCTTTAAGTCTGCCCCCTTAGTGTAAGCACTGCCATGGGAGCCTTGAGCACCCATGGAACTCTGATGCACAAAGATGGCACTTCCAATGTTTGTGCTTGTCTAATTGGGACATTTTTGGGTGCTTGGTATTGGCCAGGGGTTCAAACGAACCCTTATGGAACTTTGCCACACCCAAGCCTTGGTAATGGCTGTGAAACTCGAAAGGAGTGAGGTTAGAGATGCTTGGACCTGGCTGAAGGCTCTCTATAGAATAAATTCTTATTTTCCTTTTATCATTGTTGTATTTTTAATTACTTGGCTATAATAATTTGTATAGAACAATGGGGGATTATAGTGAAATTGGGGAGGGTTGTGCATGATTATTAAAGATATGGGTAGAAATCATGTTATAGGGTTTTACTTACATATTTGCGTAATAGAAACCATGTATAGGGCATGTATCTCACACATAGAAATCTTATTTTTAGGTCTTTACTTTCAGCTTGTTATCTTTCAGTTAATAATCAAAATTACTACCTTGCTTTTAGATACCATGCTTTAGGGCCTCTATATGCATTAGATATCATGTGCTTATGGTCTTCTTTTGCAACTGTTGAATGCCTCACTAATCTTGCTAAATAAAAAATATAAAACTAGTTAGCACCTCCTTGTTAAAATCAGAAACCATTGCATACTCATCATTTTTAATAACGCCTAGGAAAATCTTAGGCCGGATAAAATGATAAAACGGGTCAATCACTTTCAAGTCTTGTTCAAGTAATTCGCCTCTGTCTGAATCTGTTTGTTTCTAAAGCCCTCTCTATTTTTCTTTTTTACCGAACTTCCATCACATTTTTTAATCATCTATGAAAAAAAGGTTTTGCTGCATTTCCTGTCCAGATTAGACCGCTATTTCAACTGTTTGCGTACTAACTTTCAAAAGTTCAAAAGGCCTGTATTTTTACTGTTCTGTAACTTCAAAATGCTTTCACGCTCAGTATTATACTCTGCCTGACTAAAACCGTTTTACTAGGCCTTCCAAATTTTTCTAAATGACTTCGGTAGATTTCTAAAAATAATAAACTTATACTGCCTCTCTTAAGTTCTGAACGTTTTTCTCTTATATTTGTCTTCAAACTCCCCCACTTCTTTTTCAATTCATACTCCAGTTTTTAAAACTCTCTCTCTCTCTTCCTTAGACCTTACATGTGTTTGAGGCGTGCTAATTACGTGTTCTCTTATAGAAGGTTATTTGAACCTTTACATGTCTTATATGATTCCTTTATATCAAAGTCTTATCTATTTTTGTATGTCGCCTAGTATTTAACCCTTTAAACTTAAGGGTTCTGCTTAGTTCAACCTTATAGAAATAGTGATCCTAAATGCCCTATAGGATCTATAGGACGGGACGGGTAATAGCACGCAATAGGCATTCGTAACCGATTAACACGCTTAAATAACCTCTAAGGGGTGGTAAGGGTAGAATGTGGAGATGATGACGATGTGACAATATCATAAAGCGACCCCTCTTTGGGAATATGCGCGGGACATTGCATCGAATGATCCATATTGTAGTTAAACCTAGGACCCTTCTCCCTTTTGCTTGTTTTATTCAAATGTTCTTTCATAGAAATACCTTTTAACATCAACTTTCTTTTATTTTATTTTTAATTTGCGTACTTCTTTCTGCTTCAAAGCTTTTTCTTCAAGTTATATGAATGCTGTATTTGTGAGCCTTACTTGCTTAATTGCTTCACCTTTCATAAAGTAACAATTAGCACGGCCGGGAACCACACTAGTGGATCTTGAGGGGTGCCTAACACCTTCCCCTCGAGATAATCTCAAGCCCTTACCCGAACTCTGGTTTTCTTTTCAAAAATAATCTCTCTTAAGTGTCATAATGCACTATAATCATTAGGTGGCGGCTTTTCCAATGCCATAAACCAATTCCCAAATGGGAAATAGAGTTGTTTTGCCATAATGTCGTAAACCAGATATCGCTTTCTTTTAAAGAAGGAAAAAGGGGGCGTCGACAGCATGGCGACTCTGCTGGGGATTTTCTTTTAGGCTTTTAGCACTACATGTTTTCTGACTTTATTGTTTTATTTATTTATTGCTTTAATTATTTTTTTCACAATTACTAATTTGTTTCTTCGTGTCTTTCTTCTTCTTTAATTATTTTACTACTTTATTGTCTTTACTTTATTAGGGGACGTCGACAGCATGGCGACTCTGCTGGGGATTTTCTTTTATGCTTTTAGCACACATGTTTTCTGACTTTATTGTTTTATTTATTTATTGCTTTAATTATTTTTTTCACAATTACTAATTTGTTTCTTCGTGTCTTTCTTCTTCTTTAATTATTTTACTACTTTATTGTCTTTACTTTATTTCAATTCCGAGCATTCATTGTAACCATCATCGTATGAACGTGAAAATACATGTACTTATTTCCTTATTGTATTTGTATCCTTCAACATCATTTTTCACTTGTGCCAAACAAATCCTATAGCGACGCATATAATGAGTGGTTGCTCTCTTCCATATTATAAAACCCTTAAATTTGGCAAAGGCATATTTTCGGTAAAGCCAATCGATAAACAGTATAGTCGATGGTTCCGTGCCTTTCCCTCTTGAGTTGTCTGCTCAATGGTACCTTGTCTAGCACTTCAAATAGAAGTCTTACTCTGTTGAAATGTTCATGCATCATGGTTGAACGTAGATGAGTCAGTTATGTTGTCCGCATAATGACTCATTAGGATAGCCTAAACCAAAGTCCACCGGGTTTCCTCGAAACCCAAACGGATAATCACGTTATGTGTATTGATTTGGAGTATTAGATACCTTTTTCTAATTATTGATTTAAATAGTCGAGTCCGGTGGGGTTAAGGGCCTAACTCTCTATTTTGTAGGAAAATGAGGCATGAAGTCCTCATATTTGGTATGGTATCAAACATTCATCCAAAGTTGCTAAGCTGGTGGGATGATTTGCATGGTAATGATCGGGTTCTTGTCCGCAAGCACTTAGGAAATCTTCCGTCACTTATGGAAGTTACGCCAGATAACAAGATTGTGGAAGCTGCTACTATGTTTTGGGATAGTGAACGGTCTGTTTTCCGCTTTAGGGGTGTTGAAATGACGCCGCTCTTGGAAGAAATTGGGGGTCTAGCCGAAATTCCATGGGATAGTCCGGGGTTGCTTATGCCGGAAAATCGCAAAGGTAGAGGGTTCTTGAAAATGATGGGGCTCAAGAAGAATCCTAATCTGACCAGTCTGAATGACTCCTTCATATCCTTCGACTTCATGTATGAAAGGTTCGAACACAAAAAATCATACCGCAATCACATGGACGAGTTCGCCCTCACTTCTTTGGGGCACATACATAGGAGGGCTTTTGTATTCATGTTCTGTTTTCTGGGCATGATAGTTTTTCCGATGAAGAAGGCTAGAATCTATACAAGACTAGCCATGGTAACCAAAGCCGTAATGGAGGGTATCGACGGGCAGACATTCAGCATAACACCCATGATCCTCGTCGAACTCTACCGAGCCTTAGAAAAATGTCAACAAGGAGTACTGCACTTTGAAGGGTGCAATTTGCTACTACAACTGTGGCTCATCGAGAATCTTCAGAAGGGAGACTATAGACAAGAGATCGTGCGATGAGGTTGGGATGACCATGTTGATTTCCATCATCCAAAGCGGATGCACTTCATGCCGGATATGTTTGCTCACCCGAAAGACGCCAGCGGATAGGCGGAACTATTAGGGAATCTGAGAGAAGAGCAGGTACAATGGATATGCGAGTGGTTTCCAACTGGAAAGTTCATCATTCGGTCTAGGGATGCACCATTCCTTGTACTCATCGGCTTAAGGGGGACTTACCCTTATGTCCCTCTCCGATTCATGAGGCAAGCGGAAGGAAGCAAATTATACCAAGGGTGGAAAAGATGAGTCACTACATGGCTAATTTCCAGGATGACGATAGCCCACACAGGTGTCGAGCTCAGCATATATGGCACTCCAAAATCATTCTGGAAAAGGGATCTATGGAGCCAGACAGATATCAGGCGAGGCATGCGCTTCTTTATCCGGGGTGATTAGAAGATGATCACATTGGCTTGGGAAAAATAGGTTTTGTCCATGGTCACAGGGTTATTGATGAGGAGGCTATAGAAAAGGTTAAGTATAATCAGTTCCACAAGCGGATACGAGAGTGTGAAAGTGAACATCGGGAAATGTTAGAGGCTCAAGAGAAGGTAATCAATGAATGGAAGGACATGGTTGTCCGCCCAAACAACTGTTTAAGGTACTTGGAGCAGGGTCTAGTGGAGCTGGAAGGCAAGTTTCTGAAAAAGACCAACGACTGCCAGGACGCTGAAGGCAACGAAGGTGGGCACTTGGCTCGAGCTTACTCGTTGCTGGGACTGTGCGAGCTGATGAAACTGTACGAGGGAGGCATAGATACCGAATCTAGGGAAGGTCCTTCTGGGACCAAGTAATTAGGATTTTACTGCTTTCTTGATGTAATAAGGCCTTTGGCCACTAGTGACAATTTTTCTATTTACGTTCGTTAACTCGTCCTATTTTCTGTCAATAAGAAAAGGCATTTGGTATTACGAGATCACCAAATCATATTTGTCGCTAGGCCTACCCCGGGAACAACAAGGAACCCAAATAGGAAACGACTTATGTTCCTGCAACAATGTGTTTAAATACCGCAATGTTTTCTTTCTCAGAATCTGCACTAACTTTTTACCTTTTGTTTTACTTTTATTTTTATTCCCCTTCCCAAAGGTTAGTTCGTGCATTCTGGCACCATCAGCATACTCAACAAGATCAAAGGGTCCTCTTCCTCCTTCTCCGAGTCCTCCCAGAAACAGGAACAAAGGAAAGATGGGAGATAATGAAGCAAGGAAGGAAATTGAAGGAACTTCTCAGGGTACCCCAATCACCAAAGAAACTGCTGCTCACATGGAACAAACTTTGCTAAGGTTTCGAGAGGAATTGGACCAGGTCCGGAGTTTGCAAGCTTGTCCATCTCCCTTGCTGCCGCAGATGTCAACAACCAGGTCCATGCACCTCCACAGAAGATTCCAACCCAAGCTCACAACAATGCTCCACCGTACATCGCTGAGCCTCAAAATGCTCCAAACCACCAGGATACCCCTATCTTTGTGGATATTGTGCCATACAATACACAGCCCATATCAGATGTGTCAGAATCAGGTTCACTGATTCAGAACTTGGCTGCTAAACTCAAGAAACTCACTAGCAGGGTTCAAGGCGTGGAAGGTAACAAAGGCGTGGAGGGTCTAAATTATGAACACCTTTGTGTTCAACCTGATGTCGAACTCCCAGAGGGGTACAAACCTCCTAAGTTCGAAATGTTTGATGGTACGGGTGATCACAGGTTCACCCTATGATGTATTGTGACAAGTTAGTGGGAGTTGGTAGAGATGAGAAGATCCGCATGAAACTGTTCATGAGGAGCTTGAAAGGTGATGCGTTATCTTGGTATATCAGCCAAGATCCAAAGAAGTGGACTAGTTGGGTAAACATGGCATCCGATTTCATGGACCTTTTCAGGTTCAACACTAAGAACGCGCCGGACGTGTTCTATATTCAGAATTTGAAGAAGAAGCCCACTGAAACCTTTCGCGAGTATGCTACTCGTTGGAGCTCGGAGGCTGCCAAAGTCAGGTTGGCTTTGGAAGAAGACAAAATGAATAGACTTTTCGTTTGTGCTCAGGACCCGCAGTATTACGAGAGATTGATGCTGATAGAGGGCAGAAGTTCGCTGATATCATCAAACTAGGAGAAAGAATTGAAGAGGGGATCAAAAATGGTATGGTTACTAACCTTGAGGCACTGCAGGCCACCAAAAAAGCCTTGCAATTTGGTGGTTCATCGAAGAAAAAGGATGTAAACTCTGTAATGGCTGCGCAAAGAAACCACTATCCCATGAAATACCAACCCTACCCTCCAAATCCACTCACATACCAACCCTCTCTAAATAACCAAGTACCTTCACCTACCTATCTAAATCCATATCCCGTCTACGAAACAACTCCATCACCAACATATCAGCCCACCTCGCCAGTATATTCCCAAACGCACCTGTATACCAAGCTTACAACTCCCAACCTCCTCACTATCTATCACCGCCTACCTACCAAAACTTCCCGCAACCAAGACTAAACTTTGACCGCAAATTGCCCAGACAGTACACTGCTATTATTGAAACCATTTACCAATTGTATGAGAAGCTTAAAGCCGTTGGATATGTTACACCCAGCACAGCCGTAACCCCAGAAAACCCCTCCCAATGGATCAACCCAAATAAAACATGCGCATACCATTCGAGGATGAAGGGCTATACCATTGATGAGTGCCGCTCGTTGAAGGACAAAATCCAGACCTTAATTGACAACAAGGTCATCATAGCTAAGGATACTGCTCCTAATGTTTGTAACAACCCTCTGCCATACCATAAAGGTGGAGGCATCCACATGATTGAGGTAGAAGATGACTAGGACCCCGAAGGGTCGATTGATTTGATATCTGGGGGAGATGAGCCCAAAAAATTGGTGGTCACTCTTAATCTTATTGTGGTGCAAATCCATCCATCTGAGGAAAACGTGGTGAATATATTTGTACCATTGAGTTTGAGGCACTTCCTGCAAAAGTGCCAAAACAATTGAGGTGGAGTTCAGGACTCCAAAGACGCCCACACCAATTGAAGTTGCTATGTTGCCTCCAAAGGTGCCCATTCCGGACACCATGTCGGACATAACCATTTCAGTCAAATGCCATACCCTGGGACTACATAGCTGAGGAGAGAAGGAATGGGAAAGAACGCACAGGTGAAGCGATCGCCACGCAAGGTATGACTAGAACAGGCAGGGTATACACACCACAGCACCTAGCTGAGTCCAGCAAGCAGGCCTCTGGACGTCCCATTGAAACTGGACCTAATGATCTCTGGAGAAAGAGACAGGCTAAGGAATATTCAGTTGTTGAACAGATAAACAGGACTCCGGCGCAGATTTCCATCTTAGCATTACTGCAGAGTTCCGAGGCGCATAATAACGCCTTGATGAAGATATTAAGCGAGGCTTATGTCCCGAGCAACATAATAGGAGGAGAAATGGAGAACATGATAGGGAAGGTATTGGAAAGTCACAAAATAACTTTCATCGAGGATGAATTGCCACCTGAAGGGCTCAGTCATAACAAGGCACTACACATCACTGTGCAATGCGAGGATCATTTCATCACCAGAATTTTTGTCGATGGAGGTTCAAGTCTCAACATTTGTCTATTGATCACCCTCAACAAGTTAGGCAAAGGATTGCATGAGATAAAAGATGGGGCTATTAATGTTAAGGCTTTTGACGGTTCTCAGAGGTTCACTCTCGGGGAGATTAGCCTGTGTTTGCAAATGGGTCCCACTTGGTTTGACGTTGATTTCCAAGTCATCGACGTACCAGCATCTTATAAATTACTGCTGGGACGACCCTGGATCCACGCCGCTGGGGCAGTGGCATCCACCTCACATCAGGCCGTTAAATTTGAATGGAACCATCAAATTCGAATGGAACCATCAGGAAGTAATCATCCATGGCGACGGTAGCAACCCCATATACAGTCGCTAGACCATCCTAATGATCGGAGGCAGAAGGAGAATAGGTAGAGAAACATATCATCATATCAAACGGGTCAACGCAGTGGACAAGGAAAAATGGTGGAGCAACAAGGTTGAGAGCATTCTTAATTGTAGTGGGTATGAAGCGGGAAAGGACTTGGTAAGAATCTTCAAGGTATCACCAAACCTATCCAGGTGAAGAAACATGGAACTACCTTCGGACTGGGGTACGAGTACACTTGGCAAGAATTCAAGAACTGGTCACCACCATGGCGCGGCTTATATTACCCATTGGAGCGCCCCATACCTCAGTTAGAGCAGACATTTCAACCAGCCGACACTCTCAACAGTTCAGAAGAAGACGATGCTCTTGCGGCAATGAAGAACCTATTTCTGGAAGACATGGACCGTTGTGTGATTTTTGAAGAGGAGGGGGAGGAAGGCCCTTCCATTCAGGCTGTGAATCGAGGGCAGCGCCTCACCAACTGGTCAATCAGGACCACCATCGCCCGGAAACCTTCGGGGTAGCAAGGCTGAACAAGCATCATGCGTCTTTGTTTTAGTTGTTTTCTTTATTTTCCGCATTTGTCTTTACTTTCCAAAGAGCTCTTATGTTTTGAACATTTATGAATTTAATCAAAAACATTTTTCAGTTTTATCAAATATCTCTCTATTCATTACTTTTCTCTGCTATTTACTTTATTTTCACACAGCATTACTATTACATATCTTGATGATGAACCAACAACTGTAACTTGCGATGAGGCTATGCAACAAATGGATATAGACTCAGAGGAGGATGATATACCAGAAGAGGTTGTCAGAGAGGCCGAAAATTTTGAGAATAAACCTAAGTCCAACTTGGATGCAACCGAAGTCGTCAATTAGGGAGATATAGAGAATGTCAAAGAAACGCGCATCAGTGTGCACTTATCACAGACAGAGAAAGAGGAACACATAGAATTCTTGAGGGAATATGAGGATATCTTTGCATGGTCTTACGACGATATGACTGGCCTCAGCACATCCATCGTCGCTCAGAAGTTGTCTATACATCCTGCATGTCCGCTGGTAAAGCAGAAGCTCAGAAAATTCAACCCAGATATGAGTTTAAAAATCAAAGAAGAGGTCACCAAGCAGGTCAAAGCCAAAGTTCTTCAAGTGGTAGAGTATGCAACTTGGTTAGCAAACATTGTGCCAGTACCGAAGAAGGATGGGAAAGTCACAGTCTGTGTCGACTACCAGGATCTCAACCGGGCCAGTCCCAAATACGATTTCCCTTTCCGAACAGACACATTTTGATCGACAATTGCGCCAAGCATGAGTTACATTCATTCGTCGATTACTTTGCGAGGTATCATCAGATATGGATGGATAAAGAAGACGCAGAGAAAATGGCGTTTATCACGCCTTGGGGAATGTATTGCTATAGAATGATGCCGTTCGGATTGAAGAATGCGGGAGCTACTTACATGAGGGCCATGACTACCCTCTTTCATGAAATGATACACAAGGAGAATGAGGTATATGTGGACAACGTCATCATTAAGTCCAAGAAGGCTGCCGATCACATGGAGGACCTCCGAAAGTTTTTCAATAGACTAAGGAGGTATAACTTGAAACTGAATCCCGCCAAGTGTGCATTTGAGTTCCCTGCGGGAAAGTTATTAGGTTTCATCATGAGTCGCCGAGGAATAGATTTGGATCCATCAAAGGTCAAATCTATTCAGGAGTTGCCACCGCCGAAGAGCAAGAAAGAGGTAATGAGTTTCCTAGGGAGACTCAACTATATCAGCCGGTTTATAGCTCAGTCTACAGTAATATGCGAACCTATCTTCAAAATGCTGAAAAAGGATGTCGTCACCAAATGGACCAATGAATGTCAAAAGGCTTTTGACCGGATCAATGAATACTTGTCTACGCCTCCAGTCCTGGTTCCACCTAAGCCTGGGAGGCCTTTATTGCTCTATCTCGCAGTATTGGATGAAGCATTTGGTTGTGCTTGGGAGAACATGATGAGGCGGGGAGGAAGGAGCAAGCTATTTACTACCTCAGCAAGAAATTTACCTAGTACGAGGCCCGGTATTCCTTGCTAGAACGCACCTGTTGTGCTTTGACTTTGATAGCTCAGAAGTTGAGGCATTATTTCTGTGCTTACACTACCTACCTTATATCAAGAATGGATCCACTAAAGTATATTTATCAAAAGCCCATGCCCACTGGAAAAGCTCGCCAAGTGGAAAAATTTGTTGAGTGAATTCGACATTGTTTATGTCACCCAGAAGGCAGTTAAAGGATAGGATTTGGCAGAGCATATCGCAGAAAATCCTGTGGAAGGGGAGTACGAACCATTGAAGACGTATTTTCCCGATGAGGAAGTAGCTTTCCTAGGAGAAGATATTGCATAATCCTATGACGGTTGGAGGATGTTTTTCGACGGGGCCGAAAATGTCAAAAGGAGTTGGTATTGGAGCAGTCCTGGTATCGAAAATCGGTCAACATTATCCGGTATCCACCAAGCTCAGGTTCTCGTGCACCAATAACATGGCCGAGTATGAAACTTGCATCTTGGATCTTAAACTTGCCATCGATATGAACATTCAGGGGCTGGTAGTGATTGGGGATTCAGACCTACTCATACGCCAGGTTTCAGAAGAATTGGCGACTAAGAATTCCAAGATACTCCCTTTTCTGCACCACATACAGGAGTTGAGAAAGAGGTTCAGAAAAACGAAATTCCAGCATGCTGCAAGAATACAGAATGAGTTCGCAGATGCGCTTACCACTTTATCATCCATGATTCAGCATCCAGACACAAATTTCATCGACCCTATCTAGGTCAGGATTCAGGAACAACCGGCTTATTGTGCACATGTTGAGGAAAAGCCGACGGAAAGCCCTGTTTCCACGACATCGAAAGGTACCTCACAACAGGGGAATATCCGGAGCTTGATAATGCTACTAAGAAGCGCACGCTTCAAATGTTGTCCAACAATTTCATTCACAGCAGAGGAATCATGTATAGGAGGACACCCGATTTGGGACTATTAAGGTGTGTCGATGCGACACAAGCAACCAAGTTACTGGAAGAAGTGCACTCAGGGACTTGTGGACCGCACATGAACGGCTTTGTTTTAGCAAAGAAAATACTCCGAGTAAGGTATTTCTGGATGACTTTGGAGATGGACTGCATCCAATATGTCCAAAAGTGTCGCCGTTGTCAGATACATGCAGATATGATAAAGGTACCTCCAATTGAGCTCACTGCAACGAGCTCACCATGGCCATTCGCCGCCTGGGGAATGGATGTTATTGGACCGATCGAGCTTGCTGCCTCAAATGGACACAGGTTCATCTTAGTGGCAATTGATTACTTCACTAAATGGGTTGAAGCAGCTTCATACAAAGCAGTAACCAAGAAAGTCGTGGCAGACTTTGTCCGAGATCGGGTTGTCTGTTGGTTTGGTGTTCCGGAGTCGATCATTACTGATAACGGTTCCAATCTCAATAGTGACTTGATGAAAGTGATGTGTGAGACTTTCAAGATTAGACACAGAAACTCTACACCTTATAAGCCTCGGATGAATGGAGCCGTGGAAGCAGCCAACAAGAACATCAAGAAGATATTAAGGAAAATGATCAAAAGGCATAAGAAGTGGCATGAGAAGTTGTCATTCGCTTTATTGGGTTATCGAACTAGAGTTCGCACCAACCGGGGAAACTCCCTACATGCTGGTTTACGGTACAGAAGCGGTAATTCCTGCCGAGGTAGAAATTTTGTCCTTGAGAAGCATACATGAAACTGAGCTACATGACGCAGAATATGTCAAGGTTCACTACGAGCAGCTAGCCCTTATAGATGGAAAGAGAATGAATGTTGTCTCTCACGGTCAGTTATATCAGAACAGAATGTCCAGAGCCTTCAACAAGAGAGTTCGACCAAGGAAGTTTACACCACGGCAGCTGGTATTGAAGAAGATATTTCCACATCAAGATGAGGCCAAAGGGAAGTTCTCTCCCAACTGGCAGGGTCCCTACATGGTTCACCGGGTTCTAACCAGAGGAGCCCTTATTCTTGTAGAGATGGATGGAGAAATTTGGCCAAAATCGATTAGCTCATATGCAATAAAGAGATATTATATTTAATTAGCATGCTTTTCCTTATGATGTAATATGAACTACGTCTGACCTGATTCCCGCTTAAGAGGAGATAGATAGGCAGCCCTATGGGTTCGGTCACATCTTTAATAAAATTCCATTTTCCCCCGCATTTGGAACTGGGGCAGGATTTTTAGGAGGACCTTCAAAATTCCGAAGTCAGCTTGTCAATTTTCATCAACATCGACCCAGTAAACTTGGGCAGAATTTTGAGAAGGACCCTCAAAATTCTAAGGTCAATCCGCTTTCAGTTATTCAGCACCGCTGTCAACAGCTCCAGCCTAGTAAACCGAGTTAGAATTTTTAGGAGAACCCTCAAAATTTCGGAGCCAGCAAGGTTGCCGTGCTTCGGGCCACGTTGCAGTTGTGGTTCATCATAAAACAAAAATATCTTTTCTTTACTTATACTTATACATTTTCATCACGATTGCCAAAATTTGCATAAAATCATTTGGATCACTATCGTTCAGCAGCGCTACCCCAAATGGTACAAGACGCCACGATCCGAAGGAGGCGGATTACCTCCCCTTTACAGAACTCACGATTTTTCTTCAGATGCAGGAATCCAGGCTACAAATAGGGGATGCAAGAGCTTTACAAAATTGAAGTCCCACGAAACCACTACTTACCTCGCAAAGGCTCACTATATACATTCAACGCTTCCCCAGCAGGCATGATGTCGCAATCATCTACCAGCTGAGAAAATCACCACCATCCTCTCCTTTATATTTCTACATTCTTCGAGGCTAAGCTCTGCCTCCATCATGCATAAGGCTATTTTCTGCCTTCCTAGGCTAAGCTCTGCCTCCATCCTGCATAAGGCTATTTTCTGCCTTCCGAGGCTAAGCTCTGCCTCCACTCTACATAAGGCTATTTTCTGCCTTTCGAGACTAAACTCTTTCTGCATCTGCATTTTTGCATTGCATAAGGCTACTCTCTACCTTCCGAGGCTAAGATCTGCCTCCGTCCTGCATAAGGTTACTCTCTACCATCCGAGGCTAAGCTCTACCTCCATCCTGCATAAGGCTATTTTCTGCCTTCCGAGGCTAAGCTCTGCCTCCATATGCATTTTTGCATTGCATAAGGCTACTATCTGCCTTCCGAGGCTAAGCTCTACCTCTATCCTACATTTTTACATTGCATAAGGCTATTCTCTGCCTTCCAATGTTAAGCTCTACCTCCATCCTGCATAAGGATATTTTCTGCCGTTCGAGGCTAAGCTTTGCCTCCATCCTGCATTGCATAAGGCGACCCTCTGCCTTCCGAGGTTAAGCTCTACCTCCATCCTGCATAAGGCTATTTTCTGCCTTTCGAGACTAAGTTGTGTCTCTATCTGCATTCTTCATCTTGCATAAGGCTACTCTCTGCCTTCCGTACTTAAGCTCTACCTCCATCCTGCATAAGGCTATTCTTTGCCTTTCGAGGTTAAGCTCTACCTCCATCTTGCATAAGGCTACCTTCTGCCTTTCGAGACTGAGCTCTATCTCCATATTCATTGCACAAGGCTATTCTCTGCCTTTCGAGGTTAAGCTCTGCCTCCCTTATTTTGCATTTGGCTGAAAAATTTCCACCTTGTTTCATTTGGCTGAAATATCGCCACCCTGCATTTTTAAATTCTCGCTTTGGCTGAAACATCGCCACCCTTGTATTCATCCGGCTGAAAGATTGCCACCTTTTCATGGGCTGAAATATCATCAACTTATTCAAAGGCGTCATAGTTCAAACACACCATGCGCATAGCCCGAGAACACCATTTCATGGCCTGCAAATCTTTACTTTTATGCTCTTCACAGCCCGGGACTTTATGGTGTGAGGATGCCATCTTAATCGTCTGAAGACAGCATTCGTGGTCCAAAGGAAACTTGCATCACGTTGAAATTATGCAAAATATCCACACTCCATTCATTTGTAGGTATACCGGCCGGCACGATCGTCTCAGCGGAAGCGATCCCGCTCTAGTTTTTCGTAACTGTCCGATCTCCGAACCCTTGACAAAATTTCAAACCCCGTTGTGTCCGCCTCTTCCAAAATTTTCATTGTTATATTCCACCAATGGCTCCTGAACTAAATACGACCTGATTCCTGTAAAACCAGGGACATGTAGGCAGCTCAGAAGCCAGAGCGCAGTCGAAATTCTTGTACGATCGCCAATATCGGTCGAAATTGGCCATCTCATCTTTACCTGACAACTCTTTCATCCTCCTCTGGTAAAGATGGGCTGTTGTTGATATCCAATTTTTTCCTATGTATTTTTGTACCCAAAATATTTTCAAAATAGCTTGTGAATTCATATATAATCATCCACAAAAAGATTGGTATTTTTTCTATATTTTTTCAAGCATTTTAAAACCAATTTACAACTTATTTTGTACTAGAAAATCCAAAATTTAGTATCAAATCTTGTTATTTTATTAAATATTTATTTTATTCTATCATCTACATAAAAATATAATTTATGTAATTTTTATAGAATTTTTTGCAAAGCCATTAGGTATTTTTAAACTAAACTTGCATTAAATTACAATTTTAGCCTATTTCTCAATTTAATAAGTATTTCAAGTATAAAATTGTTCCTAATATTTTAAGTAATTCCTAAACGTATTTTATTATCTCAGTATTTTTATTGAACTTTTATCATTTGCTATTTAACAAAATTAAATTAGGGAAAATTTGGGCATTTAAATTATAGCCCTCTAACCTTTCAATTTTGGCCACATTTTTAACCCAAAATCACCCTCCCCCCCCCCCCCCCAAATCATGACCCAATTACAAAATAACCTGACCTGAACCTATTTGGACCAACCCACCCGGATCCCTGCTGTAAATTGTGGCCGTTGATCATTTTGATCAACAGTCCACGATTGACCTTACCTTAATTAAACCCATGACCCCCCCTTTACCCTAAATCATTTCTCTCAATCTGCCTCCCTTGTATCCCCTTTCACTCCCAAACACTCTCCAATCCTTCGACTCTCTAGAACTTTCTGGTTCTCTCATGGCATTCATCGCCATACCAGCTCACTCCTCCCTCACTCCTCTAAACTTCCAGCAACCATGGAGTTCCTATATCGTGGCTTCCTCTCTCAAGCTTGAAGCCTAGAAGCTTCCTCCATGGAAGACGGTCACTGAAGCTCTATTTGGGGTCTGTTTCCAGATTTTCTCTGGTGGTCTTTGAACGAAGATGCCTTCTATGGCATTATATACGAGTTTCATAGCCAGATTCTTCGTTTTCCTAATCTGTTTGAAAACCCTAATTTATTCTCTTTAATCTCTACTCTTTTAAAATAACTCTTAGTCTGATTGTTTGTTTTCTACTCTATTTCTACTTAGCTTTTCCGATTATTTCAAATTTTTCGATGATTACCATTCTTCCAGATTAGTGTTTCTAACCCCTTCTTCAAAATTGTTTCTTCTACTCTTTCTGAGTGCTATGTATTCGTTTGTGTTTGTTTATTTCACTTGTTTGTTTGTTTTCTGTGTTAACCTGGGTTTCATACTGTAATTTCTAGGGTTTCTTAACCCCCTTCGAAAATACTTTACTTTTCTAATTTTAGCACTAATCCGTGGCTCTCAGTACTACTCCCAAAGTATTTTTTTAAAATCTGGTAAAAAGGCTAACTCTACATGTTTGTATCTGTATCTGCCTATTTGCATGTTTCTTCTGGTTTCTTCTATGAGCTCCGTGCTCTTTACTGTGACTTTTGTTGCTAGTGTCTCTTTTTCATTCCATGTTGTTGTTCTTCTCTTAAGGTTTTTCTGGCTGTTTACATGGTGATTTTATACTGACTCTTACAATCTCTTTAAGGCTGTGATTACTAGCCTTATATTGTGATTTGTGTACTTTCCTTACAGTCTTGGTATGGATTTCGAATTTCTGTCCTCAATCAGTGGGATACATTCCCCAATTAGATAACTGATTTCCCAAGTTTTCAATTCCGAAAAAATTATTTTCAAGAATTAAAATGGTACTTTTTCTTATATATGTGTACAAGTATGTCTACTTATTTTCTTGACATATTTCCCTAGTTAAGTCTCATGTACCTAGTCTGCATTGTATAACTTATACTACTTTATTTCCTTATGAGACCATGCCATACTTTGTGATTCTTTCCTTTTAAAAATGACTGCTTATTACCGTTTGACTATGATTCTTTAGTTAAATGGGAGTCCGTATACTTGATTGATTATGATTGATATCAGTTCCTTAAATAGGGATTGACACTTTATTTGTTTACTCGTATTAGTACTATAAATACTCCTCACTTATTTGTTTGAAAGACACAACAGACATTGCTCTCACAATCTAAAACTCTCTCATTCTCTTCTTTGAACCCTCAACCGGCTAACAGCCAAGAATGAGTAACTTGATTGGTTACCTTACACTATTGGGCTCTATTTGTTTGTCTACATTGGGTATCCTATTTCTCGCAACTGGTATGTCACCTATTTGAGATACAATTTCCAAAACAACATGTTCCTATTAATTTTGCAATTCATATTATTTCTTGTGTGCTTATATCTATGGTTTTGTTGCTATCTTTTCCACTAGCATGTTACTTACTAGTATACTAGTTTAACTTAGCACGTTTTTCCCGTATTCCTCTTTCCCTGTCTCAATGCATGTTCTTCTTTTATGTGCACCACTGCTTGGCTACTTGCTTGACCTAAAATCTGTGTTTGAAGCTAAGTGTGTTAGAATTTGATGCAGTAAGAAATTGAACCCTTAGCTTACAATCATGTCTGATTATTTTCCTCCAGCATGTTATCTGTATGTCTGTAGTTCACTTTACTTATTTGCTCCCCTTCCCCTTCCCCTGTTTGTATGATGCCCTGATGTTCTAAAACTGGTCAGTCTAAAATATTTTCAACAGAACCTTTCAATTGTTTCTTCAAACTGCCCTAACTTTTCAATTTTTCCAACTATTTTTTTCAAATTGTCTCTCAACTGTTTTCAACTCTCTCAATTACAATCTCATTCTTAGAGCTTTAAGGTCTTCCCCCTTAGTGTAAGCACTGCCATAGGAGCCTTGAGCACCCATGGAACTCTGATCTACAAGGTTGGCACTTTCAATGTTTGCGCTTGTCTAATTGAGACATTTTTGGGTGCTTGGTATTGGCTAGGGCTTCAAACGAACCCTTAGGGATCTTTGCCACACCCAAGCCTTGGTAATGGCTGTGAAACTCAAAAAGAGTGAGGTTGGAGATGCTTGGGCCTGGCTGAAGGCTCTCTATGGAATAACTTTTTATTTTCCTTTTAACAATGTTGTATTTTTAATTACTTGCCTGTAATAATTTGTAAAGAACAATGGGAGATTATAGTGAAATTGGGGAGGGTTATGCATGATTATTAAAGATATGGGTAGAAAGTATGCTATAGGGTTTTACTTACCTATTTGCGTAAAAGAAACCATGTATAGGGCATGCATCTCACACATAGAAATCCTGTTTTTAGGTCTTTTACTTTCAGCTTGTTATCTTTCAGTTAATAATCAAAATTACTGCCTTGCATTTCGATACCATGCTTTAGGGCCTCTATATGCATTAGATATCATGTTCTTAGGGTCTTCTTTTGCAACTGTTAAATGCCTCACTAATCTTGCTAAATAAAAAATGTAAAACTGGTTAGCAAAACTCCTTGTTAAAATCAGAAACCATTGCATGCTCACCATTTTTAATAACGCCTAGGCAAATCTTAGGCCGGATAAAATGATAAAACGGGTTAATCACTTTCAAGTCTTGTTCAAGTTAATTTGCCTCTGTCTAAATTTGTTTGTTTCTAAATCCCTCTCTATTTTTTTTACCAAACTTCCAACACATTTTTTTAATCATCTATGCAAAAAAGGTTTTGCTGCATTTCGTGTCCATATTAGACCGCTATTCCAACTGTCTACGTACTAACTTTCAAAAGCTCAAATGGCCTTTATGTTTACTGTTATGTAACTTCAAAATGCTTTCACGCTCAGTCTTTTACTCTACCTGAATAAAATCGTTTTACTAGGCCTTCCATATGTTTCTAAATGACTTCTGCAGATTTCTAAAAATAATAAACTTATACTGCCTCTCTTAAGTTCTGAACGTTTTTCTCTTATGTTTTTCTGCAAACTCCCCCACTTCTATTTCAATTCATACTCCAGCTTTTAAAACTCTCTCTCTTCCTTAGACCTTACATGTGTTTGACACGTGCTAATTACGTGTTCTCTTGTAGAGGGTTATTTGAGCCTTTACATGTCTTATTTGATTCCTTTATATGCATGTCTTATCTATTTTTGTATGTCGCCTAGTATTTTAACCTTTAAACTTAAGCGTTCGGCTTAGTTCCAACCTTATAGGAATAGTGATCCTAAATGCCCTCTAGGATCTATAGGACGTGACGGGTAATAGCACGCAATAGGCATTTGTGACCAATTAACACGCTTAAATAACCTCTAATGGGTGGGAAGGGTAGAATGTGGAGATGATGACGATGCGATAATATCATAAAGCGGCCCCTCTTTGGGATTATGTGCGGGATATTGCATCGAATGATCCATATTGTAGTTAAACCTAGGACCCTTCTCCCTTTCGCTTGTTTTATTCAAATGTTCTTTCATAGTAATACTTTTTTTTATCAAATTTCTTTTATTTTATTTTTAATTTGCGTACTTCTTTCTGCTTCAAAGCTTCTTCTTCAAGTTATATGAATGTTATATTTGTGAGTCTTACTTGCTTAATTGCTTCACCTTTCATTAAAGTCACAATTAACACGGTCGGTAACCACACTAGTGGATCTTGAGGGGTGCCTAACACCTTCCCCTCGAGATATTCTCAAGCCATTACCCGAACTCTGGTTTCTTTTTTAAAAATAATCTCTCTTATGTGTCCTAATGCGCTATAATCATTAGGTGGCGACTCTTCCAATTCCATAACCCAATTCCCAAATGGAAAATAGAGTTATTTTGCCAATAAAGTCGTAAACCCGATTTTGCTTTCTTTTAAAGAAGGGAAAAAGGGAGCGTCGACAAACGCATTCGCGAAAATATGCCTATTCCACCCCCATTTCCAAACTTGGATGGACTTAACCGAGAAAATCAGTTCACCGCTCCTCAACCAATTAAAAATGTACCATTCACTCACTAAGTCACTCAAAATGCTTCCCTTCCTTCCGCGGACACTCCTCAAAAGGTTCAATACACACGACTGACACATGATGCTTCTATTACGCAGCAAGTTCCACCAATGCTTATGCCACAGTCCCACCTATGACACAAACCCTAGGACCATGTTGGCTAGATGTGGATCATTATGTTGAAGCCAAAAAGGAGGCAAGAGCAGTTGTTGATGAAATGATAAATAGGAAGCTCAACAGTTTGGAAGATGCTATGAGAAGTCTACAAGGGTTTGGTACTAATCAAAGTGTGAAGTATGAAGAGCTATGTGCATTTCCAGAAGTAGAGTTGCCACCTGGTTACAAAATTCCAAAGTTTGAGAAGTTTGACGGATCGGGGAATCCTTTCTTCCACTTGAAGCTCTACTGTGAAAAGTTAATTGGTGTATGGCAGAATGAAGGGATAAGAATCAAATTATTCAATCAAAGTTTGAGCGGGAAAGCTTTAGAGTGGTACTCTAAACAAGATGTTACCAAATGGCATACTTGGGATGATTTGGCAAATGCTTTTGTCGATCATTACAAGTTTCATGTTGAGATTGCTCGTGAATGAATTTTGATTACCGAATTGAAGAAGAAATCAACTTAATCTTTTCAAGAGTATGCTAGAAGGTGGAGGGAAGAAGCATCAAGGGTACACCCGCCAATGGAAGAGACAGAAATGATAACATATTTCATTCGGGCGCAAGAACTTGAATATTATGAGCAGACGGTCGTAATGGGCGGAAAAACATCTGCAGAGGTAATCAAAGCTGGAGAAATGATCGAAAATGGGATCAAGACTGGACGAATAACAAGTCTAGCAGCATTACACGCCACTAGCAAGGCTATCCAAACCGGTGCCCTTGGGAGCGGAAAGAAAGAGGAGAAAGAAGTTGCAGCTGTAATGGCTTCTGGAGGAACTTCGTTTCACCAACGGCAACCTTCGCAGCACCAATCAAACACCCCCCATTCACAATATTTCCAACATTCCTCACATTTACCTTACCAAACTTCACCATCTTACCAGCCTCAACCACCACAAAACTCATATCATGTTTATAACACACAACCAACATATCAAGCTCCACCATCATAACAACCTCATCATCCTAACGATACACCCGGACTCCGCCCAAACAGGCTTGCTCGCAACTTCACACCATTAGGGGAGCCGTTGAGTGTTGTCTTTGAAAGGTTGCAAGCTTCAGGTTTATTGTATCCCGTGGAAGGGGGAATTCCAATCCCATTACCTAGAAGTTTTGATCCTACCAAGACTTGTGCATATCATTCTGGGATAAAAGGACATTCAAGTGACCGTTGTTATGCATTGAAACACAAGGTTGAAGACCTCATTGAAGCAAAACAAATCAAAATCAGACAACCGGCACCAAATGTGAACAACAATCCACTCTCGAATCATGATGAAGCCTCGGTGAATATGATTGGAATAAATGAAGAAGATGATGTCCGACTCGATTCATAGTGCCTGTTAGGAGCATGGAAGATCATACATTTTTGGCTGTTACTTCTCCTACAATGATGATAAGATGTTTTACACCCATTGAGATACTAGGAGTTTCATCTACACCTGTGGAGGTACTTCAAGCGCCAATTCATTTACCAGTGGTCGATACTAGAGCTGTACTATGGAACTGTCAACAGGCTATAATGGAATGCCATGGAAAAAAAACGACCACTGATAGGCCAAAGATTTCGGGAATGACGAGGTCTGGAAGATGTTACACTCCAGAAAAACTAACTGGGTTGTGTCAAGGCAATGAATGCAATGTTCCTCCCAAGAAGGTTGTGGAAGACGCAGAAGCACAAGAGTTTCTAAGAAAGATAAAGGCGAGTGAATACTCAGTTGTGGATCAATTGCAGAAGACCAATACCCAGCTTCAAATTCTATCTTTGCTTTTGACTTCGGACGTACACAGAGATGCACTCCTGAAGATTCTGAGTGAAGCATATGTACCAGCTGAAACAACTAGTGAAGCAATAGCTGGAATGGTTGGATGTATGCTTGATTGTCACCTAGTCAGCTTTGATTATGAAGAATTGCCATCGGAGGGATGTAGTCATAACAAGGCACTCCACATAACTGTTAAGTGTCGTGATATGTTCATATCTAAAGTGTTGATTAATGGAGGTTCCGGAGTTAACATTTGTCCACTCACTACTCTAAAGAAGATAGGGTAAGATTCCAGTAAACTCAAGCCAAGTGATATGAGGGATCGAGCATTTGACGGGGCCGCGAGAAGTTCAATTGGAGAGGTAGAATTGAACGTATTGATTGGGCCCATCGAGTTCATTATGAGGTTTCAAGTACTTGATATTTCCACATCATACAACTTGGTATTGGTAGGTATTATATGCGACTCATCATATTTTGTTCTCAACTTTCTTACTTGTCTATCGAGGATTTCTGTAGGTACCTCTTCATAAGTCAAACCTTTCTATGGTATTGGTAGGTATTATATGCGACTCATCATAAATGTACTTTCTAAGCATAGACCCATGAAAAACAGGATGAACAGAGGACAACTCAATGGGTAGAGCTAGCTTATAAGCCACATTTCCTTTCTTTTCTAGAATTTCATAAGGTCCGATAAATCGAGGGCTAAGTTTCCCTTTCTTACCAAACCTCATAACTCCTTTCAACAGTGAAACTTTTAAAAACACCTTATCACCAACCATGAACTCTAACTCACGATGCCTCTTGTCAGAATTAGACTTTTGACGACTCTGAGCCGTTTTAAGTCTTTATCTAATTAGTTGAACTTTCTCCAAGACCTCATAAACAAACTCTAGACCAATCAGCGGCACCTCTGCTGGTTCAAACCAACCCACCAGAGACCAACATCTCTGCCCATACAACGCTTCATAATGAGCCATACTAATGTTGGCCTGATAGCTGTTATTTTAGGCAAATTCTATAAGTGGCAAGTGATCATCCCAATTACCTCCAAAATCTATAACACATGCACGCAACATATCTTCGAGAGTCTGAATGATCCTTTCTGTCTGGACATCGGTCTGTGGATGAAAAGCGGTGCTTAAATTGACCTTGATACCTAATCTTTTCTGAAATGCCTGCCAAATATGCACTGTGAATTGAGGACCTCTGTCCGATCTGATTGAAACTGGAGTACCATGCAATCGAACTATTTCTTTGATGTATAACTGCGCATACTGCTCTGCGAAATCTGTCGTCTTTACTGGTAGGAAATGTGTGGACTTTGTCAGTCGGTCTACAATAACCCAAATTGAATCATGTTTACGGTATGTGCGAGGTAGACCTACTACGAAATCCATATTAATCATCTCCCACTTGCACTGTGGTATCTCTATGTCTTGAGCTAGGCCACCAGGCCTCTGATGCTCGGCTTTGACTTGGTGGCAATTTAAGCATTTAGCCACATGATCTGCTACTTGTTTCTTCATGCCTTTCCACCAATACAACTCTTTCAAATCTAGATATATTTTGGTAGCACCTGGGTGGATAGAGTACCTCGAACTGTGAGCTTACTCCATTATGGCCTTCCTAAGACCACCTACATCAGGAACACATAACCGATCATTGAATTTCAAAACTCCATCACTTCCTAGAGTGAAAGCAGTGATTTCTTTGTTTCTAACTCCTTCTTTTAATTTCACTAAGTACGGAACTTCGTCTTGCTTAGCCTTAACATGTGCAACAAGGGAGGATTACGCTAAGGCATAAGCAGTTATATCTCCTTCTTCAGTCTCATCCAATCTAATTCCATCATTTGCCAGTTTTTGAATTTCTCGACCCAAAGATCGCCTTTGTTCTGCAAGATGGGCCAAAACGCCCATTGACTTCCTTCTAAATGCATCCGCTACCACATTCACTTTGTCCGGGTGATAAAGAATATTGATGTCATAATCTTTCAGTAGCTCGAGCCACCTTCTCTGTCTCAAATTTAGTTTTTTTTTTGCTTGAAAATGTACTGGAGGCTTTTGTGTTCTGTAAACACTTCAGAATGCTCGCCATAAAGGCAATGTTACCATATCTTTAATGCAAACACCAATGATGCAAGCTACAAGTCGTGTGTGGGGTAGTTCTTTTCATGATTCTTTAACTGCCTGGAAGCATAAGCGATAACTTTTCCATTTTGCATAAGAACACAAACAAGGCCCACTCTGTTGGCATCACAATACACTGTGAAACCACCTGAGCCTGTCGGCAAGGTTAACAAAGGTGAAGTGGTCAACCTCTTCTTTAACTCTTGAAAACTCTGCTCACAAGCGTCTGACCATTGGAACTTAACTGCTTTCTGAGTCAACTTAGTAAATGGAACTGCAAGTAAGGAAAACCCCTGCACAAACCTTCTATAGTAGCCAGTTAACCCCCAAGAAACTCCTTATTTCGATTGGCGTTGTCGGCCTAGGCCAGTTCTTGAATGTTTCTGTCTTCTGAGGGTCTACTTTTATTCTTTCACTAGATACTACGTGGCCTAAGAATGCCACTGACTGCAACCAGAACTCACATTTTGAAAACTTGGCATAAAGTTCATTCTCATTCAAGGTCTGCAAGGCTATTCTGAGGTGTTATGCATTATCTTCCTTGCTCTTAGAGTACACCAAAATATCGTCTATAAACACAATAATAAAGGTATCCAGGAATGGCTTGAAAATTCTGTTCATGAGATCCATGAATGCAGCTGGAGCATTAGGACATCGCTAGAAATGCATAGTGCCTGTAGCATGTTCTAAATGCGGTTTTAGATATATCCTCTTTTCTGATTCTCAACTGATGGTATCCCGACCTCAAGTCTATTTTTGAAAAGTACTTTGCAGCCTGAAGTTGATCAAATAAATCGTCAATTCTTGGCAGTGGATACTTGTTCTTAATGGTAAATTTATTCAACTGGCGATAGTCGACACACATTCTGAGAGACCCATCTTTCTTATTGACAAACAGGACCGGGGCACCCCACAGTGAAACACTCGGTCTGATGAAGCCCTTGTCAAGAAGATCTTGTAACTGTTCTCTCAACTCATTAAGTTCTGTTTGAGCCATCCTATAAGTAGGTCTAGATATGGGATGAGTGCCTGGCATGAGATCAATGCCAAAGTCTATGATTCTTTCAGGAGGAAGTCCGGGAAGGTCATCTGAGAAAACCTTTGGAAATTCTCTAACAACTGGCACTGACTGAAGTGTTGGTGGTTCTGATTCTGGATTAATAATGTGGGCCAAATAGGCGAGACACCCCTTACCGATCATTCGTTGTGGTTTAAGGTAAGAAATAAACTTACCTACAAGCGATGTTGAACTACCCTTCCACTCTAAGACTTGTTCATTTGGAAATTGGAACCTGACTATCTTGGCATGACAATCCAACATGGCATAGCAGGAAGACAACCAATCCATACCCATGATCTCATCAAAATCCACCATTTCTAACTCTATGAGATCGTCTTTGGTGTTGCGACCTTGAACGGAAACTATACAACCTCTATAGACTCTGGTGACTTTCACTGACTCGCCGACCGGAGTAGATACCAGGAATGCTTCACTAAGTTGTTCAGGTTCTAGACCGAGGTTAATTGCAAAGTATGGAGTCACATATGAAAATGTTGAACCTGTATCCATTATGGCATACACATTATGTGAGCAGACTAAAAGTATACATGTAATAACTTTTGCAGATGCCTCTGCACTCTGACGATCAAGTATAGCAAACAAACGGGGTTGTCCCTCTCCTTGAGTAACTCGATCTGCGCCTCTGCTTGCCCCTTCCCGGCCTGATTATGAGAACCACGAGCCTGAGGTGGTGCAACTGTGGTAGCTGAGGAACTATAAGGACGAGTTGATCCACCACTTAAATTACGCGCAACTTTGGGCAGTTGGTATTTATATAACCAATGTCTCCACAATGGTAGCAACCATGAAACCCGAGCTTGCACTGACCTGAATGTTGTCGCCTACATATTCCACAAAAGACCTTGCTGGTGTGAATGCTGCTCATCATGACTCTGGTTATGTGAGGATGATGTCCTAAAATTTTGATTCTGGTGAGACTGATTTCCATAACTCTGAGCACGTCCGAAGGAAGACCCACCACCTGACTGAAGAATGGACTGAGATGGTGCTAGTGAGTTCTTATTAGAGGAATCCCTTCCACCTCCGCTGGATGTACCATTAAACCTTCCCGATGTCCGAGATTTCTTGTTATGCTCTTTCTCTTCTCTCCTTTGTTGTCGGTTTTTTTCTAAGTGCTTGGCGAGCCCCACAACAGATGAGAAATCTGTCATTCATACTGCTGCAGCTAATGTCGTATCGTTAATGTGGTAAGCCAAACCGCCAACAAACCTACGATCTTTGCTCTTTCTGTCTTAACCATGTGAGGAGCATGCTTAGCCAACCTTATGAATTCCATGTAGTACTCTTGCACACTTCTATTCCCTTGCTTGAGTTGTTTGAACTCTGTAGCCTTAGCTTCCCTATCCTCTTCTGGGATAAAATTAGCCATGAGGCCTCTTCAAATTCTCCCAGGTAGGCGGACCATCATCTTCATCTCTTTCATTCACATCTCAAATCCAAGCGCCAGCCACATCCCTAAGCTGGTAAGCAGCTAGCTCCACAACTTCATCATCAAGTGCTTTCATCACTTGGAAGGCTTTATTGACACCCTCCAGCCACAATATCGGATCTTCATCAACTATAGAACCATGGAACACTAGAGGACTCAACTTTAAAAATTCATTAACTCTTGAGGACTCAGAGTTGTTCTGTCTATTTGGTAGAGGCGGAATCTCATCTCTTCTCTCGTTTTGGTTGGCCATAAAGGCTTTAAACATCTCCATAGCACTGTTGACAACATTAAACATCTGGCCTACACCGGGAGATATAGTTGCTTGAGCCGGAGCTGCTGTTGGGGGCAGTATTGGATCCTGGGGTACTGGATCATTATGCTCCACTCCTTCCTCATGTTCAACCTGGGGTACTTGAACCCCCTTGTGGATTTACCCTTCCCTTTATGAGTTCGAGCCTTTTTAGTTCTGCCTTGAGACACGATAATGGTAATAGTTTCTTGAGTAGCGTCCTAAGTGTCGGTGTCAGAGTTGCAAGTACAAGCCGTTTCTGCGAGTTCTGGAGAAAAAAATATATTAGATAATTTCTTAGAGGTAGGGCTCTACTGCACGATCTAAAGTATGAAAAAAAATGAGATTTTTCCTAAATGCTTGTAGCCTCTTGTTTATAAGTATGGCGTGCTTCATACCCATAAAGAAGACTCTACTAACACAGCTTCATAGACCCTTAGGACTCCATAAACCTGGCTCTGATACCAAGTTTGCCAGGACCTATTTTCTAAACAAGCCGAGATCGGCACTCGATCATTAAACATGACCGAGCTAACCATCTCTACCTATCAAATCTATTATAAATCCAAACTTTATATGCATTAAAGCAATACTCTAACCAAATACTTTTGATTAATTTAAATATTTAAATTAATAAATTGCAAAGCTTTATTTGTAGTAACTACTGAATTACTGCTAAGTTATTAAAAAATAACATCTGAATCTCAACCCAATGACTATGTCTATGAAGTCTCTACTGATGAACTGACGCACTGCTCAGGACATGAGATTCCCTAGCCAGTTCTCTAAATAAACGAAGAAATAGCTGAATTAAAATGACTATAAGAATACTCCACGAACAAAAGCAGAGCTCACCAATATCACTGGAAGGGAAGAAAGTCCTAACTCGTAGTTTGCTCGCCTGCAAATTTAGTTTCTATGTTGTATCGCATACCAACGTACATTCTCAAAAGAGAATGTCATTACCATCCATTGTACTCAGTGAGTCTCAACAACATGGGAGAAACTTTAATAACATATACCTTATGAGCAATGTTCTAAATGCATGTAATTTATAAGAATAATTCTAAATAATTGCATAATAGCAGTTTATGAATATTCTAAAAGAAATTCTTTTCTTTTTCTTTCTTAAAAAAAATACTTCACTTTATAACTTAGGAGTTCCAACTATCCTGACTTAATTATGTCTTAGTCACCGTATGATTAGCACGGGTTCGATCCCAACCTGATCGAATAGGCCCAATCCACGAGGTGCCACTCGCTTCATGGTTCTCAACACTCGTGTATCATACCTTAGCATGGCTAAATAATTTCTCAGCAACAGGACCCTCGGTTCGTGTGCTCCCTACTTTGGCACAAGTAGTTTCAGGAAGTCAACGCCTTGGTCAGGACCCTCGGCCTAGACGATGACCCCTTCTCAGAATAAAGGATACTCCAAAAAAAAAAAATTTCTTTCCAAAACTTCTTCTTTTGACTTTTCAAGTCTAAATCTTTTCTTTATAGAACATTATGTACAAGCTCATAATGGTGTCCTTAAATGTAAAGGATGACATAAGAATGAAATAAACATATAAGGATTTTTCTAAAGATTCTTTCTTTTTCATAAAGTTTCAATATGAAGTTAGCATATAAAAATAACACGATAATCTGAAAAATTTCAACACATATCTCATATAGATTCTCTAAACTTTTGCTAGAGCAATTCTAAATTAATGGGTACTCACTCGCTCTAATTAAATAAAGATAAACTCTTTTAACCAATTCATCAAACACCTTGTATGCGTGCTTTTGTGAGTTAAACCACTTTAGTAAAGTATTATATCAACTCACCTCAATACTCCTTGGGCCAATACGTAGACTCCAGTCCAATTTATACCCGTCAAACAATCGTTTCTACAATAATCGGTATATTTTAATTAATTTTAAAGTACTACACCTAAATATGAAATTTATTGTTGATATTGAGGGATAAGGAAATTAACTATTCTATTCTTACCTATTACTACTGTAGAGTAACTAACAATATGGGATTTTACATACATGAATTCAAGAATTAGTGATTTGTAAGTAACCCTAAATTTTTCCATTGCCTCTGTTTTAAGTTCTGCCTCTGTTTTAAGTTTTGGAGGCTTTTGTTTCCAACAGCCCTTCTTATGGGCTTTTAAGGCCTTTTCCCTTCTTTTTTTTGAAATTTAATAATATTAAAATTATTAATATTTTCTTAATTGTATAACCATTTATATAGTTATATATATATATATATATATATATATATATATATATATATATATATATATATATATATATATATATATATATATATATATATATATATATATATATATATATATATATAACTAAAGGCAAGATAAAAATAATAATAATAGTTTAATCCTATAATTAGTGTATTTTGTAACTTTTATAAATTTAGGGTGTGTTACAACTTTCAATACTGAATCCGCCCATATTTACGCAGGCCAAACTTAGGGTGTGTTTGGTATAATGGAAAATGTTTTCCAAGAAAATATTTTCTTGGAAAATAAGTAGAAATCTTATCAATTTTCGGGTATTTGGTATGCAAATTAAGGAAAATGACTTCTCAAGAGTAATCATAAATAATTTAGCTATAATAAATATGAAGCCATAAACTTTCAAAGTAACAACCTTCTGGACTTACAAATTTCATAAACTTTCGAGCCGCTAAACATTCAAATCGCAAAATTTTGAACCCGTAAACTTTATAATTTCTAAACCTGTAAACTTTCAAACACATAAACTTCTGAACTCATAATTTTGAAAATTGTAAAATTTTGAGTTTAAACCGATAAATAATAAATTAAAACTGAAAAATATATTTAATTTTTTTTTCCTGGGGGGTGGGCAGGGGTGGGCGGGAAAGGGATGGTGCAGAAAAATAAAATAAAAATAGAAATTTAAAATTGCCAAAAAAAATCAAGGTAAAAATATTTTTTTTACGGGGGGGAAGGGGAGGTGAGGAATGAGGTGGAGGGGTAGTAGGATAAGTAATATCGAAAAAATTGAATTTTTTTTAGAAAAATATCTTTTTTGGAGAGGAGGTGAGGTGAGTTACTAAAGGTGGGGAAGATTGAGAAGGAGATTTAGAAAATGTTTTCACTTTCTTGATACGGAAACATTTTTCTCTAATAAAAGAAAGTAAATTGACAGAAAAAATATTTTTCCAAAATATTTAAGCCAACTAAACATGAGAAAATTTAAAATTATTTTTCCTTTATACCAAACAGACCCTTAATGTTAAATTTTCCCTCCAATTGGTCAGCCGAATTTAGAGCAAATGAGCATTTGTGGTTCGTTTAATGGTCGGAGTTTCACTCGGTTAGTGAGCCATTTGGGAATTGTGCATTGAGACGCCACCTCTTTCCACATAAAGACACAAAATGCAGTACCAGAACACGTCACGTAACATAAACAGAAAGAAAAAGCAATCAACTCTAGAGAGAGAGAGGGAGGAGAGCGAAAGAAATATATTAGGACCACCATATCAAAAGTATTTTATTCTTTTAGTAGAGATATCCAAATATAAAGAGGGGTTGATTGAGAGCTTGTGTGAATTGATTGACAAAAAGGGCAATTTCATAATCCGAACTGAGGTTGAAGATGGCGATGAAGAGGCCTTTGCAGTGTATGTTGAGAAGGATTTACATGAGAGGAGGAAGTTTGAGAAGTTTTAGTGCACTTCCTGAAGGCACCACCACAACTTCCCCTTCTCAAAATCTCATCGATTTGGAGTATGAGTGCAGTGCTCACAAGTAAAGCTACTATCTCCCACTTCTCAACTCTTCTTTCTTTTTTCTCTTTTAATTTGAATTTTCTTAGTCTTTGTTAATTACATGTTCCATTTCCTTATCTGGGTCACTTGTTTTCTCTTTTTTCCATTTCCATTTGACGTCTTATGTCTCTTGGCTTCTTTCGTTTTTTTCAATATCACTGTTTTTATATTTTTTTCTCTTTTTGATTGAATGGAGTGTACTTTTCTGTTTGCCTTGTGATTGACACTCTTAACTGAAGCATGATTTAGATGATTGAAATGAATGGATGCTTAACATCATCTACTAGCATTTTTCTTTGGTTGTTAAAAGTTGATTATGGTGTTTTTCCAGGAGAAGCTAGTCCTTATATAAGTATCCATTACAGGGTGTGGACCAGAGTTATGATATGTTAATTTTCCTTGTTGTTCCCTTCTACTTCTTGCAAGTCTATCTGCTGTTAGTTCAATGTTTTATAAAGAAATATTGTTGTGTGGTACTTTACTTTCCTGATGCATCAATCGTATGGCCTGTCATTATGATTTTAGTGTAATATATTGGAGCCGGAAATTCTGACTAGGGGATTCCAAGAACACTTCCTTGAAAGTTTTTCTTTATATAAAGGGAATTCGACAAGTTATATATTTAACATAAGAATTTTTAACTTTTACCTATATATGCAGCATAATTTTCCGACGGGCATTCGATTGAATCTCCTTCACTATATATAGCTCCAACACTGCATAGCATATGGCCAGTAGGTATTCTCTAGTTCAGACATGGAAGCGCTAGTTGTAGTGGATAGATATATTAGAAGTTGCAAAAGTACAATTACTAATACGAGCTAGTGGATCAATAGCTCATTTGTCAAACACATAGGCATTTAAGTGCACATGGACAGAGAATCAGTTATCTGTATCCTAGAGTGCTTCCGTGCACTTCAACATTGACCACCATGCCACTGAAGCTTTCCTGGTACCATTAGAAGTTCGCTATTCCTAATGATGAATGGCAATACTTCTTGAAGTTAGTCATTAGTTGTGCGAATTTAGGGGCCTTGTTGAATATTGAGATTTCAAGAAATTTAGTGCTCGGACTTTTGAACTAGGATATGGGAAATATTTAAGTGATCCTGTCAACCCTCTATTCAGGGACATGAAAATAAGAACATCAAGGGGTTGAAAAATATATGTGGTTTTGTTGTGATACTGTGATCATGCTGCTGCTGAGTGCTGATACTTTTAATAAGAGTTCTTATAGTATGCTGTTTGGGTAGCGAAAAGCATGCTATTAAGATGCATTAACTTTGTGGTCAACGCTCATGCTTTCAACAAGTGACGGACGCCCATTAATTGCGTGCTTAATTAGTGATTACATACCAATTTCTTGTTGCTTTCTAGCAATGGCTTCTTTGTCGAAGGAGTGCACCATTGATAAGAGTTAGTCAAAGGGATCCTTGTAAGGGAGTTGAATAATGGGAAGTTTGTACTTTATCTGATGCGATATTCAGATCCAAGCTCATGTGGATCCCAAACCACTAAAATCTGGATTTACTCATTAACATGCATTAATTGGATGGATACAAATGTTTGCATATGATTTTTCCGTGAGGGTGGAGAGTCCGCATAGTACGAAATTAGACATACAAGTCCAGAATGCTGGTAACTAAGGCAAATAAAGGAGGCACAAAATTTATGTGGTTCGACAAATAAGACCTAATCACGGGCCTAGAGGAGCATTTTCACTATATCAAGTATGCAAAAGAGAATACATAATTAGATATACTACTTTAATTAATCCCAAAATACCCCAACGAATAATCTCCAAAAAGACACTCACAAAGAGGTTCATATAAGTATTTGCTTAATTCAAAAAATACTCTCTATTTTGATACAATAGAAAACACACTAGAATTGTTTCTCAATTTTTGAAGGGTACCTCTAAAGTGAGAAATGATTGACTATGTATAACAAAGTGTTAGAAAATTGCTTGGCTGATATTTGACCAACAATTTTCTAATTGTTTGGCCGAAATATTGACTAATAATGCTTCATGTTGAAAGACCAACAAAAGGCCACATAACAAATTGGTATAAGAGAAGGCCAACAAGAGCTACCTAACACATTTACCTTATTCTAGTGTAGTCGAGATTATTATATATGTAATGGTGTACATGTCTAGGCTTTCGACAAGCAGTGAGTTGGTAAGCGGGTAAATGGAGTCTCATATACTTTGAGGAATTTCAAATGCATGTTTGGAGTTTGGACGAAATACCTATAGTTTGGTTGTTTTTGTAAATTTAGATTATGCAGTTGATCATGACAAAAAGATTTCTTACATGCTATGTACATATGGTTGTGCTATTAGTTGGAAAGCGACATTACAACATGTAGTGACTTTATTTATTGATGGAGTAGAATATATGATCATTGTCGAGGTAATCAAAGAAGCCTTATGATCTCTTCAGACTCTTTGCCAACTTAGTCTTCACCAAGGTGGTATTACTGGTTTTTGGTGATAGTCAAAATGTCATCCACCCGACTAAAGATCAAATGCATCATGAGAGGACAAAGCACATTATGCAAAGCATCACTTCATTTAGAAACCATTGTTGAAGGAGAAATCTTTTCTTAGAAAATCAATACTACGTGTTTAAGCTTTACAAAGCCTTTACAATTGTCAAATTCACCCTTTCCTGAATTTGATGGATATTTATGAAAAATGATTTGGCTCATTGGGGCTTTTATGGAGGAGCAAATTTGTTTTATTAGTTAAAACTAGGCCAAGGTGGTGATTTGTTACATGATCTATTTTCGGTCTTTCAACATGAAACATTGTGTGCCAATATTTGTCCAAACAATTATAGAACTGTTGGCCAATATTTGCCAAGCAACTTTATAACCTTTTGAAATATATAACCAATTATTTCACTTTAGAGGGATTATTCTACATTAAGAAACATTTCTAGTGTTTTTTTCTTGTACCAAAATAGAGAGTATTTTGTGGGAGAGTAAGTGCTTAGAAACACGAGTCTGATCCTCTTTGTGAGTGTTTCACGTGAGGCTATTCTTTCATATTAGAGTATTATATCTAATTTTGTAACATGTTTTTTATACTTGACGATATAATGCAATTGCTTCTCCCTACCAATGGACATAAGTTTTATTGACCAAACAACGCAAGTTTTTTTTATTTGCTTTAGTTATCGTTATTATTGGCTTACTTAGTCTAATTCAGCACTATCCATACTCCTGACCCTAGCATATTGGTATTAGAGTCAAGTTAATCCGAGTTATGTCCTAGTGTCACGTTGACAATAACAAAGGCATATGTTGACGAATTCGATTGTAGAGATAGTGTCAACACATGGCAACTCAATATGCAGGCTATTCTGATCTAGGATGGCCTGAATATTCCCTTGCAGAAGGCAAAAAAGCTGGAAAAAATGATAGATGAGGAGTTTGTCACCTTGACAAAAAGTCAAAGTCAGGTATCGTAGAGTGCTTTCGCGCTCTTCAATATTTACTATCAGTGGCGGAGGCAGGATTTCCACGAAGGGGGTTCAAATTTTTTTTGTAGCTAGTGGGACTATGACCTTAAGAAGATTTTGAACCCCCATTGATCACTAAGCTACGCTTTTGGGTTGTGTTAAGGGGTTCACAACTTAATATAACAACAACAACAACTACTACTACCTAGTATAGTCCCACAAAGTGGGGTCTGGGGAGGGTAATATGTAGACGGGCCTTACCCCTACCCGAAGGGCAGAAATGCTGTTTCCAATCGACCCTCGGCTCAGTGAAGGAAAGGAACAACAAAAACAAAAACAACAACAACAACAAAAGAACATTAGTAGCTTCAGCAGAAATAGCTAATTATCTAAGCATAAGAACCATAAATAAAATAAATAAAATAAATAAATAACCATAAATAAAATAGCATGCAATAATATCAGATAATAACTACCATAAATAACTACCATAAGGGAGACACAATCCAATACACAAATCATCTATGGATAGAACTGCCAAGCCTCACCCAACCCTGGGTGAGGAGTACGAAAAACTCTTGGGGCCCCTATCCTACAACCTTGATACTAGACCTCCAGACTTTCCTATCAAGGACCATATCCTCAGAAACCCGCATTCTAGCCATGTCATGCCTAATCATCTCTCCCCAATACCTCTTAGGCCTCCCTCTGCCTCGCCGTGCGCCGACCATCGCCAGCCGCTCACAACTCCTCACCGGGGCATCAGGACTTCTCCTCCATACATGCCCGAACCACCTCAGCCTCGCTTCTCGCATCTTCTCATCCACCGGGGCCACCCCCACCTTCTCTCGAATAACTTCATTCTTAGTCTTATCTAACCTGGTGAGCCCGCACATCCACCTGAGCATCCTCATCTCCGCAACCTTCATCCTCTGAACATGAGATTTCTTCACTGGCCAGCACTCCGCCCCATACAACATGGCCGGTCTAACCACAGCTCTATAAAATTTCCCCTTGAGTTTCTCTGAAACTTTCTTGTTACACAGGACTCCTGATGCAAGCCTCCACTTTGACCACCCCGCTCCTATGCGATGAGTAACGTCCCCATCAATCTCTCCATCCCCCTAAATCACCGACCCAAGATACCTGACACTGTCCCTCTTGGCGATGACCTGGGATCCAATCATCACGTCCCTGCCTACTTCGCTCGGCTCGGCGCTAAACTTGCACTCCAGGTATTCTGTCTTAGATCTGCTTATTTTGAAACCCTTAGACTCGAGATCCTGTCTCCATACCTCTAACCTTTCATTAACACCGACCCTCGTCTCGTCTATCAAGACTATGTCATCAGCAAATAGCATACACCAAGGCACATTCACAACTTAATATATAAAGGTAAAAAACAGATTTTGCCTTGTAAGTTCGGGTGTAATCCCTTCCGCCCCCCTAAATCCGCCCCTGTTTACCACCGTGCCGTGACTGGCATCATTAGAAGTTGGCTACTTGTAGAAAAGAAGAATGAAGAACAACAGTGTAGCTTGAAGTGAGTTCTTAATTTTGCGAAGTTTAGAGCCTTGTTGAATTGTGAGTTTTCGCAAAATTTATGGCTTGGATTTTAAAGCTGAGAGATGAGAAAGATTTGTTGTGATCACACCAACCCTCTAATCAGTGACAGGGAAATGAGACGACCAGGGTGTTTACAAGATAAAATATAAGTGGTTTATTTTGATGATGTATGTGGTCATATTGCTGGCAATATTACTTTCAACGAGATCTCTTATAAGAGGCTATTTTTGGCAGTGAAAAGCAAACAAATAAGATGCAATTACTTTGCAGTCACCTGCTCGTGCTTTCAGCTGGAAAACGGTGCTTATTAATCGTCTGCTCTTATTGAGTGATTATATCCCTGATTTCTTGCTGCTTTTAGCAATGGCTTTTCCATCCCAGGAGTAAAAAGTTGAATTACAGAAAGTCTCTACTTTATCTTTGGACCCAGGAGTGATGTGGGCTGGACCATTAAACTTTGGTTTACTCATTGATGTGCACTAATGTAGGCGGGTACAGATGTTTGTTTTTTTCGCATATAATTTGTTGTATATTCTTTTTTCACTCTTTTTAGTAAATTCAGAGCATTCATTTTGGACAAGGAAAAAATAATCTTAGTAGGTGCACTTCAACATTGCTACTAATGGTAATTGAAAGTAACACTAGGTAACAGATTGTTGCTAATATTTGAAGATTTTACTTTTTGTGAGTGCTAATGTCTCAGCCCAAAGCATGTTAATTCTTGTGTTATTTAATGAACAAATTACAATTTATGTGGGTGGCAGCGTTGAAATACTGATTTTCTGACTGAATTGCAGTTACCATCCGATTCCTATAGTCTTTTCTAGAGCTAAGGGTTCATCCATCTGGGATCCTGAAGGGAAAAAGTATCTTGATTTCCTCTCAGCTTATTCTGCTGTCAATCAGGTAAAAAGAGAAATATTGGACAAATTGGTATCTGTTATCAAGTGTTCCCTAAAAGTTGTAGAATCAACATTGTACTATTCTTTGATTGGGCTTCTGGCACACGCTTTCCCAACCCCATAGATCCTCTTCGTCAGTTGAAGAATTGAAGCGAGGTGCTGTCACCTTTCTTCCCACTTGGTTTTACTTTATCCACTTTGTGATGTTCATATTACCCAATTATTTCCTCCATCTGATATATCTGACTTAATGTATTGGCACAGAGATAATCAGCCAGCTTGTCTTACTTAATATATATGGTAAAAGTAAAAGAAACTTCGTAAAGTAGTTCACTAACATGGATTCAATTTAGGTGGTTTATTTTATTGTTATTAACACCTGTATCCTTTTCTCTAATAAATTAATTATATAACAACAACAACAACAACTACCCAGTATAGTCCCACAAAGTGGGGTCTGGGGAGGGTAATATGTAGACGGGCCTTACCCCTACCCGAAAGGGCAGAGAGGCTGTTTCCGATCGACCCTCGGCTCAGTGAAGGAAAGGAAAAACAAAAACAAAAACAGAAACAAAAGAGCATTAGTAACTCTAGCAGAAATAGCGTAAATAATTATCTAAACATAAAAACCATAAACAAAATAGCATGCAATAATATCAGAAAGTAACTACCATAAATTAATTATATATTTGTCAAATATTTTATTCAAATGTTTGTAACCAGACAAATGGGTTGCTGAATGTAAGACTTTCAAATATTAAGTGTGCAGAGCTTCCAAAATTTCTTGAGTGTGCGCAAAATTCATACTTTTCCATATGCACCAAATAATAAAGTCCTTAAAGAAACTGAACTTTACCTTGTACATAGCACTAGCTTGTCCTTCAAGACTAAGTTGCTCGGACTCTTCACTTTCGGTGCCGTATCCGTGTCAACACGACGTGGGATCTTACCAGATCAACTCATTTTGGGTACTTGACCAAAATCAATGGAGAAATTCGGGACAAATACGATGATTTATGAAAATCAAAACAAAAGTTAGGGTGAAATTGAAGAAAATGAAATATCTTGTATATAGAAATTTGTATATCAGCTCTTGTCCTTTTATCTCCTTCTCAGATTCTCCTCTTGATCAATATTTTCCTTCTCGGAATACATTTGCAAGTTTTCCGCATAATGTCTCATAATTTAGACATATTTTTATAACTCTATTTTTAGATATTTAAATTATTTTTTGCTGAATCCCTGCATCCATATCCATGCTGTCAAATCTTAAAATTTAGGTCGCGAAGGATCCGATCTTTAGATCTGCACCTGTATGGGACACTCACACCCAAGTCCGAGCAGCTTAGCTTCAAGATACCTCATGTATATCTCTTTCTACGTTTCATATTATGCAAACGAGGCTAGTGTACCACATTTCCCTGATTATGTTTGGGGCTCTAGGACCCCTCCGCAGGGATAGGCATTGATGGTCGATGGACTTCTCTAGGCACCACTTGTTGCATTCCAAATAATACCATGGCATATTCCACATCTCCATTGCTGTATCACAGTGCAATAGTAGGTGTCAGGCCATTCCCTACTTTCTTAGTGATGCTCTTGTCCTCCACACCACTTTAGTACATTGGTTGAGAATTCGGCTTGACTTAATTTAATATTTGTTATAGTAGAAGAAAATAGTATCGAAATGTTACTTTCATAAGGTTTACAATTCACAATGGTTTAATTCTGAACTAATAAATGGATTTGTTCTGATAAGCATATCAAATATTTTTGAGACGTCCCAAAATCAGTTGTCACATTAATGAATAGAGAAGTACTATGCAAGATTTTCAGACTGAATTAAAGTTAATTTTATTTTCAGGGACACTGTCATCCAAAGATCATGAAAGCATTAGCAGAACAGGCTCAAACACTCACTCTTAGTTCTCGTGCCTTCTATAATGATAAGTTTCCAGTATTTGCAGAATATATAACCAACATGTTTGGATATGATATGGTGCTACCAATGAACACTGGTGCAGAAGGAGTAGAAACAGCTCTTAAGCTGGCAAAGAAATGGGGTTACATGAAGAAAAGAATACCGAGAAACGAGGTAAAGAAAATATACCTTCTTGTTGATACTCCATGCATTTGGTTTTTGTCACAGAGTCAACCTTTAGCAGCTCTGCAACAGTTTGCGTAATTACTTGGGTCACAGATTAATTAAGTAATAGATAGATCTTTTAGAATATGCATATGAAAAGCAATTTCCTCATCTGGATTAGAGTAAATTAATGTTTGAAAGGAGTAAAATAATGTCATTCTTCTGGCCAATACCCCTTTTTTATAAGTTCCCCCCTCCCCAAAAGGGTGGTGGTGGGAACAGAGAAAGAGTAAATTAAGGTGTTCTTTTCAACAATAAAGAGGCTTAAAGCTGGCGCACAATCCACCAAGTTTCGAATTGTGCGCCATTGGCGAAATTTCTCGGTTATCAAAAAATGGGAAAAAAATCGAGCTTACCATAGGCATATTATGTGTATGTATGTCTTGCGAGACTTTGTTCTGGGTTAATCTCTTGTTTGAATATAGTCCCAAGATATCTTACATTGTCAACACTGTGGTCAAATTCTTTTCTCGTATGACTTTTCTATCTCCAACATTCTAGATTGACTTCAACTACTTGATTTGCTGAGACCTGGTTATTTATTTCAAATGAGATGAGACGTGAAGGGTTGGTAAGGAGATGGCATGACATGAACAGGCAGTCTCCAGCTGAATACAAACAATCTTGAGGGACTTATAACTTAGGGTGGTGAGTGGACTAGGAGTTAAAAGTCTTGCTTTATGCCCCCAGAAATGATTGAAAGAGAGCTAATGAAGAACAGCAAAACTTGCCTAAGAGAAAATAGACAAGGCGATAATCCATAGTTGCAGACATGAAGAATGAATAAAATGTCCATCCTCTAACAACTTAATTTTTAGATGAGGCGATTCACATAGTTCAAGCAGACAAAGGGTTCCGGGTTTCAGTCTAGCCACCACCTGTCATAAAGAATTTCCACGTGCTTGACCTAAGAGAAGAAATCGGGAAGACACATGAGGAGACGTGTTCCACACCTACAATAAATAAATAAAAATGTTCCATCTTTAACAATTTAAGCCTTCAAATGAGACAATATATGCAATTTAATAGTTATTATATTAGTTGAATGAGGCATTGTTTCCCACAACTTGGGGAAGCTGGAGACAATAAGACAGACTTTACAAGGTCTAAACTGAATGGCCAACATTGCTTTTGATGCATGGTGACAAGTTCTCTTCTTCCTTTGGTTTTTTAATGACAGTGGTGTCAGGACCAATTTGTGTGCACCTCGACTTTTTCATCAGGTACATGTTACCTCCCATCAGCATAAGTACCATATAAGTTTACCCACCAAGATCAGACAAATGGGATAATATCATCTAGTGTTGTTTGCCTCAGCTAGGATTTGAACCCGACACCTCATGGTTCTCCTCCCACTTCATTAACCACTAGGCCCCCACACCCTTGAGCGCAGTGGCAAGTTCATTACTTTTGTTGCCATAGTTTTAAAAATTACCCTTGTGGAAACCGTCTAACAAGAATTATCATCATCAATCTTCTTTTTATTCTGGTTAAAGTCCAAAAACAAGGGTGTTTTTTTTTTTTGGGGGTGGGGTGGGGTGGGGGGTGGAAGAGTTATGTTCACCGCTCTCTCTATCATTTCAGTCATTTCCTCTACTATGTTCAGACATGACTTGCCAATCTTGATTGCGCTAAATGACGATTCTTTAGAATTGGGGACTGAAGATTCCAGAATTAACTTCTGAATTTTTTCTGTTACTTGTGGGAACATTTTCTGCAACTTTGCAACGTACTGCGTGAATTCAGAAAATTTGAAGATTTTTTTAGTTTTGCTGTTTTTTCCCCATTTAAGTTATGCGAAGTTTTACAAAAGTTTCTGGTTGTTATACAAATGTTATGAAAGTTGAATCCAGAACCTGCTGCAGCCAGTTTTGTGGTGTATTCCTACTTTCAAATTCAAGTCAATTGTATTTTTCCTATGGTTGAACTTCACCTAAAAGTTTCATACTGACTCCATAAATGCCATGTCCTTTTTATTAAGATTGGCCCGGAAAACCGTCGAAACATTTCAGTATATAATGTTTAAATTTGTCATTTGCAGGCTATCATTGTCTCATGTTGTGGCTGCTTCCATGGTCGGACATTGGCTGCGATCTCCATGAGTTGTGACAATGAAGCTACTCATGGTTTTTGGCCCCTATTACCTGGGCAACTTAAAGTTGATTTTGGAGACGCTGTTGCCCTTGAAAAATTATTTAAAGGTACGTAAAGGTCGTGTCTGTAAAGGTGACGAATCTATCCTGGAAAAATAATGGTGGTCAAATACATACTTCCTAATTGCAAACATAGTTGTTGAAGCTCATTGTTTTTCACTATTATGGTTTCAGAGAAAGGAGATCAGATCGCTGGCTTTTTGTTTGAACCAATTCAAGGAGAGGCCGGGGTATGTGTTCTTCAACCAGTGTGACCATTTAGAAATATTTAGTGTCCATGATCATATCTAATATGTCTTGTTTTTTATTTCCGTCTTTCTGAGCCAAGGGTCTATCGGAAATAGTCTTTCTGCCCTATCGGGGCAGGGGTATGGTCTGCGTACACATTACCCTCCCCAGACCGCACCATGTGGGATTTTACTGGATAGTTGTTGTTTATCATATCTAATTTGTCATAGACAACAAATTTACAAATATTTGCTTGGAGAGGGCTCTACCTAACCTCAGCTTGAAATCGGTGTTGGCATTTTCAATCTTTTCCATTGCCTTTTATTTGTTTACTGTTTTGTTCATGCTACCTGGAAAGGGCACTGCGGCGGGAAGATAATGAAGTCTTGTTACTATTTGCTAATTGTCACTTGTCCCAATGGAAAAGGATCTGTGCTTATTCTGTACCATACCTGATATTTTTCTTCCTCTCCAGGTTATAATTCCGCCAGAAGGTTACCTGAAGGCTGTTAGAGATCATTGCTCAAAGTATAATATTTTGATGATTGCTGATGAAATACAAAGTGGCTTGGCACGCTCTGGTAGATTGCTGGCTTGTGATGGGGAAGAAGTTCGTCCAGATATTGTTGTAAGGAACTCATAGTTTTTATAAGAGGACGATTGAAATTTGTTTTGAACTTATGCTACTAGCTTGAGTCTTTGTGGAATTGTGGTCATGCTCCTAAATTTTGAAAATGTGCTGTGCAGATATTGGGAAAAGCATTAGGTGGTGGAGTCTTGCCTGTGAGTGCTGTACTTGCAGATAAAGATGTTATGCTTTGTATTCAGGCCGGAGAGCATGGAAGGTTGCAAATTGATATATGAGTCCTCATAACTGTTTTTTGTTTTGTTTTGACTTGCAGTTGATTTCAGATAAAAAGAGCAAGTTATGGTTTCCGCCTAACTCTCTCGAGTTCCTTTGACTTGCGCAATTCTACTTTTTTGATTTCAATGATGCCTTGCGTATTGCTCAAAAAAATAATAAAATAATGGAGTCCAGTTGCTTCCCTATATAGTTATACACTTATAGTAGTAATCGTTGCTAGTCAAACCACCATCCAGCAGTGTGGACGACCGGCTTTAATCTTCCAATGCTCTGATTTTAAGGTGAAATGTGTTGCTTTATAATAAAACCATGTTGTCTTCCGGTTCTTCTCTTTCAGTAAATGTGTTTGAAATTTTATCTCCTGCTCTGTATGAGGTTTACCCTTACGATTTAAATGGATTTGAATTGGGCTTATAGCTGGTTTTGAACTTGCTATATACCACTATCATAGATCAATAATTCTTTACATTAATTTGTTTCTGTTTCATGATACATGTCTTTTTTCCTTTTCAATCATATCAGCACCTTTGGGGGGAATCCTTTGGCTAGTGCAGTTGCAATTGCATCTTTAGACGTGATAAGAGACGAAGGACTTGCAGAGAGGTATTTATTCCTTTCCTCAACACCAGATGTTTTGTTGCTTATATTGTACCATGGATCTGTCTCTGGCCCATGGGTTGGGTGTTGTGGGGGAGATTAGGGAATGTTTCAGAAATCACTTCAATCTTTACGATGTTTATGATCAAAGTTATTATTCAAGAGTTAATAAACAGTTATGAAGAAGGAGGAAAATGGATCTACAACAGTAAAAATAGTAGAATTATTTATTATTAACTACCCCTTGCAAGCAGAAAATAATAGCTAAAAGAACCTTGGAAAAACAAAGTGAACTAATACCTTGGATTAAAGGAGATAGTAAAATTAAACAATCACTACCTTGTAAAAGTAAAGACAATAAATTACAAATAAGTGAGATTAGTATTGAAGAAGAAATAACTAACGAATTTAAAGAGATATTTAGTGAAGACCCATTACAAAATTGGCAAAAATACAAAACCCAAATACCTATTAGATTACTAAAAGAGGATGATTTAGTTTATAAAAAACCTATGAAATATACTGAAGAAGATATGATTCAATTTAAATTACATATAACAGAATTATTAAAAGGAAATTTTATTAGATCTAGTGAATCTAAACATAGTAGTCCCGCATTCGTAGTAATGAAACACAGTGAACAAAAAAGAGGAAAATCTAGAATGATAATAGACTATAAAGACTTAAATAAAAAGATAGAAATATTAAATTATCCATTACCAAATAAAGCAGTAATATTAAACAAAGTTAAAGGTTATGAGTGGTTCAGTAAATTTGATTGTAAATCATGATTCTATCATATTAAAATAATAGAAGAACATAGACATTTAACAGCTTTCTCAATACCCAATGGATTTTATGAATGGAATGTATTACCCTTTGGATTTAAAAATTCTCCAGGATATTTTCAAAAATTTATGGATACATATCTTGGAAATATAGATGGAATTATTGTATATATAGATGATATATTATTATTCACTAAAACGAAAGAAGATCATATAAAATTATTAAAAAGATTTAAGAAAATAATAAAAGATGCAGGAATAGCTCTAAGTGAAAAGAAAGCAGAAATATTAAGGAATAAAATAGAATTTTTAGGTATAAAGATAGATAGAAATGGCGTAGAGATGCAAGAACATATATTAAAAAAGATTGCAGAACACATGGAAGAATTAAAAGAAAAGAAACAATTACAAAGTTTTTTAGGATTAGTAAATCAAATTAGAAATTATGTACCTCATTTAAGTGAAAAATTAGTACCGCTACAAAAGAAATTAAAAACAAAAACAACAGTATTTGAATGGACTATAGAGGATAAAGAAAACCTGAAAAAAGTAAAGAAATATTGTAAGAAATTACCCAAATTACAAATCCCAGAAATAATGAAAAAATAAAATGGATAATTTATACTGATGCATCAGATTATGCTTTTGGAAGTATATTAATATATGTAAATATGGAAAATAACACACAACATATTACATCATTCAACTCAGGAACTTTTAAAGAAAATGAAATAAAATGGGAAATAAATAGAAAGGAATTATTAAGCGTATTAAAAGCATTATTATACTATGATATATATATAGCACATACACATTTTATATTAAGAACAGATAATACCCAAGTTAAATTTTGGTTAACAAAGGATTTAAAGAATCAATCAATTACTACCAGAAATATTAGAAATATAGTATGTCAAATATCTTTATTCAATTTTGATATTGAACTAATCAGTACTAAAGACAATTTTATTGCAGATTTTTTATCTAGACATATGATGCAGGGATAGCTATGAGCTTATAAAGAAGAATTTTATTATGATTGACAGGTACAACCTGAACAAGGGGAAATAGTACAAAATCTATTACAAGACATATTACAAAAATTACAAGGAATGGAGAAAAATATTGAAAAGCTGGAAAGCAGAATTAGCCATATGGAAGATAGCAAAAAAGAGCAAGAAATAGACCTACAAGAATTTAAAGAGATAACAATTAGCCAAGAAAAATATGACAAAAAAAATAATAAAGGAAAAGGGATAGAAGTAACTACTCACCAAGCTAAAAAACTCAAACCTTTCAATATCCAACTTAGACCAGAGCAACTCATACCTAAAAGGACAGATTTTATTTACCAATTACCAAAACCCCACAAATACTTACAGTGAAATCACCAAAAAACCTACACAAAATCAATTCGTGCTAAGAATATACAACTACCTGAACCAATTCATACAAGTTGCCAACTACCTAAACAAAAACATACAATCACCAGACTATAACCCAGAAAAACTTATTGGATGGCAAACCAAACCTTTGAAGGGATATAACAAATTAGTAGCATTAAACAAGACAGACCCAAAACTCATACAGACCATGTATAATTATGGACTATTGCATGCGGTATATACGCAAAATGGAGATAATCTACAACATATCCCAGAACTATATCAAGTAGTAAAGAAATACTTGAGAATTACCAAAGCAGATTTAATATTTATTCGGATTTATTCAGCACCCTGTGAAGTAACACCACAGGAAATATACCATCCTATCACAGCAGTGAAGATAGGACTGACAAGAACGATTATGTGTGAAGAGCCTATAGAACAACCTGACCTAACTATTCATGAAATAGTAGAATTTCTACAGAACAAAAGAGCTATTATGATCAAAGTTATTATTCAAGAGTTAATAAACAGTTATGAAGAAGGAGGAAAATGGATCTACAACAGTAAAAATAGTACAATTATTTATTCAAATGCCAAGACGACAAAGGACATAGAAGAACTACCTAGATGGATTACTACCCTTGCAAATTGGGAAATTACGCCAACAACTAATGCATTGAGGACATATCCGAAGCAGATGACGGAGAAGACAAAATACCTATTATGTCAACAATTGAAGGACTTATTCAACTTACACCATTGCAATTATTGCAACCAAAAAGAAGATATTCCTAAAGTTTATCTGCCACCTACTATGGAAAAAGACAAAGAAGAAGAAGACAAAGAACAAAATGACGACTAAAAGAGTTTTTGTCATAATGTAAAAAGTCTTGTTAGGCTAGTATTTTTCAAGAAAAGTCTAGTCTTTTAGTCTTGTTAGGCTAGTATTTATTTCAAGAAAAGTTTTGTAAATAGTAAGCAAATTTTTTATGTAAAGATGTAACGTGTCCTAGTGAGTCAGCAAAGAGATAAGAAGGAATAATTTTGGTGGATGATGGGGCCCAATGAGCACCCACACTCTAATTAATACCCTCAATCCTTTGCCTATATATAGGACTTTGTAAATTCAAAAGAGATCATCGACTCTTCAACCTTGTATAATAAAATCTTTCTTTGAATAACTCTCTCTCATATACTCTTACTCTCTAAAAAATATCAAATGATCTAGCATCAACTAAGGAACTAATGGAGCAAAATAAGGTACGCAATTCTATGGCAAGCTAAATTTCCTATGGCAAGGTTTTAGGAAAGTAGTAATAATACTAAAATGATAATGATCCTGTGAACACGGGGAGTTCGGAATAATATTAGTTTAAAGGTTTAATAACAGCCAGTAATGAAAGCTAAAGTGGATCTAGCCGTGCACTTTGTCTGCGCCAGGCAGGTGGCCGTTATGCGGTGTTGTGGTGCTTAAATTGGCTTGGGATCCTTACTTGCTTGACTTACTGCTACTGATATTGTCACCTTTAGCCCACTGTTATTCCGTTCCCTTCCCCGTTGGTATCAGAGCCAAAACTCATATAGACCATGTATAATTATGGACTATTGCATGCGGTATATACGCAAAATGGAGATAATCTACAACATATCCCAGAACTATATCAAGTAGTAAAGAAATACTTGGGAATTACCAAAGCAGATTTAATATTTATTCGGATTTATTCAGCACCCTGTGAAGTAACACCACAGGAAATATACCATCCTATCACAGCAGTGAAGATAGGACTGACAAGAACGATTATGTGTGAAGAGCCTATAGAACAACCTGACCTAACTATTCATGAAATAGTAGAATTTCTACAGAACAAAAGAGCTATTATGATCAAAGTTATTATTCAAGAGTTAATAAACAGTTATGAAGAAGGAGGAAAATGGATCTACAACAGTAAAAATAGTACAATTATTTATTCAAATGCCAAGACGACAAAGGACATAGAAGAACTACCTAGATGGATTACTACCCTTGCAAATTGGGAAATAACGCCAACAACTAATGCATTGAGGACATATCCGAAGCAGATGACGGAGAAGACAAAATACCTATTATGTCAACAATTGAAGGACTTATTCAACTTACACCATTGCAATTATTGCAACCAAAAAGAAGATATTCCAAATGTTATCTGCCACCTACTATGGAAAAAGACAAAGAAGAAGAAGACAAAGAACAAAATGACGACTAAAAGAGTTTTTGTCTGTCTTGTTTAATGCTTACTAATTTGTTATATTCCCTCAAAGGTTTGGTTTGCCATCCAATAAGTTTTTCTGGGTTATAGTCTGGTTCAGGTAGTGATACCAAAAGGGGAAGGGAACGGAAACAGTGGGCTAAAGGTGACAATATCAGTAGCAGTAAGTCAAGCAGGTAAGGATCCCAAGCCAATTTAAGCACCACAACACCGCATAACGGCCACCTGCCTGGCGCGGACAAAGTGCACGGCTAGATCCACTTTAGCTTTCATTACTGGCTGTTATTAAACCTTTAAACTAATGTTATTCCGAACTACCGGTGTTCACAGGATCATTATTATTTTAGTATTATTACTACTTTCCTAAAACCTTGCCATAGGAAATTTAGCTTGCCATAGAATTGCGTACCTTATTTTGCACCATTAGTTCCTTAGTTGATGCTAGATCTTTTGATATTTTTTAGAGAGTAAGAGTATATGAGAGAGTTTTTCAAAGAAAGATTTTATTATACAAGGTTGAAGAGCCGATGATCTCTTTTGAATTTACAAAGTCCTATATATAGGCAAAGGATTGAGGGTATTAATTAGAGTGTGGGTGCTCATTGGTCCCCATCATCCACCCAAATTATTCCTTCTTATCTCTTTGCTGACTCACTAGGACACGTTACATCTTTACATAAAAACTTTGCTTACTATTTACAAGACTTTTCTTGAAATAAATACTAGCCTAACAAGACTAAAAGACTAGACTTTTCTTCAAAAATACTAGCCTAACAAGACTTTTTACATTATGACAAAAACTCTTTTAGTCGTCATTTTGTTCTTTGTCTTCTTCTTCTTTGTCTTTTTCCATAGTAGGTGGCAGATAACATTAGGAATATCTTCTTTTTGGTTGCAATAATTGCAATGGTGTAAGTTGAATAAGTCCTTCAATTGTTGACATAATAGGTATTTTGTCTTCTCCGTCATCTGCTTCGGATATGTCCTCAATGCATTAGTTGTTGGCGTTATTTCCCAATTTGCAAGGGTAGTAATCCATCTAGGTAGTTCTTCTATGTCCTTTGTCGTCTTGGCATTTGAATAAATAATTGTACTATTTTTACTGTTGTAGATCCATTTTCCTCCTTCTTCATAACTGTTTATTAACTCTTGAATAATAACTTTGATATTAATAGCTCTTTTGTTCTGTAGAAATTCTACTATTTCATGAATAGTTAGGTCAGGTTGTTCTATAGGCTCTTCACACATAATCGTTCTTGTCAGTCCTATCTTCACTGCTGTGATAGGATGGTATATTTCCTGTGGTGTTACTTCACAGGGTGCTGAATAAATCCGAATAAATATTAAATCTGCTTTGGTAATTCCCAAGTATTTCTTTACTACTTGATATAGTTCTGGGATATGTTGTAGATTATCTCCATTTTGCGTATATACCGCATGCAATAGTCCATAATTATACATGGTCTGTATGAGTTTTGGGTCTGTCTTGTTTAATGCTACGAATTTGTTATATCCCTTCAAAGGTTTGGTTTGCCATGCAATAAGTTTTTCTGGGTTATAGTCTGGTGATTGTATGTTTTTGTTTAGGTAGTTGGCAACTTGTATGAATTGGTTCAGGTAGTTGTGTATTCTTTGCACGAATTGATTTTGTGTAGGTTTTTTGGTGATTTCACTGTAAGTATTTGTGGGGTTTTGGTAATTGGTAAATAAAATCTGTCCTTTTAGGTATGGGTTGCTCTGGTCTAAGTTGGATATTGAAAGGTTTGAGTTTTTTAGCTTGGTGAGTAGTTACTTCTATCCCTTTTCCTTTATTATTTTTTTTGTCATATTTTTCTTGGCTAATTGTTATCTCTTTAAATTCTTGTAGGTCTATTTCTTGCTCTTTTTTGCTATCTTCCATATGGCTAATTCTGCTTTCCAGCTTTTCAATATTTTTATCCATTCCTTGTAATTTTTGTAATATGTCTTGTAATAGATTTTGTACTATTTCCCCTTGTTCAGGTTGTACCTGTCACTCATAATAAAATTTTTCTTTATAAGCTCATAGCTATCCCTGCATCATATGTCTAGATAAAAAATCTGCAATAAAATTGTCTTTAGTACTGATTAGTTCAATATCAAAATTGAATAAAGATATTTGACATACTATATTTCTAATATTTCTGGTAGTAATTGATTGATTCTTTAAATCCTTTGTTAACCAAAATTTAACTTGAGTATTATCTGTTCTTAATATAAAATGTGTATGTGCTATATATATATCATAGTATAATACGCTTAATAATTCCTTTCTATTTATTTCCCATTTTATTTCATTTTCTTTAAAAGTTCCTGAGTTGAATGATGTAATATGTTGTGTGTTATTTTCCATATTTACATATGTTAACATACTTCCAAAAGCATAATCTGATGCATCAGTATAAATTATCCATTTTATTTTTTATTTATTTCTGGGATTTGTAATTTGGGTAATTTCTTACAATATTCCTTTACTTTTTTCAGGTTTTCTTTATCCTCTATAGTCCATTCAAATACTGTTGTTTTTGTTTTTAATTTCTTTTGTAGCGGTACTAATTTTTCACTTAAATGAGGTACATAATTTCTAATTTGATTTACTAATCCTAATAAACTTTGTAATTGTTTCTTTTCTTTTAATTCTTCCATGTGTTCTGCAATCTTTTTTAATATATGTTCTTGCATCTCTACGCCATTTCTAATCTTTATACCTAAAAATTCTATTTTATTCCTTAATATTTCTGCTTTCTTTTCACTTAGAGCTATTCCTGCATCTTTTATTATTTTCTTAAATCTTTTTAATAATTTTATATGATCTTCCTTCGTTTTAGTGAATAATCATCTATATATACAATAATTCCATCTATATTTCCAAGATATGTATCCATAAATTTTTGAAAATATCCTGGGGAATTTTTAAATCCAAAGGGTAATACATTCCATTCATAAATCCATTGGGTATTGAGAAAGCTGTTAAATGTCTATGTTCTTCTATTATTTTAATATGATAGAATCCTGATTTACAATCAATTTACTGAACCACTCATAACCTTTAACTTTGTTTAATATTACTGCTTTATTTGGTATTGGATAATTTAATGTTTCTGTCTTTTTATTTAAGTCTTTATAGTCTATTATCATTCTAGATTTTCCTCTTTTTTGTTCACTGTGTTTCATTACTATGAATGTGGACTACTATGTTTAGATTTACTAGATCTAATAAAATTTCCTTTTAATAATTCTGTTATATGTAATTTAAATTGAATCATATCTTCTTCAGTATATTTCATAGGTTTTTTATAAAGTAAATCATCCTCTTTTAGTAATCTAATAGGTATTTGGGTTTTTTGTTTTTGCCAATTTTGTAATGGGTATTCACTAAATATCTCTTTAAATTCGTTAGTTCTTTCTTCTTCAATATTAATCTCACTTATTTGTAATTTATTGCCTTTACTTTTACAAGGTAGTGATTGTTGCATGAAAATGCTCTTCATCCTAGGAGTAAGTCCTCTGCTCATAATTGGGCAGGAAAGCAAATGAATTACGCTGGCTACATGATACTCCTCCGTCCCAATTTATATGGCACACTTTCCTTTTTAGTCTGTCCCGAAAAGAATTTCACCTTTTTATATTTAGAATCAATTTAACTTCAAACTTTCCATTTTATCCTTAATGAGATGATTTATAGCCACACAAATATCTAGGCTTTTTTTGGACCATAAGTTTCAAAAGTCTTCCTTTTTCTCATATACTTTGTGCCTAGTCAAACAGTGCCACATAAATTGGGACGAAGGGAGTAGTAGTTTTGTGGTCATGTCATAAATCTTTTTTGTATTAATCACCTGATTGATTCTGCATTCATATTTCTTGGTGATCAGCAGCTTTTGAAAATCACAATCTGTACTAATGGTTTTCAATAATAGATCTGCTCAGATGGGAGAGCAACTTAGACATCAGTTGATGAAGGTTCAGGGGCAGTTTCCTAATTTCATAAAAGAAGTTCGAGGGAAAGGCCTATTCAATGCTGTGGAGCTTAATAGTAAGGCTTTGTTACCTGTGACAGCTTATGACATATGTATGAAACTGAAGGAGAGAGGAATTCTTGCTAAGCCAACTCATGATTCTATAATACGCTTGACGCCCCCGCTGTCCATGAGGTATGCCCGTTTTTCAGAACTTTATAGTTTCTGCATTCGCCTTCACCCCCCCCCCCCCCCCCTTTTTTTTGTTGGGAGATATGAGTACCAGTTATTGTGAGAAAGCTATTAACTCAGCTAGTGATCAGCAGTATAAACAATCCAAAAAAGAATTATCAGCAGTATATTACTCTTTCTTTTTTATTTTATAGGAGAACATTTCCTGTTATAATATGTAGACAATTTTTGTTCACCTCCAACATTCCCACTTCAACTCATCTTCTAGTGTTCCTCACCATTCTTGTTCACAATAAATTGAAACGGAGGGAGTATTGAATTAGTGCTAACTCTAACTAATGTCCTTGCGGTATAATATGTGTTTGTAGAACATTTTGCTCCCAAAAGTGAAATTTCATAGCCTTCGAAAACTTTAACATACGAATCTTCATGTCAGCTGGAAGTAGCATTTTAAATTCGTAAGACCATGTCTCTATGTTATTTACTGAAGTGTCATTAATACGATTAGACTTTGCCTATCTGCACTTGTATCATAGGAGATGTTAATTTACCTCTCTTTTTTTCCTTCTTTTCCAGGATAATGATTTTTTGCTGCTTTTCAATTGAAAATACTGTAAAATTGTTAATTTTGCATCAGTGGTAAAAGTTTAAATAAGTACTTAAATTATAAATTCAGAAAGTTTCTGCAACTCCTTTCCCAAAAAAATTATCTCATACAAGCTACACCCTGTATCTCACTGCCGTAGTCTTTGTCCTATTCTCCGTTAGGTGGTAGTTTCATGTGGACTATCATATCGATACTGTTATTAGAAGATTTTATTCTATAAAAATGTTTTAGATGCCTTTCTAAGTGAAGGACCCAGAAAGATCTTGGAGTATCTACTACATAAATACAAATTCAGGCGCCTATCAAGTTTGGGTTTATGAGCTTAGCTGTATCATCCTATTTTGAAAAGTAAATTACTGGGAGAACTCCCCATCTGAAAATTATTATCATCCATTTGGCACTTGTAAACCTTTCTTTTCATTCAGTATTGATGTAACTTATTTATGAAACTCTCAACTTTCACACTAGTATGTGATATACATTCCTTTTTCTCTATCTCTTTTTATTTTCTTCTCTCCATTTGGTTTGTCTCGGCCTTGCGATATTTAACGGTGGGCGAGGAACAACAAATTTAACCTCATCGCTTCTTTGCCATTTCAATCTAAGCCATTTGTTGAGTCTCCCGCATCTGCCAAGGGATCGGGGACTTGGTCTCGTTATATGGCTTGGGCAATCCTCATCTCATAAACTAGCTTTTGAGGTTGAGTTAGGTCCAAATTCCATTTCTTATCACCATTGATTTACTTCTCATTCAATCGCTACATCTCTTGAAATAGCTGGTCATCTTTTTTATAACGTGTAATGTGGGAGTCTGACTATAGTATAATATATGAAAAACAGAGTAGTGAAGCCCCTCTGTAGCATAACAACAACAATAACTACCCAGTATAGTCCCACAAAATGGGGTCTGGGGAGGGTAATATGTAGACGAGCCTTACCCCTACCCGAAAGGGCAGAGAGGCCGTTTCCAATCGACCCTCGGCTCAGTGAACGAAAGGAAAAACAAAAATAAAAACAAAAAAGCATTAGTAACTCCAGCAGAAATAGCGTAAATAATTATCCAAACATAGTAACCATAAATAAAATAACATGCAATAATATCATACAGTAACTATCATAAATAACTACCATAAGGGAGACACAATTCAAAACACAAATCTTCTATGGGTAGCTCTGCCAAGCCTCACCCAACCCCTATGTAGCATGTTTGGTATATATATATTTGGACATGAAAAGCTCAACTTTACTTACCCTAAGCACAACCCCAATAGCGGAAAAAGTAAAATAGATTAGTGGATCTTTATAGATGCAAAATTTAGAAGTTTCTGTGCATCTTCATGTGTCAAAGATGCGAGTCTAAGTTCTTAGTTTTATCTGAATCAAATGTGTCTGAGTTGGAGTCTTATGTATAAAGTAATATTCCTAAAACCCGATATATATGTCATTCAAATGTCTTATTGTTGTATTCACAGTTTGGAGGAGCTCCAAGAAGGCTCTAAGGCCCTGCATGATGTTTTTGAACTTGATCTACCAAAGATGCAGAAAGAGAAGCCAGCAACAGTTTCCCATGCTACCTCTAGTTTCTGTGACCGCTGTGGCCGCAACTTATATGGCTCTTCGTAAGATATTGAAAGTAGAGGTAGTTTCCATAGATAGCAGTAGGCCCTGTCTTCTTGTTCTACATTATACATTTCATATCAATCAATATGCTTAGCCATACGCCATCATATAAAGTATCATCACAGTACTCCAGATGTCTGAATTTATGTATGATCCTGTTACAGCCATTATCTATGGCTTGCTTGACATCAGGCACAACCTAACTACTTATATTTGAGTGCTTGCATACTGAGAAACGCAAATAAAGCTGTCTGTTTGCTGAGTACTTGTTATCTTAATTCTTATGTATAAACATGTCAAAGTTGATTTCCTACCCCTCATGAATTGGAACTGTAAATCCAAGAAAATCTTCTTGTCTGAGAGACCTTCAGGTATCTGCATTCTGCTGCTTGCCTACCAAAGAAGGTGATAGCCCTGTAGATTCGTTCCCATGGTTCGATCCTTCCCAGTAAAACACGGCGTGTTCGAATTCTGATCGCTTTTACGCGAGAAAGGGGGACCACCCTCTAAGCCTAAGTATTCCTCAATGACCGATAGCTTACAAGTACCGTGAGGGAAAGGTGAAAAGAACCCTATTTAGGGAGTGCAATAGAGAACCCTAGTATGGACCACCATACAGATTATGAAAGAGGTATATTGCATATTTTGTGCTTGAATCATTTGGAGAGCTGGCTATTTGAGAAATTTTTAGATGGTCTTTTTCTGTATCAGCAAAAGTATATCAAGTCTGCATGTAATGTCCTTATTTCGAAAATGTGAGATTAATTTTACGGATGGACGCTCAACTTTCACTTTATTGCACCATGGTTACTATACCATGTCTTCGAATTTTACCTAAGTATCATGAAAGTCCCAATTATTTTTTTGTAACTAATAGGTCACTCAACTTTGTCCAAGTGTAATTGTAAGTTATTGGGAGGTGATAAAAAGGATAAATTTTCTATGATTTTTTTAGTCAAACTTGAGTAACTTTATTGGTTTGAAAAATGATAAAGTGACTTTCTGTGATATTTGGCAAGTTGGGACTTTTTGATTACAAAAAATAGTTCAGTGATTATGGTTGCAATAAAGTAAAAACTGAAAGATTGAACTTCCATGAAATTAGCCCGAGGAGGTGCTAAACTTCTAAAAGACCCAATTTGTACATTGAATGCTACATTGGATGTCCATATTGTGAATATCTTAAAGATTAAATCTCCTATTTTATGCTCATCATCTTTACTTTTTATGTATATAAAAGGCCATGTAATTGCAATGGAAATGTACACAATTGAAGAAGAAAATCTTTTCCTTCTCTCTATCTACATTTCTTGTTCATGTTTCACTAAGTTGCTTATATTTCTTGTTCATGTTTTACTAAATTGCTTTCATTTTATAGCACGTTATCAGCACGAGTCTCTAACCATCACAGTAGGTTATCTTCTTTTAAAGTTCTCGACTCTGATTTAAAATTATCAGGTACAACATGTTTCTCTCTTTTGTAAGAATAATGATATGTTTTGTTGGATACTTAGTTTTTCTCAATTATGTTTAAAAACAAAAATAGAAAGAGAAAGATACTCATACTTCACAATGATCTCTTTATTTATGAATAAAGATGTAATGATTTTAATGAACCGCTTCTTAATTGATTTGCATTATTAAAATATAAATAGAAGTAATCAACAATAGACTTAGATAACAATAATATTTTCTTGACAGTAGTACGTATCCAAAATATGAATATAAATAGTGTTTGCATCATTAAAATATTACATTCTACTTTGACTAAATCCAAGAAGTTTTTATTGATTATTCATTTTCTTCTGTGTAGAAATAAAACATGTTAGTAATAATGAGGTTACTTGAAATTGTTTTTGTTTTCAAGTCTATTTTCTTATTGAATTCAAGTATATCTAGTTACATGCTTAAGTACTTGAGTACACCTAACATAATGCGTGATTATACATTATTGTGCAGTATAATATGATATACTACACTAGCTATATTTAACTATTTGTTTTGACAAGCCTACATACAGAATATTAGTACACATGGAGATACCATGTAGGTATAGATTTTACGATATTAAATTTTTATATTCTTTAGGTGGACATATAATTCTTTTATATGGTTAATCTAGAAAAGTAACAATACTAGTTATGTAACATGTCAAATCACTTAGCCAAATTATTACTAAAATTGCTTGATAAAGACCTTAGTGCAATAGGGGTATTCATATTAGCTGGTATTATCCTACATGTATTTAGTACATTTTAAGTCATGCTAATTAACTTGAATAATTTAATGATGTATGCACTAACTAGACATACAAACGGTTGTTTTTCATAGATGCTACAAATAATTGAAAAAGCTTTAAATGATTTGAGATTTTACTTATTTAAGAAAGCAAATTTGATTTGCTAAGTTGCAAATTACTTGTGTACAACTTTCTTAGCATGTGATTGAAATTAAGGCTTGAAAATGAATCTCAATATCGTTTAACATATTATACCATTTATTGAGGGTAAGACATCAGGATTAAATCATGATGCGCCATAATAATAAGAGTTCGGTATAAGTCCTAATTCATTATGGCCTAATATGCCTTTATATTGGTAAGACATTGGGTTTGAGTCCACTGTACCATATTGGTGATATAGTGATAACTAAAGAAAAATAATATATTTTTCATTAAAGGCATGAAGATTGTCCCACTTGATTTGCTCCATTCTTGAGGTGAATGTGACAACGACGCATAATAAGTTTGAATGAAGATAAGTGGTTGAACAATAAATGTGCGCGTTCCAAAGATCAAAACAATAATAGTTATCACTATGATTATAAAAGGAGAACAATAAAGATTCTCAAAATAGTCCTTCAAAATGTGAAGGAAATGTTTACCATCAAATTGGTATGAAAATAATAAAGCACGTCACTGGTTATGATCCATTACTTGAAGAAAATGTGACTTGTGATAAGCATTGAAAATGCAGACCCGTTCCTATAGGTGAATGTGGTAATATGTGATAAAAGTAATGAATAAGGCATGCAAGGCATGCTTGGATGAATACCACACAACTCGCCCTTGAGAGAGGTTTGAGTGAAATAAAGAGAATAAATATTATTGTGTGGTTACATGAATATGTCATTGGTCTCGTTACATGTGATACGCCAAAATATTTTGGCACGCCTTATAAAAGTTATTAAAGGCAAAATTAAAGCAAAAAATGATTTTGCTTATAATGATTTTGACCATGACAATTTATTATGATATAAGTTTCTCGCTGAATGAGACATTTACCATATGAATGATTTTGACCATGACAATTTATTATGATATAAGTTTCTCCATGAAGGAGAAATTTACCATATGAATGATATGATAAAAGATCTTGTAGTACAAAAGTTGTTAAAAGATCCGAAAGAACTAATTTGTTACTACCCGGATGAATAAAATTATTCATGATATTGATATTAAAAAGTCTCAAAAGAAATTTTTTGAGTTTCAAATGATAAGTCAAAGTGGTTGACATGTTCAGACTATAAATGAAAGGAATACTGAATATCTTCATATTTCTATAATCATACCTGGTAAATATTAAATGTTAGCCGGTTTTCTTTCTATTTGTACTACACAAGTATAAGCATGATACTTGAAACATATGCCACAAGTAAACTAGAGGTTTACTAAAATAAATTAGTTGGCATAACCGGTTGACCATCCCGGTTCAATTATGATGCGAAAAATTAATTGACAATTCCATTGGAGTATATTGAAGAATAGAAGATTCTTCAAGAATTCTCTTGTGCTGCTAATTCTCATGATATACCAGTTAAGGTTGGGATTGAATTCCTTGATTTCTAAAACGAATAAAATGTGATAAATATATGGACTCAGTCACCTGCCATGTGTACCGTTTACTATTATATGATTTTCGATGCATCTATTCTATGGTCACATGTGCATTTGTTATCAACTTGCAGTTTGATTTTTGCAAGATTACTTGCTCAAATTATAGAGCACAGTTTCAGAATATAAATTATGATGATTTATCTTAATAATACTGGTTTAAATCCAAGTTAGTTTAGCAGAAATTGTATGCCTCCAATTATAGCTAAATCATTGGTTATGAGAACAAAACTTTCAAAAATGAAATTTTGTATGAGATGTATTATTTAATATACAACAGCACTTGTTCGCATGCCAAGTTATGAAAATTTCCCCTATCACAATCGGTTCAGGGTCAGGAACCAATAATTTCTATATAGAAATATGTATGTTCTATATGATTTAATTATGCCACCACAATGCACAAAGATAGATTCCCACGGAAGATTGTGAAATGTGTTGGTGATCCCAACATTTGGGGGAGAAAATGGCAGCTGAAAAAGTAATACGTGAAATGAATTATTAGGAATACACATAGATCCTCATACAAGAAAATACGAACTTGAAGTTCAAGTGATAATTTATTTACAAATTATTGCCATACGCATTTGCTGACCCAAAGCTAAATGTCATATTTCAGCTGCTAATGCTCCAAATAGAATAAAGTCCATGGGGGACAGAGTCTATGTCATGCATAAAGCATAACAGACCAATCGGTTCCAAAGATAAACTCCTTGAATAAGGAGATGGAAAAATATTCAAAATGGTCATAATAAGGAGGCAAATGCTCTACAAGAGCACCACGACATAAAACTTCATAAGAACTCATGGGAGAGACTCATGTACCTGAAATAATGAGATAAAGAGATCTCAATAAGTTAACCGGCATAAAGTGATCGTCGACGATATTGTTAATATAATGTAGCGCTCAATATTATTAATATTGACGAGGATCTTGAGCTCAAATTTGTCATGAAATTTGGACAGGTAAATAATTGTCCAAAATAAGATAAAATACGCAATCAAGAGTGATCACCTAAAAAATATGAAGTTGGACGGATAGTCCCAACACATGAAAGTATAAGGCCATTGGAAATATAAATGTATTCTTGTGTGAAAAAGGTCAAATTGATAAACATAAAGGCGACTTGTGTTACAGGAAGATTGAAAATATCCTGGCATTGATTATATAGAGACATGTTCTCTTGTGGTGGATGTAGTCATTTCAGGTTTTAATACAGCAATACATAAAAAAAACTTGATATGCGTATAATGGAAATCATTGAAGAATTTAAATTGTTCTGAAGCATATTATGATTCCAAGAAATTTAAGGCTTCAATAATCCTTATGCGGATTGACAGAATATGAGCGCATATGGTATAATCGCCCAAGAAAATACTTGTTGAAAAAAGGGTACAAGAATAATTCAATTTGTCCTTATACCTTTATAAAAAGATATGAATTTGTTATAATCGCCGTGTATGTTGATGATTCAAATATCATTAGAACTCCCGGGGAGCATCATAAAGCAGTGGAGTGTTTTATGAAAGAATTTGAAATGAAAGATCTTAGAAAGATAAAATTTTATCTTGGTCTACGAATATGAAAGATGAAAATTTTGTCCATCAATCAACATACACTGAAAATATTTTAAAGCGATTCTACATAGATAAAGTACATCCATTGAGTAACCTGATGGTTGTGTGATCACTTGATATAAATAAAGATTTATTTCGACCTCATGAAAATAATGAATAACTTCTTGATCCTGAAGTACCATATCTTAGTGCAATTGATGCTCTAATGTATCTTGCTAATACTACAAGGCGTTACATAACTTTTTTATTTAATGTCTTAGCAAGTTATAGCTTTGCCTATACAAGGAGGCGAATGGGATCAAACACATATTGCTGTATCTAAAAGAGACTACCGATATGAGATTATTTTATGGAAATGATTACAATCCCGATCTTGTTGGATATGCTGATGCGGGGTATTTATCTAACACATACAAGACTTGATCTCAAACATGCTATGTGTTACATATGGGGTCATTATCACATCTTGGCAATCGACTAAGCAATCAATCATGGATACTTCATCTAATCATGCTGAGATAATTGCTATTCATGAAGCAAGTCGAGAGTGTGTGTGGTTGAGGTCTATAATACATCTTATTCGAGAAAAATATGGTTTGAAATGTGACAAACTACCCACAATTTTGTATGAAGATAATGCAACATGAATAGCTCAATTGAAGGGAGGATTCATAAAAGGAGATAGGACAAAGCATATTTCACCAAAGTTATTTTTCACACATGATCTTCAAACGAATGGTGATATCAATGTGCAACGGATTCGTCCAAGTGATAATATGGTTGATTTTTCACAAAATCTCTACCAACGTCAACCTTCAAGAAGCTAGTGTACAAGATCGGGATGCGAAGGCTCAAGAATGTGAATTGATGCTCTCATCAGGGGGAGTTAATGCGCGTTGCACTCTTTTTCCTTACAAGGTTTTGTCCCACTGGGTTTTCCTTGCAAGGATTTTAACGAGGCAACAAAAAGGCATATTTCTATACATATGTACTCTTTTTTCTTCACTAGAATTTTTTTCTCATAGGGTTTTTTCCTAGTAAGGTTTCAATGAGTCACATTATCTATGGACATCCAAGGGGGAGTGTTATGAATAATTTGTACATTGGATACTACATTGGGTACTACATTGGATACTACATTGGATACCCATATTGTGAATATCTTAAAGATTAAATCTCCTATTATATGTTCATCATCTTTACTTTTTATGCCTATAAAAAGTCATGTAATTGCAATGGAAATGTACACAATTGAAGAAGAAAATCTCTTCCTTCTCTCTATCTATATTTCTTGTTCATATTTTACTAAATTGCTTTCATTTTATAACACTTATTCTTTAGTCTGGTATTTTTGGTTATCATACTTGACAAATAAATACTTACCGCACATGTTATTTATACCAAACGCAGACATGTATCTTTCGCACACATATTCATTGCTTATTCATGATTAAATTAATTGGTATAGTAAAAATATCCGATGCGAGTAAGTTTATACCGAATTGCCATGTGTTTACACACGTCAAATTGGAGGGGGGGGGGGGGTAGTAAGCTAGATTCTAGCTTAAGAGGTAATATTTATATAATAATGTCTGTAGATTTAACATAGAAAATAAAAATCTTCCTTAAGCCTGAAAGAAAGTAAGTCACTTGTACCTTTAAAATAATAATGCCTCACATGGAAAGTAAAGAAAGTTGATAAGCTTTTGAGAGATCATTATGGCTTGAAAGATCAAAGGTTGCCATGTTGCTTAGTGTGATATCTTGTGGGACATGTTTTATTTTAATAGTTTCTTTCTGGATCTGATAACATTAGTTATAAAAGGCCTCATTTGCTTTAAAGTACATCACTGTGTAATAATTATTTTTATACGGTCAATATAGTTTAGTATGCGATAGCTATTTGTTATTTTCACTATGTTATTAATTACTCATATCACTTATCAAATGGATTTTCGTCTATATCTTATAATTGAATTGATAGTGATAGAACTAGTATGCGATAGCTAATTGTTTTTTTTCACCATGTTATTCATACCCCTCTATTATATGATAATATTTTTGACCATATATATATACGTGTTTTTTTCAGGTGAAAAGGGTTCGGATGAACCCTTCCGCCGTCCTAGCTGCGCTCATGTGCCCTGGAGCATGAGTCCTAAGGGAAATCTTACTCCTATAATGCATGGTTGGTACTGAGTTCTAAAAATATTAAACTTCTTCAATACATTAATTAACCTTTTAAGTATAGGTGGATATGTGCAAATAATATTCCTATACAAAATGCAGGAACAAGTAGGAGACAGAATAATGCTTTTGAAATAAAATAATAAAAGAAAAGAAGAATATTGCAGAGAAAGGAAAGAGAAAATTCTATTGAATTTCGATAAGAATTATAATAGAATAAAACCCTTCTATTTATTAAAAGCCACAAAGTAATAACCTCTCTAAAAGATAGACATCCACCTAGAATACAATTCTATTTATAACACTCCCATTCGAATGTTTATTTAATAGATGATGTGTCTCGTTAAAATCTTAACTAAAATAAAGCTCATTGAGAAAAAATTCTAGTGAAGGAAATAAAGGACACATATATAGTAGTACGCATTAAGAAAAAAAGAATAGAACACGTATTAGCTCCCCTGATGAGAGCATCAATTCACATTTTGAGCCTTCGCATTCCAATCTTGTACACTAACTTTTGAAGGTTGATGTCCGTAAAGATTTGGTGAACAAATCAGCCATATTATCACTTAAACGAATATGTTGCACATTGATATCAGTATTATTTTGAAGATCATGCGTGTGAAAAATAACTTTGGTGAAATGAGCTTTGTCCTTTCTCCTTTTATGAATCCTCTCTTCAATTGGGCTATGCATGCATGCTACATTGTCTTCATATAAAATTGTATGTAGTTTGTCACACTTCAAATCACAGTTTTCTCAGATAAGACGTATTATAGATCTCAACCACACATATTCTCAACTTGCTTCGTGATATCAATTATCTCAGAATGATTAGATGAAGTAGTCATGATTAATTGCTTGGTCGATTGCAATGACCTCCACATGTAAATACAATCTACTTGAGATTGACCCTTGTGTCAGTCAGATAAATATCCAGTATCGGCATAACCAACAAGATCGGGACTGCAATTACTGCCATAAAGTAAGCCCATATCGGTAGTCCCTTTTAGATACCGCAATATTTGTTTGATTCTACTCAAATATTTTCTTACAGAAGCAGAGCTATATCTTCCTAAGACATTAACTGAAAAAATTATGCCAGGTTTTGCAGCATTAGCAAGATACATTAGTGCACCAATTGTACTAAGATATGGCACTTCAGGACTAAGAAGTTCTTCACTCTTTTCTTGAGGTCGGAATGAATTCTTATTCACATCAAATAATCACATAACCATTAGAGTACTTAGTGGATGTGCTCCATCCATGTAAAGCCGTTTCAATAAGTTTTCTATGTAGACATATTGATGAAAAAAAATATCATTTGCCAAATGTTCAATTTACAAACTAAGACATAATTTTATCTTTCCGAGATTTTACATATCGATTTCCTTCTTTAAATAATCAATTGTCTTTTGGAGTTCTACAGGAGTTCCAATAAGGTTTATGTCATCAGCATATACGGCAAATAAAAAAAAACCTTAATGTTATTCTTTATAAAAACACATGGACAAATGACGTCATTTATATAACCTTTATTTAATAAATACTCTTTAAGGCGGTTATACCATATTCTTCCTGATTGTTTTAGACCATACAAAAATCTTTGCAAATATTTCTCAGAACTTTGAATTATGTGTGTCGGGCATTTTAAATCCTTCAGGAATTTTCATGTATATCTCATTATCAAGTGAGACATAACGGTAGGATGTAACCACATCCATGAAATGCATGTCAAGCTTTTCATGGACATCAAAGCCAATGAGATAATGAAACGTTATTGCATCCATAACAGGTGAAGATGTCTCTTCATAATCGACACAGGGCCTTTGTGAAAATCCTTGTGCAACAAGGCGTGCCTTATATCTTTGTACCTAATTTTTCTCATTTCTATTACGTACAAAGACCCATTTATAACCAACGGCTTAACATCATTAGTTGTTTGAACTACTTGCTTAAAAGCTTCATATTTTACAATTGAATCCAACTCAGATTGGATTGCTTCTCACTATTTTGGCCAATCACGTGTTTGTCGATATTCTCCAACAGATTGAGGTTCAAGAATCTCACTATCTTGCATAATGCTAGATTCAATATTATATCAAAGGCATAATCCACTACTATATCCAATCTATTAAAATTCGTCTCAATATCCATTGGATTCATTGGTAGTTTCTTATTTTCTTGAGTCTCAAGCTCAGTGATTTTTTTCATGAATCTCAGGATTAGTTAAATCATGGATTCCTTTATGAGATTATCTCTTAGTGTCATAATGATCATTTCCTTTTCTTTTTATATGATTTCGATCCTTAGAACCTAATGGTCTGCCACGCTTTAGGCGTGCTTTTGATTCATTAGTTATGACATTAGAAGATTGTTCAACAGGGACATCAATACTGTGACAGCCCAAAGGGTCATCCCCTACTTTCTTTCTCATTCCGTACTCTCAAGGTCTTGAAAACCTCATATTTAGTAACCTCAATTTGCGTGCGCAATCCGGGTGCGTAGCCGGAAATCTTAAAGATGAAATTATGTGAAAAATGCTAAAATTTGGTATTAAAATGAGTAAATTTAACATTGGTCAATATTTGGATAAACAGATCCGGACTCGTGATTTGACGGTTCCGGATGGTCGGTAAAAAAATACTCAGGCGTATGCCCGAAATCAAAATCCAAGTTCCAAGCACGGGAAATGAATTTTTAAAAGAAATTATTTTGCTGAAATTGTTAAGGAAATTTGAAATGAAAATTGATTAGAACGTGTTGATATCGGGCCCTTACTTTGGTTCTGATTCTCGGTACAAGTTTTATATGTGTTTTAAGGTATTTATGTGAAGTTTGGTTGAAATCGAATATCGTTTGACGTGTTTCGGACCTAAAACTCTAAATTTGAGAGTTTATGAAGTTTGATGAAAAACTAGTGATTTTGAGGTTTAATTCATTAATTTTGATATTGTTTTGGTGATTTGATCGCACGATTAAGTTCGTAGGATGTTGTTGAATTATTATGTGTGTTTGGTTAGGAGCCCCGAGGGCTCGGGAGTGTTACAGAAATGTTCCGGGGTGGTTTTGAACTTAGAGAATTGCAGAAAATCTGCAACAGGTGCACATGCCAATCCTTCTTCGCGTTCCCACCCTCTCTCCCGCATTCGCGAAGCCTCAGATTTTTCTTCATCGCTCGTGTAAGCCTACGATCCTCCTTCAACACGTTCGTGTAAGGCCTCACGTGTTCGCGTAGGCCAAACTTTGGACCCCCGGTATCTTCCTCTTTGCGTTCGCACTACTCCGCTCGCGAACGTGATGGTTATCAGCTTCTGCCCTTCGCGAACGCGATCCTACTGTCGGGAACGCGTAGGGTAATTTTACCCAGTGATTTTTAAAGTCTTAAAACAGAACCCATTCGGGATTTCTCCCATATTTCACAAAAAAACTCTCTTCTCCACATCCTTGGGACGATTTTGGGAGCACTTCTTCACCAAAGATTCTTGAATAAGTATTGCTTGACTCGTTTCCTTCATTTTCCATCAATATCCATTGAATTCCATAGCTTAAATCATGAAATTTAGGGTAGAAATTGGAGAAATTAGGTAGAGTTAGGGCTTTTTAATTTTTCTTGATTTAGACATCGTTTTGGGGTTGAATGTGAAAACAAATTATATATTCGGGCTCGTGGGATGGGTGATACATATTTGGTCCGAACCTCGTGTTTTGACCAAGCGATCCCGGGGTCGATTTTTGGAATTTTAGGAAGAAAGCTTGGAAATATATATTTAGGCATTGAGTTTGATTTGTTTAGCATACATCGATACTATGGAATTATTATTATATAGATTTGATTGAGTTGGAGCCAAATTCGAGAGGGAAAGCTGTTGTTTTGGATTGAATTGGTCGTGGAAGTTTGAGGTAAGTGTTCGGTCTAATCTTAACTTGAGGGAGTAGGAGTCGAGTCATATTTTCTACTTGTTTTGTGTTGTGTACGACGTATAGGTATGGTGACGAGTATCTATACGTTGATTTCGAGTATGACCGTTAGTCTAAATTGCTAAATTGTTGTATTATTAATTGACTCTATGAGAACTTGGTTGAAGACCTTTGATGCTGAACAAATATTTAGTTATGACTGAGTATTGATGTTAATTGTTTAAAGTAAAAGTTGAATAAGGTTGGTTATAGCTGGATCTCCCTTGCCGGGATAGTTGATTTGATATTCTTGTTCCCTTGCCGGGAAATTATTATATTATCTTGTTCCCTTGCCAGTAACAACAACAACAACAACTACCCAGTATACTCCCACCAGGTGGGGTTTGGGGAGGGTAATATGTAGACGAGCCTTACCCCTACCCGAAAGGGCAGAGAGGCTGTTTCTAATCGACCCTCGGCGCATAGGAAAAAGGGAAATCAGCTGTAAAACAAAAACAAAAACAAAAACAATAACAATAGAGCATTAGTATCACCAGCAGACATAGCAGAAATAGCAGAAATAATTATCTAAACATAAGGAACCTAAATACAATCGCGTTCCCTTGCCAGTAAATCATTATATTATATTGTTCCCTTGCCGGGATTCTTTTTGTAATACTGTGTTGGATCGAAATGAGAACGGGTGGTATACCTACCACAAGAGCAATGAAATGGGAGCGGGTGATAAGCCTACCACATGATATTATGAAATGGGAGCGGGTGGTACGCCTACCACAAGATATTATGAAATGGGAGCGGGTGGTACGCCTACCACGAGATTTGAGAAATGGGACCGTGTTGCGCACCTGCAACGAGATGAAACTTAAAAATGAAAGTTGTCTTTACGTTTTATTTCCGTGTTAGAAATTAAATTGTAGTATTTCCACATTATTTTGAGATTCTGCCTTTATCTGTTGTCCTCTAAGCATGTTCCCCTCCTAGACTTAATTATTTATTTCCAATATTTCTCCGTTGTATTCGTATATATATATCTACACAGATTTATCTGGAGTCTGGTTCTAGCCTCGTCATTGCTTTGCCGGGGTTATGCCAGACACTTACCAGCACATAGAGTCGGTTGTGCCGGTGCTACATTCTATGCTCTTTTGCACAGATCCAAGTGTCGGAGCAGCTTACGATGCGCAGCAATAGCCAGGGAGCAGTCCTTCAGTCCACGAGATTCCCGAAGTAGTCCTGCAGGCGTCCGCAGGCCCGACATCTCTTCTACCTTTTCTTGTCCTGTTTCCCCTTTACCGAGATAGAGTTTATTTACATTGTTCAGATTTTTGTATTTAGCATTCTTAGATAGTCCTTAAAACATTGTGACACTAGGTACTGGGTAGAGACTTATATTGATATTTTAGACGTTGTTTCTATATTTAATTCAGACTTTCACTATCATTTAATAATCGTTGTCTTTAAATTTTTTATTCATCAATTATTTAATGGTTTTAAGCATGTATAAAATGAGATAGAATAATGTTACAAATGTTCATGGCTTACCTAACTTCCACGAGTAGGCTCCATCACGACTCCCGATGGTGGAAATTCTGTGTCGTGACAAATACAAATTGGAACATTCTGTGAAAGGATATGTGATTTTGTTATTCTTTTCATATCAATAAATGTGTCTAGCATTTGATGTGCTATATTTTGCAAATAACTAATCTTTTGCATATTTTTTTTTACAAACAGAGATACGTGGATCAATATGAGACAATGATGAATTTTTTCACAAAATTTCTCGTTTGTTTTCACCATTTTCGTCCCTAATACTAGGGAAAATATCTCATCAATCTATAAATCAAGCATTAAATAAATTTCTCGTTAATATTTCGAGATAATGAATAATGTAGGGCAATTCAAACCCAACATATATTCCTAACCTTCTGTGGACTTATCTTAGCGCGCTATGGCTGTGCTATAGGCACATACATTGCGCAATGAGATATGTTAGGTTCATGACCCAAAACCAATTGCAAGGGGAAATATTTATGACAATTTATCGTATGAGACGAACTAGCATTGTTGCATGAAAAATGGTATGACCCCAAATAAAAAAAGGTAACCTCTTTTTCATGAATAACGGTTTTGTTATCAATTGCAGTAGACGTTTAATCAAAGATTCTGTAAGACCATTTTGAGTGTGAACTTGAGCTACATGATGTTTCACTTTTATCTCAATTGATAAGTAATAATTATTAAATGCTTGGGATAAAAGCCCAACAACATTATCAAGTTGAATAGACTTAAATGGATTATCGGAAAACCGTGTCTGCAATCAAATTTATACCATTAATTTTACAAACGTTAGGTTGTGAGATAACAATAGACACATATGATATCATATAAAAAATACATCTCTTAAGACTATAAAATATCTAAATGATCTACTAGGGGGAGGTGGATTTGCTCGAGTATTAATTGCTCCGGTAATCTTCAATAGTGGGCTTGATGGTTGCCATGTGTCCAGAAAACATTTGAAGGACTAGATCTTTAATTTTGCTTCTATTTAAAAAGATAAAATAAATAAAATAAAACAAACTAGTGAGAAAAGATTCTACAGAGTTGTATAAAACATAAAATAAGCCGACGAAAAAGTTTTTATATTAAAATGGTTAAGAAAAAAAATAGAAAAAATCCAACAGAAACGATTTGACAGAACATTTATTCCTTAAGTGTTATCATTTACATAAAAAGGTAAATAAATTAAACTAGCGGGAATATTTTTGAACGAGTTGATTTTTGTTTGATCACAATTTTTTATTTTTACTGAAATAGGGTAAAATAAAAACAAAAACAAATAAGTGGCAATGATTTGACGAGAATGTTTTTGTTTAGTCGTGAATTTTATTTACAAAAGAAGGTAAATAAAAATAAAAATAGGGCTCCATGTTATTTATTTTACCTTTTTAATAAAATTAAATATTATGAGCAATTTTTTCTGGACACATGACAAACATCAAGTCCACTATTGAACATTACCTGAGCAATTTTCACTGGAGCAAATTCGCTCCCATGGGTGAATAAGTCCACAAATATTTCTTTATATACATTTCAAAAATATATGGGACTCGATTTCAATCTTTGCTAGTGATGGTACAATAATTAATTTATCTTGATAATGAGAAGCGCACGAAAATTTATATGTAAAAGAATTTTTAAATTCTTTAATGGATGACCGTTTGAATTTATTAAACGATATTTAAGGAGACTTTTTGGAATTTTCATTATTGTATTTGTGAATTATGTCAATAGCATTTTGGGAAAAGCTTATCGTTGTTGGATGGTAGGATTACTTGGAAGGACTCATCTTGTGATTTTATTATTATCCTTTATCATGTGTACAACAAATTTTCTGATTTACTGTATTAATTGATTCTTCAAGTCATTGATTTTTTTTCTTCTTTGCATCAGGATGTCTATATATATATATATATATATATATATATATATATATATATATATATATATATATATATATATATATATATATATATATATATATATATATATATATATATATATATATATATGATACGTGATATATAAGTAGAGGCGGAATTAGTCTATTAAGTGCCAATTCCGTTGAATTCAGATAATTTTTGCTTAAATATTATATTTGTACTAGGAAATTTATTATACATATATAAATATTTAATTGCGAATTTCCACTAACTAAGGCGAACTGTATTTTCCTTGACAAATTTAGAATCCATAATTTAAATCTGGATATGCGCAAAAGGGATGTAAATCTAGTTTTTTTTTGAAAGCAAAAAAGATTTTATTAAAAATAGACTGCGTGACGTTCATTACATAATCCATTGGATCTTTACAAAAGAGAGAAATTCCACTAATGGCATTAAGATTACCAAGCCTAGCTAGATTCCTACAATTATGCTCGTTGATGAGCTTATTTTTGGACGAGAAACCCATTTTGTCCTCCAGCATCCTGGACTCGACAAAAGAAGGTGGTACTGTTAGGCGAACTAAATCATATTGTCTTTGCATCTTGACTCCTTCTTGGGCCAACAGGTTAGCTACTGTGTTCCTTTACGAAAGCTATGTCGGAGCTCCATTTCCTTGTGCTTCTGGGATATCAAGTACCTGCAGTCATGGAGGAGAAAATCATAAGAGGTAGCGTCTTCTTGCAGTAGGTCAATTACCTGAGTGAAGTCAGTTTCTATCACACAAGGCCATAGATTGAGTTCAGCGACCAAATCAAGGCATTTAGCGAGTGCCAAAATTACTGTATGGAGACTGTTCATCGCATGGACATTCTGATGAAAACCTGTGATCCAATTGCCATTGTGATTTCGAATTACACCACATATGCCTGCCTTATCCTGCTGAAAAGCACCATCTATATTTAGTTAATGCTAGCCTTGGCGGGGATTGTGCCAAGCTGTCTTGCAAGTGATAATTTTAGAAGGAGCACTTTCTCTGTTGGTTAATAGAGAGTACTCTGTTGCTTGTTTGTGGATGGAGGAGGGGGAGATATGGTTTGAAGTATTGTTTTGAAGATTATGATTTCTATTTATCCATGGTTCCAAATAGCATAGGGGAATAATTGAGCCCAATTTAAGAAAGGGGAAAGAATTAGGGGGTTTATATTTCTAAGTTTATCCATTGAGGGGGTATTTTCAGGGATGAGCCAATTGGTGTTGATATTCACGTTTACCCAAGTTATTTAGCAATTGGGCAATGTACGAAGATGTGGGGAATGTCTTCTTCATGTTTCCTACATACAATACAAATTTTATCAACATCCGTTCCTATGTGGTATAGGTTGGATTTTGTAGGGAGTCGATTATGGTAGCACTTCCATAGGAAAAATTTGAGTTTGTTGGGACAGTTGATTTTTCAGATCCAAGCAAAAGAATTAGGGGGGGGGGGGGTTGTCTTGAGTTCAATGAGGTGATAGCACGAAGATGTTGAGAAGAGGCAAATACTATTAGGTTCCCAGGTCAAGAGATCATGGTTCCTAACTAGAGGCAGGTTAATTGACGGATACTATCGACAATGTGTTTGGGTAAGGTTAAAGAGAAAATATCCAAGCACCATGTGTGATTTTTGGTGAGGTCTTTAGTAGTAATTTTATTATCCGTTTTAGTTAGAGGGCCTTCAATTAAGGATCTTAGGCAAGGGATTTTTGGGATCCATTTGACACTCCAAATGTCAATGGAGGAATTTTGGCCTATATGCCATAGCTGCCTTGAAGACAAAATTTCCACCCTTTTAAGATACTTTTCCAACAGAAGGAGTGACGTTTTGTATTAAGAGACACATCTTTTTGACGTAACATTGTAGCCCAAGGGAAGAGGGGGTGATTTAGCAACCTCCAAGCCAGACTAGTTAGTAGGGCTAAGTTTTTTGATTTATCTTTCCTAAGGTCAAGGCCCCCATTTTTTTTTCTCAAGGGTAATTGTATCCCAACTAAGAAGGTGCATCTTTTTTGGGGTGTAATTTGTCCCCCCAGATGAAATTCCTCTGAATTTTGTCCACGGTGTCCAAGATTTCCCCAGGGAGAAGGGTGTACTGCATGACATAATTGGGAATGCTAGCTAGAGTTGAGGATGAAAGAGTTGTACGACCCGCTATATTGAGGCAATTTAATTTCCAATTTGCTAATCGATTCCCCATGTTATCAATTTAAAAGTGAAAGTCCTTGGTCTTTGGATAAGATTCTAAGATGGGTAACCCTAGATACTTACCAAAGGAGGTGCTACTCTTAATACCGAAAAATTGAGAGATGGCAAGCTTAGTATCTCTAGGGCAGGATTTAGAAAAAATAATGTTTGATTTGCTCAAGTTGATATTTTTTTAGGCCTGAGTATTTACAAAACATGTCAAGGCCAGCTTTAATGGTCGTGCATGATTTATGATTTACGTGGCTAATTAAAGTAAGGTCATCAGCGAAGAAAAGGTGGGATAATTGGAGGCCCTTAGGGCAAAGTGTAATAGGATTCCAATTTTTTTATATCTACATGGTAGTTAATATAACGAGATAACATTTCCATGCACATGATAAATATGTAAGGTGACATGGGATCACCTTGTATAATCCCTTTGCTAGGATAGAAGAAATTGCTCCGAGTTCCATTCACTAAGACGGCCATGCTAGAAGAGGTAATGCATGACATGATTAGTTTAGAAATATTAGGAGGAATTTTAAAATAATTGAGGGTCTAAAGATGAAGGACCACTCAAGTCTGTCAAAAGCATTTTGTAAGTCAATTTTTATTAACAATCTATGTTTTTTGCTAGCACTTTTGTTGAAATTGTGAATGAGTTTTTGAATAATGATTGCATTATCACTTGCTCTCCTATTTTTTAGAAAATTAGATTGAAAGAGACTAATGATTTTGGCCAGGAAAGGTTTCAATCTGTTAATAATAATTTTGGTGATAATTTTATAACTAGTATTACAAAGTCCAATCGGACGAAAATTCTTGAGGTTGTTAGCATTAGGGATTTTTGGGATGAGGCATAAATAAGTAGAGTTAATTTCTTGAGGGATTTTTAGGAGGTGAAGACTCTTGACAAAAAGAAGAGACACTAGGTCCTACAAATTTTCAATATTTTTGGTAAAAAAAAAAGGATGAAAACCATCCGGTCTAGGGGATTTGAAAGGTTTGAAGGAGAATACGGCCTTGGTGATTTCATTGTTAGTAAGGGGGCTATCTAACGTGGATAAGTCAATTGTCATAGCTAGCAAGATTTTTGAGAATATTTGAGTTGGTCGATGAGAGATGAGAGATAGTGAAAAACTTTTCATAGAAATTCTGGACATGTGCCAGAATTTCATTGCGATTATCCACCCAATTTCCATGATCATCTTTGAAGAAAATAACGTGGTTTCTTCTTCTCCTATTTGTGGCACATATTTGGAAAAACTTAGTGTTAGAATCCCCGTCGTTAAGCCAGTTTACACGAGATCTAAGTCTCCATAAGTATTCTTCAAGCTTAAGGAGACTATTATACTCCTTTTTTAACAACAGTTATAGGTTTTGAAGGAAAGAGCTAAATGCATAATGGGGGAGTTTTGAATTCCATCCAGTCTTGCAAGGAGCTTCTTTTTCTTTTTAAAAATATCTCCAAATGTATTTTTACTCCAAGAAGAGACATTTGTTGTAAAATAATTAGTGGCTTCCATTAGGGAGTTGTTGTTAAGCCAATGACTTTTAACAAGATTAATAAAATCGGGGTGGGAACACCAAATGTTCTCTAGTTTAAAAGGTTTTTGATGCTTACTGTGTGCAAAGGAATTGAGATTTAGGAGAAGAGGGTTGTGGTCTGAGTAAGTTTTAGGAAGGTGAGTAACCGCTGCGTTAGGGGAAAAATGCGGCCAATTTTCATTACAAAGAAAACGATCTAGTCGTTCCATAATTAAACCTTTTAGCCTTTTCTCATGATTAGACCAAGTATATTTTCCACCTTTAAAACCTAGATCCATAAGTTGGCATTGGTAGATAAAATTCCATATCCTAGAAGTTCTGTTAAGACTAAATTTTGTACCCCCAAATTTTTTGGTGGATAACGTTACATCATTTAGGTCACCACCAATTAACCAGGGTCCTTTATGAATTTTCGAAATATTAACAAGGTTTTCCACATATCATCATGAGCATGAATTTTAGTACTAGCATATATGCATCTTAGAAGCCAAGTAAAGTGAAAAGGGATTACCTCAATTGATGCATGGATTTCTTGGCCCCTTTTAGTGAAGTTATGGACAATCACCAAGGTGTGATCATACAGGATGGCCATGCCACCTGATTGTCCTGTTGCTGGGACTTCAATAATCTCTGTGAAGTCGAAGCTGTCGAGAAGAGATCCATGGTTCTCCATTCTTGTTTCAAGGAGAGCAACAAGGTAGGGTTTATGAGTATCAAGGATGTCCCTAAAACTACGACGGAAGTCGTCATTGTTTGCACTACGAACGTTCCAAAAAATCATCCTAGTGGATCTCATCATTCTAGGGTGATGGGTTGGGTTTTTGCTCATCCCCTCCTCCTACAGATTGGAGTTGGAGGTCCTTCTTTGGCAGGGAACCAGAATTACTGCATGGGTTTCCACTGTTGGGTCTCGAAGGAGCCTTATGTCCATTGAACATTTGTACATTGAGGGAGGGAAATTGAAAATGAATTTCTTGCTCAGCATCTCCTTGAATAGTAGTACTTTTACTTCGCTTAGGTTTGCAAATTCCACAGTCGATTCCATGAGAAGTGGATCGAGTCCTTCCTCCTCTTCTAGGTTGTTTTCTGCTGGTACGGGCACATTGGGATGGGGGTTGTCACCATCTGAGCTGGGTGGTTGTTTTAGACATCTATCTATGCATGCATGTCTCAAGGCATGAAGATGGGATTCAGATGTGTGATTGCTTCTGGGATGAAGAAGGGGAGTTCCAGTAGTGGGTTCTAGGGAGCTAAGATGTTTTCTTGAGGGGGGGGGGGGAGGTTCCATTGTTGGAGCATTTCTTGGATCATGTTTGAGTTCACTATGGGGGCTAAGGGTTGCAAGACATTGTTGATCCATATTTGATTTTGGTAGTTGGTCATTGCAACCCTCATCCCTTACGAAATTAGTTGAGCAAGGTAGGGCGTATTCTGGATTATCAACATTATATCTTGGTCATTTATCTCCATGTTGAACGATATTGCATGGCCTATCAAGCCTGCTTCTAGCCAGGATATTGGTTGGTAATTCTGAGGGAGTGGTGGAGAGGTGTAGTAGATCGTGGGTTCTGGAAGTTGGGGAGGAAGATGGGGGGGGGGGGGAGATTGTTCATGTTTGGAAGGTGTTGTTGTCGGAGGATTTGAAGAAGTCTGTTTCTTCTTCTCGATGAGATGGGAAGCCTGGACATTATGAGAAGAAGAAGGGTTTATATTGCTAATTTATAAGATAATGGGATTGGTGTAGGTATTTTCCCTAGAAGATTTTATAGAAGCAACATCAATCTGTATTGGATCAGATTGAGGAAGAGTGTGAGAGTTAGCAAGATCTTTAGAAGATTTGTTTTTAGACATTTGGCTACTGGGAGTTTCCATTTGGAAATCGTTATAAGGTTCGTTGGAATTTATGGACAAAATAGCATTGGTATTATCGTGGGAGTTTAGGGATGAATGTGGGGTTTTACTCAGAATATAATCCATATTAGAGATAGGGGCTAAAATATCGGGGGAATGATTGGTCGAAATTAAGGGAATAGGAGCATGTTTCTTATGTGATAATGAGGATTTAAGGGTAGGTTCTTGCATGATATTTGCCACGTGTGTCGTCTCTTCTTGCAAAGTGTCATGCATGAGTTGCATGCATTGGGCGTTAGAGGGAGTATCAGATATTGTGATGGTGGTTTCATCAGAAACCATGGGCTGGCTCATTAATGTGGAAAATTTATTATTAAAGAAATTCAAATCATGTTTAACTAAGTCGTTAGTAATAGAAGTTAGATTTTTATTTTTTCCAAGAATATTATTTCCACCAGTCTTTTCCACATAGGAGAGCTTTTGAGTATTAATGTATTTATATGTATCCGCATTAAATATTCTGACATTTATACCTGGGAGGTGTCGAAAAGGAGGAGGAGTTGTAATGTCTCAAGAAAACTTCTTTTTTGACTTAGCAAAGGAGACCGTTCTCCAATCACTTGCCATAGGTTCGAGTTCCTGATCTGGAGCTTCTGCATTGGTGGTAGAGATGTGAGAGGTACTAGGACTTTGCCCATTGGTGACTGGTGAAAAGTGATCCTTGATGTTTGTTACAGCGGAGGAGAATTGGCATTGAGTTGCCACATGGCCTAATCTCCCACAATTTTTACATAAGAATTTTTCTCCTTTATAAAGAATCTCTTGCCTGTGAGTGCCAATGAAGATGTGAGGTTTTACTGGTGTGTTCATAGGAATTTCTATACAGAGTCGTGCATATCTACCCCTTAAGGTAGAAGAGGTGCATGCATCGACCTTTAATAATTTGCCTATCGTATTGCCAATCCTTTGAAGAATGTGTGTATGTGTGTGTGTGTGTGTATGTATATATATATATATATATATATATATATATATATATATATATATATATATATATATATATATATATATATATATATATATATATATATATATATATATATATATATATATATATATATAACGTGAGAGTTCTAGAATAAAATAGGGAAAACAAAAGTTTTTTTCTTTTGATAAACTAAAAGTAGAAAAAAAAAATAATTTTTAATATCTCAAAAAGAATATCAAATTGAAAATAAAGTAGAATAATTTTGAGTATAGTGTTTATTAACATTGAATGAGTAATAAATTAGTTATATTTGAAATTGACCAAAGTTGGTCTTGTCCGTTTGTTTATAACTGTTCCAAATTCTTACTCGTTGAATTCACAATGAATTCTTTACGTTTCTTTCTAATACTTTTGAGAATTGCATTTTAACCTTTCAAATGCATTTTAACGTTCCAACTTAATGCTTTTTAATATTTTCTTCCCTATCAGATGGTCCATTTAATTTTGGATTATTACATATATAGTTTTGTGTTCTCATTTTCAGAACGAGTGCAAAAGAAAGAAAAACTTTTCTATTATCTTGCTGGATTATCTTTGAAAAATTTTGTTGTTTTTGCTCCTAGTTATACTAGAAAAGCTTGTTGAATTTTGGGGGATACGCCTAAAATTATTTATCTTGGTATGAGCGAAATATCCTTAAGAACAGTATCTTTGACACGCCTCAAGCTAAACCTTTTAACTCTCCATAATCATCCAACTTTTCCAATAATTTTAAGGATATTTTCACGTAGTTATTATGGAGAATAACGTTGCTAATGTTGATGTTAATGTTACTACTCCTGCTGCACCAGTTGTTCCTATTGCTGTTTTTGGTAGAGATAATTTTTATCGCAAGCACGTTATTGTTGACAAAGGAAAAGAAATTGCTACTAGAAGCAGCCTTGTGGAGGACAACAATCGTTGGAGAAAATCAAGTAACATGTATGATAAAAGAAATGGTTATAATTTCAAAACCAACAATCAAACTTTCAAGGAAAAAGGCACTATTTTGTGTGTGGCAAACTTGGCCACTATGTTGCTCAATACCGAGAAAGGGTTGGTAATGACAATTTCGCTAAGGCTAAAGTAAACTCAACTGAAGCCAAAGCGGATGACGTAATTGCTGCAGTTGTTTCTCAAGTGTACCTTGTGGCCAATGTGAAAGACTGGATGTTAGATTCTAGTGCCACTAGGCACATATATGCTAACAAAAAAGACTTTATGTTTTACACCCAAGTTGAGGAGGGAGAAGAAGTTGTCTATCTTGGTGATTCAAGAACTACTCAAGTTCATGAAAAAGGCAAAGTTCTTCTCAAACTCACATCTGGCAAAACTTTGGCATTGAATGACGTGTTACATGTTCCTAGTATCCGAGCCAATTTGGTCTTTGTAGGATTATTAGGAAAAGTGGGGGTGAATGTTTCTTTTGAATCAGATAAGGTCTTGTTGACCAGGAATAATAATTTTGTTGGCAAGGGTTATTATAACCATGGCTTGTTTGTACTCAATCTTATCAATGAAAATGCTAGTACTTCTGCTTACTTGATTGATTCTTTTAATTTATGGCATGCTAGATTAGGACATGTTAGTTTATCTTAGATTAAAAAAATGCATTCCGAAGGTCTTATTTTAAATATTAATTTTTCTAATATCTATAAGTGTGAAGTTTATGCAGAAGCTAAACAAACTAAGAAATCATGTACTTCAGTATTTAGAGAATCTAAATTGTTAAGTTTAATTCATACTGGTTTAGGAGACTTGAAACAAACTATGACTAGAGGAGGGAAAAAATATTATGTGACTTTTATAGGCGATTTTTCTAGATATACAAAAGTTTAATTGTTGAGAAATAAAGATGAAGCTTTTGATAAGTTTTTAATTTATAAAGTTGAAGTAGAAAATCAATTGAATAAGAAAATCAAAAGAGTCAGATCCGATAGAGATGATGAATTTATTTTGTTGAATCATTATTGTGAGAAATAATGCATAATTCATGAGATAACTCCGCCATATTCTCCGCAATCAAATGGTATAGCGGAAAGGAAAAAATAGGACCTTAAAGGAAATAATGAATATGGGGTGAAGCCATTTTATCTGCTTGTCATTTACAAATAGAGTTCCTTATAAGAAAACGAGTAAAACTCCTTATGAGTTGTGGAAATTTAAAATATTTGAAAGTGTGGGGGTGTCTTGCTAAAGTTATGTTATCCGATCCTAAGAACTGAAAAATAGGATATAAAACATCTGATTGTATGTTTCTGAAAATAGTGCAACATATAGTTTTTTAGTAGTCAAAAGTGATGTACTTGAAAACAATACTATTGTTGAAACAAAAATGCTGAGTTTTTTGGAAGTATATTTCCTTTAAAATTTGAGAAAAGTTATGATGCTGCTATTATTCCAAGTGATAATATTTATCATGTTCCAATTATTCAAAATAATTTTGAAAGTGAGGATTTAAGAAGAAGCAAAAGACCAAGGAAAGAAAAATCTTTTGGTAATGATTTTTATACATATCTTGTGGATAATGATCCTTTAACATATTATGAAGCTATTTCTTCGTCTAATGCCTCATTTTGGAAAGAAGCTATTGATGTAGAATTAAATTCGATTTTACAAAATAAAACTTGGATTTTTAGTTAATTTACCTCTAGGAGCTAAACTCATTGGTTGTAAATGGATTTTTAAGAAGAAACTCAATCCGAATGGTTCCATTGATAAATACAAAGCTAGACTTGTTACAAAGGTTTTACCCAAAAGCAAACTATTGATTATTTTGACACTTATCCTCCTGTAACTAGAATTTCCTCGATTCCTGTTTTGCTTGCCTTGGCTTCTATTTATAAACTTTATATTTACCAACTAGATGTTAAAACTGCCTTTTTAAATGGTGATTTGGAAGAGAAAATTTACATGGAGCAACCTGAGGGTTGTATAATGTCTGGCCAAGAAAAATGAAGTATGCTGCTAAAATCTTTATATCTAAAGCAAGCGCCTAAACAGTGGCATGAAAAATTTGATCAAATATTGATTAATTATGGTTTTTAATCAATTGAAGTAGATAAATGTGTTTATACAAAATGTGTAGATGGTACATGTGTTATTATTTGCCATTATAAGGATGACATGCTTATTAGTTCTAGCCTTGATTTGGTACGTAAAACCAAATTTTTCTTATCTTCTATTTTGAGATGAAAGACATGGGAGAAACTAGTGTTATTTTAGGCATGAAAATTATAAGAGATGGTAATAGTTTGATGTTGACTAAAGAACATTATATTGAAAGAATTCTTAAAAAGTTTAATAATTTTGATGTGGTACCTGTAAGCACTCCTTATGATGCTAGTAGTCAGTTAGAAAAGAATAAGGGAGATGCTGTAGATCAAAATAAATATGCTCAAGTTATTGGTTGTCTAATGCGTTTGATGAATTTTTCTAGACCTGATATTGCATATGCTGTGTGTAGATTGAGTAGATATACTCAAAACCGAAGTCATGATCATTGGAATGCATTAGTAAGAGTAATGAAATATTTGAGAGGTACCATGAACTATGGTATTAAATATAGTGAATTTCGCAATGTACTAGAATGATATAGTGATGCTAACTGGATCTCTGATTCAGATGGGACAAAATCCACTAAGTGGTGATGTGTTCACCCTCGGTGGGGGTGCTGTGGCATGGAAATTAACCAAACAAACTATAATAGCTAGATCTACCATGAAATTTGAGTTTGTGGAATTGGAATTAGCTGGCAATGAGGCCGAGTGGTTAAAGAACCTTTTGGAGAGTATTCCACTAGGAATTAAACCGACACCTTCTGCATCGATGTATTGTGATTGCCAAGCTTCAATAGCCAATGCTAAAATTAAATCCTTTAATGAGAAGAGTAGACATATACGATTGAGACATAATGTGATAAAGCAACTGCTGAAAGATGAAATTATTTCCCTAGATTATGTGAAGTCAGAAGTTAATTTGGCCGATCCTCTGACTAAATCTTTGGGAAGGAAATTAATATCCGAAACATCGAGGGGAATGAGACTTTTGCCAATTTGAGTTATATCAATTATGATGGTAACCCAACCTATGTGATTGGAGATCCCATGAAGTAGGTTCATATGAGTAATAACAAGTCATTAGTTGATTAAATGGGCACTATTAAATTATACCCCTTCCTATGGGGGGTGGGTGAGTGTGTGTGTGTGCGTGTGTGTATATAGTGCAAGACTGCAAGGAATGAGAGACTGAGTTATTGAACTCTTAATCTAATAATCCATAACCTTTTATAGGTGGTGTATTGTGCTGCAGAATACACTTAATGGATAGACCTATATGAGTGTGGTGGGGTCGCTTCTATGAAATTTGTAGCGAAATTTCTAGAGCACTCATGAAAAAAAGGCGGGCATATGGCCTAGTAGCGCAAAACCGCAATAAACAACAAAGTGTGTGCGGGTATAATGTGATAGATAAGACACTAAACTTACAAAAGAATTCTTGGTTTATAGAAGTTTTAAAGTTCACTAATTGTTCTGTAAGTTTAATTTTATTTTATCTAGGTCTGGTTCATAGTCCAAGATATACCAGATTCGGTGCATTATGCTCATTTATGAAAACCCAGTAAATTTTTTTATTTTATTATAACATTCTTTTTTGAGCTATATGGGGAATTGTAGAAAAAAATAATATTTTTAATATCTCAAAAAAATTTATCATTGACTTCACAATGAATTCTTTACATTTCTTTCTAATACTTTTGAGAATTGCATTTTAACGTTTCAACTTAATGCTTTTTAATATTGTCTTCCCTATCAGATGGTCTATTTAATTTTGGACTATTATGCATATAGTTTTGTGTTCTCATTTTCAGAAGTAGTGTAAAGAAAGAAAAAACTTTTCTATTATGGTTATCTTTAAAAAACTTTGTTGTTTTTACTTCTAGTGATACTATAAGAGCTTGTTGAATCCTGGAGAATACACTTAAAATTATTTATCTCGAAGTGAGCGAAATATTTTTAAGAATAATATCTTTGACACGCCTCAAGCTAAGCCTTTTAACTCTCCATAGTCATAACTTTTCCAACACGAAATAGAAAGATGATGATAAATTAATAACATTTACATATATTTTTTACACATATAATATGTAAATTTTAATATAATGATCTGTTAAGTAGAATTCAAGTATTAGCCGTTAGAGGTGGAGCTAGGTAACGTACGATTTCAGTCAAATTCACTAGCTTTAATTCAGCTTCTTTATTTAATTAAAAACTTTACCAAATAAGTATAAAAATTAAATTAAAAACTTAATTACTAAAATCTTTCATCGCTATCATGAATTTAAAACCCATAAAATTTATTTGTGAGTCTACTTCTACTAGAAATTCTATTTATTTAACGACAATAAGGTGTTTAGACCTAATGTCTAATTCCATTAATAAGGACATGTATATTAAAGATATGAAGATATTTGTTGATACGGATACTGTTGATTCTCGTTACCACTCACTCTCTTACTGTATATATGGAATCCTAATCGAATACGTGTTCATATTATATGGACATATCGTAGCATATTATAGCCTTCTGGTTATGCGGGCTACTATGTATTTACGGTGGCAGATTCAGAATTTTTATCAAGAGGATTAAAAAAAAATTAGATGTCATATGTGACTAGCTAGTCTCGAACTCATGACCATATAGAAAATTTGAACTTTTTTTATCAATAAGCTAAGCATTTTACCTATATATACAGTGTTATTTTTCGATGAAGCGGGTTCATATGAACCCACTTGACTCCACGTGGGTCCGCCCCTACATATCTATATACTTTAACATTAGAAGTTCTAATGTTTATGTTGAGGCCTTATTAAATTCGGGTTTACGTCGATTAAGGATGAATGAGTAATTGTTATTCACTATAACCTATGGTTACAATAGGAGTTAATATCACAATCAATAATGATGTACTCCTTTATTAGTACAACAATTGCTATGTCAATATCATTAATGTGCTTATAAGTAATTTACAAATTCATATCGGAGGAAAAATTATTTTCATTCGTCAAAACAAGATAAGAGTACTTGTACATCAGCTCAAGAGTAGTATTTTAAAAAAAAAATATTAGTGTTTTCATGAATCAATAGTTTTTCTTTTTCTTTTTTTTTTTCTATTCACTGCAGGTCTAATACTCAATTTTGTTTACATTTATTATTGTGTCTATATCAAAATTTATTGCTTTGTCTAGTCGTTCCCATTTTATGTCCTACTTTTGCTTTACCCAAATTTAAAAGTAGGGTCGAACTTATTTAAGGAGAATGGGTGTAACAACAATGCCTCAAATCTAAATTAATAATTGAGATGTCTCCTATATGAATAGTCGACATCACTCCATTTAGAGTTTTAGACCCATCTAATCCAATATTAAGGGTCCGTTTGGCCATAATTCTGTTTTTATTTTTTCCGAAATAATTGTTTGGCCAAAAATTTTTACTTGTAAATAAATTTCATAATTTTTCGAAAATTTGATAAACTCAAAAATTTATTTTTCAAAATTTTCATTTTAAATCACTTACAAAATTCAAAAATAATCTAAAACTGTATTCATGTCCAAACACAACTCTATTTCAAATATCATTTTCACTTTTAAAAAAATTCATTTTTTTTTTAAAAATTTGCAATTTTTATGTCCAAACGCCCACTAAAACATTGTGCATATACATGAATCTTTTCTGCCTTAGGTTTTCTACTTCGCTGAGTCTGTAAATACTGTCTAATCTTGTAATTTTACATCTATTTTACTAATACTATTTGATCATGCATTACTTATGAACATATATTAATGGACACTGAGACTGTAACTTGTATGTCAATGTGTCCATCGTTATTTTTACAATTTCACTGTTGTTATCAGTTTATAACCCTCTGTATTTTTACTTACTGATGTATCTTCATCTAATGGTAAACAACCCCTACTTCCAACTGAGAACTTGTGAGTTTGACTCTACTTAAGAGTAAGGTGGAAAATTTTTGAAGGAAAAAATACTGGGGGTCTATTTGAAAACAGTCTTCTACCTAAGGGTAAGGGTAAGGTCTGCGTACACACTGTCATTCCCAGACCCTACTAAATAAGATTATCTGGGTTGTTGTTGTTGTTGATATATCTTCAAGAAAAAATTCTAATAATAATTTATTCATTCATAAAAAATTTATGCACAACTATTAATAATAACGTGGGCTCATTAAAGATTCTATTGGGAGTAACGAAGTGTGAATTACGAAGCGATGTTGATTCTAATATTTTAGTACGGAGTTGCACGGTACGGTAAGGTCAAAATTAATTTTTGTTCAACTTATTAAAGTTATCTCACATGGAAAATTGCTTATGTTTTGGAGGTTTAAAGAGCAAAACATCAAACGCACGACATAACGTGTTAGTTATAACTTTTCACAAACATGTCCTTAATTGCACATGCATTCTGATGCCAAAAAGCCACTTTAGTTGCGGTGATCCTCATAACATTTTATATAGTATATAAATGTATACACTCCTATCGATCCACTTTAATTAATTTTTTAATTTTTATTACACATATTAAAAAATTCATCTTATATTATTATTAATAATAAAATTAATTATATTAAACTTAATTTGTTCATTAAAAATATAATAAATTCTTCTAGGATCTTTACTCCAAGAAAAACTTAAAACAAAAGAAGTTAATTCCTTGAATCCCGAAAAAAATTAAATACTATGGATTACAAAAAAATGTAAAAAATCAACTAAAGTGGACTGGAGGGAGTAGTTGATAAAAAAATTATACTTACTCCGATTTATTTTAATTGATTTTTAGTTATTTTCATACATATTAAGGAATTTACGTTTTAGCATTAGTTAATAATAAAATTGATCTTATTAACCTTAATCCATTCATTGAAAATATAACAAGTACTCATAGGCTCTTTACTCCAAAGGCAGCTTTGAAAAAAAGATGATATCTGATGAAATCCAATATTGTAGTGTTTACCCTAAAAAATAGATACTCCCTTCGATCTAAAATAAGTAATTTTTTTGGTTTTTTTCTTGTGGTCCTAAATAAGTAAATTTTTTTATATTTCAAGAATGAATTAATTATCTTTTTCCTACGTACATTGCCCTTGGAGTAATTAATGTTGGAGTATATTTTAGAAGTGTGTATTTGAAGAGATAATAAAGGTTAATATGGTCAATTTTATTGCTAATTAATATTAAAAGACGAATTTATTAATATGTATGAAAATAACCAAAAAATCACTTATTTTGGACGGAGGAAGTAACAATTAAATTTATATGTGGTTTTAAGTATATGCGGATTAATTCAATAGAAATGATAAATTACGTTAGATTAAACAGATAAAAGGGCGTGATAGATTGTCAAACTGATTATGGGGAGTGAACCCGGACTCAGTAACAGCTTTAATGTAATGCTTACCACCGATCCAGGCTTGTAATAATGAAGAACTGATGAACAACAATAAGAACTTTGAATAGCTGAAAAATAAGAGTAAATTGCCTTGGTATACGCGTTACAATAGTTCTAATGAATAGTCGGGCTCCCCTTTATATAGTAGGAGGGTTTTATCTTACGTATAATTCTATAAAAGATAAAATCATCCGTTTTACTAATCACTGATCCTGTGCTGGTACGTGCCGAGTTTTACGTTGTGACATCCGGCTGGACACGCATATCACGACCCTTTGTTAGTCGTGCTCGATTATCTGATAACGAACTCCGAAGTTAAGGGGCTCGAATCGGACATGGGGGCGTGGACCCGATTCATCCGAGAGCAGCTATTTTTCCCGGATCTCGATTCGAGTGGCTCCTTGCCTCAATTTCGGTTCCTTACGATCACATTTCTGTTCCATTTACTCCATCGGTAACTTAGGCGTCCGAAGGGCTCGGTTTCATCCGCATACATGTAGTCTACAAAATATACTAAAAAATTTATTAAAGTGGACCAAAGAAAATAATTAATTTAAGTTATATATATTGACAATGTATGCAAAACTTTTAATTAAAGTAATTTCATAATATTTACTGATGTTATCAACTATATTAGTTTTTATTGCATTACCATGACAGACCTCCAATTTTAGGAATTTATCTTTAGTAATTCGACTTTGGCAGTGATAATTTTTAAAAATTACTAACTAATTTCTAATAGAACTCCAAAATATACAAAAAGTGAATAGTGAGAGAAGCTCCAACTTCTCTCTAGAATGAACTCCCAACTCTTTGAGAAACAAGACAATATTCCTCCAAAATCACCGGACTTAGTCCATAAAATCCTTTACAAAATGATTTGGAGAAGCTAATATCCTTCAAGGAAAAATTGTTGGAATCAAACCCAATGGATTTCACTCCTTTCATAGAACATGAGGATATGCTCTGCACAACAAATGCAATGGAAGCTAAGAACCTATGCATGATCCAGAAGCTAACGCAGGAGATGCCATACAAATTTTCTTTTCATTAGAAGATAGACAATGTATCTATGAGCCATGGAAATACTCTATTATAATCAAGTTAGTAGGTAAACGTATGATGCATCATTACCTAAAGAGGAAGATCCAAGATTTATGGAAACCAACGGAAGACTTCTCATTAATTGATCTTGGTGAGGACTACTACACCATCAAATTTACACAGAAAAAAATATGGATAAATCTATCCACCTAGGTCCATGGTTGATTAATGACCATTTCCTGTCTATCTCCAAATGAAAATCAAATTTTGTGATAGAAATGAAAATTAACTACCTCTGCAGTTTGGATTAGGCTACCTGAATTGCCAACAGATTTTATGATGGTAAAATCCTAGAAAAAAATTAGAAATGCAATAGGACGCCTACTGAAAATTGACACATGCACTTCAACCACCCTAAGAGGTCGATATGCATGGATTTGTGTTGAAATTTATTTGGAAACCCAAGTTCAAACATACCTATTTGTTGGACACCACAAGCATATATACATTATGAAGGGAAGGATTTTCTCTGCAAAAATTGTGATCGTTTTGGTCACACACTAAGACAGTGTACCTATATAAAGAAGCAAAACATAGATCCTAACCATGTAGGACAAATTCATCAACAAGCAGCTACAAAGGAAGATAATGAACAGAATGGAAAATTGTTTCTTTCAACAAGAGGAAGAATCAAGAAAAAAAAATTCCTAACCAACCGGCCACCATCCAAGCAAAAGGAAATCATGGTCCAAGTATCCTAGTTAAATTATTCAATACAAATACTGGTAAATACTTGGTTACTCAAACACTCCAGTACAAATATAAAAATTATTCCTCTAGTAACCAAAACATAAAAGTTAATACCCATCCTAGAACTCTATTGATCAAACCACTATCCTCACTAAAAATCAACAGTTAGATAAGAGGCAGACGGTTTTGTCAAAAACGACTATAGATAATATAGATTTTCTTTGTGAAAATAAATTCAATCAATTATGTGATGACTTGTCTCTTGATATACAAGACACTTGAATGAATGATTCCAATGTGGCATCTATTGTTTCCACATTCTTACACACTAGCAATGCCATGCAAAATGACACACTAACGGACACTTCTAACCCCCTGTAACGACCTCACCCATTGTTCCGTGAATTATCGCCCCATTTTTCCTATTTATGCTTTTATATGTTTCAATATATGTATTTAGAGAGTTTTAAGTAATTCGGATTGAGTTTGGATAGAAATGAGACAACTAGTCTCTTTATGAGAATGTTAGTTTGGAAAAGTCAACCGAGCGTTGACTTATGAGTTAGAGGGATCGGAATGGATTTTCGATGACTTGACTAGTTTCGGATGGTTATTTGTGACTTAGGAGTAAAATCAAAATTGAATTTGGAGGTCTAGTGTAGAATTAGGCTTGAATTGGCTAAGTTAGAATTTTGGCGAAGTCCGGTTGATAGGTGAGATTTTGATCCGAGGGTCGGAATGGAATTCTAACAGTTGCAGTAACTTCGTTAGGTTATTTTAGATATGCATGCAAAATTTTAGAGGTCTTTAGGTCAGGTTTTGGATCAAATGCAAGTTTCGGAAGTTTTAGTTTAACTTAGGCTTGAATCCGTGGTAATTTGGGGATTTTGATGTTTATGATAGTGTTTGTATGTTACGAGCGAGTTTGAATGAAGTAATAGAGAATATATGTGCTATTGGTTGAGGTCCCGAGAGCCTCGGGGTGATTTTGGATGGCTAACAGGGATTTTTGAAGTGAAAAAGTGCAGCAGAAATTGCAGAGCAGAAATTGCTCTCTGCGATCGCAAGCCAGGAGCTGCGATCGCATAGAAGGATCGGAAGGGGGTGCTAAATTGGTCTCTGCGATCGCGTAGGCTAGAATGGTTGGTCAATGTGATCGCATAGGAGTGCGTGCGACCACGTAGGGTCATTGGTCAGTCTTCTACGATCGCCTGGTCTCACTTGCGATCACGTAAGAGGAAAATTGAGGTTCTAGAATTTTTTCTTCGCAATTGTGTGCCTTGGCTTGCGATCGCATAGAGTAAATAACTGCGCAGAGAGAATGTTATAAAGGTTATTTCACCCGTGACTTAAACATATTTTCCTCCATTGTTAAGCAACCCAAGGAGCTTTTTTAGCGATTTGAAGCACTTTTGCAGCGGGTATTGATTGGAGGTAAGTCTCTTAACTTAAAAACACCATTTTTAGAAAGAATCAACAACCAAATTCATGAAAGTGGGTATAAATTCTGAAGAACTAGGGCTTGATTTTTGAAAATTAATTTTTGGTGATTTGAAAGGCCATTTGAACTCTGATTTTGGTAAACTTTATATGTACGGACTCGTGGCAAGACGAGGAATTTATTGACATGATTTTCAGAATTTTTCAAGAAGTGGGCATGAGGCTCGGGTTTTACCAACTTCGTAATTTTTAGCGTTTTTTGAATAATTTCGATTGTGTTATGTTTATTTAGCCTATAATAACCTATTCGTTGTGGTTTTGACTAGATTCGACGCTCGTAGATGGAGATTCAAAGGGAAAAGGCATTGCGGACCAGTCTACGACCGGTTAGAGGCGAGTAGTTTGTATAAATGATGGCCTGAGGGTTTGAAACTCCGGCTTATCACATCGTGACGATATGTTAGGGCGTGACTCGCACCCCATGGCAGGTGCGTGATGGTATATGGTTGGGGATTGTGACTTCGTCCATCCCGAGAGCTAAATATAAATGATTGGCGGCTGATACGCATATTGTGTTGTTGATAATTGGGCTTAATGCTATGTTTGGGGTCTTGTGCCGATATGTAGTACCTGACTAGGATAAATATCTGTATGATGACATGATTTGCATAATCATTGATCTCAGTACTGTGCTTAATCAATGTATTAAATGCTAAGTCACCTTATTTCTAAAATTAACTAAGTAAATTATATTCGCCTTAATAATTGGAACTGGGAAATTAGATCTAATCTGTTATGTGACTAATATGCATACTGTGGATTGAATCTGGGTCAGGCTACACGCTGTAGCGATTATCATATATTTGTATTGAGGCCGAGAGCATGTTCTATGCTGATACCTGACTGATATTGCACTTGGGCTAAAGGAGCCCCTCCGGAGTCTGTACACACCCCCAGTAAGCGCCGTCGACGATAAATAAATATGGATGGCTCGGGATGCATGCCGCAGCGTATGTGCATTGCATTGCATTGTTTATCTGATACTTGATTGCTACTTTGATATTTTTTTGTTGTTAGTTCGTAGCTAGAGTATAGGCCTATTAGTTTTAGCTGTTTTTTGTGACATTTCATGGATTCTTACTTTCAGACATTTTTCTATGCTTATTATTCATTGGGTCGGTAGTACTCACCCTTACTCCCTGCACCTTGTGTCCAGATTCAAGTACACCGGAGGCTTAGCTGACATTCGTAGTCTCTAGACATCTTCCAAAGTCGTTGAGGTAGCTGCTTGGCGTTCGCAGAATCTGGCTGCTCTTCATATTCCAGTTTATTATTATTATTATATACTTTTTCAGATTTTTATATTCTCATCCAGATATTATTATCCAGTTTTGTTTAGAGGCTCTAAACCCGTGACCCAATATCTTTTGGGTTTGTTTACGGTTTTTGTGATTATCCATATTAATCCATTAAAATTTTTGGATTATTGTGATAAAATTACTATAGTATTCTTAAATTGGTGGTTTTTGGAGACTTGGTGTTAAATGGAAAGCGATTGATGGACAGACTTACCTAGCTTTAGGGTTGGGTGCCATCACGACCGGGTTTGGGTCGTGACAAGTATGTATTAGAGCCTAGGTTACTAGGCCTTACGATTCATGAGACGGTTTAGTAGAGTCGTATTTATGGGTGTGTCGTGCACCACACTAATAAGCAGGAGGCTACAAAACTTTTAGGAAACACCTCACTTTCTTGAAATTCATATCGTGCAGTTTGATAACGTGAAAACTAAATTTTTGTATTCTATTCTCTCGCATATGGCGACAACCCGTGCTAATGGACATGGAGGACGACCACCAATACCACCCGCTAAAGGCCGTGGACGCGGTCGTGGTGCTAGACGAGGCGGACCAGCAGGGGCAGCACCTACAATCCCACCATTTGCCCAGGTCCAGGATCAACCTGTAGCTGTAGATGCTCCAGCAACACATATTCAGGCACCGGCAGTGCCATTGTGATTCCTGGTCTCCAGGAGGCTTTGGCTCAGATTTTCTCCATCTGTATTAGCCTGGCTCAGGCGATCTCAGCCACTATAGCAGTGGCTACTTCTCAGACCGGGGGTGGTCATTAGACCCCCGATGCTCGCAATCTGGAGCAAGTTGTTCAGGGCTTACAGACACCTTAGGATAGCTCCAGTTTAGATAGTTCTGCCAGTTCAGCCAGTTCAGTCAATTCCGCCAGTTCAGCTAGTTGCATCGGTTGTTTCAGATATGCTGGTTGCACCTTCTCTAGCTCATGTGGTTCCATCTATTCCAGATGATGAACAACGTCGTTCAGAGAGGTTCGGTAGGCTCCAGCCTCCGACATTTAGTGGTGCTGAGGGCAAGGATGCCCAAGATTTTCTGGATAAATGCCAGCGTATGCTTTGTACTACGGGTATTTTGGAGTCTAATGGAGTGGATTTTACCACCTTCCAATTCACAGAAGCTGCATTTACTTGGTGGGAAGAGTTCGAGAGGCGTAGGCCTATTGGGGCACCGCCTCTTACTTGGAAGCAGTTCTCCATGGTATTTTTGGAGAAGCATGTACCCCCGTCTCACAGGGAGGAGCTACGTCGTCAATTCGAGTTGTTGACTCAGGGAGATATGTCAGTGACTCAGTATGAATTACAGTTTACACAGATGGATAGACATACTATGTGGATGATCCCTACATATAGAGAGAGGATCAGGAGGTTTATAGATGGCCTCAACTATCCGATCTGTATATTGATGACTAGAGAGAGGGCTACAATAGCTACATTTGAGGAGGTTGCTGATGCGGCTCGACTGATTAAGACAGATCGCCGTCGGGAGCGTGTGGAGAGGGAGGCCAATTGGCCTCGAGGTTTAGGTAATTTCAGGGGCGCTCCGTCTAGGGGCCATTTCCAGCAGGGTAGAAGTCGTTCCTTCAGGCCTGCTCAGTACGGATGCATAGAGTACAGTGGAGCCTCTTCAGGCGGGGGCCATCAGGGTCATCAGCTGAGTCAGCCTGCACTGAGTGCTCTTCCAGCTCAGAGCTCTGCTCCTGCTCCTTCAGCTCAGGGTTCATTTGTAGCGAGGGGTTCTCATTTGTCACCTTCTCCATCTTCAGTTCATTTCTATGATTGCGGTGAGTTGGCTCACATGAAAAGACATTGTCCTCGACCCCGCAGTAGGTAGTCTCAGCAGAGGGATCAGCCCTTGTCTTCTGCACTGGTTTCTTCAGCTCCCACTTAGTTAGCTAGGGGTGAAGGCTAGGTATCTAGAGGTCACCCAGTGGTGAGGACCGTACTGGCGGTGGCCAGGCTCATTTCTATGCCCTTTCCAGATCGGAGGGACACTATTGCCTCAGATGCAGTTATCATAGGTATTATCTTAGTCTGCCACAGGAATGCTTCTGTTTTATTCAATACCGGATCCACCTATTCATATGTATCCTCTTATTTTGCTCATCATTTAGGTACGACCCGTGGTTGTCTTGCCTTGCCCGTGCACGTATCTACCCCGGTAAGTGATACTATTAATGTAGATCATGTGTATCGATCCTGTCTGGTGACTATTGAGGTCTGAAGACCCGAGTTGACCGTTATTATTGGGCATGGTAGATTTCGATGTGATTCCGGGAATGGATTGGATATCTCCGTACCATGCTATTCTGGACTGTCATGCTAAGGCAGTTACGTTAGCTATTCTGGGTATTCCGTGGATCGAGTGGCGAGGTGTGACTGATTATGTACCCAGCAGGGTGATTTCCTTCCTAAAATCCCACAGAATGGTTGGAAAGGGTTGTCTATCATATTTGGCTTTCGTGAGGGATGTGGAAGTTGAGGCTCCTAGCCTTGAATCAGTTCCCGGTTTTAGGGATTTCCCTGACGTGTTTCCAATGGACTCGCTGGGAATGCCGCTGGATAGGGACATTAATTTCGGTATTGATCTGGTGGCGGGTACTTAGCCTATCTCTATTCCTCCCTAACGTATGGCACCAGCAAAGCAAAAGAAGTTGAAAGAATAGCTTCAGGAACTCCTAGATAAGGGATTCATTTGCCCGAGTGTGTCACATTGGGGTGCAACGGTATTATTTGTAAAGAAGAAAAATGGCACAATGAGAATGTGCATCGACTACAGGAAGTTGAATAAGGTGACAGTGAAAAACAAGTACCCACTACCCCGTATTGAGGATTTATTTGATCAGCTCCAGGGAGCAAGGGTATTCTCTAATATTGACCTTCGATCAGGCTATCACCAGCTGAAGATTAGGGATTCAGACATTATAAAGATGGCTTTCAGGACGAGATATGGGCACCACGAGTTTCTAATGATGTCTTTTGGGCGAACTAATGCCCTAGCAATGTTCATGCACTTGATGAACAATTTATTTCACCCTTATCTTGATTCTTTTGTGATCGTGTTTATCGATGATATTCTGGTGTATTTGCGTAGTGAGGAGGAGCACGCATGGCATTGGAGGGTGGTCTTGCAGAGATTGAGAGAGGAGCAACTTTATGAAAAGTTCTCCACATGTGAATTCTGGCCAGTACTGTGGCTTTTCTGGGACAGTGGTGTCCAATGATGGCATTCAGGTTGACCTAAAGAAGATTGAGGCAGTGCAGAGTTGGCCCAGACCGTCCTTAGTTACTGAGATTCACAAATTCCTCGGTTTGTCATGTTATTACCGCAGGTTTGTTCAAGGCTTTTCATCTATTGCTTCGCCTTTGACGAAGTTGACTCAGAATAATGCTCCATTTGTGTGGTTGGATTAATGCGAGGAGAGCTTTCAGAAGCTCAAGTCAGCTTTGACCACAGCTCCGGTATTAGTATTACCATCAGCTTCGGGTTCTTACATGGTGTATTGTGATGCTTCGAGAGTTGGGATCGGTTGTGTATTGATGCAAGATGGTAGAGTTATTGCTTATGCTTCTCGTCAGCTAAAGCCCCATGAGAAGAACTATCATGTTCATGACTTAGAGTTAGCTGCAATTGTTCATGCCTTGAAGATTTGGAGGAATTATCTTTATGGTGTATCGTGTGAGGTATATACGGATCATCGCAGCCTTCAACACTTGTTTATGCAGAAGGATCTTAATCTGAGACAGCGTAGATGGTTTGAGTTACTCAAAGACTATGATATTACCATTCTGTATTATCCCGGGAAAGCCAATGTAGTGGCCGATGCTTTGAGCCGGAAGGCTATCAACATGGGTAGTCTGGCGTACATTCCAGTTGGGGATAGGCCCCTTGCGGTTGATGTTCAGGCCTTAGCCAATCAGATAGTGAGGTTAGACATTTCCGAGATCAGTCGGGTGTTTGCTAGTGTGGTTTACCGATCTTCTTTGTATGACCGCATCAGAGAGCACCAGTTTGATGACCCTCATTTGCTTGTCCTGAAGAACACGGTCCAGGATGATGGTGCCAGATATGTGACCATTGGAGACGATGCTGTATTGCGGATGCAAGGCCAGATTTGCATGCCCAATGTGGATGTTCTCTGGGAGTTGATATTAGAGGAAGCCCACAACTCGCGGTATTCAATTCATCTGGGTGCCGCAAATATGTACTAGGATTTGAGACAACATTAATGGTGGAGGAGAATGAAAAAGGATATTGTGAATTATGTGGCTCGGTGTCTCAACTGTCATCAAGTCAAGTACGAGCAGAGACCCGATGGTTTACTCCAGCAGATGTATATTCCGGAGTGGAAATGGGAGAGCATTACTATGGTTTTGTGAGTGGTCTTCCTCGTACCTCGAAGAAGCTTGGTTCGATTTGTGTCACTATGGACAGGATGACCATGTCCACGCACTTCATTCTAGTATTCACCATCTATTCTACAGAGAAGTTAGCTGAGATTTTCATCCAGAAGATTGTACAGTTGCATGGGGTCCCAGTTTCCATTGTATCAGATAGGGGTACCGTGTTTACTTCCCAATTCTGGAGGACTTTCATCGGGAGTTGGGCACACAGGTACAGTTGAGCACATCATTTAATCCACAGACGGACGGTCAGTCAGAGCATACTATCCAGATATTGGAGGACATGTTGCGTGCCTGTGCCATTGATTTTGGAGGTTCTTGGATTGAATTCTTGCCACTTGCGGAGTTTGCATACAATATTAGCTATCAATCAGTCCAAACTATGAAGGACGCATGAGGCCTTATATGGGAGATGGTGTAGATCTCTGGTTGGTTGGTTTGAGCCTGGCGAGGCTAGATTATTGGGGACAGAGTTATTTCAGGATGCCTTAGAGAAGGTGAAAGTAACCCAGGAGAAACTTCGTACAGCTCAGTCGCATCAGAAGAGTTATGCGGACCGGAAGGTTCGAGGTGTATCTTATGTCGTGGGTGAGAAGGTCTTGTTGAAGGTTTCACCTATGAAGGACATTATGAGGTTTGGAAAGAAAGGGAAGCTGAGTCCAAGGTTCATTGGGCCTTTCGAAATACTTAGGAGGATTGGGCAGATGGCCTATATGCTTGCCTTTCCACAAAGCTTGTCGGGAGTTCATCCGGTGTTCCATGTTTTTATGCTCCGGAAGTATGTTGGGGACCTGTCTCATGTGTGAGACTTCAGCACGATCCAGTTGGATGAAGACTTGACCTATGATGTGGAGCCGGAGGCTATTTTGGTTCGCCAGATTCGAAAGCTAAGATCTAAGGACATAGCGTCGGTGAAGGTGCTGTGGAGAGGTCGGCCCGTGGAGGAAGCCACTTGGGAGACCGAGCAGGAGATTCGCAGCAAATATCCTCACTTGTTTGATATTCTAGGTATGTTTCTTGACTCGCTAGAGGAGAGCGTTTGTTTAAGTTGGGGAGGATGTAACGACCTAACCTGTTGTCCCGTGAATTATTGCCCTTTTTTCCCGTTTTATGCTTTTATATGTTTCAATATATGTATTTGGAGAGTTTGAAGTAATTCGGATGGAATTTGGATAGAAATGAGACAGCTAGTCTTTTTATGAGAAGGTTAGTTTGGAAAAGTCAACCAAGCATTGACTTATGAGTTAGAGGGCTCGGAATGTATTTTCGATGAATCTACTAGTTTCGGATGGTGATTTCTGACTTAGGAGTGAAATTTGAACTGAATTTGGAGGTCCGGTGTAGAATTAGGCTTGAATTGGCTAAGTTTGAATTTTGGCGAAGTCCGGTTGATAGGTGAGATTTTGATCCAGGGGTCGGAATGGAATTCTGACAGTAGCAGTAGCTCTATTAGGTGATTTTGGATATGCGTGTAAATTTTCAGATCATTCAGAGGTGTTTAGGTCGGGTTTTGGATCAAATACAAGTTTCGAAAGTTTTAGTTTAACTTAGGCTTGAATCCATGGTAATTTGAGGATTTTGATGTTTATGATAGTGTTTGTATCTTACGAGCGAGTTTGAACGAACTAATAGAGAATATTTGTGCTTTTGGTTGAGGTCCTGAGGGTCTCGGGGTGATTTCAGATGGCTAATAGGGCTTTTTGAAGTGAAAAAGTGCAGCAGAAATTGCTCTCTGCGATTGCGGCAAGGGGTTGCGATCGCATAGAAGGATCGGAAGAGGGTGCTAAATTGGTCTCTGTGATCACGTAGCTTTGTCTGCGATCGCGTAGGCTATAATGATTGGTCAGTGCGATCACGTAGGAGTGCGTGCGATCATGTAGGGTCATTGGTCAGGGTTCTGCGATCGCGTGATCTCACATGCGATCGCGTAAGAGGAAAATTGAGGTTCTAGAATTTGTTCTCCGTGATCGTGTGCCTTGGGTCGCGATCGCATAGAGTAAATCACTGGATGGACAGAATGTTTTAAGGGTTATATTACCTGCGACTTAAACATATTTTCCTCCATTGTTAAGCAACCCAAGGAGCGTTTTGAGTGATTTGAAGCGTGTTTGAAGTGGGTATTGACTGGAGGTAAGTCTCTTAACTTAAAATTGCCATTTTTAGGAAGAATCAACACCCAAATTTATGAAAGTGGCTTGAAATTGTGAAGAACTAGAGCTTGATTTTTGAAAAGGAATTTTGGGGATTTGGAAGGCCATTTGAACTCCGATTTTGGTAAACTTTATATGTACGGACTCGTGGCAAGATGAGGAATACGTTGACGTGATTTTTGGAATTTTTTGAGAAGTGGGCAGGGGTTCGGGTTTTACCAACTTCGTTATTTTTAGTATTTTTCGAATTATTTCAATTGGGTTATATTTGTTTAACCTATAATAACCTATTCGTTATGGTTTTGACTAGATTCGACACTCGTAGATAGAGATTCAAAGGGAAAAGGCATTGCAGACTAGTCTATGACCGGTTAAAGGTGAGTAGTTTGTAAAGATGATGGCTTTTTGAAACCCCAATTTATCACATCATGACGCTATGTTAGGGCGTGACTCGCACCCATAGCAGGTGCAGGATGGTATATGGTTGGGGATTGTGACTTGGTCCATCCCGAGGGCTGAATATAAATTGTTGGTGGCTGATACGCATATTGTGTTGTTGATAATTGGGCTTAATGCCATTTTTGGGGCCTTGTGCCGATCTGTAGTACTCGACTAGGGTAAATATCTGTGTGATGACATGATTTGCATAATCATTGATCTTAGTCCTGTTCTTAATCACTGTATTAAATGCTAAGTCACCTTATTTCTGATATTAACTACGTAAATTATATCCGCCTTAATAATTGGAACTGAGAAATTATATTGAATCTGTTTTGTGACTAATATGCATACTGTGGACTGAATATGGGTCGGGCTACACGCCATATCGACTATCATATATTAATATTGAGGCCGAGAACCTTTTCTATGCCGATACCTGGCTGATATTGCGCTTGGGCTGAAGGAGCCCCTCCGGAGTCTGTACACACCCCCAGTGAGCATTTTCGACGATAAATAAATATGAATGGCTCGGGCTGCATGCCGCAGCGTATTCATGTGCATTGCATTGCATTTGTTATCTAATACGTGATTGCTATTTTGATATTGTTTTGCTGTTAGTTCGTAGCTAGAGTATAGGACTGTTAGTTTTAGCTTTGCTTTGTGGCATTTTGTGAATTTCTTACTTTCAAAAATTTTTCTATGCTTATTATTCACTGAGTCGGTAGTACTCACCCTATTCCCTACACCTTGTGTGCAGATTCAGGTACACCGGAGGCTTAGCTGACATTCGTAGTCTCCAGACATCTTCCAGAGTCGTTGAGGTAGCTGCTTGACGTCCGCAGAACCTGGCTGCTCTTCATATTCTAGTTGATTATTATTATTATATACTTTTTCAGATTTTTATATTCTCATCCAGATATTATTATCAAATTTTATTTAGAGGCTCTAAACTCGTGACCCCAGATCTTTTGGGTGTGTTTACCGATTTTCATGATTATCCATATTACTCCATTTATATTTTTGGATTATTGTGATAAAAATTACTATAATATTCTTAAATTGGGGTTTTTTGGAGACTTAGTGTTAAATGAAAAGCGATTGATGGTCAGAATTACCTAGCTTTAGAGTTGGGTGCTATCACGACCGGGTTTGGATCGTGACACCCACTAACTAATCCTACCCTACTACCCTAAACCCCCATAGAACAAAAATCCTTCCAAAATCTTACTTTATCCGAAGGATCTACTCAATATCTTTCCTTAAAATTTGAAGAGAATACTATCCCTTGGCATGCATGCCAAATTGCAATAGACTTAGATCATAGAAGTCAAATGGACAAACTCTTAGAAACCCAAATGGAATCCATCAATTGCCCTTTAAAGCAAAGCATTGAGCAACCAAAAGACATAAGCTTGGAAGACTCAATCATTGGATCTTCTACCAATAAGCTCCGCCTTACATTACTTCTAACCCCACACCTACTAATAGTTCATTTAATACATCTTACCCCACCCAATATGCAAAGAGTTCCCTTATCCCTACGAAGAAGGAATCGAGTCATCCAAATCCTTCGTCAACACAGGCCATTGACTATGAAAAATATTCCACCCCTCTACCCACAAGAACAACCTCAGATAATCTATGCCCAACCCCCCTCCCCCTAAACTCAAGATTACCAACCGACAAGATAGATGGAACTAGGTCTCATTGGCTATGCAATCTCCTTCACTGTTCCAATCAACGGTCAATAGGCAATAGTGATTCTTCACAACACCCAATACTTAGCTCAACTCACAACGGATGGAATAAGGTTAGCTATGAACAATTATCTCAATCAAGTTTGGCTAAGCAACATAATCTAACCAATGGCTCCATTAATAACCCTCAAATGGCTCATGTAATGAGAGAACAATGGAACATACCTCCCCAATTCAATTCCTTCAACCCTCGAAATGCTCCATTGGATCTCCCCTTCTTCCCATTGGAGATACACACTCAACTTTAACGCATCTTTCTCCCTTAGGACATCAACTAGGGGAACTAGGAGATTCCCAACCCCCAACCACGTCCCCAGTACCACCACAAAAACAACACCCCGTACTGTCCATTGGACGACATCCCCCTAAACCTAAACTTAGGGCTACTCCTAGAACTCTCAAACCTAGACGAAAATAATCTTTCTCTTGACGGAGAGGCACGAAAAGAGGCATGTGCTCAGCTTCTCTTTAGCCCTATACAAGTGCTTGGTGAACATTCGTACGCTACACGATCCAACAATGGGCAATAAGGCGATGATTCTAGTTCCCTCGATGAAAAGAAACCTTGTCCTAGTAGGGGAGGGTAAGGGAGAATGGGGTGAAAGTCAACCATGCAACTAATTCATCAATGAATTAGCCTACTAACTTTATAATTTTTAATATAAGGAGAGAGAACAATGATATATTCAGGAGAAATTTTAGTGAAATGATATACCCATAGACCTTGCTTAGTGACATTGTTGGAAACTAGAATGGGTAATCATGCAGCCATGCTCAACGAGTTTGGCTTTACTGAGATGATTGAAGTGCCTTCGGAGGGTCAATCAGATGGCATGGTTATGATATGGAAGGATGATATAATCAATGTTAAAAAACGCAGTACGTAGAAACCAAGAGATCCATTCAACTATTGAGGTAATTCCCATACGTAAACCTTGGATTTTTACTTCTATTTATGCTAGTACTTGTGTTTATAACAGAAATATAATGTGGGGGCATCTAAAAATAGGAGCAACTCTTACAAAGGACCTTCGCTTGTGGGAGGTGACATTAATGATATTCTAGCCGCTAGTGAAAAACTTGGTGGTAGACATATTAAAGATAGTAGAGCTAGATATATATGGTTTAAAATTAACAATTGTAATTTGATTGATCTTGGCTATAAAGGTAGTAAATATACTTGGACGGACAGTATACATAATAAAAATGTCTTATTTTTGAAAGACTTGACAAGATTTTTGGGAATAAGAAGTGGCTAGAACTTATTCCTAAAAGCTCTATAATACACCTACCTAGAATGCACTCTGACCATAACCCTATTCTTATATAGTTAATCCCTAGAAATAGATCTCCTTGTAATATCGATTTTAGACTAGAAACCTTTTGGTGCATACATTCGAAATTCCAGAGTTTAGTAAGAAACAATTGGAATGATAGTGGTTATTTCAAAACCAGCCTTAACTTTGCTTAAAAACTAAAGCCTTGGAAAAACATCACCTTTGGAAATATTATGGGAAGGAAAATTAAATTTATAGCTAGACTTCAAGGCATCCAAAATTTCAATAGCTATTCTATCAACATTTTCCTTCGCAAACTAGAATTAGACCTAAAGCATGAGTTAAATGATATTCTTAAAATTGAAAAGGATTATTGGAAAATTAGGTCCAGAATCTTGTGGCTTAATGATGCTGACACAAATACAAAAGTCTTTCATGTCTCAGCCACCAATAGAAAAGAAGAAATAAGATTAAGTTCTTTAAAGATGAGGCTGGTAATTGGATAAATGATCATAGCCACATCATGTCCCATGTTCACAACTATTTTACCCTTCCTTTACCTTCTCTCACCCACAATCCAGTTGGGCCAACCCTCTACTTCACCATTATAGTGGTAATAACATTAACTTAGACAACCTTGATATCCCCCTAACAGATTCAGAGATTAAAAGATCTATTTTCTCGTTCAAACCCTTTAATTCTCCGGATCTGAATGGATTGCATCATTTTTCTTGCAGAAATATTGGCATTTTACAGGTCAATCAGTTTGCAAGCTCTGTCATGACATTTTTCATAACAAGAAAATCCCTCCTGGAATTAACAAAAACCTTTCTCGGTCTTATTCCTAAAATCCATTATGGCAACAACATTCAAAATTTCAGACCTATTGGTTTATGCAGTACAATCTATAAACTTATTACTAAGATTCTTGCAAATCGACTTAAACCATTCCTTGATCTACTGATCAGTCCATATTAAGCTAGTTTTATGAAAAATAGAAAGGCATCTAATAATGCCATCATCATTCAAGCGTTGGTCTCTAAGTTTAACAAGTTAAAAGATAAGCAGGGCCACATGATTCTAAATATTGATCTAGAAAAAGCATTTGGTCATTTAAAATGGTCTTTTGTTAGTCATACCCTTGACTACTTTACATTCCCTCCTAAATTCTCTAAATTATTACTGAGTTGCATCTCTACAAGAAATATTGCAATTTTAGTAAATTGCTCTGTCACAAATTATTTTGCACCAAGTAGAGGAATAAGACAAGGGGACCCAATTTCCCCTATATATTTATTCTCTGCCTGAAAATGCTCACTAGATACTTTGAACACCAAGTGGAAGGGGTGTGGAATATGTCTGGTAAAACTGATAACCCAAACTGTTAATTCTTTATTGGGTTATCGGTATTGGGTTGTTGGGTTAATGGTTCGGTAACGGATTAATATTTTTAGGTTATCATTTCGGGCTCGATTTGCATTTTATTGGGTAAAAAATGATAACCCAATAAGAATGAAGTAATTTACTAATTTACCCTAAAGTATATACTAGGGTTTTATTTTCCTTATTCCCTATCGACTCTTCAGTCTCTAGTCGTCTGTCTCTCATTTCTCATTCTTATTTCTTCCGCAGCCCCCAAGCGTCAAGATACAAGACTCACCACCTGTTATCCTCCAGACGCCAGTGCCTCACCAGTTCTCCGCTAGTCACGATGGCTCACTCCCTTACTCGTAAATCACATCGTGTAAGTTTTGGCTCAAGATTTTTCTGTTTGCTTCTTGTTAATTGTTTTTAAAATGTGCTTTGATACTTCTACTGAAATTTCTGGTTAGATGAGTAGCAATTTTTTGATATTCAATTTGAGTTAACATAGGTAATTTTGTGCTATATGGTGTTGATCCATGGTATGTATCAGTAGATACTGCATAGAAGTGGGAGCGTGCTTTTGTTAAGAAACAACAAAAGTTGACAGTTTACAGTTAACACATTGTGGTAGTTTGATTTCTTTGTTTTATATAATTTCAACTTTTTTTAGTTGTTTTATCTTATCGGGTAAACCAATGACCGAACTGGTTACGAGGTGTAACCGATTAACTGATAGCCGATAACCAGTATCTTATCGATTTGGTTACCAGGTTATGATATTTGTAAACTGATAACCGATAGGCAAAACCGATAATGTTCAAAACCGAACCAAACCGACTGATGCCACCCCTACCAAGTGGACATTAGGCATTGGGATCCTATATCCTTAGGTAATAGATGTCCAAAAATCTCTCATCTATTATTTAGCAGATGATCTTATCCTAATAAATCAAGCCATTCCAACAAACATGGAATAGAATAATTTTGTTCCCTTTCAGGCCAAAGTATCAATTTTACTAAGTCAAAAATCCTCTTCTCCCAAAATTGTAATCCTATTCTTATTAGAGATATTACCACTATGTTAGGAATAAAAAAAAGCACTAACTTTGGCGCCTACCTAGGTTTTCTTGCCTTAAATCATAGCCCAAACTATAGAGACTTTCAATTCCTTATAGATAAGATGAGAACCAAACTAGCCTCTTGAAATTTAAACTCCTTAATCTTGTAGGAAGAACAACCCTTGCAAAATCTTGTCCAAACTCAATTCCTAACCACTACATGCAATACATTTTCTTCCTAAACAACTCTAAAATAGATTGACAAAGTCTAAAGAGATTTTGTATGGGGTAGCTTAACTGATAAAAGGAAAATTCATCTAGTCAACTGGCCTACCCTTTACCAACCTAAATACACTGGTGGCCTAGGCATCCATAATGCACTTACTAAAAATTTGTGCACTCTAGCCAGCCTAAGATGGAGACTCTTTACAAATGCCACCATCCCTTGAGCCAAACTGATTATCTCATATTATTGTACTGCATCCTCAGTAAATAGGTCATCCTTCATTTGGAAAAGCATTTGCAAAGGGTGGGAAATTTGCTCAAAAGGTATCATATGGTCCCTACACCTTCATTCAAACCTTAATATCTGGGAAGTAAATTGGATCCCCAAATTTTGCAACATAAAGAATCATGTAATAGATCCACCCTTCCCTAAGGATACTTCTTTAAAAATTAAAGATATTTTTGATGGTTGCAATTGGAATCCAGACAACCTTTCCTTCTCATTCCCTCTAGACCTTCTAACAAATATATCCAAAATAAAAATCCGTCTCAAGGGTCCCTCAAATGATCTACCTATTTGGTCCCTCACCAATAAGGAAGTATTCACTATTAGGTCATGTTATATGCTTCTAAAAATTCTCAACAACACTAACTTAGATTATGACTGGATTTGGAATCTAGACTGCACGAACAAAATCAAAATTTTCCTATGGCAATGCTTACATGATCGAATTCCCTGCAGAAAATACATTTCACATATTGGTCTAAACATTGACCCCTTATGTCCTATTTGTAAAAGTCCAATAGAGGAATCCATCAAGGCCATTTTCCTAGAATGTAAAGACGTCAACCAATTTTGGGCTAGTCTTCGCTTGCAACACCATAACAAACAAAATGGTAAATATTGCTTATACAAATACATGACCTTAACCATCCACTACAAAAATAATTTTAGATTGAAAATCTTATTTTCCTTTTATAATTTGGAACATTTGGCTTAATAGGAAGAGCAATAACCATAACAACGCTACCAACCCTATTAATGATTTCCTTATCATGCAGAGGGCTTTGGAATTCAAACTTCTCACAGGGAAATTCCTATGCACTCTCTCAAATTACTCATTAAAATCAATTGACAAAATCTCCAAAGGATTGTTTTACACTAAACTTTGATGCTAACTTCACAAACTATAACCAACATTGTGGCTTAGGTGGTGTTCTCAGAAATTCTAAAGGCAAATGGGTTGTTGGTTTTACAAAATTGTCTCATGCTAATGGTTCACTAGCAGATGAATTGAATCCCTAAGAGAGGGCCTCAAAACAGCAAAGGAATGGATACTCTTCCCACTTGAAATAAAGACGGACTGCTCAGAGGCAATCCAGGCGATACATGAAGATAATAAATTGTTTAACAAGATTCTTAATGATTGCAGGTGGTTAATGCACCAACAGAAGGTTATCCTCCAGCACGCCTTCAGGCAGGGGAATAAGGTCATCAACTAGCCAAAGAATGCCTGGATATGGATAATCAAGTTTTTGGAATAACTGGAAGAAGAAATACCCAGAAGACAAGAAAAAAGTTTTTGTTGAACCTACACATAGTGGAAGACTTGATATTATTACTCATGAAAAACTCCTATCTTTTGATGCTTGCAAACTGTTAGCAGGCTTAGGTAATCAGTGTGTCCTTCGTGACACATCTTATGATAAATATGTACCAAGTATTCCTTAGTAATATATATGTTTATATATATATATATATATATATATATATATATATATATTTCCTATTTGCTAAAACTACTTTCTAATAGAAAATTTGAGATAAAAATGAAAAGATAATCAATGCACTTTCTTACTTTCGAAACAACGTTATTCTAAAAATATCTCAAGTATGCTATGACTTGTTTGGATGGTTGTTGCCTATCTTATTGTATCGTATTGTTACTTTAAATATAATATTTATTTGTTTAATTTTATTGTATCATATTATTAAATTCATCGTAATGTAACAATGAAAAGTGCCACTTTATAAAACGACGAATTTGGTGCAGTGGCATCATTTCTTTGCTTTTCTTCTCTCATATGCTCTTTTTTATTATTAAATAATTATATTATAATTTTTATCCTACTTTTTTATATAATAATTCTACTCCATATTGTATTTTTTCTTAATAATGTTGTAAGTTTATTCTTAATATTGTTGGTGCTGACATCATAAAATGACGACGAACAATACAATCTATCTAAATATGATATTTATCAAACAACATAATACAATACAATACATTACATTATGAACGAAACGTAACAACGATGATCCAAACAAGCTGTTATGGGAATTACCTTAATTTGGTTGTCTGTTAAAGTTGGGAAAGCTATAAAAAGAACGAGACACATTTGGATGCGATAAAGAATTGACATTTTGGTATTTTTAATAGATAAAAGCCAGTCGGGAACAATTGGATAAATACTCATCGGATATAAATTAAAAATAGATATCTTATTTTCAAAGTTACATTTTAATTGCACGGAATAAACTTGAGAATTTTCTGCGTATTATAAGTACTATCTAGTATGAAAAATAAAGATTGACATAGCGCGAAGAAAATTAATGTTCGACGTGCTTAATTGACGCAACGAAAGGAGAATAGCAAGTGACAGTGAGACTCGAACTACGTGTGATCATAATCTAATAGTTTAAATAAACTGCTAGAAAGAGTACATTTTAATTTATTTAATTAAGTCTTTAACAAGTAATTATAACAAGTTTAATGTTTCGATCCGAATTTTTTCACCTTCGAAAGTCGTGATAGCGCCTACTATTAAAAGCTAGGCAAGCCAAACATCATTTCTTTTTCATAAACAACACAAGTCCTTTTAACCATTAACAACAATAATATAAAAACAACGGATTTAACGAAATAAGCGGAATCTTTAATTTAAAAACTGATTAGAAATGCGGAAACTTTCATCATAAGCCTCTATCCAAGACTGGTGTCACAATTGTGACGGTTCGGCCTGTCGTTTTTAGAATTTTCGCCCCGATCCCCTATTAACTGTTTTCCCTAAGTTCATTTCTATTATTTTGATTAGCCGGGACGTTCGGTATTGAGTTTCGGAGAGTTTTGGGATACTTAATCCCTAAATGAGAGCTTAAGTGTTGGAAAGTGGTCCGTAATCAGAACAGTATGAAGGCGATCTCGTAATTCGGGATGGAAACCGATGGTTCCTTTAGCACCGTTAAGTTATTTCGGGAGTGGGAGCTTATTCGGAATGCATTTTGGAAGTCCGTAGCTCATTTGGGCTTGAAATGCCAAAGTTTGAATTTTTGAAGTTTCCGGTCCGATAGTGAGTTTTTGATCCGAGGGTCGAAATGGAATTTCGGAAGTTGCAGTAGTTCCGTCATGTCATTTGGGATGTCTGTGCAAAATTTCAGGTCATTCGGGCGTGTTTTGGTTAGGTCTTCGATCGATAGCGTGTTTTGATGAAATTTGAAGTTCTTAGGCTCAAATTCTTGTTTAATTCGAGTTTCCGGCATTGTTTTAGGTGGGTTAAGGATCGGTCAAGTTTAAATGATGTTATAAGATATGTCCATGGGTATGGTTGAGGTCCCGGAGGCCTCGTGTGTGTTTCGGATACTCAACGGAGCATTTTGGAGTTTGAAAAGTTGCAGAAAATCTTCAGCAGTTGCAGGCTTCACTTTCTTCTTCGCGTTCACTCGCGTTCACGTCCTCCCCTATTCATTCACGTATTGTAATCTGGGGGGGGGGGACCAGTTATTCCTTCGCGTTTCCGACCAACATCCCCGCGTTCGCGATGCTTGTTATTTTCCTCCTTCGCGTTCGCATCAACCTCGTCCCATTCACATCGTTCTACCGGGCTCTAAGGGCCGAGCCTATTTTCTTCAATGTGTCCGCATCCCATTCACCGTGTTCGCGAAGCTTTGTGATCCCATGTCTTCGCGTTCGCGTTCTCCCCCTCGCGATCACGAAGGGCATCTTTGGCAACTCCCATTTTTCTTCTCCACGAACGCGAGCTCACCTCCGCGTTCGCGATGCATTAAATGTCTGGACAGTATTTAACATTTCAAAAATGAGGGTTGGCTATTTTTTTTATCAAAACACAAGCTTGAGAGCTCGGATTTGGGGGAAATTTTGAGGGATTTTTTAAGGCAACGATTGGGGTAATGATTCTCTACTCTCTTATGCTTAAAACCCTCTAATCTAGTCACGAATTCATCATTAATTTCGGATTTTGAATGAAAAATGGGGAAACTTCTTAGACAAAACTATTGAGTTTTGAGTCGGTGTTTGTTTGTTGTTTTTAAAACCCCTCCCAAATTAGGAGGTTCTATAGTGCTTCCACACTTCCCCTCCCTGGTGACTCGAACCCAGGACCTAACGGTCGTAGGTGGAGGTGCTTTACCAACTGAGCAAGCCTCACTTGTCTTGAGTGGGTGTTTGACCTCCGATTTGGGAGATTTTTATATGGCTAGACTCGTAAGAGTACGAGGGTTCCGAAAATGTAAAATTATCTGATTGTGAGACGTTGGCCTGAGGGGCGTTTTGGTTATTTTACCTAATTTCGCGTCTTATCTTTGAATTAAATAGTAAAATTTGTTGCTTGAGATGTTATTTACAATATGTAATTGAATTGAATAGATTTGGGCCATTTGAAGTGGGATACTCATAGTAAAAGTGTGATTTCGAGTTGATTTTGGAGCCGATTCGAGGTAAGTGGTTTGTCTAACTTTGTGTGGGGGATCTTTCCCTTTAGGATATGACATTTGATAGTTGATGCCTTGTACGTAAGATGTGCTCGTACTTGAACTAATTGTTGAAAATACGGTTTTTACTTAAGATATTGAGACAGAGTTTCGTTCGTATTTGCTTTATTTTTCTTGCAATTATAATCTGAGCTAGATTAGAAAAGCATGTTTAGTTGACTTAAATTTCTCATTTGCTTAAGTTACCTTGACTGTACTGCGTGAAGCATGCTAGGCTAGTACTACCTTTTGTTTGTGTTTTTGTACTTCATTTCTGAATATCTTCTAATTGTGGTTCCACATTTATATTGGGACTACGGATGTGGTATTCTGGTAGCTCCCTCTTATTTGTTTACATTGGGACTACGGGTTAGATTTCCAGTAGATCCCCCTGTACCTTACTTGGGACTACGAGTTAGATTTTCGGCAGATATCCATGTACATTGATAGATGGACTACGGGACGATATCCTGGGAGATCCTCAGAAAGTTGATGGTACGGACTACAGGACGGTATCCTGGGAGATCCTCATTTGGTATTTTTGTATTGAGTTGTACATTATGTGTTTACTCTTTTCACCGCTTATTTGTTGTTGCCTTGTAAATTCTTTCTTATTTCACTGTTGTTCACATTATATCCATCTGTTTTCATACTACACATTCTTATTATATTGTTTAACCTCAGTAGGGCCCTGACCTTCCTCGTTACTACCCGACTGAGGTTAGACTTGGCACTTACTGAGTACCCCGGTGGTGTATTCACACCTCTTTTGCGCTTGCTTTTCATGTTCAGATCCAAGTACCTCCACTCATGTGCACTATTCCCGAGGCGGAGATATCTAGTAGAGACTTCGAGGTATATCTGCCGCATCCGCAGACCATGAGTCTCTATCTTGTTCCAACATCTAGTAGATAGCTTTCCTTTCTTTCAATTGTTTCGACATTCTGTAGTTAGAGCAGTATATTAAGTTTCTATTAGCCTGTGTTGCCTGTGATATTTTGGATTTTGGGATATTGTTATAGGTTTTGTGATGTTGAGTTGTATATTACGAGCGGCACTTATATATAGTTTTCCTTAGCTGTTGATTTTAAGTTCTTTACTTTCGCAAATTATTTAATTTTTGCATTGTTAGGCTTACCTAGTCGTAGGGACTAGGTGTTGTCGCGACATGTTCATGGAGGGAGAATTGGGGTCATGAAAAGTTGGTATCAGAGCTCTTGGTTCATAGGAGTCACGGAACATATGCCAGTTTATTAAAGTCTCGCTGCTCGCTGATCGGTACAGAGACATCTGTACTTATCTACGAGAGGTTATGTAACTATTTAGGAAAAATATTCACTTCATTGATTTCCTTGTCGTGCGATATTTTTGACCCCAATTATAAACTTCTGTCTCTATTCTCTCACAGATGGTGAGGACGCGTGCTACTCGGGACGATTAGGCACCCGTGCCCCTACTGCAGCCTTCAGAGGCTGGGGCCGGGGCAAAGGCCGTGGATGCGCACTTGGTGCAACCACAACACCTGCACGAGCTGCCGCTAAGGTACCACCAACAGATCCAGCCGGAGTTTAGGCACCTGTCACGCCTACTGCCACTACTACTCCAGCCCTTATGGAGACGTTAGCTCAGTTCATGTCTATGTACACCACTCTGACTCATGAAGGGTTGCTTTCCCTTGCTGCAACCACATCCCAGGCCGGGGGAGGAGCACACACTCCCTCCGCCCGCACTCCCGAGAAGCGAGTGCATGTTGAGTAGGTCATAGAGATCATTCATGTTTTTCCTGCAGTGCCAGTTCATCCTGTGGATAGGGTAGCTGCTTCGGAGGACGAGCAGCGAAGGTTGGAGAGGTTCAAGAAGTATGATCCTCCAGTTTTCAGTGGATTAGTGACAAATGATGCATTGGGATTTCTAGAGGAGTGCGATCGTATTCTTCTCACTATGGCCATAGCCGGATCAATTGGGGTTTCCTTTATTACCTTCCAGCTTCGGGGAGCCGCCTATGATTGGTGGCGCACATATGAGTTAGACAGACGAGGCTGCTTCTCTGACCTAGACCTAGTTCTCATATATGTTCCTGAGAGAGTTTGTTCCCCAGAGCCTCAGGGATGCATGGCGCACAGAGTTTGGTTATTTGTGCCAGGGTGTTGTGATAGTTTTAAAGTATGCCATACGTTATGCCAGATTGGCCAGGCACTCACGAGCCTTGGTTGCTACAGTCTGTGAGAGAGTTCGCCGATTCATTGAGGGACTTATCCCACCCATCAGATCTAGCATGGCTCGCGAGTTGGAGATGGACATTTCTTATCAGGAGGTAGTGAGCATTGCTAGGAGGATCGAAGGTATGCTCTCTAGGGAGTGAGAGGAGAGAGAGGCCAATAGGTCTTGAGAGTCGATCCACTAATCTGGTGCCCGTACCCTAGCAGCAGGTCGACATGGTAGGGGTTATATGGGTCGCCTAGTTCATTCAGCTCTTCCATCATCCAGCAGTCCTCCAACTCCTCCTAGACCACAGGAGCCTTACTATGCACCTCGGATTTCTAGCGCGCCTCCTGTGTGGGGTGCTATCACAGGCCAGTCCAGCAGGCCTGGTCCTAGCCATTCATAGCAACCATGTCCTAACAGAGCTTGTTTCGAGTATGGTGATACACGTCATATGGTTAGGGACTTCCCCAGACATAGTAGGGCTACATCTTTACAGACTGCTCAACCAGAACGTGCTCCTCAGAGTTCTCAGGCCATGATCACATCTTCAACTACTACCCCATCTGCCCAGCCAGCTGGGGCGGAGGTCACAGGGAGGTAGAGTCTCCCTCGAGTGGGAGACCATGACAGATATAATGCTATTCCTGCTCGTACCGAGGATGTTGCCTCCGATTCTATCATTACAAGTATTATACTGGTTTGTCACAGAGATGCATCGATTATGTGTCTTCTTATTTTGCTCTGCATTTGGGTGTAGCTCGAGACTCCTTGAGTTCTCCTGTTTATTTTTCTATTCCTGAGAGATTCTCTTGTCATGGATCGCATTTAGTTACTATATGTGGTTTTGAGACCAGAGAGGATTTATTGTTACTCAATATGGTGGAATTTGATATTATCTTGGACATGGACTGGTTGTCACCCTATTATGTTATTCTTGATTGTCATGCCAAGATCGTGACGCTGCCTATGCCAGGTATTCCACGTGTTGAGTTCAGTGGTACTTTAGATCGCACTCCTAGTAGAGTTATCGCTTTCATTAAAGCTCAGCGTATGGTTGAGAAGGGGTGCGCCGCGTATTTAGCCTGTCTGAGAGATGTCAGTGCTGATAGCCCTTTTGTTGATTCGGTCCTAGGCATGCCGCATGATAGAGATATTGATTTTGGCAATTATTTGTTTCCGGGCACTTCGCCCATTTCCATTCCTCCGTACCGTATGGCTAATCCTGAGTTGAAGGATTAGTTACAGGAATGGCTTTATAAGGGTTTCATTCGACCCGGGGTTTCACCGTGGGGTGCTCCTGTCTTGTTTGTGAAGAAAAAAGATGTTTCTATGCGTATGTTTATCGATTATTGCCAATTGAACAAGGTTACAGTGAAGAATCGTTATCCTTTGCCTCATATTGATGATCTATTTGACCAGCTTTAGGGTGCACATGTGTTTTCTACGATTTGATTTGCGCTCATGTTACCATCAGTTGAAGATTTGGGAGCCAGATATCCCGAAGACAACCTTCAGGACTCGGCATGGTCATTACGAGTTTATAGTTATGTCATTTGGGCTAATCAATTCCCCAACAGCTTTTATGAATTTGATTCACAATGTCTTCAAGTCATATCTCGACTCATTCGTCATTGTTTTCATAGATGATATTCTTGTATACTTCGGGGTCGGGAAGATCATGAGTAGCACCTGAGGATCGTGCTTCAAACCTTGAGAGAGAAGAAGTTATATGCAAAGTTCTCAAAATGTGAGTTTTGGTTGAGTTTTGTGGCATTCTTGGGCCACGTGGTATCGAGCGAGGCCATTTGGGTGGATATGAAGAAGGTGGAGGCCGTGTAGAGTTAGCCCAGGCCTTCCTCATCTATAGAGATTCGTAGTTTTCTTGGCTTAGCGAGTTATTACCGTCGTTTTGTGGAGGGGTTTTCATCGATTATATCCCCTATGACTAGATTGACCCATAAGGGTGCTCCATTTCAGTGGATAGAGGAGTGTGAGGCGAGCTTTCAGAAGCTCAAGACAGCTTTGACTATAGCCCCTATTTTGATATTGCCTACTAGTTCGGCGTCCTATGCAGTTTATTCTGATGCCTCACAGGTTGGCCTTGGAGCGATGTTGATGCAGGATGATAGGGTGATTGCCTACGTGTCCAGACAGTTAGGGTGATTGCCTACGCATCCAGACAGTTGAAGATACATGAGAAGAACTACCCTGTCCATGACCTTGAGTTAGCTGCTATTGTTCATGACTTGATGATCTGGCGTCATTATTTGTACAGTGTGTCTTGTGAGATCTATCCTAACCATCAGAGTTTGCAGCACTTGTTCAAGCAAAAGGATCTAAATTTGAGCCAGAGGAGATGGTTAGAGTTGTTGAAGGATTATGATATTACTAGTCATCACTCAGGCAAGACCAATGTGGTAGCCGATGCCTTGAGTCTCTGGGTGGAGAGTTTGGAGAGTTTGGTATATTTACCAGCTTCAGAGAGGCCTATAGTGATGGATGTTCAGGCCTTAGCCAGTCAGTTTGTGAGATTGGATCTTTCGGAGCCTAGTCGGTTTCTAGCCTGTGTGGTTTTTCGGTCTTCATTGTTCAATCATATCAGGGAGCGGCAGTATGATGACCCTCATTTACTTATCCTTAGGGACACGGTTCAACACGATAATGCCAGAAATGTGACCATTGGAGATGAGAAGGTATTGAGGATGCATGGTCGGATTTGTATGCCCAACGTTGATGGGCTTCGGGAGTTGATTTTAGCAGAGGCCCATAGTTCGCAGTATTTCATCCATCCGGGTGTCACGAATATGTATCCAGACTTGAATTAACAATATTGGTGGAGGCGGGTGAAGAAGGGTATAGTTGGATATGTAGCTAGATGCCTCAACTGTCAGCAGGTTAAGTATGAGCACCAGAGACCAAGGGGGTTGCTTCAGCAAATAGAGATTCTGGAGTGGAAATGGGAGAGGATCACCATGGATTTCATAGTTGGTGTCCTTCGGACTGCGAAGAAGTTCGATGGCATTTGGGTGATTGTGGATTGGATGACCAAGTCCGTTTATTTTATCCTTGTGTGTAGTACTTATTCATCAGAGCGGTTAGCGAAGATTTACATCAAGGAGATTATCTTCTGCACGGTATTTTAGTTTCTATTATTTCGGACAAAGGTACTCAGTTTACATAAGGGTGTGGGGAGCCGTTCAGCAGGAGTTGGGTATTCGAGTGGGGTTGAGCAAATCATTTCACCCTTAGACGGATAGACAGTCTGAGCGCACTATTTAGATTGTTGCGGATATGCTCTGTGCATGTGTCATTGAGTTTGGATGGTCTTAGGATAAGTTCTTTCCATTGGCGGAGTTTGCTTACAACAATAGTTATCGGTCCAACATTTAGATGGCACCGTATGTGGCCTTATATGGTAGGAGGTGCAGATCTCCGGTGGGCTGGTTTGAGCCGCGTGAGGCCAGGCTATTGGGTACAAAGTTGGTTCAGGATGCATTGGAGAAGGTTAAGGTGATTCAGGATAGAGTCCATACAGCCCAGTCCAGACAGAAGAGCTACGCGGACAGGAAGGTTCGTGATGTGTCATATATGGTCGGGGAGAGGGTTCTACTTCGGGTTTTGCCTATGAAGGGCGTCATGAGGTTTGGAAAGAAAGGAAAGTTGAGCCCGAGGTTTTTGGCCCATTTGAGATTTTGAGGCAAGTTTGCGAGGTTCCTTTTGAGCTTGCGTTACCTCCCAGTTTGGCCGGGGTTCATCCAGTATTTCATGTTTCAATGCTCCAGAGATATCACGGTGACCCGTCGCATGTGTTGGATTTCAGCTCAGTCCAGGTGGACAATGATCTATCCTATGTTGAGGACCAGTGGCTATATTGGACATGCATGTCAGAAAGTTGAGGTCAAAGAACATCGCTTCAGTAAAGATTCAGTGGCGGGGCCAGCCGGCTGAGGAGGCGACTTGGGAGACCAAGCGAGATATGTGCAGTTGATACCCTTATCTTTTCACTACTTTAGGTATTTTCTCTATGCTCGTTCGAGGACGAACGAATGTTAAAGTGTAGGAGGATGTGACGACCCGGCCTATCATTTTTATAATTTTTCCCCCGATCCCCTATTAACTGCTTCCCCTAAGTTCATTTCTACTATTTTGGTTTGCAGGGACGTTCGGTGTTGAGTTTCACAGAGTTTTGAGAAACTTAGTCCCTAAATGAGAGCTTAAGTGTTGGAAAATGATTCGTAGTCAGAAAAGTGTGAAGGTCACATCAGAATGGAAATCCGATGGTTCTTTTAGCTCGGTTTAGGTGATTTCGGGGTTGGGAGCTTGATCGGAATGCATATTAGAAGTTCGTAGCTCATTTAGAATTGAAATGCCGAAGTTTGAATTTTTGAAGTTTCCGGTCCAATAGTGAGTTTTTGATCCGAGTGTCAAAATGGAATTTCAGAAGTTGTAGTAGCTCCATCATGTCATTTGGTATGTGTGTACAAAATTTCAGGTCATTCGGACATGTTTTGGTTAGGTTTTCGATCGAAATCATATTTTGACAAAATTTGAAGTAATTAGGCTCAAATCCTTGTTGAATTTGAGTTTTCCGCGTTATTTTAGGTGGTTTAAGAATTGGTGCAAGTTTGAATGATGTTATAAGATATGTCCATGGATTTGGTTGAAGTCCCGGGGGCCTCGGGTGTGTTTCAGATTCTCAACGGAACATTTTGGAGTTTGAAAAGTTGCAGAAAATCTTTTGCAGTTGCAGGCTTCACTTTCTTCTTCACGTTCACGACGCTTCAATCGCGTTCGTGTAGCCCTGAGTTTATTCCTCTTCCCGTTCGCGTCCTCCCCTATGCGTTCGCGTAGTGTAACCTGGAAGGTGGGGGAACTAGTTATCCCTTCGCGTTCGTGACCAACATCCCCCCATTCACGATGTTTGGCATTTTCCTCCTCCGTGTTCGCATCAACCTCATCGTGTTCACATCGTTCTATCGGGCTCTAAGGGCTGAGCCCATTTTCTTCAACATGTTCGCGTTCTATTCCCGCATTTCGCGAAGCTTGGTGATCCCATGCCTTCGCGTTCACGTTCTCCCCCTCGTGATCACGAAGGGCATTTTTGGCAACTCCCATGTTTTTCTCCACGAACGCGAGCTCACCTCTGCGTTTGCGATGCATTAAAATGTCTGGATAATATTTAACATTTCAAAAATGAGGGTTAGCCATTTATTTTACCAAAATACAAGCTTGGGAGCTCGGATTTGGGGGAAATTCGAGAGGTTTTTGAGGGCAACGATTCTCTACTCTCTTATGCTTAAAACCCACTAATCTAATCGCGAATTCAATATTAATTTTGGATTTTGAATGAAAAATGTTGAAAACTTCTTAGACCAACTATTGAGTATTGAGTGGGTGTTTGACCTCCGATTTGGGAGAATTTTATATGGCTAGACTCGTGACAGTACTAGGGTTCTGAAAATATGAAAATTATCCAATTTCGAGATGTTTGCCTGAGGGGTATTTTGGTTATTTTACCTAATTTCGCGTCTTATCTTTGAATTAAATAGTAGAATCTGTTGTTTTAGATGTTATTTACGATATGTAATTTAATTGAATAGATTTTGGGCCATTTGGAGTCGGATACTCATAGCAAAAGAGTGATTTTGAGTTGATTTTGGAGCCGGTTCTAGGTAAGTGGCTTATCTAACCTTATGTGGGGACCTTTCCATTAGGATATGATATTTGGTAGTTGAGTTCCTTGTACGTAAGGTGACGAGCGCGTACTTGAGTTAATTATTGAAAATTCAGTTTTTACTTATGATATTGAGACTGAGTTTCTTTTGTATTTGCTTTATTTTTCTTGCAATTATAACCTGTGTTAGATTAGTAAAGCATATTTAGTTAACTTAAATTTCCTATTTGATTAAGTTGCCTTGACTGTACTACGTGAAGCATGTTAGGCTAGTACTACCTTTTGCTTGTGTTTTTGTGCTTCATTTCTGAATATCATCTGGTTGTGGTTGCACATTTACATTGGGACTACGGATGTCGGATTCCAGTAGCTCCCCCCTTGTTTGTTTACTTTTGGACTACGGGTTAGATTCCCGGTAGATCCCCCTCCACTTTACTTTGGGACTACAGGTTAGATTCCCGATAGATCCCCCTGCACATTGATAGTTGGACTATGGGATAGTATCCCGGGAGATCCTTCGGATATACTCATATGATGGACTACGGGACGGTATCCCAGGAGCTCCTAAGAAAGTTGATGGTATGGACTACAGGACGGTATCCTGGGAGATCCTCATTTGGTATTTTGGTATTGAGCTGTACATTATGTGTTTACTCTGTTCACCACTTATTTGTTGTTGCCTTGTAAATTCTGTCTTATTTCACTGTTGTTCACATTATTTCCATCTGTTTTCATACTGCACATTCTTATTATATTGTTTAACCTCAGTAGGACCCTAACCTTCCTCGTCACTACCCGATTGAGGTTAGACTTGGTACTTACTGAGTACCGCTGTGGCGTATTCACGTGTCTTATGCGCATGTTTTCATGTGTTGATCCAGATACCTCCTCCTAGGCGCACTATTACCGAGGTGGAGATATCTAGCCGTGACTTCGAGGTACATCTACCGCATCCGCAGACCAAGAGTCTCTATCTTATTCCAGCATCTAGTAGATAGCTTTCCTTTTTTTTCAGTTGTTTAGACATTTTGGAGTTAGTGCAGTATATTATGTTTCTATTAGCCTATGTTGCCTGTAAGATTCCGGGTTTTGGGATATTGTTATTGGTTTGTGATGTTCAGTTGTATCTGCCGAGCGATACTTATATATAGTTTTTCCTTAGCTGTTGATTTTAAGTTCTTTACTTCCGCAAATTATTTAATTTCCGCATTGTTAGGCTTACCTAGTCATAGGGACTAGATGCCGTCACGGCATGTTCACCAAGAGTGAACAGGGATCGTGACAACAATACTCACGAACATCTAAGAATACTAAATACAATGACTGACAGAAATACATTTGTTTGTCTCGAATACAATAAAATAACAATCTAAAGTAAAATATAGAGGAGACGCCTGGCCTGTGAACGCTTGCAAGGCTACCTCGGTGTCTCACTGGACTGAAGTCCTGCTCTCACGCTACTGCTACTGCGGTCCAAAACCTGGATTTGTGCAAAAATAGCACAGAGTGTAGCATCAGCACAACCGACCCCATGTGCTGGTAAGTGCCTAGCCTAACCTCGGCGAAGTAGTGGCTAGGACCAGACTACCATATAAACCTGTGCAGTTCTAATACATATACAACGAAAGAAGTACATGAAATAAACAGTCTATAAAGGGAAGGGAAACATGCAGTGGGAAGATAGAAATTTCAAATAGGAAATCTCAAATAAAGACAGAAGTAACTAAAACCAGAGTATCAATAAGAACCAGAAATCACAAACTTTTGCACGGCATCACCCTTCATGCTTTTAATCTCTTTCCTCACAATATAATTAAAGAATATCAGTACGGAATGGTACATCGTACGACATAGGATCACCCTTCGTACTTTACTCTCTTTCCTCACAATATCAAATAATAGATGGCATCACCCTTCGCGCTTTATAACTCTTACACACCCAAACTGTAGAAAATCACTCTATCTATGATATGTGCGCTTTGGTTGTATAAGCATGATTTTCAGGTATAGGTTTTGATGAATGACAAACAATGAAGTCAAGTGTCAAACAACAATATTATATGACAAACAATCAAGCTTGAATGCCGAGAAGCATATTGATGAACGGATTGCAATGGAAAAGCCAAAGACGAGCTCAAATGTTCAAGACCGAAGACCCAAGGCGTAGGTCGTTAGGTAGAACAAATGTAAGAGCAACACTTAAGTTATCTCGTCTTTTGGCTCAACATAGGTCATCATAAATATGCATAAAATCATTTTATTAAATCATATTTATCATAAACATATTTTATTAAATCATATTTATCATAAACATATTTTAAATACTTCAAACAAAATGATGTTAAAGTTTTCTTAACCAAAATGGTTTTTGAAGTAATTTTTCAAATCTGCCTCAGTATAATCGATTATACAAAGTGCATAATCGATTATGTTATAACAGTGGCCAAAGTGTTTGAACACTGCCACAGAATAATCGATTATACAAAGTGCATAATCGATTATGTTATAACGTTGCCAGGCGTTTGAACACTGCCTCAGAATAATCGAATATACAAAGTGCATAATCGATTATGTTATAACAGTGGCCAAAGTGTTTGAACACTGCCACGGAATAATCGATTATACAAAGTGCATAATTGAATATGTTATAACCGTTGCCAGGCGTTTGAACACTGCCTCAGAATAATCGATTATGCAGTATCAGATAATCGATTATTCAGCAGAAAATCAGCTTCTGATTTTCTGAACGTTGGAGAATAATCGATTATCAGATTGTGAATAATCGATTATCTTGGCACAAAATCAGCATAATTGATTGCCAATTAAGCAACGGACATACACCATTTTTTACCTATAAAAAGAGGTCTTTTGAGCTGATTTGAAATACACAACACCTCCCAATATTCATATACATATTGATATTATTTGAGCATCATTATAGAGCTTTTGTTGAGCCATTTGAGAGACAACTTTGAGTTGTTCATAGAGCTAATATTGTATCTCTTTATCTACTCTTTTGAGAGAGTTCTTGTTGTAAAAGAGAAAGGTGTTTGAGAAAAACATATCTTCTCATTGATTTTCGGGTTTGCTAAGTACCCTCAATCTTAGTGGTTGAAGTCTTGAGGTGCGGTATCCTCGAGCAAGTTGAAGTCTTGTAGAGTGTACATCTACGAGCAAGTGTAACGGTTTGTTAGGCACCCGTAAGCTTCACGGAGTTAGTTGAATCTCGAGAGAGTCTCTCGGGGACTGGACTAACTACAAGTTGTGGTGAACCAGGATAAATTCGGTGTGTTCTTTCCTTGCTATTTTAATTACCGAATTTATTTTATTCCTGCAATTTTAATTCCGCAATATTTATCAATATTCTCGTGCCGCACTATTCACCCCCCTCTAGTGACGGGCATAAATCCTAACAATTGGTATCATAGCCTAACTCTCTGAAAGCCTTAACCGGTTGAGAGCGATATATATTTTTTTGTTGAGAATATTGAACGCAGGAATAATGAGCGAAGGACACTCCACCGAGAGGCCTCCATTTTTTTATGGAAGAAATTATACATACTGGAAAGAGCGGATGAGAATATTCATCCAATCACACAACTTTCGATTATGGCAAATCATCAAGAAAGGTGAACAAATGCCAAAAAAGAAAGTTGCGGAGATCATAGTTCCAAAGGAGGAAGATGAATATGATGCCGAGGACATCAAGAAGGTTGAAAGAAACGCAAAGGCCGTCAACTTACTATTTCGTGCGGTGAATCCGGACGACTATCGGAAAATCTCTTGTTGCACAACCGCAAAGGAAATGTGGGATAAACTCGAGATCACTTACGAAGGTACGTCTCAAGTCCGAGAATCTAAAATTGATTTTCTAACACATGAATATGAAATTTTTAGAATGAGGGAGAATGAACCCATTGGCATTATGTTCGAACGATTTTCAAGAATCGTCAACGATCTTCATGCTCTCGGGAAAGTCTACACGAACAAAGATCTTGTTCGAAAAGTCCTACGGAGTCTCACTCCCGAATGGCGTTCCAAAGCCAATGCAATCCAAGAATCTATAGGATTCACGGATATCACAATCGATGGACTAAGAGGTAACCTCGAAACTTATGAAAGCACAATTCTTAATCCTTATCTTAGAAGTAAAGGTTCGAATATTGCCTTCAAAGCCTCATCGTCTAAAAGAGTAGAGGTAAGTGATTCGGAAAACGATAATGATATTATTTCCAATGATATAATTGAAAAGTTTTGTAAGTTTATGAAGAAGGAAACAAGGAAGGAAGAACCAAATCCTTCATGTCAAAAGTGTGGAAAAATTGGCCACACCAAATCGCATTGTCCAAAATCAAAGGACAAGAAGAAGAAGAAACACCATCGGCGCGTAACATGGGATTCGGACAGCTCGGGCGATGAAACTGCCGCATTATGCCTCATGGCCAACGAAGAAGAAGAGGTAAGTATTTCTAACTCTTACTCGTTAGAAGAATTGCAAAATGCTTATAATGAATTATATAGTGAATTTGTTAAAGCTTCAAAAACCATAAAAGAATTGAAGAAAACACTTTCTTTGCAAGAAAAAGATTTTGGGAAAACACTTTCTTTGCAAGAAAAAGATTTTGAGAAAACACTTTCTTTGCAAGAAAAAGATTTTGAAAAACAACCTTCTTTAAAAGAAAAAGATTTTGAAAAATTGACTTGTGAAATGAAAAGCTAAAAGAAGAAAATAATTTTTTGGAAAATGACATTGTTGATTTCAAAAATAAAATCAAGGAGATGAATGAAGCCTCTTTAATTGTTCAAAGTTCAAATTGTTCTTCTTGTAGTTCTTTAAAAATGGAGAATGTAGAACTCAGAAATACACTAGAAAAATGTAGTGTAAATGATTCGAGAACAAGTGAGGTAATTAAAAAGGACGATAGAAATAAGGGTAAACCACCTAGAAACGACTCTAGGATTTTTGTTAATAAGTCTAAAACTAATCATTTTAGACCACCTAGACACAATTCTAGGAATTTTATTAACGAGTCTAGAATGAATAATTTTAGACCACCTAGAAATGATTTTAGGAATTTCAACGCTTCTAGGAATAACAACTTTAGATCACCTAGAACGCATTTCGCTCAACCTAGACATATGGACAATCCTAATGTCATATGTCATTATTGTAACCGGGTAGGACACATTGCACCCGTATGTTTTGCTAAACATAGAGATTCATATTTTGATTATAATTATTATTTGCCTAACCCCCAAGGACCCAAAAGAAGTTGGGTATCGAAAACCTATTTTTAGGTACGTTTGCAGGTGTGCTTGAAGACTACAATATTGTAGTAGATGCACCAAGCACGAAACCTTACTGCATCGGGGGGAACGTCGGTTAGTTATCATATTCTTGATAAAAACGTAATAGTTGATATGTGCTAACGATTGATATTAATTATTAATTCATGTTTTGATAAGTGTTATTTTGAATAACAAATTGGTATCAATTATTTTTATGTTAAATGATTGACTCATGTTTTGATGAATATTTTTAGTTTAAATAACAGTTGGTACATTTGCGAAAAATGATCGTTATTGGCATGTTTTTACTAACATTTGGTATTATTTAATATTGATATGATTTTTTTAACAATTGGTATCGTCAATAGTTTTAATAACAATTGGTATACCCTTTTTGCTAATGCCAAAATGGGGAAAAATTTAGGCGATATGCATCGAATAAGGGGGAATGTCTTCAAATTCTAGTATGCTTTAATTAAGGGGGAATTATATTGAATTGTTTGCATGAATTGTATGTTGAGATATAGCATGAAGTTAGGGGGAGTTCGAGAATTCGATATGCATATCTCCTGTTGTTTGTCATTATCAAAAAGGGGGAAATTGTAGAAAATCACTCTATCTATGATATGTGCGCTTTAGTTGTATGAGCATGATTTTCAGGTATAGGTTTTGATGAATGACAAACAATGAAGAGTGTCAAACAACGATATTATACGACAAACAATCAAGCTTGAATGCCGAGAAGCATATTGATGAACGGATTGCAATGGAAAAGCCAAAGACGAGCTCAAATGTTCAAGACCGAAGACCCAAGGCGTAGGCATTAGGTAGAACAAATGTAAGAGCAACGCTTAAGTTATCTCGTCTTTTGGCTCAACATAGGTCATCATAAATATGCATAAAATCATTTTATTAAATAATATTTATCATAAATATATTTTATTAAATCATATTTATCATAAACATATTTTAAATACTTCAAACAAAATGATGTTAAAGTTTTCTTAACCAAAATGGTTTTTGAAGTAATTTTTCAAATCTGCATCAGTATAATCGATTATACAAAGTGCATAATCGATTATATTATAACAGTGGCCAAAGTGTTTGAACACTGCCACAGAATAATTGATTATACAAAGTGCATAATCGATTATGTTATAACGTTGCCAGGCGTTTGAACACTGCCTCAGAATAATCGATTATACAAAGTGCATAATCGATTATGTTATAACAGTGGCCAAAGTGTTTGAACACTGCCACGGAATAATCGATTATACAAAGTGCATAATCGATTATGTTATAACCGTTGCCAGGCGTTTGAACACTGCCTCAGAATAATCGATTATGCAGTATCAGATAATCGATTATTCAGCAGAAAATCAGCTTCTGATTTTCTGAACGTTGGAGAATAATCGATTATCAGATTGTGAATAATCGATTATCTTGGCACAAAATCAGCATAATTGATTGCCAATTAAGCAACGGACATACACCATTTTTTACCTATAAAAAGAGGTCTTTTGAGCTGATTTGAAATACACAACACCTCCCAATATTCATATACATATTGATATTATTTGAGCATCATTATAGAGCTTTTGTTGAGCCATTTGAGAGACAACTTTGAGTTGTTCATAGAGCTAATATTGTATCTCTTTATCTACTCTTTTGAGAGAGTTCTTGTTGCAAAAGAGAAAGGTGTTTGAGAAGAACATATCTTCTCATTGATTGTCGGGTTTGCTAAGTACCCTCAATCTTAGTGGTTGAAGTCTTGAGGTGCGGTATCCTCGAGCAAGTTGAAGTCTTGTAGAGTGTACATCTACGAGCAAGTGTAATGGTTTGTTAGGCACCCGTAAGCTTAACGGAGTTAGTGGAATCTCGAGAGAGTCTCTCGGGGACTGGACTAACCACAAGTTGTGGTGAACCAGGATAAATTCGGTGTGTTCTTTCCTTGCTATTTTAATTACCGAATTTATTTTATTCCTGCAATTTTTAATTCCGCAATATTTATCAATATTCTCGTGCCGCACTATTCACCCCCCCTCTAGTGACGGGCATAAATCCTAACACAAACAACAATCACAAATAAGGGACAAGGAGGTAGCAATAATGATAAAAATTCCGATAAGGGAATGCAATTAAACAGTTAAATTCCGGCAAGGGAAAAATATCAATAAAACAACAAAACAATAAAACATCCTGGCAAGGGAATAAACCGATAACTCTTTCTCTTTCTTTCATTTCTTATTTTATAATTCACTTTATCACTTAAGCCAATGCTCCAAAGAATCCAATTATCTCATATGCCTTCACAACTCGTATTACAACTCGAGCCAATGCTCATCGGAGTTTAATGAGCACAATCTTTTTCACATGCTCTTTACAACATATAGAAATCATCAAATAAGCATGTAAGTCACAACAAAATTACACTCGCAATACAAGGACTCACGGTAACGCTAAACAACAATGTATAGATACTCGTCACCATGCCTATACATCATACTCGACAATTAGCGAGTAGCAAATAAGACTCAACACCTATTCCCTCAAGCTAAAGTTAGACCAAATCAATCCACAACAACTTCTTCCCCTCTCAAGTTCGGCACCAACTCAATCAAATCTATATGATAATGACTTCATAGTATCAATATATGCTAAACAAATCAAACCCAATGCCTAATTATAGATTTTCAAGTTTTCTTTCCAAAATTTCAAAAATCGACCCCGGGACCTCTTGGTCAAAATACGAGGTTCGGACCAAATTCATATCATCTATTCCCCCACGATCCTGAATATATAGTTTGTTTTCAAATTCGACCCCAAAATGAGGTCTAAATCAAGAAAATTCAAAAAGCCCTAACTCTAAATCCCCAAATTTTAACCCTAAATTACATGTTTTAGGCTTAGGAATTCATTAGAATTGATGGAAAATTAAGAAAAAGAGCTGAAATTTACTAACCAAAGAAGTTTTGGTGAAATGGAGCTTCAATGAACGCCTAAGGACCTTGGAGAAGAAGGAACTCGTGTATTTCTATGAAAAATCTCGTATGCTACTGTTGCTGTAGTTTTAAGAAATTTAACTGGGTGAAAATGGCCTATGCGATCGTGAAGAAAGGAATGTGATCACATAGAGGAAGGGAAAAATGTTCACTACGATTGCGAAGGGAGCACTGCGATCGCATAGAAGGAACCGGCTGAGCACCGCAATCGCGAACAGGACTGTGTGATCGCATGGAGAAAAATATAGGGCTTCTCCGGCTAACACTATGCGATCGCGGAAGGAAAAATGCAATCGCATAGAACAAACTGTACCCCCTGAAGATTTACACTATGCGATCGCAAATATACTCATGTGATCGCATAGAACAAACAACTGGACACCAGTAGACAACAGTTTCTGCAACATTTCTAAGGCTACAACCATTCCGAAACACATCTGAATCACACCCGAGCCCTCGGGGCTCCTAACCAAACACATGAACTAACTCAAAAACATCCTACGAACTTAACCGTGTGATCAAATTGCCAAAATAACATAAAAAATAATGAATCAAACCTGAAAACCACTAGTTTTTCTTCAAACTTCATAAACTTTTAAATTTAGAGTTTTAAGTGTGAAACACGTCAAACGATGACCAATTTCAACCAATCTTCACAAAAATATCTTAAACTACATATAAGACCTGTACCGGACGCCAGAACTAAAATACGGGTCCGATATCAACACGTTCTAATTAATTTTTATTTCAATTTTCCTTAATAATTTTAGAAAATTAATTTTACTCAAAAATTTATTTCTCGGGCTTGGGACCTCGGAAGTTGATTTCGGGCATATGCCCAAGTCCCATGGCTCAGTGAATTGATCCATATCCACAAGCGAAACTCAGCTGTCCATTATAGAAAATAATCTCACAAAATTTACTTATTAAAGAGGTTTATACAAGTTTGTATTACAAATCCTTCCCTTAAACAAGACACTCAAAACCCTTAGGATATGTTACATTGTGGATGTTATCAAGTGAGAATGAATAAGCTCAATTTATGTGAGTACAGAATATTTTTCTCCAAAATAAAAGAAGATTCGCCGAATGTGAAAGATTCATATTTTTCTTTGAGTAAAAGAAAATTTTAATTACGATAAATAAATTGCACCCCTTTCAAGAAAATATATTATAAGAAAATTAGGACAAATACGCAAAGAACTATGCAGAAGCAAAACATTACTAATTGGTATTTGATGGCCCCATGCTAATTGTTTTAGAAAAATCATCTTTGAATGTGACTCAATGTTATTCAGCAGAGTGGCATTAGATCTCATACTGTTTTAGGGAAGAATCCGCCCAAAAAAAACTTTGGGGTGCTACAAACTTTTTTTTTTTAAGCAAACAGAAAAAATATATATTAATAACTAAAGAGCATTCAGTACATGATTATCATAAGATGTGTCACGAAGGACACAATGTAAATTATTTCCTACGTTATATGTGGTCCAATAAAATTAAGCATATAATTAATATTTAATTAATGAGCAATTCTTATCCGTCTAATCGGTTACTTGATGGACGTACCAGATTAAATAAGAACCTTTATAAATTGGTCATCTCCCCATCCATTATGTTTATCGTATTCTTTTCCTCTCTTTCATAACTAATGTCGGTGGTAACGAAAGCTAAGGCAAGGGGCGAGAAACCAATTTCAACTAACGCTTCCGCTTCACAATGATGACTTGTGATTCAAATATGTTTTTCATGACGATTATATGTAAGATTATCATGTTCAAGATTTTGGTATAAACTAAAATTTATGTTTATACATGATATCATGATCCTCGGATTTGAATTAATAATCTTCGATAAAGAATGTATTGCTAAACACATATATGTAATATCTGTGCGTCCTTATGGATTACTGTAGCCATGGAATAAAATTAATACGCACAATTATTTTTTGTTTTTGCGTTTTATATCCGTCTTCGGACTTCACGTTCTTTGTGCAATTAATAACACAACACTACATAATAATTAAAATATTAGTCTTTATTGGTTTGGTGTTGAAGTGCCGAGATATATTTATTTATATCTTTATCCTTTTCAAATGTAATTAAATAAAAAAATATGTGACAACCCTTTGGGTCGTGACACTTTAACTCTTGATAATCTCGTATTTATTGTTATTCACTTAATTTTCCCTGTCTTTTGAGTATATATATATATACTCTAAACATAAAGTAGGAGGCAAAATATATGGGTACAGCATCAAATCATAGGTTTATTATTGCTTGAAATAGGGAAAGGCCGCTTTGACTCATTACTAGCCTTTGAAAGTGGAGAATGGGCTGATGTCCAACAAACCCACTTGTCCTCTAACATATACTATGTCACCAAATATCAACTTGCAATCTTATTTTCTGAAAAGGAGGGGGGAGGGGAACTGGGATGGGAAGGGGGAAAAGACCAAGTTGCAAATTTAACTTCCCCGCCTGCACCTACACGTTGCGGCACTCGCGTCGGGTTCAAGTTGTGAGAATAGAGAATTCCTGATAAGATACACTTTCTCTTATAGCGGGTCTAATGAAATATGAATTTGGATTAGTCGGATTAGTAAAAGTCAAATTTCGCATGATTAAACAGAAAAAGTTATGTTATGTACATTGACAATTCAAAATATTATTACTGTTATTAATGGATCATAACATATATATTATTACTCTATAGTTGTAGGTTATCATGTTAGGTTTGCACTGAAAAATAATTAATATTATAGGTCGACTTAATATGATAATATAACAAATAAAATTTGAAGTATTTCTTATCTTAGCTACAAACGCAAGCAACAAAGAATAACCAAATCAAAGTATATTTCCACTAACTATAAATTCTATAAGAATCTTCCTCACTACTCACCTAAGTATCCAAATAAAAATACTTTTTCTTATTAACTTTTAGATAATTGGGAAACTTTCATTCTAGTTTGTCTATCCTCTTCCACCGAATCTCCCTCATTTACTACCTTGACGTCTAATCGGACCCTGTGGTTTCATTGCGCTAAACAATTAGGGAAACCAGTTAGAAGCTTTTAATTTAGAGCTTGTTTGGACTTTGGATGGTTGTTATTTATCGTTTTCTAATGTATCGTATCATATTATATTATTTGTATCGTGTTATTTGATATGTATAATGTTTGGATATATTAAATTATTTATTATCGTTTTATGATGCTATGTACTAACAATATAAACAAGAAACTCGCAATATTAGAAAAGAAAAAGTAAGGTACAAGATAAAATTATTAGATAAATTTAAGATAATGATAAAATAGAATTATCTAATAATAAGAAAATACAAGATGAGAGAAAATTATTGGATAACGATGTGACATGCCAAATCTATCGTGGACTTTTCATCATTACTTAATGATTACTTTAACGATACGATATAATAAAATTTAAGTAACAATTAAAATAAAATATTATATTTAAAGTAATAATTAAATACAATACAATAGGTAACAACCATCCAAACAAGCTGTTAGAAGATAGTAGAGCTTTTAAACCCATAAAATCTTTTTTCCACCCAATCCAAAAAATGAAAAAGAAAAATATTAGAAATGACAGAGTTGCATGACATTTTAAAATGAGATTGTTTTCCTCAATGTTAAAACCTAATTAAAATTTAAATTACATTGTACATTTTTACATGTCTAGAAGGTATCTTTGCCGTATTTTGCATGTTGAGTTAATAAATCCAATTAGTAACTTGGTTCTATCGTCTTTCCAAATGTCCATTTACATGAAAGAAACACGAAAATATTAGGACAACACAACTCTACCAAATAAATAACAAAATAACAAAATATGGTAAAAAGCAAAATATATACTTAAGCAAGTAGTTATGAAAGGAACGACAGTGGTGGGGTGGAAAGCAAGCATACAACAGACAATGAAAGTATACATTGTCCCCACATCTTCTATTTTCCAAATTATAAAAAGAAAAACAATAGAATAGGTTAAAGAAAAATAATTATGTATAGTGCTAATATAGAACCGGATAAAATAATGCAAAACAGGTTATTGGCATCAAGTTTGCCTAATATAATTTACATCTATTATTTATTTATGAGCTATTGCACAATTTTCTAAAAAAATAAAAAAGAAAAAAAGGGACACACACATTACCTTGGTATCCTTGTTTCTTCTCCTCCTCTCTCTCTCTCTCTCTTCCTATATCCTCTTTTCCTCTCTGTGAACACAAAAACAGTGTTTTTCTCAGTTTCCTTTTCTCTTCCCAAATCCATGTCCTCTCTATAATCCCTTTCTTCTTCTTCTTCTTCTTGTTCTTACAAAAGAATCTTTTAGCTCTACAAATATGGGTTCATCCAAGTCAGATCTGAGGTCAACGATCTACCCTGAACCCGTTGACCACTTCGACCGACTACCCGATTCCATTCTTCTCTTAGTCTTCAACAAGATCGGCGATGTTAAAGCTCTAGGAAGATGCTGTGTAGTTTCCAGAAGGTTCCATTCACTTGTTCCTCAAGTCGACAACGTCATTGTTCGTGTTGATTGCGTCATCTCCGACGAAGATGGTGGTTCATCTTCATCTGGCGCTACCTCAGCTGCTGGTGCGGGGTCCACTAGTAAGTCGCGGCATCCAATTTCGTCCCTCCTTAGGTTTCTGTTTCTGGGTCTGGTTAAACCCATTCAATCACTTACTCAGCTGATCTCGATTTCTTCGAGACGATCCGCTGGTGGTTCATTGGACGATGGTTACGAGCAAAATGACGTCACCCATCATTCTCCTACGCAGGTTTTGAAGAATTTCGATGAAATTAAGGTTCTTAGGATCGAGTTGCCTAGTGGCGAATTGGGTGTTGACGACGGCGCTTTGCTTAGGTGGCGCGCTGATTTTGGTTCCACTCTTGATAATTGCGTTATTCTTGGTGCCTCCTCAGTGATTCACCCGGTTAGTAATACTAGCATTAATAGTAATACTACTAACAGTAGTAGTAGTATTGTGGGTGATAGTAATGGGGAACTGGATAACGGGAGCATACCCGAGTCGTTTTACACGAACGGGGGATTGAAACTACGGGTTGTGTGGACGATTAGTTCGCTAATTGCAGCGTCGGCTAGGCATTATTTGTTGCAGCCGATTATAGCTGAGCATAAGAAGCTTGAGAGTTTGGTTTTAACGGATGTGGATGGACAGGGAGTGTTGTGTATGAATAAGGAGCAGTTAGAGGAGTTGAGAGTGAAGCCTCTTTCGGCTTCCTCTGCCTCAAAAAGGACTATGGTGCCAGCACTGAACATGAGGTTATGGTATGCCCCGCATTTGGATTTGCCTGATGGGACAGTATTGAAAGGTGCGACGTTGGTGGCAATTAGGCCAAGTGAGCAGCCTAAGAAGGAGGTGGTTGGGCCAGATGGGAATTGGGTTGGATCGGCGTTTGAGGAGCCTTATGGGACTGCTGCAAGGATGTTGGTTAAGCGGAGGACATATTGTTTGGAGATGAACTCGTTCTGAATGTAGACTTGAAGTGGTTGGGGAGTTTCTTGAACTGATTACTGAGGTAATTTCTTATCCTATGTATTTGGTTATGGATAAAATTTGCGGGACTTAGTGCTAGCAGATTAGAGAGGTTTGTCTTAGTTAAAAATTTATGTTGCATCATCTGGATCTGGTTGTCCTGATTAAAATCCTATGTGGCATTCTATGTGTAGCTGAATAATACTGGCATTAGATGAGTTTAAATGGGGTAACATGGTCTGTGAGGATTCAGAGATATAAGAATTTCTGTGATCTCTCGCTCTCTACACACACAGAGATTGATATTTGTTTCTCATCCTAGAGGAAATGATTTCGTACTTCAGTGGTTTTGCTCGACAATTGCTCTTGTTTTATTACAATCTAGAATTGATTTAATCATCTAACTGTGTTGTAGAATTTCCTCATGCGCCCTTATTTGTGGAATGTAGGAATTGAAAACCGTCCTTATGGTGTGTTACCAATATTCGCATCCAAGGAGTTTCTTGATTAATCTTTTGAATTTGTATATTGGTATTTGTCTAAGAAAAGTCTTTCTTGTTGATTTTTGGTCAATTCGGAAGACTATTAATTTGGGCTACTTTTAAAAACCTGGTCATTTGCTACAAAATGTGTCCTCATCTTCACTTCTTTTATAAATACCATTTTCAAATAATAAACATTTTAGTGTAAGCTTGATTGGCTGTTTTTGTTCTTTTGGCTTTCCTCTATTTACTTTACGTGATTTGCCTCAGAATTCATTAGAAGTTTATATCCGGAGTTGCCCATATATATGCATCTATATTAAGCATTTTCATTATCACTTCAGGGAAAAGCACGGTTCTAAGAAAGGTGGATGAACTCATGCTAGGAATTACTGGAAAATAAAATTTTGTTTTAAGCTAGCTCACTCTGAGTTGTTTAATCAAGCGGGTCTTTGCTGCTAGAGATGACATGCCAGTTGCTCGCCAAACTATGAGCTTTAAATCAGCCCGTCTTACGCATATGATAGGCATCTGAGTATGTTTTAGTTTTAGGCATATGCTTCTAAGAATGCACTAAGTGCTTCCGATTCATGTTACAGGAGTTATGTGCCTTTTAACTTTATAGTCGTATACATTTGATAGTTACCTATTTACCTATTTCTGTAAATATTGTAGGCATGGATATTATATGACATGTTATGTACCTTTTAAGGTTCATGGAGCAACAAAATGTACGTTTTGCTGTATTTGTTGCTGGTTGACTCACACATTGCTACTGGTGTTATGTGAAATGGTACATTTTCCTGTTCATGAAGTTTATGTTTTACCCCGTGGAGCTATTACTCAATTCTATGATGTCTTGTGCACCATAAAATTTTGCGCAGTGGATTGCCCTTGTCAAACTTCTGATACAATGCATATAGTAAACATTGCCACTCCTTATGATATGATACATGTACCCATCCCTCTGAGGACCACAGATTCAAATTTTCCTTCAGTAGACATGGAGTTCTAGATTTGGAACTGTGGTCCTCATAGGGATGGATACATGCTTATAATTGAGCAATTTGACCTATATTTAGACTGGTTTCCATGACATTTGTGACATTTGGGTAATTTTGCTCTGCGTTTTTCAGTTTCTGTGCTTAAACCCCTCTCTTAGTGGGAAGAGTGCAGTGTGTGATGTGTGAGTAGACGCACATTGCGAGTTCAAATCCTATCTTTGGTAACTTGTGAAGTGTAGGAGGATAAACCCATTATCCGCTGAAGTTTTGAATGTAGTACCTGAGATTTAAAAGCGCAGCCAAGTGCAAAAAGCATCCTACGCTCATGCAGGGTCGGGAAGGATGGCACCGATAAGGGTGTGATGTTGACATCCTACCCTAATGCAAGCATTAGTGGTTGTTTTCACGGTTTGAACCATAATCTATAGGTCACACAGAGACCTGAGATTTCTCGATCATAAAAACACTAATGGTTTTGATTCCCACTTCCCACTTTGCCAATTTTGAGAAAAGGGAAAACCAATTTGCCCTAGTCATTTTGAACCAACACTCAAACCTGAATTGAACAAACCAGTCACTTACCAGTTGCCAATAATGCACTTGGCCGAGTGACATGATAGAAACACAAGCCAAATTAGTAGGGATGTATAAAGACAAATAATGTTGAAATTCAGATGATATGTTTGTTAGTTCGTTAGTTCTTCACACGTTGAAGTGTATGAATTATTGCATGGTCGTCCAAGTGACTCACTGTTTTTTCCTCAAGCAGAAATCACTAATAACACTGTTTGGATCAAGAAAATTCGGTAAAAGTATTTTATCATTTCATTTTTTTTCTGGTGCAACTGAATCTGCTTTCTTCCAAACCTCCAATATCTAGATGGTTATAAAATTTTATAGCCGGTATCTATGCTGGTGGAAGGTACTCACCCTCGAAAGAGTTACATGGTTTTCTTTCGAGGAATTTTCATAAAGCACTTTAGTTTCGAGCACATATTTTGGCCTTATGTGTCCATTACTAAAAATAGGTGACCTAACGGCCGCTGCCTAATTACCATTTTCGTTGTATCAACGCATAAGGTCTCGCAGCTTAATAAACGAAGACGACCCTTCATATCTTCAACACACCAATCAGAATTCAGAAGCATGAAATACCAGAACGCACAATGAAGAAGGTCTAAGCTTCACACTCGGTCAACAGTAACAATGAACAAAAGCGTTAAGTTTGAATGGACAAAATTACTCGCACCTGACCTGACCTTTTCCACCATCTTAGTAAATACATGGCATGTGCTTTGACATAGAATGTTATTACTTAGACAGAATACATATTTTACCCATCAAATTTAGGACCAAATTCTTATTACATACCTGTTGAACACGGATTTAATTTTATACACTAAACCTTTTAAAAGTGTGTCAGTTACACACTACTCTTTTCTGTACCAGCTTTTCAGAATATGTGTAAAGTCACGCACCAATAAATAGGGATTTGGTCCTAAATTTGATGGGTAGAATATGTATTCTGCCTATTACTTAACCACAGTAAATTTAACATATATTTTCTCCTTAATTTTATAGTTAACAATGATAAACTAATATATATATATATATATATATGGTGGAAACACCACCTGAGTAAACTTTTGAGAATTTTACGTAAATATCCAAAATAAGTTCAAATTTATCAATCTATAGCTATTAATCATAAACTTATCAAAACTAACAAAATACATACAAAAATTAAAAACTCCAGATAAATAAGGTATTTTTCCCTCCGTAAATCATGCGCAAAGTTCTCTTTAGCGTTATATTAAATTCAAGACGGGAAAAAAATTTCATAGGTGATGAGTGTGATTAGCAACATTGTGCGTTGTAACTGTTTTGTGGCTTTAATTAAAATGGTGGTTTTTGCATTTATGGTCATACATTTTTTTAGGGGTGTACATGTACCGGGTTGGTTCGGATTTTACAATTATTAAATCAAACCAATTGTGTCGGGTTATTAAATATAAAGACCAAACCAAACCAATAAATTCGGGTTTTTCAATATCGGTTTTTCTCGGGTTTTTTCGGATTTTCGGGTTATTCGGGTTTTTTCAATTTTTTTCCGGTAAAATCTTCATAGAACAAAAATTATAACGTATGCTCAAAATATTTCTTTAATCCTAGTAAGATACAACTATATAAAGTATTTTTCAAGAAAATAATACAAAATATGAGATATGTCATGACTCATGACATTATCCTAAAATATTCAACAATAAAAATAATAAAATTGTGTACTATAAATATTGCTAATTAAAAAGTCATAATAAAAATAAACATAATCTAAAAGCACTAATAGCATTCTAAACTTGATAGACTAATGAGGGAGTATTAATTATATGCCTAAAAGCTAAAGAAAAATAAAAATAGGTTATGTATTTTTATCTAAATTATTGCAAAATAAAAAATAGACATTTAATACATTCCCGTGTATAATATTGAATTGAATGTCTTTTGTTAGCATTAGTATTGATTGCTAGCATTATTTAATTTACTAATATTAATTGCTATAAAACTTATTGGAGCATTCAAAAGTTCTAAATCAAACCTTGAAATAATACTTAAAAGATAAAATTATGAAATTTTTAAAGAAATATTTGTAAATTACATTACAATAAGTATATTTATATATTAAATATATCTAAAATTGCTATATATGTAATGTGGGGTTGGTTTGGTTTCAGTTTGACTTTCTTTAGTTAAAACCAAACCAAACCAATTATGGTCGGATTTTTTTTCCAACACCAAACCAAGTCAAACCAAACCATAGTCGGGTTTTTTTTTCCGATTTGACTCGGATTATCGAATTGGTGCAGTTTATCGGTTTTCTTTGTAACCCCAACATTTTTTATTTCTACAAGATCATATCCCTAAACATGTGGTATGTAAGAGCATGCACGTACATATGCACCCTCTTGCGCACACGTTTTGAATTATTGTTGCCTCAGATTTAAAAGGAAAAAAACGATTTTATGAGGCCAAAATAAACTACGAAATCTCTTAGTATGTCATATCAACTTCAGATTTTTTAAAAACTAATATTAAAAATTTCCGAGATTCAAAGTACTTGATATTTTTTCTTAAATTCATTTTGTATGGGCAATGTTAAATTAGTTAAAACTTATATTTCTACTCTGATTTTTGTAAATCTTCTTGCACTTTTAAATTCCTTAAGAAAAGAAATGCCATTCTTCAACCATATGAATCATTAACTTTATTTTGTAATAGAAATTAAATAATTATTTTCGAATATTAATCATTAAGATAACTTAGCTGTTTTTTCCACTTCCAAATAATTTGATTTAATCATTGAAATAGTACTATAACTTAGCTGTGCCCAGCTAAGGATCCTAATGTTCTATCACTTCACCAAATTTCTTGGAAATTATATAGGCTATTATTGACCTTTTAGGCCTCCACTCACATGAGACATTTCTCAACATTTCATGTGAATAATTTTTTTTTTCTGACTTTAGGCATGCATTCATTATTAGTATGATAGACCCTTTGCTATAATTTAAATTGGACGTTTAAGACACTACTTTGGCCAAGGTATTGCATTCGTAGCATTGAAAGACATTAAAATTATAAATGGAAGTTCGATTAATGAAACATCACAACAAATTAAGTTTAAAACTTTAAAATAAATTTGAATTCTTGAAAATTTAGTAAGTATATGATGTAGAATAATAGTATTAACGACCGAGTATCAAGTATTTTGGAGAGCACTCAAAATTGAAGTAACATATAAACAAAGGGAATATTAAAGTTAAAAAACTGTCTTCTACAGGATAGAATAAAAGGCTATTGGATTGTTTAGGATAATATTGGATATTATTTATAGCTTTTTATAGTTAAGTTCAAGATAATATAAACCTTCTCAGCTATCCAAAATCCTGTTGAAACATCTGCTACCAAAACCATGAGAAATCATAGAAAATAATTGAGGGAATAAAATACAGTTCACCTGGAGGAATATACAAGTAACTTTTGATACTACAGCTAAAAAAGATACGCAACTGATGGAAGTTGCTATAGAAATGAGTAAAATATTACCCCACAAGTGTTTGACACACTTTCATTTGTATACGCAATCAATAATCAAGGGAAAAATCACATAGGAATTCAAAAGAATGAATTAAGTTGTGAAGGCACTTTGAGGGAAATAATACTTGGGTACTATGGGTGTGCACATATATCCACGTAGATGGTGATAAATAGATTTCGGCCTAATTCAAACCCAAAAATTAGCTTATAACGTGAGATGGTAAAAATAGCATGCGCTGGCCAATTTTTGGATTGGTCATTCGAAAATAGCCAGCGTTTGCCAAGTCATTGAAAAATAGCCGCTATTTTGCTGCAATAGAGACCAGTCCAGCAAAATGTATCGGAGTTCGGTACACATGTGTATGAACTTCCAGCATATTATGCCGGAGTGTTCAAGTATACTTATACTGAAACTCCAACAAAATATACTGGTGTATTTTTCGAGTTTTGAACAGTGTATTCGCTCATATTCATCTTTACATAAAAAACGATTAAATTTCGATTACTTTTAAAAGTATGACATATTTTGGAATGACCACTTGTAAATATGGCTATTTTTAAATTTCTTCCGGTGAGATGAGATCAAGAAATCCAAATGCCATCTATGTGAGATCAACACCCTCCATCACGCCCATACATCAATTGGGGCCTAATATTGTTAACAATAAATTCGAATATGAATAGCTCTAATACCATGATAAATAAATATTGTCTAACTCAAACCCAAAAGCTAACTGATAAACGGCTAAAGGTGCATATTTTTCGGAATACTTGCATCTCATAACTTGTGTGGTTGGGGGAGGTTACATGAGTGTTTATAGTGAATTTTGCTAAATATAATATGGCTAATATTTTGGCTAGTGCAGTCCATCTCACATAAGCATAAGCGCATTTGCAATGTAGACTTTGTGGGTAATATTCTTTGGGACAAAAAATATTGCACTGTGTGGTGGATATCATTTGCACAAGTTGTATCTTTTCTTTTATAGCTTGGAGGCCAAGGCTTTTTTGCCTATAAAAGGAAAGGTCATTAGTTCATTTTCTACACACGAACAAGGCTTGAGTCTTCATTTTTGTTTTTTCATCTCCTTCTTTATTGAGAGTTATTTGTAAGAGAGCTAAGTGTTGGAAAATACGCGTGTGATCCCTTTTCTTTGGAGTGATTTTGTGAGGTTATTCTTTCGTAGGTATTTGGGATTAATTGAATTATTTACTCTAATTTTGTACTCTTAGTGGTATAGTGAATTTTCTCCTCTCCGCTTGCGGACATAGATCACTTTGATCGAATCAGATTAAATTTGTGTCTTCTTTATATGATTTAATTGTCATTGTTATTAACATGCATTGTCTTTGTTATTGTCATTATAATATTGTTTGGCTAAATTTTACACTACACGATTTCTCGATCCTAATAAATTAGTATCAGAGTTAGATCTAATCGAATTTATTTCAGTAGTCAATATAACTCTAACAAGACTTATGTTGAGAAATTTAATCTAGGTGCAAACTTCGGAATATGACAATTAATGATGGAAGCTATCCCAATTCAGGATGTCTTAGATTTGATAGTGCAAGGAAATGAAAAGAAGCCTAATAAAATGACGGAATATGAGTTTGTTGTCATTGACAAAAAGGCAAAAGTAGGTATTATTTTAAATATATCAAATGAGGTTTTGCGTGAAGTTGCTACAGGAAAGCACAACTAAAGACATGGGAAAAGCTGAAAATCCTGTATATGAAAAGAATAGTAGAAAATAGGCTTTACCTAAAGCAAAAACTCTACACGTTTCGTGTGGATGAAGGTACCTCTATACTTACACATCTTGATACTTTTGATTCTCTTTTTATGAATTTACGTAACATAGAGGCTAAAATAAAAAATGAGATCAAGCTGTATTATTGCTTGTTTCTTTACCCCAGTCGTTTAAACATATAATAGATACTATGCTTTATGGAAAGGATAATATCTCTTATAAATACATCAAATCTATTTTGAAATTAAAAGAACAAATAGATATAGATATTATTGGGGAAATTAGTTGGAAACAAGGGGAAGCGTTGTTCATAAGAGGTAGATTAAATAAGAAGAACTCAAGTAGTTAGGAAACCTAAATCAAGGTCAGAATTCAGATACAAAAATATTATATGTAAATACTATTATAAGAAAGGTCACATTATTTCTGAATAATTTGACGGTCCCGGAGGGTCTATAGAAAAATATGGGACTTGGTCGTATGCCCGGAATTGAATTTCGAGGCCCCTAGCCCGAGAAATGAATTTTTGAAGAAAATATTTTAACTGAAAAGTATAAGAAGCTTGGAAATTGAATAATGTTTTAATATGATCGTATCGAGCCCGTATGTTGGTTCTTGTGACGAGCCGACCCGTCGTCTCATGAGTTACTGCTCTATTTTCCTCATTTCTACTTTTTATGCTTCGTTATCCGTGTTCTATGCGGTCGAGTTAATTGGTTTGCGTTTAGAGTGGAATTGGTAAGAAATGAGATACTTAGTCTCGTTTAATAAGGCTTATGTTGGAAAAGATCAATCGAATGTGACTTTCGATGGTTCGATTAGCTTCAGCGTGTGATTTCTGGCCTAGGAGCGTGATCGTAATTGGTTTTGGAGGTCCGATGTAGAATTAGGCTTGAATTAGCGAAGTTAGTATTTTGGCGATTCCGGTTGATAGGTGAGATTTTGATCCGGGGGTCAGAATAGAATTTCGAGAGTTGCTGTAGCCTCATTATGTTATTTGGAATATGTGTGCAAAATTTTAGGTCATTTGGATATGGTTTGGTTGGGATTTTGATCAAAAGCATATTTCAGACGTTTTTAGAAAACTTTGGCTTGAATTTGATGTGAATTGATGGATTTGGTATTATTTGAGGTATTTTGATGATTGGAACAAGTTTGAATGAGATTTTAAGGTGTGTTGGCACTTTTGGTTGAGGTCCCGGGGGCCTCGGGGTGATTTCGGATGTCTAACGGGAAGTTTTGAGACTTTAAGGATTGCCGAAAATTGCAACAGCAGTTGCAGACAATTTTGGTCATCGCGATCGCATGAGGTCCTTTGCGATCACGTAGATGGATTTTGGTCAGGTCTGAGTTTGCGCTTCACATTTGCATCTGAGGATTCATGTTCGTGGAGTGCGAGTTGCTTGTGCTTTGCGTTCGCAGGTGAGTTTTCGCATTCACATAGAAGGCTTTGGAGTCCAGGTGTGATTATTCTTCACTTCGCATGGAGGGGAACGTGTTCGCGTAAGTTTGAGAGTTAGTGCATCGCGTTCGCATTGCTATGGTCGCGTTCGCTTAGAGTGCTTTTGAGAAGACGAAATTTTGCACTTTGCGATTGCGAGGCTTTGGCTGCGATCGCGATGAAAGATTTACAGGACTGGGATATGAGTTTATTAAATATTTCATCCGCGACTTTGAACCATTTTTCCACCATAGCTGGGTATTTGAGATCTCTTTAAGGGAAATGGAAGAGGGATTCAAGGAGGATTGATTGGAGGTAAGTTTTATGAACCAAAAATGTGATTATATTGTGAAATTAACCTAGAAATTCATGAAAATTTAGCGAAAAATAGAAGAACTAGGGCTTGAGATTTTAAATTGGGATTTGAGGAGCCCTTTGAGGTCGGATTTGACAAGTTTTAAAATGTATGGAATCGTGGAAGGATAAGGAACCCGTTGAAATGAAAAGTTCTGAGTCTCAAGAAGTGGGCCCGAGGCTCGAGTTTTGTTAATTTCAGAATTTTTGATATTTTTTGATAGTTTTCGCTTGGGTTTTGTTCCCTAGCATATTGTAACGTATTCGTTCTGGTTTTGGTCAGATTCGACGCGCGAGGAGGCCGATTTGAGAGGCAACAGCATAACGAGCTAGAGCATTAGCTGGTTCGAGGTGAGTAATAAATGTAAATGGTATCCTGAGGGTTTGAATCCCAGGATTTGCACATAGTAGTGCTATATTGAGGTGAGACATGCGCTTGCTGATGAGCGTGGGGTCGTTTACTATTAGGGATTATGACTTGGTCCGTCCCGAGTGATGCTTTTACCGCGTATTTGATTGAAGCTTACTTGTTATCATCATTATTCAGACTGATTGTCATTTTTGGGCTTCGTGCTAACTATTTGAACCCTCTGGGGAGTTTTATCACTATTTCCTTACTGTTTTGACTTACTACTTGAACTCAGTCGTACCGTGTTCCATTGTTTTGCAACTCAGCCACTTTTACTCTATTTTGAAACAAAAATGATATATTAAATTATGTTTTGGGCTGAGAACTGCTGTTTTACTAGTGCCCAAGGCGCTTATATAATTTCTGGATTGAGCATGGCCAAGGGCCAGATGTGAGGTCACTATGAGATCGGGCTGCGCACTGCAGCAGTGTTATACTGATAGTGATATGAGGCCGAGGGCCAAGATTGATGCCACGAGATGGCTTGATTTTGCGCTCGGGCCATAAGGGGCCTCTCTCGGAGACTGTACACCCTAGTGAGCGCCGTCGATGAATATGTGGATCGGGCAGCACGCTGTAGTGGGTACTATAAGGTACATTCTGTGCGTTGACTTTCCTTTACTTTCTATCACTTAACTGCTTACTTGTTGTAGAATCATATTTCGATTCCATTGGTTTATTGCTTTCATATTACTTGTTTCAAATTGCCGGATTATCGATTACTCTGTGTTTCTCCGTGATTTCTTATTCTAAGTCAGTATTTATGCTTATTACTCATTGGGTCGGAGTACTCACACTACTCCCTGCACCTTGTGTGCAGATCTAGGTGTTCCCGAGGCAAGTTAAAGCTTTCCTGCTATTCAGTATTCACCGGAGTCATCGAGGGTAGCTGCATGGCGTCCGCAGACCTGATATCTCCCTTCTATCATTTGATTTTATCCACATTCCCTAGGTTGGTATGTATTAGGATGTTAAAATTTTATTAGAGGTTCAAGACTTGTGACGCTGGATCTGTATAAGCTTTGTAGTAGCGTTATCACCGAATTTTCGCATATTTAACTCTTGTTCCAGTCTTTTATTATGGTAATTATGCATTTTAACTATGTTAGCCGATAATGAACTTCATAAGAAAACGAGTTGAGGTTCTTAGTTGGTCAGACTTGCCTAGTAGTGTGTTGGGTGCCATCACGATCGGGGTTGGGGTCATTACAAATTGGTATCAGAGCCTAGGTTACATCGGTCACACAAGCCATGAGCCGGTTTAGTAGAGTCTCGCAGATCGATACAAAGACATCTGTATTTATCCTCGAGAGGCTGCCAAACCTTTATGCAAAACTTAATATTCTTGAAATTCTAGTCGTACGACTTTGTGATCCAAGAACTAAACTTCTGTTATTATTTTCTCGCTGATGGTGAGGATGTGAGCTACCGGACGAGGTGGACGACCACCAGTGCCACCCACTGAGGCAACCAGAGGCCGTGGATATGGTCATGGACGTGGCAGAATAGCGAGGGCAGCACGTGTTGACCCACCAGCTGCCCCAGCAGCACCAGTTCAGGCACTAGCTGTGCTTATCGTGATCCCGGGTCTTCAGGAGGCCGTTTCAAAGATCTTATCACTTTGCACTGGCCCGGCTCAGGCAGTTTCAACTACTATCGCAGTAGCTACTTCGCAGGCTGGAGGAGGCAATCAGACCCCCGTTGCTCGCACACCTCGGCAAGTAGTTTAGAGATTGCAAATGCCGGGGGCACCTCCAGCTCAGCCGGTTGCACTAGTTTAGAAGTCCATAGTACCAGCCATGCCGGATGATGAGTAGCGTCATCTTGAGAGGTTTGGTAGGTTCCATCCTACGTTATTCAGTGGTACTGAGGGCGAGGATGTAGGATTTTCTTGACAAGTGTCAGCGGATACTCCGTACAACATGGATTCTTGAGTCTAGTGGTGTGGCATTTACCACCTTTCAGTTCTCCTGGGCTGCTTTTACTTGGTGGAAGGATTTTGAGAGGCGTAGACCTATCGGTCCAGCACCCCTTTCTTGGCAGCAATTCTCCGCTCTCTTCCTTGAGAAGTATGTATCGCATTCCCGCAGAGAGGAGCTATGTAGGAAGTTTGAGTGATTGACGCATGGGGATATGATTGTGACCCAGTATGAGATGCGGTTTTTTGAGTTGGCTCGTCATGCCATTTGAAAGATTTCGTTAGATTGTGAGAGGATCGGGAGATTTGTGGATGGCCTTAATTACCATCTCCATATTCTGATGACTAGAGAGAGAGAGTATTGGGTGCTACATTCGAGGAGGTAGTTGATATTGCTCTTGAGATTGAGACAGTTTGCCATAGGGAGCGAGAGGAGAGGGAGGCCAAGAGGCCTCGAGGATAGGGCAGTTACAGAGGTGCTCCTTTGAGGGGCCAGTTCCAGCATGGTAGAGGTCGATCTTTCAGTACTGCTCAATCAGCCCGTCCAGAGTATCGTGGGGCATCTTCAGGTCGTGGTCATCATGGTTCTCAGCAGGGCCAGTCTACACTCACTGCCCTCCCAGCTCAGAGTTCATCTCGTGCCCCATCAGCTCAGGGTTCTTCTGCGCCGAGTGTATCTGCTAGTCACTCCGGTTTGAGAGGTTCCCTTCAGTCCCCTTCTCCAGCACCTGGGAGTTGATATGAGTGAGGAGAGTTTGGGCATATGAGGAGGTAGTGCCATCAACTTCGTGATGGTCAGTTTCAGCAGAGGGGTCAGCCATCGACTTTTGCTCCAGTTACTTCACCAACCACCCAGCCAGCTAGGGGTAGATGTCAGGAAGCAATGGGTCGCCCCATAGGGGGAGGTCGATCAGGCTGTGGCCAGGCTCATTTCTATGCTATTCTAGGCAGGACAAATGTCATTGCTTTAGATGCTATCATTACAGGTATTGTTTCAATCTGCCATAGAGATGCCTCTGTATTATTTGATCTCGGTTCCACCTATTCTTATGTGTCATCATATTTTGCTCATTATTTGGGTGCGCCCTAGGAGTTTCTTGATTTACCTGTTCATGTGTCTACCCGGTGGGCGATATTGTTGTTGTGGACCGTGTGTACCGGTCATGTGTTGTGACTATTGGGGGTCTGGAGACCAGAGTTGATCTATTTCTATTTAGCATGGTGGTGTCACACCTCCTTTTTTCGCTATACACCCCCGCAAAAGGGCGTAAAGGAGTTTTTCCATTTAAAGGACAATCGGAACGGGATTTAATATTAATTGTTCAGAGTCGACACTTGGGAGATTAATAGTGTCCCAAGTCACCGGTTGAATCTCGAACCGAGGAAAAAAATGACTTTGTTAACAGTCTGCAAAGTAGAAATCCGGATAAGGAATTCTGTTAACCCGGGAAAAGGTGTTAGGCGTTCCCGAGTTTCGTGGTTCTAGCACGGTCGCTCAACTGTTGCATTTAGCTTTTATCTGATTTTATTATATGAAGAGCCTATGTGCCAATTTATGCTTAACCGCTTTTATTTAATATAATATTTATTTAAGAGAAAATAAAAGTCGTTTAAAGTGTGTTTTCGGAATGCGCCACATCAAATGAACCCGCAATCCTAGGCTCACTCTATTCAACGTTTTAGGATTTGGATTTGGGCCGCATAAAATACCCACCCATATTAAGGAAGGTAAAATTATTAAAATACGTGCCTAAAAGATTCTAGCACGTTATTATCATTTGGGAGGGCCGTGAAATTCACTAAACGGCCCTTCCTGATTTTTTAAATATTTTTAAACCTTTATTTAGGGCCCCGCAATTTGTATTTTTGTTGTGCGATGCTCGTCTCATTTATTTTAAAAGGATAAACCTAACTATATTTTCTATTTTCGATTTTTGGTTTCTAATAAGAAAAGAAAAGTTCTTAATTAATTATATTTAGAATCCGGACATTAAGTCAAAGTCTGGGTCCAAATAAAAGGACGAACCTTTTAGTTTAAAATCCGCTACCCAACTCAAAATGCGAACTGAGCCCAAATAGCTGGCCCAATTCTAAAAGAACGGGCCAATTGATCTAATAGCCCATTTCTTCATAATTCAAAACCAGAACCACACCCTAAATTCACTTGCCTAACGCCAAACCTGACAGCCCAAAATATTACCAAATCAATATGTAACGAGAAGTAAGGAAAACAAATGGAAAAAAAAAATCAACAAACGAGAATCCACCCAGGCTTGAACAAGCATATGCATAACAGTTATTGCAATCTCATATGGGAATTTCTTTATCAAAGGAATCAGTGAGGCAATATTAATCAAAGAAACATTAAACATTCCCAATAATAAATTTGTCCAAAATGCTTAAATCAGCAACATAGAGGCAGTGTTCATATACTTAAACAAATATGAAATTAACCAAGTAATTGAGACAATAAGGAACGAAGGGAATTGCACCTCAAGTATCGAAGCTTGATTTTAATTTACGGATGAAACCCATCCATGTACACGATAGTTGAAATAAGTCAGCAACTAAGCTCAACCAAATGACTACGACCGCACCGGAGAAAACTCGAACAGAACCTCCACGAGAAGCTCCACCGGATTTCGACGGAGTTTTGTTGCTCGGCTCGACTATCCTGACTCGAAGAAAACAGCCTTCGAAGGAGAAGACGACGTGGGGGTCGTTAATGGATTTTTGGGTGTATTATGGTTGAAGGAGGAAGGTGGAGATGGTGGTCGTTTGAGGGGGTGTCGATGGCTGGTGATTGACGACGCAGCAGCTATGGAGTTTTGGTTGGTCGATGACTAAGCTGGGGACGATGGACGCTGGTTCGTTGGGTGGCTGTTACGTGAAGGAGCTGGGCGTGGGAGTTGGATGGTCGACTGGCGATGGTGGAGAAGACGACTGTGGCTGGAGTGGCGGATTGCTGGTGGTCGCCGGTTTCAGGCAGTCCTGGTCGTCTTTTGGGGTGGTATTGACGACGGGAAACAGGGGTGAAGGCTGTTGCTGTGGCTGTTCGTGGTTGACGAAAGCAGAAGCAGAAGGGGTCGTTTTTACGTAAGGAGGAGGTCGTTTGGACGTGAGGGAGAAGACGACGAAGCAGCAGCTCGTTATTCTCTCTCCCCTCCCTTTTTCGTTCTCTTTCTGACGCCCCCCTCTTATTTTTCTGCGTTTTTTGCTTTTTCTGTCATCTCTTTTTTTTTGTTCCAGCTCCTCCCCTCTGTTATGAGTGTGCATGTGTTTTTATATGTATTTGTGATTGTGTGTATGCCTTTGTGTGCTCACGTTAAGGCTGGAAGTGGCCCGGTTCGGAACCAGAATCGGACCGGAACCACGGTTCTGGCGGTTTCGGCGGTTCCGGTTCCGCGGTTCCATCCGGTTCCAAACGGTTCCGCAACGTTTGGAATTTTAAAAAAAAAAAAAAAAAATTTTTCAAAATTCGGAACGATGCGGAACCGTTTGGACCCGTATGGAACCGGACCGGTTCAGGCGGTTCCATCCGGTTCCAACCGGTTCCGCAACGGTCCGGATTTTTAAAAATATTTTTTTTTATTTAAAAATTTCAAACGGCTCTTTTTCAAAATAAGCCGTTTGGAATTTTCAAAAATAGCCATTTAACCCCCAAATTTTAATTTAACCCCAAACTTTATATAATTACACAATTTTCCATTTCTGAACTATAAATACCCCCTCATTCTTTCATTTTAATTCACCAATTCATCAATATATCTCAATCTCTCTCAATCTCTCTCAAGCTCTCTTTCAATCTTTCTAGTGCAAGTGCTTAATTTATTGTTGCAATTTCGTGAAACATTGTGAAGTTGTTGAATTGAAGTTTTCAAGTGTTCGATTTCAACGATTTTCAATTTTCAAGAAGTTGTTCGTCAATCCAGTAAACTCGTTTCAACTCTTACGTGATTAGAATATTTTTGTGTGTTGTTATTTTGCTTAATTATAATTAATATGGCATTTTCACTGAAAAATATGTTCGGAAAAGGAAAAAATAAAACCGGTAAAAGTAGTCGCCAAAATACTACCCCTCCCCCGGCTCCCCGACCTAGAAAAGATAAACAAGTTGAAACTAGTAGCCAACCTAGAAATACTAATGAAAACTTCGGAATACTTGATAGTAATCACTCGTGTTTTCAATTTAGCGATGTTGATTTTCTACATGATGTAGCAGTCGGTGATAGAATAGATGATGATATTATGAATATGCTTTATCCTAATGCACCAATATTAGAGGGAAATGAGGATGATGATGATGACGAAACCCAAGCTCCGGTAGATTTAGATGATACACCTACTAGTCCTGCTACTAATGAACCGGAACACCCACCCGTACAAACTCCCACTTTTAGTAGACAACCTCCTAAACGTTCAGAAACTTCATTAGTTTGGCAATTTTTTATTCAACTAAGAGAACAAAATAAGGCTAAGTGTAAATCTTGTGGGAAATTACTTGTGCATAGGTATACTGGAGATCGTAGCGGCACAGGTAGTTTAGTTAAACATATAAAATTACACCCTAGCGATAAGGCTAGATATATCCAATTGAAAGCGCAACAAGAGGGGAGGACAAGTCCTGAAACAACAGTTAACCCAAGTACTGGTTCTAATCTAGTTCAACCAGGAATAAACACAGTCACCGGAGGTATATTGTATTACGATCCAAATAAGGATCGTGAAGAACTAGCTAAAATGATTACTGTTATGTGTTTGCCTTATTCTTTTGCTTCTAATCCTGCTTGGATTCATTATATTAGAAGAGTATTTAATCCTACATATAAAGGTTGGCCTCGCGCCACAGTTAAGGCCGACATTTATTAATTCACGGCAAACAGGTAAGTTTATTGCTAGCACTGTTTCAGATGTATGTAGATATTTTTGTTTTAGTGATAAAATAATGTCAATTTCCATGGATAACGCTAGTAGCAACACTAATGCAATAGGTATTTTAACTAGAACACTTAATCCTGCTTTTACAAATATTTTCCATGTTAGATGTATATGTCATATTTATCATTTAATTGTTGGTGATGGTATGAGAATTTTAAACATAGAAATTAAAAAGGTTAAATTCGCTCTTAATTGGCTTTTTTATTCAAACCGTAGAAGTAGACTTAGAGAATATTTTAAAAAATGTGACGAATATGGCCTTAGAGAAAGAAAGGTTCCTAAACCTTGCCCAACTAGGTGGAACTACATGTACGAAAGTTTAGTAGTGGCGTATGAATATAGAAACCCAATTAACGCTACTTATAATTCTCGGGATTGTGGAGAGGAAGATAATGACATGTTAACTAATCAAGATTGGACTAACGTTAAAATTCTATTAGATTTTTTAGAATATTTTCATGTGGCTACAAATGCTTTATCTGGCCAATACTATCCAACTATTTCTAACTGTTTAGTATATATTGCCGCACTTGCTAATTTATTTGTTGATTTTAACGAGGGAGGGGAAATTTATGAATATGCAATAACAGAAATGAAAAAGAAGTTTAAAAAATATTTTTTTCCAATCCCTCCTATATATGGTGTGTCTGCTATGCAAAATCCTACTATGAAATTAGGAGGACCTCACTTTTGGTATTCTAGTATTTATCAAGCTTTAGATCTTGATGAAGAAGAAATGGCTACACTATCTGATGCGCAAGCATCAATTAAAGTGAATGCTCAAACTGTTTATAATGCATATAAACAGGCGTTAGAGCATGCTAGGCCAAATATTCCAACCCCAACTTCGTCCACATCACAGGCGTCTAAAAGAGCTGCTGGCTTCACAGCTCTTAAATCGTGGACTGAGTTCAGGGGTACTCAAGGGGAAAATGTAGATGATATTTCCCATTTAAATGAGCTTCAAGTTTATTTGTCGCAGGGATTAGAGAATGAGAATCCAGACGGCTCTTTCGACCTTTTGGATTGGTGGAAGACAAGGGAAAAGCATTTTCCCGTTCTTGCAAGGATGAATCGGGATGTTCTGTCGATTCAAGCGTCAACTGTTGCATCGGAGAGCGTTTTTAGTCAAGCAAGACTACAAATAGGTGATCATAGAGCGTCGATGCGGGATAGCTTGGAAAAATCAGTGCTATTCCGAGATTGGATCCGCTCTGAAAGAAGGAACTTTGGGCTAGCTGAATCTCAACCAGAAATAGATGAGTGCTATGAAGAAATACTAGCAGAACTTGCTCAGGAAGCAACTTCACCCGGAAGTGGAGATGAACAATCTTCATTTCCACCACCGCCAACACAACCACCTCCAAACCTTGAAGGTTTTATGAGATTTGTTAGAAATAATGCATAAATTATGGTGTAACTTGTACATTGGCATGTCTTCTTTTAGTTTTTTTTTCTTTTAATGGTGGTATTAGTACCATGTTGTGCTGATTCCATTGGGGAAAGGAAGACTAAGAAAGATATGCCATTTTGGTCAATAAATATGCTTTTTATCAAATCCTTGAATAACTTTGTCTCAATATTTTTTTGTCTTTACTTCTATATCAATCCTTGAATGTTTATATAACATATAATATATAACATACAACAAATAATACTAATGACAAATTCTTTTATCAATATGTACTACTTATATAAAATTTATACTAATTACTAAGTACTACACAATATATACTATTTATATACGATAGTGTATTACTTAACAATAATATATACACCACTTATACACAATATATACTAATTACCAAACACAATATATACTATAATTAATAACATAGTACACCATATAAAAATATATTCTACAATATACTAATCACTACTATACAAGATATTGATTTAAAAAAAAAAAAATAACTCGGAACCATCGGGAACCGCCTGGAACCGCCAGAACCGCGGTTCCGGAACCGCCAGAACCAGAACCGAGCGGTTCTGGAACCGTATGGTAGCGATTCCGGCTCCGGAACCGCCAGAACCGGAACCGCCAGAACCGCCAGAACCGCAGAACCGGAACCGCCAGAACCGGAACCGCCAGAACAGGAACTGCAGACCCAAATAAACCCAGAATCGGAACCGGATACAGCCTTAGCTCACGTAAGAGTTGAGTGATTGTGAAGCGTGTGGAGTGATTGTGAGGTGTCTGACAAAGTTTGTTACAAAGTGGGTAATAAAGAATCTTTGGCATGTGCTATTATTCATTGGCTCTTATTTTAATTCAATTGTGTAAGACAAAAAATTTATAGAGGTATCTAACACAATTAAACCCAAAACAGTGTAATTAACTATAACTATGAAATTTATTTCACGAAACTAAACTTCCTAAAATTAGATGAAACTAGGTAAAATGTATTTTTCTATTTTCTTTAAGGAAAACAACGTTTTAAGAACAATAAAATAAAATAACATAAAATAAAAAGAAAAGTTCAAATCCTAATTGGCATGAAATGATATTTAACACGTGACCTTAATTTTTAATTTTATCAAAAATAAGATAAAGCATACGTAACTAGACAAACTTAAAATAATTGAAAATATTTTTTGTGATTTTCATTTTTGTGACGAAAATAAAATAAAGAAGTCAAAAATAGTTGAAATTGCTATATTAGGCCTAAACTAGATATTTACACGCTAAAATATATAAAATCTAGGGGAGGGTCGAAAATCACATGTCTATAGGTGGACTTTGATGTTATTTTGGGCTTGAATTGGTTATTTCTATGTCATGCTATTCTAGACTGTCATGCTAAGACAGTCACTTTGGCCATGCCGGGTGTACCGCGGATCGAGTGGCGTGGTGTGACTGATTATGTTCCTAGTGGAGTGATCTCTTTCTTGAAGGCCAGCGTATGGTTGGGAAGGGTTGTCTTTCATATCTAGCTTTTGTGCAGGATGTTGGAGCTAAGACTCCTTGCATTGATTACGTTGCAGTGGTGAGGGATTTTCCCGATATTTTTCCTGCAGACCTGCCGGGCATGCCACCTGACATGGATTTTTATTTTGGTATTGATCTGGTGTCGGGCACTCAGCCCATTTTCATTCTGGCGTATCGTATGGCACCACTAGAGTTGAAAGAATTGAAGGAGCAACTTCAGGAACTCCTAGATAAGGGGTTTATTCGGCCTAGTGTGTCGCCGTGGGGTACGCTGGTTCTGTTTGTGAAGAAGAAGGACGACACACTAAGAATGTGCATTGATTACAGGCAATTGAACAAGGTAAGAATTAAGAACAAGTATCTCCTGCCTCGTATTGATGATTTATTCGACCATCTTTAGGGAGCGAGAGTGTTCTCTAAGATTGATCTCCGTTCGGGCTATCACAATTTGAAGATCAGGGATTCAGATATTCTTAAAACTGCTTTCAAGACTAGATATGGTCACTATGAGTTTCTTGTCATGTCTTTCGGGCTGACCAATGCCCTAACAACGTTCATGCATTTGATGAACAGTGTATTTTGGCTTTATCTGGATTCGTTCATTATTGTATTCATCGACAATATTTTGGTGTACTCGCGTAGTCAGGAGGAGCACGCAGAGCATTTGTGAGTTGTATTGCAGAGATTGAGGGAGGAGAAGCTTTATGCAAAGTTCTCCAAGTGTGAGTTTTGGATCGGTTCAGTGGCTTTCCTTGGATACGTAGTGTCCAGCAAGGTTTTCAGGTTGATCCGAAGAAGATAGAGGCAGTGCAGAGTTGGCCTAGACCGTCCTCAGCCATAGAGATTCGTAGCTTTCTTGGGATGGCAAGCTATTATTGCCGGGTTTTTAGAGATTTTCATCCATTGCATTGCCCTTGAACAAGTTGACTTAGAAGGGTGCTCCATTTGTATGCTCAAACGAGTGCGAGGAGGGCTTTTAGAGGCTCAAGACAGCTTTGACCACAGCTCCAATATTGGTTTTGCCATCAGCTTCAGGTTCATATACCGTATATTGTGATGCTTTCAGAGTTGGTATTGGCTATGTATTGATGTATGAGGGTAGCGTTATTGCATATGCTTCTCGTTAGTTGAAGCCCCATGAGAAGAACTACCCTGTTCATGATTTGGAGTTGGCTGCCATAGTTCATGCATTGAAGATTTGGAGGCACTACTTATATGGCGTATCTTGTGAGGTATTCACCGATCATCCCAGACTTGAGCATTTATTCAAGCAGAAAGATCTTAATTTGAGGCAGCGGAGGTGTCTAGAGTTTCTTAAGGATTATGATATTACTATTCTGTATTATCCGGGAAAGGTCAATGTAGTGGCCGATGCTTTGAGCCGAAAGGCAATGAGTATCGGGAGTTTGGCGTATATTCCAGTTGGGGAGAGACCCCTTGCAGTTGATGTTCAGGCCTTGGCCAATCGGTTTGTGGGTTTAGATATTTCAGATTCCAGTCGGGATTTGGCTTGTGTGGTTTCTCGGTCTTCCTTTTATAATTGCATCAGAGAGCGTTAGTATGATGATCTGCATGTGCTTGTTCTTAAGGACCAAGTTCAACATGAATGATTCCAAATATGTGACCATCGGTGATGATGTCATGTTGAGGATGCATGGCCGGATCTGTGTGCCCAATATGGATGGGCTTAGAGAGTTGATTCTGGAGGAAGCCCATAGCTCGTGGTATTCTATTCATCTGGGTGCCACGAAGATGTATCAGGATTTGAGGAAGCATTATTGGTGGAGAAGAATGAATATGGTTAATGTCGGATTTGTGGCTCGGTGTATCAAGTGTCAGCAGGTGAAATATGTGCATCAGAGATCGGGTGGCTTGCTTCCGCAGATGGATATCCCGAATGGAAGTGGGAGAGGATCACTATGGACTTTATTGTTGGACTTCCTCGGACTTTGAAGAAATTTGGGTGATTGTGGATCGACTGAACAAATCCACACACTTCATTCTTGTGTGTACTGCCTATTATTCGGAATGGTTGGCAGGGATTTATATTTGGGAGATTGTTCAGTTGTATGATATTCCAGTTTCCATCATCTCAGATAGAGGTACTCAGTTTACTTCGTAGTTTTGGAGAGCCGTGCAGAGAGAGTTGGGTACTCAGGTGGAGTTGAGCATAGTGTTTCATCCTCATACGGACGGACAGTCCGAGCGTACTATTCAGATATTTACGTGCTTGTGTCATTAATTTGGAGGTTCATGGGATGAGTTTTTACCGCTTGCAGAGTTTGCCTACAACAACAGCTACCAATCAAGTATTCAGATGTCTCCGTATGAGGCTTTGTATGGGAGACGGTGCAAATCTCCAATTGATTGTTTCTAGCCCAGTGAGGCTAGGCTATTGGGGGACAGATTTGGTTCAGGATGCCTTAGAGAAGGTGAAGGTGATTCAAGAGAGGCTTCGTACAGTACAGGCACGTCAGAAGAGTTATGCGGACCAGAAGGTTCGAGATGTGTCCTACATGGTGGGTGAGAAGGTCCCGTTGAAGGTTTCACCAATGAAGGGTGCTATGAGATTTGAGAATAAGGGGAAGTTGAGTCCACGGTTCATTGGGCCTTTTGAGGTACTTCGGAGGATTGGGGAGGTGACTTATATGCTTGCTTTACCTCCCACCTTGTCGACCGTGCATATGGTATTTCATGTTTCTATGCTCCGGAAGTATTTTGGGGATCCATCTCATGCTTTGAATTTTAGTACGGTTCAGTTGGATGATGATTTGATCTTTGATGTGGAGCCAGAGTCTATTTTAGGTCGTCAGGTTCGGAAGCTAAGATTGAAGGATATAGCTTCAGTGAAAGTGCAGTAGAGAGGTCGGCCCATGGATGAGGATACCTGGGAGACTGAGCGGGATATGCGGAGCAGATATCCTCACTTATTTGAGGCTTCAAGTATGTTTCTTGGCTCGTTCGAGGATGAAAGTTTGTTTAAGTTGGGGAGGATGTGACGACTCGAACCGTCGTCTCATGAGTTACTGCTCCGTTTTCCCCATTTATTCTTCTTTATTCTTCGTTATTTATGTTGTATATGGTCAAGTTTATTGGTTTGCTTGTGGAGTGGAATTGGTAAGAAATGGAGACACTTAGTCTCTTTTAATAAGGCTTAAGTTGGAAAAAATCAACCAAATGTTGACTTAGGAGTTAGAGGGATCGGATGTGAGTTTCGATGGTTCGGTTAGCTTCGGGTGGTGATTTGTGGCTTAGGAGCATGATCAGAATTGGTTTTGGAGGTTCGATGTACAATTAAGCTTGAATTGGTGAAGTTAGTATTTTGACGATTTCCAGTTGATAGGTGAGATTTTGATCCGGGGTCGAAATGGAATTCCAAAAGTTTTATTTGGGATGTGTGTGAAAAATTTTAGGTCTTTTGGATGTGGTTTGGTTGGGTTTTGATCAAAAGCGTGTTTTGGACGTTTTTAGAAAACTTAGGCTTGAATTTGATATGAATTGATGAATTTGGTGTTGTTTGAGGTGTTCTGATGATTGGAACAACTTTGAATGAAGTTTTAGGGCATGTTGGTACTTTTGGTTGAGGTCCCAAGGGCCTTGGGGTGATTTCGGATGGCTAACGAGAAGTTTTGAGAATTTAAGAATTGCAAAAAATTGTGACAGCAGTTGCAGACAATTTTGGTCATCGCGATCGCGTGAGGTCCGTCACGATCGCGTAGAAAGATTTTGGTCAGGTCTGAGTTTGTGCTTGGCGTTCACGTCTGAGGGCTTGCATTTGCAGAGTGTGAGTTGCTTGTGCTTCACTTTCGCAGGTATGTTTTCGAGTTGGCATAGAAGGCTTTGTAGTCCAGGTGTGATTGTTCTTCGCGTTCGCATGGAGTGGGATGTGTTCGCGTAAGTTTGAGAGTCAGTGCATTGTGTTTGCATTGCAATGGTCGCGTTCGCATAGAGTGCTTTTAGAAGCCGAAATTTTTTCCTTCGCGATCGTGATTAAGGATTTACAGGACTTGGTAAGTTTATTAAACATTTCATCCGCGGCTTGGAACCAATTTTCCACCATAGTTGAGTATTTTGAGAGCTCTTTGATAGAAATTAAAGAGGGATTCAAGGAGGATTGATTTGAGGTAAGTTTTATTAACTAAAACATGATTATATTGTGAAATTAACCTAGAAATTTATGGAAATTTAGCTAGAAATGGCAGAACTAGGGCTTGGAATTTTGAGATTATAAATTTGGATTTGATGGGCCATTTGAGGTCAGATTTGAGAATGTTTGATATGTATGGACTCGTGGAAGGATAAGGAATCTACTGAGCTGAAAATTTCTGAGTTTCGAGAAGTGGGCATGGGGCTCGGGTTTTGCTAATTTCGGGATTTTCGATATTTTTCAATTGTTTCAGCTTGGGCTTTGTTCCCTTAGCATATTGTGACGTATTCATTTTGGTTTTTTTTGTCAGATTCGACGCAGGAGGAGGCCGATTTGAGAGGCAAAGTGATAGCGATCTAAAGCTTTAGTCGGTTCGAGGTGATTAATGAATGCAAATGATGTCCCGAGGGTTTGAAACCCTGGATTTGCACATCATAGTGCTATATTGAGGTGAGACGCGCTTGATGAGCATCTGGTCATTTACTATTGGGGATTATGACTTGGTCTGTCCCGAGTGATGCTTTTACTGCGTATTTGACTGAAGCTTACTCGTTATAATCATTATTTTGACTGATTGTCATATTTAGGCTTCGTGCCAACTATCTGAACCCTTCGGGGAGTTTTATCACTATTTCCTCTTTGTTTTGACTTACTACTTGAACTCAGTCGTACCGTTTTCCACTGTATTACAACTCAGCAACTTTTGCTCAGTTTTGAAAATAAAATGATATATTAAATGATGTGTTGGGCTGAGAACCACTATTTTACTAATGCCCAAGGGGCTTATATGATTTCTGGACTGAGTATGGCCAAGGGCCAGATGTGAGGATACTATGGCATTGGGCTACGCGCAGCAACAATATTATATTGATATTGATATGAGGTCGGGGGACTAGATTGATGCCACAAGATAGCGTGATTTTGAGCTTGGGCCGTAAGGGGCCTCTCCCGGAGTCTGTACACCCCCAGTGAGTGTCGTTGACGAATATATGTAACGGGATGCATGCCGCAACGGGTACTATAGGGTACCGTTGTGTGTGTTGACTTTCTTTTTCCGTCTATCACTTAACTGCTTACTTGTTGTTGAGTCATCATATTTCAATTCCATCGGTTTATTTCTTTCATATTACTTGTTTCAAACTACCGCATTATACACTACTCTGTGTTTCTCCATGATTTCTTCTTCAGTTAATATTTATGCTTATTACTCACTGGGTCAGAGTACTCACATTACTCCCTGCACCTTGTGTGTAGATCTAGGTGTTCCCGAGGCATTGTGAGAGCTTTCCTACTGTTTAGTATTCACCGGAGTCATTGAGGTAGCTGCATGGCGTCCGCAGACTTTATCTCTCCATTCTATCCTTTTATTTAATCCGCATTCCTTAGTTTTATATGTATTAGGCCGTTAAACTTATATTAGAGGTTCAAGACTTGTGATACTAGATCTGTATGGGCTATGTAGTAGTGTTATTGAAAGTACAAGAGGGTGGTGGATTGTGACGAATTTAAACTTAATCGCAAATACGTCGACTTAAAACGTTATTAGTTGGCATAATGTTATAATGTATCAAAAGAGAATATTTAAACATAAGTATGCTGAATGTAAATGCAGAAATATAAAGACACCCAGAATTTTTATACTGATTCGGATTCAATGTGAATCCTAATCCAGTCCCCTTGGGTTGCAAGGGATTTCTCTTCAGATCAATAGCTTTCTTCCGAGTACAGAAGTGATGTTTGTTGCACAGTCTTCCTTCACTTGTTTGATACAATGCCTCACCAGTTGAGAACTCTGTTTCTATTTCTGACTTATTACACAGTGAATCAAACTAGACTACTATGCTTGTTTGCAGTAAAATGAAGAGGGTTGTTTTGGTATGATCAAAGTCTGTCGATGGTACAAAGCACTATGGAATTTTATTCAGCAAGGTTATGGTGGAGGTTTGTCAACCCAAGGGATTTGATCCTTGGAAAGTGTTGATTCTTTTCAAGAATAACGCACTGACCGTTGCTTTGATGAAGATTTCTTTCCTTTTGCTGGAGATACAATTGACGGAGATGGAGTGCCTTTCAGTCTTGCCTTTTATTCAAATCTACCATTATAGAGAATCTTCAGTGATTTGCGTTGAATCTGATGATGCATCCGGATGGATATGATTTCCCAAAAATCATGGGAGAATTCCTGATTTGCCGATGCGATGCTAATCTTTTCCTTGTGCGCCAACGGCTTCCTTTAATGAAGATTTCCTTCCTTATTTGATACTTCAATCTTGCTTCCTTGATTGAATGTAGTGGCAACTTGCCTTTTTGCTTTGCTTCAGTGGTTCCGCTTCCTTTCTTGAGTATATGCACATGTATATTAATTGCATCATAAAATCTAATCTAACAGTTATCACTGAATTTACACATATTTAACTCTTGTTCTAGACTTTTATTTTGGTAATTTTGCATTTTAACTATGTTAGCTATTAATGAACTTCATAAGAAAACGGGTTGAGGTTGTTAGTTGGTCAGACTTGCCTAACAGTGTGTTGGACGCCATCACGATTGGGGTTGGGGTCGCGACAATTCCGGAGCCCCATACAGGTCTAAAATAATGTTTATGTCTAATACGTAAAATTTGGTAGGAATCGAACTTGATTTTCCATAAATCGGGCCCTTGGTTGTGAAAATAGTAAATTTAGGTGTTCTTGAGTATTTTATTGATTTTGATGCTAAATTCATAGTTTTTTATGATTTGATTGCATAAGTAAGTTTGTATGATATTTTTGGACTTGCGTGCATGTTTGGTTTGGAGCCCTGAGGGCTCGGGTAAGTTTTGGATAGGCCATAGAGTGTTTTGAACTTAGAAAAAACTACTGGTGTGTTGCAGGTCTACATGCGAAGCCTGGTTTGCAAATGCGAGCCCGCAATTGCGAAGGACCATCGTAATTGCAAAGGCTGGGCTGGGTAGTGGACGTTCGCAAATGCGACATCCACAGTGGCCGAAATTTCGAACAATGTTCGCATTTGTGAAGAGAGCAGGAAAGGCCTACCTTCACATTTGCAAATCCTGGGCAGCATTTGTGAGTTTGAATTTGCGAACCTGTCATCGCAAATGCGATAACTTCACCTGTGTAAATTCTAACTTAGATGGGGTTTTCTTCATTTTTCAAATTCTCTCAAACCCTAAGCAATCCTAGGCGATTTTCCAAAGAAAGGTTCTTCCGCAAATCATAGGTAAACAACTTTTGACTCATTTCTTTCAATCTACTTCATCATTTTACAAGATTTCGTCACAAAATCTAGGTATTTTTATGGGAATTTGGGTGTTTTGGGTGAAATTTGGGAATTTCAAAATTTGGGGATTTAGACCTCAATTAAGGTCGAATTCCAAAACCAATTTCATAAGCTTGGGGGCAAATGTGTAATCGGGTTTTGGTCCGAACTTTGGTTTTGACCAAGCAGGCCCGGGGTCAATTTTTGGATGTTGGGGAAAAATTGGGAAAACTATAATTATGCATCGGGTATGAGTTCTTTTGCATTTATTGATGTTATTAAGATAATTATGACTAGATACAAATGAATTTGGAGGTGAATTCTAGAGGGAAAGCGATAGTTGAGGCTTGATTCGTGGTCGTGGAATTGAGGTAAGTGTTTGGTCTAACCTTAGCTTGAGGGAATATGTGTTGTGTCTTATTTGCTACGTGCTAGTGTGGTGCATGACGTATAGGTGTGGTGACGAGTATCTATACGTTAGTGTCAATCATACCCGTGAGTCTTATACTTTGACCGTTCTAATTCTTATTAAGTACTATCAATGCCTAAATTGATGTTTATCCATGTTGAATAGGACTTATGATCATGTTCTTGGTATTCGTCCATTGTTGAGTAGTGGCTCCAGTTGAGGTTCATTTTGTAAAGTTAATTGTTGGAACAAGAATTTTTTTTTTAGCTCAACTGTCAGTTTCATTGATTTCAGAAAAAAGATATGTACAGTACATTCCTATGGCAGTAGTATGGACTTCTACTACTCATTTACATTTGACTCTAACTTCATAATCTCATATTGACAATACTAAACATGTAACTATTAATAAAAAAAACTAAGGATAGCAGTTGAGTTTTTGTAGCCCTTCCTGCCACCTTTGACATTTCCTACTTCTTGTATGTATCAACACTGCTACTTCCTTACAACATTGATCTTCATTGTAAATCTTGTTCTCAAACCTAATAGAGTTCCTGTTCCTCCATATCAATGCAACAGTAGTCACAAAAGCTGTTGCAGTAATTGCCTGCTGCCAGTTTTTACTTCTAGCCTTTTTGCATATCCACTTTAGCTCATCCTCCCAAGTGATAGCTGCTCGCTGGTGACCTATCCAATTGCAGATTCTCAGCCATAACCTGTTAGTAACTGGGCACGCAAAAAAAAAGATGTTCAAATCTTTCATCTTGCTATTTACAGAAGACACATGCAGTAGGTATATCAATTCCTATTTTGTGTAATCTGTCAATGGTTGGTAATCTGTGTTGAGCTGCTAACCACACTGTAAACTTATGTCTTGGCTGTACATTTGCAGTCAGCATCACATTCCTCCATTCAACCTTACTATAGTTAGGAAGCATATCAAGGTATAACTGGTGAATTTGAAACTTGCCTAGCTTACATAGTGATTGCAGCCTGCAGTAGAGGTTTCCTTGCAGTTTTTGGTTCTCCAAAATATCAGTCCTACAATCCAATATCTTCCTAATAATCCAAGATGCATTCCTTGGCAAGGGCACATGACTGGTATCATAATGCTTTATGTAATAACACTGGATCCATTTTATCCGTAGGCAATCTTTTTTCCTAGCAATATCCCAAAGCAGCTTTGATGATGTTTAGACCCCCAGCAGTCATAGGTGTACATACTCTCTCCCATGCAACCAAGGCTCTTTTTGATATAGACGCCTTACCAGTCCATAGAAAGGACCTGCAGACTGCCTCAATAGCCTTCAGTACCTTCTTTGGAATTATGAAAATCTGTGCCCAATATGTTTGGATACCAAATAATACTGCTTTTATCAATTGGCATCTCCCTGCATAAGATAACATTCTGGCAGACCAGCATGTGACTCTGGCAGTGATCTTCTCAATCAAAGGAGAGTTTTGATGTATAGCAAGCTTCTTGAACTGAGAGGGATTCCAAGGTACTTGAAAGGCAATTGTCCCTCACTGAATCCCAGCTGCTCCACAAGTTCACTTCTAACAGACTGGTGAACCCTAGCCAGATATATAGCACTTTTTTTGTTATTTGCTTTCAATCCTGATGCTGCAGAAAAACTATGAAAAGCCTCTTGCAATATCTGAATAGAAGTTCTGTCAGCTCTGCAGAACATGAGGAGGTCATCAGCAAAGTAGATATGCACACAGTTTAGCTTCCTGCATTTAGGATGGAAATTGAAGTCTCCATTCCTATGAAGCTGTTGCAGCAGTCTATTGAGATACTCCGTTGCAAGCACAAACAAGTAGGGGGACATAGGATCCCCTTGCCTAATCCCTATCCTAGCCTTGAAAGGCTTAGTGAACCCTCCATTTATCATTAAGGTATATGAGACAGTAGATACACATGCCATTATCCAGTTAAGGAACTTTGCAGGGAAACCAATATCAATAAGAACCTGTCTGAGAAAACCCCATTCCAAAGTATCATATGCCTTCCTTAAGTCTATCTTAAGGACACATCTAGGAGACACACCTTTCCTTGTGTATCCCTTGAAGATTGCATGACTAAGCAGGATATTATCAATGATACTCCTCCCTTCAATAAATGCTGATTGGGACTGGCGAACTATGCTACCAATTACATTCTTCATTCTCTTTGTGATGATCTTGGCTATGATTTTATATACAGTTGTACAACAGGCAATAGGTCTATAATCTTTGACATTTGTAGGATTGTTACCTTTAGGCACAAGTGCAATTGCTGTAGTATTTATCATACTAGGCAAATTGCATGTATTAAAGAACTCCATAGTAGCAACAACTACATCCTCTTGTACTGTCTTCCAGTTCCTTATGAAGAACTCCACAGGAAATCCATCCACACCAGGGGCTTTATCTTTTGGCATCTCCCTTATAGCTTTTTCAACCTCCTCTACTGTGACTTCTTGAATTAATTCTCTCTGTTGCACTGCAGTAAGGCATGTTCCTTCTTTCATAACAGCAGAATTGATACAAGGGATTTCCTCAGCACACTCTCCCATCAGTGATTTGAAAACTTGAATAAACTCCAGTTCCACAGCTAATGGATCTGTCAGCTTGTCACCTAGTTCAGTATATATAGAGCTAATGTTGTTTTGACTGATTCTAATCTTCCATTGAGCATGAAAATACTTTGTGTTGGCATCTCCACACTCAATCCAATTAGCTTTGGATTTCTGTCTCATAATCTGTTCCTCCACCTTACTCCATTTTTCAATTTCAGACAGTGCATTCTTTTCAGCATTGAGCAGATTCTGTGCTAATGGATCTTGTTGCATCTGACTCTGAACAATATCCAATGTTTCTTTTGCTTGTACAAGTTTCTGCTTATAGGCTGCCATCTGTCTATTTATACCCTTCAGTTCTTGCTTCAATATTTTCAGCTTAGTCCATACCTTCTGCATAGGTGAACCTTTACATTCCTGTGCCCAGGCATTTTCCAGAATAGAATTGAACCGAGGCTCCTCCATAACTACATTATAGAATCGGAATGGTTTGGGGTGTAATAGCCTTTGACTGCCAAACTTGACAAGTATAGGAGAGTGGTCAGATACAGAAGGGTTCATGTATTCTGCCTCAAGATGCCCATACTGTTGGAGACATTGAAAATTACCATGTGCCTAGTCAATTTTGCTATTCACTCTAGTATTTGCATCCTACTTGTTAGACCAGGTATAATACCATCCTTTAGCTCTAAGAGGAGTCAGCTGGATAATATCTTCAGTCTCTTTGAAATCCTTGACTTCAGCAACAGTAACAGGGGAACCAATTCTATCTTCAGAATTCAACACAGTATTGAAATCCCCACTAAGTAGCCAAGGATCCTAGCTGGGAATATTTTTTGCCTTTAAATCACACCATAGCCTTTCCCTATTGCCTGCAAAATTATGAGCATATGCTACACTCAAATGGTATCTGACTGAAGCTTGTATGTCCTCCACCATACATTGAATAAACTGATCAGTCACAGTAGATATGGATACTTGAAGATGAGATTTCCAAAGTAACCAGATCCTACCATTGACAGCCTCAGCATAATTACAGTGAACCTTCCATCCTTTAGCCACCCTTGCCAGAATTTTTTTTAGCCTTATGCTCCTTAACTCTAGTTTCAAGGACTCCTATAATATCTACTTTATTTACAGACAAGAAGCTTTTTAGTTCCTCCTATTTGTGGGCTTGGTTAAGCCCTCTAATATTCCAAGTAGTAACAATCATGAAGTATTAGATCTAATACTCCAAGAAGGTCCTGGATCCACTTGGTATCCCCTGCTATCATCAGTCATAACAGTTGCCACAGCCTTCCCTCTATCTGCATTTGTACCCATATCCTCACTGAGTACAGGAGGCACCCCTGAGTCTACTATGATCATGCCATGTTCATCTAATGACTGCTGAGCTTCAGCACTGTTCACCATCTGCACAACTCCAGTATGTCCAATCAAGTTATCCTCCACTTGCTTATTTTCAGAAACAGTTTGATCTGGTCCAGGATTTGCTGCATCTGCAATAGCCTTTGGCAACCACTCCTGCCTTGGGTGCTGTCTTTGCTTCCTAGGTCTTTCCCTTACCCCTTTTATCTGTTCATCCCTCTTCATTTCTGCATCATCTTTGATATTGTGCCAGCAGTCAATTGCATCATATCCAAACTTTAGACAATGATTGCAGAATGTTGGCTTCCAATCATACTCTACTTGTTGTACTTTCATACCATAGGGAGTTTCAATTTCAATCTCATCAGGCAAAGAATAAGCAGCATCTACTTCTACTAAAACTCTTGCAAATGAGATTTTCTCAAAGTGTGCTGTGTATTTGTCTGTGTATTGTGGTTTACCCACTACACTAGCCAGTTTGCTCAAGACATCCACTGACCAGTAACCCACTGGAAGCCCCGGGAATCTGATCCATACAGGGACAGTGCTAAGCACAACATTTTGAAAGGAGAAGTCAATCTCCCATGGCTTCAGCACCATAGGCATGTTCCTTTACGTGTATGGTCCAGATTGTATAACCATTTCTTTGTCCTCCTTGCTATTGAATCTGAAGATACAGTATCCTTCAGCATGCAATAGGATCTGAGGCTTGGATACAAAGTTCCAAGCATGCAGTACAAAATTCTCTATCGATTTTACATTCGGATTATCACCGATAACATATCCTATTAAAGCATTTGTCTAGTAATCTACTTGTGACTGTAGATCTTCAACACTGAGTTTAGCCAATTTTTGTCCATTTCTCTCCATCGGAGGCACAAATGAAAGAGACTTACCCATTTGTGCATCTCTATTGCCTCTGACAACTTCAGCAGCTGTTCGTACTAATTTTGCAGGTTCACTCACTTCAGAAAACTGTAATCTCCTCGCAGTTGAGCCAATCATCTCTTCATTTCCCTTCGAAATTGTTCTGACTGCTACTTCATTCACTGCATGTGCGCTTGCTTGCGATTGGTACTTCTGAGGTAGGAAGTTACCAAAAGTTAGGGGTTCAAGCATCGTGGTAACTCCATGATCAGGTGTAACAAGTGGAGGAGGTGCTATGGTGGTAGTCGGAGCAGCGTTTCGCCATCGTCTGGCCATTTCCGGCGTCAATCTCGCCTTGCTATTATACGTCGATATGACACTGTTCTATTGGTGTGCTAACCTGCGCCGAGAGCGTTTAGCATTCTGTCTTCCAAGACCCACATTGTTGGAACAAGATTAGTTATAGTTGATCCCCTTGCTAGGACATATTTATTTCTATTGTTGATTTTCTTGCCGGGATGTATTTATTCTTATTGTTGATTCCTTGTTGGAATGTTGTTGTTACCACTATTTGGGTGAGGAAAGAGTGATAAAGCACAAAGGGTCATGCCATGCACATTCATACTTATGCATATGGTGAGGAAAGAGTGATAAAGCACGAAGGGTGATGCCGAGCACACTTATATTGATATTGATGCATTGGTGAGGAAGAAAGATAAAGCACGAAAGGTGATGCCTTGCATATTTCTAATAATCATATGGTGAGGAAGAGTGATATAGCACGAAGAGTGATGCCGTGCACATTTTCATTTTTGATTGCATGGTGAGGATTGAGAGTAAAAGCACGAAGGATGATGTCGTGCATTTATTGTCAGTTTGTTATGATTTCTTGTTGATATCGGTTCAAGAGCCTTAATTTTCTTATTCCGTTATTTTTGTGTTTCCTGATGTCGGTATCTCCATAGCATGTCACCCCTATCCATTACTTTATAATTAGCTTCTATTAATGTTATTCTGTTAGATATTGTTTAACTGCAGGTTATGTTGTTAGTTGTGTCCTAGCCTCGTCACTACTTCGCCGAGGTTAGGATCGACACCTGCTCAGTACATAGGGTCAATTGTACTGATGCTACAGTCTGCACTCTTTTGTGCAGATCCCGGTAATGTAGCATACAAACCATAGTTAGAGGTTTTTGCCTTTAGTCCACTGGAGACCCGAGGTAGTCCTACATCGTCTGCATGCCTTGGCGTCCCCTTCTATCCTGTTTCTTTCTGTTATTATCTATTTTGGAAAAAGACATGTGTTGCGCCCCCTTTTTTCCCTCTGCTGAGAGAGGTTCGGGTTTAAACATTCATGGGGTTAATAACTCATTTTCTTTTGGGAATTGGGTATTTTGAAGAGTCACCACCTAACGAATTATGGTGTGTTAGGGAACCTAGAGCGATTAACTATTGGATTGACTTGTGTTACCATAGATTTAGGGTAATGGCTCGAGATAACCTTGAGGGGAAGGTGTTAGGAACCCCTCTCGGTCCACAACTGTGAGTACCAGCCGAACTGATATTTATGAATTAGTCCTTTAACAGATAAATAGTTGAAACGAATAAGTAAAACATGTCGGGCATTGTATGAGTCAAATAAGACACAGAAGTTGAACAAGATGTGTACATAAAAGAAAGTAAAGTTTTTAAGAAAAGGGAATTTGGAAAAGATGGATCCTAGGTTGGTTAGCCTACAGCATCACCCCGACACAATGTCGGGTAAACCTCCTCAATAAGGGGCTACACATGACATTAGCGCGTAGTCATCATATCCATATCTACCCATTCCCCACCCCTTAGTGGTTACTAAAGCGAGTGCTATTTAGCAACCTTATACGTGTTGTTACCCGTCCCTTCTTACTGGTCCTGGAGGAATTTCGGACATCTACTTATAGGGAGTTCTAGACAGACTCTTAAGGTTTAAAGGAGAAAATACTAAGGCGACAAGCAAGAACACATAGGACTTCAACAGGTAAAAGCATGAAATAGCATATAAGAGGCTCAGGTTAACCTCCACAGATAATGTATGTAAACAGCACGACTCAAACACAAATAAGGGAAATATTATTAAACAGTATCCTAAGACATGCTATTTAGGCTAATATCAGAACACATGAGATATGCAGGTTTATTTTATAATTAGAAGCAGGGGCCCTAATCAGTTTGTCTACTGATTTTAATCTTGTTAATCATTAAGCAGTACACACAAAGGGGTAGTTTCCAGTTTTATAAGAGTTGAATACCTAAGGCTTGCCTAGGCGTGGGATAGTGCACAGTCGTTACCAGAACCATTAGAAGTTCAGAAGACGGTTTTGCCTAAGAGCATGCTATTCTAAGTGTTACAAAAATGCATGACTATTACAAATTTGTTTAAAGCAGGATGAGAATGTTTATATTCCTTTTCAGGCATCCGTAGTTTAACTAGGCGTATTTGAGTAAATATGAACGAGAACATGGTTCTAATATGCATACATAAGGTTCATAATAGTTTAGATGTAGAATTCCTAAAGCAGGATTTCTAAATGCACCGCAGGTTACAACATGATTTCAAAACACATAGGTGACAATTTATCTTTAATGTGGTTTATCCTAGAAAAAGGATTTTTATGTGATAATATAGATGTCAAAATGAGATGCCGAAAGCCATACACATAAAACCTAGGAGCATGGTATCTAATGTATGACAATGCTATGCATCTATTGGTCCTAAACATGAATTCGAATGCACATATAGAAAATAAAAACCTAAAAGCATATTTTCTACCAATTAATGTTGATAACACATATGACTACCCTCCCCTTTTTACTAGCCAATCCCAACATTCTCTTTCAATAAATTATTACAGACCATTACTACGTAAATTACATAAGTATAAAAGAAAAAATAAGAAGTTACAGTATAGGGAGCCTAAAGCAGGCCCAAATAATTTTCCAAAGCCTCCAATATCCTCAAATGCCAAATTCCATAGACAATCATAGTCTAGGTGCGTCAGAGTTCCTTCGGGATCTCAAGGATCCCGGGCAGTGCTCACACCTAGAATTTATAATCAGAACTGAGTAAGTGCAGTGTGGAAGAGCCAGCTCTAATGTATTAGAGTTCAGAGGGATCTCATAGCGACCCCTAAGAAGTCACGCATTAGAGGGACATAACTTAAAACCGAAGAGTAGATGTGAAAGTGCTTCAAAAGATTTGAGGAAATAGTTTGAAAAGTAACCTGTTTGAAATAATTTTTGTAAAAGACAACAAAGACAGTTTTGAAAAGAGAGTCGGGTAATAAGCAACAGTCTAAATACAGCATTCAAAACAGGTTCATACATAACCAAAGAACATAGAACCAAGGCTAGTTCAACAATCACAAACAGGGGTTAAAAAGATTTGGGGACACATAGGTCACATAGTTACCGGAGCATAGCAGTTCTTGTGGGGGTTTATGGGATTAGGGAATAGCTAGTAATACCAACACAACATGGATTTCAAAACCAATCATAGAGTCAAACATTTGAAGTGACAAATCAGTTTGCAAGGTAAATTCATACCCAAACTGGATAACAAGTATATAAACATTCAAACAGGGTAGGGTCATACTGAGGCAGACTATCAGGGAAGTAGAACTTATTCTGAAATGCCCTAAGAGGGTTAGACTAGAATGCTAGATGAAACATTAATGTGAACATGTCAGTTATATGTTGAATAATAGAATAATAGATAGAAAAAAATTAGAAACATGATGAACTGAAGTAGTAAAAGAAACATATGGTTTTGGAACTTGAATTGAAATCAGAATATACCAGTAAAGAGATAGCAAACACAAAGTGAAGTATAGGAAAGCACAATAATTAGCCTTGACTTGTAGCTAGCTAACTTAGGACAATAGCAAGTAACACAGAAAGAGAGCAGAAAGTTTTGAGTGTGTGTGTGTGTGTGTGTGTGAGAGAGAGAGAGAGAGAGAGAGAGAGAGAGAGAGTTTTGAAGCAATTTGTTTGTGTGTTTGCGTTAATGAGAGAGTATGTATATATAGTAGTTCAAAACTAGGTAAAATAAGGCAAGAATGACAATTGTGTAGTAATTATGGAACTCAGAACCAATTAGAGCAAAATCGGTACAAGTACTCCCTTAATTTAAGGGAATCAGTTCAAAAGGTAAGAACAAGTAATAAAAATGGAAAAAAATCAATGTGTAGACAAGGAAATAATTCGAACATAGTAGGCATAGAGTAAACCATTAGGTCTAGGTTTAGAAAAACTCTATTTAAAGAGTTAGTCAGTAAGAATCAAGTACCAATGCATCCAAGGTAAGGGAATCAGTCAAATTGAGTAGAAAGGTATGGATCGAAGGTCTAAAGGAAAGTGTTCAAATTACACCAAGAACCAGGGATTTCAAAATCAATCAAAGAGAAAGTCATGAGTCAGTGTCTAAAATATAAATAAAGTAAGACATAGATGGTCAAGAGTCGACATACAACTCTAGTAAACATGAGAGTCAAACAATACTGATTCAATGAGAAAGAGGCAAGTTTTGAACAGTAAAAATGAACAGAAGCACATAGAATCAGTGTAAGTTTAGTCTAAGAAACTCAGTAGAAGCATATCAAGCCACGATAGTCACGAGAAATCATAGAACTCAAAAACGAGAACCTGTCAGTCATGCTGATACACAAAGCCAAACAAAGAACCCTCTAAAAATTAGGGCTTTCAACATAGACGAGATAAATATGTAGCAAACTCATAAAATCAGTCAAGATATACAAGAAATATAAGTTTAAACACAAAAAATAAGTTAAACAAAGTTCTAAAAAGAAGTTACAAAAACCCTAATTTTAGAAGAAGATGAAAAACACTTGAAACCACATGATTCTTGTAAAAAAACCTTGAGGACAGTGTAAAACATTCAAGAAATAAACTAAGATCATCCTAAATCTATACAAATCTAGGAGGTATAGAAAAGAAATTAGGGTTTCGAAAAAATCCACAAAGAGACGAAGAAACCTGTCCAGAAACTCAAATATCATGGAAAATATAGAATTATTCCACTTGGAATCACACTGGAATAGTCAGGAACAGGCAGGAGATGAACCATAGATGCAAGTCGGCATGACCCTAGGCCCTAGAAGAACTTAGAAAAGGCAAGCATGACATCAGAGAAGCCATTGAAAGCTTAAGAGACGATGAGCGGTCACCGGAGATGACCGGAGATGGGAGGTCGGCGGTTGAAGATTAGGGTTAGGTTGAGAGTGCTTTGAGAGAGGAAAGGATCTTAGGGAGGTGGATATGGAAAAGTAATTAGGATTAGGGGGTCGTTTGGAATTAAAAAAGAAAAGAACAAATACTGGCCGTTGATCTTTCAGATCAACATCCATGATCTGATGGGTTACGGGTTGGGTAGGTGTATTTAGGGCTTGGACTGGGTGGTTTAATATGAAATTAAGCTGGATATTGGATTAAATTGAGGCTAAAACTGAAATACAATTCGGCTAGATTTTAAATAGCCAATTTAACCATATATAATTTATAATAAATTATAGATGATTTCTAAAAAATAATTTCATGTATTAAAATAATTTAATATAGATATTTAACATTCTAAAAATATAGAAGACCATTTTATGCATATAAAATATAATTATGCGTTAATAGGGCTAGTATTATAAATATATGCAAATTAGTTTTTAAAAATATAAATGTAATTATAAAATGCACAAAAAAAGGAAATATTTTTGTATAAATATATGATTTAGATGGCTAAATTACTATAATAATAATTTAAAGGATAATTATTGAAAATTTTATAAGTGAATGGGTAGAAATAAATTAATTTAAAGTCTTTTAAATTTTTATAAAAATTATTAAAATCATCTGCATGTTTATATATGCACATATATTCTATTTTAAAAGTATATATGTTTATAAAATATATAGAAAAAAATTGGGTATCAACAACATGTATTTTCTTTGTTCAGTCCACTATTTGTAGTACTAGTAGATAGTTCGTGAGATTGTGACACCAGTTCTGGGTAGAATATTGTTATGGATTTCGTATTGGTATTAGCTAAACTGTTAAATTATGTTCTTCCGTATTTCTGTTCCGTTGTTTACTTGCATTAATTTGGTAAATTGTTAAAAATAAAGGTAAAAATATAAAACAATAAGTAACGTTGGCATGCCTAACGAGTTCAATGTTAGGTGCTATTACGGTTTTGACGGTAGGTAATTCGGGTCGTGGTACTTGATGAGAGCTATCCACTGATATAAGATTCAAGCCGTATTTTGGAAATTGCATTTTAGTCGGAGTTTTGTTTGTTCGTTGGATTTCTTTTGTTCGCTTCTTTTAAAGATTAATAGGTAATTTATTTCCTTTCTTTCTCACTCGTATCTGATCAGTTCTCATCCCTCTTAATTTCTCACTGCATGTCGTTTTGTTTTCTCTTATAAAAAAACCTGAAGTACCAGTTTTGCATGATTTAATTAATTGCATGATTTTTGTTAGAATGGTTAATTTAGGGCTAATGGTCTGATTACTTTAGGTAATTGCCAACTTGGTTTTGGTATTTGGATACATTGGGTTTTATCGCTGAATAGGTTTGTAAACATTGGGAAGTTTATCACGAGTAAAGCCCAAAAAAGAGTGAGACGGCTGCTGAAATTTAGGTTCAAATTTAAGTTTTAGTAGCGTTTAGCTCAAAGTTCTTATACACTTTATAAGTATAAATTAATTAAAATAAATGGAGGGCCAATCATAGCAGATTGTAATAAACTAAAAGACCAAATGAATAAAACGTAAGAGATAACTGTTATTTATTAAAGGGAGGATGGTAGAGATCTATTATTGATGATATCAATTTGGTCTGCCTCTCTTTGGAGAGGTTCAGAGCCTTATAGCGATCTTCTCAAAGAAGAAAACTGGAGAAGAAGAAGAAGAAGCAGCCCCTTTTTTAGGGTTCTTTCTCTTAGTATTTATAGCTATACACCTTGCAAGCTGGCGTTGGATGGTGGTGGCCATGTTGAGGGGACACCCGTCAATAGTGAGCAGGCCGTGACCTCTTAGATTAAGCTGAGCTATCTTCGAGCGCTTATTGTTAACGAATAGTTATGCCATTTATTAGCCCGAATATGCTTAAGAGCAAATTAATCTCATTAATTATTACGATTCAGGTTTTGACCCATACAGTTAGTCTCTCCGCTTATTGAGATCGAGATTCGATCGAGCTCGATGAGCGGATTTTACCGAATGCAACTCAAGTGATTCGGAAGAGGAGATTGGATGTCGTTCGGTCGTGAACCAGGAGGGCTGTAGCCGTTCGTGCTCTGAAAACAGCTGTAACCGTTGATACTTAAAGAACGGCTATAGCCATTTGCTTACCTAGAGGATGGTCGTAACCGTTTTATATTTTTTTTGGGAACGCCCATAGCCGGTTATACCTAAGAGACGGTCGTAGTCGTTGATACTTGAGGGATGGCCACGACCATTTATATTTACGAGATGGCCGTAGCCATTTGTACTTCGAAGATGGCCGTATCCTGTTATATTTATGGGACGGCCGTAGCCATTTATATTTGAGAGATGGCCACAGCCATTTATATTTAAGGGGCGGCCGTTTGATGTTTTCATCTGGAGCCGTGTATTCCCGTTGGCGGCCGCTGAGGATATGTGCATGCTTGACGTGTACTGCAATGGTGCGTGGCGTATGGAGGCATATCAGACGTATTTCCAACATACCCAGGTCGTTAAACTTACTTTGAAGATGAAATGTCGATTGACGGTTACGAAATCGTTTCGTGGCACCTGTCATAATTACACACGTTACTGTGGATTTGAACCATTTTGCGGTTGGTTCTGCAGTTAATGATGGCTTTTAGAGTTAATGAAATCCACTTTTGTAGTATAAATAATGAGTTATGTTATTCGTTTCTCACTTTTCAGTATCTGTCTAAGTAAGATCTCTGAAGAAGCAACTTTTCTCACTCCTTTTCTTCGTTAGTTTGTGTGGTTCTTTTCCTTCTTTCACTCAATCTCCATTATTACTCCTTCGGTGAATCTCGTTCGTTCGTTGTCCAGTAATCAGTAATGGCAAGTATTTCTCACACATAGCTTTCTCCGGCGACTCTTCATGCGATCGATGGGTCTTCTACGGTGGCGAGGGCCACCGAATTGGCGGAGATCGATAGGGTCCCGTCGGCAGTTGATATTCTTTCTCTGCCTAGAGGTCCGACAACCCACTTCAGCGCCGATGAGGGGAAGGATCAGGTCAATGAGGCCCCACTAATGGGAGAGGTGGGCCTCGCCCAGTTAAGGGATCAATGGGGTATTCCTCGTTCTGCCGACATTTCCCTTGACAGGAGCGAGGAAAGGGTTCACATTGACCGCCCCGGATATTGTGTTTTCTACGATTACCCTTTCAGATGAGGGTTTAAGCTTCCTCTTCCGGCGCTAGTAGCGGATTTTTGTCATTATTATGAAGTGTGTCCTGGGCAACTCGTCCCTTCCTCCAACAAGCTCTTTGCCATGCTCGCCAAGTATGCGGAATTGGATCGAAGGGAGATGACGCTGCGATATGTGCTGACTCTGTACGCCCTTCAGAGGGTCCGTGGTACTATGATTCGAATTGTCCCTCGTGGGGTCAGGGGTTTGACTGCGGAGCTGGATGATGCGCTCGACCCTCATTCTTATGAGAATTTTTCTTATATCAGGACCGAGAACTTGGTGGGGAATGCCAGGGAATTCCCAAAGACTTGGAACCATATATGTGAGTCATCTACTCGTCGGGTCCTGTCTTATATTTTTTTCTCGTTCTTTGTTCTAATGGCTGATAACTTTTTTCTTGTGTTTGTAGCTGAGAAAGCACCACCGACTCCTTAGTGAATGGGTCGAGGCCGTACTCCCTCAATCAACGGGGATTCACACATGGCCGTCCTTCTGGGAAAGGCATGGCCGTAGGCCTGTTGCGGGTGAGTGTTTGAGTTATTTCATCATTCTTGTTCGGTCGTGTTGAGTTTCTTTCCTTTTAATTCAATTATTTTGCTGATTAAGGGCTGTGTGCCGTGTGAGGGATCCTCAGCTTGCTTTTTGTAGGCCGGGTGTGACTGCTCAGCTGGCTATGGCACCAACACCACGCCCAGTCTTAAGGGAGACTTCAGTTGAGTCGTCGGCTGCCCATTCCCCATCACAGTCTACAAATTGGACCGAGACGTCTTCGGGGACTGTTCGCCCCAGCGCGGAGTCATCTTTGAACGAGGAGAAGGAGGAGGAGAGACCGTTGATTAGGTGAAGGGTCTCCTTCATGCCTACTGCGGAGGTGGTACATTTGGACTCTGCCGTTGGGTACGGAGGGGAATGAGGCGTATGTTCCTGCCCTTGAGGGCGAAAACACAATGAGGGAAAACCGTCGCTTCGGCGGCTCAATCATCAGTTCCAGCTGGTGAGAGGGAAGTTGGTTCCTTAGCAGCTGCTTTGGTCAGGGAAGCAAGTGTCAATCCGTGTGCGGGGGGAGAAGCCTCGAACTATCGACCGGTTAAGGAAAGAAGGTATGCCACGGGAGGGGAGTTTGACTTCAAATCCGACTTGGAGTCCGACAACGTCTCCATGCTCCGGGAAACCTTCACCAACGCGACTGCACATGCAAAGGGGCCATACCGTTATGCTAATATTCCCACCGACCAAAACCTGCTGCTCGAGGAGGACAATCTGGTACCGATGTTTGCGCTCTTGTCTCGGAGGAGGAGAGCAGATCGCTGAGGGACGTCTCAGACGTCGGATTGATAACCGAGGCGGCCGTGATGGGTATTAGGGTACGTGTGGTGATTTTCTCTTTCGTTTCTTTTCTTGCCTTGGTTTGTTTCCAAACTTCGCTGCTGCTTTTGTATTGTAGACCTTTCTTCTAGAGGTAGAGAGCATCCATTAGGCCAACGTCTGCTCGGGACACTTCTTGCTGGCGCTGGAGAAGTATCGCTGCTACTGGTATAGGTGTCGTGTGATGTGCGAGCGTCTGAGGAACGACCCTCGCACCGGGAGTTAGATGAGGAGTTGGCAAGGCAGGAGCTTCTAGCGCAGCAGGCTTAGAGCAGGGTTAATCCACTCAAGGAGCAACTTCGTCGTAGGGACGAGGAGGCCGAGAGGAATGCTGTAATTGAGAAGGAGCACCCGAGTTAGAAGGCTTTGGTATAGGCCTCTGAGGCCCTGATTAGGCAGGTGGTCAAGTTGGACGAGGAGCTCACTATTTCGAAGCGGCAAGCCAGGGATGCATTGACGAAGGCTAGGGCGTTGGAGGCGGCGGTCCGCGTTCGCGAGAGGGAACGAGAGCTAGAGAGGTCTGCTGCGACTTTCAGAGTGGCAGGGCTGGAGGAACGCATTGGCGTTTATGAACAGGATTCCCAAGATGCAGTATATCGGATCGCGACCTTGGAGGCCGAAAATCAGAGTTTGAGGGACCAGGCTGCCTCTTAGTCCCGCTCGTGATCTTTGGTCTTTTTCTGAGGCCCCTCTTGACGTGTACAGGAAAGTGTGGGAGGCCTGTGTTGTGCCTGAAGCGATTTATGAGGGGGCCTACCAAAAGGCTCATGATTCTCGTCTTGGTTGTGGCTTCAACCCGGCCACTTAAGGGGCAGATGATGCCGCTGAGGGCACTAATGATGGCGCGGGTGGCGCTGAGTAGGAGGGATTTTCATAGAGCTAGTTCTTATCTATTTTGTTTTTTGTTGCCGTTTGTCTTTTTTCTTTGTTCGCCGGTCTTGGCTATATGTAAGCGGGGCTGGCCTATTGTAAATGAAGTTGTCAATATATATGCAATTTTATGTTCTTCTTTTTTTTGTATTCGAATTTTCTTTTTCACTCATTCAAGGGGGTTTCTCCTTTAGAGTTTTCTGGGGGGGGGGGGGGGACGTGCTGACCTCCTTATGAATTTAGTCATGATAACTTCGGTGGCCTTCGCCATCATGACGCTGATGGTCTTGTTCAGTTGGATTATTTCGACTATCTTTGCTTGCCCTAGTCAAAAACTAGGTGGGCTGCTAGCATCGATGGCCTTAGCCATGATTGACTGATTTTCATTTATCGTTTTCCTTTACTCGGTATGAGTAAGCTGTAGCCATTATTTGGCGAGGGTGCATGTAGCCTTAGTCCCAGTTCAGGCGTGGTCGAATTGTTGGCCGCGGCCTTGTATTTCGACTAGGGCCAAACTTATCGCGGCATGAATCTTAGTTCGAGTTAGGCGTACTTACTTGATTGGTGAGGGTTCTTAACTTGTCCCTTCGTTCGTAGGGGAACATGCCTTCTAGCGTCCAATGGTGAGGGCGCTTGGCCGGAGCCTCAGTTCTTTGCAATTCTTTTGTCGAGGGCACGTAGCCTGAGTTTTCGTTCAACCGTAGTTGAACCTTTGCAATTTTTTGATGTTGAAGGCACATAGCCTGAGTCCCAGTTCAACTCATAGTTGAACTTTTGGGTGAGGGCACAAAGCCTGAGATATTGTTAAACCGTAGTTTAACCTTTGCAGTTTTGTCGTCGAAGGCACACAACCTAAGTCCTAGTTCAACTCATAGTTGAACTTTTGAGCGAGGGCACGTAGCCTGAGATGTTGTTCAAACGTAGTTGAACTTTTGCAATTTTGTTGTCGAAGGGACATGGCCTGAGTCTCAGATCATCTCATTGTTGAAATTTTGGGTGAGGGCACGTAGCCTGAGATTTTTTTCAATCATAGTTGAACTTTTGCAATTTTGTTGTCGAAGGCGCATGCCTGAGTCCCAGTTCAACTCATAGTTGAAATTTTGGGCGAGGGCACGTGGACTGAGATGTTGTTTAACCGTAGTTGAACTTTTGCAATTTTGTTGTCAAAGGCGCACGACCTGAGTACCAGTTCAACTTATAGTTGAACTTTTGGGCGATGGCACGTAGCCTGATATGTTTTTCTATCGTAAATGAACTTTTGCAATTTTGTTGTCGAAGGCGGATGGCCTGAGTCCCAGTTCAACTCATAGTTGGACTTTTAGGCGAGGACACATAGCCTGAGATGTTGTTCAACCGTTGTTGAACTTTTGCAATTTTGTTGTCGAAGGTGCATGATCTGAGTCCCAGTTCAACTAATAATTGAAGTTTTCGGGCGAGGGCACGTAGCCTGAGATGTTGTTCAACCATAGTTGAATTTTTTCAATTTTGTTGTCGAAGGCACATGGCCTGAGTCCCAGTTCAACTCATAGTTGAAATTTTGGGCGAGGGCACATAGCCTGAGATGTTGTTCAACCGTAGTTGAACTTTTACAATTTTGTTGTCGAAGGCGCATGGCCTGAGTCCCAGTTTAACTCATAGTTGAAATTTTGGGTGAAGGCACGTAGCTGGAGATGTTGCTCAACCATAGTTGAACTTTTGCAATTTTGCTGAGGAAGGCGCATGGTTTGAGTCCCATTTCAACTCATAGTTGAACTTTTTGAGCGAGGGCACGTAGACTGAGATGTTGTTCAACCGTAGTTGAACTTTTGCAATTTTGTTGTCGAAGGCGCATGACCTGAGTCCCAGTTCAACTCATAATTGAACTTATGGGCGAAGGCACGTAGCCTGAGATGTTGTTTAACTTTTGCAATTTTGTTGTCAAAGGCGCATGGCCTGAGTCCCAGTTCAAATTATAGTTGAACTTTGGGCGAGGGCACGTAGCCTGAGATGTTGTTCAACTGTATTTGAACTTTTGTGATTTTGTTGTCGAAGGCGCATGGCCTGAGTCCCAGTTCAACTCATACTTGAACTTTTGCCTTTTACCTGTCCTGTTTTCTTGGGGGGGGGGGGGGTTAGGTTTGTGTTTGAGATCTTGTCTGGTTTGTACGTAGTCTTCTTGAATAGTTTGTAGAGGCCATTTTGTTATGGATCTTTGTTTCGTGCCACTTTTCGGCAGGGCCTCATGCCGAGGGGATGAGGGTCTCTCGCCCGTGTTCTCCCCATGGGGGGGGGGGGGGGTAGGTATCTGCTTTCTCTTTTTCTTCTTTCGAGAACGGGGGGGGGGGGGGGGTTTCGGGTCTTTGTACTATTTCCGGAGCTTTCACGCTCCTTTCACCCGTTGTATTACTTTGTCTCACTCAAGCTGGGTTGCTTCCTCTTTTGGGTATGTTCTTTCCTTTTTGGTCTTCTTTCCTTTTTGGTCCGAGGGTGAACAACGCGATTCTGCTATGAAATCCCCACAGACGGCGCTAAATTGTTTAGCTCAAAGTTCTCATACACTTTACAAGGAAAAATCAAATAAAATAAATGGAGGGCCAATCATAGGAGAACGTAATAAACCAAAAGACCAAATGAATAAAACGTAAGAGACAACTGTTCTTTATTAAGGGGAGGATGGTAGAGATCTTTTACTGATGATATTGATTTGGTCTGCCTCTCCTTGGAGAGGTTCAGAGCCTTACAGTGATCTTCTCTTCTTTGAGTTGGAGATGAAGAAGAAGAAGCAACCCCCTTTTTTAGGGTTCTTTCTCATAGTATTTATAGCTATACACCTTGCCACCTGGTGTTGGACGGCCGTTGCCATGTTGAGGGGACGCCCGCCAATAGTGAGCAGGCGGTGACCTCTTTGATTAAGCTGAGCGATCTTCGAGCGCTTATTGTTATCGAATAGTTATGTCATTTATTTGCCCGAATATGCTTAAGAGCGAGTTAATCTCATTAATTATTACGAGTCAAGTTTTGACCCATACAAGTAGATGCAAAAACATAAAGAAAGCAGTAAAAATTCGAGATTAAAAGTTGTTGCCAATCTTTTTGGATTCTTGCATCATTTCTGGGTTCAAAAGCTTGATTTGATTCGAAGAAATTGTAGATTTTCTGTGGTTGTTGCTTTGTTCTTTATTTGGGATTAGGGTGTTATCCTGTTCTCTGCTGCTGACTTGTTGAGCTCATTCACTAGCTGTTTTTCCTTAGCCTTTATTTGGCAGAAGTTCAGTTTATCTACAATTTTAGGTACACTTCTTGTACTTGTACCTCTGTTTTTGATTTGCAGTGTATGTTAGTGGCTCATTAAAGTTATTTGTTGTGTAAACTGAATATTACTGTTTGAATGTGAACGGATGTTAGTTTGATATGTTGTAGTCTTGTAGATCTTAAACTTGTTATGGATTTGCATAACTAAGGACATCTTAGTCTCTATAGCAATTTCACAACTAGAATCGTAACTGATTTCACATATTAGTTTAGACCTCAATTGTTTCTTTTCTTGTAAATCATTTCATTTTGAATTTATACATTAAAATTTGCTTGACTTTTCATGTCGTTGGGCTCAACTTGGAAGCTCAGTCATTTGACTTAACACGTTAAAGTTTTGGACTTGAACCGAAATTCAATTTTGTTGACACTCCAACCATAAATGGTTCAACGTTAATTAGTAGTTCATAGGATAAATTAATTATATTCTTCTAATTCCCCGTAGTTAAAATGAACACTTCTTCCACACTCTTATCCATAATTCATGGCCTCACAATTATCTCAAATTAGTTTAGGAAAATAATTTAAATGCGCTAGTTGCTTTAGGCGCGATTAATAATAATCATCGTGACTATGTGTACGGATTCCGTGGCATAGTCATAGTATATAATCTCCTATTCAGGTGCACATTTCATGTGACCCGATCATAACTTCAAACAATATTAAAATAAATATGTTGTAGATCATGGGTACGTGTCACGACTCGAAATTCCCACCATCCGGAGTCGTGATAGCGCATACTCGTGGAAACTAGGCAAGCCAAGAACCTTTACAATATTACCCTATCTCTTTTATTACATGATTAAAGCTATTAAATAACTGATAATTTAGATAATTTAAGGACAACGATTTAACAAAAATAGCGGAAGTGAATTTAGAAAACATCCATACAGTTCTCTACCCAACATCTGGTGTCACAACATTTCACGGACCGTCTAAGAGTGCTAAATACAAGAGTCTGAAATAATTAAACAAAACTCTATCTCGGGTGCAAAAGGAAATAGTGCATAAACAGATAGAACAGACGTGCGGCCAGCGGACGCCTGCAGGACTACCTCGAGATCTCGCGGACTGAAGGATGGCTCCTTGGTTGCTGCTGTGCTTCGTAAGCTGCTTCGGTATGTGCACATAAGTGCAGAGTGTAGCATCAGCATAACCAACCCCATGTGCTGATAAGTGTCTGGCCTAACCCCGGGGAGGTGGTGACGAGGCTAGGACCATACTTCAGATAAACCTCTGCAGTTATATATATATATATATATATATATATATATATATATATATATATATATATATATATATATATATATATATATAATATGGCGAGAAAGTAAACAAACAATAAGCAGTAGAAAGGAGGGAGTACATGCTTCGGGGGAACAATTTATCTAGCGGAAATTAAGTAAATATGAAAGAACAATAATGTATCTAAAACAATATATTACTACTACTGTTGTGGCGCACAACCCGATCCATATGCATATTATGATTGTTGCAGCGTGCAACCCGACCCGGTATATATAATATCTGTTGCGGCGTGCAATCCGATCCTATATATATATATATATATATATATATATATATATATATATATATACACGTCCCGATAAGGGAGAATCAACTGTAATCAATCTCAGTTCAACTTCTAATTATCACTACTATTATCATTCTCATCTCTTGAGTACTACCACGAAAATAAATCAAGCCTTTGGTCAATACCACGGATTTTCTCGCTATTTCAATCATAATATTATTCAAGAATGCACAAGTATCAAATTAAGACTCCCAGTCATGCTTGACACCAATGTCTCATGTTCTGCTACTGACCCTTCGGGACACTCAACACGGGTCCAGGTCCGTTTACCCAAAATCTTGACCAAAGTCAACTTTACTCATTCTAATACCATATTTTTGTATTGTTCACATAATTTAACATATAAGCTTTCCGCTATGTGCTCGGACTGTGCATGTGAATTGATGCAACTAAAAATGAGGTTTGCAAGGCCTCAAAAGCCTAGAGAGAGAGAAAATAGGCGATGAACCTTTGGATCGTCACATTTTCCACCTCTAAAATAACCGTTTGTCCTCAAACGGATAAAAAAAAGAAGCACCTTAGTCGGAAAATAGATGAGGATAATGGCTCCGTATATGAGACTCGGACTCCCAGGTCGATTCCTCAGAAGGCTAACCTCCCCCTGAACACGAACTGATGGAAAACTCTTCGACCTCAACTATTGAACCTACCGTTCTATAGTAGCCACCGACTCCTCCTCATAAGACAGATCCTTGTCCAACTGGATAGTGCTGAAATCTAAAACGTGGGATGGATCGACGTGATACTTCTGAAGTATGGACATGTGAAACACTGGATGCACGACAAGTCTATAAGACACCTCTCCCACACGATCGATAATCTCAAATGGACCAAAAAACCTAGGGCTAAGCTTGCCCTTCTTCCCGAATCTCATTATGCCCTTCATAGATGACCCGCTCACCAACCATAAAGCCACATGTCGAACCTTGCGGTCTGCATAACTCTTCTGCCTGGACTAAGCTGTACGAAGCCTATTCTAAATGACTTGACCTTATCCAAGGCCTCCTGAACTAAATCTTTAAACAATAACCGAGCCTTTCCCAGCTCAAACCACCCAACTGGAGACCGACATCGCCTACCATACAACGCATCATAAGGAGTCATCTGAATTCTGGATTGGTAGTTGTTTTAATCGGCAAACTCCGCTAAAGGCAAGAACTTATCCCACGAACCTCCAATGTCAATAACACAAGCTAAGAGTATGTTTTCACGTCCTTAGTAGTTAACTAAGTACACGTGTGACACTTGACAACTTTCTCTTGATCTTGCACAATTTTCTCCACGTTCTTGATATGCCAAGTCAGCCTCAATACACTCAAGATCGCTAAGAGAATGGAAGAAAGAACATAAGAGAATTGTTAAATGAAGCTTTATATTCGAGAAAACTTGAATTGTTTTCTTGATGAATTACAACTGAATGTCCCCCTTATATACTAGTCTCCTAGGGGCTAGTTTGTAAATATTAATTATTGTACAAGTCCTTGGTATTTAAAAGATAAGGGCTTTTTCTAGAATTCTCTACAATCCTAGAAGATTCTAAGGACTTTCTTAGCAAATCCATAAGCATCTAGATTCTTCCTAAGAAAATATCCATACTTCTCTAGAATCTTCTTACAAATACTAGCCTTTTCTTATGTAAGCTTCCACATGAAAATAATAAATGCCAAATTTAGCCTATGTGGCATGATGACATGGCGGGTTATCACACTCTCCCCCACCCAATATTGCAACGAACGCAGCGCGATGCTGCTGTATAAACTCTCGGATCTTATCTTTGAATTGCCACAAGTCTTCATATCATTCCCACGTGGCCTCCTCATGTAATATTTCCCTTTCTAATGGTTGAGGAACATAGCGATGGACTTTTGCCCTTGTTTTCACCTGGCCTGGTAATCTATATTAGCCTCAATCTCGCGATCATGCGAGACTGTGATAGTCATAGGCGCTCGACTTGATTGGCTCCTACTCCGATCATCCTTATCTTCATGATATGGCATAAGCATGATGGCATGAATGACAAGGTACATCTTAATATACGATGGCATATCAAGCTTGTATGAGATCCTACCTACCTTGGAAACGATCTAATATGGCCTCTCGTACTTGCGAATCAGATTTTGATGCATGCCTCGTAGTGCTTTGAACTGTCTTGGGTTAAACTTCACCATGATCATGTCCCCAACTCTATATTCTATGGGACGCCGCTTCCGGTCAGCAAACTTCTTCATCTTCTTAGCTGCGTTATCCAAGTAGGACTAAGCAGTGTCGAGCTGCTCCTCCCATCCTTTGCCCATATGATAAGCCCCCAAACTCTTTCCTTCAATTGCGGTTGGTAATGAATGTGAAGTTTGTGGTTGTTGGCCTGTGGCTAGCTCAAATGGTATCTGCCCCGTGGACTCACCCTGCTGTAAGTTATAAGAGATCTGGGCGATATATAGGAGCCTTGCCCAATCCTTCTGATCCGCACTCACATAATGCCTCAAGTAGAATTTCAGTAAGGCATTGACCCGTTCTGTTTGTCCACCGGTCTGTGGGTGGAAACTAGTGGAAAAGTGCAGTTCCATGCCAAGTATGTGGAATAACTCTCTCCAATAGTTTCCAGTAAAATAGGGTTCTCGATCACTGATGATATGCCTTGGTAAGTCCCAATACTTTACCACATTCTTAAAGAATAGCTTGGCGGCTTCCTTAGCTGTGCAACCTTGTGAGGCAGGCATGAATGTGGCATATTTGGGAAACCTGTCCACGACCACCATAATAGTACCATAACCGTTGGACTTCGAGATCTCGTGGACTAAAGGATGGATCCCAGGCTATTGTTGCGCTTCGTAAGCTGCTTCGATATATGCACATAAGTGAATAGTGTAGCATCAGCACAACCGACCCCATGTGTTGGTAAGTGTCTGGCCTAACCCCGGCGAGGTAGTGTCAATGCTAGGACCAAACATCAGATAAAGCTCTGCAGTTATATATATATATATATATATATATAATATATGGCAAAAAAGTAAACAGACAATAAGAAGTAGAAGGGAGGGAGTACATGCTTCGGGGGAACAATTTAATCTAGCAAAAATTAAGTAAATATGAAAGAACAGTACTGTATCTAAAACAATATATTAATACTACTGTTGCGGCGCACAACCTCATCCATATGCATATTATGATTGTTGCAGCGTGCAACCCGACCCAGTATATATAATATCTGTTGCAGAGTGCAACCCGATCCTATATATATATACAGACACACACACACACACACACACACATATATATATATATATATATATATATATATATATATATATATATATATATATATATATATATATATATATATATATATATATATATATATATATATATATATATATATATTCATTAATAAAGATGTTACGGCTCACAGCCCGTTCCAAATGTACAGCTTACAGTGATCATAGCAACATTTCCGACAAGGGACTAACCATAAATTATACTATCCCGGTAAGGGAACTCAACATCACAAGTATAAACATCCCGGCAAGGGAAAATCAGTTTTAACCAATCATAGTTCAACTTCTAATGATCACTAATATCATCATTCTCATCTCTCGAGTACTACCACGAAAATAAATTAAGCCTTTGCTCAATACCACGGATTTTCTCGCTATTTTAATCATAATATTAATCAAGAATGCACAAGTATCAATTTAAGACTCACGGTCATGCTTGACACCAATGTATAGATACTTGTAACCATGCCTATACGTCGTACCAAATAAAAAACACCTATTAAATATGACTCCACTCCTAATCCCTCAAGCTAAGGTTAGATTGAACACTTACCTCAAACTTCCACGGGCAATTCAATCCTCAATTACCGCTTTTCCTCTCGAACGTGTCTCCAAATCAATCAAAAATATACTATAATGACTTTTTATTATCAATATATGCTAAACAAATCAAATCCAAGGCCTAAATATAGATTTCTAACCTTTCTTCCCAAAATCCTAAAAATCGACCCCGGGCCCGCTTAGTCGAAATACGAGGTTCAAACCAAATTCATGTCACCATTCCCCTACGAGCCCGAATATACAATTTATTTTCAAATTCGACCCCAAATCGAGGTCTAAATAAAAAAAAGTTAAAAAATCCCCAACTCTACCCAATACCCCAATTTTTACCCTAATCTACATGATTTAAGCTTAGGAATTTAATATTTAATGATGGAAAATGAAGAAAATAAGTGATAATTTACTAACCCAAGTGATCTTGAAGAATGGGGCTTTCAATGGACTCCTATGTGCTTGGGGAAGAAGAGAGCTGGTGAGTTTTTGAATGAACCCCGTAGCTATTGTTTCTGAAAACTTTAAAAAGTTTACCGGGAAAAATTTCCCTTTGCATTCACGGGAATGGGATCGCGTTCGTGAAGGGTAAATAGGACAAAGCATCGCAAATGCGGAAAGTTAATCACGAACGCGGAGAATGAAAGGTCTAAGGTATCACAAACGCAGGCTGAAGGCCACGACCGCGAAGAAAGGAAAGCCTAAGGGAACGCGAACGCGAGTTGAAGGCCGCGAAGGCGAAGAAGGAAATGACGGTTCACAAATTAAAGATTTTCTGCAACTTTTTCTAAGTTCTACCTACCCCGAAAACCTCCGAAAATACTCCCGAGCCCTCAGGGCTCCTAATAAATCTCACACACTGACTCAACCACATCCAAAGAACTTAACCGTGCGATCAAATCACCAAAATAGCGTAAAAACGAGGAATCGAACCTCAAAATCATTACTTTTTCATCAAACTTCATAAACCTTCATTTTTAGAGATTTAAGTCCGAAACACGTCAAATGACGTCCGATTTAAATAAAATTTCATAGAAACATCTTAAAAAATATATGAGACCTATACTAGGCGCCAGAACCAAAATTTCGGCCCGATACCAATGCTTTCTTATCCATTTTAAATTCACATTTCCTTAATAATTTCAGAAAAATAATTTCTTTTAAAAACTTATTTCTTGGGCTCGGGACCTCGGATTTCGGTTCCGGAGATATGTTGGAGTCGCATATTTTGCTAAGGAACCTTCGGGAACATCAAATCATGGGTCCAAGTGTTTACTCAAAATGTTGACCAAAGTCAACTTTACTCATTTTAATACCATATTTTTGTATTGTTCACATAATTTCACATATAAGCTTTCTGGCTATGTGCCCGGACTGTGCATGTGAATCGAAGCAACTAAAAATGAAGTTTTCAAGGCCTCGGAAGCCTAGAGAGAGAGAGAGATAAAATAGGTGATGAACCTTTGGATCATCACATTTTCCACCTCTAAAATAACCGTTCCTCCTCAAACGGACAAAAAAAAAAGAAGTACCTAAATCGGAAAATAGATGAGGATAACGGCTCCGCATATGAGACTCGGACTCCCAGGTCGATGCCTCAGGAGGCTAACTGTCGAACCTGCCGGTCTATAATAGCCACTGGCTGCTCCTCATAATACAGTTCCTTGTCCAATTGGACACTACTGAAATGTAATACGTGGGATGGATTACCGTGATACTTCCGAAGTATGGACACGTGAAACACTGGATGCACGGCAAGTCTATAAGCCATCTCTCCACATGATCGATAATCTCAAATGGACCAATGAACCTAGGGCTAAGCTTGCCCTACTTATCGAATCTCATTATGCCCTTCATAGATGACACTTGGAGCAATACGCGCTCACCAACCATGAAAGCCACATCTCGAACCTTGCGGTCTGCATAACTCTTCAGCCTGGACTAAGTTGTACGAAGCCTATCCTGAATGATCTTGACCTTATCCAAGGTTTCGTGAACTAAATCTGTACCCAATAAGCGAGCCATTCCAAGCTCAAGCCACCTAACTGGAGATCGACATCGCCTACCATACAACACATCATAAGGAGCCATCTGAATGCTGGACTGGTAGCTGTTGTTGCAGGCAAACTCCGCTAAAGGCAAGAACAGATCTCACAAACCTCCAAAGACAATAACACAAGCTCAGAGTATTTTGTCACTTCCTTAGTAGTTAACTAAGTTCACGTGCGACACTTGACAACTTGCTCATGATCTTGCACAATTTGCTCACGTTCTTGCTATGCCAAGTCAACCTTACTACATTCAAGATCGCTAGAAGAATGGAAGAAAGAACACAAGAGAATTGTTAAAGGAAGCTTTGTATTCGAGAAAACTTGAATTGTTTTCTTGATGAATTACAACTGAATGTCCCCCTTGATATACTAGTCTCCTAGGGGCTAGTGTGTAAATATTAATTACTATACAAGTCCTTGATATTTACAACATTAGGGCTTTTTCTAGAATTCTCTACAAGCCTAGAAGATTCCAAGGACTTCCCTAGCAAATCCATGAGGATCTAGATTCTTCCTAAGAAAATATCCATACTTCTCTAGAATCTTCTTACAATACTAGCCTTCTTTTTATGTAAGCTTCCACATGGCATTAATAAATGCCAAATGGTGCCTATGTGGCATGATGAAATGGTGGGTCATCACACTCTCCCCCACCCAATATTGCAACAACCGCGTCGCAATGCTGCTGTATAGACTCTCAGATATTATCTTTGAATTGCCACAAGTCTTCATATCATTCCCACGTGGCCTCCTCCTGTGATTGCCCTTTCCAATGGACGAGGAACATAGAGGTGGCTTTTTGCCCTTGTTTTCACCTGGCCTAGTAATCTATAATAGCCTTAATCTCCCGATCATGCGAGACAGTGATAGTCATAGGCGTTCGACTTGATTGGCACCTACTCGGATCATCTTTATCTTTATGATATGGCTTAAGCATGCTGGCATGAATGACATGGTACATTTTAAGATACGATGGCATATCAAGCTTGTATGAGATCTTGCCTACCTTGGCAACGATCTTAAATGGCCTCTCGTACTTGCGAATCATATTTTGATGCATGCCCCGTAGTGCCTTGAACCGTCTTGGGTTAAGCTTTACCATGACCATATCCCCAAGTTTACAGTCCGCAAACTTCTTCATCTTCTTAGCTGCCTTATCCAAGTAAGACTTAGCAGTGTCGAGCTGCTCCTCCCATCCTTTGCCCATATGATAAGCCCCCAAACTCTTTCCTTCAATTGCGGCTAGTAATGAATATGAAGTTTGTGGTTGTGGGCCAGTGTCTAGCTCAAATGGTGTCCGCCCCGTGGACTCACTCCAGTGTAAGTTATAAGAGAATCGGGCTATATATATAAGCCTTGCCCAATCCTTCTGATGCGCACTCACAAAATGCCTCAAGTAGCATTTCAGTAAGGCATTGACCCGTTCTGTTTGTCCACCGGTCTGTGGGTGGAAACTAGTGGAAATGTGCAGTTTCGTGCCAAATATGTCGAATATCTCTCTCCAAAAGTTTCCAGTAAAACGGGGGTCTCGATCACTGATGATATGCCTTGGTAAGCCCCAAACTTTACCACATTCTAAAAGAATAGCTTGGCGGCTTCCTTAAATGTGAACCTGGTGAGGCAGGCATGAAGGTGGCATATTTCGGAAACCTATCCACGACCACCGTAATTGTCGGACTTCTAGATCTCGTGGACTAAAGGATGGCTCCCTGGCTATTGCTTCGCTTCGTAAGCTGCTTCGGTATCTGCACATAAGTGAATAGTGTAGCATCAGCACAGTTGACCCCATGTGCTGATAAGTGTCTGGCCTAACCCCGGCGAGGTAGTGATAACGCTAGGACCAAACTTCAGATAAACCTCTGCAGTTATATATATAATATATGGCAAAAAAGTAAACAGACAATAAGCAGTAGCAGGGAGGGAGTACATGCTTCGGGGAACTATTAAATCTAGCAGAAATTATGTAAATATGAAAGAACACTACTGTATTTAAAACAATAAATTAATACTACTGTTGCGGTGCACAACCCGATCCATATGCATATTATGATTGTTGCAGCGTGCAACCCGACCCAGTATATATAAAATCTATTGCGGAGTGCAACCCGATCCAATGTATATATATACATACATACATACATACATACATACATACATACATATATATATATATATATATATATATATATATATATATATATATATATATATATATATATATATATTAATAAAGATGTTATGGCGCACAGCCCGTTCCAAATGTACAGCTTACAGTGATCACAACAACATCTCCGACAAGGGACTAACCATAAATTACACTGTCCCGGTAAGGGAACTCAACAACACAAGTATAAACATCCCGGCAAGGGAGAATCGGCTGTAACCATTCTCAGTTCAACTTCTAATTATCACTACTATCAACATTCTCATCTCTCGAGAACTACCACGAAAATAAATTAAGCCTTTTCTCAGTATCACGGATTTTCTTGCTATTTCAATCATAATATTATTCAAGAATGCACAAGTATCAATTTAAGACTCACAATCATGTTTGACACCAATGTATAGATACTCATCACCATGCCTATACATCGTACCCAATAAGAAACAGATAGCAAATATGACTCTGATGTTAATAAACGTCAATACCACACAAGAAGGGGCTGATTTGTGTGGTACCTAATTTTCGCGTTACAAGAACCTGGTTCTTCTATGTGTTCTAACTACAACAGTTTGCGGAATAATAAGAACTGAAAGTAAAGTTCACAAAGATTTTTACGTGGAAAACACCTAGATCAAAAGGTGAAAAAAATGCGACCTACTACTCAGTAGGATTTTCTCAAATGCCATTAAAAATCAATGAGCCAAAACAACTTTTACAAAGAGTCTTTGTAAACCTAAGGATTATACTCTAATCCCAGTGTGGCACACAGCCTCAGCTGCTGCGACACTATCAAGTTAACTCTAATTTGATGACATAAGGCACCTAATACAATTGCTTCTAATAAAGCCGAAAGGTACAATTTGAAAGCCTACTACAATTGAACTAGAAATAAACACTAAGATGGAACTGGTTCTTCTCTCTTAGTTCATATAGCTTCAGGCATACACACTTGTATCTTGCATATATTGCTTGCAATACATACTTGCTTTATTTTCTCTCAAATATGCTTTACTTCTGCTCGAGTGTGTTACCTGTAAAAGAGAACCAACACAATATATTGAGTTAATAGCTAGAGTTTTATTACAACTCCACTTCTTATCCGTAGTCCATTTAAATGCTTAGCCAATACAAACTCTAACTCTTATCCTAACTTAGGATCAAGTTCTCTTCACATAAGGAGACTGTACTCTTTATCCCAAATGCAACCTTTTTGATTATGTTCAAAAGATATTGATGCGTGATCTTTAGTGCATATCTTCCTCACGTGCTTCACATATGCCCTGGTTAATTTAAACTGTGTAGTACAAGATGGACCAGGTCCTTCCATATGTTCACTTGTCAAATCTTCAAAACTCCAACTGAAACTTGGGTCAACAATTTCCCCCTTTTTGATGATGACAAACTCTGTGCTTATTGTGATCAGGAAACCTGTGAACTCAGCTGAATATCAACACTTAGAAAATTTATCACTTAGAAAATTTATCATCAAGGAGGTCAGATTTAGGTCATAAACATTGCTAGAATTTTAAGCACAATATCTTCCCCCTTTTTGGCATCATCAAAAAGTTGCATTAATACAGTGAATCCTCGAAGTTAATTTATACTCATGGCCATTGGGGTAACTACAAGTGAACACATGGTCAAGTTAATCAGAAACCAACTTAAAAATAACTATTAGAACAAAATTAACAATAACAAGACAAGCTACATTCATTTGATTAGAGGTGTTTCTACAATGCAGTCCACAAAAAAAACATCCAACCATGAGAAAAAACAAAATAAGAACAGACAAGAACTTCCTAGACTGGAAACTAGAAACTGAAGGGTTACTAGAATGGGCTCTAAGGACAGAACACCTAAGGCTTGGAAGTGCTGGAGGGTTGGGCTTGTAGCAGATTTAACATTTGCTGGAGCATGCCTTCATTTTTCTCCTTTTCTTTGGCAAGTTCAGCTATCAGCCCATTTCTTTCTCCCTCCAAATTAGCAATTCTGGCATTTAGCCTTGCAATTTCAGCATCCTTTCTCCCAACTTCTTGAACCAAGGCTCTGACCTTGCTATTCACAGGAGTCTTGGCAGAAGAACCAGGTTCAACAGGGGCAGCATTGAGCAAGTAGTCACAAGCTTGAAGAGTCTTGACACCAAAATGCTCCTTGCTGGAGGCCATTTCCCACTTTTTGAAAGGAACATTTAAACGTTCAAGCACAGTTGTCAGGATAAAAACATAGGGAATTACATATAGCCTTTGAACCATTTATCACCCTTTCAAGCAGCTTCACCATAAAGACAGGCCTGTTGATCTGCTTCCCTTCATTCATACACTGCATGAGTACTAGATCTATATAATTAGCTGCGTGCCTTCTTTCCTGTCTGGGCAGAAGGCACTTGTTACAAGTTCAAAAAGCACTTTGTACTCTGGCCTCATTTCACTCTTATGGATTGCCCTGGCCTCAGGAACTTCTTCAGCTGTGTTGGTGTCACAAAAATTTCTTGTTATTTGCAGCTCAAAAGGCAGCCCATCCAAGCAAGGCCACCTCTGCCTAGTATAATCATCATACCCCTCACAAGGAATACCCAGAATTATTCCCAATTTTTCAGTATTGAATTTCAATTTGATATCTCTCACTGTACTAGTTACCTGACCATTCTTCACCTTTCCATTTGCCATGAACTCCACTGTTCCTTTCTTGGCAGTTTTCCATCAATCTGAAGGACCATGTCCTTGCAGCCTTGTGCCTCTAGTGCTATGACAAGCCTTATCATGCCTGGCTTCTCCAGGTCTTTCAATAATCTTCCCTTCAATATCTTTCTTTTGTCAAAGTTTTCATACCTATCCTGTTCTTTTTCAGACTCACTTTCATCTTCTTCTTCTTCTATGACTTCTTTCACTTGTTTTCCTTTAGAAGCTGATCTTGTTTCTTGGAAAGAGAGGATTCAGCAGGAACTGCTTTTGAGGGCTTCTTGAGGAAGTCCTAGTCTCCTTTGGTTTTGCAAGTGAAACCTTCATAGTAGTATTTCTTTCTTGATGGACCAGTTGCATCTCCTCTTCATCCTCTTCAGCTGTTACTTATGAACTTTCACCTATCACCTATCTTACTCTCCTCTAAAGCTTTCTTCAACTCAGCTTCACTCTCTCTAACCTTGCTTCTAGTTGTCCTAACCCTACGACCAGACTTGGGTGTTGAGGTTTGGATTTCTTGGTTGCTTTTGACGCAACATGGGTCCTTTGTAAGGAAGCCTTGAGTTTCTTGGGATCATAACTAGCCCCAACCTTCTTCATCATCTCAAATAGAGTTTCCTCTGCAGATAGAACAGGTTCAACAAATTGTTTGCTCAAACCAACTAACCCTTCAGAAGCCTCTCCAGACTCACTTCCCCTGACTTCGAGGCCCGTTCTTCTCCACTCCCACATATAGCTAGCACCTTCTTCTTCTTCTTCTTATTTTTCATCAATTTTACAGATTCACCCACAGCAACATCTTTAGAAGCCCCTATCAGAACATACCTATTTTCTACCCTTTCCCCTATATCATTAGAAACAATAATTGGATTTACCTCTTTTGGGGTTTCTTTATGTATGAAATTGTTAGAAGGCCTAGGTTTATCTACTTCAATGGAAGAGATGTAATCATCAACCTCAGAACTGGAATCAGTTTCTTTTGCTGGAGATTCTTTCTTTTGACTTGCCTTCAATCTTTTGTTGAGAGCTTTCCTCAAGGGACCAGTCCCAACAGCTTTTCTTGCTACAACTTTTGTGCGACGTAATCTGGGCTTTGGGGATTCACTAGGAGTTGTGGATGATGAAGTGGTGTTAGGTGACACTAGTGGCGGGGTTCCAGGATTATCTCGGGTAATCGACATTTTGGTGAAGAATTGCTGGAAGGCTTGAGAAAATATTGGACAATTTTTTTAAGGGTTTGGAGAAGATAGTGGATGATCAGGGTTTTGAGATGACGGTTATGAATGATTATAAGGGGTTTTAAAGAGTTGTCATTATAGCTACAGGAACGGCAGCTTTTCAGGTGTCAGTAGAGGTCAAATCACCTTATAGTTCCGGTCTCCCTAGTTATTTATTAGGATTAATTAGAATTGCTAAGGTTTAGTAGATAGAGTTCTATTACACTTAGAATTCTACCTTCAATGAAACTGGTTCAATTTTCCTAAACGGATAGAATTTTGATACGATTTGGTTTTCTAGGACGTTTGCTCATGATTGAAAATTAAAATTTTCTATTTGTGCAAAGTATAGAAACATACCTGACCTTTATCATGAGCATGCATTGATGAACCAGGTTCTTCAAGTGAAACTTCTCTTGATTATGCCTCAAATTTCAGAATAGAGAATTTGTAAAAGATGAGTGAGTCATATAAACACATGTCAGAGAAGTATACTATTTACAATATGAGATTGAGTAGAAGTTAGACTAATATTCACAAGAATTAAGAACTCTTAACCCAAAAAAATAATTTTTTTTTCAAATTTTTTTTCATTGTGCATTCTGAACATGACCTCTTAGGTGATCTTAATCATCTCTAATTCCAACCTATTCCTCTCAAAGTTTTCTCTACTTAGTGCTTTGGCAAAGATGTCAGCTATTTGTTTATCAGTGTCACAAAATTCTATGGAGATTAGCCCTTTTTCATAGTTGTCCCTTAAGAAGTGGTGTCCAATATCTATGTGTTTAGTCCTTTTATGATGAACATGAGTCATACTGATTGCACTAGTGTTACCAAAAAATATACGTATGCATCCCACTTCAATTCCAAAATCTATCAATTGTTTCTTGATCCAAAGCAACCGAGCACAGCATGAAGCAACAGCAACATACTCAGCTTCAGCGGTAGAGAGGGCCTCCAAATTCTGCTTTTTGGTAGCCCACGATACAAGACAAGATCCTGGAAAGTGTTCCATACCTGAAGTGCTCTTCCTATCCACGATATAACCTGCATAATAAGCATCGACATATCTAATTATGTCAAAATTGCTACCTTTGAGATACCACAAGCACAGATCAGCTGTGCCTTTTACGTATCTTAATATTCTTTTGACTGCAGTCAAGTGTGACTCCTTTGGATTTGCCTGAAAACGAGCACAAAGTCCTACACTGAAAATAATGTCAGGTTTGCTGGCAGTAGGATACAAAAGTGAACCAATCATACCTCTGTACAACTTTTGATCAACTGAAGAACCAGGTTCATCAGCGTCTAACTTTGTGGCAGTTGCAATAGCAGTATCTATTTCTTTGGATTCTTTCATTTTAAATTTCTTGATTAGTTCTTTTGTGTACTTCTGCTGATGAATCATGGTACCATTTGGACTTTGATTGATTTGCAAACCTAAGAAGAAATTAAGTTCTCCCATCATACTCATTTCAAATTCACTACCCATTAGTTTTACAAAGTCCTTACTCAACCTCTCTGTAGTAGCCCCAAAAATTATGTCATCGACATAAATTTGTACAACAAGAAGGTCTTTACCTTTTTCCCTTAGGAACAAGGTGCTGTCAATTTACCTCTTTTGTACCCATGCTCCAGAAGGAATTTTGACAATTTTTCATACCAAGCTCTTGGAGCTTGCTTGAGACCCTAAAGAGCTTTATCTAACTTATATACATGGTCAGGACATTCTTTGCTTTCGAATCCAGGAGGTTTCTTCACAAACACTTCTTCTTTGAGATAGCCATTTAGGAAGGCACTTTTAACATCCATTTAATGAAGAGTGATTTCCATATGTGCTGCAAAGGCTACAAGGAATCTGATTGGTTCAAGTCTAGAAACTGGAGTAAAAGTCTCATCATAATCAATGCCTTCCTATTGACTATAACCTTGAACCACCAACCTTGCCTTGTTTCTTGTAACTGTTCCATCTTCATCCAGCTTGCTTCTGAAGACCCATTTTGTCCCAATGACTGACCAGTCTTTAGGTCTTGGAACCAAGTGCCAGACTTGGCTTCTTTCAAACTGATTGAGTTCTTCTTGCATAGCATTGATCCAATATGTATCTTGTAAAGCTTCACTCACATTTTTAGGTTCAATCAGGGACAAAAAGGAATCAAATGCACACAAGTTCTTCAGTTGTGATCTAGTCTTGACTCTAGATGTGAGATCATTGATTATGTTCTCAATGGGATGAGAACTCAGGTACCTGTAAGATTTCCCCACCAGTTGGTTTCTGCTAGCTTCTCCTTCATTATTATGCTGTAAATGAACAGGCTCACGTACAGGATCCTTCAGAGAATTTTGTACAGTTTCTCTCAGATTGGTTCCTCCTCTCAGGTTTCCCGGAGTGAACGGATATGTTCCATCACCTGCTCCTTCCTTGGATGCCTCCTTAACTTGTGATGTAACTTCAGCCAGCTGTCTCACCAGCCCAATGGCTTCATCTTTATGTTCCTATCTCTCAGAAAGAGTGCTAGATTCATCAAACACAACATGTACACTTTCTTCAGCACATACGGTTCTTTTATTAACACTTTATATTCTTTTCTATGTGAAGAATATCCCAAGAATACTCCCTCATCACTTCTGGGATAAAACTTACCTAGGGAGTCTTTGCCATTATTGTGCACATAGAACTTGCAATCAAAAGCCCTAATATGGGATATGTTTGGTTTTCTCCCTTTAAGTAACTCATAGGGAGTTTTCTCTATAAGAGGTCTGGTCATGCATCCATTAATTATATAGCAAGCATTGTTTATAGCATCTTCCCAAAAGCTATGAGGCAGTTTACTGGAAAGTAACATGGTCATTGCCATATCCTCAAGGGTCCTGTTCTTCCTTTCAACTACCCCATTATGCCGACGAGTCCTAGGGGCAAAGAAATTATAATCTATTCTATTTTCGTCACAAAATTCAGCAAACTTTGTATTTTCAAATTCAATTCCATGATCAGACCTAATGGATGCAAGTTGATTTCCTAATTGTTTTTTGATTTTTCTAACAAAAGATGTGAACATTTCAAATGCTTCATCTTTAGAAGTTAGAAATAACACCCAGGTAAATCTAGAATAATCATCAACAAGCACCATAACATATCTTTTACCACCTCTGCTCATAGCTCTCATTGGACCACAGAGATCCATATAAACCAGTTCTAACGTCTTGGAGGACCTTACCATTTTCTTAGGTTTGAAGGATGACCTTACCTGCTTCCCCCTTGCACATGCCTCACAAACTTTGTCTTCCTTGAACTTGATATTAGGTAACCTATCACCAAGTCCTTGAAAACTAATTTGTTTAATTGATTTAGATTAGTATGATCAAGTCTTTTGTTTCAAAGGAGGGGATCATTAATTAACACACTCAAGAAAGTGAGTTCATTTTCAGAAAGAGTCGACAAATCTACAATGTAAATATTGTTAACTCTTCTTCCCTGCAAAACAATCTTGTCAGTAGTAAGATTATTCACAAATCATTTTATGGAAGTGAAAGACACAAGGTTACCTCTGTCACACGGTTGTGACACACTTATCAGGCTATATGTCAAGCCATCTATCAGATATATATTCGCAGTGGAATGAGAGTCTGTCTTTACTACCTTTCCAACCCCAATAATATCACCTTTCTTCCCATTTCAAAAGAAATGGGAAGAAACTGGTCCTTGTTACCAGTCATGTGTTTTGAGCAACCATTATTCATGTACCATATTTGGCTGCTTCCTTTCACTTGGACCTGCAAAATAAAATCAGGGGTTAGTCTTAGGAACCCAAACTAGTTTGGGTCCCTTTCTATGGGCAAAAGGATGAATTAAATTTTTCTTTGCCCAACGAGGCAGTTTGTGTTTTTCTTGAACAAAAGATTTGTTATTTTGGCTGGCCTTTTCTTTTGCATTCCATTCATTTTTGTAATGTCTAGTCTTACCACAATGTGTATAGATCTTATTCTCGGGAAGAGTGAGGTACTTGTTTTTGGGATCCCATTTTGGAGCATGTGTCCCAAATCCAAGTCCTCTCTTGTTGCTGCTGTGATGATCTTGCAGCCAGGAGAGTGCATCAGAAGCCTTGTTCCATTTGCATGTTCTGTCTAGTTCATGCTTCACCTTTCCTAGTTCTCCCTAAGAACCTTAATTGATTCATTTTTCTTATACAGCTCATCTTTCTTTTTTCCTAAATTTTCCTCTAGTGTGAGAAGTGATTGATCAGCCTTTTTTTTTCCTGTCCCTATTTTCAATTTAATGTTTTCAGACTTGAGTTCTAGGACAATGTTTTCGAGTTGAAGAACCCGGTTCATCAACTCAGTATTTGCGCTATTACTCTCATTAACCCTAGACTCTAGACTTTTGCATTTTTCTTCTAGTATTGCACAATCCCTAGACAGAACATCTTTTTCACTGTTTATTATTTCAGAGTCATCTATGAAGTCCATCAAGAGCTCAGCCAATTTTTCTTTAGACAGGAATTTAATCTTCTTTTTAATATGTAGAATACCTACCTCCTGTTCATCTTCTGATTCTCCGATGTCCATAAGAGCTTGTTCATTTTTAGCTTCATTTTCTGAGTCTTCATCCGACGTATCTCCCCATGTAGCAACCATATTTTTAGTAGTTCCTTTCTTCCTCCTTGGTTGAACCTGTTCCTTCTTTATGCCCTTCCTTTCTTCCACTCAATCTCCCACTGAAGGAAGTTTTTGATCATATGATCAGTCTTTCCACATTTAAAGCAACCATCGTTTGTCTGCTTCTAAGTAGTCCTATGTTTGTTAAATGTTGATCCTCTTGAAGAACCATTTCCCCTCATAAGATATTTCTTGAAGTCTCTGGTTATCATTGCCATTTCATCATCTTCAAGATCTGATCCTTCTGAGATTCAGAGATCCAGACTTCTTTCTTTCTTTGGAGCATCAATCATCATGGTTTGCCTTCTCAATTCATAGGCAGTCAAATTTCCAATCAGTTCATCCAATTTCAGAGTAGCAATATTTTTGGATTCCTGAATAGCAGTGATTTTGCTTTCACGGGAGATTGGCAGAACTCTAGTTAGAATCTTCTCCACCTTGTCTTCTTCCAGAATAACCCTTCCAAGAGACTCAAGTTCATTTGTTAGTGTAGTGAACCTAGTATACATCTCTTGGATAGTTTCACCATCCTTCATAGTAAAATTCTCATATTGAGAATACATTAGAGTTCCTCTTGACCTCTTCACCTGAGGTGTTCCTTCATGAGCCACTTGTAAAGTATCCCAAATCTCCTTGGAAGTTGTACAGCCTTGAATCCTACTGTACTCTTCAGGACCAAGTCCACACACTAGCCATTTCTTAGCTTTAGCATTTTTCTCCCACTTCCTTAGGTCTTCAGCAGTACAATCTGCATTAGTCTTAGGCACATCCAATCCTTCATCAGTCTTCTTGGTTGTGGCTAAATGACCATCAGTGATGATGTCCCAAAGCTCATAGTCTTCACCCATCAGTGATGATATCCCAAAGATCATAGTCTTCACCCATTGAAGAGTGGAGGCCTTGCAGTAGACTGTCCTTCCCAATTCCCAGGTGGTGCACTCATGTTGATCTTTTCCTAAGGTGTTAACCTCTTCAAGGATAACTTGGCTCTGATACCAATTGATGTTAATAAACTTCAATACCACACAAGAAGGGGGGTGATTTGTATGGTACCTAATTTTCATGTTAGAAGAACCTGGTTCTTCTAAGTGTTCTAACTACAGCAGTTTGCGAAATAATAAGAACTGAAAGTAAAGTGTACATAGATTTTTACGTGGAAACACCTAGCTCAAAAGGTGAAAAAACCACGACCTACTACTCAGTAGGATTTTCCTAAAATCCACTCAAAATCAATGAGCCAAAACAACATTTGCAAAGACTCTTTGTAAACCTAAGGATTAAACTCTGATCCCAGTGTGGCATACAGCCTCAGCTGCTGTCACTCTATCAATTTAACTCTAACTTGATTACACAAGGTACCTAATACAGTTGCTTCTAATAAAGTTGAAAGGTACAATTTGAAAACCTACTACAATTGAACTAGAAATATTCACTCATATGGAACTAGTTCTTCTCTCTTCGTTCATGTAGCTTCAGGCGTACACACTTGTATCTTGCATATATTGCTTGCAAAACAGACTTGCTTTATTTGCTCTCAAATATGCTTTACTTCTGCACGAGTGTGTTACCTGTAAAAGATAACCAACCAACAGAATAATATATTGAGTCAATAGTTAGAGTTTGATTACAACTCCACTTCTTATATGTAGTCCATTTAAATCCTTAGCCAATACAAACTCTAACTCTTATCCTAACATAGGATCAAGTTCTCTTCATATACGGAGACTGTCCTCCTTATCCTGAATGCAACATTTTCGATTAAGTTCAGAAGATATTGATGCGTGATCTTTATTGCATATCTTCCTCGCGTGCTTCACATGTGCCTGGTTAATCCAGACTGTGTAGTACAAGATGGACCATGTCCTTCCATAGGTTCATTTGTCAAATCTTCAAAACTCAAACTGAAACTTGGTCCAACAGACTCCACTCCTAATCCTTCAAGCTAAGGTTAGATCGAACACTTGCCCCAAACTTCCACGGCCAACTCAATCCTCAATTACCGCTTTTCCTCTCGAACTCGGCTGCAAATCAATCAAATATATACAATAATGAATTTATATTATCAATATATGCTAAACAAATCAAATCCAATACCTAAATATAGATTTCTAATCTTTCTTCCCAAAATTCCAAAAATTGACCCCGAGCCCGCTTGGTCGAAATAAGAGGTTTGGACCAAATTCATCACCCATTCCCCTAAGAGCCCGAATATACATTTGTTTTTAAATTCGACCCCAAATTGAGGTCTAAATAAAAAAAAGTTAAAAAAGCCCTAATCTACATGATTTAGCTTAGGAATTTAATAATTAATGATGGAAAATGAAGAAAATAAGTGAGAGTTTACTAACCCAAGTGGTCTTGAAGAATGGGGGCTTCAATGGACTCCTAAGTGCTTAGGGAATAAGAGATCTCATGAGTTTTTTAATGAACCTCGTAGCTACTGTTTTTGAAAACTTTAAAAAAATCACTGGGCAAAATTTCCCTTCACGTGCGCGGCAAGGGGATCGCGTTCGTGAAGGGTAAACAGGAAGCATCGCGAACGCGGTAAGCTAATCCCGAACGCGTAAAAGAAAAAGGTACTGGGGTCTAGAAAGTTACTCTATGCAAATGCGTAAGTCCACACGCAAACGCGAAAAAAGGAATGGTCTGAGGAAACGTGAACGTGGGCTGGAGGCCACCAAAACGAAGAAGGGAAAGCTTAAGGGAACGCGAACGCGAGCTGAAGGCCGCGAACGCGAAGAAGGAAATGATTGTGCACAAGTTGCAGATTTTCTGCAACTTTTACTAAGTTAAAGCTACCTTGAACACCTCCGAAAATACTCCCGAGCCCTCCGAGCCCTCGGGGCTCCTAACCAATCTCACACACTGATTCAACCACATCCTACAAACTTAACCGTGCGATCAAATCGCCAAAATATTATCAAAAACGAGGATTCGAACCTTAAAATCTTTACTTTTTCATAAAACTTCATAAACTTTCATTTTTAAAGATTTAAGTCAAAAACACGTCAAATGACGTCCGATTTAAACCACATTTCTTAGAAACGTCTTAACAAACATTGGACCTATACTGGGTGTCGAAACCAAAATACGGGCCCGATACCAACATGTTCTAATTCATTTTCATTTCAAATTTCCTTAATAATTTCAGAAAAACAATCACTTTTAAAAATTTATTTCTCAGGCTCGTGACCTCGGATTTCGTTTCTGAACATATGTTAGAGTCTCATATTTTTCTACTGACCCTTCGGGCTGTGATATCACGGGTCCAGGTTCGTCTATCCAAAATGTTGACCAGAGTCAACTTTACTCATTTTAATACCATATTTTAGTATTGTTCACAGAATTCATATATAAGCTTTCCGGCTACGTTTCCGGACTGCATCGAGCCAACTAAAAATAAGGTTTTCAAGGCCTCGGAATACTAGAAAGAGAGAGAAAATAGGTGATGACCCTTTGGATCGTCACATTTTTCACCTCTAAAACAACCGTTCGTCCTCGAACTGACAAAAGAAAGATGTACCTAAGTCGGGAAATAGATCAAGTTAATGGCTCCGCATATCAGACTCGGACTCCCAAGTCGATGCCTCAGGAGGCTGACCTCTCCACTGAACACGCAGTGAAGGACTCCCAAGTCATCCTTATTACACTCAAGATCGCTAAGAGAATGGAAGAAAGAACATAAGAGAATTGTTAAAGGAAGCTTTGTATTAGAGAAAACATGAATTGTTTTCTTGATGAACTACAAATGAATGGACCCCTTTATATACTAGTCTCCTAGGGGCTAGTTTGTAAATACTAATTATTGTACAAGTCCTTGATATTTAAAAGATAAGGGCTTTTCTAGAACTCTCTACAAGCCTAGAAGATTCCAAGGACTTTCCTAGCGAATCCACAAGGATCTAGGTTCTTCCTAAGAAAATATTCATACTTCTCTATAATCTTCTTACAAACACTAGCCTTCTTCTTATGTAAGCTTCCATACAGCCTTAATAAATGCCAAATGGAACTTATGTGGCGTGATGACATGGAGGATCATCACACTCTCCCCCACCCAATAATGCGACGACCGCGGCGCAATGCTATTGCATAAACTCTCGGATCTTATCGTTGAATCGCCACAAGTCTTCATGTCATTCCCACGTGGCCTCCTCTGAGGATTTCCCTTTCCAATGGACGAGGAACATAGCGGTGGCTTTTTGCCGTCGTTTTTGCCTGGCCTGGTAATCTATGATAATCTCAATCTCCCGATCATGCGAGGCAGTGATAGTCGTAGGCGCTCGACTTGATTGGCCCCTACTCGGATCATCCCTATCTTCATGATATGCCTTATGCATGCTGTCATGAAAGACAAGGTAGATCTTAAGATATGATGGCATATCAAGCTTGTATGATATTTTTCCTACCTTGGCAATGATCTTAAATGGCCTCTCGTACTTGCGAATCATATTTTGATGCATGTCCCGTTGTGCCTTGAACTGTCTTGGGTTAAACTTCACCATGACCATGTCCTCAACTCTATATTCTACGGGATGGCGCTTACGATCCGCAAACTTCTTCATCTTCTTAGCTGCCATATCTAAGTAGGACTTAGTAGTGTCGAGCTGCTCCTCCCATCCTTTAGCCATATGATAAGCTCCCAAACGCTTTCCGTCAACCGCGGCTGGTAATGAATGTGATGTTTGTTGTTGTTGGCTTGTTGCTAGCTCAAATGGTGTCCGCTGCGTGGACTCACTCCACTGTAAGTATTAAGAGAAGGACGATATATAGGAGCCTTGACCAATCTTTCTGATGCGGACTCACATAATTCCTCAAGTCGCATTTCAGTAAGGCATTGACCTGTTCTGTTTATCCACCGCTTTATGGGTGGAAACTAGTGGAGAATTGCAGTTCAGTTCCAATTATGTCGAATAAATCTCTTCAAAAGTTTCCAGTAAAACAGGGGTCTCGATCGTTGATGATATGCCTTGGCAAGCCCCAATATTTTACCACATTCTTAAAGAATAGCTTAATGGCTCCCTTAGCTGTGCAACCTGGTGAGGCAGGCATGTAGGTGGCATATTTGGAAAATCTATCCACGACCACCATAATAGTACCATAACCATCATACTTCTGTAGGCAAGTGATAAAGTCCATTGTCACGCTCTCTCATGGACGCTCTGCAGCTGGTAGTGGCTCCAAAAGTCCTCCGGGTTGTTGTTGTTCAACTTTATCCTATTGATAGATAAGACAAATCTACACATAGCACTATATGTCATCTCGCATGCATGACCAATAGTAGACTGACTCAACCAAGGCCCTAGTGCTATGTTGGCCTGGATGACCAGCCCACATTGTTTCATGAGTCTCCCTTATGATCTGTCGTCTAATGTCTCCAAACCTAGGCACGTAGAGCCGCCGACCTGTGGTAAGTAGTAGGTCATCTTCTATCAAAAAACGTCTCGTCTTGCCTCTGTTGGCTAACTCGATAAGTTGTTTGGCTGCTGGATCATGCTGCATGCCTTCTTTTATTGCCTCCCAAATATCCCATCTCATTGAAGTGATTGCAGCAAGCTCGACTTTCCGGATCAAGACGTAGGCTACAACGTTACCTTTGGCCAGTTTATACTCGAGCGCATAATCAAACTCGGCCTAGAAATCCTGCCACCTAGCCTGCTTTGGTGTGAGCTTCTTCTGTGTCTGAAAGTACCCCGACCTGAGCAGATAATGTCTCCATGTGCGAAGGCAATGCACAATGGCAGTCATTTCCTTCTCTTGCACTGTGTAACGCTGCTTTATCTCATTTAACTTACGGCTCTCAAATGCCATAGGATTCTTATCATGCATCAGGACACCCCCAATGGAAAAAACTGAGGCATATGTGTGCACCTCAAATGCCTTGGAAAAGTCGTGTAATACCAAGACTGGTTCCTCTGTTACATCTACCTTGAGGCCTTCAAACTCCTTTTGACAATGCTCCGTCTAGACCCATGGCTTGTTCTTCTTTAGCAACTCAGTCAATGGTGCGGCCTTTTTTGAGTAGCCACCGATGAACCGACGATAGTAGTTAACAAGGCCAAGGAAGGATCTCAACTCCGTTTCCTTTGTAGGTGCCTCCCACTCCTGGATAGCACGTACCTTGGCCTCGTCCATGCATAGCTCTCCATTGCTAATGACATGGCCAAAGAACTGCACCTTTGATTGTGCAATCTCGAACTTCTCCCTCTTGATGTATAGCTCGTTCTCCCGCAAGACTTGGAAAACCTTCCTTAAGTGCTTTATGTTTTCCTCCAAGGTGTTGCTGTAGATGACTATGTCATATAGGTATACTACCACGAACGGATCAAGATAGGGATGAAACATCTTGTTCATAAGGGTGCAAAATGTGGCTGGTGCATTGGTTAAGCTGAAGGGCATTACCAACCACTCAAAGGCTAAATATCTCGTCACACATGCTGTCTTTCTCTCATTCCCTTCCGCAATGCAAACTTTGTAGTAGCCCTTTCAAAGATTCGTCATGGTAAAGTACTTGGCTTTCCCAAGTCTATCGAACAAATTAGCAATGAGTGGGATTGGGTACTTAATCTTTACTGTAACCTTATTAAGTGCTCGATAGTCGATGCACAGGTGTAGCGATCCATCCTTCTTCTTCTGGAACAATACTGGTGCGCCTAAAGGTGCCTTCGATGGGCGAATATGACCAGCATCTAGCAGCTCCTTCAATTGTTTCCTGAGCTCCTCTAGCTCGGGAGGTGCCATACGATATGGGGCAAATGCGGGTGGCTTAGCCCAAGGCTCCAACTCAATATTGTGATCCACCTCTCGCCTAGACGGCATGTGCTTAGGCACTCGGGCATTACATCTTTGTTTTCCTCAACCAACTTCTCTCGGCAAGGCGGAAATGTCTCTTGAAAACTCTTCAGACTTGTGATGGTTGCCACGAACGTCAGGTCCCCCTTCTTGTTACCCTTGACAACCTGCATAGCTGAAAATTGTGCTTGGATCTGTTCGTGTGGCATAGTCACTGTAGGTACCATGCAGATCCTTCTCTCTCCATAACCAAGAGACGTTGGAGGTAGGGGTCGATCAAAATATAACAATGTCTAAAGAAATTTTGCCCCAGTACGATGTCAAAGATACCCATATCAGTTACGGTAAAGTTTGTCATACCTTTCCAAGTTCCCAATTCGACACCAACTCCATTAGCTACCCCACGAGCATTTTGTACCTTGACATTCACGGTCTTGATGTGAGAGTTAGTTGGAGCAACCTTCAATTCTAGTCTCTTTGCGGTAGCCTCGTTTGTGAAATTATGAGTTGCACCAGTATCCACCATTGCACAAGCGAGTTTGGTGTTGGTGGTGAGATCTAAGTACTGATTTCCATTCTCAGTAGGTTGGATATCTTGCTTTGTGACAGCACCACATAATCCGATAATACCTAATTGTGCGATTCCCGAACTCTCTTCTTACAGTTTCTCCTTCCTTTCATTGACCATGGCACTGAGGCTCTTGAGGTTGGGACAATTCCTGTGCGGCCCTCCACATATGTAGCATCCCTTCTTCTCGACTTGTGCCTTCTTCTCGATATAGCCCTGATGACCACTCGAATTTTTGGGATCTTGAGTCTTGGAGTATTATTTTTGTATCTCCTTGCCTTTGCCACGTTCTCCCCCACCTTTGACATTGTTAACCTTTAACTCCTTTCCACTGCCTTTGTCGTGCTTGTCATGCTTGAAATCAATCAATGTTTCAACCTCCACTATGTCTTGGTCTATATCAATGACTTGTCGGCGTTGCAACTCCTACTTAGCCCAATTTTGCAATCCGTCCATGAAGTGGAACAACAAGTCATCATTGGTCAGGTTGGGGATTTGAAGCATAAGGGTAGTGAACTCTTTGACATAGTTACGTATGCTCCCTGTTTGCTTCAATTCCCTAAGCTTGCTTCTTGCTTCATACAAGATATTGTTTGGAAAGAATTGTCGCTTGAACTCTGCTTTGATCTAATCCCATGTGCTAATAGTATATAGACCTTTTTCCACGTCGGCCATCTTCCTTCTCCACCATAGCATTGCAGTCTCTGAGAGGTACAATACCACAATGTTGATCTTGGCCTTGTCGTCCCTCACTTTGTCGTGCCTGAAGTAGTTCTCCAAGCGCAATAAGAAGTTTTCCGCTTCTTGTGCATCACGAACACCTTTGAACACTGGGGGTTTGGGAGTCTCGATCTTGGCCTCCCTCATCACCACAAAATTGCTGGCTACCTCGGTCACGCCAGCATGGACATGCTCCTCAAGTGACTCTATCATTGCCTTCATAGCATCGATAGTTCTTAGAGCCTCCATGAGTCTGCACCCTAAGGCAGTGATGGTTTGACTTAGTTCCATCTCAGTCTGTGTAAGTCCCTCCAAGTCATTTTGGATACTATCAATCTCTTCAAGAGTGTTCCCCTCAAGAATGCTAAGGGTGCCTTCCACCTTTCCCAAGCGTTGGACAAATATCTCCACGACATCTATCCCCGGGTCATCTTCATCATCCACTCTTTACCGAGCGAGAGGTTCTCGAGAAGGACCTCCACGTCATTCTCGCTCGCCTCAGTGGCAGATAGTTCTTGGGATGTAAGCCTTTCATTTGACACAACTTCAGGTGGCACCTCCTGGCTCTTGTTGGTGGCATTCCTCTTTTTGTTACGACCTCTCTTTTTAGTAGCATCCCAGATGACATTGGCTTGGGTGTTGGCAGCGTTAATTTCTCTGTCGTTCGCCATTCTCTTAGTTGAAAACTTCGCTCTAATACCACGTTTTCACGTCCTTAGTAGTTAAATAAGTACACGTGCGGCACTTGACAACTTGCTCACAATCTTGCACAATTTGCTCACGTTCTTGCTATGCCAAGTTAGCCTTACTACACTCAAGATCGTTTAACGGAAGAAAGAATACAAAAGAATTGTTAAAGAAAGCTTTGTATTAGAGAAAACTTGAATTTTTTTCTTGATGAATTACAAATGAATGGCCCATTTATATACTAATCTCCTATGGGCTAGTGTGTAAATATTAATTATTATACAAGTGATATTTACAAGATAAGGGCTTTTTCTAGAATTTTCTAAAAGCCTAGAAGATTTCAAGGACTTTCCTAGCAAATCCATAAGGATCTCGGTTCTTCCCAAGAAAATATCCATACTTCTCTCGAATCTTCTTACAAATACTAGCCTTCTTCTTATGTAAGCTTACACATGGCATTAATAAATGCCAAAAGGCTCATATGTGGGATGATGACATGGCTGGTCATCACAATGTCCTCCAATATCTGAATAGTCCGCTCAGACTGTCCGTTCGTCTGAGGGTGAAAGACTGTGCTCAACTCAACCTAGGTGCCCAAATCTCGCTGAACTACTCTCCAGAAGCGCGACGTAAATTCAATACCCCGGTCCGAAGTGATAGATACCAGCACCCCATCAAGGCGAACAATCTCTCGGATATAAATCCCAGCTAACCTCTCGGATCAATAGGTGGCTGAAACATGAACAAGGTGCGTTGACTTAGTCAGCCTATAAACAATGACCCATATCACATCAATCTTCTTTCGGATCAACGGGAGTTTAAGCAAAATCAATGGTAATCCTCTCCTACTTCCATTCGGGAAGCTCAATCCTCTGAAACATTACACCAGGCTGTAGGAAATCATTGATATCTTTGATATGTGTGCTTTGGTTGTATTAGCATGATTTCCAAGTATAGGTTTTGATGAATGACAAACAATGAAGTCAATTGTCAAACAACGATATTGTATGACAAACAATGAAGATGCATTAGCAAACAATCAAGATGGTTGACAAATCAATTATGATAAATCAAACAAATAAAGATTGAATGCCAAGAAGCATATTGACGAAGGGATTGCATAGACAAGCCAAGACGAGCTCAAAAGTTCAAGACCGAAGACCCAAGGCATAGGTCGTTAGGTAGAACCAATGTAAGAGCAACGTTTAAGTTATCTCGTCTTTTGGCTCAACATAGGTCATCATAAATATGCATAAAATCATTTTATCAAATCATAATCATCATAAACATTTTTGATATACTTCAAACAAAATGATTTTCAACGTTTTCATTTTAACCAAAATGGTTTTTGAAATAAGTTTTCGATTCTGGACAGAATAGCCAGATAATCGATTATCCTTATGTGATAATCGATTATGTTGAGTTTCCAGCCAAAACTGGAAATTCCAGAATGGCTACATAATCGATTATCACAATGAGATAATCAATTATCTTCATTTCCAGCTTAAAACTGGAACGTCCAGAGAAGTAAGATAATCGATTATCTCAATAGCATAATCGATTATCCTACTATCTGTTGCCATCTAATGTCTAGTTTTTTGAACGTTAAGAAGATAATCGATTATGTACATACAATAATCGATTATTCTGGCGTAAAATCAGCAATAAGTGATTGACTATTAAGCAACGGACATATAACCTCCACACCCTATAAATAGAGGTCTTTGGAGCTTATTTTGAAAGAACAACATCTCTCATTATTCATAAACATATTGATAATATTTGTGCATCATATTTAGAGCTTTTGTTGAGCCATTTGAGAGACAACTTTGTGTTGTTCATAGAGCTTATATTGTATCTCTTTATCTACTCTTCTTAGAGAGTTCTTTGTTGTAAAAGATAGAAGTTCTTGAGAAGATCATATCTTCTCATTGAGCATTGGGTTTGCTAAGTACCCTCAATCTTAGTGTGTGAAGTCTTGAGGTGAGGTATCCTTGAGCGGAAGTCTTGTGGTGCGGTATCCACGAGCAAGGTGAAAGTCTTGTAGAGCGTACATCTACAAGCAAGTGTAACAGTTTGTTAGGCACCCGCAAGCTTAACGGAGTTAGTGTAAACTCGAGAGAGTCTCTCGGGAGACTGGACTAACCACACGTTGTGGTGACCCAGTATAAATTCCGTGTGTCCTCTCCTTACTCTTTTAATTACTGCACTTACTCTATTCCTGCAATTTTAATTCCGCAAAATTTACCATCATTCTCGTGCCTCACTATTCACCCCCCCTCTAGTAAAGGGCATAAATCCTAACACAGGCCACTGAAGCTCATACTTAACCTACTCACAATTCAAACATCGATCCACAGATTGAACAATATCTTTCTTAATTTTGCACCACCAATAGTGTTGCCTCATATCCTGATACATCTTCGCGGTGCTCGGGAGAATAGAATACCGGGAACTATGGACCTCCGCTAAGATCAACTCTCAAATCCCATCAACATTAGGCACACAAATTCGCCTGCAATTTCAAGATGCCATCATCATCTAAGGTTACCTTCTTGGAACATCCACGCTGAATCGTATCTATCAGGACTCACAAATGGGGATCATCAAACTGCCGATCACGGATACGCTCCAATAATGAAGAACGAGCAACCATGAAAGCTAACACTAGGCTAGGCTCAAACATATCCAGCCTCACAAATCGATTGGCAAGGCCTGAACATCCAAAGAAAGCAGTCTCTGGCTGACGAAAATATAAGCAAGACTGCCCATGCTGGCTAATTTCCTACTCAAAGTGTCGGCCACCACATTGGCCTTCCCCGGGTGATACAAGATAGTAACATCATAATCTTTCACAACTCAAACCACCTCTTCTGACTCAAATTCAACTCTTTTTGCTTGAAAAAGTACTGAAGACTCTTGTGATCAGTGTATACCTCACACGTCACACCATATAAATAATGTCTGCAAATATTCAAGGCATGAACAATGGCTGCAACCTCTAGATCATGAATCGAATAATTGTTCTCGTGTATCTTCAACTGCCTCGAAGCATAGGCAATGACTCTGCCATCCTGTATCAATACTGCACCTAGCCCAATACGGTAAGCATCGTAATAGACTCTATATGGCCCTGAACCTATGGGCAAAACCAATATCGGTGCCATAGTCAGAGATATCTTGAGATTCTGAAAGCTCGCCTCACACTCGTCTGACCAACAGAGTTGGGAACCCTTCTGGTTCAATATGGTCATCGGGGCTGCAATAGATAAAAACCCCTCCACGAACTGACGATAGTAGCATGCCAACCCCAAGAAACTCGGAATCTGATGCTGGTCGAGGCCAGTTCTTGACTACCTTAATCTTCTTCGGGTCCACCTAAATACCCTCTGATGATACAACGTGACCCAAAAATGCAACCGAACTCAACCAGAACTCACACTTTGAGAACTTAGCATATAACTGACCATCCTTTAGAGTGTGAAGAACCACTCTGAGATGTTCCTCGTGCTCCTCTTGTATGCGGGAGTATATTAGAATATCATCAATAAAGACTATCACGAACAAGTTCAAATAAGGCCTGAACACTCGGTTCATCAACTCAATAAATGATGCTGGGGCATTGATCAACCCAAATGACATGAACAGGAACTCATAATGCCCGTACCGAGTGCGAAAACTATCTTAGGGACATCGGATACCCTAATCCTCAATTGATAGTAGTCAAATCTCAAGTCTATCTTTGAAAACACCTTGTCACCCTAAAGCTGGTAGAACAAATTGTTAATCCTAGGCAACTGATACTTATTCTTGATCGTAACTTTGTTTAATTTCCGATAATCAATGCACATCCTCATCAAACCATCCTTTTTCTTCACAAATAACACTGGGCATAGGTTTAATATAACCCTTCTCAAGCAAATCTTGCAACTGATCCTTTAACGCTTTCAACTTTGGCGGGGCCATGCGATAGAACGAGATAAAAATGGGATGTGTGCCGGAGCCAGATCAATATAAAAATCAATATCCCTATCGAGTGACATACCCTACAGGTCTGAAGGGAAAACCTCGGGGAACTCCCGAACAATGGGAACATAATCAATAGAAGGGACCTCTGCACTGGAGTCGTGAACATACGCCAAATGAGCTAAACACCCCTTCTCGACCAAGCATCGAGCCTTCAGATAAGAAACACTGCGGATGGCTTGACATGGGGTCCCTCTCTACTCTAAACGGGGAAAATCTGGTAAAGCTTAGGCCACGGTCTTGGCATTGCAATCCAAGATAGCATGTTACGGGGACAACCAATCCATCCCCAATATAACGTCGAAATCCACCATGTCTAAGAGCAACAAATCAACACGGGTCTCAAAACCCTCAAACACTACCACATAGGAATGATGAACTTGGCCGACCATAATAGAATCACTCACCTATGTAGACATATAAACAGGAATACTCAATGCATCACTAGGCATAACTAGGTACAGTGCAAAATAGGATGAAACATACGAATACGTAGACATTGTGTCAAATAGCACCGAAGCATCTCTATCACAGACCAGAATAGTACCGATAATGACAGCATCCAATGACTCAACCTCTGGCCTAGCTGGAAGAGAATAACACTGGGGCTGGGCCTACCTCCCTGAACCATATATCTAGGGCGATCGACTACTAGCTGGCCTCTACCTCTGGTGGTCTGAGCTCCCCCTCTATGACCTCTGCCCCCGACTCTAGTTGGATGGGCGGCCTGTGGAGCACCTGGTGCCTGAATCATAAGACGAGGACCCTGCTGCTGTGACAGAGCACCCCTCAACCTCGGGAAAGCCCTCCTGATGTGACCATACTCACCACTCATAAGACCCATCCGAAAATTGCGGCTGAGGAAACTGAGACTGACCCTATCGACCTGAATGACCACCTCAGAAACTCTAAAGTGGTGGTGCACTGATAGGAGCAGGTGGTGCACTGTAAGGCTGCTGATCAGAATAATGCGGATGAGAACCACGGCCACCTAAAGTACTATGAGTGACCTGTAGAGCTGACTGAAAGGGCCTAGCAAGATGGCCTCTACCACAAGAATCTCTACCTCCATACGAGGTACCACTGAATCTGCCTGAATGACAGGGCCTTTTATCCGACCCATGACTGCCTCCCTGTGACAAAGCCATCTCAAGTTTGCGAGCCACATTGGCCGCCTCCTGAAAAGTGATCTCACTCCCTGCTCCCATAGTCATCTGGACACGAATCGGCTAAATCAAACCATCAATAAACCTTCTTACCCTCTCTCTCTTGGTGGGGAGTATGACAATAGCATGGCGAGCTAGATCAATGAACCGGGTCTTATACTGAGTGACCGTTATAGAGCCCTGCTGAAGGTGCTCAAACTTCATGCGAAGAGACTCTCGCTGAGTAACTGGGAGAAACTTCTCCATGAACAACTCCAAAAACTGCTCCCAAGTCAAAGAAGGTGACCCTGCTGGTCTGGCTAAACTATAATCTTTGCACCAAGTCTTGGCGGATCTAAATAGATGAGAGGTGGAAAAATCGACCCCATTAGTCTCAATAATACCCATGTTCCAAAGAACCTCGTGAAAACTATATAGAAAATCTTAGGGGACCTCTGAAGAAGCACCGCTGAATGTGGTGGTGAATAGCTTGGTTAATCTGTCTAGCCTCCACAAAGCATCTGCGGACATATCTGCTCCATCGCTGGTCTGAGCCACTATACCTGGCTGAACTGCCACAGCTGGCTGAACTACTAAAACCTGAACCTGGGGAGCTACCTGCTCCGGAGTATGTGTAGCAGGAGTCTGAACCCCTTCTCTAGCCTCAGAAGTGGCTAGTGCTACTAGAAGCAATCCCGCTTGAGTGACTCTCTCCATGAGGCCTATTAATCTGACCAAAGCATCCTGAAGAACTAGGGTGGTTATAAACCCCTATGGGACCTGAACTGGACCTACCGAAGCTGCTGGGGCTGGAACCTCCTCCTCATAACAAGTCTGAGGCTCCGCCACTGGGCTGCTGCTCAGGGCTGGGCTTTGCCCCTGCCCCAGCGTCGCCCTCTACCCCTCATAGGTGCTGATGGTGGGGGCTCGAGCTGCTACGCGGTAGAAGAGGAAGCGCGTGTTCTCGACATCTAGGAAAGAACAGTGTAGAAAGACAATAAGTATTTGAGAGACAAAACCGCACGACAAGAAAGAACAAATGTGAAGTTTTCCCAACTTTGCAGCCTCTGGGGATAAATACAGACGTCTCCGTACCGATTCCTCAGACTCTACCAAGTTTGTCCATGAGTTGTGAGACCTATGTAACCTAGTGCTCTGACACCAACTAGTCACGACCCGAAATTCCCACCCTCGGGAGTCGTGATGGCACCTATTCGTGGAAGCTAGGCAAGCCAAGAACATTTACAATATATATCCTATCTCTTTTATTACATGATTAAAACTATTAAATAACTAATTATTTAGGCAATTTAAAGACAACAATTTAACAAAAATAGCGGAATTCTGAATTTAGAATAAAAATAAAGTCTACAGACATCCATATATATCTCTATCCAACATATGGTGTTACAACATTTCACGGACTGTCTAAGAGTGCTAAATACAAGAGTTTGAAATAATTAAACAAAACTCTGTCTCGGGTACAAATGGAAACAATGCATAAACAGATAGAAGAGATGCCGGGCCTACATATGCCTATGGACTACCTAGGGATCTCGTGGACAAAAGGATGGTTGCCTGGCTACTGTTGCGCTCCATAAGCTGCTATGGTATCTGCACATAAGTGCAGAGTGTAGCATCAGCACAACCGACCCCATGTGCTGGTAAGTCCCTGGCCTAACCCCGTCGAGGTAGTGACGAGGCTAGGACCAAAATCCAGATAAAATTATGCAGTTATATATATATAAATGGTGGAAAATTAAACAGGAAATAAGCAATAGAAGGGAAGGGGTGCATGCTTCGGGGTAACAATTTAATCTACCAGAAATCAAGTAAATATGAAAGAACAGAGTTGTATCGAAAACAATATATTAATACTACTGTTGCGCCACGCAACCCAATCCATATGTATATTATGGAGCGTGAAACCCGATCCAATATAATATCTGTTGCAGCGTGCAACCCGATCCAATATAATACTGTTGCGGCGTGCAACTCGATCCAACACAATATCTGTTACGGCGTGTAACCCGATCCAACACATATATATATATATATATATATATTCTCATTAATAAAGATGTTACGGCTCAAAGCCCGTTCCAAATGTACAACATACATTGATCACAACATCATTCCCGGCAAGGGAATAACCATAAATAACACTATCCCGACAACAGAACTCAATAGCACAAGTATATCAGCAAGGGAGAATCAACTGTAACCAATCTCAGTTCAACTTATAATTATCACTACTATCATCATTCTCATCTCTCAAGTACTTCCACGAAAATAAACTAAGCCTTTCTCAATATCACAAATTTTCTCGCTGTTTCAATAATAATATTATTCAAGAATGAACAAGTATCAATTTAAGACTCACAGTCATGCTTGACACCAACGTATAGATATTCGTCACCATGCCTATACGTCCTAACCAACAGAAACACATAACAAATATGACTCAACCCCTAATCCCTCAAGCTAAGGTCAGACCGAACACTTACCTCAAACTTCCACGACCAATTTAATCCTCAATTTCCGCTTTTCCTCTCGAACTCGGCTCCAACGCAAAAAAATTTATAGAATAAAGACTTTATATTATCAATATATGCTAAACAAATCAATCCAATGCCTAAATATAGATTTCTAACCTTTCTTCCCAAAATTCCAAAAATCGACCCCGGCCTCGCTTGGTTAAAATACGAGGTTTGGACCAAATTCATTTTACCCATTCCCCTACGAGCCCGAATATACAAATTGCTTTCAAATTCGACCCCAAATCGAGGTCTAAATCAAGAAAAGTTAAAAAATCCCTAACTCTACCCATTTCCCCCAATTTCCACCCTAATCTACATGATTTAAACTTAGGAATTTAATAATTAATGATGAAAAATGAAGAAAATAAGTGAAAATTTACTAACCCAAGTGGTCTTGAGGAATGAGGGCTTTAATGGACTCCTAAGTGCTTGGGGAAGAAGAGAGCTCGTGAGTTTTTGAATGAACCCCGTAGCTACAGTTTCTGAAAACTTTAAAAAAATCACTGGGCAAAATTGCCTTTCGCGTTCGCGAAGGGTAAACAGGATAAAGCATCGCGAATGCGGAAAGCTATTCGCGAACGCGTAAAAAAAAAGGTACTGGGGTTCAGGAAGTTACTCTATGTTAACCCGTGAGTCCACACGCGAACGCGAAGAAGGAAAGGTCTAACGAATCGCGGACGCGGACCGGAGGCCGCGAACACGAAGAAAGGAAAGCCTAAGGAAACGCGAATGGAAGGAAGGAAATGACTATGCACAAAGTGCAGATTTTCTGCAACTTTTACTAAGTTCAAACTACCCCGAACACCTCCGAAAATACTCCCGAGCCCTCGGAGCCCCTAACCAATCTCACACACTGGCTTAACCATATCTTACCAACTTAACAGTGCGATCAAATCACCAAAATAACAAGGAATCAAACCTCAAAATCATTACTTTTTCATCAAACTTCATAAACTTTTATTTTTAGAGATTAAGTCCGAAATACGTCAAATGACGTCCGATTTCAACCAAATTTCACAGAAACGTCTTAAAACACATATAGAACATGTAGCGGGTGCCGGAACCAAAATACGGGCCCCATACCAATATGTTCTAATCCATTTTCATTTAAAATTTCCTTAATAGTTTCAGAAAAATAATTTCTTTTAAAAATTCATTTCTCGGGCTCGGGACTTTAGATTTCGATTCCAGGCATACGCCCGAGTCCCATATTTTTCTACAGACCCTCCGGGACCGTCAAATTACGGATCCGAGTCCGTTTACCTAAAATGTTGATCAAAGTTAACTTTACTCATTTTAATACAATATTTTGGCATTTTTCATATAATTTCACATAGAAGCTTTCCGGCTACGCACTGGGACTGCGCATGCAAATCAAGGCAACTAAAAATGAGATTTTCAAGGGCTCAAAAGTACGGAAAGAGAGAGAAGACAGGTGATGACCCTTTGGATCGTCACAGTACGGTTCTCGTGGCGCGATTTACAATGTGTACAGAAAAAATGAGTGCTATCACGACTTGTTCAAACAAATTTCATATATAATTAAAAGCGATTCTAAAAGTTAAAAATGCACAATAGGTTTTTAAACATGTATTAAATCAGATAATTAGGCTAACTATTAATAGTTGAGCGATCGTGCTAAAACCATGAAATTCGGGAGTGCCTCACACCTTCTCCCGGATTAATAAAATTTCTTACCTAGTCTTCTGATTTTTGCAGACTTTAAAAGTATTCAAATTTCCACGATTTGAGATTTAAAATAAACTAGTGGCTTGGGACATCATAAATTATTTCAAGTGACGACTCTGGAATTAAATAAATAATCTCATTTCAATTAATGTCATTTTGATTGGAAAAACTCCCTATTCCCTGGGGAAAAAGGAGGTGTGACAATCACAATAAACACTAAAAAGTAAAGACAAGACTATATTTAATTTATTAAAAGTCAAAATTCAAAATAAACTATTCAAAAGAAAGTCCATGCCGCTTTAGGATATCCAACACATCATCTTCATCAAACACATTTTAATCCGCTTGTGAGAAGGTTGTCTTAACATCTTCACTTTCATATACACCTATAATACGTGTGCAATATTAATTAGTTTAATATTAAAAATAATTAAATTTTTAAAATTAATTAACGTTTTAAGACTTTGATCTTTTAATATGAGGAGCTTAATAAACGTTAAGCTTGGGATACTCTTCTCATTATTTTTTTGTCATATACGTTTTATATTTTATATATTTCAAATAAGTATTTTATTAGGCCAACGGGGCGGCCCAGCCCGACCTCAGTCAAGCCTTACTGGCCACAAGCTTACTTGGGCCGGGCTTAAAAGCCTCATTTTTAAAGGGGCTCCAAAAATTCTAGCCCAATGCTGCTAAATCACGAGTTGGATTAAGCTGGTCCAACGAGCCAAGCCCATATTAATCACTCTACCCTTTATATATGTTTTTTTTTTTTTTTAAGTTTTTCCAAAGTATGCTCAGTTGGAAGTTACAACCCCACTCCAATTTGCAATAGTTACTTATTAGGAAAATGTGATACTGCTAGCTGAAGAAAGACGGTAGACTTTAGCATCAACATTAACCTAGAAAGATATTCAATATTATAGGGCATCTGATACTATAGACCTCAGAGGTAGATTCTAAGATTTGAAACGTTACAGGTTCAACTTTTATATTCTCCCTACTGAACCACTTGTACTTTTACAATGATTTGTTCGGAATTTATTGGTAAAAACATGCTAATTGATTGAACTTCACATCATTCATCAAATAACTGAGCAATAAAAAACTATTATTAAGAATAAAAAATTAACAAATGCCACTTCTTCCATGTGCTTTGGAAAAAAAAAAATGATTTGCAAATGGTTGCCAGGATTACACATTTGCAAATCATAAAGTTAAATTTACTGTTCTATAGTGAAGGACTAAATTCTAAACATTGATGTGATCTATTCCCATTATATTGGTATCCTGGAGGAACTTGTGCAGAGGCAAAGCAAGAATTTCAAGATTTGAATATATTCAATAAATTTTTACGATAAATATATAATTATTTTCTTTAGTTACCTACTTCTAGATGGTTTAACATTCAATTTAATGAGATTTGTAATCAGTAAAAATAGATTACTCCTTACAACGTTTGAGTACACTTAGGGGCCCGTGTATTAGGGAAAATAATATAAGTATTAGCTTTGGTATCATTAGTCCCTTTTTGATATATTTTCCAATATATTTGTAACTAATATCATATAAATACTTGTGTTAGTTATACACCCTATTCAATATTATTCTTGTACAAAGCAAACAACTGCAATAACAATACCATGATTTTTAGTATACATGGATAACCAAGTATAAAGACAAAACTGCTCTTACAAAAATCTTTAAAAATATTGATAATGTAAGAGATTAATTATAGCCTAAGAGGTCGCAGTTCAAGTTGGCAAAGTCCAGCATCTTAGGTTAAAAATATTGTCCTTCTGAAGCAATGTTATGCACATTTTCCCGACAAATAATTAGAGGTAAAAAAAAAAAACACTCCAATCAACAAGCAATTACGTCTCACAAGAAATACACAACTGCTGTCAGGGTAACAACAACAACAACAACAGATCCACTGAGTTCTCACAAGTGGAGTTTGAAAAGGGTAATGTGTACGCAGACCCTTTACCCCTATCCTGGAAAGACAGCTAAAGACAAGATTAAAAAAAATAGTACTCAAAATGAATAATGCAGAATGAGGATTTAAGAAGCATAATAAGCCTGTGGAAGAGAAAAACATGCTCCCTTTGGGACATAGTTGTTGCTTCCATCTTCAATGCCTCTATCAATTATGAGTAACAAAAGACAATCAGGTTCGGAGCAATAGTTTCAGATAACAGTAAAAATGGTTTTGAGAAAGTAAAGGGAATATATAAACCAAGCCTACTCATTCAATATGAGTTATGAGAACAATAATTCACATAAAATTGGACATTGAGTAACCATTTTGACCTGTAAATATTTGACATACAAGTCTTAGTAAAGTTTCCTCAACTCCAAATATAGCATACTATTACACAGACCAACAATAACAACAACCCAGTAAAATTTTATAAGTGGAGTATGGGAAGGTAGTGTGCACGCAGAGTTTAACCCCACTCCAAGGGAATAAAAATATTATTTCAGATAGACCCTCAGCTCTATTACACAGACCATGATACACAAATAATGTCACCATTTGATAGAATTGTTAATCTGACACAGTACATCAAAAACTAGGTTAATGAAAATAATCAACACTAGAAAATTTCTGATTTGAGTTACTAAGCAAAAAGTGAGTTCAACGGGCTGTTTGCACTAAATTTACATAGTATAATTTAACATGCATCTCATATGTTGTGCATCTTCTTTTATCTTCAAGGTTGCAAAAGAATAAAAACTTAGGGTTGTCAAATTAATAATGAAAGACTGTTGTTGGGTGTGTGAATAAAGTCCCGCATAAAAAGTAAAAAAAGAAATAATCTTTTTATAAGGAGTTGGATACTCTTAATAGTGTGAGTTTTTTTGGGAAAAAACATGTGCGCTTGGCTGAAAGCGGACAATATCATACCATGTTAACAGTGTATTTGGGCAATTTTAGCCTAATTACTATATCAGAACCAATAGTTTGGCGAAACGAGTACAAAGATGGCAGAGTAATGATGTAGGACACGCCATTGTGTCTTTGCCGGTCTATGGGCCGATTTACTACCTTTACCAGTAGCTTCAAACACGCATACACAATATCTCCTCAAGGCTTTGATAACATAAATACTCAGGATTATATGGGTAGCACATAGGTCATGTAAAACTTAACAAAAGAGAAATTGCTTGCTCACAAATGAAAGAACTCAAGCTAGTATGAAACATGCGATGTAGGCATAGCTAGTTAAAATCAAGCTTGCACCAAATTCTGCAACTTATTAATATTTCTACATATTTAATGTGGATATCTTACTATGGTCAATTATCTACATGTAACCAAAGTAAAATTGGTTATAATAGTTACAAAGACAACAATTGTCTCCACATGTTCTAAATAAACTTAAGCAACATGTAATGCTTCGAATTGATATGTTTTTCAAATGACGATAAACTCCTTTATTTATAGCGAGAGACTTATGGCCTTCAACCTTGCTACGGCGAGATGATGCCATGATAAATATCATGGCAAAATTATCCAACCACACATTTTAAACTTGGTCATCAAGTTAAATTATCTGTCAATCGGATTTTTTTATTTTTTTTGGGTAGGGAAAATAGGCTTATGCTTATAGTGGGATAGACCCCACTAAAACTAAAAGAAATGACCATATTAAAAATGTCTACCTTGATCTAGTTTTTTCTAATATAGCAAATTTGTTGCACCTCTCTTTAAAAGTTCTTATGGGCCAAACCCTAACGAATTGGTACAACCCAAGAGCCGGCCTAATCGAGTTACCTTCATCCTAATAAATTTGATTATACTTTATGTAGCTACTTCAAATTAAAATTTATTTGAGAAATATAAAATAAAACCTAATTTTACTTCTTTTTTGTAACATCATATTCCTCGTTCATTATCTTTTAATCCGGTCAGATTCAGCTCTGATGACATCTTTTTAGATTTAGCCTATAAGGGGTCTTGCATAAAGGTGCAACAATTTTATTTCCTTTGCTAAATTTAGGTCAAGGTAAAGATTTGTAATACGGTTATTTCTTTTGGCTTTAGTAGAGTTAGAGGGGAACCATGATTTCAAGCTTATGAGTCGGGATCCTAATTTTTTCAAGTTAAGTTCTAATTAATAATTTATACATATTTAATAAAAAAATTAAGACAAATACGTACATGATTTGAACTAAAACTATTGGGCTCGACCTAATCCGTAGCTGACACTATATGTCTCAGTCTTTGAATAAGGTCTATCCTATTATAGGCATAAGTCTATTTTTTCACCCAAGAAAACTTGTTTGAAGGTTAATTAAATTCAAGGACCAAGTTAAAAATATGTGGTTAGATAATTTTATCATGGTATTTTCTAAGACATCTTCTTTCCCGTAGCAAGCTTGAGGTAAATGGTCTCTTGCTATAAATAGAAGAGTTTCTCATTATTTGAAGAACACACCAATTCATAAATAGCAAGAAGTATTACAAAAGTGGCATCTTATGCACTATTTTGTAATAGAGAGTATTTTCTTGTTTTACTTGTGTGAATTCCTTTGTGAGTGTTATCATGGGATTATTTTCTTAGGGTATTAATTAAAATATTTATTCTAATTTTATACTTTTTTTTTTGTTGATATAGTAAATTTACTCCTCTCTACTTATAAATGTATGTAACATTGATCGAGTTACGTTTAATTTATGCTTTCTTTATCTGTTTTCATTATCATTATCAACTTGCATTAACTTTGTTATTGTTGTCATAATGCTGCTTTGCTAAATTCCGCATAACCCGATCCTAACACAACATAAACATATACACTGAGGCCTGAGCATATTTATTATTCTCGTGAGTCTTGTCCTAAAATTTGATGATGCCTTACTCAATGGATTTACTTAGCAAACTGGTCAGAAATCTCCAATTATACACAAATAGAAAAAAGTCTTTGAATGTAAATAAGATCAATCTCACACAAAAAAATCCCTGTTCGATGCACTCCTTAAATTTGTGTAGAGTGAAACTACGTCACATAAATTGAAACGGACGAAGTATAATATTTTCTAGTTAGCTACAACCGTTTAATGAATAATTAGCTATATATATCTATCCTCCTTCCTTTCAATTTAGATCTCATCCTTATATTTTCCATCTTTTATAAAAAGAAAAATAAACAAATATGGAGAAACCTTTTTTGACACAATAATGCAAACAACATTTTGTAAGAAACATGACATTGTATGCTGCAATGAAACCATTGGGATTTTCATTTCTAAGCAAAATTTAATTGAAAATTTTACAAGCCAAAGTTTCAATTTTACTGTTTAGTACCAACTGTATCACTACTACTGTTTCCTTATCTAAGCTATATTTTCTCTATGTTTTTTGTTTAAAAAAAATTATTTTCTCGATGTTTATTATATCTCATAAATAAAATATTAATTACTATCCAATCTTCAGAGCTGATACATAAAAACAGCTCTTACCAGCTAGTGTTATAGTTGTTTTTTTATTTATTGCAATACAGAATTTTTGGGAGATCAGTCATTAATGGTTTGAAATTCGATGTATAATAAGTTCACTATTTGGATTCTGTTATAAACTAAAGCAAAAGACAAGAACAATAGAACAAGAACAATAGCAATAGAGAGAAGAGTAGAGAGAGTTCTTCTTATTGAGTTGAGAGGGGTGTATTACAATGGTAGAGAGCACCTCTATTTATAGGGAGGAGGAAGATCTTGCTACCAATAATAGGACTCTAAAATCTCTCTAATTAAGTACATTAAAGACATTCACCTTAAATAGAAGTGTAAGAATCTTCTATTTCATAACACTCCCCCTTGAATGTCTATTCAATGATGTGCCTCGTTAAAACCTTAAAACAAAACCCAATGGGAAAAATTAAAGTAAGGAAAGAGTACACATGTTTGAATATGCGCCTATTGGTTGCCTCGTTAAAAACCTTGCAAGGAAAACCCAGTGGGACAAAACCTTGTAAGGGAAAAAGAGTGCAACGCGCATTGACTCCCCCTAATGAGTACATCAATTTATATCCTTGAGCATTTGCATTCCAATCTTGTGCATCATCTTCAAAACGATCTTTGGTAGATGCTTGATGAATAAATCAACCATATTGACTTGAATAAATATTCCGCACCTTGAAATCATCACTCTTGATAGATATGAACATCTTCATATAATGTCGTGGAATAGCTCTTCAATATCTCCATAGATGCATTCTCAATGCCATCATGCTTATAGTTATAGCAAGATACATATGTACACAAATTGTACTTAGGATGTGGTACTTCAGGACCAAGAATTGCATATGCTTCAAGCAACTTAAATCTTTCAAGTTAAGTCATGTAAGTCACATAATAGACTTTAGCTGCATATCAAAGTTTCATGTCATGCTAAACAAATAAGATATCGAAAATTGACTATACATACCTTTGCCTTTATACTTTCAAGCATATGAACTATAGGTTCAAAGCTACATGTCTTTCATATGGAATCAATTCTTCTTGAATTGTATCTCTTCCATTTAGTTGCTTTCTTTGAGTCAGCAAATGCGTATAGCATGCTTTGCAATATGTTGCAATTGCATTTCCTTTTATGAACTACAGGTTCATATCATGATATTCGGGGATATACATATACAAATGAAAATTCATCCCATGTAACACTTTCTCAAATGTTTATCATGTCTCCCCCTCATGTTAGTAAAGCTAACATGTTTCCTCAACTTTGGGAAATCATCTTTGTGCATTATGTCAATATACACAGCACCTTAGTAATAAGATGAAATTATTTGGTTCCTGACATTGAACCACTTGTGAGGGGAGAATATACTCTCGTATACAACTTATATCAAACTGATATATACAACTTCGTTCTCATAAGGAACAGTTTAGCTATTAAGTGGAAGCACTCAATAATTATCTTGCTAAACCAACTTTGATATAAACCAACTTATCAAGATGAACTGTCTTGAGTAGAGAATCTGGAAACTATGCTCGAAGTTAGATTACTGAGCGATTTACCTCGCAAGCACTGCCAGGCTGCGGGTTAATAACAATGGCGCATGTAACCATATCATAGATGCATCATATGTGGTATACATGGCAGGTGAATGGGCCCATATTCACCTTTGATATTTCCAGAATCAAGGGGCTTCAACCCGAACTCTTTAGTTGGTCAGTTCATTACTGAGAACAAGAACTTCTAGTTCTTTGATATTCACCTATGTGAATTTGCACATCATACTTCAAATGAGATGGCTAACACGAATGTCAACTGAATAAATTATCAATATTGGTAAATTTCAAATTTACACCATGACATGTGCACTTATCAATAAACTTCGGGTTTATTATGACATGGGTTTTATACCAATAGATATCCACTTTATTGTGGCATTCTTTCGTTTGTGTAGTACAAACTGGAGAACAAAGCGGGTAGCTTTTCATATACAAATTACCCCGCTACAAGTTGTAGTAATAGGAGAATCAAAGCCTTCCTTTATTTATAGTCTCAATATCATCAATCGCCTTCGCGTGTACTTTTGGAAACTGAATAAGTTTCTTTGAGACTTACTACAGCACAATACTCAATTGTGTTTCTCCAACATAGTAATAATTGGCTCTTCGAGAGCCCTCAATTAATTTTGTACTACCACAGACTGAGGTTCGAGATCGTCACATTCTTGCATTCCGTATTTTCAAGAGTCTCAGGCTCAATAGATTCTTCGTGAATCTCGGAATTAATCAAATCATGAGCGTCCTCATGTGATTCTTTCATAGTGTCATTTAGATCGTTCTTTTTCCTCTTTCTAGGATTTCGATCTTTGGAACCTAATGGTCTGCCACGCTTCTGGCGTGCATTTGACTCATTGGATATGACACTAGATATTTGTCCAATAGGGACTTCAATACGGATCGGAACATTTTCCCGCGTGAATGTGTGATTTCGTTATCCTCTTCAAGTCCGTAAATGCGTCAGGCATTTGATTTGCTATTCTTTGCAAATGGATAATCTTTTGTACCTCTTTCTTTCAAATAGAGGTATGTGGATCAAGATGAGATAATGATGCATTTTTCCACAAAATTTCCCGTTTGGTTTCACCAACTTCTCCCCCTAATTTTGGGAAAAGTGTCTCATCCAATTGACAGTCTGCAAATAGTGCAGTGAACAAATCTCCTGTCAATGTTTCGAGGTAGCGAATAATGGAGGACGCGTCAAACTCAACATATATTCCTAACCTCCTTTGCAAACCCATTTTGGTGCGGGATGGCGGTGCTACAGGCACATATGCTGCGCATCCAAAGCTTCTTAAATGGGATATATTGGGTTCATGACCCAAAACCAATTGCAATGGGGAATATTTGTGTCAATTCGTCAGTCAGAGACGAACTAGCATTGCTGCATGCAACATGGCGTGACCCCAAAACGAAGTGGGCAGCCGACGAACTAGCATTGCTTCATGCAAAATGGCATGACCCCAAACCGAAGTGGGCAGCCGACAAACTAGTATTGTTGCATTCAAAATGGCGTGAACCCAAGTCGAAGCGGGCAGCCGACAAACTAGCATTGTTGCATTCAAAATGGCGTGAACCCAAACTGAAATGGGCAGCCTCGTTATCATGAAGAATTCAAGATTATTCTCATCTATTGTCTCAATATGATATCCATTTTGAATGATATCTTTAAAACTCAACAAGTTCCTTTTAGACTTGGAGGAGAACACTTTGATTGATATCATTAAAACTCAACAAGTCCTTCTTAGACTTGGAGGAGAACATTGCATTCTCTATGATTAACGTCATGCCTTTGGGCAGAGTTACAATTGCTCTTCCGGAGCCTTCAATCAATTTACTACTTCCATAGATTGTAGTAATGTTTGCCTTACACAATTACTCTTCTTTTCTTTGAGTATTGTATGTGTAGTACATGAATCAACTAGGCAAATACTTTTACAATTGGACGTTGGTCCAAGTTCGCTTTGTGAGATATCCATATTTGCTATCCCATAGTTTAACATACAAAAGAAATACACGAACATAGGAATAAACAAGTTCAATTCTTTTGTGTCACATAATATCTTCAAAATCTGCTACTAACAGTTGTCTAACAAAATCAGATATGTTATCCATAATCAATTCCTTTGCAGTTTGAAAATTTCAGCGTTTTTCATAAGACAATCGATTATTAAATACACACAATCGATTGTTTGAACATAGACAATCGATTGTTAGACATACACAATCGATTATTTGTTATTTTTGAAAAACTTCAGATCACACTGTTTAAGACAATCGATTGTTAAACATAGACAATCGATTGTGGATGATTTTTGAAAAGTTCCAGATTACACTGCCTAAGGACAATCGATTGTTAGATATAGACAATCGATTGTGGGTGATTTTTGAAAAATTCCAGACCTCACTGTTTCAAGACAATCGATTGTTAGACAAAGACAATCGATTGTTGGCTATTTTTGAAAAATTCCAGAACACACTGTTTCAAGACAATCGATTGTTAGCCAAAGACAATCGATTGTTGATCAATTGTTTTTCAACTTTAATGCGAAAATAGTTGATAATCGACTAGTTTTTCAGGCTAGTCGATTACCCCCACTGGAAAATAAAAGTTTTATTGATATTTGAGCATATTGAAGATATTCTAAAGAACTACTGCTAACATTGCATCATGAACTAGCTAATACGAGCTAATACTAATGACTATTAGATTATTCACTAACTAATACAAATAAGTAGAACAAAATCAAATAACTCCATCTTCTTTCATCATGGTCCCATCGCCGATTAGGTGGTCTATTTTCCCCTCCGGTTGCTCAAAGAAGTCTGCCACATCCAGGTGGGTGATGTCCTCATTGTCGTCATAGACAAAGTTTGTTTCAGGGCCTTTTCTCTTTCGAGATGCTTGATAAAGGTCAACCAAGTGTCTTGGTATACGGCAAATCTTTGACCAGTGCCCTTTCCCACCGCAACGATAACATATAGTTTCTGAACTATTTGCCTTAGGATCTTCGGGATCCCGTTTCTGCTTTCGGTGGTTATCTCTCTTTGGGGGGTGACGGACTTCTTTGGAATTTCTTCCTTGTCCACGTCCTTGGCTTTGACCCCGTTTATGACCGTGATCATGGTCCCTTTTATGTTTGGCATAATGCGAGTGCATCATATCTGCTTCAGGCAGTGGTGTAGACCCAGTTGGTCTATTTTCGTGATTTCTCATGAGCAGGTCATTATTTCGCTCAGCCACTAGTAAGAGAGAAATCAGTTCAGAGTACTTCGTAAAGCCTTTCTCTCGGTACTGTTGCTGCAGTACCATATTGGAGGCATGAAACGTTGTAAACGTTTTCTCAAGCATATCGTAATCGGAGATGTTATCTCCACATAGCTTCAGTTTAGAAGTAATTCTGAACATACCAGAATTATATTCAGAAACGGACTTAAAGTCCTGTAGCCTCAGATGGGCCCAATCATATCGTGCTTGTGGCAGAGTGACCAACTTCAGGTTGTCATATCTCTCCTTTAAGCTGTTCCACAAAACGAGTGGATCCTTGACGGTGAGATATTCAATCTTCAAACCTTCGTCAAGGTGGTGGCACAAGAAAATCAAGGCCTTCGCACAATCTTGGGTGGATGCTTTTTCTTTATCTTTGAGGGTGTCTCCGAGACCCATAGCATCTAGGTGGATTTCAGCATCCAACACCCATGTCATATAGTTCTTGCCCGAAATTTCAAGGGCAACGAACTTTCTTTTCATAATGTCAGACATACTCGAAAATTAAATTAGGAAGAGGGAAAATACCTTGGATTTTCGAGAATGATACTTGAGACGGTAGAGTCTCGTGCTGATAACGTGTTATAAACTAAAGCAAAAGACAAGAACAATAGAACAAGAACAATAGCAATAGAGAGAAGAGTAGAGAGAGTTCTTCTTATTGAGTTGAGAGGGGTGTATTACAATGGTAGAGAGCACCTCTATTTATAGGGAGGAGGAAGATCTTGCTACCAATAATAGGACTCTAAAATCTCTCTAATTAAGTACATTAAAGACATTCACCTTAAATAGAAGTGTAAGAATCTTCTATTTCATAACAGATTCTTTACTTAAATATGATATTTTTATCTACGATAGAATCAGGGGCGGATTTAGGGACAGAAAGGGGTGATTTTCGAACTCCTTTCGTCGAAAAATTATATATAAGTCAAATCTATTTTTTATCTATATATATTATATTTTGAATCTCCTTGACATAATCCAAAAGTATAACTTAGTCGTCAACGATATTCAAAATCTTATTGAGGTCATTGGTTCAATTTCCACTAACCTTAATTTCTTTTAATTTGTCAACTTTTTTCTGGAAATCCTGTTCTCGCCGCCGATTAAAATTTGAATTGTGAAGTATATCTAACCTACACATTACTTGTTGCTGAAACAATTTGTGTAAAGATTCTCTTTGTTTGACTAGTGGAGTTTATATTCCAAAATTTCAAAATTTTGAATTTACAAATTCTACTTATCAAAACATAGAAACATAAATCAATCTCACGCAATGTGACAAAAAGTACAAAAAAATTCTAGAGCTAGCTAGTCATCTATTATAATCTTGTCTGCATTTAACACAAAATATAGGGCTAATAGGGTCTTAGGTTTTATTTGACCTAGCTAAGCAAGAACTCAGAATCCAAAGCTCCTAACCCTAACAAAAGCAAGAGAAAGAGCGCCGTTGAAACTGACAAGTGTTGGCTTTGGTTATGGGCGTTTATATATGTTTACTGACATCTTTGTGGGACACTAACTAAACAAAGATAAAAATAAATATGGATTTAAAAAGAAGCAGCGTCTCTAGTCTATAACCTAATACCTCCACCATTGTTAAAGTTCTCTTCATTCCAGCTATTAACACCTGTCACAGACATGCTAAGCAAGAAGGAAACCATATTCAACATAACAAACAAACAAACAAAGAGACAACTCAGCCGATCCCTAAAAGCAAAAAACACATCTCCCAATAATCTTCTTACTAACTTTTTATGAAACCAAGAAATCTAATAAAGACATTTCATAGTACTAAAACACATTATTCTAACAAGGAAATACCCCAAGATACTAAAATTTTATTTAAAAAATAAGGTAGCTCTAGTTATACACAAACTGAGGAATATTTCTGTAATAAGTTAGTTTAATTACGTGACAATAATTTTACCAGTTAAACAAATATCACATTCTCAAGTTTTATTCAAAGAAAAAATATTCAAAAAATGGAGTCTATTTTCAGAAGGCGAATAGAGTTCAAGAACTGAATATTTACCTTAGATGAAGACGGGGCAGTAAAGGCAGTACCTTTTTAAGAAGTTAGTTCTTTCCTTTTCCTATCTGATCTGAATGGTCATAGCCATTGCCATAGAAAAGCTGTAAAGGGGCATCATATGATGAAGCAGCATTAGGAGCAGCAGCAGCTGTTGCCATTGTAGTGCCAAGAAATAAACTTTGTGATCCATCTATAGGAGAAAACCTCTGGAAATGATGAGGCAAAATAGATGGTGAAGTAGAAGAAGAATTGGACTGAAGGGTCCCCCTAGAAATGCCGAAGTTCAAATTGTACTCGTTACTTGTATTGTTGTGGCTATTGCTTCCCCCATTGGCTGTCACAACCGGGACTAGGTTGTTGCCGCCGAAGGGGAAATGCTGCAGCTCGGGCTGATGGTCTCCTGAAATGCTAAACATTGGCGAAGACACCGCTATTAATGGCTGTAGAGGATTTCCCAAATAAACTTGACCCGAGAAGCCAGTAGAGTTGTCGATTGCACGAGTAGATGATGGGCCTAGCAGCCCCGAGGTAAAGTATTCCAAGGGATTAGTAGACCATTGCCTCGTTGTGTTTTGGTGAATAGGACTGGAGTTATTGTTATTGTTGTTGTTATTGTTGCTCATACCGCCTGCCAATAGCTCGGTGAAAGAAGAGCTATGGTGCATATTTTGGTGATGATGAGCAACAATAGAAGACTCATTTTCTTTCTCTTTTTCCTTTTCCACCGCCCTTTCCTTTGCTCGTTCCCTTGCCTTGATCCGACTTTCGGACCGTGAAAGTGACAATCCGGAACCTTTGCTGGTCTCAGAATTGCTACTACAAGGTTGTTGTTGTTGCTGTTGCTGGTGGTAATTCGGGTCATCGTCATCCATTTCAACATCAGCAGAATCAAAACCCGGCTCGACCCCAGCGCTAGACCTTTTCTCATCACTGAGCTGTTGTGCATCTGGAAACCCCTCAAGAGGCGGCAGCTCTGCAATAGAAGGAGCGGCCGCTTTCAGCAGCCACTCCACGGCCTTGCTCGGCTGATCACAGCCGAGCCGATCTTGCAAATCATAGAACTGTATGGCTGTATTAACAGAAAGGCGAACGCGCCTATCTCTTAGCCCTTTCGAAGTCCAAACCTTACTATGCCTATCTTTCCCTCCTGATGCACGAGATACTCTAACAATTCTTGATGTAGGCCACCCATAAAGTTTACCAATATCACCAAAACTACTCTTTTTAACTTCTCCTATATCATCTTCTTCATCTTGGTAGCTGATTCTTGGAAATTTACAGTCTTGAGTTTGAATCTCCTCAATCTCCATGCTACTACTTTCATGCCTTTTCTCAAACAAAACTTTCAAAATCAAGAAAACCCCACCACACAAAAGTAGCTTCTTCAGAGAGTAGTAGTACTATAAGGTATTTTCTATATGTGAATTTGAGATTTAGGGTTTAGAAATGAAGAAAAAGAGAAAAATATGAGCTGGTGTAAGGGGGTGCAAGTTGGGGGGACTGTATATAGACGTGGGTTTTGGATGTCCTTTGCATTGATCATCATTACAACAGTACTTTGGCTTTTATAATAAGTACTAATGACTGTACACACATTTAAAGAGAAAGGAAATATATATAAGTATATATATGTGTGTAAAAAGGCGTTTTTTGCGGTTTGATATATCACCTTCAGCTACAGAAAGTGCTTCTTTTTTTTAGCAGGCTTTCGAAACAATGGATCTGTATTTGTTCATAACTCTTCTCAGCTCCACAGCTCTGTGTTATACTGTAGAAAAACAGTCAAAACCATAGCCACAAAAGTCAGTAAGTCCCCCAAATAATTAGTACAAATTTAAAGAAATGAAACACCCCCAAGAAAAATGCCAAGTATAGGGTTTTATCTTTACAATATTCAGCTCTTAAGTCTTGAACCTCAACATATGATTATTTAACCTCCTAGGGTAGACATTCAACTTATATTATTTTTTTCGTATAGTTTTTGAATATTGTAATAATTAAATTTAAAATATATTGAGTTAATAATCAAATTGATTTTCAAAAAGTAAAAGACTAACCGAAAGATTTTTTTTTTTCATTTTTAAGAGACTGACCTTCATTTGAGGTGAAACAACTAACTTTCCACTGGGCTTTAGATTTAAGCTTTTGGACAGCTAGTTCTTGACCTAAGAAGAAGAAAGAAGACTAATTAATAAGAAAGCAGAGGGGAGAGCATTTTTTGTGTGTAATTAAAGATTTGCGTACCCTAGAAATTGCATAGGTTAATGCTATGCTCAGAAAGAGAAGATAAACCACACAAATAAAAAATCTAGAAATAAAATAAAAAATGACATATTAGCTAAAAATTAAACTATTTCCACTAGGACTTAGGTTTATAGCTATACCATTAATTAATTAGATAATATAAATGTTCTTGTTTTCGTGTTTGTGCGACTGTATGAGTATATACCACAACCACAACAATACAGTATTAATAACATTCATTTACCCTTTTGCTGTCTCTTGAAAAGTAGATGTAGTAAAAACAAAATGCAAATACACAACTCTTGGATCTATGACTGCTGAGCTCAGATCAGCCACAGGTTTCACAAAAAATCTTACTACAGAAATGGTTTTTTTTTTCTCCTTATGGCAAAAAATAGATTATTAATTCGGGTAAAAATGGTGTATAGTAGCTACTAATTAAGGATGTCTTTAATTTTTATCCACTAATTATAATGCTCAGCAAAAATAGCCACTACTAATAGAAAAAAGATAATTTTACCCTTTCTTCCTCTCTTTCGCGTTGCATTTTCATCTGGAATACCCAAGGTGATTTCACGGCCGGCCTCCTCCATGCTTGGTCAATAGCATCGGGTCTATTAGTGGCCCCAATTACTAGGACATAACCATGTCCATCACGAGATCCTTCTGATTTTGCTTCACTATTTCTTTTACCAATACGTACAGTAGTTTCTTTTGCATCATCAAAATTTTCAAGTTCTGAATTTTTTAGCAGATGTTTCAATTACGTACAGTAATTTCTTTCTTCTTACCTTATTTTTGTTTCTTTCGAGTTCAAAGATTAAGAATTAAGGACATGAGTCTTTAAGTTTAATATGCAGGTTTAAAAGTTAAGGACTTGCAGTCCTTATATTTGATATGCAAGTTCAAAAGATAAAGGACAGACAGCCCTTAACTTATTGTTTCAAGTTCAAAACTTAAGGACAATCAGTATTTAAGTTATTGTTTCAAGTTCAAACTTTAGGACTTTTTGTCCTTAACTTTGAGTTTCAGGTTTAAAAGTTAAGGACGGGCAGTCCTTAAGTTATAGTTTCAAGTTCAAATTTTAAGCACAGGCAATCCTTAAGCTATTGTTTCAAGTTCAAAACTTAAGGATTGTCTGTCCTTAACTTTGAGTTTAAAGTACAAAAGTTAAGGACATACAGTCCTTAACTTACAGTTACACGTTCAAAAGGTAAGGACAAACAGTACTTAAATTACAGTTACAAGTTCAAAAATTAAGGATAATAGGTCCATAACTTTGACTTACAAGCTCAAAAGTTAAGGATGCCTGGGGTGTGTTTGGTATGAAGGAAAATATTTTCGAAAAAGATTTTTCAATTTTCCCATATTTGGTTGGCTTAAATATTTTGGAAAATATTTTTCTTGTCAATTCATTTTCCTCCAATTGGAGAAAATTACTTTCTACATCAAGAGAAGGGAAAACATTTTCCAAACCTCCTTCTCAACCTTCCCTACCCTCACTAACCCACCCCACCCCATCTCCAAAAAAAATATTTTTTTTTAAATTTCAGTTTTTCCGATGCTACCCACCCTACTACCCCTCCACCCCCTCCCCCGCAAAAATTTTTTTTTTACCTTAATTTTTTTTTACAAATTTCTAGTTTTTTATTTTTCTACACCACCCCCAACCCCCACCACCCGAAATTTTTTTTACCTTTTTTATAATTTAATTTTCCATTTTATTTTGTTTTACTCCCCCCCCCCCCAGCCCCACCGTCCTCCAAAAAAAAACATTTAAAGTATATATTTGAAATTTAATTTTATTATTAATCGGTTTAAATGCTCAAAATTTTACAGGTTGCAAAATTATGAGTTCAGAGGTTTATGTGTTTGAAAGTTTACAGATTTAGAAATTATAGAAGTTTACGGGTTCGAAATTTCGCGGCTTTGAATGTTTAGCGGTTCGAAAGTTTATGAAATTTGTGAGTCCAGAAGGTTGTTACTTTGAAAGTTTAGGGCTTTATATTTATTATATCTAAATTATTTATGAATGTTCTTGAGAAGTTATTTTCCTTAATTTGCATACCAAACATCGGAAAATGAATAAGATTACTACTTGTTTTTCAAGAAAATATTTTCTTGCAAAACATTTTCCAGGGAAAACATTTTCCACGGAAAACATTTTCTGTTATACCAAACACACCCTTGGTCTTGTAGTTTGAGTTCCAAGTTCAAAAGTTAAGGACATGCAACCTTGAAACCATGAACTTAGAGTTCCAAGTTCAAATGTTAAGGACATGTAGTCCTGAAGTCCTGAACTTAGAGTTTCAAGTTCAAAAGTTAAGGACATGTAGTCCTGAAGCCCTGAAGTTAAGGACATGAGCAGAAGGATATTTTCATCCGAGCAGTTAAAATTTATTAAACTAGTGGCTAAACACTAAAGATATCTAAACGCTGGCTTTAAAATAAAGACATGAGCGGTTAGTGGCTATCTGTGCAGATCTCCCTTTATTCGATCATTGTGGTCGGACTCTATTATAGATTTCTGATCACATTCTTGTTTAACAAAAAAATACAAATATCGGTCATAGCTTTATTTTAAAAGAACTTAGGTTATTGTTAATTAAGTATAAAATGATTAAAAGAAATTGACTTCAGTAATAGTCAGATGAACATGAGAAAGTAAAATAAATCAGTATATTCCAATAGTATTTCGTATCCTTACAAATGATTAGTCTTCTCCTTTTATAACTATTTCTAGGTAATACGTTTCATTTCTACCATACATTCAGCCATTATTGTCAATTGATGACATTTAGTAACATTTAATGTAACGTTACAATCAGTAATCATATTTGAGTTTATACAAATTCCTTAACGTTTTCCGTATTTAATGCCCAATAGTACGTATCTATACCTTATTTACTATCAGATTCATTCCCTTTCATCATAAAAAAGTTCGAGCACCTATCCTTCTTGCTTTTTGCCTAAACATCTGCTCGTGCCTGTTGAAACTCGTGCCTCTTTAATTATTCTTTATCACCTATCCTTCTTTGACTAGTCCACATGTTATGATGTGTCATCTTATAATGAATTACATGTATAAACTTAATTTTTTTTCCAATACAGATAGTCCCACCACTTGCCATTTATTCATCAATAGAATATTTGAGAAGCGAACCTCATTAAAACGGAAATTTTTGCCGCCATTAATTCTTTCCTGTAATTGATGCTTCATCTGTCTTTTCCATTTAATGTCTATGACACATGGTGTCTCCTAGTTGGCTCTGCAACCCTTCAGCGCCTTTTAAAGCTTTTTTACGGCTTCACCAATTACGAAGCGTCAATTCTCATTATGACGTTTCTATCTTGCGCCTTTTCCTTTTACGGTTGCTTCCGACTATATATGTAATTTTTTACCTTTGTCTTGCTCACAAATGATTAAAGTAATCAATTCATTTTCTTCTTCCTCGTACTACTATGTCTTTTTCAAATCCTAACCCTCAGAGAGTTCCCACTGTTGACAACCTTTCTCTTGCTCCTATTAGAAGTAGGAGAGAAGGAATGCTTCATTGTTTAGGTTCTTCTTCATCACAAGGCCTCTCCATTCCTTCAGCAAGTTCTACTCCTCCTTCTAGAACTAGGGGTTCACTTTCTCAAAGATAGATCTTGGACTAAAGAACCCACTGAACCTCTTCGTGAACCTTTAGTGGATGAAATTATTCATGTGGAACTATCTTTCTAAAATGCCTGAGAATCCATTAGAAATCAACTATCTTCATTAGATCGTGCTGACATCTACCCGACTCAAATTACTGAGGGCCTAATTTCAGTAGTTCGTAAAGATTGCCATTGGAGCCATGACTTCCCCACTATAATCCCCAATGCGAACAAAAGAATCACCTCTTATTTAACTAGGGTTTCCTTCGATTATACATACCCTTTCACATTAGGTTTCAAACATGCTATTGATCATGTTATCCTCGAATTCTGTCGCTTTTTCGACGTATGTTAAGGACAAATTGGCCCTATACCCTTTACATTTTTTCATTTAATCCATCTTTATTCTCCCAAACTCTTTAGCCAAGGAGTCTTCACTTTAGTGGTAAGAAGCAAAAGAGTTTTGGTCAGTCCAGAAGATGATAAAGACCGTGGTTGGTATGCCAAGTTTGTTGCTGCCCCCATTGTTTGTTTAGTAGGTGATGAAAATGTTCCCTTTCCTCATAAGTGGACTTTTGCACGTGAGTTTTCTTTTCAATAACTTTCCCGTACCTTTTTTCCTTAATTTCGTTGATCATCATTTTAATTTTCCTTTTCTTTTTCAGCAACCATGGAAGTTGTTGATGAAATTCCTAACTTCCGTGGTTGGGTAAGAATGTTATTGAATGTTGCTCCAATTGACGATAGGTCTTGGAAAAACCACTCTCATCGATTTGGTGGAAAGTGAAAACGTACAGTAAGTGTTTTATTATTTATTTCTTCCTCTAGGAATTATTTTGATATTTATTATTGTCAGGAATTCCCATTCAAGGTATAAGCGCTGATGTCATCGTAGATTCCAGAATTTCTTTGGAAAGGGCCCAAGAGATAATTTTGGGTTCTTCATCGAAAAGGAAAGCTACTATTGATCAAGACTCTGAGGAGGAAGAAGACAGTGGTTCTGGTAAAAAGGCCACGGGCTTGAAGACATATTATTTCAGATGATGAAGCATATCCCCCTTGTTCTATTCCTCTCACAAACTTGTTGAAACCTCGTTGGTGATTTCTGATGATGTTACACCCGCTGCGGCACATGATTCTATTGAGCAGCATTTTGCCCCCGAATTTGGTAGTGAAAGTTTAGGGCCAGTTTCTAATGAAGCACCCCTTGCTCCTTTTTCTATATCTACTCATGTGGTACCTTATTTTCCAGTCGTGACCGTTTCCACTGCTGCTAACTCCCCCCAAGTTTGTTTTGACTCCTTTCTCCTCCTACAACTGTTCAACAAACTGAGGTTGGTTCTTCAAGTGGAAGTGGAGCCATGAAATAGGTTATCATCGAGGTCCCTGCCGATGGTAATCTTTTGAGAAAATCAAGTGCGGTTGATATGTGGTTGAAACCCCTAGTTGGTCCAATCGAGAGAGCTAATCTTACGAGCGATAACTCTTTAACTTGGATGACGACATAATATAGTCATCACTAAATGTATTCCTTTTTAATAATTTGCTACTCCTTTTTATTAAGGTTCTTACCTTTTCATTTCTCTTTTTTTTAGATCAACCTCGTTGGAATAGAAATGATGAAGAGGGTTTCACACATGGAGCAACTAATGCATGAGTATCAAGTTAAAATAGATAATTTGAGAGAAAAATATGAAGGCCTCCAAATTGACATGGAAGTGTTGGAAGAGAAACTTGCACCTTAGAGCAGCAGTTGAGGGTTTTAACTACGGAATTGGTGGTTGAAAGAGCTTCCTCAAATCAAGCTGGTAAGGGCAAGAATATTCTCAAAACTTCTTTTTTCGAGAAACTCTCCAAGGCTAGTGAAGAAATAAGAGAGTTGAAGGCTCTCTTAAGTGAGAAAGAAGTGTATACCTGTGAACTTGTGCAAACTCAGACTCAAACTCAAGAAGACCTCCGGGAATCTTCTGATAAAATTCGTTCCTTAGAAAGTTTACATGCTTCTCTTGAAACTTCTTATGATTCTGCTTTGGTTGAGAATAAAAATCTTAAAAGTGAGATTGCTGAATGGGAGAAAGATTACGAGATTCTTGAGGATCAAACCGCAATTTAAGTGAGTTAGGAGTTTTTAAATACTCGCCATGATACCCTCATGGAAGTTAGCCAAGAGAATTTTAGTTTAGAAGCTGAGTTGGCCAAAGTAAGATAAACTATAGAAAAGACTCAACAGAGCCAAGACTTTACTTCTCCCATGGCTAAAACTTATGAACATGTTGAAGATGATATGGGTAGTGAGTGTTCCATTTCCTTCAAGTCAAGTTGAGCCTGCTGCTGCTGATGAACCTGCTTTGGTTCCTTCTTCAACTCCTTAGTGACAAGTTAATGATATGTGACTTCTTCTTCTTTTTTCTTTGGTTGAATGTGGTTACAGCCCTTGGTCCTATTTGAGGGTTTGAAAACTTTAAGTCCCATTTTTTGGGGCGTTTTGTATGAGTAACTCTAAAATTATGACTAAGCTCATAAATAGTCTAAACTTTTTAATATTAAGAATTTTTTGTAGTTATTTTTGAACTTCTGTTATGCTCAGTCTTTCCTTTATATGATAAGGACTTATTCAATAGTTTGCACTTTTATTTTTTAAAATGCTTTTCTAACTTCATGAATGTTTAAATCAATCATGAATTTTATAAAAGAGGCCCTTTTATATTCAACACTTAATGAAGAAGGCATCTCAACTTCATAATGGTGTTAATGTATGACAAAAGAAATAGGAATACACATGTTTCTTGAAATAACTTTGACATGTTTTTATTTGAACTTTGTCAAGTTTTAAATAACATCTTACATGTACTTAAATAACTTTTATAACTTTTTCGTAACTGTTTTTCTTACAACAGATTTTAAAAAAGAAAATAAAACACAAGGTATTTATTTATAATCCGTTTAAATACATTGCCTTCAACCTAACTATGATAAGGTTTTTCTTTGGCCTTAGCTCATAACTATGCTCTGCACTTGACTTATTCAATAAGTAAACTTTTAAGGCTTGAACTTTGATTATTTCTCAATCTTCTTTGCCTTCTTTAGACATATGTCTATGTATATTATATAGTTCCCCAAGTGTTTGAGCTTTGAAGTATGAAGTCTCGAGCACTTGATTACTCCTCTTATTTGGTCCTCTTTCTGTCAAGGAATAAAACATACGAGACTCGGAGGTACGATTATAGATGAAGACTACTTAACCCGTATTAATTTATATCAGAATAGTTGTAACCATAGACCAAAAAATTTTAACCATTCCACGTGAGTTGCAGGTCGTGATTCATCATTTAGTATGGGTTAGCTTTTTGCCTATCATCTAAAATCATTAGTAAAATTTTAACAATTCAAAAATAAAATTTTAAAATGAGGATACGTAAGGGAACTCCTTAGAAATAGTTTCTCTTCACGTGAACGGAATTCCAATATGAAGGTAATATCTTGCTATCCATTGTTTCCAGCTCGTATGCTCATATTTCCGCGATACCATGAATCTTTTGAGGTCCTTCCCAGGTTGGACTTAATTTTCCCCCATTAGCCGCCTTCGTGAATTGAAACACTTTGTTGAGTAAGAAGTCCCCGATCTTGAAGTATCTTAGACGTGCCTTCCGATGTAATATCGTTCCATGATGTTTTTTGTGCTGCCATTCTTATTAATGCAACTTCCCTTTTTCCTTCAAGTAAATCAAGGTTTATGTGCATTTCTTCTTTATTGGATTCCTCTGACGCTTGTGTGTACCTTGCGCTTGGATCCCCTATCTCAATTGGAATTAAAGCTTCAGCTCCGTAGACCAATATTAATGTGTTTCACCCGTACTTGTTTTTTGCTATGGTGCGGTATGCCCATAAAACAATAGGTAGCAATTCTGGCCAATTACCTTTGGATTCTTCCAATCGTTTCTTCAAATTGTTGATAATGAATTTATTTGTCGATTCTGCTTGTCTGTTACCCACCGGATGATAATGTGTTAAAGTAATCCTTTTAATCTGTCAACTTTGAAACAATTTCGTGATTTGCGCCTATAAATTGCAGGCCATTATCACACTTTATTTCCTTTGGTACACTGAATCGGCATATGATATTTCGCCAAATGAAATCTTTGTCTTCTTTTTCTCGTACCTGTTTAAACTTTAAATACCCTGTTTCTACCCATTTTGTAAAGTAGTCAGTGAGTACAAGCAATAATTTTACCTTGCCTTTTTCTTGTTGTAGAGGACCCACGATATCCATCCCCCATTTCATAAAAGGCCATGGTGCAATGACCGAACGTAACTACTACGCATGTCTATGCATGTTATTACCATATCTTTGGCATTTATCATATTTAGCCACGAAATATTCTGCTTCTTCTTTCATTTTGGGCCACTAATAGCCTGCTCTAGTCATGGTTCTTACTAGTGATCTTCCCCTCTGTGATTTCCACAACGCCCCTCGTGTATCTCTCTCATTACATATTTCGTTAGAGAGGGTCCGAGGCATTTTTCTAATGGTCCGCCGAACATTTTTCGATAAAGACTGCCTTGCATTAAATAATATCAAGAAGCCTTTTTTTGAAGCGCGTGAGGTTTTTTCTTTTCTTCAGGGATGGTACCATACTGCAAAAAAGCAATAATCGCATTCCTCCAATCCCATGTTAAGTTATTAAAATTTGCCTCATTTTTGTCTCGATCAAGTACTGAATGAAACAAATGAATTAAGGAGGCATTTTAGTTGCTCGTCACATCTGCCGCGGATGCGAGATTGGCTAGAGCGTCTACCTCGACCTTTTTATCTCTTAGTATCTGCATAACTTTCCAAGTTTGGAATTGCATAATCAGATCCCGTAGCTTCTCTAATAATGCTGCATTCGTGCTTCCCTCGCTGTATAAGTACCGAGCATTTGGTTAACTACAAGCTGTGAATCGCTTTTGATTACAATCTATTTAATACCGGGTTCTCGTGCCAGTTCTAATCCTGAAATCACAGCTTCATACTCTGACTCATTGTTAGTTATAAAATGGAATTTTATGGCTTGTAGAATGGTTTCACGCATAGGTGGTACCAAAACAATTCTTAAACCCGCCCCATTCACATTAGATGAGCCATCAGTAAGTAAGGTCCACATTCTTAGATTAGACCTGTTGAACACCATTAACTCTTTTTCTGCTTTTAATTGCATCCCTTGGCTAAAATCATCCAAAATATTTGCTAACACCTGAGATTTTATTGCGGTTCTGGGCCGATATGTGATGTCATATTCACTTAATTCTATGGCCCATTTGGCTAACCTACCTGATAACTCATGCTTGTGTAGTGGATAAAAAGTTACTATAGAAATATGGTGGCATTGAAAATAAGGCCTTAGGTTTCTAGATGCCATGATTAGTGCAAGTGCAAGCTTTTCTAATTGAGGATACCGTGTCAATCTAATAATAATTTTCTAACATAATAAATTAGCGACTGTTTACCTTGTATTTTACGAACTAAAACTATACTCACTGCTACTTCTGACACAACCAGATAGATGGGCAGTCTTTCCCCAACCTTTGGTTTTGCGAGCAACGGCGGATTTGACAAGTATGTCTTTAAGTTTTTGAGTGCTTGTTGACACTTCTCAGTCCATTCGAACTAATCTTGCTTTTTAAGGGCTGAAAAGAATTTAATACATTTTTTCTGATGACTTGGAAATAAATATCTCCAAGGATGCAATTCTTCGTGTCAGTCTCTACACTTCTTTTTTACTTGTAAGCATGTCAGAAATTTCTTCAATGGCTTTAACTTGCACGGGATTTACTTCAATACAACTGTTAGAAATAAGAAAACCTAAAAACTTACCTGATGAAATGCCAAATGCACATTTCTCGGGAATTAGCTTCATATTGAATTTTTGTAAGATCTGAAATGTATCAGACAAGTGTGATATATGATCCCCAGATTGTTGAGATTTAACGAGCATATCATTTATGTTGACCTTTATAGTTTTTCCTAAATGCTCTTGGAATATTTTGGTCACCAATCTTTGATACGTCGCACCAACGTTTTTGAGACCAAAGGGCATTACTTTATAACAGTAAGTCCCCTTGTCTGTTGTAAATGATGTTTTTTCTTTATCTAGGGGATCCATTTTGATCTGGTTATACCCTGAATGCACATATAAAAAGCTTAAAATGCATGTCCTGCAGTAACATCAATGAGTTGATCTATATGTGGTAATGGAAAAGAATCTTTAGGACAAGCTTTATTAAGGTCTATGTAATCTATACAAACTCGCGATTTGCCATTCTTTTTCGGTACTACAACAGCATGGGCTAACCAATTAGTATACTTTACCTTGCAGATAGACCCAATTTTTAATAGTTTTTGAACCTCATCTTGAATCACCTGGTTTTTGAAAGTCCCCTGCTTTCTCTTTTTTATTTGACGGGTGGATACGATGTGTCTTCATTTAAATTATGAGTCATTTTTTCTGGTGGTATTCCTATCATATCAGAATGGAACCAGGCAAGAGAATCCACGTTAGTATTTAAAAATTCAATCAACTTACCTTTCATGTCGTGGCTTAGGTTGACCCTAACGTAGACTTTCCTTTCAGGCCACTGTGTAAATAACTCTACACCCTCCAGTTCTTCATTCGTATTTTTGATATATCTATTTTACTCTGGTTCTTGAATGGAATCGGGCCTTGAGTCCATGCCTGTTTGCCCTTGTTTAGTTTAGGCTTGTGTTGTAATATCTATTTTTCTCGTTTCTCGTATTTGAATCTGCTGTAGAGTTGATTCTCCTAGATTTCTGTTGATCCCCACGATTTTGACGTATTCCCTATGGTGATGAAAATTTAATAACGTGACATAAGGTAGACTAAATGACATCCATCTCGTGGATCCATGGTCTCCCGAGAATCATATTGTAAGCCATTTCCATTTCGACTACCTGAAATTTCGTATCTTTGACAACCCCTTTTGCGAATGTTGTAAGTGTTATCTCCCCTTTTCTCACAATGCTTGAATTGTCGAATCCATACAAAGTATGCGCCTTTGGTACTAGTTTATCTTTAGCTTGCATCTTGTTTAGTAGTCTTAGCAAAATAATGTTCACAGAACTACCTGGATCAATCAAAACTCATTTCAAATTATTATTATGTACAAGTAGAGATATTGCCAGTGCATCATTATGTGGAGTTAACACGCCGTCCGCATCAGCATAATAAAATGTAATACTTTCTTCCTATAAAACATGTCGGATCTGCTTCCGGTGGGTAATTATAACTTTAGAATCTTTATTGGATGTTGTATACGTCATGCCATTGATTTCTTCGCCCCCGCTTATAACATTAACGGTCCTTGTGGGAGAAGGAGGTTTACAGGGCTCTTGCCTGTTCTTTATGTATGCCTACTTACCTTTATCACTCAATAATCGGTGAGATACCCTTGCTTTAATGGATGGTCAACTTCACCTTGTAGCAATCTACAATCTGCCGTTTTATGACCATGATCGTTGTAAAATTCTCACCAATGATCAGCATTGCGCCTGTTTGGATTTGATCTAATTTCTTTTGGCCACCGCAACTTATCTCCCATGCCTCTAAATACCTCTACTAACTCTGAAGTGCTGACATTAAAATTGTAACCGCCAAATCTTGCCTTCAAGTTACTATCATCATCTCAAATTTCTCGTGTGTTTTTATCATTTCCAAACCTTGATGATGAACCTGACTCTCTATTTCTCGATCTATGGTCGTACCTCGAATTATCCCACTTTCATATTGGGCCCAGATATAGCTCGTATCTATTTTGACATAACTTTTTCGGTTTCTAAACATCTCGAACTCACCTTCTCCTCTTTCTGTGATCGGGTAATAGTATCTTCTTCTATACTCAGCTTCGTGTTGTATGTATTGTAAGAATCATTCCAGGTTGTTGGTGGAAATTCACGCAGACTTTCATTGAGTCGTCTCATGGCTTTTGAGCTTTTCTTATTCAAATTACTGGAAAAAGCTGTAGCTGCAAAGTTATTAGGTGCACGTGGTAACATCATTCTTTCACGCTTGAACCTATCCCCGAACTCTCTAAGCATCTCTGAATCTCCTTGCTTGATTTTGAAAACATCTTCCACTCTTTTTTCAACTTTTTGAGCCCCCGGATGCGCTTTGATAAAAGAATCTGCAAGCTCAGCAAAAGAATTTACAGAATTTTCGGATAAGAGGGAATACCATGTTAATGCTCCCTTGGTGAGTGTTTCACAGAATTTCTAAACCAATTCTAATTCAATTACTTGTTTGGTTAAATCGCTGCTTTTCACACCAGATGTGAATGCAGTCACGGGATCTCGTGGGCTAGTTGTGCCATCATACTTTGGAATATTAGGCATTTTGAACTTCTTCGGGATCGGCACCGGAGCAGTACTAGGCTTCGATAGTTGTTGTGAGTATTTATCCATGTCTATTCCTTTGATTACAGGTGGTACTCCCGGTATTTGCTCTATGCATTTGCTTTGCTCTTTGAGCTACTTCTGCAAGGTTAGAAATAAATTTTGTAAATCTGAATTAACTATGTTACTTGGCTCGCCATCGCGAGACTTGCTTGGATTTCCACCAATGCCTGAATGAACGAGCCTAGATCGTGGGTTTTCCAAAGTATTTTGATTTGAAGTTGGAGTTGGTGGCGCAGCTGGCAACTGGTTGGTAAAATCTCGGAGAGCATTGATGACTTGTTGATCAATGACATTTTTTAAGGCAGTGCTTGTTCGTTCGTAACTCCGGCATTTTGATTTACCTCGAATCCATTTTGATTTGAAATCCCATTATTTGTTTCAGACCCATCTGAAGTTCCTTCTCGTGAGTGACGTTGTGAATCACGCGTTGAGGGAAGTGTGTCACCCGCATCATTCCCATGATATTGAGGATCTTGTTGGTTGTTGCACTATTATTCGACATGGTATTGACGAAAAACATATTTTACCCATCAAACTTGCGACCAAATTCCTGTTACACACTTATTAATCACGGGTTTTATTTTACACACCAAACCTTTCAAAAGTGTGTCAATTACAAACTACTTTCGACCAACCTTTGGGAAGTGTAAAACACGACCAATGGGGCGTGTGAATAGTTATTTTCTGCATGAACTGACTAATTAAAACGGATATTTACTGAAAAAGGGGCCCATTTTCGTAATCCTAAGACCCAATTCTTCATCTCCCTCTTATTAAAAGCCACCATTTTCATCTTCTTCATCTTTAAAGGTGGCAAACAATTTTTCGAAAAATTCAATCCCATCTTCACCTTCCACATCTATTATTTAGAAGCTGGTCATATTTAGTCAATTAAAGTGTAATACATTATCATTCTTCCCAAATAAACCCTAACTATTTCGACCCACTTATCTAAATCAAAAGGGTTGAACAACCTTAAATGCGAATACTAAGCTGAAAAATCGAAGAAGAAACGACAATTAGCAGATTTGTGCTCGTCATATTAGCTTCACAGGTTAGGGATGAAGAACATAATATTGAAATTGGGTTTCTGCTTGTTAATCTGGTCGTGAATGTGTTTTTAAGTAACCGGGTCGGGTCTTTCATGGGTCTGATTTAAGAAAAGGGTCGGTTTAGCTATGTTAATTAAAGAATCATTGATTTTTTTAATTAAAAAAGCACGTGTAACCGACATATTGAATATTAAAGAGGCTGGTCAAAAATATTGTGTAATTGACACACTTTTGAAAGGTTTGGTATGTAAAATGAAACCTGTGGTCAACAGGTGTGTAACAGAGATTTGGTTGTAAGTTGAATGGGTAAAATATATATTTCTCCTAAGTTTTTTTATGAAAGAATTGATTAAGAAAGTAAACGATTATCAGATTCTCGGTAATGAAACCAATTTGTTTAATCAAAAACAAGAATTTCGGTCAAAGCTTTACTTTAGAATAACTCGGATTACTGATAATCAAGTATAAAATTAATAAAAGAAGTTGACTTCAGTAATAATCAGATGAGCAAGAGAAACTAAAGTAAATCAGTATATTTCCAATAGTATTTTATGTCCTTACAAATGATCAGGCTTCTCCTTTTATAGCTATTTCTAGGTAATATATTTTATTTCTACCGTATTGAGCCATTATTGTCAATTAATGGCATTTAATGATATTTAATATAACATTACAATCAGTAATCATATTTGATTCAATACAAATTCCTTAACATATTTCGTATTTAATGCCCAATAGTATATATCTATACCTTATTTACTATTAGATTCATTCCCTTTCATCATAAAGAGGTTCGAGCACCTATCCTCCTTGTTTTTTCCTGAACATCTGCCTGTGCCTGTTGAAGCTCGTGCCTCTTTGGTTATTCTTTATCACATATCCTTCTTTTGACTGGTCTACGTGTCATGACGTGTCATCTTATAATAAATCCATGTATAAACTTGATTTTCCCCAATACAATTCTACATAAGATCCTCTTATCTCTTCCTTCTCCAAATTCTGGTTATGGAAGAAGGAACCAAGAAGAAGATATCAACAATAACTGATCTTCCCTGCTTAGCTAAAATGGTAATGATAGAAAACCAACATTTTCCAAGAAAAAGAAAACACTAGAATATTTGAGCTATAATTCACAAGAATTGCATTTGGAAAACCCAAAAACTGTGCAATTTTGATAGTTCAAAATGTGAACTTTTTGCCTGATAAATCTCAAATTGTAGCTCATGGAGACATTTTTGTAGAGAATTAAATGTAGAATAAGGTGAAGACCAAGATGAAGAAGAGGTTAAGTTAGAAGTTCAAAGAAGGTTACCCGAATTTCCTGTAACTTTGCTTTCTGACACAACTTTTAACATTATGCCAAGTCCCTTTTTTCCTATCTTTAGTGGAAAATGGAATAATTATTTTCTTCTTTTCTTTTTTAGATTTTTTAGGAGAAAATTTGGATAGTACTTAAAAATAAAAATAAAAAAATGTGTGAAGAGAGTGAGATCGAGTTGAATCAAAGCCCACCTTCATGAATATACCATGCCTCGGATATTTTTTTCCTTTTTGCTGCTTCTTTTTTTATTAGTTCTATACATTACTCCCTGCGTCCTAACTTACAACAGTACTAATAACAACAATTCAGTAGAATTAACAATTAAAATTTAGGAAAAATAATATGTACACAGACGTTAATCATATTCTGGAAAGGTATCGACTCAAGAGAAAGAATAAAAACAAAAAATTATTAACAACAAGGCTAGAAAAATAATACCAATAATGTATTAAGCAGAAAAAATAGATGGAAGAAAGCAATATCAATAGCAACAACCATTAACAACGACAAGGTACTAAAGAAACCGGAACAGAAGATAGTATGAAAACAACCCTAATACTAGCACTCTAAGAACAACGAGAAGGTACTAGAAGACGAGCCCTTTTAATAAATCAGGAATGGATAATAAAATACACGGAGGCCTATTACTCCCTTTACCCTAATTGTCGACCTTCATACCCTCCTATCAAGCACCATGTCCTCGGTAAGCTGAAGTCGTGCCATGTACTGCCTGATCACCTCTCCCCAATACTTCTTAGGATGCCCTCTACCTCTTCTTATAACCGCTAGAGCAAACCATTCACACCTACTCACTAGGGCATCTAAGCATCTCCTTCTCACACGCTTGAACCATTTAAGCCTCGCTTCTCGCATCTTATCCTTCATAGGTGCCACGCTTACCTTCTCCCGAATATCCTCATTTCTAATCTTATCTAACCTATTATATACGTACATCCATCGCAACATCCTTATTTCAACTACGTTCATCTTCTGGATATGAGGTGTTTTTGACTAGCCAACATTCATCCTCATATAATATAGTCAGTCTAACCACCATCGTGTAGAACTGGCCTTTAAGTTTTGGTGGGATATTTTTGTCACACAAGAAGCCGGATGCTAACCTCTATTTCATCCATCCCTCCCCCCTGAACAGTGTGTGGCATCCTCGTCAATCTCCTTGTTCCCTTGGATAATTGACCCAAGATAATTGAAACTACCTCTCTTGGGGATGACTTGCGAGTCAAGCCTCACGTCTATATCGTCTCCTCTCATCTCGCCGTTGAACTTGCACTCTAAGTACTCTATCTTAATCTTGCTTAACATGAAATTTTTAGGCTCTAAGGTCTTGTCTCCAAACCTCCAGCTTCTTGTTGACACCGTCTCGCATCTCATGGAACCTCCCCTTGAATAAGAAGCATTAGTGCATCTATCGCCAAAGCGAATAAGACCCTCCATCCCAATTTATATATTTGAATCGATAGACAAACTAGTTGTTTTTATTGCATATTTTACATGTCTTCTATACATTTTAAATTATTAATTACTGTAACTTATAGTAATTTTACGTATTTTTTTAAATATATTAATTTTACTTTGAAATGTTTAAAGATTTAATGTCCAAATACAAAGTCAAAATAAAGAAGTTTAAATCTTTAAAAAAAACAAAAATTTGGGACTGATGGATGCTATTTTTATTTTTTAAAAGATGAAACAAATCAAGAAATTAAAAATTTTAATTCATTAATTCGAAACCAAAAATCAAAAAGGCCAACCAAATAAAAAAAATAGTTCAATTCGGTTTAATACGATTAATGCGCACCCCTAACTACTGCTGATTAGGTAGTGGATTAGGTGATACTGCCTATTCTCTTTTTTTCATTATTATTATTATTATTATTATTATTATTATTATTATTATTATTATTATTATTCTTATTATTATTATTATTATTATTATTATTATTATTATTATTATTATTATTATTATACTTTTAGCCCTTCAACTATTGGTAATTATTAATTTCGTCCTTCTTTATAACTGACAAATATATTTAACCTTCAACTAATTGATATGTATGTTTTTTGATCTCTCTATGTGGTATATATGCGATACTTGGACTATTTTAAAGCTATACTACCATCAAATATAGAATAATATAAATCTTAGCATAATACATGAGTAATTAAGTTGTGGAAAAGTTAACAATTATAGTAAACTTGTGAATATTATTCAAGCAAAGCGATCAAATGGGCACAGTTCAATTATTTGAAGATCAAATATGCAGTGTTCAGTCAGATATCAAAAGGACTCAATCAAAAATACAAATAATTGAGGGACCAAAAATGTTATTAACTATTTTGAACGATATAATTTATCTGCCAACAACAACAACAAACCCAGTTTGATCCCCACATATGAGGTTTGGAGACGGTAGTTTGTACACAGACCTTACCCTTACCTAATGCAGGTAGAGAGGCTATTTCCAATAGATCTAAGGCTCAAGAAGGGCAAGAAGAAAAAGACCCATCTACAAAATAGAAAACAAAATATTACTACCCAATAGATTTTTTTTTTTTTTGGTTTTTCACCTGGTGTCCGGTACCTATATTGGGGCCCAACTAAATCCGGATTCGCGCTGGAAAATCCTATATATTGGAGGGGGGAGGAAAAGGGGAGAATAAAGCGCTCCCTAACAAAAGCGATTCAATACACCGGGACTCGAATTACTACCCAATAGTTGAATATAGGGTACGGCTGCAGAAAACAAACTATTATGGCCAAATAGAGGATTTAATGCTAGTTGTCTTGTTTATAATAACCTGTAACGTGAATATTAGGCCTATCAATAGCAATGTACTCTTTTTATGTACAATGCATTACTGTCAAAGCTAAAGTTTATTTCATATAACAGTTATACGTTGAAGTTCAATTAAACTCCATTTAAGAATGCACTAGCTGTTGAAGATGAAGATTAGACCGATCACAATTTACTAAGCAACTAACTCTAATGTACGTACACTTGCGTTGTTGCCGAAATTAAATTGCGTTCCATAATTTTCTGTATTGAAATTAATTGCTCTTAATTTATGACGCCCTTGCTTTCTGCAATTTGTTTAAAGAATAAACCAAATGAAAGAGAGCAGAAAGAAAGAATTTTATTGGGTAAAATTTACAGTTTACATGTGGACGTCTCTCGAGCATACATATGGCAGTGATAATAGGGTGGAGAAAGTCAACAAATAATTAATATCGGATACAATTATGAGACTGGTATTGCGTGGACTCCTAGAACATATGGATCGAAAAAGAGAATTTGAAAATAAGGTATAAATAATTAATATCGGATACAATTATGAGACTGGTATTGTGTGGACTCCTAGAACATATGGATCGAAAAAGAGAATTTGAAAATAAGGTATCGATTGAAATAATTATCCAAAGGAGTAATGGTTATAGAAAATCATAGCATTTATTTCCAATGTTATGCAACCATCATGAAGAGTTTTTATTCATCTTTAAGATGGCGTAATGTTGGGATCTTGTCTCTTTCGATTTAACTATAAATGGTAACATTTGTACTTATTATAAGGACACAAAAGACTAGAATTGCAAAGGCTATCTCTATTTCTCTCATTTTCTCAAGTTTTACATAATGTTGTTATCAAGGCTTTCAAGTTACCCTAAGTTCTGGTGGGATCAATCTGAATTTCAGGCTTGTTCTTTCCTAAATTATCTTTGCTTTGTTTCCTTTATTATTTGTTATTTTTTAATTGTTTGACTCAAAAGATATCAGAACCTTTTTGAACAAATCAATTGAAGAAACTGAAAGGGTAAATCTTAGTCAAACATAATAAATTCCAGATCAAAGATTTAATAGTATAGATAGTACATAGGATGAAAGAGATATAGTCGATCTTATTGAAATTTAACAGTGTAATTCCCATCGATCGATGGGGGAGTTAGCTTTATATATTCTTCTGTAGATTATTTCTCTCCTATGACGATTACAAGAAAAGAGAGATTGGGAGAGAGAAGGGGGAGGAGCCCCCTTTCTCGAGGGCTTTTCCCTACTATTTATAATCAAAGCATCCTCATCATTTACTTGGTCCGATGCTCTCTCGCAACTAGTATGCCTTGGTCGTTATATTTAAACATTGGTCCTCTCGACTCAACGTGTGTCGAGAATGGGGTATAGAGTAGGCCATGTTATCTTTTATCGCCCAGTCACTTGAGCGAGACGTTGGTCTGTTTCGGACGTGACAGTCAGATTTCGACCAATACAGTTAGTCCCTCCATCTATCAAGGTCGTCCCCTGTCGGTCCGGGCAGACAGATCATGATTGCTATAAATTCGAGCGAAATTTGACTTCTCGTTCCTTCGTTACGTTACTTGATATTTAGGTGAGTTGGTGGCGTTCTTTCGATACCCGTGAACTGTTGCGGTCTTTTCAGAACCGAAACGTCGTCTCGCATCAAAGCGCTATTTTGTGCTTACCACCATTATGACACACATTTCTGAGGAACTAAAATGTTTCGTGCCCTATCATATTCGGTTAACGACGCTTAGATTTCGAGCTTGGGTGATTTATGTATCTTATAAATAAAAGGAGCTTATCATTCGGTTGACACTTCTTTGCCTTTTATCATTCGATTGACACTTCTTTCCTGTATCTTGTGGATAAAATGACCGGTTATTACTCTCGCACCGATCGTCCTATCAAAGTTCCTCACCAAAAAGTGTTGCTCCGGCCACCGGAGGGGTATATGTGGTGGATGAAAGGAGGTCCCATCGATCGTTGAGATTTTGCCTCTCCTTGGGAGAGAATTGACCGACGTCAGCAGTCGCGCCCGGGCGGAGCCGGAGCCTGTCCCTTCAATTATGATAGAAGAAGACATTGCATAGTTGAAAACCATGTGGAGTATCCCCGGCTACATCGACATGCGACCGGCGGTAGGAACCGACATAGTTTATTTTGATCGTCCTGGGTACTGTGTATTTTACGCCTACCCCTTCCTTATTGGATACACACTTCCTCTCCCGCTCCTAGTGGTAGACTTCAGCCGTTTTTATAAGGTGTGTCCCGCCCAAATTTCTCCGTACTTCTACAAATTATTCTGTATGTTGCTCAAGTTTGCGGAACTCGTCTGTCGTGAGATCACTTTGGATCATCTGCTCAGTATCTTCGTCCCTCAACTCATCCGCAGCACAATGCTTTACATGCATCCACAGGAGTCAAAGAATCTAGTGGTAAAAATTGATGAGAGAACTAACAATCATTTTTGTGAGAATTATTTCTATGTGCAGACTGAGCATACTGTGGTGGATCCGACGGGGTTCCCTAAGAAATGAAACTTTGCACGTAATTCTCATGCATCTAGGCGGAGATATATTCGATAATTTTTTTACAGTGCTAAACCCTGTTATGTCTTTCCAACTGAGAAATTGCCGCCTCCACCTGTAAAAAATATTCGTGAGTGGGTGAGCGCTATTCTCCCTCATACGGTAGGGGTCCGCACGTGGGAGGCCTTATATGACTAGTATGGACGCATGCCTCTTTCTGGTAAGATATCGTTTCTGTTCGCCGTCTTTCTCTTTTCCCTCTTTTTATTTATTTCCTCATGTGTTGTTCGTTCATGTCAGGGATGGTGCGAAGAGTGAGGGCTCCTCCATTGGATTCTCAACAGCCAACCTCATATACTCGCCTTACCGCAGTACCTATCGCCCGACGTTCATTGAGGGCTGCTTCAGTTGAGTTTACGGCTGTGGCCACTCCTACGAGTTCCGTTTCTCGGGCCGAAGTTCTGACTCATGTCGCTCGCCCGACGGGTGAATCTTTGCCTACGGGGGAAGAAGAGGGGCCAATGAAAAGACGACGAGTATAGTTAGAGACAGCACCTCAGCTCACTTAGATATTCCCACCATTGTCGATGGTTAGCAACCTATCATGGCGGAAGGCCAGATTTCTGTGGTCGCCATTGTAGTTTTGGACGTACTCTTATGCTCCATAGTCAGTCATGTTCCTCTTCAGTCGCTGAAAGAGGAAAAGGTGTGGTTTTTGATGATTACTTATTCGAATCGGACCTCGATCCTGATGATGTTAGGATGTTTGAGGAGGGCCTTACTCACTCGATGGTTCGTAGGGGGGAGGGGGGAGGGGGGCTCAACCCATATTTTTGAGATCCTTTCGAATGTCAATCTCTTAGGGGTCGCGGAGGATCTGGTGTCGCAGTTCAGCATACTATGCTCCGCAGCTGAGAATGTGGCCCTTCAGACCGTTCCCGATGCTGACTTGATGGACGAGGTGGTCATTATGGGCTTAAGGGTATGTTACGCTTACTTTCGCTTTTCCATCACCTTTCTTGATGATAAGATTCTAACACGTCTTTTCATTTTTCAGATGTATATGGTAGAAGTGGAGAACATTCGCAGGTCCAACATTCAGGCCAAGATTTTCTTGAAGATGTTGGAGAAATATCATCCCTACCGTAACAAATGTCGTGAGATGCATGAGCGGCTGAAGGAAAACCCTAGTAATCGGGCTCTTGCTGAGGAGCTGGAGAAAAGAGACCAGGAATTGATGCTAGCTATCCGCAGCATGAGTCTTCTTAAGGAGCAACTTCAAATAAAGGACGAGGAGCTAGAGATGGGCAAGGGGGCCGCCGCAAAGTGCGAGCATCTGCAGGAGAAATTGAGGTCAATGTAATCGGAGATTGATCAAAACTTGATCAAGGTCGAGACATTGCGCGCTGAGTGGATGGAGAAATTGGTTGGGCTGGAGGACAAGGTTTCTAGGTTGGAGAGCATTGAGAGTGCTTGGTCCGCGGCTTCGTCGAGGGTGGTGGCGCTGGAGAATCCATTATAACGACCCGATCGATCAGTTTGAGCTCTAGCGCATTGTTCAGCGGTCTGAGGCCATAAGCAGCTTCATTTCAGGTATATTAACTTGTATGTATGGCCGGTATTGAAATTCAGGAAGTTCGGACTTAAATTTAAATAAATAATTCTCATATCAAAAGCCTTAAGTTGGAGAAAATAACTACGATTGGATATTGAGTAAACGACCTCAGAATCGGGATCTGAAGGTTTCAACAGGTTCGTATGATGATTTCAGACTTGGACGTATGCTCGGTGGGGCTTTTGGGTAACTCGGGAGCGTTTTGGCACCTATTCTAGAAGTTAGCATTTTGGTAGAAATTTCTTAAGTTTGGCTAGAAGCGCAATTTAGCATTATCGATATCCATTTGGGATTCCGAGACTGGAGTAAGTCCGTATGGTGATTTTGGAATTGGGAGCATGATCGGAAGTGAATTCGGAGGTCCGTAGGTCAGTTTGAAGCCATTTGGCTAAAGATAGAAATTTGAAGGTTTTTGAGAAGTATGACCGGAAGTGGACTTTTGATATCGGGTTCGGAATTCATTTTCGGAAGTTGGAGTAGGTCTGTTATGTCAAATATGACTTGTGTGCAAAATTTGAAGTCAATCGGACGTGATTTGACAGGTTTAAACATCGAATGTAGAAGTTGGAAAGTTCAAAGTTCGTAAAGTTTGGATTGGAGATTGATCGATGATTTTATAATTGTTGGATGTGATTTGAGGCCTCGAGTATGTCCATGATGTGTTTTGGGATTGGTTGGTTGGTTTGGTTAAGGTACCGGGGGCCTAGGGTGAATTCCGGGTGGTTAACAGATCAAAAATTAGATTTTTGGAAGAGTTGAGTTTGTTGGTATCTGTTATTTCCTCTTCTGCAGAAATGGAACCGTAGAAGCGGCCCCGCAGAAGCAAGGGAGGATTCATAGAAGCGGTTGGGAGTGAAGGAAGCCAGGACCACTTAAGCGGTCAGGAAGCTGCAGAAGCGGATCTGCAGAAGCAGATGGCTCATCGCTGAAGCGGTTTTGGGAAACTGGGCTTGGACCGCAGATGTGGCCTTTTTTTTCCAGCGGGACTGCACCTGCAATGGTGGAGTCGCAGAAGCGAAAAAGCCTGAAGGCAGTGGATTGTTTTAAAAGTCGGTATTTGGTTCATTTCTCTCTTTTTCTTCTCTTCATTGGGCGATTTTGGAGAGCTTCAAGGAGGGATTTCATCATCAATGTTAAGGTAAGCCACTCCTACGTATTTCCAAGTTAAATACAAGATTATACCATGGATTTACACATGAAGATTGTGGGAAAAATAGGGATTTTTGGTAGTAACTTTAGAAATTTAATTCTTGGACTTTAGCCATGATTTGGAGTATCGAATTAATAGAAAATTATATATTTGAGTTCCTAATGTCATGGGCAAAGTTTATCTTAGGGAAATTTCGGATTTCTGGGCACGTGAACCTAAGGGCATTTTTGTCAACTTTTCGTTCGGAGTTAGAGATTGTTATAAATTGGGTTGTAAAGTATAAATGAGCATATATTAATGGATTTGTATGATCGTTGGCTAGTTTGGAGCATTGTGCGTTGGTGCAAGTCATCGGAAGAATGTAGAATGTCGGTCGTGGATCTTCAGAGGGAGGTGAATCTCCTTTCTAATCTTGTGAGGGGTAATTTACCCAATACTTGAGTTAAATTGATTATGTGATCCTATTTGTGGGGATACGAACGCACGAGGTGATGAGATTCCGTGCGTAGCGACTATTATGATATTGTCCGGGTAGTCTAGGATCTAAAAACATATTATATTTGGATTAGTTGTGAACCCATTGATGGCTTGAATTGCTTAAATCATAATAAATTTATAAACGAATTTAAAAAAAAGACTTAAGTTTTGTTTTCTCAAATTATTAAAGAGAATTGACTTTTCTTGGATATTGCTCCATGTTGACGGTTTGACCGATTGTCTGTCTGCGTATGTTTACTTTGGAACAGGCCGTACGCCTCGGCAGATTAATAGATGCATTAATAGGCGCGCTGTCGACCCTCGGCAAGTGCATATTTATTTATGTTGGATTGGGCCATCGCCTCGGTATGATTTGCGCACGCTTATTTTGCTGCCTGGACTCATTTGAGTCGTGTTATGCTATACTATGGCTCGAGATTATATTGTTAATAATAACAAGAAACCTAAGGAAATTTTCCATGAAAGAATTATATGCTTATTTGTTTCCTCTATCTAGATTAGAATCATGTTTATAAAATAAATCTACTGTTTAATATATTTATTATGAATAATAATCATTAGACTACTAGTGAGTGTCAAAGTTGACCATCTCGTCTCTGCCCCTTTGGGATTAGGCAGAACACTTATTGGGTACACGTTATTTTTGTACTCATACAACACTTGCAATGCATTTTGTTACACAGGTATATGTGACTCCAGTGGTCTGCTAGGCCTAGCAACGCGGATGATTCCGGGACTAGATGAGTTGCATTATTCGAGACGGCCGCAGCTAGAATAGTCCCTTCCTTTGCACTGTATTTACTTTCCGTCCATTGTATTCCGGGCGGATATTGTATTTTTATTTTCTTATCAGTATATGCTCATGTACTCGTTAATCTGGATTCTGGGATGGTTTCAAATATTGTGTTGCTGGCTTAACTTCTAATTTTGAATCGAAAATTTATATTCTTTAAAATTTGTAAATATCGAAGAAAAATCCTGTATTTCAAAATTATTAAAACAAGACTTGATTAAGTAATTTGGTTGGCTTGCCTGAAAGCAGCGTCCGACGCCACCACGACCCTTAGTGGATTTTGGGTCGTGACAACCATCCACGTTCTCCAGTCCGAGTAGGAGTCGGAGAGAGCGACAACCACCGTTGTGGAGGCAAGGCTTGAGGAGCTCATAAACTTAATTGAACGAGAGGCATCGGTTCTGGGAGATGGGTCGTAGCCCAGGAGGAAAAAAATGAACGACTTTTGGCTCAGATTGAATCTTCCTCCACTATCGTTCCCCGCTGTATGCACGAGCTTTGGGTTTATGCCGAAGCCCATGGGAATACATACAAGAGTTTTTTCCAAGCGGGTAATTGACGAGGCTTGTGTGTATAGGATTTTCTGCTTGTACTCTGTCAAATTCTAGTATAGTTTATGACATCGTCCCACAAAGATTGGGCAATCTAAGCTACATACTTGTAATATTTTGACTACTATTTGAGAGAACCAAATTGATGAAAGGTGTGTTTGAAATTATAAAATAAGATAAATTACTTTTGAAAAGTTTTATATTTAAAAAGATTTGGAAATCGTTGAATTCACTTGATATATCATTACAATAAAATCTTAGTTTCATATGAATTTCTCTAAAAAATAATTGCTTATTGATAATATAATTATATTTTGACACTAAGAAATAAATAAATAATTAACACTCCGTGAGGTTATCTTAATAAATTGATTTAAAACTAGTGACGATTAAATTGAAATATCTTACCTTAATTGTGCTCAAGCGTAGTAAAAACTTCGTGAGTATATTTTTACTAGAAAATCAGTAATCTTGCCTTCAACAATTTCTCCGTAAGAACTAAAACTGAGGAAAGCAAGATTACAAGCTTGAAACAATAATCTTACTAAAAATTATTTTGACTCTAATATTTTGTGCTCAAATGTAGTAAAAACTTCGTGAGAATATTTTTATTTTGCCTTCAACGATTCCTCCGTGAGAATTAAAACTGAGGAAAGCAAGATTACAGACTTGAAATAATATTCTTACTAAAATTACTTTCATTCTAATACTCTATTAATCAATTATTATATATTTATTTTTCTCCGTGAGAATTACAAAATTAATATACGAATAACTTGGATTTAAAATATGTAGATGTGATAATAATTATGAAAAATTACCATTCCATCACTATATGAAATGTAAATAGAGTTTCAGGCCAAGAATGTATTGAAACTGAGATACTATTATAATTATATTAAACTTCATCAACTACCCCAACAAAAAGAAATTGCTCCATTATGAAGTAAGAAAACTAAAATATTCTTTCAAAAGACTACGAATATTTTATTACAAAAAGAAAGACTAGAAGAAGAGATCAAGAATACTCTTCTCTTTTTCTTCAGAAACTTAGAAAAAACTAGATAGAAAGCTGGATACAAAGTGGGATGATTTTTCATCTATAAACATATGACTATTTATAGGAATATTCCTACAAGGCCTTGGTGAGAAATTATAATATAATATTAATATGTCATATGTCCTTGATGAGAAATTGCAATACAATATTAATATATCATATGGCCTTGATGAGAAATTGATTTGGCAATTTTCTTGAAATTTTAACTTTGTATCTCTTGATTAGATGAAGTTGTGACAGATGTATCCTTCTTCCTTGAACTGTAATTTCTTTCCTTTTCTCTTTTTTCATGTATTCTTTTTCTTGCAAGAATTGTTAGAAAAGTGCGAGAAAAGTGCAATTGGTCATGTTTTGTATCTAAAATATTATATTTTTATATAAAATAGATGAATAATTTATATCCGTCAAATACCCCCACACTTGAATTTTTGCTCGTCCTCGAGGAAAAGAATTTGGAAAAAACATATTACTATTTTTTTGTTTAAAATTATGGCTACTCTTGTAATATAAAAATTTAATCAAATAAAATCTACCGTGCTTCAAACTTTATAAATTTTCTATGTTCATCAAATCTTTACCTTGTTTTTACTTTTATTTTTATTTAACAAAAAAATTGTACCTTCTTTCTTTTTGAGACTTCTTTGAAATTAATAACATTATGATCATTTGCATTGAGTATTCTTCATCTTTTATCCATACTCTTGCCCTTTATGTCTATCTCCACTAATGTAGACTAAACATTGATTTCTAAAATCTTTTAGGACTTTTTCTGGCTTGTAATGTTGGCTTCAGTCTGGCAGGTTTAAGGATATATTTGTAGTGACTTGCCTTTTTCCTGTTTTGGAGCAAAATATTTCTAAAATTATACTTTCCAATATTTGCTATTGATTTTTTATGTGCTTATAATGCTTGAAATAAGATCAATCTCTCCTTTTTTTTTTCTTTTTTTCCTTTAATTCTGATTCTTTTTCAAAATGAGCTCCAAAACTTATTTTTTGAAAAAGGACTTTTCAAATCATATGCATGAACGTAATATTTAAATTTGGGCATACTTAGGTATCAAAAGAAAAAATTAAGTCTTCAAGCTTCATAATAGGTAGTAGGGATTTATTTTGTTTTTATAGTAAATATTTGTGCAATATCTAGAAAAGACTGAGGTAAACAAAAAAAGCCTAAATTCATATTTTATATATTAGTGTTGTCTAGGATTGTGCCTCGAAACACATTTGGGGCAAGTTCTAGCATATAGATTATAAGTTCTACTTGCTTCATAATTTTTCTCAACCACTGAATGTCTTGCGAAGTATTGAAGATATTTATTCTTGCCATCAGAAAAATAAACTTAAAAAAAAGAAAGTTATGTAGTAAATATAAAATATATATATTTGATATAGAATGATAAGAGTTTTATTTTGGTAAATTAGAACTTTACAAGAGGCATAATTATAACAAAAATAATCTAATACATACATATATATATATATATATATATATATATATATATATATATATATATATATAGAGAGAGAGAGAGAGAGAGAGAGATAGATAGGTAAAAATATTTTTTGCTTTTAAATATACAACTGTAGAAGAAAGCTGGAAAGAAACTGCAGCCACACACCTTGTGCGTATAAATAACAAGTCTAGTTTGTATATAAACTAGAAAATTACCCGTGCCAACATATGAATTGCATTATTAAATGGTTAACCAACCATTTACTTAGGCATACGAATCACAATGGAGTTACTCCTGTATATGTGGCTCTATTTTTGTAGAGGCCTTCATGAGATGTTCTGGTTGTACAATAACCTGGATATTAACCAGACCAATTGATAAAGTATTTAGTTATTTAAATCTATGTTGGACTTATGAGGCTCCATTGCTTCACCTTCAATGGACCATAGTTCTGAGTTTAATGTCGCCAACTCGACTTATTAATTGTTGACTTCATCAATCTATCAAAGTGACAGATGGTTGTTGCTCAAAATGTCCTCCAAAATATAATTTTAACCTGTGACCATTTACCTTAAATTTTTTTCCTCAATTGGTTTGTAGAATTTCAATTGCTTCGTGTGGAGTAACATCTGTAACATAATAAGGACCCGTCCATCTGAATTTTAATTTTTTGGAAATAGCCTAAGTCTACTGTTGCATAGAAATACCTGATATCCAATTAACATCTTTTTGTCAGATTAAATTTTCTTGCCACTTTTTGGTTTTTTTCTTTAAAAATTTTTCCATTTTCATAGGCTTCTACTCTAATTTCTTCCAATTCAGTCACCTGAGAAAATATATTTTTACCAGCAAGGGTTAAATCAAAGTTTAATGCTTTCAGTGCCCAAAAAGCTTTGTGTTCTAATTCAACTGGAAGATGACAAGGTTTTCCAAAGACTAATCGATATGAAGATGTACCAATTGGCGTTTTAAATGTTGTTTGATATACGTACAGTGTGTCATCTAATTTTGAAGCCTAGTATTTTCTAGAGATTCCAACCGTATTCAAGTATTCTATTTAATTCACGGTTATAAACCTCATCTTGCCCTTGTGTTTGAGTATGGTATGGTGTTCCTTTTCTGTGAGTCATACCATATTTAGTCAATAATGCTGAAAATTGTATATTCATGAAATAAGATTCTTGGTCACTAATGATGACTCGTGGTATACCAAACAAGGTAAAAAAAATTATTTTTTGAGAAAATTGTACACAGTTTGAACATCATTTTTCCTTGTTGGGTTGGCTTCAACCCATCTTGAAACATAACCCATAGCCACAAGGATATATTCAAAAGAATGAGATGAAGTAAAAGGACCAATAAAAGCTTTTCCCCCAACATCAAATATTTCACATACCTGTATTGATTGCAATAGAATCTCATCTCTCTTTGTGATATTATATGTTCTTTAAAACCTGTCACACTGTGCAATGTAGGCACGAGCATCCTTCAAAAGCGTTGGCCAGAAAAATCCTATCTCTAGAACATTAAAAGCAGTTCGATTGATGCATAATGTCCTCCAACTGCTCCGTCGTGGAAATGATACAAAATTTTGGTCATTTCTTCTTCTGGAACACATCTTTCGATAATATTATCTGCAGAAATTTTAAACAAGCAAGGGTCATTCCGAAAATAATATTTAGCATCAAATATCCACTTTTTCCTATGTTAGTAAGTGAGGTTTTAGGGTGTCCACTTTACAACCAAGTAATTTGCAATTTTTGCAAAACAGGGTGTTGAATCATAACTGAGTTTATAGAAAAAAATATGTTCATCAGGAAACTCTTCTTTTATATCACATAACTCAAGAGGGGGAGGGGTCACAATCCAAAATCCCAACCCTGTCATGATGGCACATCTCGTGAGGACAAGGGAACCAACATAACACACATTACATCTCTTATTAGTTACTTAGCAGAAACAAGTCAATTTCGTAGATAGTAAAATCACAAGTATGAACTGAATATGATAGAACAATGAAAACCATCCCCCCAAAATCGGAGTGTCACAAGTGATGAGCATCTAAGAAATCTGAACACTACTATAAAACCAATAATATATATATATATATATATATATATATATATATATATATATATATATATATATATATATATATATATATATATATATATATATATATATTGTAAATTTAGAATCAAAGGAAGAGATACGGTGCCGCGAATGCTGGCGGTCACCTTGCTTAGCTACAGTAGAAATAACTTCAATCAGCTAATATCCCGCTACCGGGTGATCAATACCTGCATTTGCACACATGGTGCAGGGACTAATGTGAGTACTCCGACCCAGTGAGTAATAAAAATAAATAACGACTGAAAGCATGAAATCTCATAAAGGCGCAATATAATGCTAACTCAAGCAGTAAAATCAATTATGCAATAAACTGTGGAGTATCAAATAATTCTCTTTTAAAAATAGTGAAGACCATTAATTTTAACAAGTAAGGAATAATCAGAAACTTGCCCCTCGAGCTCAATATCAAATTCACAATACAGTATCAGCCCCGCAGGCTCACTCCCAACTCACCAGCACATAATATCAGCCTATCGGGCTCATTCCCAACTCACCAGAACACAACATCAGCCTCTTGGGCCCACTCACAAAACACAACATCGGCCCCTCGGGCCCACTCCCAACTCACCTGGGTACCATGCGCTCACTGAGGGTGTGTACAGACTCCAAAGGGGATCCTACAGCCCAAGCGCAATATCAACAGGCCTTAAAGCCTTCACACATCACACTCGAGGCCTGAAAGCCTCATCACATCACACTCGAGGCCTGGAAGACTCCTCATATCACTCAACATAGCCTCACATAAGGCCATCGGCTTCAACCAGTCCGGAAAATAAACTTAAGCCCCTTGGGCATCAGTAAAACAATATTGCTCAGCTCAAACAACATTATAAATATCATGTAAATCTTGAGATGAGTATAAATGTAGCTGAGTTCATGAAATAGTATAATTCTGATGGACTGAGTTTAAATAATATTTCAATTTGTGAGGAAAATAGTGATGGAATTTCACAAAAAATTTCAATTTGTCGGCACGAAGCCCCAATATAGAAATAAGCACAAATCATAGTTAAAAACACAACAAATCTTTATTAAGTACGCGGTAAAAATATCAACTGGGATGGACCAAGTCAAAACCCTCAATAGTAAATGACCCCGCGCTCGTCTTACAACGCGTGTTTCATCTTGACATAGAACCACATAGAGAAATCCGGGATTTCAAACCCTCACGACATCATTTAAAATCATTACTCACCTGGAACCGGCAAAATCTCTAGCCTGCGACGCCCTTGGTCCTCAAATCGGCCTCCACGCGCGTTGAATCTACCTAAATTCAGAGCGAATACATCACAATATGCTAAGAGAATATAACACAATCGAAAAGACTCGAAAAATATCGAAATCGCAAAACTCGAGCCCCGGGACCACGTCTCGAAATCCAAAAAGTTTCACATCAATACGATTCTTATCTTGCCACGATTCTATACATACCAATTTCACAAAAATCGGAGGGATCCCTCAAATCCTAATTTTAATATTTCAATCTCAAGCCCTAGTTTTCTTATAATTTGGCTTCTTTTCATGGATTTCTAGGATGATTCTTCAATAAAATCATGTATTTACCTCATAAAACATTCCTCCAATCGTCTTAGTTGAAACTCCCTTCAATCCCCGTTTAAAAGCTCTCAGAATGATTGAAAATGGTGGAGAAATGGGGTGTTTTCGCGACTGAATCATTTTCATCATTCTGCCCAGTCACTGTAGCTCCTTCTATGCGATCGCATCACTACCTTTGCGATCGCATAGCACAAAAATTCTAGCCTCCAAAATCCATCTCTCCGATGGCATCACTGAATCTGCGATCGCATAGCACAACCTCCCCCTACTATGCGATCGCACTCCATACCCTGTGTTCACATAGAATAAAATGCTGCCAGGGACCCCAGGCCCAACTTACACCACGCGATCGCAACACCCTGATGCGAACGCACTTACCAAATGTCCAGAACTATGTGAACCCAGAGCCCTTTACACGATCGCATAGAGAAAAACAACACCCCCTCTCAGAACCTCCTATGCGATGGCAGTGATGCGTACGCAATCGCATAGAGCAAAAATGCTCTGTAATTTCTGCTACAATTTTCCGACTTAAAAATCCGCGTTAGCCATCCGAAATCACCCCAAGGCCCTCGGGAACTCAACCAAAAGCACATATATGTTATAATACCTCATTCAAACTTGATCGAACCATAAAATCACTTTCATTAACATCAAAATCGTCAAGTTTCTTCAAATCAAGGCATAAGTTAAACTAAAACTTTCAAAGTTCTCATTCAATCAAAAATCCGACATAAACGCCTCTAAATTATCTGAAATATTGCATACAAGTCCAAAATTACCTAACGACACTACTGGAACTATTGGAATTCCATTTCGACCCCGAATCAAAATTTCACCTATCAACTAGAAATTGCCAAAATACTAACTTCGCCAGAATAGGTAACTTCTTCACCAGACCTCCAAATTTAGTTCTGATTGCACTACTAAGCCTTAAATCATCCCTTGAACTAATCGAATCATCGGAATTCAATTCCGAGCCCTCTAATTCACAAGTTAACATCCTGTTTCCTATTCCAACTTAAGCCTTCTTAAAAGAGACTAAGTGTCTCATTTCTTAATAAAATCACTATAATTCAATTATAACACATTCAATACCGATAATGAAACATAGGAAAGCATAAAATGGGAAGAACAGGGTAGTAAATCATGAGATGATGGGTCGGGTCATCACATTCTCCCCAACTTAAATAAACGCTCATCCTCGAGCATACCCAGAGTTATCCTAGAAGCCAACCAATAGCTGAATAACCTTACTAAGTATATACCCAGAGTGATTCCACGTCACCCTATCTCATGCAGGTCCGATAACACATTTAAATTGAATTTACACAATCCAGTCTCGCCCATAAATCAGAGAACTGCCTTTGTACTTCTGAAACTATCAATATGATCAAAATTTTACACCTATACTTTAATAGTCTCGAACCAGGTATAATACCCATACCTGCAACCTTTGGTGAAATCATATGATATACTGCATAATCCAAGCACTCGAAATGATAACTTCTATTCACAGAAGTTGCCCACAACAACCAAATACTGACAGAAAATCCCTTATTAGCTAAAGTCTTATTGCAACACTTTCATATACTGCCAACAATAAATGAGAAACACAACAAGTCATAATCATTTCTCAGATCAACCACTTATGAAGCCACTTCCCTTTTGACTAATATCGCAACAGATTTTCGAGCCGAACATCGATATTATCCTCACAACAAGCCAAAATCAAATCTGTTTGTATTCATCACTGCCCCCAATGATCACCTTGAATCCAACACACCACTTTGGTGATATAACACCCCAATACAGGCCTAAGCCACAACTTTCATAATACGCACACCAATAAGAAATGGTCCGAACATACTCAAATAATAAAAATGACTCAACTGAGAGAGTTGTACCTCAAATTCACTAGTACTGCCACCACACAAGCCTGAGACCCTGTCTCACATCATAGAAATAGGACACACAAATTTGACCTACAAGGTCATGTTACCACACAGCTTTGCTGCAACGCGCGATCTTATCCAAATACTACTCCACATGAAACACCTCAAGTCACTATGCTTGAAATCGACAACCATGCTCAATTAATGGCTAGATCTAGAGCAAATCATTACACCCACGGTGAAACAAATAACGCATACCAAGAAAACTTGATAGAACATAATCCAACTGGCCTCGCTAGTCAACTCGTGGCATTTTCGGCATAACCCATGGTACAATAGTTCAGAATTGCCTGACGCTAAGATTTCCTGTGCAAATTCTGACATCACACACAAAATCTAACATACCAGCAAGAAAATATCCACTCGAGCCTCCAAATTCTGATAGCCACAAAACAATAACAATACCGACGCACACGGTACACAACCATAACATAGCCTGTACATGAGAACTCTCAGACTCCAACTCCATATAACATACATATCATCATACCTGACCCCAATTTTTAGTGTAAAAATACATGCAAACCTTTAATACCCATTCATTCCACGATAAATACTCTCAAATTTCCATGTGCCATACAAGCAAATCGAAGATCAGCAGTCGATCCAGCCTTAAAAGTACCGAATACTATTGAAGTGCCATCAACTTAATCACATTGGCACCCCCTTTTTTTCGAAACATATAACCTCTACACATGCAATTCTCAACCCTTCGCAACATATCACATATACCCTATCATCCTAAGGTAACACGAGGACTTCACCTTCCCTTCCGATCTATGAACGTTTACGTACTCAACTAGTCAAGAACTTCCATTGATCCCATCTAGAAGAAAAGTCATCACACATCCCATGCTCTGTATAACATATATAGGTCTTGTTCAAATTCTTACAATACCGAAACGACGGATAAGACCTGTATTAAATTCATAACACCGCCGAATCAACAATTCAATGGGTCTATCCTTCTAGCAAGAACTGTCACCGCATTCTGAACCAAACAATGGTCTTAGACCCTAAATTTACTTCATATACTCAGATTGCACTGATCTCGAATTTAATGATCTGTCTCACCCATTACTAACTGCTCAGGCAATAAGCCACCTCAAACATAATCAAAAACTGCATATGATGCCCTAATATGCCAATAGGCTACCAATTCGAACGCGATACAAAAAGAAAATGATCTCTAGAAGGAACTTACCAATCCTTCACACTAATACGAACTTTCCCTAGAAAACAGGAAACAAGGCACACAAAACAACTATACTCAACATCAAACTGTTGCAGCCTGCAACCCGATCCAAATAACATACCGTGGTGGAGTGCCACCCGATCCACACATAGATCTCACATAAGGAGATGCACATCGAGCCAAATTTGCTCATTACAACAGAATACTGTGTATCGGTCATAAGCATGCTAAGTGCATAATAATATCTCTGAGGGACATATAGCGTTATAAGCTACAAAACGCAAGCACAACTGAGGTGCGATGTACATTCTGAATTTCAAGAGCCAAGATGCTCATATAACATCATTCCTACGCGGATTCTCAACATATATCAATTTCTCAAGTAGTCTCACAACTCACACAATGCAATGCATCACTGCGCGAAATACCTGACCAGTAGCATCAACCTAACTACTCCTCTATGAGGAATGCATTACTAAAACGAACACATCTGGCTAGATATAGAGCTATTATTCACATAAAATCCATTCACCAACTTCAAGCTGATTCTAATCACACTGAACTACTCTGATAACCTTTCAAAGGTCCATAATAACTTCCATTTCTTTATAAAACACAAGAATAACCATCACAATCAGAGTAATACTCCCCAATTTACAACCCAATATACCAAGTGCCCTCCAGGCATGAATCTTTAATTTAATGACACCATCATAAACTTCATACTTGGTTTACATCTTTAATCAATCAAGTGATCACATGCCACACTTATATAATCTTCCCGCGGAACATACTCCCTTAGCCTAACACAAAAATATCTAGAGCGTACATCCAAATCACCGGTCGCACTAACGCTGAAGAGAGATCAAGAATCATTAAACATGACGCAAAACTCTTTTTACAAAATACCGATCTTAGGTGACGCTGAAGAAAATACCAAATTACCGTAAACATCGAAACTCATCTCCTTCTCATCTGAGCTTATGACATCTTGTCAAAAATTTTCCTTCACTCGTGCCATTCTCAGCCAAATTCCACAACCAGAACTGGCTTACCGGGATGCATCAAATCAGAACTAACATGGTACATAACCATACAATCCGCTAACTAATAGCAAGCTCCCCCACTTGGCTCGAAGCCATAGATCACAACACATATGCTCTATTGTTGTTGAAATATCATGGTGAGCTTAAACTCACACCTTCATAAGCTCGCAGAAACACAAATCATCTGGAATTTTAACTTTTATGAAATTGTTGCATCTACTCACACAACAGTTAAGCCCACTCTCTCGGCAATAAAATTTTTACTAAGTCCCAATTTTTTTTTCAAAAATTTCAGCAGATTTTTCTTTGTAATTGGGCCTATCCACCTGCCACAGAATCACCAAAACTATCCTAACAACACATCCAAAACTTGACAAAGCATCACAATGAATATCAATTACATAAATATCAATACTACATGTATTATACTATCAAAATCGATACATGGACATGTGTTGCACCTATTTGAACCATAAGACATAGAAAATACCTTTTAACCCTCCATTATTGAGCTATTCAACCAAGTAGGAACATATTCTTTCTTTAATGTTTTTGACCTTCACGGTGGTTTCCTTGACTCAAGGATTTCGTCATAATACATTTACAGAAGCGATCTCAGCTCCCATAGTTATCTAACTAGTATGACAAGTAGATTTCCCTCATAAGCCAATTACCCACTAGCCTTACCTTTAGTTACTATTTTTGTATACCTTCCACTGCCATACGCATTACCTCATCACTTAATCTTCCCGAGTCTATACTCATACCGCCACGTGTAATGCACTTTACTTTCTAACTAGGACATACGAAAAACATATTCCTCATGCGCCCATAACTCGGGGCTATTCAACATATCACAATGGGAAATAAATCACTTAATAGTTCGTCTACTATCCAGCAGGCTTTTTCGTCACTACCAAGGTCTAAATACACCTTTCCGCACTACCATACTCGTTACGTGGTACCCAACCGCCATTTCGGCTAATAAGGACAATAATGAACATATGAGTTCAAAACACTTGCTCACAAAAATCAGCACCTCGATGCTCAAGCCATTGGCGAAGATTCGGCCTCAAGTCCTCCAGATTAGCCTAACGTCAAACTCACAGAGATCACGTCTCGCCCCTCAATCGGGGAATCACAAGCCATCAAGGTACATCAGATACTGAGCTCTCATTCGGGCATACGTTCAAACAGAAGGAATTTCAAAAGTTTCTTTTCAAGATGAATCAAAGACGCACGATAAGAATTCAAGAATATAAAGTTTTCCTAAAGGTTCTGCAGCCTCTTGAGGATAAATACGAACGTCTCCGTACCGACCCGCAAGACATTACTAAACATGCTCATGACTTGCAAGATCTAGTAACCTAGGCTCTGATATCAACTTGTCACGATCCAAAATCCAACCTCGGTCGTGATGGCAGCTCTCATGAGGACAAGGCCAACCAACATAACACACATTACATCTCTTATTAGTTACTTAGCATAAACAAGTCAATTTCATAGATAGTGAAATCACAAGTATGAAATGAATATGATAGAACAATGAAAACCATCCCGACTCAACCCGAAATCGGGGTGTCACAAGTCATGAGCATCTAAGGAATCTGAACACTACTATAAAACCAGTAATATATATATTGGAAATTTAGAATCAAAGGAAGAGATATGGTGCCGCAAATGCTGGCGGTCACCTTGCTCAGCTACAATAGAAATACCTTCAATCAGCTAATATCCCGCTACCGGGTGATCAATACTTGCATCTGCACACATGGTGCAGGGATTAATGTGAGTACTCCGACCTAGTGAGTAATAAATATAAATAATGACTGAAAGCATGAAATCTCATAAAGGCGCAATATAATGCTATCTCAAGCAGTAAAATCAATTATACACTAAAACCGTGGAGTATCAAATAATTTTTTTTAAAAATAGTGAAGTCCATTAATTTCAACAAGTAAGGAATAATCAGAAACTTTCCCCTCGGGCTCAATATCCAATTCACAATACAGTATCATCCATGCAGGCTTACTCCCAACTCACTAACACATAATATCAGCTTCTCGGGCTCACCCCCAACTCACCAGAACACAACATCAGCACCGCGAGCCCACTCCCAACTCACAAAGCTCAACATCGGCCCCTCGGGCCCACTCCCAACTCACCTGGGTACCTACGCTTACTGGGGGTGTGTACAGACTCTAAAGGGGATCCTACAGCCAAAACGCAATATCAATAGGCCTTAAAGCCTTCACACATCACACTCGAGACCTGGAATCCTGCTCACATAACACTCGAGGCCTGGAAGCCTCATAATATCACTTAACATAACCTCACATATGGCCCTCGGCCTCAATTAATCAAGAAAATAAACATAGGCCCTTTGGGTATCCGTAAAACAATAATGCTCAGCTCAAACAATATTATAAATATCATGTAAATCTCGAGTTGAGTAGAAATGTAGTTGAGTTCATGAAATAGTATAATTCCAATGGACTGAGTTTAAATAATATTTCAATTGGTGAGGAAAATAGTGATGGAGTTTCAAAAAAGATTTCAAATAGTCGGCACGAATCCCCAAATATAGCAATAAGCCCAAATCATAGTTAAAACACAACAAATATTTACTAAATACGAGGTAAAAATATCAACTTTGATGGATCAAGTCACAATCCTCAATAGTAAATGACCCCGCGCTCGTCTTAAAACGTGTGTCTCATCTCAACATAGCACCACGTTGTGCAATCCGTGGTTTCAAACCCTCAGGATATCATTTAAAATCATTTCTCACCTCGAACTGGAAAAATATCTAGCCCTCGACGCCCTTGGTCCTCAAATCAGCCTCCATGCGCGTCAAAATTATCTAAATTCAGAGCGAATACGTCACAATATGCTAAGGGAATATAACCCAATAAAAAGACTCAAAAAATATCGAAAATCACGAAATTCACAAAACCCGAGCCCCGTCCCACGTCTCGAAATCCGGAATTTTTACGTCGATACGATTCTTATCTTTTCAAGAGTCTATGCATACCATTTTCTCAAAAATCGGAGTCCACTTGACACCTCTAATCCTCATTTTAAGATTTCAATCTCAAGCCCTAGTTTTCTTACAATTTGGCTATATTTTCATGGATTTTTAGGATGATTCTTCAATAAAATCATGTATTTAACTCATAAACTTACCTCCAATAGATCTTAGTGAAAACTCCCTTCAATCCCCGTCAAAAAGATCTCAAAATGACTGAAAATGGTGGAGAAATGGGGGTGTTTTCGCGACTGGAATATTTTTAACATTCTTCCCAGTCACTATAGCTCCTTCTATGTGATCGCATCACTGCCCTTGCGATCGCATAGCACACATATTACAGCCTCCAAAATCCTTCTCTGCGATTGCATCACTGACCTTGCGATTGCATAACACAACTTCCCCCTTCTATGAGATTGCAGTCCATACCTCGCGTCGCAAAGAACAAATTGTTGCCAGGGACCCCAGGCCCAAGTTACACCACGCGATCACAACACCCCGTATGCGAACATACTGACCAAATGCCCAGAACTATGCGATTGCACAGCCCTTTACGCGATCGCATTGAGAAAAACATCACCCCCTCTCAGAACCTCCTATGTGATCGCAGTGATGCCTATGCGATTGCATAGGGCAAAAATGCTCTGCAATTTCTACTGCATCTTTCCAACTTAAAAATCCCCGATAGCTATCCGAAATCACCCTGAGGCCCTCGAAACCTCGACCAAAAGTACAAATATGTTCTACTCCCCCATTCAAACTTGCTCAAACCATAAAAACACTATTGTTAACATCAAAATCGTCACGTTTTATCAAATCAAGATTTAAGTTAACTAAAACTTTCAAGTTCTCATTTAATCAAAACCCCGACTTAAACACCTCAGAATTAACTGAAACTTTGCACACAAATCCAAAATCACCTAACGACACTACTGGAACTTTCGCAATTCCATTCTGACCCCCTGATCAAAATTTTACCTATCAACTGGAAATCGCCAAAATACTAACTTCGCCAAAATAGGCTAACTTCTTCACCGGACCTCCAAAATTACTTCCGATTGAGCTCCTAAGCCTTAAATCATCCCTCTAAACTAACCAATCATCGGAATTCAATTTTGAGCTCTCTAACTTACAAGTAAACATACGGTTGCCTTTTCCAACTTATGCCTTATTAAAAGAGACTAAGTGTCTCATTTCTTAATAAAATCACTCCAATTCAATTCTACAGTATCCAATACCAATAATGAAATACAGGAAATAAAAATATGGGAAGAACATGGCAGTAACTTATGAGACGATGGGTCGGGTCGTCAGAGGGGGTTCTTTAATCTAGACAAATAGTCAGCTACTTGATTCTCTATTCCCTTTTTAATTTTTATTTTGAGCTCAAATTCTTGGAGAAGTAAAATTCATCTTAACAATCCAAGTTGCGCATCTTTTTTTGCTAAGAGGTATTTTAGAGTCGCATGATCAGTAAAAACAATGACCTTGGCTCCTATTAGATAGAAACGAAACTTATCAAATGCAAATACCATTGCTAGTAGTTCTTTTTCAGTCATGGCATAATTTAGTTGAGCCTAATTCATTGTCCCGCTGGCATAGTAAATTGGACGAAAAATCTTATCTTTTCTCTGGCCTAAAATAGCTCCAACTACTGTATCCTTAGCATCACACATAACCTCGAAAGGTTGGTTCCAATCAGGGGACACAACTATAGGGGCGGTTGATAATATTTCTTTAAGGGTATCAAAGGCCTTCATACAATTACTTGAAAATTCAAATTTAACATCTTTCATTAAAAGTTTAGTCACTGGTTTTGAAATCTTTAAAAATCCTTTTATGAACCGTATGTAAAACCCTGGATGACCTAGAAAGCAACTAATGCCTTTAACATTTTTGGGAAGGGGTAATCCTGCTATAAGATTAATTTTAGCCCTATCAACTTCTATCCATTTAGAACTGTTTTTTGTCCTAATACAATTCCCTCAGTAACCATAAAATGATATTTTTTCCAATTAAGATATAAGTTGTCTTTTCACATCTCTTAAGAACTAAGTTTAAATAGTAAATAAAATCCTCAAAACCCTTGCCGAATAGTGTAAAATCATCCATGAAAATTTCAAGAAATTTTTCAGTCATGTCAGAAAAAATTACTAACATGCAACGCTGAAATATCTCAGGAGCATTGCACAAACCAAATGGCATTCTCCTGTATGCACATATTCCATGAGGACATGGGAACGTTGACTTATCTTGATCGTCTGGTGTGATTGATATTTTGTTATACCCTGATTAGCCATCAAGAAAACAATAAAACCCATATCCTTCAATTCTTTCTAATATTTGATAAATAAATGGCAAAGGAAAGTGATCTTTTCTAGTGGCATCATAAAGAAGTCAATAATCTATACAGACTCTCCATCATGTGATGGTCCTGGTAGGTATTAGTTCATTATTTTTATTTTTTATCACTGTCATACCTCCCTTTTTTGATACTACCTAAACACGACTTACTCAAGGGTTGTCTGAAATAGGGTAAATAATACATGTCGCCAAAAGCTTTACAATCTCCTTTTTTACCACTTCATGCATTGCTCGGTTTAATCTCCTTTGGGGTTGTACTATCGGTGTGTAGCGATCCTCCATGAGGATTCTGTACGTACAAATTACTAGATGAATCCCTTTGATATCTTCTACAGTCCATCCCTAAGATCCTTTTTGTGCTTTTAATACTTCAATCAATCTTTCTTCCTGTTTTGCAGTTACAGAAGATGAAATAATTACTGGAAATAACTCATGCTGAAGATCGACATATTTCAAATGAGAAGGGAGAGTTTTAAGTTCAATTTTTGGTTGAACTTCTTCTAGTTTCATGTCCCCTTCCTCATAATCTTTTTTCAATAATTTTGCATCACTTCTGATAGGCGATCTTCACCCTATATGGTGCCAGATTTGGCAAAACATTTTTTCATTATGTCATAAAGTAATTGATCATCTTTATATTCATCTATAGATTATTAATCATGTCAATTGTGAAAACATGAAGATGATGTATCATCTTCTGAGAATCTTAGTATCGTTTGCATGTCAAAAATGACTCTTTCTTCATCAACTCTTAAAATTAGTTGTCTTGATGGACATCTATGATTGTCCTACCTCTTGCAAGAAATGGTCTACCCAAAATAATTGGTTCATCAGGACATTCTTTTATTTCAAATACTATGAAATCTACACAAAAAATAAATTTATCTACTCTTACAAGCACATTTTCAATTATTCCCTTTGATCTCTTAGTTCTTTGATCAGCAAATTGAAGTGAAACACTTGTATCTTTCATTTTACCAAGATCTAATTTTTTAAAGGTAGAAAATGGTATAAAATTTATTGAAGCTCCCGAATGACACAGTGTTTTTGCAATGTATACTCCTCTCATTGTACATGTAATGGCAAAACTACCTGGGTCACCAAGTTTTTTTGGTAGCTTATTTTGAAGAATAGCACTATATTGTTTAGTAAGCATAACCACATAAACTTCTATCAATTTCCTTTTGCTTGATAACATTTCTTTCAAAAATTTGGCATATGAAGGCTTTTGCAAAAAAGCATCAGTAAAATGAATGTTAATATAAATTGGTTTTAATATTTTCAAAAACTTTTCAAATTGATTATCCAGCTTTTCTCTTTTCATCTTTTATGTGAAATGAATTGTAACAAAGAAAGAAGTCAATTTTTTAGTATTTTTTTCTTCTGTTTTCTTGGCTTCTTTCTCTTCTAATGGTTGAAAGGGTGTCTCAACATATTCACCCTTGTCTACCTGTTGGTCTGATTGATTCTTTTCTTGTTTGTTTGCACAGGGTTCATCAAAAGTAATACCTTACCGTAAGGCAATGGCCTAAAGGTGTTCTTTGGATTTTTCTCTGTATTGCTTAGTAAAGGACCTTGAATCTTTTAAGACACAAGGGTTGCCAATTGGCTTAACTGAATTTCAAGATTTTTAGAGCTGAATTTTGGCTTTCCATTTTTTCATCAGTAGCCTTAATGTACTTGTACAAAAGGTCATCAAGACTTGCATGGACTTGTTGAGGCCTTTGCTAATATGGAGATGCTTGCTAATAAGGCCTGAAATTTTGTTATCCATGATTTTGACTTTGATATCCGGTTGGGCTCTGTACCTATTGCTTTTGGTAGTTTCGAGAGTTTTCAGCACCATTCGCATTGCTCTATTGAAATCCTGGTTGTTTTGTGCTAATGGACTTCCAAAAGGATACGATCCGATGACATTGACATGTTCATCATTTTGATTGGTTGCTTGACATTCGTGGTTTAGATGGTTTCCTTCACATAAGTCACAAGCCTCAGGCTGGCTTGGTTATTGTGTATTTACCTGAAAAGATTCAAATTTTTGTGCCAAAGAAGCAATCTGTTGTGTTATTATATTTAAAGCACCCACCTGATTTACTGTAGAAGCTTTCTTGATGATTACACGCTCAGAAGGCCACTGTATGGCATTTTCTAAAATTTTATTAAGCAACTGCAGTGCTTCTTTTGTGGTTTTTCTCATTATGGAACATCCTGCACCTGTATCTATTACATTTCTAGAAGATTGTTTTAAACCATGGTAAAAAATGTACTACTGCATATGCTCAGGAATGTCATGATGTGGAAATTTCCTTAACATTGTTTTCAATCCCAAGCTTGATAAACTGACTCAGTATCAGCCTGCAAGGAGTTAGATATCCTGTCTTAACTTTGTTATTTTTAGTAGGAAAAAAATATTTATTTAAAAATTTCTGAGTCATTTGGTCACATGTGGTAATAGAACCTTGTGGCAAACCTCGTAACTAAGTTTTGTCCTCTCATTTTAAAGAAAAAAGAAATAGCCTTAACTTAATTGCTTCAGGAGGTACTCCATTATATTTTGCGGTTTTAACCAATTCCAAAAAGTCAATTAAATGATTATGTGGAAATGCAAAATTGTTGAATTGTTTGAATCAGACCTACCCTAATTTCAAAGTTTTTGGCTGCTATTGGAGGTTTCCTGACACTAGATTCACTGTTAAAGCGGTCAGGTCTAGCATTATCCTTTAGGATTCTGTTTGTTGATCTTGGTGCCACTTCATCAAAATGCTCTTCTACATTAGCTGGTGGTGGAATTTGTAGTGGATTATTATCATTTTCTAATTGTTGCTTCATTCTGTTGAAAGTTATGTTTTGTGATGATATGTGTCCTTTCCTGCACAATCACAAACTTTTTTCAAATTCGGAATCGTAATTGGCCAACTCTTATGCAGAAGAGCGAGTCATAAACTATCTGAAATTAGAGTAAAATAAAGACTGTTCCTAAAATAGTAATAGATATTTTTAAAAATAAATTAAAACAATTTTTAGAAAATAGTACGGTAATTTTATAGTTAACGAAAATAGTAAGTTGTAACTAACCATAAAAAGAAATAATATAATACTAATTATATTATATAAAAAATTCAACAATAAATTAAGTATGTTTCAGGATTAAAGTACTATCAATTAAAAAAAGTTGAATAAAATACTATTTTATAAAAATATTATAAAAGTAATAGTTATAATAATAGTAATATAGAATAGTACAAAGGTTACATTTAGAATTAGAATAGTAAAAATAAGTACTTACAATTATTATAATAATAAAAATAATAAAATATACTTTAAAATGACAATTAAAAATATGAGAATGTGAATCATAAAACTAATATATTATACTATTATATAGATGTTAGTACTAACAATACTAATGTAATAATATAATAATATAAAATAAAATAAAGTAGATTGAAGTACTAAGTACGAGGGATTTCTCTCTTTTTTTACATGATTTGTTTTTATAGTATTATATAGAATTGCTCCTAATAGTAACAATTATGATAGTAGTATGTAGGAGATAACATTTTGAAGGACAAATTAATAATATAATAAATTCTTAAATTAGTAATAAAATATTTAATTTGAAGTAGATATATGCTAATCCTCGATAATGGTGCCAAAAATTTGACGAGGCTTGTGAGTATTTGGATTTTCTGTTCATACTTTATAAAATTCTAGTATAAATTATGATATCGTTCCACAAATATTGGACAATCTAAGCTACAGACTTGTAATATTTTGATTAGTATTTGAGAGAACCAAATTGATGAAAGGTGTGTTTGTAATTATAAAATAAGATAAATTACTTCTAAAAAGTTTTATATTTAAAAAGAGTTGGGAGTCGTTGAATTCACTTGATATATCATAACAATAAAATCTCCGTATAACATGTATTTCTCTAAAAAATAATTACTTATCGCTAATACAATTATATTTTTATACTAAGAAATAAATAAATAATTGATACTCTATGAGGTTATGTTAATTAATTAATTTAATACTAGTGACGATTACACTGAAATATCTTGCCTGAATTATGCTCAAGCGTAGTAAAACTTCGTGAGAATATTTTTACTAGAAAATCAATAGTCTTGCCTTCAACAATTTCTTCGTGAGAATTAAAATTGAGGAAAGCAAGGTTACAAGCTTGAAACAATAATCTTACTAAAACTTATTTTGACTCTAATATTTTGTGCTCAACTGTAGTAAAAACTTCGTGAGAATATCTTTACTAGAAAATCAATGATCTTACCTTTAAAAATTCCTCCATGAGAATTAAAAATGAGGAAAGCAAGATTATAGACAAAAAGAAATTACTCCATTATGAAGTAAGAAAATTAGAAAATACTTTCAAAAGACTAAGAATATTTTTACTACAAAGAGAAAGACCAGAAGAAGAGACCAAGAGTACTCTTCTCTTTCTCTTTAGAAACTTACAAAAAACTAGATAGGAAATTGGATACAAAGTGGGATGATTTTTCATATATAAATATATGGCTATTTATAGGAAAATCCTACAAGGCCTTGGTAATAATTATATTATAATATTAATATATCATATGTCCTAAATGAGAAATTAATATAATATTAATATATCATATGCCCTTGATGAGAAATTGATATGGCAATTAGTCTTGAAATTTTGGCGAAAATTTGCCAGAACTTTGTATCTCTTGATTTTGTGTAGTCTTAGATGAAGTTGTCACGAATATACCCTTCTTCCTTGAACTGTAGTTTTTTTTTTCTCTTTTCCATGTATTCTTTTTCCTGCAAGAATTGCTAGAAAAATACGAGAATTATTAGAAAAGTCCAAGAAAAGTGCAATTGGTCATTTTTTATATCTAAAATATTATATTTTTATATTAAAATACATGAATAATTTATATCCATCAGTAATGTGACTGAGGTTGCATATGAAGAGGCACGTGTGAAAGTGCGGGAAGCTCGCATCAATTGAGGATATGATACGGCGACTGAAGAAGCCAATGGGCGGCGCAGACGCCGAAGGAGAACTTCTCGGAGATGACAGTGCAGAGCGTGGCGATGATGATGCAGAATAGAGGGGTAGTGATATTGATCTGTTTTTCGTTTGTTGCTTTCTTCCCCATTCTTTGTTCGTAGTCGATTGTCGTTGTTATTTTCACTTTTTTTGTTTGTTTTCTTTGCATTGTTGACTTGGGCCCTATGTAATCCACGATCATTTTGTATTCTACCCTTGTTTTCGTTTTGCGTGATTTAGGTGCGAGATAGATTCACGTAATGTAGTTAGATACCCTTCTTCCTTGAAGTGTAGTTTCTTTTCTCTTTTCCATGTATTCTTTTTCCTGCAAGAATTGTTAGAAAAATGCGAGAATTATTATAGAAACCCGAGAAAAGTACAATTGGTCATTTTTCATATCTAAAATATTATATTTTTATATTAAAATATATGAATAATTTATATCTATCAGTAATGTGACTGAGGTTGCATATGAGGAGGCACGTGTGAAAGTGCGGGAAGCTCGCGTCAATTGAGGATATGATACGGCGACTGAAGAAGCCAATGGCGGGCGCAGACGCCGAAGGAGAACTTCCCGGAGATGACAGTGCAGAGCATGGCGATGGTGATGCAGAATAGAGGGGTAGTGATATTGATCTGTTTTTCGTTTGTTGCTTTCTTCCCCATTCTTGGTTCGTAGTCAATTGTCGTTGTTATTTTCAGTTTTTTCGTTTGTTTTTCTTTGCATTGTTGACTTGGGCCCTATGTAATCCGCTATTATCTTGTATTCTACCCTTGTTTTCGTTTTGCGTGATTTTGGTGCGAGATAGATTCCCGTACGCCGAGTCCCAACCTTTTGGCACTTTTCGATGGTCCTTGGCCTTAGGAATATTTTGCACTTTCGCTTTGGCGATGGCCTATGACCTTAAAGGATGTTTGTCGAAACATTAATCCATCGTCGTTTGATCAAGATAAAACTTTTCTTTTTGGCGAAGGCCCTTGGCCTTAATAGGTGTTATTTAGAACTTATCAAAATAGTAATCCGTCGTCATTCGATCGAGGTTGAACTCTTCTTTTTGGCGAAGTCCCTTGGCCTTAAAGGGTGTTATTTCGAACTTACCAAAATGGTAACCCGTCATCTTTCAATCGAGATCGAACTTTTCTATTGGAGAAGGCCCTTGGACATAAATGGTGTTATTTTTAACTTATCAAAATAATAACCCATCGTCGTTCGATCGAGGTCGAACTTTTCTTTTTGGTGAAGGACCTTATCCTTAAAGGGTATTATTTCAAATTTATTGAAATGGTAACCCGTCGTCATTCGATCAAGGTTGAACTCTTCTTTTTGGAGAAGGCCTTTAGCCTTAAAGGGCGTTATTTCGAACTCACAAAAATTGTAGCCCGTGGTCGTTCGATTAAGGTCGAACTCTTCTTTTTGGCGAAGGCCCTTCGACTTAAAGGCTGTTATTTCGAACTTATTGAAATAGTAGCCCGTCATCATACGATCGAGGTCGAACTCTTCTTTTCAACGAAGGCCCTTGGCCTTAAAGGGCGTTATCTCGAACGTATCAAAATAGTAACCTGTCGTCATTCGATCGAGGTCGAACTCTTCTTTTTTCCGAAGGCCCTTGGCCTTAAAGGGTGTTATTTCAAACTTATTAAAATGATAAACAGTTGTCTTTCGATCAAGGTCGAACTCTTCTTTTAGCGAAGGCCCTTGGCCTTAAAGGGCGTTATTTCAAACCTATCGAAATGGTAACCTGTCGTCAGTCCCAGATTTTTGGAGAATCAGACATTTATTTTGGGAGTCGCAGTCTGTTTGACATTGTTTGCATCAAAGGGTGCAACGTTGGAGAATACGAAGCATTGCTGTTTTGCTTAGGTTCATTCCGCACACACATTGTAGCTTCCTTGTCTGACTCCTTCCTTCCGGCTTGGAGGTTTCAATAGTGGGCGGTATTTCGGTTTTTTTTTTGAAGTAGTTTTCCGTTCTTTAATTAAGATCTTTCTTTACTCGCTTGCCCTCATGGCCTTTGTGTTCTTATTTTAGCAAATAGAAGAAGGTGGATTAGAATGATACTTTCCTTGACCCTACCCAGTGGAACGATGGTGGAGAACAGGTTGATAACATTGTTCGTTTTTTGATGACCCAACCCGTTTTCTCAGGTGTTACTACTCTGTTTTCCCTATGTTAAGCTTCTTCATATGTTGTTATTGGTATGTGATGTGTTAGAGTTGATTTGGACTGGTTTTGATAAGAAATGAGACGATTAGTCTCTTTAAGGAAGGCTTAAGTTGGAAAAGCCAATCGGACATTGACTAATGCGTTATAGGGCTCGGATGTGCTTTTTAGTGATTTGATTAGCTTCAGGGAATGATTTGTGACTTAGGAGCGTGATCGGGATAGAATTTGAAGGTCTGGTGTAGAATTAGGCTTGAATTGGCGAAGTTAGTATTTTGGCAAAATCTGGTGGATAGGTGAGATTTTGATCCGGGGGTCGGAATGGAATTTTGAGAGTTGAAGTGGCTTACTTAGGTGATTTTTGATATGTGTGCAAAGTTCAGGTTATTTGGAGGTGTTTAGGTCGGGTTTTTGATCGAATGTAAGTTTCGGAAGAATTTGACAAACTTAGGCCTTGATTAGGTGAAATTTAACGATTTTGATGCTAACGATAGTGATTTGATGATTTGAGCAAGTTTTAATAAGGTAATGGATCATGTCTGTGCTTTTGGTTGAGGTCTCGGGGTGAGATCGTATGGTTAAACAAAGAATTCGGAGTTTTTGCATGTTTGAAGTTTGCTGGTTCTTTCATTTCCGCATCTGCGGAGAAGGGATCGCATAGGCGGTTCTGTAGATGGAGCGGGGAGGTTGCAAATGAGGTTCCTGGAGGCTTGGCAATTTTTGGATAAGCTTCAAAAGTCCGCAAATGCGGCGACCGTAAAAGTGGTTGTGGACCGCATAAACGCTCCCTGTGGAATTAAGTCAAACTGCATAAGCTATCATTTGGATGCATATGCGGAGACCGCAGGTGCGGTTATTTAGCCGCAATAGCGAAAATTGTTGTTGGCAGGAGGGTTATATATTATATTTCATCCAAGAGGGTTATGCATATTTCCACCATTTTTGAATGTCCTTGGGAGCTTTTAGATGGGAATTTCAGAGGGATTCAAGAGGAATCGACTTAAGGTAAGAAATTAAAACTCGATTATGTGGTGAAATTGGTCTAGGAATTCATGGAAATTTAGCCTAAAATTGATGAACTAGGGCTTGAGTATTTGATATCTCAAATTGAGATTTGATATGTCATTTAAGCTCAGCTTTAAAAGTTCTTGGTAAGTATGGACGCGTGGCGAGATGAGGAATCCCGTAATGTGAATTTTGTAATTTTTTGAGAAGCGGGCCTGTGGCTCGGGTTTTGGTACTTTCGAGATTTTTGCTATATTTCGACTATTTTTGATTGGGTATTATCCCATTAGCATATTGTGATGTATTCGCTATATTTTTGAGTAAATACGACATGCGTGGAGGCTGATTTGAGGGGCAAAGGCATCGCAGGCTAGAGGTTTTACAGGTTCAAGGTGAGTAATACTTGTAAATAACATCTAGAGGGTTTGAATCCCCGAATTTGCACATCATAGAGTTATATTGAGGTGACTTGCACGCCGGATATGAGCGTGGGGTAGAGCACCGTTGGGGACTGTGACTTGGTCCGTCCCGGTTGTTGTATTTGACTAAATTATTTGTTATCATCATAATTGGGCCTGATTGCCATGTTTGGGCTTCGTGCCAACAATGTGAACCCTTCGGGGATTGATACCATTATTTTTACATTACTTGCATATTATTTGATCTCGGTCCAAGATTTTAATACTGTTTCGCAAACTCAGCCATTTTTCTAAGACTTGAAAACATAAATAATATTTTATTGACATTTTGAGATGAGAATTTTCATGCTAATATTTCCCAAGTGGCTTATGTGCATTTCTGGACTGAGCATGGATCGAGCTGCGCACCGCAGTAGTATTATAGTGATTTCTGAACATATGGGCGGCTCGTGATGACTTGCACTACCTGTCCTGCATTTACTTGCTTAAATTGTTGGAAAATGATATTTCAAAAGAGGTTGTAAACTGATTCAGATATTTTCTAAAGGATTTTCCCGAACATACTATTTTTTCAAAGGGTTGTGCTGTCCCATATTGCATGGTGGAGTGCTCTTACGTAATTTCTTGCCTTTAAGTTATTATTCACACTTTTTACTCACTGAGTTGGAGTACTCACTTTACTCCATGCACCTTGCGTGCAGTTGCAGGTATTGCTTGCCCGGTAGCAGGTTATTAGCGGATTGAAGATTTGTTATCGTAGTTGAGCCAGGTGACCGCTTGCATTCGCGGCACCGAATCTTCTTCCTAATTTTATGTTGCCCATGTTGTTTTCAGACTTTGTTCCCATTTCTGGACTTGTAGTTCTCTAGTGAACTCTTTAGTGGCTCATGACTAGTGACACCGCGATGTCGGGCTGTGACGGGATGGTTCCCTGTCGTTATCGTAGTTTTTTGCACTTTGTTTATGTTGATCATGTTTTAGCTTTATAAATATTGAATAATTGTTAAAATGGAAGCGTTTATTCTGTTGATTGGCTTCGTCTTCACGAGAGGGGCCATCACAACCGGGTTTGAGATTGGGTCATGATAGTTTTGTTTGGAATTTCGATGGTTGATGGGGCAAAAATGTCTAAATTTAGTGATTCTGCTCGGCTCTCCACCCCTACCATGCTGCGGCTTTGTCCTGCGTGGGTTGGGTTTTTCCTTCGCACTCTTTTCGGTCGGTGATCATATTTCTTGTCTTTGATCTGGAAGAGACTAGAAAATTTCACTAAGAAATCTCCACAGACGGCGCCAAATTGTTTGTCTCAAATGATATCGGACCCTTTTTGAATAAAGCAATTAAAGAAAATAAAGGGCTAAATTTTAGTCAAAGCATCCTCGAGAAAGGAGCCCATTTCTCGAGGGCTTTTCCCTACTATTTATAGTCAAAGCATCCTCGTTATTTACTTTGTCCGATGGTCTCTCTCGCACCAAGTGGCTTGATCCTCCCGACTCAACCGGTGTCGAGAATGGGGTGTAGAGTAGGCCATGTTATCTTTTACTGCCCGGTCACTTGAGCGGGACGCTGGTTTGCTTCGGGTGTGACAGTCATATTTCGACCAATACACCAATAAGATTAACTTAATTCATGTGTCTATAAATCACGCAAATAAATTGTGCCTCGATTTGCGTGTTCAATCCGGACGCGAAGTCAGAAATTATTTATATTAAAATATGTGAATTCTGTGAAATATTTGAAGAATTTTGATATTAATATTGTTAGAAACACGCTCTCAATGCAATATACTAAACGTGTACTCTTTTGTAGGTTTTGATGAATGACAAACGAAGCAAAAATTGATATATGACGGAATTCAAGTACAAGCGCACAATGGTTGCGAATAAGATTGAAGTTCAAGATATAGCTTTTAATTGTTATTGAGTTGTTCTAAATTGTAATCTCGATCCTATAACTTGACTCATAGTATGGCCTCTCTCATAAAACTATTTTCCAAAATCATGCATATTCAATTCTGTGTCAAAAAGATTTTAAATCATGCATATTTACATTAGACAAAATGTTTTCTAAACATGCCTCAAAAATCTGGGCTAAAATAATCGATTATGTACTTATGATAATCGATTGTTTCTGAGCCAAGACTGCATGACAATCGATTATGAATTAATGGTAATCGATTGTGAGTAAGACAGTGAACATCAGGTTTTTCCAAATCTGCATGATAATCGATTGTGAACAAATGACAATCGATTGTTGTTGAGGTAAAGTTTTTCAATACTCAAAATAATCGATTATGAACTAATGATGATCGATTGTGTTGAGTTGATGTCTTCCAGTGATTTTAAATTTAATTAAGTAATCGATTATGTCTTTAGATAATCGATTATCACTGAGACAGTAAGTTTTATGATTTTCAGAAAATAACAAGTAATCGATTGTTGCAAAGGACAATCGATTGTTGAAGCTGGCCGTTGTCAAATGATTTTCAAATACCATAAGGTAATCGATTATTGATTCTAGATAATCGATGTTCTGCTTAAAATCCGGAAATGATTTTTAGAACGTTGCTGAAGTAATCGATTATAGATTTTATATAATCGATGTTTTGCTTAAAATCCGGAAATGATTTTTAGAACGTTGCTAAAGTAATCGATTATGAACTTAGTGTAATCGATTATCTGATTTTGAATATTGCCAGTAATCGATTATAGATTATGTATAATCGATTGTGAAGCGTTAAATCTGGGATTGATTTTTAAACTGACTGGCAGATAATCGATTGTTTGGTCTTAATAATCGATTATCACTGAGTAATTTCAGCAACTCTTAATTGGCAATTAGACAACGGTTGAACCAACTTTTTCAACTATAAATACAGCTTCATTTCAGTGTTTTAAACACAACAACATACACAAACTGATCATTACATTGCTATAAGCTTTCATTCAATTGTTCTTCATTTTCTACTCATTTCATAAAGCTTTTGAGAGCCATATTATTGCTTAAAGTTGTTGTGATCTTGAACATATTCTTTTACTCATATCTACTCAATAAGGAGTACTTTAGTTAAGTGAGTGTCCAAGTATTTGATATACTTGTAAGAGAATTGCGATTCTCTTGTTTCAAGGAACTTGCGTTTCCTTGGGTGAAGTCTTTGAGATTGCGATCTCCGAGCAACTGTTTGAGGCTTGTGTCCTCAAGTGTGTAACGGTTTGTTGAGCACCCTTAAGCTTAACAAGATAGTGAAAAATCTCGAGAGAGTCTCTCGGGGACTGGACTAACCACGTTGGTGGCCAACCAGTATACATCTTTGTTTAAGTTTATTTTTCTGCATTTATTTTACTCCCTGCAAAGTTTAAATTCCGCAAGAAAACGCTAAATTCTATTAATACGCTATTCACCCCCCCTCTAGCGTAAAGCGTAGTTTCCAACAATTGGTATCAGAGCCCAACTCTCTGAAAACTTAACCGTTTGAGAGAACCATCCATGGCTTCTACTCTTGACTCTTTTGCAGGAATTGAAGAAGGACAATGCTCTACACGACCTCCTCTATTCAACGGCACAAACTACTCATACTGGAAGGAGAGGATGCAAATCTTTGTGCAATCAAATAGCTTTCATTTGTGGAAAGTATTCACCAATGGAAACCAAATCCCAACCAAGAAGGTGGAAGACGAATGGGTTCCAAAGACCGAAGAGGAATATACCGCGGAGGATATTCGTAAGGTTCAAAATAATGCCAAAGCTATAAATTTATTATATTGTGCTGTTAATGCTAACGACTACAGGAAGATATCATGTTGCAAAACAGCAAAACAAATGTGGGATAAGCTTGAAGTGACATACGAAGGAACCGACCAGGTACGAGAAGCTAAAATTGATTTCTTAACTCACTCTTATGAACTATTCCACATGAAGAAAGGAGAGAAAGTAGACGAAATGTTTGAGCGATTCTCAATGATCGTGAATGATCTACACGCCCTCAAAAAGACGTTTACGGATAGAGAACTTGTCCGGAAGATCCTCAGAAGTCTCACTCTGGCATGGCGATCAAAGGCCGATGCAATCCAAGAATCCATTGGCATCACAAATGTCACAATTGACGCATTAAGAGGTAATCTCAAAACCTATGAATCAACTATACTTAACCCGTTTGTTGATGATCAAAGAAGGCAAAGGATTGCTCTAAAGGCTAGCCAACCACAAATTGATGAGGAAGGTGACAACGAGTTTGGACTAGTTATCAAAAGGTTTCAAAAATTCATGCGCAAAGAGTATGAACGCAAGAACAAAAAGCAAGGCGATCAACTAAAATGCTATGAATGCGGAGAAACCGGGCACATAAAATCAAATTGCCCTAACATCAAAAAGGAGAAGAAACCCTCCAAAAAGCAACGTGCACACATCTCTTGGGGAGGAGATTCTGGAGATGAAGCAAGCGAAGAAGAAGACGATGAAGCAGCAAATTTATGTCTCATGGCTCAAGAAGACGGCAAAGACGAGGTAAGTCAAATCTCTTCTCAAAATTCCTTTACTCTTGATGAAATGAGAAATGCTTTTGATGAACTATATGCTGAATTTATCAAAGCTTCAAAAACTGTCAAAAGTGTTAAAGAAAGCGCTTCTCTAAAAGAAAAAGATTTTCAAACACAGCTTTCATTAAAAGAAAAAGAATTAGAAAAACTTGTTTTCGAAAATGAGAAGCTAAAAGAGGAAAACAAGTTTTATGGAAAAAGAATTGCTGATAAACCTGAAGGTTCTACTAGAAACTGTTCTTCTTGTGTGCTTCTTAAGAATGAAGTAGCTAGACTTAAAGGCACATTAGATAAGTTTAATTCTTCGCATAAAAACTTGAATGATGTGCTTGTTAATCTAAAATCAACTAAACATGGAATAGGGTTCAAAAATGAAGAAAAGGTTGGTGCTAAACCACAACAACCTAGAGCTCAACCTAGGACTAATAACCAAAATGCTTATCCTAGAAGTAGAAATCCTAGAAATAACTTGCATGTTAGACCAAATAGTGAAGATGCTAGAAGACCTAGAAATGATGCATATTTTAGGCCAAACCTTGAACATTTTAGAAGACCAAGAAATGACCCTCCACCTAGAAATAGATATTCTAGAAATGATGCATATTCTAGACAAACTTGTGAACCTCCTAGAGCTCATAATAGGAGAAACAATGGTGTTCAAAGTAGAGTAAGCAACCTTCATTCATCTAGTTACTATGTACCTAGAAAAATGCATAATCCCAACGTGACTTGTCATTATTGTAGACATATTGGTCATATTGCTCCCGCTTGCTTTACTCGTCATAGACATATAAATCAATTGCATCATTATAACATGCCTAACCCTCAAGGACCCAAGATGGCATGGGTACCTAAAGAACATTAATTTGTTTTGTAGGTGTGCTTGAAGGGATCAAGTGTACTATGGTACCTTGATAGTGGATGCTCCAAACACATGACGGGAGATGAATCCAAATTCCTTCAACTAGAGCACAAAGAAGGAGGAAGTGTCACATTTGGTGATAACAATAAAGGAAAAATCATCGGCATTGGTTCGGTCGGTAAGGACGAAAACTCCTCTATTAAACATATACTACTTGTGAAAGGTTTGAAGCATAATCTCTTGAGCATAAGCCAATTATGTGACAAGGGAAATCTTGCTCTATTTAGTTCGGATGAATGTCTTGTATTTAGACGTAGTGATTTCAAGATCATACTTCGTGGTTTTAGAATTGATAATATCTATATGGTTGATCTTGCAAACTCCTCACCCGAATATGTTGATTGTTTAGTAAGCAAAGAAGATAACTCTTGGCTATGGCATCGTAGAGTAGCACACATGAACATGCATCTTTTGAACAAGCTTCTTTCTCAAAACTTAGTAGTTGGTCTTCCCAGTTTAAAGTTTGAAAATGATTCTATTTGCGATTCTTGTCAAAAAGGGAAGCAAACCAAAGCATCTTTTAAATCCAAGAATATTGTTTCAACGTCTAGACCTTTGCAATTACTTCACATGGATTTATTTGGTCCCTCTCGTATTGAAAGTCTTGGTAAAAATAAATATGTTTTTGTAATTGTTGATGACTTCTCTAGATTTACTTGGACTCTATTTCTTGCAAATAAAAGTGATGCTTTTCAAAATTTCAAGTATTTCCTTAAGCGTGTTCAAAAAAAAAGGAATCGACCGTCACTTCGATTAGAACTGATCATGGGGGAGAGTTTAATCACAATCTCTTTGCGGATTTTTGTGACGAACTCGGAATCGAACACACCTTTTCCGCTCCACGAACACCACAACAAAATGGGGTGGTGGAAAGGAAAAATAGGTGTCTCGAAGAGATGGCTAGAACCATGCTCGACGAAGCTAAGATTCCCAAATATTTTTGGGCGGACGCCGTGAGTACCGCTTGCTATGTTTTAAATAGAGTAGCAATTCGGCCGATACTCATGAAAACCCCATATGAACTTTATAAGGGTAGAAAACCCAACATTTCTCATTTACGTGTTTTTGGTTGTAAATGTTTTCTTCATAATAATGGCAAGGACCAATTGGGTAAGTTTGATGCTAAATCGGATGAAGGTATTTTCATTGGTTATTCCTCACGTAGCAAAGCATATAGGATCTTTAACAAAAGAACCCAAATTGTGGAGGAATCCCCTCATGTTGTGTTTTCCGAAGATAATACTCGCTTGGCGAGAAAGGAATCCGGTTTTGATCTTGCAGGTATCTTGGATAGCTTGAAAGATAAAATCCAAGAAGAACCTTCAAAGGAAAACAAAAATGAAATTGGGGAACAACCAACGAAAGAAGCGCCACAATTAGGAAAAGGAATAAATACGCCTAACGAGTGGAGAACGATCAAGGATCATCCTCTCGAACAGGTAATTGGCGATGTTGGAGAAAAGGTAAGTAGCCGAAACTCTCTTAAGAACACTCTAGGACACAATTCTTAAGAGTTCACGGCATTACTTGTTAACACTAGTGTAATTTATTAATTTCGCTATAAATTACTAACTTGAGCGTCGGAGACGTTTAAATCTATTTTGCAGGTACCACCCCAAAGGTAGGGGGAATTATGAAGTTCTAGTACAAAATAATCGACTATTTCAAGCCACTAATCGATTATTTTCTGTGCAGTACATCGATTATTAGTATCAATAATCGATTGTTTATGACTGATTATTACTATTATGCATCTGTGCTTAATTTTTTACTTCCTAAATTGCATAATCGATTTCCGCCTCAGTCATTCAGCAATGCTTTCTACAACAATTGATTATTTTTTCTTACAATCGATTATTTGACAAATTCTGATATTCTCCAAGGTCACTGTATCAAATTAGTTCCCTAAATAATCGATCACCAAGAATTGACAATCGATTACTTCATATTAATTTTTTGTTACCGTTTGGCTCCTCAATCGATTCCTGTCAGGTCTTAAATGCTCCATAATCGATTACCAAAATTTAACAATCGATTATTTCATTCAAATTTTTTACCGTTTGACTCAAGAATCGATTTGTCAGATTCAAAATCTCAATCAAACAGTAAATACAATCGATTATTTCAGTTCAATAATCGATTATCTAACGGTCAGCAATTTTAATTCTTACCGTTTTCTGACTGCTCCTAAACCAAAATCTCAGCAATGTCTCCATTCAATGCTTGATAATCCTTTCCTCTATAAATAGGCATCATAAGAGCTCACATTCACCCACTCAAGCACTATCTCTAGTATTCAAAAGCTAAATCTCTTCTATTTTCTTTGCAAAATTCCAGCAGTCTTTCTCCTAACATGTCTGGACGATCTTCAAAACGTTCCCGATCCAAACATGGCGCATCAGCCTCAACCGCCCCTCCTCCTTTAAATTTTCCATACCAAGACGGTCCGTCTTGTTCTTTGAAACTGAAAATGAACTCACAAGGTTCCTATCAAAATTTGAGAAACGCATCATTCTTCCTCCTCGGTTCTCAAAAAGTAAACTCCTTGAGCCTTTCACCCCTGCCGCAAATATGTTAAAGGAGTGTCAACTATATGACTTCTTGCTTCTCACTCATCCTCACATAAACACAACTCTCGTTCAAGCTTTTTACTCAAACCTCCATAAAGATGAAGATGGCGAACTTGTCACCTCCATTAATGGGGTTCAAATTCTTCTCTCTGAAGAGAATCTCCACACCATTGCCCGCCTTCCAAATGAAGGTGAAGACCTTTACCGGTATATTGATAAGGCCGGGGCTCTCTTTGATGAAACCATCCTTCTCCACCTAGCCGGTATAACCTCCTATGATCCATCTATCTCTACCCGTCGTCCTACCATAACGGGAATGGATCCAAACTACCGGTTGATTCTTTACTTCATCACCCGAGTCCTCAAGCCTAGATGGCACAATCACACCACCATCTCCCAGGAGGATACCAAACTTCTGCATGCCATTGTCACCGGAGCCAAAATAAATTGGTGTCGGCTCATCAAAATTCATATGCTCGATGCCATCGGTGATGACATGCCTCTTCCTTATGCCCTCCTCATTATGAATTTCCTTGAAGCATCCGGATTTGTCACGGAAAATGGTCCTCTCAAAAGGAGTACCAAAATTTGGGAAATCTCGGAGTCTTCTTTCCATCATGATGGTGATCATGCTCCAGCTCCTTCTTCAAGTCGTCCACCCCGTCATGCTCGTTCGTCCCAAGAGCCTACTCTCCAAACCATATCCGACCAGCTTGCTCAACTCACTCATGAGATCCATGGATACTTTGATCATGTCAATTATCCATATGCAGCTCTCGTTCCTTTTGAAGCAGCGCCGGATAACGAGGCGGACAACGACGGAAATGAATAAATTTTTTTTGTGTGGTTTTTGCTGTTGTTCTCTTTGGTTCCCATTGATGTACCCTTTTTTTTCAATAAATAAACCTTGTTTATTTCATCTTTTTGCATCTTTCCTTACTATTTTTTTGCTAATGGCAAAAGGGGGAAGAAAACGGGATATCGGGTATGCACCACCGCTTAATTCATTGATTGCTTATAAGCTAAAATTGAGGGGGAACTCTTAAAATTGAGGGGGAACAAGAACAAAATTGCATGAGTGTTACTTGTCTTGAATTGTCAATATCTTTTGCCTAAATTGCATATCCCGCTTAATGTTTGCCATTATCAAAAAGGGGGAAATTGTTAGAAACACGCTCTCAATGCAATATACTAAACGTGTACTCTTTTGTAGGTTTTGATGAATGACAAACGAAGCAAAAATTGATATATGACGGAATTCAAGTACAAGCGCACAATGGTTGCGAATAAGATTGAAGTTCAAGATATAGCTTTTAATTGTTATTGAGTTGTTCTAAATTGTAATCTCGATCCTATAACTTGACTCAGAGTATGGCCTCTCTCATAAAACTATTTTCCAAAATCATGCATATTCAATTCTGTGTCAAAAAGATTTTAAATCATGCATATTTACATTAGACAAAATGTTTTCTAAACATGCCTCAAAAAGCTGGGCTAAAATAATCGATTATGTACTTATGATAATCGATTGTTTCTGAGCCAAGACTGCATGACAATCGATTATGAATTAATGGTAATCGATTGTGAGTAAGACAGTGAACATCAGGTTTTTCCAAATCTGCATGATAATCGATTGTGAACAAATGACAATCGATTGTTGTTGAGGTAAAGTTTTTCAATACTCAAAATAATCAATTATGAACTAATGATGATCGATTGTGTTGAGTTGATGTCTTCCAGTGATTTTAAATTTAATTAAGTAATCGATTATGTCTTTAGATAATCGATTATCACTGAGACAGTAAGTTTTATGATTTTCAGAAAATAACAAGTAATCGATTGTTGCAAACGACAATCGATTGTTGAAGCTGGCCGTTGTCAAATGATTTTCAAATACCATAAGGTAATCGATTATTGATTCTAGATAATCGATGTTCTGCTTAAAATCCGGAAATGATTTTTAGAACGTTGCTGAAGTAATCGATTATAGATTTTATATAATCGATGTTTTGCTTAAAATCCGGAAATGATTTTTAGAACGTTGCTAAAGTAATCGATTATGAACTTAGTGTAATCGATTATCTGATTTTGAATATTGCCAGTAATCGATTATAGATTATGTATAATCGATTGTGAAGCGTTAAATCTGGGATTGATTTTTAAACTGACTGGCAGATAATCGATTGTTTGGTCTTAATAATCGATTATCACTGAGTAATTTCAGCAACTCTTAATTGGCAATTAGACAACGGTTGAACCAACTTTTTCAACTATAAATACAGCTTCATTTCAGTGTTTTAAACACAACAACATACACAAACTGATCATTACATTGCCATAAGCTTTCATTCAATTGTTCTTCATTTTCTACTCATTTCATAAAGCTTTTGAGAGCCATATTATTGCTTAAAGTTGTTGTGATCTTGAACATATTCTTTTACTCATATCTACTCAATAAGGAGTACTTTAGTTAAGTGAGTGTCCAAGTATTTGATATACTTGTAAGAGAATTGCGATTCTCTTGTTTCAAGGAACTTGCGTTTCCTTGGGTGAAGTCTTTGAGATTGCGATCTCCGAGCAACTGTTTGAGGCTTGTGTCCTCAAGTGTGTAACGGTTTGTTGAGCACCCTTAAGCTTAACAAGATAGTGAAAAATCTCGAGAGAGTCTCTCAGGGACTGGACTAACCACGTTGGTGGCCAACCAGTATACATCTTTGTGTAAGTTTATTTTTCTGCATTTATTTTACTCCCTGCAAAGTTTAAATTCCGCAAGAAAACGCTAAATTCTATTAATACGCTATTCACCCCCCCTCTAGCGTAAAGCGTAGTTTCCAACAAATATTGATATAGTTGACTTTGGCCAACATTTTGGATAAACGGACCCGGACCCATGATGCGACTGTCCCGGGAGGTCCATAGAAAAATATGGAACTCAGGTGTATTCCCAAAAATGAAATTCGAGGTCCCGAGCCCGAGTGTAAATTTTTTTTTAAAGAAATTATTTTTTGAAAATGATATGAAATTTTGAAAAGAAAATGAGTTAGAAAATATGGTATCGAGCTCGTATTTCAGTTCTGATGCCCGGTACAAGTCTTAAATCGGTGTTAAGAACTATATGTAAAGCTTGGTTGAAAACGGAGGTCGTTTGACGTGTTTCTGACCTAAATATCTAAAGTTAGAGGTTTATGAACTTTGAAATGAAAAATGATGATTTTGGGGTTAAATTCATTGATTTTGATGTTATTTTGGAAATTCGATCGCACGACTAAGTTCGTAGGATGTTATTGAGTTAGTGTGTGTATTTAGTATGGAGCCCCGAGGGCTCGGGAGCGACTTGGAGTGGTTCGGGCTGATTTTTCACTTAGGAAATGCATCAGATTTTTCTTTGATGTTGTAGAACATTCTTACCCTTCGCGAACGCGGCCTTAGGCTCGTGTTTGCATAGAACTGTCAGATCTTGCTTCGCAATCACAGTGTACCCCTCGCGTTTGCATAGCATGGTAACCCTTCTAACCGCGTTCACGTCCTAGATTTTGGTCCGCATAGAACAGACCCAGGACCCCTTAATTTCCTCTTTGCGTTCACATTCTCTTAGTCGCGAGCGCGTTTCCTTCCGCCCAGCCTTCTTCCGAACGCAACCCAGCTCTCGCGTTCGCATAGAGTTAATCCCTCTAGTGATTTTAAAGCTTAAAAATCGAACCATTTCGGGATTTTTCATAAAATTTCACACGAGCTCCTCCCTTAAACACTCCATAGACGAATTTCAAGCTCCTCTTTCTCCATAGCTCTTTGGGTAAGTGATCTTAACTTCATTTTCTCTTTATTTTTTCATCTAATTTCTAAATTCCTAGCCCTAAATCATGAATTCAAGGTAGAAATTGGGGGTTTTGGGTATAGTTAGGCTTTGGGGATTTTGGGCGATTCAACCTCAATTTGGGGTCGAATCTTGAAACAAATTACATATTTGAACTTGTGGGGTTATGGGTGATTGGGTTTTGGTCCTAGCCTCGAGGTTGGACCATGTGGGCCCGGGGTAAGATTTTGGTATTTTTGGAAGAGGTTATAAAATTGTATCTTTGAGCCCTTATTGATAATATTGAACTAAATTGTGCCTAGATATCATTGTTTTGGAGTTGGAATCTAGAGGAAAGGCAGTGTTAGAGACTTGATTGCTATTTTCGGACCGAGGTAAGTGTTTGTACTAACTTTGGCTTGAGGGATTAGGATTAGGGTATTATTTGCTACTTGCTAAATGTGGAGTACGATGTATAGGCATGGTGACAGTTATCTGTGCACCGGAGTCTAGCATGACTATGAGTCTTATATGTGTTGGATTCGGATTTAATGATACATCTTTCTTGCTTGGGTTGATAAGTATAATATAAAGTGAATAGTTGAGGGGATTTTTGATTGGTTTGTCATTTGGAGCATTGACTCAGACTAGAAATTGTTACTCGAGAAATAGGTGATTAAAAGTGGAACATGTAGTGATTATTCCCTTGCCGGGACGTAAGTATTTATTGTATTTTCCCTTGCCGGGATAATTGAATTGTTAATTGTATTCCCTTTCCAAGATCTCTTGTAATTGTTGTTACTCCCCTTGTACTTGATGTTGCGGTCGTTGATTGGGTGAGTTCTTGATATTAAATGTTGAGGATCGGGATGCACGCCACAACGGTGTTGTGTAATATTGAAGATCGTGTTGCATGCCGCAACTGTATTGAATATTGACGATCGGGTTGCACGCCTCAACGGTATTGAATATTGAGGATCGGGTTGTACGCCGCAACGGTATTGATTGTTGAGGATCAGGTTGCGCGTCGCAACGGTGATATCTGCTGAGGATCGGGTTGCGCGCCGCAACAGAGTATGGACTGAGTGTATTGTTTTTGTACATAGAGACTTGCTGTGTTTTCTGTATTTAGTTGTTATTGTTTAGCTTCATATCTTTACCGATGATTTCTATATTTAGACTGGCGTACACCACATCATCCCCCCTCTTTTACTGTTTAAATTAGTGTATTTTCTGTAATTGCACATATATCTGTACAGGTTATTTGTGGTAGGTCCTGTCTAGCCTCGTCACTACTTCGCCGGGGTTTGGCCAGGCACTTACCAGCACATGGTGTCGGTTGTGTTCATGCTACACTCTATGTATTTCTTTTGCACATCAAGACGCAGCTTTTAGACCGCAGTAGTATTAGATCGGGAGCAGACCTTCAGTCCAAGTACTCTCGAGGTAGCTTTGCTGACGTCCGCGGGCCTGGAGTCTCTTATATTTTATTCGGTTTGTTAGCTCTTGTACTGAAACAGACTGTTATGATTCTTTTAGACGATTGTATTTAGTAATCCTAGAAGTTCGTGAGTATTATGACACCAAACTTGGGTAGAGGATTCTGTTAAATTTTTTCGCATTTCCTTCAGTTAATTATATTTGAGACTTCCGCTCGTTATGTTTTGTTTTGTCTTAGTTATATTATCGAAAATGTTAGTAAAAATAACTGAATGTTGGCTTGCCTAGTTCCTAATAGTAGGCGCCACGACTCCCGATGGTGGAAAATGCGGGTCATGACAAAAATTTAACTGCACCTTTTTGTGGGTACTCATTTATATACAATAATGGTATAAATAAGTTGTACACTATTAATATATTTTAATATGATGGAGTGAGAAAATTATGTACAAGCAGTATACACAAGTTAAGCTGAATATTAAACATACAATCTTCATAAAGGTACTCTAGCTACTAAAGCAAGATCCTCCAATTAATTCCATAACATAGGCATGATATAGGATAAGGCTAACACTAATCAAATGTTCTTTTCTTGTGTGCTGTCAACTTGCATAATGTCCTAAGAAACTTTTTAAATATTAAATCAAGACATCAGATTGTTCCTAGTACAACTATATTATAAGAGCAAAGAAATTATTCCAATCGGAAATAAAAATCCTTATAAAGTGGCTTCTACAAAGTGAGTGGCCAATTGTATAACGTATTTGTGGTATGCCATTGTAAATAATGACGTGGCTACCTACTTAATGAAACTGACACCAAAAAAAAAAAACTCAACAAATACATACAATTCATATATAAAAACACACTATAAAATCTTAAATGTGTCCATATTTAACCATAATGACTAAATAGTGTGTATTTTTTATTTTTTATTAGAAAAGAATTCATATAGCTCAATTCATTGTTTCTTTAGAAGTACATACCCAGAGGCGGATTTAACAATAGAGAAAAGGAATTTTCTGATCCCGTTAACCTAAGCAAAAATTCTACATATAAATATGCATATATGTTAAAAATGATATATAGTTTTCCTAAACCCTTAAAATCAAAAGTTTAATAGGGTATTAGTTCAGCAGTCCGTTCATGTGCTTCTATCACCTTCAAATTCCGGGTACACCTCTGCCTGTACCAACCCACCTTTCGTTGCTCCACCAAAATAATACTTATTAATACTAAAAATAAATTCTTAATCAACTTTAATCGTTGGACATTTTTAATTATCTTAATATCTAATCTGACCATCAACTTATATAATTTAGGAGAGAAAATGATCGTATATGGCTTAAAAAGTGCTTTATCATTATTCTATGTTATATTAATCGATCTCCTGGGGTGTAAAATCATATAACTAAAAAGCTTTTGAAATATATAAAATTATTTTCTCTTTAATTCCGGATAGGTCATGAGATACACTATTTATTTGTACACGTTAGCAAAGCTGACTCTGTATCCTGTACTCCTTCCGTTTACTTTTGTTTATCTACTATAGACTTTTAATTCTCCTTAAAAAATAATAATTGTAATATATATTTTATCATATAACCCCTAATAATGATAGTATTTCAATAGGTCTTGGAAAATTATTTGAATAAGTAATTTAAGATAAGGGAAAAATAGACCTATTGAAAAATTATTTGAATAAGTAGTTTAAGATAAGGGAAAAATAAGAACAAAAAACTATTGTCTTTCTATTGATTTAGGATAATAAACAAGAAAAAGGGAAAATATATTATTAATATAGAGGGCAAGTAAAACTGAATAGTAGAGTACAAGTTGGACCACTCTTAATTACACCTCAATTAAGTTAATTAACTATATATATTTACTAAACTATTCATGTCCGTACATCGGTACAGGTAATGATGTGTCTCATTACCTTCCGACAATTTTTCTAATTATTTAATTCAAAATAATTGGTCATTAAAGATGGCAAATGATGGGCCATTCTCTTACTTGTATTATCCATTTGCTTACAATCATGATTAAAGAAGAATAAACCCTTCTTAAACATAATAGTATATGCTCTCATGTGGAGTTCAATCTTCTTTTTATTTTAATTTTTCATTTACCATCACAAAAACAAAATCAATTAAAAGGCGAAAACTGTTATTTCGTTATTCTTTTCCCCATTATTATTCCATTTGGAATAGTTTTAAAATTTTAATGAGCGATGTACAGTTAGCCAAAAAATATTTCAAACATATTTATATATTTGTCAGAAAATATTTTTCCTCATACCTTATACACCCTTAATCCAAATGTTCGTTTGGTGAAAAATAAAAATCTTTCCAAAAGTTTATCGATAAATTTAAAATATACAAATGTAAATTATTTAATTGAATAATCTTCTCACACCGATAAAAGTCACATGTTGAAAGATTAAGACAAAATTAGTGACATATCAATTTTAAATAGGGAGAATTTCACATAAGAACAACTAGGCACCCCAATTTTTAATTTTATAGTCCATATTTTAATTTACAACCAACTAGCCCAAAAATAATAGGCTAAGATTTAATATTCAACTCCAATAGGTTTTCAAAATTACCATTTAATTTTTAAAAAAGATTGCTCAAGCTTTTAAGTTAATTTTTGAATCAGTAACTGTGACTCAAATATTAGTTTAACAAACCAAATCCATCCCGGTGGTGAACATTAGATTTTTAACAAGCTTAAATATGTGGGTTTAATTTTCGAATTTGATTTTGTAAGAAATTTGGAATGGATGTTATTTACATTTGTTAGAAATAGTATAAGGAGGTTGTAAATAAAATTTGAAGTCATTTAATGGATATTTGGACTGGTTTTGAACAAGAATTGCAACTGAAAATTGTCGAAGAATTCGTCTACAGACGTTTGTATAAAGGTGTATAAAAGTGTATAATAGTGTATAAGATGTGTTTATACACCCGTATACACTATTATACAAGATTATACAAAAAACTGGTTTCGTCTTCTTCCTTGCGGTTTTCCTGAAATTTAACTCAAATCTTGCTCAAATCTACTCCAAATCACATCAAATTTAAACTTTGAATTTCTTTTGACATTTTCAATCAATTGAAACAACACCCAATCCAAACAATTAAGAATTACAAGAAATTGTATTTTCTAAATCAAAGCTTTGAATGGCCTTTAATGGCGGACTTTTACTTTTCAATTTTTTTTGTATTGCAACCAATTGATATAGGGAGAGAAGCAGTAATGGCGGATAGCTCCTTGAAGCATATGTAAAAAATGTGAGAAGAAGAGATAGTGAAAGCAATGGTTATGAGAACACATATTTAACTCCATAGTTTTTAGAAGCAATGGTTGTAAGAACACAAATTTTGAATTTGCAAGAGCTAATATTTTCAAAATATGTACAATATGGGCTAGGTTGGGTAAAGCTTAAAAACATGGGCCATTTTTTGTGAAAAAATGGCATGTCGTAGCCACTGTTTAATGGTGTATTTACTTTTTATCCAATAATTAAAATGCTTATCAAATATAGCCACTGCTAAGGTAAAAAAGACATAATTACCCTTTCTCTATATCGATTATAATCCCAAAATTGTACCAAACCCTTATTTGCATTTAAACGAGAGCGGTTTCAGGGTTTTCTCTTCTCTGCTTCTTCATCTTCCTCGCTTGCTATCTGCGATATTAAGTTAAAGTTCTGCTCCTTTTCCTTCTACATCTTCTTCTGTTAATCGTGAGTGGTAATTTTTTTTTCTTTTATGCATTTTCGTTTTTCTTTATGTGTAAGTTAGTTCAATGCCGTGTGAAGTATATTTTATATTTCAAAAAAAAGCATATTATGTTGATTCAGTGTCGTATATATAGTATGATTCTGATTTTGATAAATTTTTAGTGTGTGAAAGTTGAAATTTGTTTGTGGTTTGTTCAATCTATTTGATTATGCAGTGATATTTCATAAAAATAGTTGTAGAAATTCATAAGCTTACTGTGTTTATGAATTTTTAGTTAACTGTGTTCATGATGTATAAGGAATAATCGTCATTAAATTTGAAGTTGGAACTCAAAGTTAAGGACTGATTGTCCTTACTTTTGCACATCAAACTTGAAGTTTAGGGCTAAGTGTCCTTAACTTTGGAAGTTGAAAGTATAAGTTAAGGACTGTATTTCCTTAATATTTTCACTTAAATTTAAAGTTAAGGACTGTATTTCCTAATCTTTGTTTGTTTTTCCTTATTTTCTGTGTTTATGAATTTTTAGTTAACTGTGTTCGTGAAGTGTAAGGAAGAATTGTCATTAAATTTGAAGTTGGAACTCCAAGTTAAGGACTGATTGTCCTCAACTTTTTCACATGAAACTTGAAGTTAAGGACTAAGTATCCTTAACTTCGCAAGTTGAAAGTATAAGTTAAGGACTGTATTTCCTTAATATTTGCACTTAAAACTTAAAGTTAAGGACTGTATTTCCTAATCTATATTTTTTTCCTTATTTTCTAGTATCATAATGGAAGGCGACCGTCTGTTTGATTTTCCACAGTGGCGTAATTATCTGGTATATTGGAAAGGAGATTTTCATTTTAAGGAAACAATTAAAAGCTTTTTGTCAAATAGCCAATGGACAAAGTTGAGGGAAAGTATTTTTGGTAACTTTTTCAAATTACAAAGTGTGAAGTTTTCTGGTAAAGTTATGCACTGTGTATTGCTTTCTGAAATTGTAAGCAATAAACATGATTCGATGAGCTTCAACGTATTTGACCGTAATATTAAGTTTACTTGTGATCAATTCCATATTATTACTGGTTTGAAGTGTTATTCGTCGCCTGAGATAAAAGGTTTACATGAGAAAGAAAATAGGCTTTTAAGAGTCTATTTCCCTGTAAAGGACAAGATTGAGCTGGCTGATTTGTATAAGTTTATGAATGCTCGCCTATATGGCACAACATCATCATTCGTGGGCATTGATGATGATGATTTGAAGTTGGCAACTCTGTATTTTGTTGAGTCTGTTTTGATGGGGAAGAGGGAAAATAGGAATGTGTCAGAGGAAATAATGAAAGTTATCAACGATATGCATTCTGCACTTCCTTCAGCTGGGGCTCTGTTGCTTATGAGACTCTACTAAAATCAATGAAGAGTTGTTTGAAGCCTAACAAGAATGAGGTTGAGAAGGAGAAAGAGAATGAAATAGATCTGGATAGCTACACTTTAGTTGGCTTTCCTTTTGCTTTTTGTGTGTGGATTATGGAAGTACTTCCTCTATTCCAAGAACAACAATTTGTGAAATTTACAGAATTGGGTTATCCTAGAATGTTATGTTATTCTGATATGAAGTCTCCATAATTTGAGGTTCTTTGCAAAAATTATTTCCATAATGAAAAAGTAAGTTTATGTAATTACTATCTATTTTTTTTGTTTATTTATTTAAGTTATGTATACCTATGTTTACTTTTTCTTATATTATAGTTGTTTAAGTTGATTAAGGTGTCACGCTTTATTAATGTGGAAGAAGAAGATACAGAGCCTCTTCGTGTTGAGGAGCTAGTTCACAAGAACAAAGCTCAAGGTCTTCTTCATCACAGTTCGATGAAGGCGTACTTAAAGAAATCGATAGAGTATGTGTTTCTGCCTTTGAATAGTTTTAGTTTTTTATTTGATGTTACGAACACCCTTTTTTTTATATTATGTTTTTTGATTCAGAGATTATCAGAGAGTTTTAAGATACATTTGCAAGCAGAAGTTACTAGAGTGAATCAGAAAATTGTTGTGTCAGAGAAAAAAATTGAGAATGAAATCAAGGTAATTTCCTGTCCTTAAGTTTTGATCTTGGATTTCAAAGTTAAGGACTTAGTGTCCTTAAGTTTAGAACTTGGAATTCAAACTTAAGGACTGTCTGTCCTTTAGTTTTGAACTTGGAATTAAAACTTAAGGACTGCCTGCCCTTAAGTTTTGAACTTGGAATTCAAACTTAAGGACTGCCTATCCTTAAGTCTTTAACCTGTCCTTATTTTTCTAAGGTATTTTATTTCTCAGGATTTAAAGAAAACTATGGAATCAAAGCTGGATACTTTGATCAACATGTTTGGGAATACTGATCAAAGACAATCTAGTGTTCTAATTAGGAAAGAAGGAGTTGATGATGATTGTCGTGGCATTGAGCCTACTATCAATTAAGATGCAGGTGGTTTTGAACATGATGATATCAATGCGCATACAAAGGTCAATGTGAAAGAAATTTCAGAGATACGCATCTTGATGACGAAACTAAAAATGTTACTGTTAGTGGGAAAGGTTAGATATAGATTTTTTTTCTTTGAAATGTATATTCAATAGAGTAATACATATAAACTATGGATGTCCATGCAGAAATTGAAGATTTAAGAGAATGTGAAAACCAGGACAGTCAACAAGAGAAAGGAGTTTCAGATAAATTTTGTATAGTGTGTCGATTGCAATCACATGATGATTTAACAAGTCCTTTGGGAACAAGTGTCAGTGAGATTGTATGTAAATGCCTTGAAGGAACATATGATATCTCGACACCGCTGTCATTCAAAGAAAAAGTTTGTGTTCAAAGTTGTCCTAATCAAGGTTAGATAAATTGCAAGTTTTACAGAATCTTTTCAAGCAGTAAATGAAGAAGTTGGAGTGAGGAAAGAAGGTGGAGTACAATATCAAGAAGAAACTGGAATACAAAACTCAAGAGATAGGTAGAAGTAAGATTGGTTCCAAATCTGTAGATGCAACATATGAAGATGAGGATATTGCTGGAATGATCTTCGAGATTGCAAATGGTTAGATAGGGCTTTTAAATTTTATATATCTTTGTTTTAATAAAAGATTATTAACATGTTAAGCTCTTGTCAGTATTTTTCCAGAATCTTGTGAAGAAGCAAGTAAAGAACTTGGTGAAGAACTGAAAGATAAAGAAAATGTTCAACTGGAAGAGAAAGAAAAAGTTGCACGCAGTATCTTAGCGGAGTTGTGTCGTGAAAAAACAAAAGAAGTTGTTGTGGAGAAGACATGTAGTGATTGTCTTCTAATTATTATATTGACAATTGAAATTTTGTGTCTTGATGAGTTGGTGCAAACTAATATGTGTGTATATATATATATATAGTGTTGCCAGCACAGGAGAACAAAGAGGACACCAATGATGAAAATCTTAACCAATGTCCAAGGAAAAGAAAGAGAGACAGTATTGGTTACGACTGTCCGTCATTTTCTCTTTTAACTCCTAATCCTACAAGTACCCAAATGGACGTTGATGCTGCTGTGACTATGGAGGTCGAATAAAATGTTGAGGAAGAACTTGGTAGAGGGAAAAGGAACAAAAAACTTAGCTGGTCGTTGAAATCTCCCTCTGATAAGGAGAGAAAAGTAGTAAGTTCCAAGGCGGACAATCAAAATACACCGAAGAGTGCAGGTTGGGTAAAAGCAACATTGACTTGTAAGTGTATTTTTTATTATACCTCTGAAGATTAAAAATTGATGAAGAAATTCACTGTGTGGTTGGGCAAGGAGCAGAGGCGAGGTCGCAAAAAAGAGTAAGTTTGTTAATGTGTTACACTACATCCTTAACTTCTGCGGTTATTACAATAATTTTAAAACTAACTGTCCCTAACATATATATTCAAGTTTAATACTTAAGAATTGTCTTTCCTTAAGTTTTGAACTTGGAATTCCAAGTTAAGGACAGACAGTCCTTAAGTTCTAAACTTGAATTTATAAGTTAAGGACCAAGTGTCCTTAGCTTTTGAATTTCATACTTAAACTTAAGGACAGTCTGTCCTTAGCTTTTGAATTAATTCAAACTTAAGGACAGTCCTTAGCTTTTGAACTTATGATTTAAATTTAAGGACTGCCTGTCGTTTAATTTTAAACATGAAAGGCTAAGTTCAGGATTAAATTCTAACTTGATATGATCAAAATTTTCAGGGGAGAGACTGATTTGTATGCTGACGATAATAGTGTGAGGAAAAATCCATATAAATTGTATCAGCAGAAAATTAGTAGCAAAATGTTCTTTCTTGAGCTCTCAGATAGCAAGTTTGTTCTGGATGATAAGGTTAGACAATTCACAATGCATTTATTTTTTATATTCTTAATTTATCATTTTTAATTATTTTATTACTGATGGTTTTGTTTATAGTTTGCCGTTTTATGAAGCATATTGACATTGCACTATATTATCTGAGAAAGAAGGAATGCTACCACCCTTGCGATCATCCTTTTAAATGCACAACTACTAACATTCTTTTTGATAACTACATGGCCCGTGTGTATACGGATTTTAGTGAAGATGCTAGTGATGATTTTTGGTGTGCTACTGATGGCACGTTGTTTCTAACACCATATGTGTGGGGGAGAGCCGTAGATGTGGGATTGCTTGGATTGAGGTTGATAAAATCTTTTTCCCATGTCGTTTCCTTCAGAAGATGACAAAGCTGTGACACATTTTCTGATGGGAGTTTTGAACTTGAATTTGAAAAAGCTTGATGTATATGATTCCATATACAGTGAGCCGTATGAAGCTGGAATGAACCATATGGAAATGTATGCACGCATGATCCCCCACATGCTAAGGTTTGCACAGTTTGACAAGCATCATAAGTCTTTTGGGAATGTCTTCAACAAGTTTGATATACAATGGCAAAGATCACCGCACTAAACTGGATCGTACGTATTGTTATTCGTTGTAGTATTTATACAAACTTAATATTTTGTGGTTTAATTCATTGCATATATTTCTATTATTTTAGGACTGATTGTGGTACATTTCTGGTCAAATTTGTGGAGTTTCTGATGATTGGAAAGGACGTGCAACAATTCCAGCCCGAAGACATAAAAGACTTTCGAATAGAACTTGCTGCAAATCTTTGAACACCTGGTGAATGGAAGAGAAACTCTGGTTACGACACTCCACCAGAAAATGTGGGTGATGATTATGAAAGTGAGAACGAAACTTTGTGTGAAAACGGAATTGTAATGAAATTGTGGTGTTCTTTTGTATAAAACTGCTGTAAATGCTACATGCCCCCCTCTGAATTCTGCCAGTTTAGGATACTTCTTAAAATAGTTTATACATTTGTGAAAAGGTACTTATATTTTGTTGGAATAGCATAATTTTTGGTAAGTGCTATGCAAAATTACAATTGCAGAAGTATATATCAAGGTATATTTTTAGTTATATCATTGTTTTTTCTAGAGTCTTTACTTGTCCATTGAGTTTGTTAGTATTATTTTATGATCAGGTCTAAGAGAACTTCAAATTCAAAGTTAAGGACCAAATGTCCTTAACTTTTGAACATGAAACACAAAACTAAGGACTTTTTGTCTTTAACATTTTTGAGAATGTAATTAAATTTATGGACTAGTTGTCCTTAACATTTTGACAATGTAACTCATTCTAACTAAAGGAATCGTGTAGAGTTAAAGACAAACAGTGCATATGTTTATTCATGGAAGTATAAGTAAAAGATCTCATGTTCTAAACTTTTGAAGTTGATAGTCAAAGTTAAGGACATTAAGTACTGATGTTTTGAACATGGGATTATAACTTAAGGAATTGAAATTCAAAGTTAAGGACCCGTCAATCCAAACGTTTGAACATGGTACTATAACTTAAGGACCCAATGTCCTTAACTTTTTAACTTGAAATTCAAAGTTAAGGACTGTCAGTCCTAATGTTTTGAACATGCTACTATGACTTAAGGACTTGAAATCCAAAATTAAGGACCGTCAGTCCTAATGTTTTGAACATGGTTCTATAACTTATGGACCCAATGTCCTTAAATCAAATTAAAATTTAAGGACCATTAGTCCTAATGTTTTGAACATGATACTATAACTTAACAACCCAATGTCCTTAACTCTTTAACTTGAAATTCAAAGTTAAGGACTGTTAGTCCTAATGTTTTGAAACTGCAAGTTTAATTTAGTGACTCCTGTTCGTAACTTTTAATTGTTGAAATCTAAAGAAATTAAAAGATGTTAACATGATAGAAATATTAAAAATCCAGACGTCCGCTCAAATTAGAATAATAATGAATACAATCTATAGTAGAAACTTAAAAGAGTCGATAAACATAAATGGATATATCTACTCTTCTCTATGCTTTCTTGAATATGGATGGAGTGCCAGAGAATATATACAAGCTGTTCTATTATGACCAATTCTTCTACAACAACCACATTTTTATGTTATATTTGATGGCTCGGTAGCAGGAATATGCATTTCTTTTGTCTTTTACCTGGTGGCACTTTGAAATCTGGTGGCTTATAAATTTGTGACACAACACCCTCTGGTACATTCTAAGAATCACTATGTCCTACAGGATGTATTTGTCTTTAATATGTTTTCAGCCAAGATTCCCTTAAGTACCAGTGTGAACAAAAGTCAGACTTCTTGATGTTTCTTTTCTCGATAACTGCAATTGCATGTATGCATGGCATCTCATCAAATTGAAATTGAAAACAATCACATGTTCTTTTGTTTAAGTCCACCAGGAAAGTTATTCCTTCTTCTTCAACTCTAGAACGCCATGAATCAACGGGGAAGACCTTCAATGTTGAAAAATTATAAGTCACTACATTATGTTAAATTATCTTAAAATCATAATATAAACATGGAACATAATACTTACATTCAAAGTAAATGCTAAATCTATTCTTTTCGTCAATTCGTCCTCAACCCAACAAGAAACATAAAAGATGTTCCTTCTGCTTTGTTTCTTCTTTCATAAAACCAAAGTTGTAGCTTAACTTTAATGAAATTCATCATTCTTAGTATGGGTAGCTCCCTTGCACCTAATAGGACAAAATTCATTGACTCGACTATGTTTGTTATGAGCATGTCATATCTTTGTCGTGGACTACAAGAATGTGCCCATCTTTCCGGTGGTTCTTCTATCAAGTAGTCATATGTCTTCTTATCTACATTAGAAATATCTGACATGTATAGCTCAAAATCTTTGCGCCTGCATACTCTTGCAGTACTTTGGAAAAGTTTTATCACCTCACTTTTCACCTTCCTTCCCTTTAGGTTCTGCTCCAAATGATAGATGCAAATCCCATTATAGCTTTATGGATATACCTTTGCAACGCCATTTGAAATAGCTTAATGCATGTCTGATAAAAAAATCAAATTCTCACGGCTCCCAATTTCATTGCGAAGCTGACAAAAGTACTACTCATAGGAGTTGTTATTTTCAGATTCAGCTATTCCAAAGGATAATGGGAAAGTTTGGTTATTTGCATCTTTTGAAACCGAAATCATTAAAACACCACGATATATTGACTTCAAAAAGGTTGTATCAACAGCAATCATTGGTCTACAATGATTCCAACCAGCTATTGATGATCCATATGCATAAAACATATAAACAAACATGTAAATTTAATATAAAATAATGTTAAAATACCTGATATTTAGGACAGTCAGTCCTTAACTTATATTTACAAGTAATAAAGTTAAGGATATGCCGTCCTTAACTATTATTTCAAAGTTCAAAACTTAAGAATTGAAGGTCCTTAACTTTTAATTACAAGTTCAAAACTTAAGGATAGTCAGTCCTCAACTTCTGGTAACAACTCAAAAGTAAACAAGATTAAAATATAGCATGTTCTAAATTGTTTACCTATTGTTGTCGTCTATTTTTTGTTAGTATAGGTTCCCAGGTTTTTACTTGTCATCATATACAAGTATGAACACAATAATTCATAATATTCTTCGGTACGTCCTCTTATTAAAGCATAAGAATGTTGAATAGCATGCCACGCCTTGTGATATCCAATGTCTAGTCCATGCAATTTTTGCATTTCTGCCATGATAAAAGCTGGTGTAACCAGTAATCAACTTTGAAGTAGCATGCCTTTGATCTGCTTTCCTAGTGTTAACAGAGCAGTCGTACTTTTTCTCAATCTTTACTATCTTGAACAATGTTGAATCTTTTATTCTGAAAGCACGCACACACCAACAACACCTATCATCATTGCATGTCAATGAATATCTTGTTGAGCTTGATCTAACAACCTTGAATTCAAAATGTCCTTTGGTTGCTATATTGGAAAAACAGTTAATTATACTCTTCTTCTTGTCAAATACTGACCCAACTTTTATTTCATCCAATGAAGCATTTTCTCTTAATATCGTTGTTGGGGATTCTTTTTGTTTCAAATTTTATCTTCGTCTAGTTATTTATAGACAAGTTTGGTCAGCAACTTCTTTAATTAATGATGCACTCTGTAACACTTGAATACCCAAAGCTTGCTCGTTGTCAATCTCAATAATGCTTTGTCCTTCTACATGAATAGATTCAAATGTTTGAAGCACCTCTTCATTTAATGGTTGAGCTTCAACAATATCTATTTCAACTATCTGTTGGGATTGCTCTTGATTGTCATTTTCAGTTTGTGTATTGACATGTTCATTGCTTGTTGATGCAAAAACTCTTTCCGAAATATCAACTATGAAATGACAGCCCTTGAAGAGTGAATGAGTTTTTAGCAACTCTATACATATGTGAAGATCTAAATCTTTAGATACAAGCATTCCTTTGCTTGTTCCAAGGTTGATATCAAACCATATTACTAATTCAAACTTTTCTCTATCTAATCCAATAAGCTCAAAAATTTGTGTAATGAAATCTTCAAACCGAATTGAGTCAGGTGCTATGAAAAGCTTTGTTTGATGATCAAGATATTTATATTCTTCAGTCCATCAACCATTAAAAGCAACTATTATACATATTGTTTCCATCCTGCAAGTCAAGAAAATGGGAAACAGAGAACATCTAAGAACAGGTGTACTGTAAGTGCAAGACCAAGGTAAGGACTGCCCGTACTTAACATTTAATCATGGAATTAAAAGTTACGGACTAACAGTCCTTAACATTTAAACATTGAATTAAAGATAAGGACCAACAGTCCTTGACATTTAAACATGGAATTAAAACTTAAGGACTTCCAGTCCTTAACTTTTGAACCAGAAATTAAAACTTAAGGACTGAAAGTCCTTAACTTTTTAATTCCAAGTTTTAATGTTGAAGGACGGGCAGTCCTAAGCTTTTAGTTTCTGGTTTAAAAGTTAAGGACATACAATCCTTAATTTTGAATTTCTGGTTCAAAAGTTAAGGACTGTCAGTCCTTAACTTTTGAATCAAAAATGAAAACATACAATTTGAAACAAAAGCTACAGAACTTTGTATACAGAAGAACAACAACAATGTTAAGGACATTGTGTCCTTAAGTTTTTTAAATGATATTGCAATATGCAGTAGAATCAAAGTTAAGGACATTGTGTTCTTAATTTTTGAATTCAATTTCCAAAATGAAGACATATGTCTGAAATACAGAATTATCATAGGAAGCGATGTCCTAAACTTTATCAATCCAGAAATTCAAAGTTAAGGGAAAATTCTTATCTATTGTATAATCAAATCAACCCAGATCTAAAAAAGTATAACTATAGCGAAATAAAAATCTATAGAAACACAATAAAATAGAACTTACTATTTATCTATGTTGTTTTTTTGGAGTAGAGTGCTGAATTTTTGAAATCGAAAGAGAAATGGTTGCTCGCCTCAGTTGATCGCTGTTTCTGCTGCTGCTGCTGCTGTTCGCTTCTTTTTGTTTGTGTAACTGCTGGTGGTGGTTATAGCGTAGGTATAAGTTATACTAGAAGGATATTTTTATCCAGTCAGGTAGAAGTTTATTAAAGGAATGACTAATATCTAAATACATTGAAAATAGTGGCTTTAAAATAAAAGCAACTGCTTTTAGTAGCTATATGTGCCGTTCGCCCATTTTTTGTTATGATGTGAAGTCATGTGTATTTTATTATAATTCTTTCTTTTAAATATCTTATCCGACAATCAACAATCGTAAGTATTTAACATGTCACATAAGGAAGTAGAATCCTCTTCTACTTTTTGGTCCGTCTTCTCCCTAGTGGGATGAATGAAATTGCCCATACTTCATTTTGATTTTAATAGTTAGGTAATGAAAGGGTAAGTTGCATATTTGACTGCTCGATTAAAAATATGTATATTTTTTATCTAATATACATATATTAATTATACATATATTATATAACTACTGACTATCTTTTGGGTGGGCAGTTTTGTAGAAATGATGAGCCTTGACATAACCATAGGAGAAGGAAATGGTCCATATTTCTGTCTGATATTAACAGTTAGTTAATGAAAGGATCGCCATGTTATATCATAGGAGAACAAAATGTTTCATATATCTGTTTGATTTTAACATGAGTTAAATAACAAAAGGACCACTTTCACATATCATAGGAAAGAAAGGACCACAAAAGAATTATGATGTGGAGAGTGCTTGACTAAGCTTACAAGCAAGTCAAACTGGCTTATTGGCTTATAAATATTTTTTTTCTTATCTATATATTTGGTAAATATCCAAAGTGCTTATAAGCTAATTGCTTATAAACAAAAATCAGTCATAAGGCATAAGTTAGTCACCCCCAACTTATGATTTTTTAGTTTATAAGCACTTTTAGTTTGACCAAAGACTTTTACTAGTTTATCCTTAATAATATTTTCTAATACACAAAATATTTTTTTCAAAATAAATTTTTAACTTTCTTTTCATTCCATATTCGTTTGTTCATCTTTTTCTTTATAAAAAAACTTTTCAATTTATAATCTATACTAAAGTTTTTAAGGATATTTTAGTTATTTTAATAAAAGAATTACTTACTAACTTTTTTCTACCAAAAATATTAACTGCTTATTATCAGTTTCAGCATGTTTATTCAAATACATAAATATTTATTTATAAAATCAATTTCTGTATTTAAAAATATTTTTCAGCACTTTAAATTTATAAGCTATTTACAATTAGCTAATCCAAACGGGCTCGTAGTCTAATTTTCATTCTTTTGGTTTGTGGGAGGGGAATTGCTGCCAATTCGTTGCTATCTTTGCTTGAATGATGTTCGAGATTTAAGGTGGACAATTTCCAATTCACATGATTCTGTTCATCTAATCTCCAATCTATAATGGTGCATGCCGCTTGAATATTACCTAGCCAATTCTGCTAGCTTTGTTTAGCTCAAAAGTTATTGATATGTTTTGTAAGTTTTAGAAAATAATTAAAAAATAAATAGATAAATTGTAATCAAATATAATCTGACCTAGAGATTAGATAGAGGATATCGTCATTCTTGATCTCAAAGATAAAGAAAATAAACTTAGCTTAAGAAAGAAGCAATAATTGGGGAAAAGAAAGAGATAGAGATAGAGAGAAAAGCTGTAATATTCAAGAATAATAATCGTCATGTCTGTTACAATGTGGGGGTCTCCTTTATATAGTAGGAGACCTTTCTCGAAATAATAAAAAAGTATAAAAGTTGGTGGTTTCCACTTAGTAGAGAAGTCAAGCTCTAAACGACGTCGCTTTTACAATCACGTCCAGGTCGCGCCCTCACTTTGATTGGTGTCTGCTTATTGGGTGTACCCATTAATCGTGGGGACATCGAGGGCTAAATTTGACCCCATACAGTTAGTCCATCCGTTCGTTGGAGGTGTGCTCGATGGACGAATTCACAGGCCCCATTCTAAGAGAATTTGGCCACACCCTTGGCCTTTAGCACGAGTGAGACAAAAACACACGACATAATTGAACCGTTGACGCATAGTCTCTTTTTGGATGACGTCATTAGTAGCATGCGTCATTATTACTTTTGTTCCCGAGGTATCCCAATAGGTGATGTGACATTCTGGTTTTCCGTGCCCGTTCTGATCGTACCTTTTTGATTTTCACGTAACTTCATCCTATAAATAGGAGAAACATTCAAACTGATTCATCTTTCGAACTTTTGAGAATACTTTCTTATTACCTTTTCTATCTTGTTTTCTTGCACTCAACATCTTGTGAGTTCTTTCCTGTTTCTGTGTAGTTGTATTTCTTGTTACCAGTATTCAAAAACCAGTTCATATGGAAAAACACCAAAATAGTAAGAAAAGCAAGGGTACCGCCCCTTCTAGGGTTCCGCCTTCCTCCGGTGGTGAAGAGGAAGAAGTAGGAAAATCCCTTGTTCCCCTCTCGGCGGACAATATACTTCCAAAGAGTATGGGTGCTCGAAGTGCTTTTATCATGAAGGGATCACCTCTTCCTTGGGAGTTCAACGAATTACTGTAGTCTCACTTAGACGATTTTAGAGTGACGTACAATAATCCAAACCATGTTGAGATGGCTCCAGCTGAGATGGACTATGCCAATGTGCACATGCCTAGATTCTGTACATTTTATGAATACCCCCTTCGGATTGGATATAACCTCCTGCTTAGCCCTTTAGCGGAGGAGCTCTGCCACTTCTTCATAGCGTTCCCAGCTCAGCTCACGCCTTATACTTAGAAGGTGTGCAGAATTCTTACCACGTATGCATCCAAAGCCGGGATTGTGGTTTCGGTTCACCATCTCTTGTAGATGTTTTATGCAAGCTACTTGAGGGGTACCATGCTCCATTTGAAGCGTCGTGGTACAAAGAGTTTCGTAGTGCAATCCAATGATAAAACCAATTGTGGCTTTTGGAAAATATACTTATACATAAGGACGGAGCACCTTGGGTCTAACCCCGTAAGGTTCCCGGAGACGTGGAACTCGGATGTAAGTACACTTGTGTGATTTCATGAAGACTTTCATTCGGGCGGCACAACAATTGCGGTTTTTTTGTTTACCTTTTGTAGTGGTAGCTCGCTCGCCCCGGACTATCGATTTCATCAGGTCGTAGGTGGAGAGGTTGATACCATATGCGGAAGAGTTCTGGACTTGGCCAGCATTCTGTAACCAGTGCGGCCCCCAGGCAGTTTTATTTTATTTTAGCTTCAATCTCGAAAGCCTTTCAAATTTTTGTTTACCTGATTCATTTCTTGATGGCAGGTCCGGTTGTCTCTAAAAAGAGGAAGGCTGTGTTTGCCCCATCTAGGGTAGAGATCGACTCAGTTGATGAAGTCGTATCACACGGCTCGCTCAGTGAGAGTGCTCTTGCGGATTCTCAGTAGGGGACTGCACCGGTAGCGGCATCTGGGTCGGCGCCTGAACTTGTGCCAGTGATGACACCTGAGGTCGTGCCTGTGATGGGGCCTAAGGCCGTGACAGTGGAGGAGGCTTCTGAGGGAGAAGAGCCGTTAGAGAGAAAGAGGCGGTGGTTAATTACCGACAAGGGAATTGCGACCGAGGAAGTGAGGCCTAGCAAGCCCCTTAGAGAGCCAAGGCCAGTTTTTATGGCCGAGGCCATTCGTTCACGGAGGTTGTCCCCACGAAGGACAATTGGCGCTATTGCCGCTCTTGGGGAAGCAATGGGGGACTCTGCCCGCATGTAGATGAGGGCGGGTAGGTCTACCTGCCGAATCATGATCCCTAGAGGTATAACTTGTTAGAACACAATGAGCAAGCCACATCAGACATGACCTTGTTATGCGCGGGCGCATGAAACGCTGAAAGGCGTTAGTAACGGGGATCTGTCAAGGAGGGTCGCCGGTGCAACTTTGTAGGTAGCTTTTAGTTTTTCTTATATGGTTCGTAAGGGCGACTTTGGTACGTTCTGACTTGTATTTCCACTCTTAGTTTTAGACCCTTATCTTGGAGGTGTAGAGGAGGCAGCGTGAGCAGAAGAAGGAGGCCACATTTAATAAAATGGCGAAGAAGTACAAGGAGTGTTGTGCCAAGCATCAGGCGTTTGCAGATGTACTCAAGCAGAATCCTCTGTGAGGGTCATGAAGAATTGTAAGCTCTATTGAAGAGGATGGTGGCCGAGATGGAGGAGGTTGATGAGTAGCTAACAGATGCTTTGGCTCGAAACATCGAGCTGGAGACTCCAATCAGAAGAGGATGAACTGGAGATAAGCCATGGGGTAGCGGCAGAGGTGGGTCAGTTGTAGGCTAGAGTCTCCGTTTTGACTGCTGAGCTCTACGCCAAGGCACTTGAAGTTGAGACCATTGAGCGGGCTACTTTATCAACGACCGAAGATGACGCGCATCGCGAGGCGCACGAAATGTGGGTGTACGCAAAGGCTAGACTAGTCATGCTCGAGGAGTATTTTTCTGCTGGTCGAGCAACTGAGTCGGATGTTGAGGGACAAAGGCGTTTAGCCCGTGCTGCTTGTGGTTATAGCTCTGATTCCCCCGATAGGAAGTGGTGTAACTCTAAAGATGTCAATCGTCTAGAGTCTGATTCTTGGATTTTTAAGGCTTATCCTCCTAGGAGCGATGATGGACCAAATGACGGGCAAGCAGGGTATTGTGGATGAAGCGGCGAATGCTCTCAAGTCTTGTGTATATATATATATTTTGTATGTAACCGTGGCCCTTTTCAAGGTCGGATGTATATGTACATTTTTGGAGATAATGAAGTATAGCTTTTTGCTAATTTTTCCTTTGCTTTTTTGGTTTTTCGGTATCTCGTCCCCGAAGAGCAGGCGCTCATTTACTTGTTGGACATTTATTGCATTTTTACATTACGTTTACGTATTCTATGCCGCAATCGAACTAGGTCTTAGCCATATAATTTCGAAGACCTTAGCCGTTAGTGTGACTTCAACTGTCATCGAGTCATTTGCTAATTTGTTGTGGTCAACTTGGGTCGACGTCTGAAGGCGATGGCTCTGGCCATGGTGACATTGATGGCCTTTGCCAGAGTTAAGTTGATGAACTTTGGTTATAACTTGTTGATGGCCTTGGCCATATGGTTGATTTCGACTACTGTCGAATTATTTACTTGCCATAGTCGAATTAAGTCGACTGTTGGCGCGATGGCCTTAGCCATGATAAAGTCGATGGCCTTGGATAGAGTTAAGTTGATGACCTTTGGTCATAACTTGTTGATGGCCTTGGCCATATTCTTGATTTATACTGTCGTCGAATCATTTTCTTGTTGTGGTCGAACTAGCTCGACTGTTGGCAGCGATGACCTTATCCATGATGAAGTAGATGGCTTGGCCAGAGTTAAGTTGATGACCTTTGGTCTGTTGATGGCCTTGGCCATATGGTTGATTTCAAGTGTCGTCTAATCATTTGCTTGCTATGGTCAAACCAGGTCGACTGTTGGCGGCAATGGCCTTAGCAGTGATGAAGTCGATGGCCTTGGAAAGAGTTAAGTTGATGTCCTTTGGTCATAACTTATTGATGGCCTTTTCCATATGGTTGATTTCGACTGTCGTCAAATCATTTGCTTGTCGTGGACGAACTAGGTCAACTGTTGGTGGCGATGGCCTTAGCCATCATGAAGTTGATGGCCTTGGCCAGAGTTAAGTTGATGAACTTTGGTTATAACTTGTTGATGGCCTTGGCCGTATGGTTGATTTTGAATGTCGTCGAATCATTTGCTTGCCGTGGTCGAACTAGGTCGTCTGCTGACGGCGATGGCCTTAGCCATGATGATGTCAATGGCCTTGGCCAGAGTTAAGTTGATGACCTTTGGTCATAACTTGTTGATGGCCTTGTCCATATGGTTGATTTCTACTGTCGTCGAATCATTTGCTAGTCGTAGTCAAACTAGTCGAATGTTTGTGGCGATGGCCTTAGACATTTGCACATTGGAATGGCCGTAGCCATTTATACGCTGGAGACAGTCGTAGACATTTATACATTGGAGATGGCCATAGCCATTTATACGCTGGAGGCACACATTGGAGATGGCCGTAGCCGTTCATTTATTGGAGATGGCCATAGTCGTCTATACTTTGAAAATGGCCGTAGCCGTTCATACACTGGAGATGGCCATAGCCATTTATACAATGAAGATAGCCGTAGCTGTTCATTTATTGGAGATGGCCATATCCATCTATACATTGGAGATAGCCGTAGCCGTTCATACACTGGAGATGGCCATAGCCGTTTATACATTGGAGATGGTCATAACCGTTTATTAATTGGATATCATGCTAGTCCAGTCCCTTTATCACGTCGGCCTGGAGAGCGTGTGGAGAGGTTGATATAATAAACTTGTTCCGCAAGTATATCCAGGTGTCCCCTCCGCCACCTCGTTAAAAACCGCCCTGAGAAAACCAAATTATGACAAAACTCGGGTAAGGGAAAAAGAGTATGACTCGGGAGACTCCTTTTTATAAATGGAAATAATTGAGGTGAAAGACATTCCAATTGTTTTGTAGTGTTTTTCCTTCCATTGTTTCCAACTGGAATGCTCCTTTATTGGCTGCTGGTACGTTTTTGTAGGGTCCCAATTAGTGCCCAATTTTCCTTCGCTTGGGCCTTTGGACGCCAATGTCTTGGCTTTGAGGACATAGTCTCCCTCTTGAGTGGTCTTATCTTGGCCCTCTTATAGTAGTATCTTTCGACCTGTTGTTTTTGGGCCATCAATCTGATGTGGGCCATTTCTTTCCTTTCCTCAGATTTGTAGAGGTCTTGGAGCCTGTTCATGTCATTTTCTATTCCGATGGTGTGCGAGTACCTCAAGCTTGGTTCACCGACTTCGACTGGTATGACCGTGTTAGTTTCGTAGACCAGTGAGTATGGTATTTCCCCTGTGCTGGATTTCGAATGTGGTCAGATAGGCCCACAATACTTCTGGCAGTAGCTCGGGCCATTGTCCTTTGGCTTCCTGAAGTTTCTTTTTTAGTATATGTAATATTGTCTTGTTTGAGGATTCGTCTTGGCCATTGGCGGCGAGATGGTATGGCGTTGAGAGTATTGTCTTGATATGCCAACTGTCGTTTTCTGACCGACAAATTGCCTTCCATTGTCGCAGCTGATTTCCTTGGTGATGCCGAAGCGGCTGATATTTTTCCGTATGAAGGCCATGACCTCCTATTTGCATATTTGAGCGTACGCACCTGCTTCCACCCACTTGGAGAAATAGTTAGTTAAAACTAGTAGAAACTGTACCTTTCCTCGTCCTGCAGGAAGGGTTCCGACTATGTCCATTCCCCATTTGATAAAGGGCCATGGGTATGTGACCAAGTGGAAAGGTTCTCCTGGCTGGGGTATCATGGGTGCATATATTTGGCACTGCTCGCACCGGCAAACGTATTCCGCTGCTTCCTTTTTTCATGGTAGGCCGATAATAGCCAGCCCATATAAGGCATCGCACGAGGGCGCGGTTACATGTATGGGCACCGCAGTGACCCTCATGCACTTCTTCGAGCACCAACCTTGTTTGGTGCGGCCCTAGACACTTGGACAGTGGTCCGCCGAATGTCCTTTTTGTAGAGGACATTATTTATCAGGCAACACCGGGCAGCTTATACGCGGAGTTTCTTTGCCTCTTTTTTGTCGGGTGGCAGCATTCCATAATGTAGGTAGGATACAAATTGGTTGTGCTAGTCCCAAGTTAAATTTAGAGAGCATACTTCTACATGGTCGATGGCTGAATGGAGGAGGGTGACCACACTTTCCTTGTGAAAATTTTTAGTGGCCGTGGTAAGTTTTGATAAGCGGTCTTATTCGATGTTTTGTGCCCTGGGAATTTGTTCGAGGCGGATAATGTCGAACTTGGTCATCAGCCTATGGACTTTTAAGTGGTATTTCTGCAGCCTTTGCTCTTTTATTTGGTAAGTCCAAGTGACCTGATTTACCACAATTTGGGAATCGCAATGGAGGATAGTTTGTCGAGCCCCATTCTTGATGGCTAGTTTCATACCTGCAATTACGGCCTCATTGTTAGTCATTGCGGGGCATCGTATGAACTGGCGAATTGTTTTCCCCGTAGGAACCTCAAGGACGAGTCCCAGTCCTGATCCCGATGCATTTCCAGTACCGTTAGTATAGAGATTCTATAGGTCGGTGTTGGAGGAGACACGTTGTGCCTCTCGTTTCGCCCCTGACAGGATTTCTATGCTGAAGTCCGCTATGAAATCGACAAGTACATGGGACTTGATGGCGTTTCTTGGGTGGTACGAGATGTCGTGCTCGCTGAGCTCAATGGCCCATATGGCGAGCCGGCATGATAACTCAAGCTTATGTAGCATGCTTCTCAACAGAAAGGTTGTTGCAACTTTATGGGGTGGCATTGAAAATAAGGTCAGAGCTTCCGTGAAGCTACGAACAATGCCAGAGCTAGCCTCTAAAGGTGTGGATACCGTGTTTCACCGTCCACTAATGTTTTTCTAATCTAGTAAATAGGATATTGTGCACCTTTGTTTTTGCAAACCAGGACTGCGCTGAGGCAACCTCGGACACAGCCAAATACACCAAGAGAGGTTCACCTGGGCTCGCTTTCAATATCAGGGACGGTGAGGATAGGTAGGCTTTCAGCCTTCTCAAGCCTTCGACGCGCTCTTCATTCCGCTGTAACCCTTGGTCTTTTTTCAGCACATTGGATAGAGCGGCTATCCGCCCTGTTAGATTTTGTACTTGTTTTTTGCTGTTCAACACCTCATGTATGGCATCTTTTTCCTTGATCTAGTCTAGATTGACCTTGATGCCTCATTGTGATACGAGAAACCTTAATAATTTCCTTGGGTCCACGCCGAAGGTGCGCTTCTCAGGGTTCATCTTCATTCGTATCTCCTCAATATCTCGAAGGCTTCCTTCAGGTGGTTGATGTGGTCTTCTTTCTTTGCTGATTTTACCAGCATGTCAACGATGTAAACGTCCATGGTCTTCACGAGTTGTTGTTTGAACATCTTGGTGACCAGTCTCTGCTACATAGCTCCTACATTTTTGAGTCCGAAGGGCATTACATTGTAGAAATATGTCCCTTAGTAGGCTATGAAAGTTGTTTTTACCTAGTCCTCTTCTACCATCATGATCTGATTGAAACCGGAATAGGCGTCTAGGAAGCTCAGCAACTCGTGTCCTACGGTGGTGTCGATCAGTTGATCGATGTGAGGAAGTGGGAATGAATCCTTTGGGAATGCCTTGTTTAGGTCACTGAAGTCCACACACATTCTCCCCTTTCCATTTTTGTTAACATTGGCGACCCACTAGGGATATTTTCATTCTTTGATGGAGCCGTTGGCCAGTAGTTTGTCTACCTCCTCACTGACCGCTTCTTTAATAACGACATTGAATTTCCTCCTCATTTGATGCACATGCAGGTGTAATGGGTCAACGTTTAGCTTGTGAGTGGCGATGTCTCGCGGAATCCCTGGCATATCTGAAAGGGAAAAAGAAAACAGATCTGCATGGTTAATTAATAACTCATGATACTTACTTGGATCAGTGAGGCCGTGCCCGATGTAGGCTTTCTTTGAGAGGTCAGCGTAGTCCAATTACACTGGGTCGAGATCTTCGACCGTAGCTTTGCAGGCCTCTACGGTATCAGGATCTTTAATGGCGTCCTCGGTCGGTCGATCTTAGTCCCCGACATAGCTGATTGCTATGCATTTGCACTCGCTCCCTTAAGTCGTTTGGTATGGATGCAATCTTGAGCTATTTTGCAGCATTCCATTGCGGTGCGCGCCTCGCCTAAGATACTGAATATTCCCTGTGATGGCCCAAAGGGTTATCACCGTAAATCTCCCTTTCTCCGTGCTTCCGAGGCCTTGAAAATCTTTTATTTGGTTGCTCCAATTTGCGTTCGTTGTCCGGGCGCGAAGACGGAAAGTTTTTATGTGGAAATATATTAATTTTGTGCTAAAAACTATGAATTTTGATAATAATATTGATATAGTTGACTTTGGTCAACATTTTGGGTAAACGGACCCGGACCCATGATGTGTCGGTCCCGGAGGGTCCGTAGAAAAATATGGGACTCGGGTGTATTCTCGGAAACGAAATCCGAGGTCCCAGGCCTGAGAAACGAATTTTTCCGTGAAATTATTTTCTGAAAATGTCTAAGGAAAATAAAATTAAATTTGATAAAAAAGTAATGGTATTAGGCTCGTATTTTAGTTCCAACGCTCGGTACAGGTCATATATGTGGTTTATGGGCTTCCTGTAAAATTTGGTCGAAATCGGACGTCGTTTGACATGTTTCAGACCTAGATATCTAAAGTTGAATGTTGATGAACTTTGAATTGAAATTATGAGTTTTGGGGGTTGATTCTTTGATTTTGATGTTATTTTAGCAACTTAATCGCTCGAGCAAGTTCGTAGGATGTTATTGAGTTAGTATGTGTGTTTTTTTGGGAGCCTCGAGGGCTTGTGAGTGATTTTGGGGTTAGTTCGGGATGTTTTAGAACTTAAAAACACACTAGAAATTCAATACTGTTGCAGACCAAGTTATCTCTTCGCGATCGCGCTCCCCAATCGCGTTGGCACGGTTTTAGCTTTTTCACATTCCGCGTTCGTGTCTGGACATCGCGTTCGCAAAGCAGTGAGGTCCTTCTTCATCGCATTCACAGGCTTACCCTCGTGAACGCGTAGGACTTTCTTCCACTGAACCAGGTCACCTCTTGGCGTTCGCATCCTATCTTCGTGAACGCGAAGATTTCCCGCCCAATGCCCTTCGCGAACGCGTCGCCCTGTCGCGATCGCGTAGTTTATTTTCCCTTCAGTGATTTTTTTAATAAAAACAGAACTTTGAACACGGGATTTTCACACTCTTCTCACCCAAACCCTTCTTCTTCAGCCTCCATTGACGAGTCCTAAGCTGGTCTCCCTCCATAACTCTTTGGGTAAGTATTCTTTAATTCATTTTCTCATTATTTCTTCATCTAATTATTAAATTCCTCGCCCTAAATCATAAAATCAAGGTAGAAAATGGGGGATTTGGGTAGAACTAGGGCTTTCAGTATTTTGGGTGATTAAACCTCAATTTGGGGTCGAATCTTAAAACAAATTGTATATTTGAACTCGTGGGGTTTTGGTTCGAACCTCGAGTTTGCACCATGTGGGCCCGGGGTCGGATTATGGTATTTTTGGAAGAATGATAGGAAATTCTTTTCTAGGCTATGGAATTGTGATTTTAAGAAATTATTGATAATATTGAACTAATTATGGCTAGATATCGTTGTTTCGGAATTGGATTCTATAGGAAAGGCGGTGTTAGAGGCTTGATTGGTATTTTTGGATTGAGGTAAGTATTTGATCCAACTTTGTCTTGAGGGAATAGGATTAGGATATTATTTGTTATGTGCTAATTGTGGAGTACAGTGTATAGGCATGGTGACGGCTATCTATGCACCGAAGTCTAGCATGGCCGTGAGTCTTAATTAATTTTAATTCGAATGATGTGATACGGCTTCTTGTTGATATTGATTTAGTTCACTTGATATAAACGGTTGAGGATAAATAGTGATTTGTATAATTTTGGAGCATTGGCTTGATTTGGAACATGTTGGTAGCTAAGTGTTCAAAAGCGAAAGTATTGTGAGTATTCCCTTGTCGGGATTTAGGTATTTGTTGAATTCTCCCTTGCCGGGATATTTGGGTTGTTAGTTGCATTCCTTAGTTGGGATTCCTTGTATTTTGTTGTTACTCCCCTCGCACTTGAGTTGCGATTGTTTGTTCGTTTGGGTGAGATATTATTGTTAAATATTGAGGATCGGGTTGCACGCCGCAACAGATATATAATTGAGGATCGGGTTGCTCGCCGCAATAGATATATAATTGAGGATAGGGTTGCTTGCCGCAACAGATATATAATTGACGATTGGGTTGCTCACCACCACAGATATAGAATTGAGGATCGGGTTGCTCGCCGCTACAGATATATAATTGAGGATCGAGTTGCTCGTCGCAACAGATATATAATTGAGGATCGGGTTGCTCGCCGCAATAGATATATAATTGAGGATCGGATCTCTCACCGCAACAGATATATAATTGAGGATCAGGTTGGTCGCCGCAACAAATATATTTGAGGATCGGGTTGCTCACCGCAACAGATATATTTGAGGATCGGGTTGCTCGCCGCAACAGATTATCTGTGCTTGATTTCATATTTGGAATTTCCTGTTATTCCTTTTTAGTTATTGTTATGTTGTTTTACTTCTTATCCGATAATTGTATTTTAAACTGTCTTACCCCATAGCATGTTCCCCTCCCTCTTAACTGTTAAACAGAATGTATTTTCCTGTTTTTGCACATATATCTGTACAGGTTATTTGTAGTAGGTCCTATCTAGCCTTGTCACTACCGCGCCGGTGTTAGTCCAGTCAATTACCAGCACATGGGTTTGGTTGATCTGATTCTACACTCTACGCTCTTTTGCACAGATACAGGTTTCCGGCAGCAGTAGCAGCAGTTGTGCGAGTGATGGAATTCCACTCAGTGAGACACCGAGGTAGCCTTGCAGGCGTCCGGGGGACCGGGTGTCTCCTATATCTTTTTATTCAGTCTGTTATCTCATGTATTTGAGACATACAATTTTATATTTCTTTGGAACGATTGTATTTAGTAAATTCTTAGCTTTTTGTTAGCAGTGAAACCAGATACTAGGTAGAGATGTATTTTGAAACTTCTGCATTTCTTTGAGAAAGATTATATTTGAGACTTCCAATATAGTGTTAAGTGTTTTGATATTGTTAATATTGTTGATTTTTCGTTAAAGAAGTATATGGTATTTAGCTTGCCTATCTCCTATTAGTAAGCGCTATCACGACTCCTGATGGTGGTAAATTCGGGTCGTGACAAGTTAGTATCAGAGGACTAGATTACATATGTCTTACAACTCACAGACAAACTTGATAGAGTCTGAGGGATTGGTACGTAGACGTCTGTATTTATCCCCCAGAGGCTATTGAGTAAGGAAAAACTTCACATTTGTTCTTTCTTGTCGTGCGCCTCTGTTTCTCAAACACCGATTGAATTTATGCTCTATTTTTTCGCAGATGGCAAGAACAGACGTCTTTTCTTCTACCGCTAAGCAGTCCAAGCCCCGAGCTGCAGCCCTAGGGGTGGAGCCTCAGGTTGTGTTTGAGGAGGACGTTCCAATTCCAGTAGCTTCGGTGGGCTCAGTTTAGGTCCTAGAGGGGTTTATAGCCATTCCAGTTCTTCAGGACGTGTTGGTCAGATTGGTGGGCTTTGTGGAGAGTATCATTTGAGCGGGTTTGTTTCCAGTGGTTCAGCCAGTGGTGGCAGGTCAATAGGGTGCAGTGGCTCAGGCTGGGATTGAGATTATTATTCAAGAGGCGGCCGACATGGGCCGTAGAGTTGAAATGGTACTGCCAAAGGGAGGTGGTCATATATTGGCTAAGATGCCCTGCCATGCAGGTAGATTAAGCGGTTCCTCGTTTGTAAGTAGAGGTTTTCATGGTGGAGGCCATTCTTCCAGGACCTTTCAGTCAGCTCCTCATGTCAGTCATGGTACCTCAGGTGATCATTCAGGTCGACAAGGCCAGCCGCAGTTTCCTCAGTTGCAATGTTTTTGTAGATGTTATGAATGTGGAGAATTTGTTCACATCAGGAGACATTGCCCGAGGTTGAGGAGTGCTCAGCCACAACAGTTTCACGTGGTTCTCAGCAGCAGGATCTTCGTCCTATGGTTCAGGCACCAGCTGCCCCATTCACAACCTACCCAGCCGGCTAGAGGCGGTGGGTAGAGGTCTTAGAGGTGCAGTTCAGACCGCCAGAGGTAGGGGTCAGCCAGCAGCCAGTCTGGAGGTTGAGTTTTCGGATGCGGACATCACAAGTACCATTCCGATTTGTATTAGAGATGCTTCAGCGCCATATGACCCTGGATCTATATATTTCTATGTATCGTCCTATTTTGCACCCTATTTGGTGATGCCTAGTGAGGCTTTGGGTATTCCAGTATATGTGTCTACACCGGTTGGTGATTCTATAATGGTCGACAGAGTGCATCGTTCATGTGTGGTAGTATTTGAGGGTCTTGAGACCCATATCAACTTATTGCTCTTAGATATGGTGGACTTTGACGATATATTGGGGACTGATTGGTTGTCCCCGTATCATGCTATATCGGATTGTCACGCCAAGACCGTGACCATGGCTTTGCCAGATTTGCCCAGACTTGAGTGGAGAGGGACCCCAGATCATGCCACCCGCAGTTTTATTTCGTATCTCGTGGCTCAGCATATGGTCGAGAAGGGGTGTCAAGAATATCTGGCGTATGTTCGCGACTCCAGCGCAAAGGTTACATCTATTGACTCTGTTCCTATTGTTCGGGAGTTCCCTGAGGTTTTCCCTTCAGACCTGCCGGGTATGCCGCCCGACATGGATATTGATTTATGTATTGCTCTAGCTCCGGGCACTCAGCCTATTTCCATTTGGCTGTATCGCATGGCCCCGCCAGAGTTGAAGGAGCAGCTTCAGGACTTGCATGATAAGGGTTTCATTAGACCCATTGTATCGCCTTGGGGCGCACCAGTGTTATTTGTAAATAAAAAGGATGGGTCGATGAGGATGTGCATTGATTACCGGCAGTTTAACAAGGTGACGATAAAGAACAAGTATCCACCGCCGAAGATTGACGATTTATTCAACCAGCTTCAGGGTGCTAAGGTGTTCTCGAAGATAGATTTGATGTCTGGTTATCATCAGCTGAGGATTAGGGCGTATGATGTACCTAAGACATCATTCCGCACTCGGTATGGGCATTATGAATTTTTGGTCATGTCGTTTGGGTTGACCAATGCCCCGGCAGCGTTCATGGAGTTGATTAACCGAATGTTCATGCCCTATTTGGATTTGTTTGTGATTGTATTCATTGACGATATTTTGATATACTCCCACAGTCATGAGGAGCATGAGCAGCACCTCAGAGTGGTTCTTCATACTCTGAAGGATAGTGAGTTGTACGCCAAGTTCTCGAAGTGCAAGTTTTGGTTGAGTTCAGATGCATTCCTGGGTCATGTCGTATCAGCAGAGGGCATTCAGGTGGACCGGAAGAAGATAAAGGCAGTCAAAATTTGACCTCGACCAGCATCAACTACTGAGATCCGGAGTTTCTAGGGGTTAGCTGATTACTACCGACATTTATTGGAGGAGTTTTCATGTATTGCAGCCCCTATGACTAGATTGACCTAGAAGGGTGCCCAGTTTAGGTGCTCAGATGAGTGCCAGGCGAGCTTCCAGAAGCTTAAGACAGCTCTGACTACGACACCGGTATTGGTTTTGACCACGGTATCAGGGCCTTATACTATTTATTGTGATGTCTTCCATATTGGGCTTGGCGCATTGTTAATCCAGAATGGCAGGGTCATAGCATATGATTTGAGGAAATTGAATATCCACGAGAAGAATTATCTGGTTCATGACATAGAGTTGGCAGCCATTGTTCATGCCTTGAAGATCTGGAGGCATTATTTATATCGTGTGATGTGTGAGGTGTGCACGGATCACAAGAGCCTTCAATACTTGTTCAAACAGAAGGAGTTGAATTTGAGGCAGCGGAGGTGCTTGGAGTTGTTGAAATACTATGATGCTTCAATCTTATTCCACCCGGGGAAGGCCAATGTGGTGGCCGATGCATGGAGTAGGAAGTCCGCCAGCATGGGTAGTCTTTCCTAGATCCCGGTCAGCCAGAGAGCGCTTGCTTTGGATGTTGAGGCCTTGGCCAATCGATTCGTGAGAATGGATATTTCTGAGCCTAGCAGGTTGTTGGCTTGTATGGTTGCTTGTTCATTGTTGATGGAGCACATTTGGGAGCAGCATTTTGATGATCCCCATTTATGTGTCCTAAGAGACACGGTGCAACAGGGAGGTGCCAAGAAAATGACCTTGGGAGATAATTGTGTATTGAGACTTCAGGGGCGAGTTTTGTGCCCAATGATGATGGTATTCGGGAGTCGATATTAGCGGAGGCCCACATTTCTCGGTATTCTATTCATTCGAGCGCCTCGAAGATGTATCGGGATTTGAGGCACCATTATTGGTGGCTCAGAATGAAGAAAGATATTGTTGCATATGTGGCTCGCTGTCTGAATTGTCAGTAGGTCAAGTACGAGCATCAGAAGCTCGGTGGTTTATTTTAGAGGATTAAGCTTCCCGAGTGGAAGTGGGAGAGAATTACCATGGATTTTGTTACTAAACTTCCGATGACTCAGAAGAAGTTTGATGCTATATGGATTATTGTTGATAGGCTGACCAAGTCAGCGCATTTTATTCCAGTTGCCACAACCTATTCATCCGAGAGATATGCTGAGATTTATATCAAAGAGATCGTTCGCCTTCATGGGATGCCTATATCTATTATTTTGGACCGGGGCCCACAATTTACCTAACATTTCTGGAGAGCGGTACAGCAGCAGTTTGGCACCCAAGTTCAGTTGAGTACAACATTTAACCCCCAGACGGATGGACAGTCCAAGAGGACTATTCAGATTCTCGTATGCTCCAAGCCTGCATTATTGATTTTGGAGGCTCGTGGGACCAGTTCTTTCCTTTAGTAGAGTTTTCCTACAAGAACAGCTACCAGTCCAGCATTCAGATGGATCCGTATGAGGCATTGTATGGTAGGCGGTGTCGGTCCCCATTCAGATGGTTTGAGCCGGGAGAGGCACAGTTATTGGGTACAGATCTCGTGTACGAGGCCTTGGATAAGCTCAAGATCATTCAGGACAGACTGCGGTCAGCTCAGTCTAGGCAAAAGAGTTATGCAGATCGCAAGGCCAGGGATGTTGCTTTCATTGTTGGTGAGTGAGTATTGCTCTGTGTATCGCCTATGAAGGGCGTGATGAGATTGGGGAAGAAGGGTAAGCTTAGCCCTAGGTTTATTGGCCCATTCGACATTCTCGATAGCGTGGGAAATGTGGCTTATAGACTTGCCTTGCCACCTATATTGTCACCCGTGCATCCGTTTTTTCCTGTATCCATGCTTCAGAGGTATCACGGCAATCCCGCCCACATGTTAGATTTCAGCACAGTCCAATTGGACAAGGATATGTTATACGAGGAGGAGTCGGTTGCTATTTTTAGACCGGTAGGTTCGACAGTTGAGGTCAAAGAGTTTTCCTTTAGTGCGTGTTCAGTGGAGAGGTCAGCCTCCTAAGGCATAGACCTGGGAGTCCAAATCTAATATGCGGAGCCGTTATCCCCATCTATTCCCCGAATCCGGTACTTCTTACTTTTGTCCGTTTGAGGACGAACGGTTTTTTAGAGGTGGAGGATGTGACGTCCCAATGAGTCATCACCGTAATTTTCTCTTTATTTGTGCTTCCGAGGTCTTAAAAACCTCTTATTTGGTCACCTCAATTTGCGTGCACAGTCCGGGTGCGAAGTCGGAAAGTTTTTATGTGGAAATATATGAATTTTGTGTTAAAAACTATGAATTTTGATAATAATAATAATGATATAGTTGATTTGATCAACATTTTGGGTAAATTGACCCAGACCTGTAATATGATGGTCCCGGAGGGTCCGTAGAAAAATATGAGACTCGAGCGTATTCCCAGAAACGAAATCTGAGGTCCGAGGCCCGAGAGAAGAATTTTTCCGTGAAATTATTTTCTGAAAATGTCTAAGGAAAATAAAAATGAAAATTGATAAAAAATAAATGGTATTGGGCTCATATTTTGGTTCTGACGCCTGGTACATGCCATATATGTGGTTTAAGTGCTTCTTAAAAAATTTGGTCGAAATCGGACGTCGTTTGGTGTGTTTCAGACCTAGATATCTAAAGTTGAAAGTTGATGAACTTTGAAATGAAATTACTAGGTTTGGGGGTTGATTATTTGATTGTGATATTTGTTTAGCGATTTGATCATTCGAGCAAGTTCGTAGGATATTATTGAGTTAGTGTGTGTTTGGTTGGTAGCCCCGAGAGCTCGAGAGTGAATTCGGGTTTGGTTCGGGATGTTTTAGAACTTTAAAACACACCAGAAAAATTCAAAACTGTTGTAGACCAAGTTATCCCTTCGCGTCGCGCTCCCCACTCGCATTCGCACAGCTTTAGCTTTTTCACCTTCCGCGTTCGCGTCTGACCATCACGTTCGCGAAGCAGTGAGGTCCTTCTTCATCGCGTTTGCAGGCTTACCCTCGCGAACGCGCAGGCCTTTCTTCCACTGACCCAGGTTTCCTCTTCGCGTTTGCATCCCATCTTTGCGAACGCGAAGCTTTCCCGCCCAGCGCCATTCGCGAACGCGTCGCCCTATCGCGATCGGGTAGTGTATTTTCCCTTCAGTGATTTTTTAATAAGAACAGAACTTTGAACACAGGATTTTCACACTCTTCTCACATGAAACCTTCTTCTTCACCCTCTATTGACGAGTCCTAAGCTTCCCTCCCTCCATAGCTCTTTGGGTAAGAATTCTTAACTCCATTTCCTCATTATTTCTTAAGCTAATTAGTAAATTCCTATCCCTAAATCATAAAATCAAGGTAGAAAATGGGGGATTCGGGTAGAAATAGGTCTTTTGATAATTTGGGTGATTCAAACTCAATTCGGGGTCGAATCTTAAAACAAATTGTATATTTGAACTCTTGGGGTTATGGGTGATTGGGTTTTGGTTCGAACCTCGAGTTTGGACCATGCGGGTCCGGGGTCGAATTTTGGTATTTTTGGAAGAAAGATAGAAAATTTATTTCTAGGCTATGGAATTGTGATTTCAAACCATTATTGATAATATTGAACTAATTATGGCTAGATATCGTTGTTTCGGAATTGTATTCTACACGAAAGGCGGTGTTAGAGGCTTGATAGTTATTTACGGATCAAGGTAAGCGTTTGATCTAACTTTGGCTTGAGGGAATAGGATTAGGATATTATTTGTTATGTTCTAATTGTGGAAACGGTGTATAGGAATGGTGACAGTTATCTATGCACCAGAGTCTAGCATGACCGTGAGTCTTAATTGCTTTTAATTCGAATGATGTGATACAGCTTCTGTTGAAATTGTTTTAGTTCACGTGATATGAACGGTTGAGGATAAATAGTGATTTGTATAATTTTGGAGCATTGGCTCGATTTGGAACATGTTGGCAGCTAAGTGTTTAAAAGCGAAAGTATTGTGAGTATTCCCTTTCAGGGATTTAGGCATTTATTGAATTCTCCCTTGCCGGAATTTTTGGTCTGTTAGTTGTATTCCCTTGTCAGGATTCCTTGTATTTTGTTGTTACACCCCTCACACTTGAGTTGCGATTGTTTGTTTGTTTGGAAGAGATATTGTCGTTAAATATTGAGGATCGGGATGCGCGCCACAACATATACATAATTGAGGATCGGGTTGCTCGCCGCAATATATATATAATTGAGGATCAGGTTGCTCATCGTACCAGATATATAATTGAGGATCGGGTTGCTCACCGCAATAGATATATAATTGAGGATCGGGTTGCTCGCCGCAACGGATTATGTGTGTTTGATTTCATATGTGAAGTTTCCTGTTATTCCCTTTTAGTTATTATTATGTTGTTTTACTTCTTATTTGATAATTGTATATTAAACTATCTTACCCCATATCATGTTCCCCTCCCTCTTAACTGTTAAATAAATGTATTTTCCTGTTATTGTACATACATCTATACAGTTTATTTGTAGTAGGTCCTGTCTAGCCTCGTCACTACATTGCCAGGGTTAGGCCAGACACTTACCAGCACATGGGGTAGGTTGTGCTAATTCTACACTTTACGCTCTTTTGCGTAGATACAGGTTTCGGGCAGCAGTAGCAGCAGTAGTGTGAGGGTTGGCATTCCGCTCAGCGAGACACCAAGGTAGCCTTGCAGGCGTACGCAAGACCCTACGTCTCCTCTATCTTTTTATTCAGTCTGTTATCTCATGTATTCAGGACAAACAGTTTTATATTTCTTTCAAACGGTTGTGTTTAGTAAATTCTTAGCAGTTCGTGAGCAGTGAAACCAGATACTGTGTAGAGGTGTATTTTGAAACTTCCACGTTTCTTCAAAGAGATTATATTTGAGACTTCCGTTTTAGTGTTAAATATTTTAATATTGTTAGTATTGTTGATTGTTCGTTAAAGAAGTATATGATATTTGGCTTGCCTAGCTCCTATTAGTAGGCGCCATCATGACTCCTGATGGTGGGAAATCCGTGTCGTGACATTCCCCATGGTGTAGGGAATTTGATCATTTGGTAAAAGCTTGACGGAAGTGCTCACAAGGCATGTATCCATGGTCTTCCTATGATGGCGTTGTATGCCATTTCCTGGTTCAGTATGTGGAAAGTGGTTTCCAGCATGATTCCTCCTGCTAAAACGGGTAGGGATATTTCTCTGGTGGTCTGTTTCACGTCGGCATCAGACTTATCAATGGTGATACTATCTTTGAAGTCGTCATACCGTTCGTGGGCGATAGTTCGGTTCAGTTTGTGCGTAGTGGTGAGTTTGTGTGGTTTATTGCTGAGTCGTCACCGCCTCCGGTGATCATATTGATCGTACGTGCTGAGGAGGGCGGCTTCAGCGGCCCATGGGGTTGTCCATGTCCGCGTGCAAAGTATGTTTTCTCTTTGTCACTGAGTATCTCCCTCAGTTACCCCTGATTTAGCATTCTGACAACTTCTTGTCATAGGCCTATGCAATCCTCGATTTTGTGCCCTCGTTCCTGATGGAATTCACATAGGCCATTTGGTTTCCTTGTGGTGGGGACCGATTTCATTTTCGTCGGCCATTGCACCTTACTGCCTAGCTTCTCTAGTGCGTACACTATCTTTGAAGAAGAAATGCAAATGTTATGGGCGGATAATAAAGGAGGCATACCTATTTCGCTTCGGAATGGAGCAACATGTCGTTGTAGTGCATCCGTGTGTCTCGGTGGTGGTGGATGAGAGGATCTGATTTAGGGCTGGTGCCTTTCTTTGTTGAGATGCGGAATTTGTTCCCGTCATCCCTCGATGTGTCAATCCCTTCTGATTTCTGGATGTATTAACATTGGGTTGGCCCGTTGAGGTCGTCTTCATCTGCTCTTACCTCGGCACAGTAGGCGTTATGGATTTCTTCTCATGTGGTAGGAGGTTATTTCATGAGATGGCTTAGTAGCTTCTTGGTCGCCCTTGAACCATCTCTGCTCAGTCCGTTCTGGAAATCAGCCATCACCATGCCTTTCGGTACGTTGGGTAGGCTCATTCTTACCCTGTTAAAGGAAGTCCCTGAATCCTTCTCCTGCGGTTTGACGGACGACGAAGATATTGTTAAACCATTCTTCTGCTTTCTTTGCTCCTGCATTGGCAGTGACGAACTTGTCCGCCATTTCTTCGAATGTAGAAATAATCTTAGCCGGTAGTTGGGAGTACCATGTTAGGGCTCCTCCTATCAGCATTTCACCGAACTTTTTCTGCAGCACTTACGGTACCTGTTCCTTTGACAAGTCATTGCCCTTTACAACTGTGACATAGCGGATCAGATGGTCCTCAGGATTTCTAGTTCTGTCTTATACTCTTAGGTAGGGCGGCATTTTAAAGGTCTTCGGAATGGAGTATGGGGCATCCTCCTCAGTGTAGGGTTGTTCAACAAATCTTCCCATGTCGTGCTTTGGCAGTAACTTGGGTGCACCGTGGATTTTATCTACCCTCTCCTGGTGTTCCTTTCAGGTAACGAAGCACTCGTTTTTTGTTTTCCATCTACTCCATCTTCTTAAGAATGGCAGTGAGTGTGCAATCATTGGCCCTTGCACGACATATCATTTGCTCGTGCTGTTTCAGGTTCAACCATGGCGGCAATAAGATCTACTATTGGTGCACGCCCGATGTTACCTTGTGGTGACTTTTCAATCAGTCCACGTAGGTACCTGTTAGCCACTCTTTTAGTAGCTTTTTGACCTCCGAGGGTACTTCTTTGGTTGTAGATGTAGAAGCACCCTTTTCTCGCAAGATCGTTAGATCTTCAGGTGGGGGAGTTGGGACTTCCCCACTTGTTGCGGTGCTAGGGGTTATAATCGGAACACCTCTTCACCGGATTCATTGAGAGGACTGATGAGGTTGGTTGTGATTTCTGCTATCGCTTCCATTCTTGCATTGTTTTCAGCCATTTCTTGTTCGTGTGGTGTAGAGAATACTTGCGTTTTTTATCTAGGTGCAAGCTATGGTTTTGATTCTCGAAATCCCCACAGACTGCGCCAAATCGTTTAGCTCAAAAGTTATTGATATGCTTTGTAAGCTTTAGAACAATCAAAAGATAAATAGGGGTAAATCGTAATCAAATATAATTTGACCTAGAGATTAGATAGAGGATATTGCCGTTCTAGATCTCAAAGATAAAGAAAGTAAACTTAGCTTAAGAGAGAAGCAATAGTTGGAGACAGAGAAAGAGATAGAGAGAGAAGTTGTATTACTCGAGAATAATAATCATCATGCATGTTACAATGTGGGGGGTCTCCGTTATATAGTAGGAGACCTCCCTCGAAATAATCAGAAAAGTACAAAAGTTGGTGGTTTTCACTTAGTAAAGAAGTCAAGCTCTAAACGACGTCGCTTTTACAATCACGTCCAGGCCGCACGCTCACTTTGGTCGGCGTCTGCTTATTGGGTGTACCCATTAATCGTGGGGACGTCGAGGGCCAAATTTGACCCTGTACAAGCTTGCTTATATTGTCGATTCCATATTCAAATACATAAAAAAGTAGATGATTTCATTATTACTAGAAATTCGGGAAAAATCGTTCAAACAAATTGATCAGTAATGACCAATAATAGTCCAAAATGCGACCATTTACGCGTGGACGGTATTTTGAAGGTAGGAAGGGCATACTGACCAAAGTTGGTCGGTATTTTAATTATATAATTAAGAAATACACCATATGAGAATCAAACCAGTGTACGTACTGTGGCACAACACTATTCTACCACTAGACTATTGGCGCATTTTGTTTTAAGACTGTCTTGTATTTGATTTATACTCTTTAATTTTATTTTCACACGAAAATAACCGACCAAAGGTTGTCGATTTTATTAAAAAATAAAATTACCAAACAAAGTTGGTCGGTTTTTTAAAGTGGATGAGGCCGAATTAACCGATCGATTTTGTCGGGTTATTTTAATATTAGTTTTAACTTTTAAAATGAACAACCGACCAAAATTTTATCGGTTTCTTGAAAAATAAATTTCGCGGGATTCAAAAGTAGTTTCTCGCATTATTGCACCAAAGAAAACCAACGAAAATTTATCGGTTTTGTAAAAAAAAAGTTAATCAATAAACTATTTAAAACACTGACCAACTTTGGTCGGTTTTTTGACCGACTTTTTGACCGGCCAAAGTTAGTCGATCGACCTTGATCGATTTTTGCCGAATTTCTAGTAATGCAAGTCCAAATAAAAAGGAGGATTGCGGCACATAGCAGTGGTAGGTTGTCATCCAGTAAATAGTCATATTAAATTTTAGGAAATTTACCAGCTACGTCCATTTAGAAGTAGCTCATTACAAAAATTGACCAATTGGTAAAATATTACTAATATTAGCCAAAATGGCCAATTAGCTATTTGTAGCAAAAGAATATCAAATTTACTTTCTTTTGAGTGTGTGCTATTAGAATAGATTGGGCATATCTTAAGGAGCTTGAATCTCAGTTTTGGGATGATTTGGTGAAGTGTTGAGGTGGTTTGAATTGAAAAGTTGAAGTAAAAACTGAATATGAAAAAAAAATGATACGCGTATCAAACCGTGTATAACACATATATGATATTTCTATCGATTGTGTATCACATGTATATCCATGTATATCAGTGTGTGAGATACATGCGTGATACATATTTAATACTTGTGTCACAGAAGAATTTTTTGACATCGATTAAATTATAAATTTTGGTACAAAACCAGTTCAAATCACCTCCAAACTTCCTCAAATTTTATATATTGACTTATCTATATGTTTTCAATGAATTTCGACTATACCCATTAAAAAAATTCCTTGTTTGTTTCGATTTTTAAAATGTTGGCTAGATGTTGATAAGTTGGAACTTATATATGACATTTCTGTAAGTTTCCCTAAATTTTACATAGGTATATGTTATTGAGACCAGTGGCGGAGCTTAAATTCTTAACAAAAAGTTCAAAAGATTTAAAAAGCTGCTATGCTGAGAAACTTCCCTTATATTAAATAGATTTAAAGGTTTATATATATACAAAATAAGTTAGGTCCCTTATTAAGGGAATTCAATATTTTTACTTTATTTGTACAATTAATTTCTGGGCAAAAGGATTCAAATGAATCCTCTTCTATACCTTGAGATTCATCACTAGGTTGGACATGCTAATTTCCTAGACATATGCTCTTGGATCTTAAATGGAAAAACATGATCAATGAGAATTCATATGACCGATTTCAGCTTGTTTGGAATTGAGTTGTAAATTTGTAATTGCACAATCTTATGATTGTATATAGGGGTGGTAATTCGAACTCAAACTCATTTAACCTGTTCATTTATTGAACTCAACTCATCTTTGACCCAACCCATTTTAACCAATCTTATTTAATAATTAAATAATCCATACAAAAATAATACACATTAATTAAAAGCAGATTACTTAGTTATTTTGGCCCATAAGTAAGTAAGTATAAAAATTAGTCAACTCAAAAGTATTATCAATATTAGGTAATTAGCTCTTAGTACCAAAAAAAGGTTAAATATTTGCTTTATTTTTTTAGTGAGTGTTGTTGGAATAGTTTGAATACATCGTAGAATTTTAAATTTTAATTTTGTGATGATTTGGTAGCGTTTTGAGGTGGTTTGAATTAAAAATTCGAAGTAGAAGATGAACATGAAAAAGGTGATATTTGTATCACATATATATCATATTTGTATCAAATGTGTATGACATGTATATCCATGTATATGTATATTTGAGATACATGCATGATACATCTTTAATACATGAGTCTGAACTCTATTTTAACTACGAATTTTGATACCAAATATGTCCAACACTTCTAATCTTTCTCAAAATTTGTATATTGACTCATCTATATATTTTCAATGAGTTAAACCATATCCATTAAAAAAGGTCTTTTTTGGCCTTGATTTTTGGAATACTATAGGTTTTATATATATTTCTTCACCTTGTTTGCTACCTCATCCATAAAATTTCATTTTCGTCTTGCATATAATGTTTTGATCACGTTTAGAAATATGGAAGGAGATCTTTGCGTGTAATTCTTGGAGAGAAAAAATCCTATTTATTTGAATTTTCAATTTTATACGTGTTTGGTTAGTTTAAATAAAGCTATGATTAATGGTTATAGGTTGGTAAATTAGGACTTGTTAGGTACATTTTTACAAGATTTCCTTAGTTAAAGCTTGTTAAAAGTTGGGTGAATAGGATTATGTCCAAATTTTAACCCAACTTTACCACGCCATCTCAGCTCAAGTTACTTTTGGACGGATCTGATTCACCCTATTTTAACTCGCCTTTTGACACCCCTACTCGCATGATAAATATATGCTTTATGGTCGTTATTTCATCCACTTAATATTCGTAAAAGCATATTTTACAAGAATTTGTATATAAAACGTGACTATACGTTTATATATGGGTCGTGACTACCCAATTAACTTGACCAATCGATCAATGAAGGATCGGGAATCGAACGTCAAAGAAAGTTGAGCTCTGAAAATGAGCATTCCCCTTGAATTTCCCAGGTCAAAAGTGAAGAATTCGAAATCAACAGATGACTAAATTAGAGATTATAGTATTTTTGTAATAAAGACTTAAGATTAATCTCCCCGATATTCGTCAAATTCCTTTGAGGTAAACAAAAACTAAAGGTACAATAATTTCTATTAATTATTATTCCCTCCGTCTCATATTACCTGTCATAATTTTCTTATACACACTCTTTCAAAAAAATTAATTAAAAGGAATTTTGATTATTTTACCTTTATTCATATCTTAATATTTAATCTTTAATCATATCTTAATATTTAATCTTTAATCATTGATGTTTGAACAACGTTATCTATAATTAAGGTGTTTGATTTAAGGATAATTATTACTGAGGGTAAAAAAAAAATTAATTTTATCTTAAACTTCTGAAGTAAAAAATAATTTAAACTATCTTTTTTTAATAACCACGACTGATAGCATGAGACGGAGAGAGTACATTTGAGCACAAAGGCTATTAAGAGCAAGGTTTTGTGCTCGCAGCTTCACGCTTAGTCACTTGCCGGTTAAATAGCAGCAAATAATTAACTAATCCTATATATGTATTATATTATATATATAACCTAACTTAGAGTCTATTTCTAGAGGTACTACATTAATTTCAATTTAATCTATCGTAGAGTCTATATTTTTAGGGGTACTCTAATACTAGATCTCTAGCAATAAAATACTACTCGATCCTAGTAAAACATATACAATATAGGCATATCAAATACCTAGCTACGATTTTCTAGTAATATACAATAAGATTAACAAATAGTAGGAAAGATGGGAAAAGGCTTTCGAGGCTATGTATAGATACCTATATTATAATAAAGGTTACAAAAAGAAACCTTTTAGAAAATAACCTCAAAAAAGGTTAATGGGGCATATATTACATGTATTGCTATATGGAAGATGATCTACACAAAATCCAATTTGTAATGACAAATTTTTTTATATATACACACGTAATGTCTACATTAAATCAACGAATACATGATATGCATCTATATATGTATATATGTTTTGTCATTATTAAATTATAGTTAATTAATATATTTTAAATATGTTACCTGTTTATAATAAGTTAATTAATATGATTTGGTGTAAACAATATATAAGAGATCATTTTGGAATTACCCATGTTGGGTTTGGGCATAGAAGGATTAGAGAGGAAAATCTAGAGAATTCCTTCGTAAAATAAGGGTTTGGAGCTTGAACAAATTTTCCATAAAGATGGCGCATCTATTTTCAGCAACATTAAGTACAAGAAGGTAAAAAGTACTTGCATCGAATATTTACACCTAACATAGTTAAGTTAACTATAAAAAGTCAAACTCAAATTATCAGGAATTTTATTTTAAATTAAAAATTAAGAAGGATGTAAGTCCTACTAACCTTTATTCTTAAGTCTACTTCATCCTTTCTTCATCATTTACCTTATTCTGGAAAAATAACATAAACTACAATAAATGTGTTCAAATATAGGCTCGGTTGTGAACCAAGTTGACTCCGTAAGGACCCATAAGCTAGAAAAGATTAATTAGAATGGGTCAATTGAGATTATTGGGCCAGGTAAAATGTTAGGAATATATTTGGGATCCAAGCCCAGTTAGCAAGTGGTTAAAAATGACTACGGGTTAGGAAAGAAGGATTATGTCAATTATGTTGAAGCCTTGCTCAGTCTGTCTCTCTTCCCGTCCTCTCTAGTTTCTCATCCCTTTTCTCCTTGGCTTTAGATTGCAATTTCTCTCATCATCTACTCTCTATTGCCTTTAGTGTTATTTTATACTGTTTTATTGTTATTTGGTTATTATAATTCCGATAAGTGAATAATATAGTCAGTTAGTTTGGGTGTGATATCCAGTTTGTTACATTGGCGCTTTCATTCAGGGGTCTTCAATGGAGGACCAAATATTTCGAACTATTGATGATTCAATTAAGGTCGTGAAGAATCCGTGGTCGAAGGCTATAACTGAAATTCGTTCATTATTACATAAGTTAGTTAATATCCCGGCAACGAGTAAGCGTACTCCAGTAAGAATCCAACAATTCAGTAGTGAGGATATAGAGTTGTGGAATTATCAAGCTGAACGTTACTTTGAATTCTATGGTACAATAGAAAACAATAAATTATCTATTTACCTAGAAGGTGAAGCATTAGAGTGGTTCCAATGGCTTCTCCGGAACAAGTAATTGACAGATTGGGATCACTTTGTTGCAAAGGTGCGAATTCATTTTCGTAAGCAGCATCTCAAATCACTAAAAGGTCACATAGCTAAAATCAATGATTATTCTACTGAAATTGAAGCCCAGATATTCGATAATATGTCACATAGATATTGTTGTTCCAAGGTGTTTGTTACTGAGATTTTAGATGTTAAAGCCCTCACTGATGTAATGGAATATGATTTAAACATTGAAACATTATGGGAGGTCCATGTGTTTGATGAAAGCTCTCACGGAAATGAGGTTGGTGCTTTTAGTAATCATATTGGTGTATGAGCATACATCTATACACCTTCCATTTGATCCTGGAAATGATATTGAAGAAAGAGGGAGTAAAATGGCATCACAGATACTGCTAGCTGTGAGCAGCAATTGGAAAGTATAAAAAATGTACCTCACATTGCTGAGGAAGTTCATGGGAAAACCAATAGTGTTGCTAAGCTCAGGCAGATGACTTATGGAAGCTTGAGTGACACCATAAGGTTCTCTGCTCTTTCGGACACATCTCAAATTGTTATACTTCTTTGTCATGTTATTTGGAATATATTTATTGTTCTTCAGATGCTAAGCAATAAAGATGAACCCAATTCTAAACTTCACGCTACCAACCAAATTATGATCTTGCTCTTAAAACTTTTTGTCTATCGTAGCCCAGGCGTCTATAACACTCTAAATTTCCCAGCGAGATTTTATTTTTTGAACCTTGAGGACAAGGTTCTTTTTAAGGGCGGGAGTATTGTTGTGAACCAAGTTGACTCCATAAGGGCCCATAGGCTAGAAGAGATAAATGAGATTGGGTCAATTGAGATTATTGGGCCAAGTAAAATGTTAGGGAATTATATTTGGGATTCAGACCCAGTTAGCAAGTTATTAAAATGGACTACGGGTTTGGAAAGAAGGATTATGTCATTATGTTGAAGCATCGCTCAGTCTCTCTCTCTTCCCGTTCTCTCTAGTTTCTCATCCCCTTTCTTCTTAGCTTTAGATTGCAATTTCTCTCCTCATCTACTCTCTATTTCATTTAGTGTTATTTTCTACTATTTTACTGCTATATGATTATTGTAATTCCGTTTAGTGAATAATATAGTCAGTTGGTTTGGGTGTGATATCCAGTTTGTTAGAGGCTCTCCAGAATATTTGTCATTCCCCGAGAACAAACTTATTAACTAACCCAACAACTCGACTTGAATTGGAGGAATATAGAAAGAGATAATCGTCTCCCTCATCTTTGGTAAGTAATTCATACCTAAAGTTCTCACAATGCAAAACAAAGTGCAATTTTGTGAAGATTTTTCTTCTGTTTATCTTCAGATATGTTAAACTGAGGACATATGACCTTAAGTATTTTTTGGTTAAAAATTTTATATTTTACTTTCAAAGTAAAAAAATTTATGTAACAAATGGCAGTTACAGTTACTATAAGAATTATTTTGTGTTGGTAATGGCCGTTGGCCATTGATGGCCTTTAGGTGGCACATAAAATGCACAAGAAAGTACAGTCGATCTGTTGAGTCACCTGATAGTTAAAGTTGAGTAACAGGAACATTGAATTTATATATCTGTTAATAACAACGAAAGATTTTGCAGAATCTATGGAATCGTCCGAATCCAATTTCGTCTCACTTAGAAAAGAAATCCTTGTTCCCGAAACTAAATATCTTATCTTGTTTATCACATTGTGTTTCTTTTCTTTTAGGGAGAATCATTTCATCGTATCTTTCTCTATTGAGGAAGGAAGATAAATATAGGAGAGAGAGAGGGAGAGAGAGATATTTGAAGAAAGGAAAAATTGTCGCTCTCACAATTCACATTATGTTTTTAACGTGGAGCAATTGTTTTTCTTTTTATTTATCTGTGTTTAACTCTCTAGGTAACTTCTTTTAGGTTTTACCTCCTCTAAATGAATAGGGCCAGTCCATATGTGCAAAGCGTGGCCCAAACCCAATATCCAACGTCTCCTACTTCGCATATGATGGGCTAGACCCAAGCCAGTACCATGTGAATAACATACGTAATTCATACTGGTAAATAGATCATGACCATTGAGAGCTATTTTATTCTTACATCTTTTAAGGTTATTTAACAGCTCTATATAGAAATCCAATCACATACAGAAGGGATTTACTACTAACATGAGGATCTTGTTACTCGTAATACCCCATACATCACCTGCTACTCCAGTATCTAATTATTTAATCCCTCATCCTCGAAAGAGGTGAACTCGAGTTCATGTTTAACTTCGTATTCATAATTACATTTGATACTCTCGTGGTAAGTGTAATGGTCGACCTATGAACATAAGTTAAATTACTAAATTTTTTGTTGTCTTCCCTTTCTACTCGAGTCTTTCTATTCCAAATCAACTGCTTTCCTAGACATGCATTGCATTGCAGAATCACCCATGATTATTAGTAACATGCTAAAGTAGCAACATTGATTGGCACTTCAAGAGACATTAAAAGATCAAAAAGTATTCTAATAAAAAGTGGATATAACTTCTTTAGGATCTCACACAACAAAAATAGGGACTCATTCTTTCATTATCTCATTTGTTGATAACACACGTGGTATGAAACACATGTTATGGTATTTTCACCTTATATTGGTGCGTGTTTCTTATTTTTTTAATCATTAAACACTGTACAAATCTTGGTCTAGATACCTGCAAGTGTCCAACCCGAGTTTCTCACTTCAATAGTCCTCAAGCCATCTTAGATGGCTTAGAGAAACTTGCATATG